>OX595850.1:13007548-14257548 GCA_951392215.1 Epirrita christyi
TTTGATTGTTATGATTACAGAAATATTTATTTTCTGGTAGATAAGAGGAGATAATGATAAAAAATTGACCTATCTATTAAAAACCGTTATTTAATTTATTCTTGTTAATGCTACATTTTTTACCAAATATTATTATTTTAAGTAAAAAATAAAAAGTCATGCATTTAGTGAACAAACATCCAACTTCATCTAAATTCAGGATTTGTAACTCGAAAGACGATGAGTCTTTTGAGTTACGAGCAACTTTTACACAATACATTACCTAACTTATGCAAATAGTTGAATGCAAAAGATTCTCAAATAAAAAGTAAAAAAGAACCTTTGCTTTGATTGGCTCATCTGTTGGTTGGAAATCTTTGGTCGGCGGTCTGTAGCTCGCGCCGCCATTCTGGATATTTTGACGGGAAGGTCGGTCACGTGACCTGGCGGCGGTGGCAAGAGGGGGCCGTGGCGGGGCACGGGGCGCCGGCTAGACTCTCCAGTAGCCGCGCCATCCGTCTGCCGCTTTGACTGCGGCCGGTCGCCGGAATCCACGCCCCGAACTTGCGCGTTCGTCCGCGACTATTTCGTGCCTTTCGTATCGGAGTTTTCGGACCGATAGATAATGTCGATCGAATTTTCTTTTAGGAATCGTGAGTTCGTCGAGACAGGGCTCGGGGCATAGACCGGGCGGGCAAGCAAAGAAACTAACGAACGGGAGAGTGCGCTAGCACAAACGACGACGACGACGAGGTTATTTGCGTATTTTTCGCACGGAGTGCGTGCGGCTGCGGGGCGGAGACGCCGGCGCGGCGCGGCTCGCCCGGCCGTCGTCGCTCGCCCGGCTCGCTCTCGGAGTCTCGCTCGGCAGACATGTCCCTCACGCGCGCGGATCGCGTCGCGCGCCGCGCGGACGGCGTGTCATAGCCTGCGGGACATGCTTGTGGGTCGCGGAGTCGCTCGCGGGGCGCCCGCACCATGGACGTAGTGACGCCGCACATCACTTCCGTGCTGAAGACGTACCGCGCCAGCGCGCCGCGCAGCCTGCACGGCCCGGGCGGCGCGCGGGAGCCGCGGGGCGCGGTGCCGTGCCCAGCGCCGGCAGCGCCCGCCGCGCCCCCGCTGCTGTTGGCCGCCGACACCGAGCTCGGCGAGCGTGGCGAGACCCTGCTGGAGGGCGAACCCATAGCCTGCTTCGGCGTCGGCGGCGAGCGGCGCCTGTGCCTGCCGCAGATCCTCACCTCAGTGCTGACCGACTTCACGCTGGAACAGATAAACCGTGTGTGCGACGAGCTGCAGATCTACTGCTCGCGCTGCACGGGCGAGCAGCTGCACGAGCTGAAGTCGACGGGTGTGCTGCCGCGCTCGGCGCCCTCGTGCGGGCTCATCACGCAGACGGACGCGGAGCGTCTGTGCGCGGCGCTGCTGCACGCGGCAGCGGGCTCGCGGCCGCATAAGCTGCCCGGGCACCGCGTTTACCACGAGTGCTTTGGAGGCGCGCGCGGCGTGCTGGCGCCGGGTCCGGCGCTGGTGCAGTGCCTGGAGTGCCGCGCGCTGTACGCGCCGCGCCGCTTCGTGTCGCACTCGCATGCGACGGAGCACCGCACGTGCCACTGGGGTTTTGACTCTGCGCGCTGGCGCCGCTTCCTGCTGCCGGCGGAGGAGGAGCAGGAGAAGGAGAAGTGCACCGCGCTGCTGGACGAGCTCGCTGCGCGGGAAACGCCGCCTGCGCCCGCCAAGCAGCAGCCGCAGCAGCATTCCTTGCCGCTCAAACGAAAACAGGTGAGTTACTTTCTCACACCATGCACTGCATCTCATTCATCTTCACGATGACGAGAGAAAACGATAAACGACGATGAAGATGTTAATCGGATTTACCTACTCTTAAATCCACTTGCTAAACGGCTTTGCCACACGAAGACTCTTAGCTTTAATCATAATCTAAGGTGTAAAACAAGTTATACTTACCTAATTCAATGCAGTGATAGACTTGATCTAGATCTAGGCATGGAACATAAACAATGGACATCTCTCATACTTATCATAAACTTGAAAATGTAGTTTTGTTATTCTTGCTTGACTAGATTATTTTCATTTTAGTACCTACATACAGTGAATGAATGTAGCATGCTTATAGCTAGGCATATTCGTTCTCTGCCTACATGCCTACCTACCTAGATGTACGAATACCTAATTGTTTCCAGGCCTAAACAAGAATCTAGTAGGTAGGTACTACCGTTAATTTGACAGAAATAGTGGGAATCCTATTAGACTGATTAAAAATCAATAAGAATTTTATTTTAGGTTATAGGTTGGTACTTAAAAAAACAGACAGCCAAAGGGAACCCCTACCTACGGCAAACCAAGAAAAAATTTAGGTACCTACTTCCCAATATGACTAGAACCAGGAAAAAAGAAAAAGGAACTTAGGCATTAGAAACAATAAAATAAGCCACCTATCTCAATTAGAGATTATTGCGATCGGTGATCCTACGTCACCTTGAGAATCTCTAAGTACCTACGTCACGAAACACCTATCTGGAAATCCAAGTAGAGACGGAAGCATGCGATAAAGAAAAAAAACTATAAGACAATATTGATTATTTAAATTCTTCGCAAAATATTTACTTTTAATTCTTCCTTTCTTAATGTAGAAGAAGGGGAGGCCAATGTCCAGCAGTGGACTTGTACTGGCTGATGATGATGATGAAATAAATTCAGCTAATAATTCTGAATAGAATATAATATATATATCAGAGTATTTTACATCACTCTGCTCTGAAAGTAGGTCAGTTAACTCGAAAACTCCTCCGTAAATGCGATCTACGGCCCTAGAGCCGTAAGTAAATATAAAAATAGAACAAGGTACAATCTCCATGACAAAACCTTATTTATTTTAAAAATGGAACTGGCCACATTCAGGTTCTGAAAAAAAAACAAAGTGGGAAACCCGCAGGTCTATTCTCTATCTCGATGCTCTAAGGAGTCTAAGGCAAGTCTTAAGCTATCTCGCGACAGGTTTGCATTGCAACGGGCGTAAACACGGCGTAAAGGCGTAACTCACCTTGTATAACAATATACACTTTCTATAGCACCTAAGTACTTATTATACCATTTCAAATAAAAGGCTCTTTTATAAGCCCAGACTGTTGGCCACTCTTTTTTTCGAATCCAGAAAAGACATAAAAAAAAATATGCAGTAGGTAGATACTTTATTAATACCTACCAAAGATCTTGAAATTGATATCTGTAAAAGCAGAAAGATAAAATAAGCAGGTAATTAAATTGCAGCGGGCAAAAAGGTCATTCAAATATTACGTATGACGATGTAATTACCTGTTGTTCGGTAGAAGATGCCCACTTCAAGATTTGTGTTATCACGTGTTTATGAAGAAGTAAATATCACAAAAGATAATTGTGAATAAAGCTATACTCGTACAAAAGGATAGTTTACTAATGAATCAAATATAAAACGTGATGTGATAACGAAAAGCATAAAATAATTGATTCTGATCTGAACTGTGAACTTACCATGAGCTCTTTTAGCGATTCAGTTCAAAAACTATTCAGTACAAAATATCGGTTCGTCGTTGACATCCGTCATCATTGAATAACTTTATTCGCAAAAGTCTATAAGTACCTTCTGCTATAGCTGCGGACATCACGGAACCGATATTTTGAACATGGAAACATATGAACATATAGTTTTTGAACATGGTACCCTTAGATGGACGGTGCTTCTGCGAGGTCCACCAAAGGTCACAAGACCCTTTTCAGAGTCACTTTAATGATAGACCAAAAGCAGGTTAATAAAGAAAGAACTCGTGACACGAAGAACGAGCGAACGAAAACATCATCATCAGCCTGTAGAAAACTACTAATGGACATAAGCCTCCCCCCAAGAATGCCACAAGGAACGGTCTTGAGCCGTCTCCATCCACCCACTTCCTGCGACGTTTTTAATGTCTTTAGTCCATCGAGTGGAGAGCCTTCCTCTACCACGTCTTCCGGTTTGTGGTCGCTACTCGAGAACCTTTATTACCCAACGGTTGTCAGTTCTGCGAGCTATACATGAGCTATATGACCTGCCTATTGCCAATTAAACTTGCTATTTCTGAGAGCTATGTCAGTGATCCCACCTAGTGGTAAGACGGATCGCCAAAGTAAGCCAAGCCATGTTTGTTGCCTGATTCTTCTAGCCTTGATCGTGTTGGAACAGGAGTAATTTTAGTTTATAAGACGATTCAAAATGATCCTTGTGATTTCAATTAATAAAATTCTTTTGATTTGATCTTGGTTCTTCTACGAATTTTCTCATTTCGGATTCAATCACGTAGTGAAAAACCACTAGCTTATCGAAGAACGACACGATTAGAAGGAAGGCATATATAAACATGTTTAAAGAAAAACTGAAAATGGTTTTAATTAAATAGTTGTCTTGTCGCAATATTATTAGTATTTATTTAATTAATGCTTTCCTTTTATTGGACTTTCTCTTCGACTTACGATGCCTTCGTTTGCGTTAGTTTGAATTTAGTTTTACTACAATAATTTCGAAGATTTGTATCAATATTATCATTGATAACATCTGTGTTTTCAAGACCTTTGGAAAGGGTTTTGTTCAGGAAAGTTTTGTGTTTCTCTTCAAATTAATTTTGATTATTATCTTTGACTTATAAGATCCCTCCCACTCGTCTCGTGTATGTCGTAAAAGCCGACTTAGGGGTTACACCATGGGATGGGCAGCAGCATCCTCCTGAGTGCTTAACACCAATACTGTTACACCAATCTGCCTGCCAAACGTGGTTATTATGGCAAACCCCCCCCAATTGTGGTACACACGCAATGTCTTGGCACTATGGGGGAAGCCTCTATACAGCAATGGCCTTCTATATAGGCTGAAAATGATGATGCATGGTTATGTTCACTAAAATTGAGTGCATTTTACCGAAAATCCTTCAGAAAGCAATTGCTATAAGTCCGTTATCTGATAAAAAAAAATTGTTCGGGTCTGTGTGTTCAGTTGCAAAATTTTGCAGTTACCAACCAAGATAAGATCCACCGATGTACAACATTATTTCTGTGTGTATGTGTGTCGTGGTGTGCCCGGCCTAAGAATAGACCTTTCCGTTTCCTCCCGTGGGTGTAGTAGAAGCTTTTTTCCGTTTGCTTATAGGATTACACCAGGGGATAGGTAGCAGTATCCACCTGAGTACTTAACCCCAATTTGCGATCACCTATCCGCCTGCCAAGCGTCGTAATTATGGCAAATCCCCCCCATTGCATTCCTCGTCCAGCTTCTACAGGCGCGTAATAATGATAATCATCTTGAGATATAAATGACGTATCATATAATTTACACCACATTCATGAAGTACTAGCATTTGCTCATGGCTTCGCCCGCGTGTAACTTCTATTGGCTCCGCCAATTAGGGATTTTCACGGGCGTTTCAAATCATGCTTTCAGCGTTGAAAATAGATGGCGCTGCTCTGTTACGTAGCTGTCAAGTGTCAAAATAAAGTTAAATGTCAACATCAACAAGTCGATATATTTTCGTTGCATGGTGTTTATTTTTTCTTACTTATAAAATCACCACGAAATCACTAGCGCACTCTCAAGAAGCAGACACGAACAGAATATCATGACTAATAGCCACAGATTAGTTAGATAATAGCTTAGTACGCGTACACCACAGATAACATTTGACAATCTTGTCAGCTACAGTTGAGTCAGCGCCATCTATCGAACCAATTCGCACTACTGTTTTTTTAAAATCGAAGTTGGAAAGACCTCATTAGGAACAATATTTTTTCAAAAAATAGTAAGGAATCAGTACGTTTTAGTGTGGGTTTCTTTTTATCAGAAGGCTTGGTGTTATGTCTGTCTCTACCGTAATAACTCCAAATTATCATATTTTCACGAAAACAACTTTATCAGTTGTCAGATATGTTATTATGAGTTTGATAGGGATTTATTTATTATCCACTTATCGCTTGCTTCGTCTGTCGTTGTCAACCCACCTTGTTATTTAGATAGTTCTGAAGAAACCCAACCTGAACCTCTTTTACTCTACACCACATACCTGAATATCTTTGTCTATGATTTTTTTTATCAAATGAAGGACTATTTCGGTCAAGAAGTTTCCCCTATTCAAGTTTCATAAGATTCAGATAGCGCTAAGGCTGCCAAAATGGTCCCCATTGGTGCGTTCCCATGTTGCTATTTGCTACTGTCATTTGTGGGCTGTTTAAACTAATGCTATACATAATACAATACGCTTCACGCTTTTTTTTTATTAAGATTATTATTATTCTTAATCGTAGTAATATTTAAAAAAAAAACATTGTAAAACAACAAACATTTTTATGTAGAAATGATAATGAATTAAGTTTATACCTATTAAAACGTGTCGGTAGCTAGTTTTCGTAAACGCTGTTTAATTAGATAATAGATAGAAGTACCAGGCGTTGTTTCAATTAATTTTATCGGACCGCCAGTATTTTAACTATTATGTAACTGGAGATAGAAAACCTCTTTAAACTATCATGGGTTTCTGGATCAACTCAGAGCAACGCATGAATCAGGTCAGGTGAATCTAGGTATCAATGCCCTTGACAATTAGCTTCAGCTACCGAGATACCATCCATCATTATCGGGAGTTTATCCACGGTTCTATTGCATGTCTGAGAACCATTTAGAAATTTTAGAAGCTCACATCTCAACTAATTCTAATTCCGTGATTACCTTCCATTAATGCTTTATTTCGATTCAACCTCTTTGGAAGTATTCTGAACTTCGGACTCCTGGTGTGCGATTTTTGAATGTCAAAAAGGTCGCAAATCACCGTTTTTCAGGAGATTTACTGGAGAGGGCACTTGTATTGATATCATTGGTATAAAAATTTTAGTCCTCAATGAATTTCAATATATAGAAATTTGGAAATCGGGGATTATCGGCAATATTACTGAAGTTCAGTAACTCGATGACATTAAAAAAATCGCACCTACATTTTGAGTCGGAAGTTTCAATTCGTCTAACTCTGCGAGATTTCTTGCATCTTCTTCTTTATCAGCCTGTTTACGTCCACTGCTGGACAAAGCCTCATTGAATACAATTTGTGGATTTGCCATAATCATGCTTGGCAGGCGGATTGGTGCTCGCAGTATTGGCACAGAATAAATATTAGTACAAGTCATATTTGCGCGGGAAACTTATTGTGCGAGCGCTCAGGCGTGCGCCCGACAACCGACTGTCACTTGTTCTCTTTGGGAAACGGCTTGGATGTAGGTAAATAACGCGCGACCTTGAGCGAGTGGCGGTGGCCTGGTATTGGTGTTAAGTAATCAGATGGATGCTGCTGCCCATCCCGTGATGTAATCCCTTACACGACTTTTACAACATCCATTGGAGGAGAAGGAGGGGTATATTCTTAGGCCGGACACCCCAAGGCACCATTCTTGAATCATCCACTGTTAAGTAAAGGTTCAGGGTCCAGAGTTGGTTATCACCCTTATGTTCCTACTGAATTTCTTGGGGTTTCCACATCTATAAATGTTAACTATTTTGTAGCCTCAACTATTTTTACCAGAGTTTGTGAGCGATCACTAACGGCAAGTTCAAAACAGTTAACTGCGCTGCGTGGAACGATCGAATCGTAATTTGCTACCGTAATGTTAATGGCAGTATCGAAGTTTCGTATCTTTTCAAATTATATGTTGGAAGCATTAGCCTTGTCTAGATAAAATAAAGAACCCTCTCTCGGAAAATGTCCGTCTATTAGTGGGAGGTACTTTGCGAGCTATTAGAGTTTCGTTGTTGATAATAAATATAATAATGGTTCTATAGGCAAAATGTATTACATTTTCTCATAGGCAAATGCAACAAATAAATACTTTCTCAAGACGCCAAAAGTACGCCAAATATCGGCTTGCAAACGTCAAGAGCTGCAATAGAATGGCCTTTCAATTTCGATTTAAAAACAAAAAAGTAGTTCCATCTGGC
The DNA here is from genome assembly GCA_951392215.1 of Epirrita christyi. NCBI lineage: Eukaryota > Metazoa > Arthropoda > Insecta > Lepidoptera > Geometridae > Epirrita > Epirrita christyi. The sequence continues at coordinate 13,015,530 of OX595850.1, forward strand.
TCGATAGATGGCTTTAAATTTATTTTAACTGCCAAAAATTCTTTAGGTTCATTTTTGTTGTTTGTCAAAGTCACATTGCCACTATGTCAAACTTTGTTTGACACGTGGTTTATACACAGTGCAGAGCGCCATCTATTTTCAATGCTGAAAGCATTATTTGAGTCTGCCGTGAAAGCCAAAATAACCCTCGAACCCTAACAAAAGTACCCAGATGTAATAACAATAATTTGTTTTCACAAACCATAGTAAGACCTAGCTTCATTAATTACTCAGGATAATAGCAATAAGTTCCAGTAACTCATTAGACACATACTACTCCAAATACCCAATCTCATTTAATTTCGGTAGTTCAACTAAATAATTAACAGTTAGCTTTTACAAAACTCAGGTAGGGCGTACACCAACACCAGTGGACCAAAAAAACAAATACCTTCTTATTTGTTGAGGGTATTTTGCTGGATGCTAACAAGACAGTTTAACAGTTAGTTAAAAGAGAGCTGTGCTTTTGTGAAAACACTGCTTGGCTCTATTGGATTCATCATTGTAAGCGTGAATACCTATTGAGCAGTTGCTGTTTGCAAGAAGAATGACCACGTAGTAGGCATCACAATAATTATTGAGAAAACAAACCATTGCACTTTCATTTAGGGACGTTTTACATCAGAGACCATAGGTACATTATGGAGCATTAACCCAACACCTTGTTACCAATAACCCCAGAACATTTCTTTAACAATACACATTTTTGCAGATAAATAAAATATGATTCACCATTATAAAAACATGGACAGCACCCATAAATGCCATGCACGCACAATTGCTGATTCGAACTAAATCCGTATGAGATTGATGTGCAACAGCCGAAAAAACATACAAATTACCCCTTGAATAGGCAATCGACAATAAAGTCTAATACTAAACAATTGAAACAAATTAATGTTCTCTTGAATGCCTGAGTGGTCAACCGTAACTCTGCTTTTTGCATCAGAGGCAAAATGAGCAGTTTTCATAGAATACTGCTCAACTTACAGCTCAATCTTAGAAGATTAACCAATAATTTACCTGCCACATAATTTAAAATACAGCATTGAAACAGTCTTGTGTAAAATCACGTACTGTCAGCCGAGTCACAGCATACCTGCCACAATTATTTGAAAATGTATCGTAACGCGATTAGATATGGTCTGCTTTTGTGTGAAGAATATTGACAGATGCTGTAGGTACTAGTTGTCGACTTGAAGATCAAGAGCAACTCATTACATCTCCGAACAATGGTTGCGTCTCACAAGCGGCGCATGCGCGAGTAGTAATTATGCGTGCGTGACATGCAACGCAGCTATAGTAAACGACGCATGAAGCCAACATCTCGGATCGCAGACCGGTCGTCTCTACCATTTCATCATGTGAAGCCTAGCGGCGAGAGCTCTGAAGACGGAGAGAGCCAGTATATGAACGTCTTTGTAGGAAAATAGCCTGTCTTGATTTATTGCATTTCGACATGCTTTTATATGAATACTAAAGCCATTTTAAAAAAACGCAACAAACCTCTTGGATCTACCGATGAATACCTATATCAAACATTTAAAATAACATAACCCAACAGTTACAAAGTCGCGCAGCGGCCCATAGAGAGAGCTATGCTAGGAGTTGCACTACGTGATTGAATCCGAAATGAGGAAATCCGTAGAAGAACCAAGGTCACCTCTGAATTAGCAAGATTTGTTTACATGCACTAAAAGAGTATCGCTCTAGTATCAAACTCCCATGTAGTGTAGTAGACTGTACGTATCGCTACATTTTTTGGGCTAATACCTACTTTTTTTTAGATATATGAGTTTAATTATAATATAGCATTAATATAAATTAGTAGGTATTGATAACGATACAGTGGTAACACAATGGGGCCCCCCTTTACTTACAAAGGCAGCGTTTTCAAACCTATTGCAATATTCTACCTTTTAGGGCTTAGCAGGAAGGCTCCCCTGTGGATCATGCAGAGACTTGACTGACTTCAAAATTGGTTGATCAGCACTTGCAGCTCTTTGTTCTTCGAGAGAAGGCCTAAATCCCTAACAAAGGGATACCCAATAAATCAATCCATACCACAGCATAGTGTAGACATATGCATTAGGGACCAAAATCGCCGTTTCACACATTAAATGCTACTCAGGCATCCTGGTTACAATGCACCTGCAATTACCAATTACCTTCATTACGATGCTAGGAACAGCTGCGGCCTTTCTGAATTACTAATTTGCTTAGAGTTTACCTCCGTTTTCATTATGTCGTGTACCCCACATCCTGCCTTGTTTTTATATCCTTGAAATTCCTACTCTTATTAACCGACTTAAAAAAGAAGAGGTTACTATTCGTCTCGTATTTAAATATTTATTGTCTTTGGTGGTTCACAGCAAAAACACACTGAATCTATTTTAAAAACCAACGAGTATATAACATAATCTTTACCAAAACGGTATCTTTCTAGGCTAATTCGAATTTATCCGCTGGAAACATATTTCACCTAATGGCCATCTGCTCAATAGAAGATAGTTTGCCCATTGAGATTTCCATCTTCCACTATGCCTAATAGATCCGAAAAGAGAAGAGAAATAGCGAATCTCCTAGCTATAGGTAGAGTTGTTTACGTTTACTAGGCACAGTATCGTCACTATCTTAAATTATTATCAAGAATATCAAGTATCTACTCATTTGCATTTTTTAGATATTCTTTTACCAGTTAGTTGTACCTTCATGTATATTCGACCGATAACGGTTATTAAGTAGGTTAGTTTAGGTATCATTGCATCTCTGGAAACAATCTGGATCGCTATGCTATTTACAGTGCACTGATTCTAAGAAACTTTGATGCTGTGTTGGACGCGTTTGGGGTTTCTTTTTGACGTATGAATGTCTATCAAGTTCTGTCGATGTTGACAGCCACTTGAAATGCTATAGGTAAATCTTAGTATAATGACTGTGTTTTAATTATTATTCTAAGAGGTAAATGTTGTGATGATGTATATTGTTATTTTGAAATGGCTTTCATCGTTTAGGGAACTTCAGGTAATGAAGGACACCCTTCATTACCGTTCGTTCTTCGTTGATAATTTTAAGCAATTGATGGTAATTTTACTTGTCAAACGTTACTCACCGAGTGACTTTCACATAGGGAATAGGGGGGCAGGTCTTTTCATAAAGGTTTTAACAATGAATACCTCTGGCTCTGAGTAGGTTATATTTCTGTATTTGTTTCGTTTATTATTTATTGTTCCTATTATGTAATTTTGACATAACCAAGTGTGCTATAAAGCTCCTACGGTAAATAAATGTGTATGAGTACCATAAGCCATTAGAATCCCGAATTCGAATCCCCTAAAACCAATGTATGTATGTACGTTATCATGAATTCGTTTCTTACACATTTCCAAGTTTAAGTCCCAACTGTACAATAAAACCAGCAATAAAAGTCTGGGTGTCGCCTCACAGTCTTAAAATCTGTATGTGAATCGCACATATGGAATGCAAACGATTCTACGTGCTATAAAGATAGGCTCGAAGATCTGCCGTTCGGGTCGTAACAAATGCGATTTAGGACAATCAGAACCGCATTCCTGGTCTCTTGTTGATCCTGCTAACTAGTACACGCAAGTGTCTGTCTATCTATGTCCACCTAGATACATAGGTAGGCTCTATACATTAGTAGCGCATGGCGTGCCGTGAATAATTGAGTGCGCATAACACAACGGGTACTGTTTGCACCCTTTTAAACTCTGATGCGCTCATAATATTTACAACTCATGTGTTTTAAGTCCTCTTGGAACATGTACCAAAATCATCCCAATTTATACATGGACGACTGTGACTGTCAAACTTAAGCAGACAGAGTAATGAGTAGTTTGCGAAGCTATCCCAGAAAGCAAAAGAGCGCAGACTTCTATTATTCTTATCATCAACATCAGCCAGTAAAAGTCCACTTCTGGACATAGGCCTCCCCGTTAGAATGCCACGATGAAAGGTCTGAACCGGCCTTCTTCCACCGACTTTCTGCTATATAATAACCTTGGTTTATCGAGGAGCCTTCCTACACTGCGTCGTCCAGTTTGTCGAGACCTTGATACTCCAACGGTTGTCAGCGAGCTACATGACCTGCCCATTGCCACTACAACTTGCTATCTTTGAGGGCTATGTCGTTGAACTTGGTTCGTCTACGGATTTCCTCATTTCGGATTCTTTCACGTAGTGAAACTCCTGACATAGCTCCATAGCCCGCTGTGCGACTACTTCCATTTCTTCACTTGTTCTTGTACTTCCATAATCATTTTCAAACCACATCTTGCGTGCGCGTACGTGTCGTCAAGGATACTTTGTCAAGGATTGTTTGTGAATCACTTACTAGAGGTACTACTGCATAGTGCGTTGTACTGTATACCTACTTGACTATCCAGCCCGCACTTAGCTTGCTAAATGCCATGTTAGTGAACGGCTTCCCAATTACAGTAGCAAATGGCGATGGGGAACGCAACAATGGGGATCATTTTTGCAGCCTTAGCGCTATCTGAATCTTATGAAACTTGAATTGGGGAAACTTCTTGACTTAAATATTCCTCCTTTCAAGTTTCAAAAGATTTGGACAGCGCTAAGGCTGCCAAAACTGACACACGGCAAGAATGAAAAAATTAAAGTGGGTCAATAAGGTAACCATCTGGAAAGGACCGATAGGGACAAGAAGAGTTGGTAGACCATTTGCTCGATGGTCAGATGATATACTAAAGGTTTCGAATACCCCAAATTGGACAGAACTAGCAGAAGACCGCGAGCAATGGAAGGAGCTGGAGGAGGCCTTTACCCGTGAGGGGTCCTAGTTCTAATCTTCAGTAAAAAGGAAAAAAAGAAGAAAATGTAAACTATTGAATAAATAGGCTTCTTTTATTTTTTATTTTATTTTAAGGCTGCCAAAATGATTTCCAATGCAATTTGCTACTGTAATTACTCCCCCAGTCTGTCAGTAGTCAGTACTGTCGCGTCTGCCGCTTAGGCCAATGGCAGCTCGCATTGTTTACGTGAAGTTGGTTGGTCTTCCTTAAATAAATAAATAAATAATAAATTAAATAAATAAGAAAAGTTGCATCTCATTGCTACTTGTACTGTCATAAAGCACAGAATAGTTTATAAGTTAATGTTTTGTGATTGGCTGTTCAGCCGTGCCGTAGCAGTGCGCATCGTAAATCAAGGTTACGAGGTTTTTGCGCAACGTTTTTATGTAACTTTTTGAAACTTATATATATATATAGATTTTTCTAAAAATAGATGAGTGAATTGAATAGCGATGATAGACCACTGTCTCCGCGCGACCAACCTCATTTCTACCAAATCCAGTTAAATAAGTATATTCTATGAGTAGGTACTGTAGGTAGTTACTGTTAGATCCGGTGGTTTAGATCCTTTGTACTAATTGATCCGGTGACCAACGGATCTGAGGCCCAATTCTCTTAATTATTTTATAACTACACTGAAAGTTAACCGAATCGAGACTGAATTGTGAATTGACAGAAAGTTGGTATTCTACTCCCTAATAAATAACAATTTAGTCTACTTTTAATTCACGGTGACTACCATTAGAGTAGGATGGTTATATATAACTGGAAAGAGTAAAGAGAGACTCCATCTACTTAAGCTAAAATTATCGAAAAATCTTGAATCGTTCAAGTTTCGGTCACATTTTGGCATAATCACATTACAGTGTTGTATTTTAAATTAAGAGAATACCATTTCTGACATTTAAGGCATCGACACAAGATCGAAACATGATCCGAACTCTATTTTAACAATTTTTTAGTTCGAGAATTGGGCCTCTGTTTTAAATGATTATTTTAATTCCATTTTTGCTACTTATAGATCCGGTGCGAGTTTTTCAGAGAAGTTGAGTAGATAGTGATCGATCCTATGGTTAAGATCCTTTGTGCTAATAGATCCCGTATGCTTATAATTTAGGTACTGATAGATCAGTCAAGAAACAATCTATTATTGTATTCTATTTCTAGCTGTTTGTGTCCCAAAGGTGTGATACAAACCTACGTAAAATGTTTTAGGATGTTTTTGATGCGGTCCGTATACTGACTGTCCGTATCAAACAACAAATCAAAAATAGACTGGTAGTCAGGATACAGAGTTTCGGTGCGACCCTGGTCCTTCGTCACGTGTGATCTGAAATAGGTACTCTTAAATAGGTACCCTTCAAAGTACCTTATAATACAGATTAATATATTGAGATTAAAGTTGTTATGAACTAGAACGGATGGAGCAAGTCTAGGCGTGAACTTACGATATAGAATGCATAGTTAGTAATTTGATAATTTTATTTAAATATTATGTTAATTTAACAATATATAGGTAACTAAGTAGGAAATTAATTTAAAAAAGATAAAAATATTTGCAACTAGTTGCGCCCCGCGGTTTCACCCGCGTGAATAATGATGAAAATTGATGATGATGATGAAAAGTAGCCTGTGTGTTAATCCAGGGCGTAAAGTATCTCCATTCCAAATTTCACTCAATGGATTTGAGTTCATCATCAATTTTCATCATTATTCACGCGGGTGAAACCGCGGGTAGTTTTTCAGTAGTTTTTACGTGAAAGAGTAACAAACATCCATCCATACTCACAAACTTTCGCGTTTGATGATGATGAAAAGTAGCCTACGTGTTAATCCAGGGCGTAAAGTATCTCCATTCCAAATTTCACTCAAATCCATTCAGTAGTTTTTACGTGAAAGAGTAACAAACATCCATCCATACTCACAAACTTTCGCCTTTATAATATTAGTAGGAGTAGGATAATATTTCTTTAATAATTATGTAAAATTAAGTATGATGAATATTAATTATAATTGAAGGTTAATTGTACTTTTCTGTTATTCAAAGGATAAATAAAAGGCTTTATTATTATTATAATATTCTTATTATTATTCGTAGAACGGATGGAGCAAGTCTAGGCGTGAACTTGCCAAGTTTCTACCAGATGCAACAACGGAACAACCGATAGTTTCTATCCGATGTAACCATAGAAAATCTAGTAGTTACTATAACAATGTGGAGGCGTAATTAAGCTTTATGAACAATGCAATGCACTCCTTATTAAGAAACGGCCGGCATCTGAATCATGAAAATTTTGATAGGTCATTGTAACATGAACAAAGCTTAACAAGCGTAGCGTGTGCTGTTTCGGAAACTTTTGCTGGTTCTCTTTACTTTTGACTACCTAAGTTCACATTTTTAACCGACTTCCCAAAAAAGGAGGAGGTTCTCAACTCGGTTGTTTTTTTTGTTTTTTATTTTTTTTTATTTTATGTTTTGTTACCGAATATCTCCGGCGTTTATGAACCGATTTGGAAAATTCTTTTTTTATTTGAATAGATATACTTCCAGATTGGTCCCATTTTTTCAGAATCCAGTTCTGATGATGGAATCCATGAGGAATTGAGGGAACTCCTCAAACATTGTAGGTATACATATGGCGATTTTGATATTTTCAGCAACAAACCAAGCATTTGCATTCAAAAAGTATAATAATCCTTTCACCACTATGGTTCTTTCATCATTTTTTTTCATCCAAACATTTAATCGAATACAATGGCGGAAGTCGGTTTTTTAAATGAAAAGTTATCTATGTATCCTTGCTCCAAGGCACCACCACACCAGGCACTTTCCACCTAGTAGTAAGAAGGATTATCATAGGAGAGAACTTAATATACAATACACAAAAGGTAACTGCCCCCCAATACAGTAGCAAACGGCAACTGGGAACGCAACAATAGGGATCATTTTGGCAGCCGTAGCGCTATCTAAAACTTACGAAACTAGAATAGGGGAAACTTATTGATGTAAATATTCCTCCTTTCAAGTTTAATTCGTACAGCTCTAGGGCTGCCAAAATGATCTCCATTGTTGCGTTCCCCATTTTCATTTGCTACTGTTATTGGGGGGTTATTCTTTTGCTATACGATCATAACACTAAAATGTTTCCCCAAAAACTAAAAGCGGGCATAGAGTCTCCGCACATCAAGGAGAGGATCGTTTTAATCACCAGCGCAGAGTGCGTGCATGCATTATTTTACATAGAGCTCGAAGGCTTGAGTAGGTAGGGCTCTAAGTACCGGCCTGAAAGCAACGGCAGATTATGCAATAGTTGCTATGTAATACTTAACTACCTAGGCTAACTGCCTATAGTTAACTGAGGGAGGGCTGCTCCGGCAGGGCCGCGAGAGACGGTACGTACTTGCCAACTTTATCACTTTATGCTAGGCTCGACGGAAGCTTCTTCAAATAACTACTTCCGCCATTGTATTCGACTAAATATCTGAAAGATATTTTGATGGTGAAAAAACCAGAGTGGTGAAAGGATTAAATCACCAAATGATACTTTTTAAATGCAAATGCTTGATTTTTTGCTGAAAATACTAAAATCGCTGTATGTATGTCTATAATATTTTAGGATTTTCCTCAATTCCTCATGGATTCCATCATCAGAACTGGATTATGAAAAATGGGACTAATCTGGAAGTATATCTATTCACTTAGAGAATTTATGTGGGGAGATGGCATGCTCAACTTCTAGTACTAAATTATTTCTGCCACTTTTTGCGGGAGGCGAGGTAAACACGTACAGCACACATTTACTTACTCACGCACACTCATGCAGGAAGTTGAGGTGTCTCTATAAACGCACACGGAAATAAAAGCTGTCACACAAACATAAAACAAGCACACAAATAAATAATTTCTGTAATTACACTATTGGTTAGTTGCACACTAGCGCAAAAACTAGTGATGGGATGTGAAAGATTGAATGAAATTAAGATTATTAATTGTCTATGGATCTAGTCTATGGGTGTATGTTTGAATGGGTGAATTGATTCATGTTGATCAAAAGTAATCGCGTAACAAACATATAAAAAAAACATAGGCAGTTAAAAATTGTTTTAGGATTTAAGAGCTCACCGGTAGGACGCGTGCGTCCTTTTGCACGCGAACGAAGTTTGCTTCTATTTTGGCTATTATTTCTTCAAATTTTGTATTCATGATTTGTACACTAATATATATAGACCCGTGGTGCGTTGGTTTCTTATAAAATTATATGGTTTCCAAATCACACGCATCAGGCATGTATGATCTGCAACTATTTGTTCCGGGTCTGGGTGTTATGGTACCAGGTACTCGTAGTTCCTGATAGGTACCTACGATACAGGGAATCCTAGTGTAGGATCAAAACTACGTGTGTGACTGTTGAGTGTTAAAAAAAACAATATTTTGGCTCCTGCTCGGAATGTATGTAAGGTTGGGTCCCGTGGTATTAAGGAGCTCCTCCTCATTGACATGGCCATCAGGCAGAAGGTCAAGGAGGAGCAAGGGAAACCTCTCGGCTGCTTGTATTGATTATAAGAAAGTCTATGATTCTGTGCCACATACATGGATTTAACAATTATAAGCTGGGATTACATTTTATATTGTATTATTTAAATGAAAATAATTATTAGCTATTGGTTTTAAAATGGATCAATTTATTGTTAAGAAAATGTATTTTCGTGGATCTGCTTTTTTCATACGAAACGAGATTCGAATATCCGTGTACTTTTGCATACCTTCCTAATTTCATATTGTGATTGACGAAATAACCCTAAAACCGTAAAAAATCGGAAATACAAACCTCTAAAATAACCTTACAACCCCTTTAAACCCGAAAAACAGCTAATCAAGCCCATTTAACCTATATTTTAGGCTGGTATTGAACGACGTAGGTATTGATATTTTCTTTCGAAACAGGTTTTTTTTTACAGGTTTGATTTCGTTTTTTCGGCCTGAAAACTCCCTATCCTGTTAATTTCATAAAAATCGTTGCAGCCTCTTTCGTTCATTCATTCGTTCGTTGTTTTCACATCACTTGTCCCCGTACCAAGAAATTTCGTATCGTTATTTCTGTCGTATGCTTGCACTAAGAAAATATATTTTAAGGTGAAATTAATGGCCTAATTGTGTTGTCAATTACTTAAATGTGATAAGAAAATCCATATATTGTTAAATTTGATGTTTCCGACCGCCATTTACACGAAACCACAGCACAACCAACCATTTTTAGGAGCTCCGTATAGCGACAGGTATGAACGCAGAATGGCGAACGATCGTGGCTAAACTAGTTTTTATAAACTGACACGAACGACCGTTCATGTACTTCGGCAGAGGGGAAAGCGTATGCTTGCCATCTCCCTACTATAAATTCTCTAAGTCTATTCAAATAAAAAAATAATTTTCCAAATCGGTTTATAAACGAAGATATGAGGTAACAAACATCAAAAAAAAGAAAAAAAAAATACAACCGAATTGAGAACTTCCTCCTTTTTGTGAAATCGGTTAAAAAACGTCTGGAATTGATAAGACAAATTTTGTAAAACTTATTCGGCGTGATTTAAATGTCTCTCATGGAGTCTTTTCGCCTATCAAAATTAGTTGCGGGGCCACAGAATAAATATTAGTACAAGCAGGGCTAGCAATCTCGAAATCTAGGCAGTCTGCCACCAGGTGGCAGTACTACTTAGAATTAATATTAGTACAAGCAGGGCTAGCAATCTCGAAATCTAGGCAGTCTGCCACCAGGTGGCAGTACTACTTAGAATTAAAGTATTCAATGTGCTTTAAAATTCTCCGCGCGGCTGAAAATTCTTTTATGAAAATAAGTACCTACTGTGAAGATTTTGAAAGTGCTGTACTTTCACAAATAACTTTACAATTACGTTTTTAAGTAAACTACAGAATAAAATAACATACATTAAAAATGTAGAGCTACTCTTTATACGATTTCAGGATTTATCTTATTGCAATAGTTATTAAAATTTACATAATAAAAATAGCGCGATAAGAGTAAAATGCATAAAAACCAAGAATATTCATTTGCAAATCAAATTGAATGATTTAACTGCGAAAAATATACTTACATATACACAGTTAGTAATACTAATGTGTAACTATTTAATTTAGCAACGTTACAACCTTAACCTACCTAATCTACTTAAAACTGTTGTGAACGTAGTAGTAGGTGAGAATGTTTCGTAATAATTTACAAAGATTTCCCACGTCCGAGGTCAAAAACGAAAAATAAAACCAAAATGTAAAACTTTATACTGTTTATTATGCGGGGACCCTACTCTTGAACATGCAAATTTAGGCGAAGCGCAGAGCGCGCTAAATTTTCTGTGTATCACCCGACCAATTCATAAAACACATAAGCAAGACTTTTTTATTGAATATGATATGAGCAGTGAAGCAGCAGGGATGCAGTGTCGCTGAATAATTGTCCAGATAGTGCAGTGCAGCTATTCCTACCTAAATAGACGTTTTAAAATAAGGTAGCTGTGTAGAAACTATTTCTAGAGAAAAATCTCGCAGTAATTACTGTTCTGAAACTTCATAAATTCAGAAAGTTGTATTGTGGCTTCAGTTTTGCGCCGTGAGTTACCGTTTGAAATGTCAAAGTAATAAAAATAAAATAAAGTGGGAAATATACCGCAGACTTCTAAAGGTATATCTGTGTTCGCGGAAATTTGATTTCAGGGAGAAACTCTTACATAGGTGGGCCTTTCGGAAAATTTACTTCTTTTTACAAGAAATATCTTGATACTGTTTTTCAACGTTGCTTGAATTTCGTTACACTATTACACTATATGTAACGATTTGGGCTACGATGTTACATGACGGTCTAGCTAGAAGGCACCTATTGACTATTGCTTTGAAGACTACTCAGAGCGACTCCTTTCTACATGGTCCTTCTAACATAATTAAACAAGAAGCTACTCTAATGTTGCAATCATCATCAGCCTATAGAAGTCTACTGCTGGAAATAGGCCTCCCCCATAAAATGTCACGAAACACGGTCTTGAGCCGCCACCACCCACCGACTTCCTGCGGCGTTTATAATGTCTTTAGTCCATTGAGTGGAGGGCCTTCCTCTACCGCGTCGTCCGGTTTGTGGTCCCCAGTCGAGAACCTTTATTCCCCATCGGTTGTCAGTTCTGCGAGCTATTATGACCTGCCCATTACCACTTCAACTTGCTAGCTATGTCGGTGATCTTATTTTGCTCATAATAATTTTGCAATGTCAATATCAAATTTAAGCCGTTACTCTACGAAAATAGAAGGCAATATTGATAAGTACGGAAATCATGCCTGCCAAAGTGGTAACCGAAAATTACCTGACTGCTCCATTAAAGCTAGTTTTAATAGCCAACTGAAATCGAATTGCAATCGTCCAGAAATTGTGCTAAGTGCATCGTTTCGAGTGTTTATAGCTCTGGCTGGTAGCTATACAGTCCCAACTGTTTATAGCAGCCAGGATATTTATTAGAATGACAAAAACTCTGGCGTGGTTCTGTGTTTATATAATGGGCTTTGAAAAACTCTTAACCCGGACTTGTTGGACAATTTTCTTTGGTATAACATTTGTCCTGGCTGCTGGCTTATTATTACTAGAAGAAAGCGTTAACCGAGTTGGTCTTGGAATGCAATGGAGGCCCTTTGAGGCTCTTGCCTGTTTTTGGGGAAAAAGGTGTGTGCTTATGTTATGAAAAACTTTTAATGTTCTAAATGTAGCTACTTTTAACGCTGACTGTACTGCACTGGGCTAGGTTACATACCGTATTTCACGTAGTGAACCTATATGGTTATGTAAATGTATGCATAAAATTAACTTTTAAATTAGTCTGGTTACAATCGTGGTTTTTCTGGAGGCGAGCTTTTTCTAAAATTGTTTTTGGAATAATTTTGAACATGTAGTAAGTGTCCTAAGTAGACTTGGCGACCTCTGTGGCGCGGTGGGCGAAGGTTTGCCTGTGACGCAGGAGGTTGCGGGTTCGATTCCCGCCTCGGAACAAATATTTGTACGATCTGCAGATATTTGTTCCGGGTGTTCTGGGTATTTTCTATGTATGATAAAAAAAACATCTATCTATGTAATGTATTGTATTAAGTATATCAGTTATCTAGTAACACAAGCTCTGCTTAGCTTGGGGCTAGATAATGTTGTGTGAAATGTCCAGTGTTTATTTATTTATTTATTTGATAGGATAGAATTGTTAGTTTTCCCAAATTTGGGGAAATAAAATTATCGTCTACTATCAAAAGTTATGTTATCTAAAAGTATCGTCGAGGGAAAAGATTTCGGACGTTGAGGATGTCCAAAAAATACATCTGGCATGGCAAAAGCGCTCAGAATCAGGGGCCCAATTCTCTAAAATAAAAACATTCAATTCGCAGTATAATCTCGTCTCAGTCGCACTGTCACGTATAGTAACTATTACATAATCTTCGCGTTTCTTTCTAAGAATATGTAACAATTATTATACGAAACAGTGCGATTGACACGAGACTCGAATGTTTTTAAATTAGAGAATTGGGCATCTTTTTATGGCCTTTCAATTAAATAAGAATAGTGTTTTCTTAGTTAATTGAAAGGCCATAAAAATATTATTATCGAATAGAACACTATTTGTCTTATTTGTCCTGTTGTTGTTTGTGACTATTGCTTGATTCTTATCTTCATAATATACATTGTATTGTATACTATTATTGTGTTGTGGATTATCTTTATTTACATTATTAAGAATAATACAACTAATACAAGGTTAAAAATTTATAAAATACAAATGATGCAGTTGAGCTATCTAAAAACCGTTGCAAACGATCTAAAGGTAGGCCCAACTGATCCAAATCACTACCAGACGGAAGTGTAGTATATTGTATGTGTTTATATCAGTAGAGTTATTTTAAGTATGTAGATACACATTAACGTGTCGATGATTAATTATGATGATTTAAGTAAGTAGGTACACCATCAATACGACTGCTAAATGTCCAATCCATCTGTAGGTTGTCTGGTAGAAACCGCTAAGACTGCCCATTGTATAACATAGTTAGTATTATCATTACGATGTGCATTAAAGTATTTTCTATCTTCTATCTATTGCTGGACCCTGGACAGAAATAATAGGTCTCAGTAGCGCGATTACGTAACCCTGTTGCTATTGGTTTCAATCGATTTCAATGGTGTTTCTATTCAAAATGACGCTCTTGCGACTACCAAATTTTCGCATTTTGCTTACAAAGGTTAATTGCAACAAGACAGCGTAAACTAGGTAATCTCATAAATGTTATATCAAATAGGAACAACATTGAAGTCAATTGAAATCAGTAGCAACAGAATTACGTAATAGCCCTCCAGGTCTAACTCTCTGATCATCATCACCAGCCTGTTAAAGTCCACTACCGCCTCCCAATTACAGTAGCAAATGGCAATGGGGAACACAACAATGGGGATCATTTTAACAGCTTTAGCGCTGTCCAATTCTTTTGAAACTTAAAAGGAGGAATATTTAGGTCCAGAAGTATCCCCTGTTCAAGTTTCATAAGATTTAGATTGCGTAAAGGCTGCCAATTTGATCCCCATTACCATTTGCTACTGTGATTGGGGGGCTGGACGAGCCAGCAGCCATTGAATACAATGGGGGGATTTGCCATAATCACCACGCTTGGCAGTCGGATTGGTGATCGCACTTGGTGATAAGTACTCAGATGGATGCTGCTGCCCATCCCCTGGTGTAATTCCTTAGTAAGGCTTTTACTACATCCATGGGAGGAGGTGGGGTCTATTCTCTGGCCGGACACGCCACGGCAGAAGAATCTAAACTTTAGTAGGTATACAAACATCCGACAACAAATCCTTCCCCTATCTGAATAGCTGCGAAAATAGCGATGGCAATTTCCTCTCGAAATACTTCCATTTCCTTTTTACGTTTTCAACGACACATCAATTCTCATAGTAAAATTGTTTATTTTTACAAAGTACCCTAAAATCGGTGTCGTCACAAGTCCTCTCCAGGGATAATGCTCGTTTCATGCTCAAAATAGCAATTTAATTATGCCTGTCGACATTTTCTGCTCTTTGCTCGGCTTTCCCGTTGATACTCTATTCTTAGGCGTTTTTGAAATTCATTTTAAAAAGAGCCTATACAATCTTTTCAACAAAATTTTGAATTTGTTCGGTAATTTCCTATTGGAAAACCTTGGCATAATATTGTTGCATCAAAAAAATTTACCAGGGGGCTTAGTACAGGTTTTGATAGTTTACGAAACTTGAATGAAGTTTCGTTTTCTTTCATACATTTACTTGCAGCGCCCCTAGCGAAAACGAGAAGAAGACTAAGGACGCTGTCAGTAAATGTATTGAATGGAAACGAAACTTATATAGTTTCGAAAACTATCAAAACCAACTATCTAAGCCCCCACCGATTTAACATACGTTTTTACGTCAAAATATATTTTAACTTTTAATGCACGTGTAGGTAATGTCTGGAACTAATTCACTCCCACATCACAAGAAATAGTTCACCGAAACAAAATGGCCGTTACACCCGAGTGGTTTGATGGATGTTCTTCACAGTGAGAAGTTTTGTCTGTCTTTAGGTAAGTAGATAATACTAATTAAATTTAAAATACCTACTAAATGGCCGTTTCGCTCGAGTGCACATTGAGGAGTTTCGTCAAAAGTAAATATAGAGTAAATTCTTAGAATTAAATTTGCCCAAAATTGTATGAGGTGGGACAAATCAAATCAAAAGAATTGTAGTGATTTAAATCGTCTTGTAAACTAAAATTACTCCTATTCCAACGCGACCAAGCCTTAAGAAGAATCAGGCAACAAACAACTTGAAATTTAGCATCAATGTACCTTTCGACTTCTAGGTGCTCACTAAGAAAGAATTTTACGAAATTCAACCCCTAAGGGAATAAACGTGAAAAACGTCTATAAATTCAGTTTAGTAGCCAGGTCAAACTTTTAGATGCAACGATACCATGCCGAATTTCATGACATATACTTTTTTAACTCTGTAAATAATGGACCGATTAAATGAAATAAGCTTACTCTTTTATGATTTTAGCTAGTTATAAGTCCGGAGGAAGGTATAGGTATCCAAAGGGGATTTCGGGAAAAAACCTTTAAAGGAGATTCGGGAATAACCCATGCCATCATACAGGTCCAACCAAGTTTGGGTACCAATGTTTTCCATCCTACACTGTACTGAACAGTTAAATTTTAGCCGAGTTTTTTTGTGAAATTTATTGTAACAAAATGATTATTATGTTATACGGTTTTTTGAGCATAATAAAATATAGCGGCCTAGTGCGAAAAAGACAAAAATATACATAGAATTATGCCTAATTTATAGGCGGTCTATCTCGTAAACGCGTGAAGCTATTAGGACGCCAGTCGAGGTGTCCGTGGAAAGCCCTGTAGTATTTCTATTAAGACTTCAAGTGATACTTAGCTTTAATAACAATTCCAATGACTTTGGAAAGTTTGAAAATTCATATTTTTTTTGAATATCGGCCTTTTGAGACCAAAAGCATAAATCACAGAAAAGGCACTTCCGAAAAGCGCTCAATTAAAAATCAAAATTGGACTTTATAAATATTTTTGCTTGACGTTTTTCGCGTAAAATCCTACAACTCTGACACAACTTCGCCCAATTAATTTTTTATTGGGTTCAAATAATGAAAAAAAAAAAATTAAGTATTTGTCATTAACAGTCTAGAATTTGCATCAATTATGGTAAAATTAATTAAGAAACGTTGGTTTGTTACCTACGTGCTTTATAAGTCGAGAGGCCCCTTTGACACGTACATACATAAAATCACGCCTGTTCCCCGGAGGGATAGGCAGAGACCACGGATTTCCACGATATCTTGATTTTTACTGCCACTATATATATTGTAACAGGTACAGTCAGCATTAAAACATCATAATATTTTTTTGTATATCCAAGTATAATGAAAGAATTGCCAACAAAAGCACTCAACAAGGAGTAGTGGATGGAAGAGTTTTTTTTCTTTGATGTGCTTTTCTTTACAGGGATTATAATAAAATAAATAAATAATCCAAGTTTTCAACGTGAACCAGGAAAACGTTAACACGTTTTAACGTTTACATTTTCTTCTTCTTCTTTATCTTCTTTTTTCGTCTTCTTCTTCTTCTTCGTCAGCCGGCAGTCATCCACTGCTGGATAAGGCCTACCCTATAGAATGCAAAGCGTGCAATGGCGGGATTTGCCATAATCCCCACGCTTGGCAGGCGGATTGGTGATCGCAGTTTGGGGTTAAGTACTCGGGTGGATCGGCCCATCCCCTGGTGTAATCACTTAATTGATTTTTTTAACTGGTTTTCCTTTTAATATCCTATATTCCAATAAAATACATTATACTAAGGAAAAGTTTCTAGTAACAAAAAAATATGTATTATTATATAAAATAATTCTATAAGTGACCAATGTACCTGAATAAGGTAAGTTCTGTAAGTACCTATATTATAAATCTCGAAGCGTAGGCGTTTAGGCAGCAACTTCAAATTTCAATTCTAAAGAATATCTGCCTTAAAAAAAATATGAATACCTAATTAATTACCGTCTTTGAAAAAGCTTGTTTATACATAGCGCACATTAGCATAAATTATAATGTTTATAAAAAAAATACTGTTATAAATATTTTTTAAATGTGAACGACTGGATAAGTACCAAAATTAAATTCAAATTATGTTTTCTAAATAATGAGTCTATTTAGATGGTGGTATTCCGGGCTAATTAATTAAGCTAATTATGTAACATAAAATACGTAAGAAAACAAAAAAACTTGTTAAAAATAAAAACTTACATGGAGTCAAAGTGAAGAAAGTTTCTATTTATATAACAAACTAGCATTTACCGGCGGCTTCGCTTGCATGGATAATAATTACTTTACAGATGTTTTAGTCAAACTGGAAACGATAGACTTTGTATTTTTTTGTTTGATTAAATAGTGGCAGGGCTCTTATCTCGCGACAGGTTTGCAACAGGCGTAAATTGTGCAATCAGGGCTGTCAAATGTCGCTTTTCTCATACCAAAAGTTATCGTTTGACAGCCCTGATTGCTCAATTTACGCCTGTTGTAAACCTGTCGCGAGATAGAGAATAGTCCTGCGGAACTCGTCACCAATCTGATGCTAAGCGGTAACCCTAGCCCATAACGAAAGCTTCCTAGGTCACGTCCACCTAGGACGCACCCTACCCACCTGATTTTGATAGGTACAAGAGGCCTAGGGGCCTATATAGGTCTAAAGGTGTTGTCATCAAAGGAGGTTTTTCACAATGTATGGAACCTAGCCCTTGTCGGTGTTCACTTGTATAAACGTGGCTAAATATATGAAACCTTTTCCCACTGTATTTTTTTTTTGCTTCATTTAATGCAATTTCCTAAAATATCTTTCTCACGGAGAGCAACACAAAATATAACAAAATGGCCGGACGGATACAATATACTCTGTGGTAGAATGCTCCGACAGCAGTTGACAACTGTTAAGAGTATAGAAACACTACGTTTTTAAACACAACTCCCAAAAAACAAATGAAGCAAGCAACCACAGAGCAACAAATGCGACATTCACTGTCATGGCTGCCGAGGAAAAAATGTTACCATTGTAAAAATTCTTCGAATTTCAAACATTTTTATGCAGATATGCTTGATTGGTTTTATGCTTCAAATTAGAACAAGAGTATTTTTTCGATTTTTTCGCTATTCTCTGTCTGGTGGACATGGACAAAGACATAGGCCATTTTAGAACAACTCCTTTAAAATGACTATAGAGCTCATAATATGAGTTGCGAATCCTAAAGATCCACTAGTTTTCCGAGAACTGCTATTTGCGAGTTGTTTGTGAGCTGTTTGTTAATGACATGTGCACACGAAGAGCTAATGCGTGACAGATGGGAAATTCGTGCCCATTCGGAAAGTTCACGGTGAAAATAAACATGGCCGAAAAAGATTTACGATTGTTTGAAGGACCATCTAAGCTCGAATATCGCTGAAATGGGAATGGGGCCGAAATTAAACTAAATAAATTAAAATTTAATTAATCGAGAAATAAATTAAAACATTAATTTGTATCATATTGTATCGTATTTGTATTGTTACCTATTTTATCATAGCATAACTTTTTTTTTTTTATATTTTTATCTTATAAATAGTTTTCTTTATGTTAATGTGTTTTTTTATATTATGTTTATTGATCGTGGTCTCTGACGGAAGACCAGTGTTGGTTGCTAGCTTACTTGTCAGCCAACTCATGCTGAGGCAGAGCTATTTTGTTACTGGAGTTACACTTCGTACCTTCGGGTCTCTTTTCTTTTAGTCTTAGTTTTTATGTGTAACTCCTGTATACAAATAAATATATTCTTCTTCTTCTTCTAAATGGTGATCATTTAAGGTGCTGAAACCGGAAACTAGGTAGATCATCATCATCAACCTTAGACTTCCACTGCTGGATGAGGCCTCCCCATAAAATACAATCGGGGGTATTGCCATAAATGTCATAATCACCACGCTTGGCAGGTGGATTGGTGATCGCTGTATTGATGTTGAGTACTCAGGTAGAGTTCACTCATTTGAGTATGGCAGCTCAGATGTGGGCTTCATCATCAGTCGTTTAGACATCGACTGTTGGACGAGACCTCCTTAATAATAAATAATAAATAAATAAATGCTGGACATTTCACACAACATTATCTAGCCCCAAGCTAAACAGAGCTTGTGTTATGGCAACTAGATAACTGATATGCTTAATACAATGACATTACATAGATATATATTTTTTATTATACATAGAAAATACCCAGAACACCCTGAACAAATATCTGCAGATTGTACAAATATTTGTTCCCAGGCGGGAATCGAACCCGCAACCTCCTGCGTCGTAGGCGAACCTTCGCCCGCCGCGCCACAGAGGTCGTCAAATGGGGTGGGGGGGGATTTGCTATTCGTGATCGCTGTATTGGTGTTGAGTACTCTGGTGGATGCTGCTGCGAATCCCCTGGTGTAACCCCTACGTCGGCTTTTACGACATCCACGGATCAGATAGTGGACTTATAGCAATTGCTTTCTGAAGGATTTTCGGGTAAAATGCACTCAAAATTTTAGTGAACCATCATCACTTTTGTTAGATAATTTGAAATATACATATAATTATTGTAAGGAAAGAAAGACTGAATAGTTTATTATCATTCTTTCTCTCCTATACAAGATTCTTTTCACGTCTTCTACTCCGGCTTATCTGAAAGAACGTTTTCAGTTTCTCCACCTTTCTCACCCTTTATCCTTACGCTCTTCTGAAACCTTTCAATTGAAAACTCCTGCTCATACCTCAAAGTTCTACAGTAGTTCTTTCACACTGCAGGCTGCTAAACTCTGGAATGCATTACCTGTTTCGATCCGACATGCTAAATCTCTTCATATTTTCAAAAGCATGGTCACTCAACATTATTTGTCATCACTCTGTACGTCATCTTGACATTCTTCTAATATCACCATTATGTATTATTATTGTATGTAGGTTTATTATTTATCAATAATATATATGTAGGTACACTTATATAATTGTGTGTATTATATTATACTGGTAGAATATATTTATAATAATATATTTATTATTTTGTTTTTGAAATCAATTTGTTTTACTAGGTACTTGTCTTTTTGTGATTATACTAAGATGTACGCCACCGTCCTTATTTGTTAAATAGTTTCTGTCCATCCAAAGGTTGTCTGGAAGAGATCGCTCTTAAGCGATAAGACCGCCCATTGTACCTCTGATTTGAAACATTGTATCTTTATTTTTGTTGAATGTTTGTTTATGGTGTACAATAAAGTTATAATCTACCTATCTATCTGAGTAAGAATTTTTAAAGTTTAATTTTCTAAAACATAATAATAAGAAAAAGTGGCAGATTCATAAAAGAATGTTAGTCAGTCGTTCGTTCTGTCTTGTTTTTTTATTTTGTGAGTCAGTGTGGGTAGATGGCTCTCGAAGGGAAGTATTAGTTTATGGAACGGTCGCTCGAGCGACGTGGATCTTTGGTAATCTTTAAAAAAAGTGTGATTGTAAAAACCAAAAAACAGTTGAGACGTCTTGGAGAGTTTTCTTTGGTGTAACACTGCAACACCCTATCAAAGCCTATAGAAGTCCACCGCTGGACAGAAGCTTCCCACATAGAGCCACGACATATAAATAATAATAATAAATAAATGCTGGACATTTCACACAGCATAATATGCGTGTGTACCACATTTAGGGGAGGGGGTTTGCCATAATCACCACGTTTGGCAGACAGATTGGTGTCACAGTATTGGTGTTAAGTACTCAGGAGGATGCTGCTGCCCATCCCATAGTGTCTTAGGCCTGGCATACCACGGCCATGTGTATTTTTTCAAAAATAAAGTAATACATAAGCATATATAACTACGCTCTTATCCTTACGGTTTTTCGCTCATCACTTATCACCAGGTGGTAAAGTAAATATCCCTATCATTCTCTATTATACATGTTGCTACTAAAACACATGATAGGTACCGTTTTATGGTAGTTTCAACTCCACAGCAGGCTGGCTGAAAGCGTTATACAGGGTAGCTTTGACATTTTTCATTTCCATGTCAGCGCGGCGCGCGGCGTCGAGCTAAAATTATTAAGCCCGGGCTTCCACCCTTAGGGAGAGTGGGGGTGACGGGTTGTAAAGCAAAAGTGCCAAGCGGTGTTGCTTAACTTTTAAAAAATTCACTGGTGAAATGTGGATATTTCACATTTTCCACAGTCGCTGTGGCGTATAAACGTTGAAAATATATTTTTGGTACCCAACCTAGTTACCTCACCTTTCTAATTTTTTACTTTTAAGACTGTTAAATAAACCTGTATTTTATCTCTCTTACAACAGATGACAACTAAAGTGAACTTGAATGTCTACATAGGATAAGATAACAAGTGTCTAATCCTATTATCAACTGCAACTTCCGTTCACTTTTAGACCAGACACTGTGATCTTATGATTATGATGACGTAGGTAATTATTTATAGCTCTGAAATGCTTCTATCTCATAGAACCTTCTTGAACCTAATATGCAAGCCAGTATCCATTAAAAGAAAAACATTAGGTAGTGTTGTTGTTTTTTGTTAGATACAATAACAGCTTAGCGAAGCCTAAAGATATTTTTTTCGAATGGACCCCAGAGAATAAGGATTATATATAATTATTGTGTCAATTGGATTTCTCGTATCATATCAACCTTCAAACGTTGCATAAAAGTTACAGTAAGTATAGTATTCATTCGAGAAATTTCATTCAACATTTTTAATTCGAGAAAAATTTACAAATATTGAGCCAAAACAACTACTTCCTAGGCTCCTGGTATGAAAAATATTCCAATATAGTTACTCCTTGAATTTTCGCTGATTGTACTATTTCAATAGCAAGTTCATCACAGAATCTATTACATACTAATTCGAAAAATACCTAAAAATGTTGTAACACTAAAGTTTACAGGATCATAACCATAGGATCTATCAGTGACTAACTACACGCGCTAACTCTGCAGTAACATAACAGCTATATTACTAGACTAGCAAGTAGTATTTTCACCAACGAATCATCTCAAACTACCAAGGAGCGCTGTAAAGTGTCATGTCGCTTTAATCTAGAGTTCTCTAAACATCTTCCCTCTGAGACTCGTGAATTTACATACAAATCCGAGTTACGCCAGCACACGCTCCTTACTTGCGCGGCCGTTGGGAAACGACTCCCCAGACCCCAGCTTGCCTTCTATCACAGAAGACATAATACTGTTGCATACAGAGGTTCACTTCGAGAAATTTACATGAGTATGGAAGGGGACACCCTGCGCGGTGAACCCTTAGCCTTCTTTCAATCAACTATCACAATCAAAGGCTCTTTTTAGAGCTACGTACCGCGGAAAAGATGACCAAAACGATTAAAACAAACATGAAAGATTCTGGCATGTCAGAGCGAAATTGCAACTAAAAGACAGCGTGTAGTCATATTCAATTTGGACAAAACAACATGACCAGTGCCGACAGGCATCCTATATTTTCGGGTGGTTGGATTCTAGTATTCAGGCCGTATTAAATCTAAAATCGGCGCCATAAAGCTCATCTTACATTGGGAGTGCGGAGTAGTTATACAGGCCTGTGCTGGTACTGCTGGCCTATGAGATAAAACGACTGAAACCCCCTATTTGGGTCAACGACTAGCATGTTTTACACATGTTTTTCACCGCGGCTGATGAGATTCTGTTAGCAACTGTTCAAAACATGCTAATTACGCATTTTTACATGTTCACACCGCTATGTTAGTGCAACTGTGAAGAGTATAATACCTATTCACAGCTCTTGCCTACGTTTCGGTAACAATTTTTATGATTCAAGCTATTTTTGGGTTTTTGTGAACTGACGATCAAGATAAGCCTTAATAATTAAGACATTAAACTCATAACAAGACTGAATCTCGCAAATGAGCGCAAGTAAAATCGTAAGCGTGAAACTCTGGACATTTTTGAATTTTATCAACTTAATTCAAATACTTTACAATGTTAGAGGCAGTTCACATATACGCATTATTAATTAAGTTTCAAGGCTGTGCCAGCTAGAAAATAGAAATACTACGGTATTCGTTTGAAAATCAAAATGAAAACTGACATTGCGCAATCGATACACACGTTGTCGTTGAACAGTATAGGAGTTTGACAACTATCTAATTATAAAATTGGCTCGTTGACAAAGTGCTCCCCACTCGGACACGTAAATAAACCAGAGAAAAACAAGTGGGCAGTGCTAAATGACCATAGAGCAGAGGAGAAGGATTGCCGATCGATCAAGCTGTATTCAAAATATGCACACTTTCATACCATTCAATGTTCACCATGTTTCCTGTTACAATACCATCAACGTGTTAACTCTAAGATCGCTATAGCATTGTTTTTTTTTTATTTGAGTGGATTGAGCTTTTAGATAACCCACCTGAAGTTAGGCGGTAACCCCTGGCCATTACAACTAGGGTTGCCAACCCTACTATATTGCGGCTCCAAATACTATAATTATAAACAAAAGATATAGTAGGTGAAACTACTATATTTTATAGGTGATACGTCACAGCAAGTCATAGCAGCATTCTTATTCTAAGACGGGGTGTTAAGACTTGCACTCCGGCTGTCGTCCAGCTGTGGGGTGTATTGTGCATTGTCCTCCTGTGTTTACCCTACCCCAGCCAGCCCAGCTCCTTAAAGTAATGGGGCAGGACTTTGGATGGCAACACTGTTGAAGTGTGTCCGAAGACGTCGATGATGGAGAGTAGGATCGAAGTAGCTCCTGCAAACCTGTCTTGGCCCCGGTCTCTTTTGTGCCCGCACTATCCAGGATCACGTGCTCCACCGTCTTTTCTTCCTGCAAGCAGCCCCGACATAGCCCGCTGTCTATGCCCTAATGTTGTGCAGGGGATTGGTTAGATCGAAGTGTCCTGTTATGATGCCCACTATCATACGCAGGTCCTCGCGTTTCATTTTGAGTAGTGCATTCGGCTCTTTCTTGTCAGGTCTAGGGAGCATTGATTTGTGCACTTCCGGGGAAATCAAATTACGCCAATATTAGTTTCTACTTCTATCGGGTTCGGTTCCCTTCCGCGATGCTCACATTCTATAAACGTCTCATTATGCTTTTATGTATTATCGTGCATACATCCAGTTTTCCTACGCATGAGAGGTTCCATGCAAGTTGGTTCGTGACCTGGTGCGAGTGACGTCACGTCTACCGCCACCGCCATGTCGTTGCGCCGTCTGCGCCCGCGCACTCCCCCTCCCGCGTGCCCCGCTGTCTGACAGAGAACGGCTGACCAGTGACCTTGTCAGTCTGTCTCCCTCACCCGACGCGCGCATAACACGTGCGAGCGGGTCGGAAACACACGAACCGGTATTGGAACAAGTTGTTTGTGCAAGAAAGGTTTCTTCTCTTATTTATTTAAATGTTTTCAAATTCGCTTTGTAATGTAATAATGTGGCTGAGATGTTTATTGTTGTGGCAGGGGTAATGACCTTGAATTGCAGGCATTTAGATAGTGCCTTGAATTAAGGTATTTAGCGGCACTAATACGACGTAGGCTAGGACGTTACTAGCTAACTTACGTCTACAATATAATTATCTAACTTTAAGTTCATAATGTCAAAACTGCGCCATTATCGAGGGTAGATAAACATCAGATAAATAGTTTATGAACAATTAAGAGTTGAAATTTTCAAAAACGCTTATTAATTGTACAATTGTTTTGGGCGCAAATACGACCATTACCGTTAGAATACATCGAAGAGTTTGGACATCACCTCTGTCACCATAAAAGGGAATGCAAAACTACAGCTCATATAGACATGGGAAAATGGTAAAAATTGGCTTGCAAGATTTCAAACAAATAACAATGGTATAAAGTATAAAGTTGCTGTTTTAACCTAGTGGTTAAACCAGCAACTTTATGGTGGTGGTAGTTAAACCAGCCGGGGGTGCGATTTTTGAATGTCACTCATTGACTAAATATCATCAAAAAGGTCGCAAATCACCGTTTTTCAGGAGATGTACTGGAGGAGGCACTTGTATTTATATAATAGGTATAAGAATTTTAGTCATCAATGAGTTTAATATATAAAAATTTGGGAATCTGGGATTAACGGCAATTTTATACTGACGTTTAGTCACTCTACGACAAAAAAAATCGCACCCATAGTCCAAGATTCGTGATTAAAATTTATTACATTAAAGCCATAATAATATAATATTCTCAGTTCAAAAATTTTATGACATTCTATTGTTCGTCTTTCAATTGTTTTTTTATAGTACTATAATGATTGAAGAGTATTTATAAAAAAGCCTACTTAGTTAAAAAAACTGAACAGCTATTAAACAAAGTAATCAAGCTACATAATATACCTAAACTCCGAGAAACAATATTACTTAACTCGAAAGTTTATTTTTAGTATCTACCTAATTTACCACATTTGTATGTACTTAGTGCAAAAAACTCTTTCGTATCGAAAGGACATTTAAGCAGAACGCCCTATTAGCAGAACGTCCTAAAAGCAAAACGGCATATTAGCATAACGTCCTATTAGCAACATGACCTAGTAGCAAATGGGACTAATATCAAAACGACATGTACAGTCTTGTACACGAGAAAATGAACATGTAAAAAGATTCCGTATCTTGTGAATATATAAATCAACTAAAACAATAAAAGACGATCGATACAGAAACAAAAGACGATCAAAAAAAAAGAAGCAATATTTCAGTTTTTTTTTAAAGTGACACATTGATAATTATTATATTCGATGATTATAGATTACTAGTAACATTTGTATATTATAGAAAAAAATGGTAAATTAAAGATTTAAGTTCATGAATTTTGTGTTTATTTAATTTGTATTGAATTGTACTAGGTCATTCAGCTAAGGTGTCATTTTTATATTAGTCACATTTGCTACTAGGTCATGTTGCTAATAGGACGTTATGCTAATATGCCGTTTTGCTTTTAGGACGTTCTGCTAATAGGGCGTCCTGCTTAAATGTCCTTTCGATACGAAAGCGCAAAAACCACAGTACGTACTAATCCCATTTAATGTCTTCTTTTAACATAATTATTACATTTTAGGGCCTTTGGAGAATTGGGCCTCTGGAATATTTTTCTATCTCGGTATAATGCGGGCGAAGCCGCGAGCGGGAACTAGTAGTATTATAGACAATGTGTAAGGTCATCGTCCGATGGGGCACTCCTTTTCCCGTCAGCTGTTAGAAGGGCAGTAACCTCTAGAGGGAGCAGAACCTCTTTATCCCACCCATTAAACTTCTACATAAATTGAGATGAGTATAGTGAAAAAGCGGTGTTCGTGTTTATGAAGCTTGGAACGGAGTGGGACTTGAATTATAGGGATTCGTAATATCAGTGTTTAACTTTTTGGGTCCTTGGATTTTTATCTGCTTCATCTTAAGCTTCAGTATTTTGCTCCGTATCTTTTACACATTGTGTTGTATTTTTCGGTCGGTAAATAAATGTATAATTGTTCTTGCTCTATTACAATTCTATACTATTGAATCATTAAACAACTTCGTGAAACAACTTTTTTACTAAGCCTAGTAAACTCTAGACCTTTATCTTTACCTTTATGTTCTCCTGTGTTATGTTGTGGACCATTTAGTTCCATAAATTTAAAAAATCTGAATTTATCTGCTTGCTTCGCGGTCGGAGACCTAAAAAGAAACGAGGCGAGTAAATTCAAATTCTCGTTTTTAGCTTGCTTTTTATGATCTCTGTAATTTATTGTAACAATAAAATGTACATTAAGTATCATGTATAAAGTTATAAATAAAACATATTAAAAGCTACATTGTGGCGATGACAAATCGTCTGAGTTGAATGCTCGTTGCACTTAAATGGTCAAAAATAATTATGTTGCCCTTTTTGGTCGGTGCTTCTGTGGCATCAAACGTTTTTGTAGGTATGGTTGATTCATTCATCCTTATCACCTTTGTGTGAGTAGCCTCGGCCGAATTTGATCATAAATACATACGTACACACATCGCAATTATTTGATAACACAATATTTCTTGTCTATTTAAGCTAGCATTAGATTAAATTCTGTTTAGGCTATATAGTTCTTTTAATTTCTATCTTAAATTCAATTTATACCCAATTTTATAAATTTTGCTAGCAATTAAGTATTTTTGTGTTTAAAGACCTTAACAGTCTGAACTAATATAAAAAAGAGTTCTAATATTTTGTAACTGAAGCCTAACCCCATTTATCATTCCAAAAATATTACATTTTTAAGTTTTAGAATGGTAAATTATTCCCAATTCAAAAAGAGCTATAGCCAGAACGATTCCAAACTCCGACCTTGTGGATCCGAATATTTTAAAAATAAAGATATCTGCAGTGTCGAATTCGTGGAGCCTTTTCGGGGCAACGTACCGTATGCTTATTGTAGTTTATTTTTAACCGCGTTGTCAACCGCAACTTGATACGAAGGCTTTTTACGCGACATATTGTTGAGAATTTATATCTTTCTGGGGTCAGGGAATTCATTACCTTGTCCTGTTGTGTTGATAATAAAAATAAACACAACAGTACTTTCTTTATAGTACTTCACAAAAAATATATTAACTTGCCTTACTTTCATCATCATGGTACACAGATTCATGCCTCTCGGAATTGTTATTATGTTTTGAAGTGTCACATCTACATCTAAATGCCAATTCTCTGCAAAATATTCGGAATAATCTTTACAAATGAGAAATTCAGCTTTTCCCTGATTTGTTTTGAAGAAAATTCGTATTCACTTCTCAGACAAAAGAAAATGCTTATTTCTAGTAGAAAAAATGAGAAAAATTGGCTGCATAGAATGGCTTTACCGGTACATTTGTTAGCATATAAATGCTGGCGACTCGACTTATTTTCTTGCGGGCGTGCCGTCATCCGAGATAACTATGATATTTATTTAGGGACTCCATACATTTACATGAGAATAAATTTACAGTAGAATAGTTTGAAGGAAAAATATGGGAGCCGATACTGTCAATAGGCGTCAGCGCCTCAGTTCGGAATCTTATTACCACTTCACGTGGAATAAGAATTGCTTATTGAGGCCGCAAAACAAGAAGTTTTTAGCAAACACGGCCCTTGGTAAGATATTCTTCAAATAGAGCGCCCGCAGATTTGCCCGCTTTATTCCATACAAACTTCAGAACCACTATACAATCCTATCGAGTTTAAAAATCTTTTATTTTTTGGATATACCTACCTAGGTACATACTATATAGGTAGGTACTAGGGCATGTAAAAACCGGGTTGTTTTAAAAAACCGGTTTTCTCGGTTTTTATGTTTCAAAAACCGGTTAAACCGGTTAATCGGTTATTTTTAGAGTTTTTTATATATGTGTCTTAGGATAAGATAAAACCGTAAATTTTAATGAAAATGAACTTATTATTTGAATAAGGAAGCACCAATTAAATTAGCTTGTAAAATTTCAAGTATTGTAATGTGCAGAACTCACTCTTACTCGAATAAAGTAACAAAATTCAACAACATGATAAATCAGTTCTAATAGTTAGTTACTAAGTGTAATTTACTTATTTATTTGGTAGTATTAAAACTGTCGCTCTTCAGGTTATAGAATATTTATTATATTAAATATGTTCTTTATATATATTTAAAAGAAATTAAATTTCACTTCATGAGAAAACTATAAAAATCAACAAAATTGTTTTTTTTTTATGTTATGGCTCGACAAACTAGCATACGGCCCACCTGATGGTATGCGGTTACCGTCGCCTATTGACATCTGCAACACCCGAGGCATTGCCAATGCGTTGCCTGCCTTGGAGGACCCTTTTTACATATTTTTTGAAGCTGTGCATGTTATAGTTTAGCGGAAAAACCTCAGAAGGGAGCCCATTCCACAATTTCCACGTATGTGGAGAAAAGATCTTGTAAAGCGAGCTGTACGAGATACCCACACATCGATGATATGTGGATGAGCTCCCAACCGATGTCGAGAGGTGCGATGATAGAACCTGGAAGCGGGTATAAGATCAAATAGTTCCTCAGAGCACTCCCCATTATAGAGTCGATAGAATACACAGAGCGAGCCGATATCTCGGCGCAGGCTCAGCGGCTCTAGTGTACCTACTGGTGAGCTTGAGGTCGTTGACGATTCTAACGGCTTTTCTTTGTAGGGAGTTAAAACGAAGCAGCTGGTACTTGGGGGCCCCGTGCCATAGGTGAGAGCAGTATTCCATGTGTGGCCGAACTTGTGCTTTGTATAGTAGAAAGCGCTGAGTTGGCGTGAAATACTGTTTTGCACGATTAAGCACTCGCAAGTATTTTAGAAGTTAGTTTTGCCTTTACTTCTAAGTGACTCCCATATTGGACCTCGTTAGAAATTTCAACTCCCAGAATCCCAATGCTCGCGGAGGTGGAAAGAGGAATGCCCTGAAACTGCGGCGCGATGGTAAATGGGGCTATTTTTGCGGTAAATGCGCACACTTGTGTCTTAGTGGCATTGAAAGTAACCAGATTTTGGATACCCCAATCTGATACGAGCTCTAAGGAGCTTTCCACTTCAGACACAAGCGCTGACCTATTTTCATCCACTTCGGCACGAGAGGCGTTTGCACGGCCAGAGTAGTGGGCATCACCAGTGCTGTCATCCGTATAACAATGGAGACCGCTAATTTGTAGCATATCATTGATGTGAATGATGAAAAGCGTGGTTGATAACACTGACCCTTGGGGAACGCCAGCGTTGATGGGCATGGAGTCCGAGCAGGATCCATCAACTACGGATTTAATGCACCGCCCGGAAAGAAAACTGGCGACCCAATTACATAAGCCCTCGGGAAGGCCATATGATGAAAGCTTCGATAGAAGCGCCCCTGTGCCACACACGATCGAATGCCTTTGCGATGTCCAAACTTAATGCCAAAGCCTCTCCTCTACTCTCAATGGCTTCTGCCCAACGGTGAGTAAGGTAGACTAGAAGATCATCAGCTGATCAGCAGCTGATCGCACGTGACGGAAACCGTATTGCCGATCGCTGATCAGCTGGTGTTCCTCCAGATAACCAAGAAGCCGAGTGTTGATCACTCGCTCCATCACCTTGCAGAGTAGGGAGGTTATCGCTATAGGCCTGTAATTGGACGGTTCGGTACGATCCCCTTTTTTAGGGATAGGGTGGACATGGGCTACCTTCCATGAAGATGGCACAACCCCCGTGGTATAAGAGAGGTCGAAGAGGTGCGACAAAACGGAACACAGCTCGGGAGCACATTATTTGAGCACAATAGCCGGGATACTGTCAGGCCCACTCGACTTTCTCACGTTTAGGGATAGGTATCTTTGAACATTAAAATAATTTAGTCTTATATTAAAACTCTCTTACTCAAGTAAAGTTTAAAACATTCGGTAATATTCAACTCACTTATACTCAAATAGAGTAGTTAACTATAATCAACAAGATAAGTAGTTAGTCTAAAATATTATCATTAATCAGTCCTAAAAGTTACTAAGTCTAATTCACTTTTTTTTGGTATAATTAACAATTTGCCAGTTCGACCGCTGACCGCAGCGACGACGGTGGCGCCCAGTGCGCTCATGCAACGCTGCCTTCGCTTTCTTGCTCTGCTTGTTTAATAGTAGGTAATAGCTTATTTACGCTACGATATTCACTAAAGACGTTTTATGCGGTCCAATGATAAAGTTTTCTGAGAAGTGTTTGTCTGTATTTTTGCAATTTTAACGTATTATGTTGTAATATAATTAGATGGATTAAAATGGTCGTTCTAAATAAAGTCTGCAAGGCGTAGTTTGAAATGAATTTGTGATTTATGACTCATTAAAAAAAACCGAAAACCCGGTTATTTTCTAAGAAAAAAACCGGTAAAAAACCGACCTAAAATCAGTCGGTTAATCGGTTTTTCGGTTAATCGGTTAACCGGTTTACATGCCCTAGTAGGTACATCAGAGAACAACGAAAAGAAAGACAATGGTTGATTAAATACAAAAAATAATAAATAATATTAATAAAACAAATCAAATTCAATAGATCTCTCTGCAACTATTGCTATTAATGTTAATGATAAACACAAAAGGTTAACCAAAGAACCAGGAAGTTGCCAACTCCTATAAACAACCTTTCCACGCTGTTTATACCGTGGATATTGTTATACGAGTACCTATCCATCTACAGAGGGAATTATAACGCTATAGCTTTTTAGCAATGAATAGCAAGCATTTGATTCAGCGAGCCCGACACTCGTATTGCGTTAATTGCTCTGGTATTATGCACGCACCCTCCGCTTATTTACTTCTACGTTTATGTACGGTTCTATATTCTGGGGTCGAGATTACTACCTACATACCATATGGTGATAAAACAAGGGTTGCAGCAAAAACGGCTGTGAAAATCGATTCTTGCAAAGTCGCAAGTCGCAACCCTTGCGATTCAATTTTGAATTTAGATGACAGGCCATTATCCAAGTTTTGTTTGACTGATGGATGAGTGATTTTCTTGCATTAATTTTGATACGGTTTTGGATACAAAACCTTTGTATAATGACTGATTCGAAAAATTCTTTCGAGTTGGATTATGAGTTTCGTCGCTATATAACATTGAAAATATTTTCAATGTTTGTTTACCCAAATGGTTGTCGCTGAATCTTGGCTCATCCATTTGCACAACCTTGCATAGCAACTAACACTTTAAAACTGTTTTGTTAACTTAAACTTGCGTGAATTAAAGTTTCCTCTTTGTACTCTTTGAAGTTTCCGTTTTATACTCGCCGGCTTCAGAATAAACTTCCAGGAAACCAGAATCCTCATATATACGTTCTGTATTTATTGTATCTGTTTAGATAATCATCGTTCAAGTTACGTGCCTTGTAACTTCAACGTGTTATGCTAGGTTCACTATTGTTTAGTTTTCTTTAAAAGAACAATCCTCAACAAATCACAATAAAACCTGAAGATTACCTGGAAACGTAGAGCACCGAGATTAACCCCGAGCAATATTTCTTCATAACGAAGCCAATGATATTTGTGTGTTCCCGCGGCAAAAATAAGCGGCCATTACTTCAGAGACCGGTTTGACAGAATTGGATCGCGCGCTTTGGCAACGACACCGCATACCATTCGTCCCGAATTTTTTCTTTAGCATTCTTTAAAAACTTTACAAATTGACTACTAATATGATGAGCTAAAGATTCTCACATTGATTTAAATTTCTGTGATCTGTTTTGTAATGCTCGTCGCCAAGTTGTCTATTAAACATGCCATTGTTTGTACAGGCTGAAATAATAGCAAATTGGTTTTTGTTTTTGGAATTCCATTTATTTTTTTCATATTATTCTGTACTAGTTGCGCCCCGCGGTTTCACCCGCGTTAATAATGATGAAAATTGATGATGATGATGATGATGAAAAGTAGCCTATGTGTTAATCCAGGGCGTAAAGTATCTCCATTCCAAATTTCACTCAAATCCATTCAGTAGTTTTTACGTGAAAGAGTAACAAACATCCATCCATACTCACAAACTTTCGCGTTTATAATATTAGTAGGATTTGTGTGATTTAATTTAGTACTTAGAGCAAAAATATTTATGATTGCATTATTTTTGTTTCAGGTAAATATGAATTGTCTGCTACATCTCTTCTTGCTTCTAATAGAGGTAATTTTGATTTATGATTTGAAGTATTTTCATTACTTTTCTGATTCGGATAATAAATTCAAGAGCATAAAACGGATTTACGCTTGCTGATACAATTTTATGAGATAAATTTCGTTACTTAGACGTTACGTATCCGTACGTAGGTATTACATACGTTATACGATACGGCATGATTGGATGGGACGTCAATTTCTCTTATCCGATACATGTCTAGTGGCTGAATCCTTAGGGTAGAGTAAGGTTTAAAATAAACTGAAAAGCCGAAAAAGTTTCTCGAAAAATCCCATACAACGAACTACATACGAACTATTATCTCTCATATAGGTACCTGAAAAAACACCAGTGCTCATTCTTCACTTTTTTTTTTTGTTTTTTTTTATGCTACTTGGCAAGCAGACAAGCTACCCACCAGATGGAAAGCAGTTACCGTAGCCTATGAACGCCTGTAACACCAAAGGCATCACACGCGCGCTGCCGACCCTGAGACATAAAGATGAAAAGTCTCATGTGCCTGTAATGTCACCGGCACCCGTACCCTTCAAACCGAAACACAGCAATGCAAACACTACTGCTTGGCGGCAGAAATAGGTACGGTTCACTTTCGCGAGAGGTGCTGGTTCGATTCACGCTGCGGGACAAATGTTTGCATGATCTGCAAATATTTGTTCCTGGTCTGGGTGTTTTGGTACTATGGTAATCGTAGTTCCTAATACCCACAACACAGAGAATCCTAGTGTGGGATCAGGACTATGTTTGTGACTGTTGGGTGTTATGTTATGTTATTCTAGAAAGTTCCATAGTGTATTATTTGTCGATTCAAATCAAACATGTCCTCTTTTACTTAGGTAGGTATCCGGTAATATTCCTTGGCTGTCGCCTTATGGACCACCATGTTTTTTCCTGCTGTCTATTTCACCAATTTAGGTACAAGAGTAGGTCAGCGGTACGCCCTTTTGCACGCGAACGAAGTTTCCTTCTAATTTGGCTATTAAAACTTCAAACTCCATGAAATTTTGTACACATAATCAGTACACTAATATCTAGAACCGTGGTGTGTTAGGACCACGGAACCCACGGTTCTAACTACCGGTACCCTCTTGAAAGCCGGACTGAGAGTAGAGATGGCACCAAAAGCCGTACCCCGGAAAATAAATTTCGTTCCACAACCGCGTTTTTCTTTTGCGGATAATTTGTGATTTCTTATACGATTCATCGAGATATGGCGTCTGTTTTTTGCGATCGTGTTATTGTCTCAAACGTATCATTATCTGACATCAACTGGAATCAACCGTAGTGTTGTCTAATTTACTAAAGTGTACTGACCATAAGTTCTGTTTTCGGAGGATAATTTAAAATCTATTTTTACGAGAACCTTAATGAGTCGAAACGAGACAGTTTAATATTGAAAATATTATTTTAAAAATTGTCTTTAAACTAAGTAAAGTTTACGTTTAATTGACTTGGATAAAAAATTAGTATAGAAAAAATACATTAAAATCTTATTGCACGAAATTTACAGAAACGGCTAATTCATTTTAACCTCCTCCTTTGTTTAGTTGGTTGAAATTATTAATATATCTTGCAGACTATTCAACAGCCCAAAAGTGTTATCTGTGTAAGTAATTTATATATTTCTGACAGCCGTGCACTTGAAGAGTGTTCATATGGTCCAAAACACAAACCTCTCACAAATATTAGGACAGCAATATTTTTCATTTTTACTTGCAGAACTTAACCATAGAACAGATAAACTCTCTAGAAGTGCTACTTATGTACTTATTTTATTATTCGCGCCACGATGCCGCTATGCCGCCGAGATAAATACCTACTTTCCCCCACGCTTACGATTGGTGCGGGCGACCAACAGGGTTGTCGTCCGTCATGTTGTCCTATCTACTTTCAATCATTATTAGTATCTAACATAGCTACCTGATGTAGGTATGTAAAGAAATAAATAGGAATCATACCATACGTAGATACCTTCATAAAGAAAAGGAGCAAAAAAATTATGCTATAATATTTACATGATTGATCAAACACATCACATCATTAAATCATAATTTATTTATGAAATGTTGTAGTACATTTATCAATGACAGCGCGGCTGCAGCGTGCACCTCCGCCCGCGCCGTTCGCTCGTCGCGTCGCCACGCCATCGCCACAGCCCGCACTGATTTGCAGATTTAGTATGTAATTAGCTAGTAGGTAGTTAGCTTTATTTGATTTAGTAGGCTTTGAGTGCGACAGTAGCGCCAGTGTCAGTTCTACTTGGTTATTAGCTATTCATATGGGTATAACCTTACTTGTTAGGAAGTTGAATGCGGAACTACTAAGTATCTGACAGAACCCACATATTGGCAATATCAGTTAAATAAACACTGCATTAGTTCCAACGTCATTAATTATCCAATGTGCCATGATCTATAAGTTATTGGACTTTGGTTTTGGCTAGAAGGACCATGACAAACTTCTGTAAAATTTAACTGACTGAGACAACTGTTATGCGTTTTTTCGTTAACATGCCAAAGCAAGCAGACGTACTTCGCCATGTTTTGGACTCAGGCGATATGGTTGAGTAACTCCCCAAGAAAGTCCTTCCTGATTCAATGCTTGGTGTTGCTCGAGACCTAGGCTTTAAAGGATCAGATCACCATATTTTCTTTTCGAATAGAGAATAGGAAATCAGGAAGGACTTTGTATTTACCACATGTAAAGCCGTTACGGCAGCGTGGTTGCGTAAAGAATGTGTAAACTTTCGTATTTGTAATATACATTAGTTGATGTAGTGATGTAGTTCAATTTATTAATAGTAACATCGCTACAAATGTAGTTAGCACTTGAAAATCTTGGAACTTGGAGTCCCTACAAACGCCCACGGTGGTGCTAGGGAAGTAAAAACTTGTAATGCGTGTTCCGCGTCGGGCTGCGCGTCGCCGCCCGGTTGCGTCATAGTGAAATCAATGATGGCCGGCGGTTGTAAGGATGACCTTGCTGCGCTTCGTGGAAGGTCTACTACGTCCGTAACTTCTAGTTTATGTGATTCATTATAAGTTTGTGGCTGGATCTAGACGGGATCTAACTGTGTTTTGGTGAATCTGGAAAAGATCTTGGTCATTGAACTGAGAATAGTTTTAAGAAAGTCTCAGGGGTTCAACGTGATCAACTATCAGTTAATATTGGATTTTTGGTGCGATAGGCGCATCATTATCCATTGGTTATCATGTAGAAGTATACCAAGAGCCAATCTTCAATCAAATTAACCATTTATGTTTTAAATTAACTATTAATTACTATTTTAACCCGTTCTGCCTCCCTCTATAACCTTCCTGCTCGTTCTCTTGTTTATTGTTGTCACAATTTCTAGTTCGCATTCCTTTCAAAGGGAGTTGCAACTTTAGAGTAGGTTCAAGATTACAGATTAGTAAACCCTGAAACATTTCTTTATTAGTCGTTTAGTATAGAACTTTTAACCTGCATCACTAATTTTTATTTTATTTTACTTTCAAATCATTTATGACCCTAGTATAGCCTTGTATCTGGCCGTTTAAAGGTCCGAGACTGAAACACAACCTTCTTGACGGTAACTGGCGCCAAAATTATTTGAATATCGAGGTGCTTATTTTTTTTATTCATTTTGCTATTAACGGGGCTTGAGTGAGTGAGACGAATCGTGTGCTTTATTTAAAAGTCAATTATTCTTGTCTACCTCTATTATTTTGACCACTATAGGCTTTTATTGTTTTAAGAATAGATAAACTGTGGGTAAATCATATTAGCTTGTTCATTCTCTTCTAATGTATTTTATCGTGTTGTCATGAAACAGAGTCACGTCCTGTAGGCAGAAAGATATCTCATAGAAACTGTTTATTTTATAAAACATCCGAATAGTCAGTGCCATGAGGTTCACTTTTCCTGTAACTGTCATGTCAATGTCTTGTATGTTGTCGCTCGGCATCTATAAATGATATTCCACATAATTGAATTTGGATTTACAGAATCTCACTTGGTGCTTCGTCTTAAATCTCAAAACCTTATTCTGTGAGACATTCTAGTTTCACTGACATTGAATTATAGTATTTTCGTTTTAGACTTTCATGTATTGAATTCTGTTTTCGTTTTAAATAGCTAATTCATTATTTATTAGTTGAGTTGTACTAATTTATAATTCCATCTATCGTTTTGCTATCACCAAGAATGTATTTACTTGACTAGGCTGAAGAATTAGATAAAATTACTGAGTATCAAAACATGTTTTGAATTTACTATGCTGTTTCATTTAGGTCATGCGCATAATGTTATCTCTCCTTCCTATTGCGTTTCTGATCTAATCTACAACGACGACGTATTTGGCAATACAACTTATGGAATATCATTCTTTACGAGCAACAAAAGTAGGCACCTCGTTATAAACCCGGCTATAGGAAGAGAGCAATAAAAAGAAATAAAATCGAAGCGGACGTGCGACGGCCTCGCTTCGACTCGTAAACACCCAAAAAAGTGTAAATCGAAAACAATAAACGCGTCTGCGACGACGCGGCTCGATCCGCGCGAGTCTGGCCGCGTCGTATAACCCGCCGCGGAACGGAGCACCCTAACGACCACTCCACTTACGATATCGACTTGTAAATAAACTTGGTCGGTTAATTCGTGACCGTGGGCGGTCAACGCATCAATATGGGCGCGCGGTCACGGGGTCGCCGCACCAGGTTTGAGAACGCACGCCGCGTTCTGTGTTCGATTTTCAAAATGGCGACGCACGATCGCGGCACGTACCGCGGATTTTATGCGTCTACTATAATTTTATGTAATTTATATTCGATACGCCGGCTGATAGATAGCTTTTCTATTGAAGTGTGAGGATCGCACCGTGTCCGGGAGCTCGCGCCGCATACTGATCGCTGCTAGCTACCTTATTACTGTCTGCCATTACTCGGCTCGGCTGTGCTCGGCAGGATGCGTCCGCATGCGGGCTTCTGCATACATGCATCGTTGATTGATTTTGTTTATTTTCAAACAATGTATCTTCACACATTGTTTGAAAATAAACAGAGTCGAGAGCCGCTTTTGAATATCAATCGTTTTGAACGCTCGGCGGTTGGAAGTTCAACAATAGAGCTGCTCTAACAGATGCATGTACAATAACTACTACTTTAGGTACTACTGGTAACGGCCATGAATATTATTAACGCGTTGATGTAGACGATAGTGACTCATATTTTCAACACGAGTCTCCGTTGACGTAAATAAACATGAAAAGAAAAACGAATAACATACTTGTAGGTACTAAAAATGTTTGTCTCGCAAAACGCAAAAAATATTGTCACTACTAAAAATGCTTAACAAAACATTATGATATAAATAATACTAAATAAATACACACTAAATACATGTGACAACTTCAACAAATACGTGTTATGATAGCGAAAGTTTAAAAAGAACAATGAATTCCAAGATTTTACAATATCCCAAAAATTAGGGGTTTGTCCTTTCTGAGCACAAGTAACCGATCACGTCCTATCTGATCACACGAAACAGTCCCGTCTGATCAGGATATCAGAAATGACAACCAAAAAAAATTTTTTTGTCCTTTTTGATCACGCACGACGCATGACATATGCATTACCAGAGACTAGTAAATAATATACAAGTCTCTGGTTATTACATATTATTATAAATATTTCGCAATGATTTCATTCACGACCAAGGAAGCTTAATTAATTGTTTTGCCTTGCTTTAATTGCAATGATAATGATAAACTTTGAGTAGAATGATGACCTATTTTAATTTGTAAACGATTAACTATTACATTGAATCTCATGAACTACATACATTGATCACTAAAAACTATGACGACTCGTCAAACCATTTAAAAAAGAAGCAGATAGGTTTTTTTTTTCTTGTCTTGCTAAAAATACCTTCAGTCTACTACTTATATGTGTAGTTATTTTACTCTCCAGTCTACTACTTATTATGTGTAGGTATTATAACTCTTCAGGCTACTCGATTCTATGCGTAGTTTTTTGATTCTCCAGTTACTATTTCTATGTGTACGTATGTGACTCTTCAATCTACTACTTATATGTGTAGTTATTTTACTCTCCAGTCTACTACTTATTATGTGTAGGAATTATAACTCTTCAGTCTACTACTTCAATGCGTAGTTATATGATTCTCCAGTTACTACTTCTATGTGTACGTATGTGACTCTTCAATCTACTACTTATATGTGTAGTTATTTTACTCTCCAGTCTACTACTTATTATGTGTAGGAATTATAACTCTTCAGTTTACTGCTTCAATGCGTAGTTATATGATTCTCCAGTAACTACTTCTATGTGTAGATATTTCACCCTCCAGTCTACTACTTATTAAGTGTAGTTATTTTACTCTCTTGTCTACTATACTTCTATGTGTAGGTATTTGACTCTTCAATCTTGTACTTCTATGAATACGTACATATTTAACTCTAATGTTTTTAAATATCTTTATTATTTGTGGAATAATACCAGAGCATTCTCAAATTGAGGTAAATAAATACCTAAACTTTATAGGTAAATATAATGTCTTATCGTGAACTTTTAATAATTGTGACCTATTTATCCTATCAAGCAATAAAATTACTCGTGTAGGTAATTACCTCACACGTCAAATACAGATAAAGGGGAACGACTTAACAGTTAAGTCTTTCATTAAACCATTCTCTACGAAACAAATGCTGGCACGACGACAGCGATGTCCTACCAATTAATATTTTTTGAAATCTACACTGACAGTAGTGTTATGAGTCGGTCGTGTGTCCACTTAAATGAGCCTAATTAATGACTTGCTTAATTAATTCAAGTTCAAGTGACCTTTTTATGGCGAAAACTTGATTTCGCTAAAGAAGTGGAAAGAAACGTGACTGTTTTTATCCGTTTTTTGTTTAGTTCAAATCCGTAGCGTGATTTGGCAGAAAATAAGATAAAAATAATGGTTGGTTTGCATTGTGAAATGATAAGAGAATACAGCTAGGTACTTATAAGAGTAGGCAACGTAACAACGGAGATTATGTACAAGAGGGAGTACCTATAACCAAATTGCCAATCGTAGATTAGAATTTTATCGAACATTTCTAAATTGATTCACGTAGGTAATTGAAAATATGGACAGCGCATTATGATTTTGATGCTTTTTATGAACTTGGATTATTTTCCAACCTAAAACTGAACGCTTCCCTATTTCATTCAAAATAATATATTTCACACGTACCGTAATATAACCACAAATACCGTTTTCATCCCATCTATTCGAAAAGGACGACTTGGAAAGGTGGTGTTTTCTGTATGAAGCTTCTATAAGTGTGCCGCAATTATCTTTGCCGCGCACTTTTTAAATTTGGAATATATCGAACTCAAAGAAGTGCGCCGCAATTATCTTTTACGCGCCCTTTTTGAATTTGGAACATCTTGAAAAGAATCAAACACAAATAAGTGCGCCGCAATTATCTTTTCCGCGCCCTTTTTAAATTTGGATCATCTTAGTGTTCAGCGCCAAAGAAGGCGAACGCAAATATTGTTTAAATAAATACTGGCTGGTACGACGGCCCATAGTCGCGCCACCGGCTGAATAAAAAAAACAAATTAGAAACGACGGCCCGCGATTTCGTCATTTTTAACCGACTTTACAAAAAGGAGGAGGTTCTAAATTCGGTTGTATTTTTTTTTTAATGTTACGTCATATCTCCGGCGTTTATAAACCGATTTGGAAAATTCTTTTTTTATTTGAATAGATATACTTCCAGATTGGTCCCATTTTTTTCAGAATCCAGTTCTGATGATGGAATCCACGAGGAATTGAGGGAACTCCTCAAATATTGTAGGCATACATATGGCGATTTTGATATTTTCAGCAACAAACCAAGCATTTGCATTCAGAAAGTATCATAATCCTTTCACCACTATGGTTCTTTCATAATTTTTTTTTCATCCTAATATTTAGTCGAATACAACGGCGGAAGTCTTTTTTTTAAATGATAAGTTATTCACGGATTGTTAGAAATTCATGGTTTTGTTTTGAAATAAAATATGAGGCGCCTTTTATTTTCTCATAGTGGGTGATGAAAAGTAGAGTGTAACACTCGGGCGCAAAATATATTTTTGGCTCGGGCGACGTACTTTGAATCCCTCGCTACGTTCGGGATTCTACTAAAGAATCCCTCGCTATGCTCGGGATTCTACTCTAGAATCCCTCACTTCGTTCTGGATTCAAAAAAGCGCCCTCGCCGTAAAAATATTATTTTGCTCCCTTATGATACAATCTACTATTTCGAACGTCAAGCTTCTGTCAAGGGTAAAAGCGATGACTTTTTCTGCTGTTTCGAAAGAGGAGACGTCGTCCTTTTTTTATTTTACCTTCTAGTGTTTTTTGAGTTATATCGTGTAATTTTGGCATTTTAACCGGTGTAGCTTATAAAAAGCACATGGTAGTGAATTTGGAGGGTTCCCAACGAGTAACACCCAAACGAGTAACACTGTTACTCGTTGGGAATTTTTTTCCTATCGAGTAACAGTGTAACTCGATGGGATACAAATTAAAAGAAGTATTCCCAACGAGTTACACCCAGTGTAACACTGTTACTCGATAGGACAAAAACATCCCAACGAGTAACAGTGCTACAAATTACGACATTTTATTTTAGTTCGGTTATAAAAAAATATACGTAGCTATTTAGTTGAAAGTGTCCATACTGCGTTGCTATACTTGATCTTCGTTAGTCCATTTTGAATTTTTGTCCATACACTATTAACGCCAAAATATGGCAACTTTGAACATTCACCATATTTTATTAGCCTGATTGAAAAAAATTATATTCACTGCTAGTTCAATCTCTAGTCCTTCAAATAAATTCAATAACTAAACAGCAACGGATAAATCTTAGTGAAACAACGCAATCGTGCAGTTTGTAATTTTTATGTAGACAACACTGCACTATAAGATATTGCACAGAATTGCAGCAGAGATAAGCATTTTGCGAAGTGTTTCCAACGTGATTGAGTTTTAGTACTAGTGAAGTATGCAATGAATATGATATAATAATAATATACATGAAAATAATATTATATATATGAATACTGCTCTATATATTTTGGCTGTACAAACCGAACAGATGGAAAAACCCGGTAATAAACTTTCAATCTTTGTCTTGTATGTACTTTATTCCCACAGCATAGGACAACTCAGAAGTAAGCGCAAGCACATTCTAACTATACTCTTTCTACGGTGAATCACACCAAGTACTTTTTTTATGGTGAGAATGACGAGCACTCCTAGAGTACTTTTTGGGCAGCTCTGTATTTCTATATAAAAAAAACACATATCAACTCTTGATACTGTAGTCAGGAGAACGAGTTCAATCCTAAGACAAGGCCGGCAGTTTAGAAAATTTACAATAGTGATAGCAACGTTGCCAATGTCTTAAAAAGGATATTTGGTGAAGTTTCCTCTAATAGTGAAAAATGGTTACCTCGTGTCCAGAATGAAAGTAGGTGCTGGCAACACTTTTGTGCAGTCAAGTTGTCAGTGTGAGTCAGTGCACAGGGCACACAATAACGTACAACCACTACAAAAATGGCGTCATCCAGTTAATTTCAACAAAACAAATTTGTATACGTGAAAAAAAATGGAGGTTATGTTCTTCTTCGGGGAGGACATCAGTACTACGCCTGAAGAAGACATGACAGTGGTTTGAAAGTGTGGGCGTGTGTAAAAAGAAAAATTTGCTACGGACTGTTTCGAGTCAAAGTAAGTAACTAATTATTATGTGCTAATAGTGTTATACATTCTGCCGATGGATTTTGGTTGAGCTGAAATTGCCCAGTAAAGATGGGCATAGACAAATTAGTTCCTAAAAAAACTGTAACAGCTTAACGCCTAACTTTGAAGTTAGGCGTTTAATTTTGGCGGGCAAGTGTCCGGCTGAGATGCGGGTTTAATTCCCGCTGCGGAACAAATGTTTGTATGCTCTGCAAATATTTGTTCTGGTTCTGGGTGTTATGGTACCATGGTACTCGTAGTTCCTGATACCCACGACACAGGGAATCCTAGTGTGGGATTAGGGCTACGTATGTGAATGTTGGGTGTTATGTTACACTGGTACCAATCACCCAGGTATTTGCCTGATTTAGTCTAGTGACCAATCCAAAACATTTCTTGCTGAGTGTTCACCGTCGTCCTTTTATTTAATCAAAGTTTAATTGTAGTCTAATAATTAGTGGAAATAAATAAACACTATGTTACTCTTATATTATTAGTATCAATTATTAATACTCATTATAAAAAGATTAATAAGTACAGATGCTCGCGGGAAAAATAGCATTCCGAAAATATTAATGGCAGCAGTCTGACTAAATTAAGATACATAGAAAGATTGCTTATATCTTTATTTTGCACCATTATTACAAAAACTCATCAAAAAGAGATACCTACATTAATTATATTTATTATCTAATATATTTTATTTCAAAATGGTTCGTGGTTTTATATCCGGAACGGGAAAAAGGAATGCTTCACTTGAAGGAAAGTGGTCGGAGGCAGCAGCGCGGCTTGTCTCTTTCGCATCGCTAAGTTAAATTTAGTTGGTCAATAACTGCACATAATAGTAATTGTCAATAACTGGATTTTTATTTCCTTGTGTTTTATGATAATGTAGAATGTGGTACATAAAAAGTAAAAAAATGAATCTTAAATTTTAGAGCACTATTAATGTAAAACTGTAAT
Source organism: Epirrita christyi (assembly GCA_951392215.1). Taxonomy (NCBI): domain Eukaryota; kingdom Metazoa; phylum Arthropoda; class Insecta; order Lepidoptera; family Geometridae; genus Epirrita; species Epirrita christyi. The sequence goes on from OX595850.1 coordinate 13,059,445, forward strand.
AGATACAAAAGTTTGATTTAAAGAGGAGTTAATACAAATGTTTTTGGACACTTCGATGTTTATTTTATTAAGTTGATTGTTTTATTTTTAAATAAAAAGCAGTGATCAGCCATTAATTAAAGTGTTTTTTTTATTTTCAGCTTCACCCTGACTAATATCTTAGTGTCACTCGTTGGGAACTTTTTTCCTAACGAGTAACACTGTTACTCGTTGGGATATTTTTTTCTAGAAATATTCCCAACGAGTAACACCCAAGGAGAGGTGTTACTCGTTGGGACAAAAATTCCCAACGAGTAACAGTGTTACTCGTTTGGGTGTTACTCGTTGGGAACCCTCCGTGAATTTAAGTAAAATAAGTGTATTGCGTGTCTTTTCGAAGGGGTGGAAATTGTCCAGGAACATTCTAGTAAACTGCCATCGAGTTACTAGAACATGACTGACAGAGGACTTGACGACTGGATATTGTTTGTTATCTATGCTACTTGACATTGGCAATATTGAGTATATATTCAGATGCCATTCAATTAAAAAAAATATGTAAAATCGGTGACTTTTTCTGCTTTTTCGAAAGAAGACGTCGTCCGTTTTCATTTTATTTAAACTTCTAGTGTTTTTTTTTATTTATATCATGTATTTTAGTGGCATTTTAACCGGTGTAGCTCATAAAGACATGGTAGTGAATCTAAATAAAATAAGTTCGTTCTGAGAGTTACTAGTAATTGTTAGAGTAGAGTACGTAGCGCGCAGGTTCAAATCCCTGCATCGGCCGAAGACTTTTTGTATAAAAATTGTTTTCCAACATTCCTTACTAGCTTGACTCATAATCTTTGCTCACCACTGCCCCCCAATTACAGTAACAAATGGCAATGGCGAACGCAACAATGGGGATCATTTTTGATCATCTAAATCTTATGAAAATTTAATAAGGGAAACTTCTTGACCTAAATGTACCTTCTTTCAAGTTTCAAAAGACTTGGACAGAGTTAAGGCTGCCAAAATGATCTCAATTGGTGCGTTCTCCATTGCCATTTGCTACTGTTATTGGGCTGCTCATCGTTTTAGCATGTTTTTGTAATCCCAAATACCTCTTTAAGTAAATTTGTATAACATTTTTGTATTATCATGTCCCAGAGTGGTCCCTAAGTACTCTCTAGAGTTCATTGCACGAATGCGCGTGCGCTGACCTACGACCCTCCTATCACGACCCAGTCAGATAAACAGACAAAGGGGTACTAAACAGCAATTGCTATGACGTGCATCGGCTATCGACGAGAAGGGCCTATTTGTGTTCCTACTCTTAGTACACTGGTATTTTGACAAATATTTTTAGCTAGTAGTAAGAAAAAATGAAAATACTTTAACCGTCTACAGCAAAAGGAGGATTGTAATTTTAGCAGTCTTTATAAGTATGGATATTAACAAATGGGTATCATTATGAAGCGTCTTGACGTCCCGCGTGTCACACACGCACACATGGCTACATGACGTCACACTGAATGCAATATGGCCGAAATAAAATGTAATTTTCCAACATCGAAAAAATAAATAATACTAAACAAAATAAATTACAAGAAGATACTAAATTACTTAACATTACACAAATTCTTATGTTCATGCATGTCATTACAATTATCAATTTATCAGTTTCCTAATATAAGTACAATATTTATTGTTTTTTACTGTGTTTTATAAAAGAAAATTGTTAAAAAATTGAAATTGAATTGAAAAACTAAACGAATCCGATTGGAAACGTTTCCGAAGTTTTAGAATCGCCCTGCAGTTAAGAATTCGTCCACCGAATATCCGAATGTCCGCGGATTAGTTTTTTGTTTATAAATAGATCATTGAAATGTACACTATCGCCCCACAGGACAATGAAATAATTGAACCACGCATTTGCATAATATGCTAAGACCTCATACAGAGCTCTTAGAGTATGACCCCACCCCCTTTATGTAAACGCTGACCGTAATTGACCGTATCTCCTGTAATCACACAATTATTATAAACGCGAAAGTTTGGATGTTTGGAATTGTAGATGCCATCTTGACCTTGTAGATGACCTTGAGATCAGACCTTAGTTACTAGTTATTCATTGAGTTATACTCAATAACATAACACCCAACGTTCACATACATAGTCAATCCCACACTAGGATTCTCTGTGTCGTGGGTATCAGGAACTACGAGTACTTACGATGGTACCACAACATGTGTCCACAACAGATACGGAACAAATATTTGCAGATCATGTAAACATTTTTAAATTTGGTACACAGGGGTGGTTTTGTAACCTGAGGCCCAATTCTCTAAATTATTTTATAATTACACTGAAAGTTAACCGAATCGAGACTGAATTGTGAATTGACAGAAATTTGGTATTCTGCTCCCTCATAAATAACAATTTAGTTTACTTTCAATTCACGGTGACTACCATAAGAGTTGGATGGTTATATATATAATTGGAAAGAGTAAAGAGAGACTCCATCTACTTAAGCTAAAATTATCGAAAAAAAATTGAATCGTTCAAGTTTCGGTCACATTTCGATATAATTATATTACAGTGTTGCATTTGAAGATAAGAGAATACCATTTCTGACATTTAAGACATCGACACAAGATCGAAACATGATCCGAACTCTATTTTAACTATTTTTTTACGTAGAGAATTGGGCCTCAGGATTTGAGGCTCCTTTACGAAGCGAGTGAAACCGAGGGCGGACATACACTATAGTCCCTAATAGATATTTACTAATCTTTGGCACCAGTACTGAACACATACTACTGGGCATTAGGTACAGTACCTAACGTGTTTTGCTCTTGCATCGATCTATTCCTGCCTGCGCTGCATTTAATTTTAATTCCATTTGACATTTCTCCCCACAACCAGCGAGCCTGGCGAGTTATTCTCAGTTTCGCCATTTGTCTTTTGTTTGTGGTTCGTGTTTCCCGCTGAAATTATTACTTGTTACGGCTCTAATTATGCTGGTATTCAAATAATTTTGGTGGTAGGATAGATATAATATGATAGATTAACACTTTAATGCTGACCAGGAATAAATAATAGGATTTATAAAAATTAGTAGTGCAATGGGCGACCTACATTAGTTACAGGTATTCCTAGGGTTCCCACCCTAAATGAAATTCATCGCCAACATTGAATTGATTTAATATGAGTAATTACTGTAATATATTTTAATTTTGTTTTACTACCTTTCATTTGTATAGATTGTTTCACTTACGTTTTGTTACAGAAAATAAACTTTTTATACATGTATACTTAGTAGCAGACATGTATACTTATTACTTATTAGTTGACATAATTTCTTGTCAATGTCAGAAATAATTACGATATCCATCATCGGCCCCTTTGGTAAAAAGCTATAAGTCCACACTTTTCTCTTTTCGTGCATGCTTGTAATGACTATATCACCAGAACTAGTGAAGACTACAGTTGTAGAGTTTTTCTGCGAATGAGACTCTGAGTCGTAGTGGTAGAACCATAGGATGAGGACGATGATGATCTATTTAAATTTAAAGCCGCGATTCTTCACGATAAAAATAAATATGTAAGTGCATTAGCTACTAATACACTTATTTAGTTTTATCAATAATATTAATAACTATATCAATAATATTTATTTTAGTAATAGAATGCTAATGATTAGCATATTATTAATAAAGAACCTACCTAATGCCGTTCAGATTTCTGAGAAAATATCTAGGTAACCTTGGATAGCATTTATCTCTAAATCCTCAATAAAAAACAACACTTTTCACGGAAATGCTTCGAAACATCGGATACCTTGAACCCGTCGAGGTGGTAGGTATCGATAAGTGTTAGTAGGCACTCGTGGCGAGTGGCATATGTTTGAGAGTCTACGAATGTTTCAAGAGCCTACCTACTTGCTTTACAAAAAACATTTTTATCTGTGATGCCTACAGCCATTAAAAAAGTTGCTTTCTTGTTTTCGTCTATGGTAAACCAGTTTTGATTATAGAAAAGTGGTGCTTTAGTGTTTGCTCTTATTGTTTTTGAACCAATTGGCTAATTCTCATTTACATATATTATTTTAAGTTTTGCTCTTACTGTGTTATTTTTTTAGTTTCACGTTATCGTTTGTTGTAACGAGTCTGCAAAGTTAAAAGTATTTTGTTCATTGAAATCACAAGGATCATTTCGAATCGACAAACATACAACCATAGCCATTAGTTTCGCTTTTTTATTAGTAGGGATAGAGTTACTTAGAGATGTTATTTTAGAACTGCAATTTTACAACAGGGATGTTGTCAGGATTGAAAATGGGGGGCAATCATTTATTAAGCCAGGTCCTACCACTAGGTCTTTGATTTTGGCAATTATTGAAAATCATGATTTTTACTGTCACCTATTAAAATTATTATTGTTTTATTTTTATTGTGTTATTTTTCGAAAAGATTATTTTACCCAATTTACTTTCAACTACTTTATCACTGTCTCTATTTTGACTTCGTTTGTTTGTTTGTAATGTGGTGTTATTTTGTTTCAGGTAATTATCAAAAATGTGTGTTTGATCAACAAATCCAAATATGAGGTTTGTTACTGAATAAGGAAACAGGTAAGTTATTTTTTTTTCACACCAGCAGGTAAAAAACGCACTTCCTATACTTCCGTCCACCCGTAATACTATTGATAACAATTGGACCTACTTGTTCGATATGATATCAGATATTTTTTTACACGATCAGTAAATCTATCTACTTTTTAATATCACATTAGGGATAATTTATTTTATCAATGCCATACCAAAGTATACATAGATATACTTGTTATAGAAATTGAGCTCTGGAATTCCCAAATATTTCTGTATCGTTTGTAATTTTGGAATAGATGTGATCAAAACCGGAATTTCGATATCGAAATAATATATAATTTTGTCACCGGCTTCCACGCATCAAGCCGGTGACAAAAATATTACATTTATATATTATATTATACATTTAACAATACCTACTGCGAAGCGTGTCGAAGCGGAACTCAATTTTTCAGCAGTTTCATACATTTGCAATCGTGTAACACATAACATAACACCCAACAGTCACATACGTAGCCCTGATCTCACACTTAGAGTCCTTGTGTCGTGGGTATCAGGAACTACAAGTAAGAAGTTCAACAATAGCTTGACTTTCTTGAGATGTCACTACAAACAAAAGTCCTAGATGAATAGAATAGATGATAGATTAATTTCTTATTTTATTTATAGTTGTGAATAGCTTTATCAGTGGCTTTAGTTTTTCCTATTTAAAATATATTATAATGCAAGTTCTGATTAGCTGTTTCGTATGTTTTATTTTTTCCTACTTAAAATACACTACATTTCAATAGTATCAAAAAATCAATAAATAATATGCATTTTGTATACCAATCTAGTATATTTTTAAAGGAAGCCTCGAAATCCGGAATTCTGAAATTGCTTAATTAATATCGGAACCCAATTCCGGAATTGAAAAATGGTCCGATATTCAAGCGCCATTAACAAAACGTTATCAATGCCAGCTTTGTACGACATTACCACAATCGCCATACTTAGGTTTGTATTATTTATATTAAGATCGTGACTACAATCTAGTAACGTGTATCTAACGAAAGGTCATGGACTGTATCGTGCATTTCATCAACACGACCTTTTATAGCCTCAGCAAAACAATGCAAAAGATGGCGAACTTAATTAATGACAGCTAGTACGACATGTTGACACTGACAGGAGCGCATCCAGTGCTGCACGGGGGTCGGTACCCGCGTGTTGGCATCACGCCAGAGCCGTCGAGGACTATTATTACAAAGCGAATCTGCAATCTCGACAATGCATCTCCCGTAATCTCTATTACAATGTCGTAAAAACTATTATCACATTTACAACAGCTATAAACCTTGTTTTTTGCTCGCTCACCTGAATCCGCCCTAACGTGAAGAAGTAAGAGTGCTTTTAGAAGCTTCGAGAACTGCAGTAAGATTTGTACAGTAATGGACGCGCGGCAGGTGAATGCAAATAAGACCGTTTATTATATTTGCAAGTTGTTGCAGGACAGTTTGTGGAGATCAAAGATTTCGAAACTACGTTAAAATCTGAAATGTCATTTGTATGGATAGCTATTCCGGTAACATGTTGCGAATAATACTTATGCATACCAGTGCATGCAGCTACCAATAAAAGTGCACGTGAAGCGGAATTTTATGTGCAGAATATCGATATTTGGTTATTTATTCCATCGCACTCCCGGATGCATTCAGCCATTTCGTTTTAGAGGTAGTCTCGTCATACTGCTAACGTGTGTAGGTAATGGGCCATTATTAACTACCTATTCGCTGGTAAATTTTGGATAAAGATTTAAGACAAAAGCATAATGACTATAAAATCTACAATTATACGTACTGTTTAATAGTATAAATCCTAATGCTTGGATGCTAGTGTTCCCTGATTAAGATGCAATTTGAAGATATATAGATTTTGATGGAGATAGTAAAGAAATGTAAAACTGAGTGGCCGAAGTATTGACTAATTGAATTGTGTTAACTACTAGTAGCAGCATTAAACTCAGAAGTACATACTCAACTTTCACACATTACGCGGTCATTTTATTCTTTTTCCAATTTCTTGGCACGAACACGGTGATTCATTCTACCACCTGAATTATCGTCAGTTTAATGAGAGCTGCCTATTTTACGACGTGGCTTGATGGGCCGTGACTAATTATTATATGACTGCTGTTTCGACACCGCACTTTTATTCCGATGGTAATGCCCGAATGTTTTTAAACATTTAGATTTTTATGTGCATGTGAAGGGAATGTTGAGCAGTAGTATTCAAAATAAAACTAATCTACATATTTCCTCAAAATAAAAGCTCATGTACACATTCAAAGATACATTTGCAACTATGATTGCCACTTATGAAAACGTTTGTAGAGAAATTCAACCGTCAGTAGATTTTTCACCGATTGATATACCTAACATGTACATGGATGATATAATCAAAGATAAGTTATTGTGAAAAAAATCGCTTGCATTGTTTTAATAATAATTATTAACTACTGGTTTTATACGATAAGAAAATAACAATTTTGTGACAATGATAAGGGTTTATTATCTAAGCATTCTGAGAAATACGGATGAAAGATATTTTTGACCGAGGTTATCGAACACTAAAAAAATATATTATAAACATTGCCAATGACGACCTCTGTGGCGTAGTGGGCGAGTAGCCGGCTGAGATGCAAGAGGTGCGGGTTCGATTCCCGCTGCGGGACAAATGTTTGCATGGCAAATACTTTTACCGTGGATTATACGCTCCCGTGGATGTACGGGAGGAGAAGGAGGGGTCTATTCGTAGGCCGGATACACCACGGCAAACATACGAAATTTATATATGAAAATTAAATATAATTTAGGCTTATTATAGACATATCATAATACTCACTAGAATAGATTGTTTTTAATAAAGGAACCAGAGTTAAGAATTTTTTAGAGTTTAGTTTATTCCTCTGTTAGTTTATGACTTACTGTAAAAACTAACAATAAGCTCATTACTTAAGCCAGTATCATAATGTATATAATATATTATAATCACCATTATAACAGCAGAACAGGTCATCGAAAAGCCATGAAACCTGGCACGCGAAATATTTGGCTTCAAAACACATACGCAGTAATTATCGCGTTTTCAGCGTGAGTGTCCCGACGATTCCGGGGAAAAATACTAAACTTCAAATAAATAATAGCTACTTACATTAAAATAATTAATTGTCTGTGGTAACAGTCAAAAGAATGATTCATCGGAAAATAGTAACGAAAGGTCTTGGGTGCTTAGTACGAGTTTTGATAGTTTGACAACGTCCTTAGTTTTCTTCTCGTTTTGGCTTGGGGCGCTGCAAGTAAATGTATGGAAGAAAATTAAACTTCATTTAGTTTCGAAAACTATCAAAACTCGTACTAAGCCCTCTGAAATGTCGCAGGTATTAGAGTTGCATTGAATTAACGTGCTGTTGACACAATACAATGTTATGAGCCAAATTGAAACTTAATTTATCATATTACTAAATTGTTATTTTATTTGTTGTGGTGACACACATTTACACGTAAGCTTACCAGAGGCTCGAGTCCTGCATAGTGAACAAGCAAACACGGATTTTTATATGGAAATTGATGATGATGATATTATCTTTAATAATTTGGATATTGCTACATTTAGGAAACGAAGATAAATCCAATAGCAAATAATGCACAACAACCATAACTAATTTAATATTCCAATGGGAAGTTTTCTGACAGCTGAAAGAAAATAGTTCTAAATCCATGCATAGATGGCGCAGTCCAGATATGGTTGTCTAAATTTTGTCGGTCAGCCACCAACTGTCAGTGTCATTGACTTCACTCGCTCATGCTGTTCGTTGGTGAAGTAAATAAGTATCTACGTAAGGTTTTTGTTGAAATTCTGATATATTTGTTAGTGTTACGCTATTGTTATAATGTTTTGTTGTTATTGTTGAAGCCGGACCAAGTAGACCGGTCTATAGTAGACTTGAAAAACGAGCTTCGGAATCGCAACGCGAAACTTGGAGGAAAAAAAGATAAAACAAAGAGAATTTGTTATCGGTGGTGATTTTGCAAAATCTTCAGAAGACGCAACCATATCGAGTCACCGCCATCTACCGGAATTTTAAGAACTATTTTTTCTTTTTAATTGCCTCCCTGAAAACTTCCCATTGAATTCGTAACAAACAATATAACCGAGGGGGGCGTCTGTATTAATTACCGAATTCGTGTCATTTTAATTTAGGTTTTTTTTTGTTTTACCGAGTAAAAGCGGAATTCTTAGAGATTCTTTGATAAATCCAGTCGTCTGAGAGTCATAATGCCTTTGTTTTGATGCTATCCTGTTACGTATCTTAAAGTGACGAACGTGCAAATAGCCTGCAAGAGCTCGTTGCAACTGCAGTTTCACGTCCACATCTTATTCGCTTGTCTGTTATAACAGCCCACGTCTTTCTATGCTTTATAGCGGTACAGATTATCAAAATCTTGGATATAAATAGAGCTACTGTCATCAAGCAGCCTTTAGACGTCCACTGCTTGACGAGGATGCCCCCATATAAAGCAATGGGGGGTTTGTCATAATCACCACGTTTGGCAGGCGGATTGGAAATCGCAGTATTAGTGTTAAGTAAGTAAGGTGGATGCTGCTGTCCATCCTCTGGTGTAATACGTTAGTCGGCTTTTAAGACATCCACGGGAGTAAACAGAAGGATCTATTCTTAAACCGGACACGCCATGGCATAGAGTTTCTGTATTAACAGGAAAAAATAGTGCAGATCACGTCTGATCAATTCTATACGATGGTAGGTACCATGATCGAAAAAGTAACAGCTTCCCATGAAATATGGCACAAAAAAGGTTACGTACGAATAACAGCAGGAAGTAATAGATGGATGAGGAAAACTAGCGATGAAACTAAGTCACATGTTATCCTGTAAGCTTTGGAATAGTTAGCTAGATTTTAATCTTTAGAATACCATTAACTGGAATCATCATCTACAGTCTGTAGAAGTCCACTGCTGGACATAGGCCTCCTCCTTAGAATGCCACGACGAAAGGTCTTGAGCCGCCGCCATCCACCAACTTCCTGCGACGTTTATAATGTCTTTAGTCCATCGAGTGGAGGGCCTTCCTCTGCCGCGTCGTCCGGCTTGTGGTCGCCACTCGAGAACCTTCATACCCCAATCGTTATCAGATCTTATAGCTATATGACCTGCCCATTGCCACTTCAACTTGCTAATTCTGAGAGCTGTCGGTGACAGTTCTTCTATGGATTTCCTCATTTCGGCAACTCCTAGCATTGCTTTCTCCATAGCCCACTGTGCGACTTTGACTGTAATATATAACTTGATATATACATTCTTCGTGTAACTTGGTAGATTTGCGGCTTGATGTTTAATTGTCATTTTGGCAGTGTTGCCAACATATCTGCGTGATGGGTAAATACCTAACGTGCCAACTGCCTAGTCATATGAGCTTCGCTCCCATAACCGCTGACTCATTAATGAATGAAAGCGCTTCCCTTGCCAAAATATTTACGTTTCGCTGTATAAACAACAACATTAGTTTATGGAAGATAGCTTCTTAAATTGCGCAATCACGGGAAAATAACAACTAGCAGAGAGAATGTTAGTATAAATCTTTAGCAAGGTCAGGCCCGAAACTACACAGTGATTAACTGAATAACAGAAACGAATCTAAACACGATGAATGTATTACGCAACAATGAATGAATCAAGATCGTTCACGATATGCATGTGTAATCAGTATTTTTCTATTGTCTTGCCTACAACAAGTCTGGCGAAGGTCTAGCTGCAGAATAAGGTAAGAATTTTAAATGAATGAATTGGTCACAAATAACGAAGATTCATAAATTCTTGTTAAGCTGTTATGCCTTCAAACTCCATGAAATTTTGTACACATTATCAATACATTAATATCTAGACCCGTGGTGCGTTAGTTTATTACAAAATTATAAGGTGGTAATCATAAATATAAAAAAAAAAGTTTTTTTAAAAACTGGCCCACCACTGTTCTAGATATAAGTGTACAAAATTGCATGGAGTTTGATGAAATAATAACCAAAATAGAAGCAAATTTTATTCGCGTACAAAAGGGCATAAGCAAACTACCGGTATAACCTCATTTTAAGAGATATAAGCTCTTAATTTTAAAGGTTAATTCTATGACGGTATGTATTCTATCGAGTGCACCATTTCTCCAAAAGATCTATTTAGAAAAGAACTGGTTGAAGTAGCTGACTTATAAAAGAAACGGAAACCACGTGAGACACGTGCCTGATGCAAAAACACTATCATAAAAATAACACTGTCCATGCATGCATAGTGATCACCTTACGCAACGAAGAGGCCCATATTATGAAATGTCACTTTTATCACAACAGTGATGACATTATAAATAAGTCATGATGTCACGCTGACAGGTGTCACACGCCCCGCCATTGAATAGGTGTATTGAATAAGGAATGATACGAAGTAGATAAAAAGCAACAATATGTTATAAGTATCGAACGAACATAACACAAAAACGCTGATTGGTCGTATACTTGCATCGTCTGTGCCGATTCGAATGAGCATTCATCAACAGCATGGTGGCAATTCTAATTTGACATGGATATCGTCGTTTGTTACCCGTGGTACTACCTGTATTACTAACCGTGGTACTATAAGTATTACTACCAGTTGTCGATAGGAATACCTATCGACTACAGCCACGCTCTTTCTCTTAAACATTGGTCAGTAATCAAAATAGTGCAGTCCTTTTTAAAAAGAACCGCTATAGTATGTGGTGTGTCTAGCCTAAGAATAGACTGCTCCGTCTCCTCTTGTGGATGTAAAAGCCTTAGTGATTACACCAGGGGATGGGCAGCAGCATCCACCTGAGTATTTAAAACTATGGTGGTTATAACAAATCCTCCCATTGTATTCAATGGGGGAGGCCTCATCTAGCAGTAGACGTAAATAGGCTGGCGTTAATGTTTTTGACACCTATTTGACTAGGTTCACTACTTTATATTCTATGTTTGTGATAAAGTTTATTTCCATAGTTTTAATAATTTAGTTTATCTAATCTTACTTATCATATTGTTGTTGGGCTTCACTGGTTAACTATATATTAAGTAAGAATTATAATCTTACCCGTCGAATGCTTATGTCTTCCACAAGTCGCTGAATGTTTATCATAGTTATTTCTTTTTAACTCATCCAATTTGGTTTAACTACAATTTGGTATTTGACTTGCTTATTCAAAAATGTAATTTACCTAATAAACAATCTTATCAATTCAAATTCTGTATCTTATCCGAAGATCGTTGTGGTGCAATCAATAGTTTAATGCACTAGTCTGCCTACAGGCTAGACATCCAAGGTTGTGTTACTCTTTGTTTAGCTCCATTATGTACTACACAACTGTTCTGTGTATATATAGCTTGCCATTAAAGTAGAAGTTATTTGTATATCACGATACGACTAGCTTTATCACAAGAACATTTGACAAGAACCCAACGGTTGTCAGTTCTGCGAGCCATATGGTCTGCCTATTGCAACTTTAACTTGCTTATTCTGAAGGCTTTGTCGGTGATCTTGGTTCTTCTACGGATCTTCTCATTTCGGATTCTATCACGTAGTGAAACTCCGAGCATAGCTCTTTCCATAGCCGATACTGACCCACTAACACTTGACTGACTGACTTTTTGACTTGCGCAGTGTAGGAACCTTCTCGATGGACTTCACACATTTTAAAGGTTGCAGGAAGTCGGTGGATGGAGGTAGCTCAAGACGGTTCGTCGTGGCTTTCTATGGGTGGGGCCTGTATCAAACATATGTATAACAGGCTTTATGATGAAAGTTTTTTATGATGGCGCGAAATTTAAATTTTATTGTGTTTTTTGTTCATCTCAACTCATCAAAACATCTTGTGATAGCGAAACCTAATTTTGCGTAAACTAGGAGACCTAGCACACATGTTTTGATGATTGGTTCCCGTTACGTCTGATACCACTACGTCAAAATCATTGAATGACATTGAACAAAAAAACACTGTCAAAATCATTGAATGACGTTGTAGCTGAAACTAATGATATTTATGAGACACTATAAATCAAAACATGTGCGCTAGGTTTCCTAATTTCAGCAAAATCAGGTTTCGCTATCTCAAGATATTTTGAACGTTTCACCATAAAAGCTAAGCTAACTAGATTACTCATTACTACGCAGTACCGCAGTTATGTCGTGTAATATAAAGTGCCTTCTGACATCACATTGTCTACAAACGATAACTAATTTACGCTGTTGCATACCTCGTTGCCTTGTCGCAGCCGAGGCGAGTAGAAGGTGATTTTTAATTAATCATTAGCGCTGGAAATGGCTCCCGACATATTTATAAACCCCCATCCGAGGGGGGTAACCAGGTTGAATTGTTCGTGTGGTGTGTCGTATCTCGTGAGACCACACACCAAACGAGAGGGTGAGAAGTGTGGATTTTTATAGAAAGTCAACAGAAAAGCGTATTTATTCCAAACATTCGGCTGATGGTTGCGTGCGAAGGTTCGCCTGCGACGTAGGAGGTTGCGGGTTCGATTCCCGCCTCTGAGCAAATATTTGTACGATCTGCTGATATTTGTTTAGGGTGTTCTGGGTATTTTCTATGTATAATAAAAAAATATCTATCTGTGTAATGTATTGTATTAAGTATATCAGTTATCTAGTACCTACCCATAACACAAGCTCTGCTTAGCTTGGGGCTAGATAATGTTGTGTGAAATGACCAGCATTTATTTATTTTATTTACTGCTTGGAAACGCGAGCTGAACAAAAAGCACTGCCAGTCCACCATTGAGGAGTATCTCCTCCATCAGCTCGCTGTCGCCTAATATTGTTTTATCATCGGAACTTTACAAGTAGGTATACAAAATTCTACAGTGTTATGGTACCAGCCCCCCAATTATAGCAGCAAATGGTAATGGGGAACGCACCAATGGGGACCATTTTGGCAGCCTTAGCGCTGTCCAAATCATTTGAAACTTGAAAGGAGGAATATTTAGGTCAAAACATACACACAAACACTTGGATAGTTTTATGATAAAAAGTGACGTGCATGGTATTAACACGAGAAATAAACACAAACTAAATATACCAAAATTTCGATTAAAGAAAGTAAGTGGGTATTTCTGGGGAATTCTATACGGTTCTATAATAAACTTCCAGAAGGTGCATTTAAACTTCCTATTCGAAGATTTAAATCCTACATAAAGATGAATCTAATTAAGAAAGCGTATTACACTTTTGATGACTATATTAATGATGTCGCTCTGCCCCTCGACTGCTAAAATGGAAATTTGCAATATCTGTACCTATTTACATGTTTGTATTAGATTATTATTTATAAGTATAACAAGCGTAGCGTGTGCTGTCTTGCATATTTTTGCTGATGTTTATTTACTTTTGACTATCTTCCTAAGGTTTTTAAGTTCTCATTTACTATGTATCAGCAACTCCTTGCTCCGAGGCACCTCACAGGCGCTTCTCACCTAGTGGTAAGACGGACCATTTATGTAAGCCAAGCCGAGTTTGTTGCCCGATTCTTCTAGGCTTGGTCGCGTTGGAACAGGAGTAATTTAATTTTATATAAGACGATTCAAAATGATCCTTGTGATTTCAATGAATAAAGTTCTTTTTGACTTGACTTGACTTTGAAAAAGTTTCCCCTATTCAAGTTTCATAAGGTTTGGGCAGTGCTCCCTCCTTGCGTCGATATCCTCACTGCTGAGGGTCGTGACCTTTATGCAGGACCTTTGACTGCACGATGTTCCTCCAACGGGATCTATCTTTTGGGTAGTGCTAAGGCTGCCAAAATGATCCCCATTATTGCGTTCCCCGTTGCAATTTGCTACTGTAATTTCCTGATACCCACGGCACAGGGAAAACTAGTGTAAGATTAGGACTATGTATGCGACTGTTGGGTGTTATGTTAGGTATGTATAACGGTTATGAAAATTCAGTTCGTGATTTTAGTGTTAGTGAGTTCGTTGGACAACAAATGAAGCTTAAAAACCTATAGATTTGATTGTTAAGGTGATATCAGCCGGTCACTCGAATGAATCAATACAATTTTAAAGGTTCTTTATTACATAATGAATGAATGTTCACTCGAGTGAATGCTTTATTTTTCTTTGAATTAATTCGGCACTATTGTTTTATTTTGTACGTCTAATTTCGAGTGAAAGGTGCTGAATGAAAGACGAAAATGAACGAAAAATGATCCGTCTGATATCCCTTAGTTAGTTTTGTGAATGTAAACAAAAACTTGTAAAAAAAATTTGCCCCCCCTCAGGGTAAATTATTACCCTGAGTCCGGACCAGTCTCATTAATAAAATAAAATGTGACAATAATACGAATTATTATCATGCATGTAATTCCATTGACGTCACTGACTACTAATTATGCGAACGTATTACCGCTTTGTATGCATAGCATAGGTACAATAGTTTTTAAATTGCATTTAAAAACGGTCCTGGGAACGCTTTGTTTGTTTAGAAATAAATATATAAATTTGTATCCGTATTAAATTGACATAATTTATTGGAAAACATTAAAATTAAAGATATCAAAATATCACTATAAAAGTTATGTATTTTTACACAAGCAGCTCGAAGTAAACAAAGGTTTTCACATTTATCAATAAAAAAAACTCATTTTTTTGAAGTAAAATCTTGGTGTTCTTAATTTATTTTAAAAAACCTTGCGAAGGTTTCCACGTCGAACTTTTGGACGAATTAGATAAGCTTAAATTACAAAAAAATCTTATTGAAGATTCTTGTCAGTTTTTTTTTTATAAGTCAGAGATCTTCCGTCTTTTGATACATTGGCGTGTCCGGCCTAAGAATAGACCCTCCATCTCCTCCCGTGGATGTCGTAAAAGACGACTGAGGGATTACACCAGGGGACGGGCACGGGCAGTATCCGCCCCCCTGAGTGATCAGTTGAGTCCCGTGAATACTCAGGTACTCAACACTAAAACTGCGATCACCAATCCGCCTGCACCAAGCGTGGGGATTACGGCAAATACCCCCATTACACTATGGGGGAGGTCTCTACCAACAGTGGATGTCAGACGGCTGATGCCAAATTGGATGACTTATCAATGTACGCAGGGTTCTAGATTTTTGAAAAATTTAACTAGAAAAGCGTAATTCTGGTGAAAAGTTCTACGGAAGCCGCATCTTATGATCAAATAGGAATCTTTATAAATAATAAATAAAATAAATAATTAAATGCTGGACATTTCACACAACATTATCTAGCCCCAAGCTAAGCAGAGCTTGTGTTATGGGTACTAGATAACTGATATACTTAATACAATTCATTACATAGATAGATATTTTTTATTATACATAGAAAATACCCAGACCACCCTGAACAAATATCTGCAGATCGTACAAATATTTGTTCCGAGGCGGGAATCGAACCCGCAACCTCCTGCATCGCAGGCGAACCTTCGCCCGCCGCGCCACAGTGGTCGTCAATGGATTTATGGAATTTGTAAAAATGGATAAACTCGATAAATAACTATGTTAACATTATCGTCTATTTGACAGTTGGCACAGCACCATTAGTCTATTAGCAGATCACTAAATTGTGGCTAAAACAGAAGTTTTACGACTTTATGAACGATCTATAAAAATTCTTTTGACATCAAAATGATCTAAACAACCGTTATATCGAAATATTAAGTTCCTGGAATATTTAACAAGTATTATTTAAAAAAATCTTTGAGAGAGATAGTACCTAGTATTTAAGAGTAGGTTAAAATACTAAGTACTCAGTAGTACTAGTATTTTAAAGTGCATCACACACGCAGCAGACGCGGTAATATTTTATATGCGTATAAAAACTTATCGCATCTGAAGGTATCACACACGTAGCAGATACGATAATATACGAAAATGATACATTCACGCGGAAACCTTCAAACTGTATTGTATTTCAATTTGTATACACAGATATAATCTGTCCATCTTTTGATATATGTGGGTGCCTACAGATGCTTGATGGTAAAATATAAGTGATTTGCTACGTGTGTGTTGCTCCTTGAGTTTAGTATAGAGAGCGATATGGACAGATACGCGCTCAGATACAGATATCTTACCGCGTCTGCTACGTGTGTGATACACTCTATTTTCGTCGTTGTACCTGTTATTTGACCGTTCAAAATGGCGATCACTGATGAGATGGACCTTTGTAAACAGTTTGCCTGTTTACGATTGAACGTTGAATTGCATTCAGGTGCAAGAGTCTCATATAACTATTTCTTCAAAGTTCTTTGATACACATATTTTAACGATAGCTCAGTTGACGTGCCCTCTTTCATTTCATTGCCTCACATATCCGGTCATGTGTTGACACAAAGTGAACATAGCCAACGAGAAAAACTGTTAAAAATTTATTTTTTTGTTGTGGTTTTCTTTGATATCCGCTATCAGTTGGTGGGCTATAGGCGGATGGGTTCTTGACGTTCGGGATCCAGACTCATCAGTCCTTCTTCCCACAGGCAGCGGGTATCCAAGACATGGGTTCTCTTCAACCGCCTTGTGCCACTTGGATTAATAGCCAACGCCCTTGCGAGCGGATTGGCATGAACTTTTGAGGCGACACACATATCGTTTTCCTCTTTGTTTTGTTTCTTAAATATATATATATATATATATATATTGTTTAATATATATATATATATATATATATATATATATATATTAAACATAGCATATGACTTGAAAATATGAAAAGAGAAGTCGATATTATGGTAAAGAAGATACTCAGTTCGTAAGAGCGAATCTGCTGAATGAATGCTGCCAAATTATCATAATATTTAGTCATAAATTTGACATTTAAAAAAGAAACATGTAGGTTACTTGCCCCCATAATCTGTTACCGCAGATTGCTCCATATCTAATCTCAATTTCAAATCAAATTACTCACGCATAAATTATTTTGAAATCATGTAAAACGTAATATCGGAGGGTGCTCTTAATCAGCCTGTGCCTGCAATCGATAACATTTTTAAATGACTACTCCGGGGTATTAATGTCTTATAGACTGTACTATAACTGACTTATAGACTGTGCTTTGGTTATTACTGACTTATAGACTGTACTCCGGATTAACTGACTTAAAGACTGTAATCTAGGTATTACTGACTTATATACTGTAATATGGGTATTACTGACTTAATAAACGGCAATAAAGGTATTACTGACTTATACACTGTACTCTGGGTATTACTGACTTATACACTGTACTCTGGGTATTTCGGACTTATAGACTTTACTCTGGGTATTACTGACTTATATACTGTACTCTGGGTATTACGGTAATTACTTATATACTGTACTCTGGGTATTTCTGACTTATAGACTGTACTCTGGGTATTTCTGACTTATAGACTGTACTCTGGGTATTACTGACTTATATACTATACTCTGAGTATTACTGTAATGACTTATATACTGTACTGTGGGTATTACTAACTTATTGACTGTACTCCAGAGTAACTGACTTATATACTGTAATATGGGTATTACTGACTTAATAAACGGCAATAAAGGTATTACTGACTTATACACTGTACTCTGGGTATTACTGACTTATACACTGTACTCTGGGTATTTCGGACTTATAGACTTTACTCTGGGTATTACTGACTTATATACTGTACTCTGGGTATTACGGTAATTACTTATATACTGTACTCTGGGTATTTCTGACTTATAGACTGTACTCTGGGTATTACTGACTTATATACTATACTCTGGGTATTACTGTAATGACTTATATACTGTACTGTGGGTATTACTAACTTATTGACTGTACTCCAGAGTAACTGACTTATAGACTGTAATATGGGTATTACTGACTTATAGATGTAAACTCTGGGTATTAAAAAAATTAAGTGTTAAAAAATTCAGCTAAAAAGTTTGACGTGGTGTACGTGGGAACCTTAAAGGTAACTCTAGTTGCTCTGTACGAATTTAAATACGATTTCACTGACGTGGCGGGTATTAAGCTGTCGAAGTAGTTAAATAAAAACATCTGTAAAGGTACTTATTTTCCACGCGAACGGAGCCGTGGAAAATGCTAGTGACTGTCGTATTTGATGTCCATTGGCCGCGGACCAACTGGCCGTTTTTTAAACGGAAGTTGGGACAAAATATTTTCTAATTGGTTTCGCCATCTGAATGAATATCATGATATCGCATTCTTTGTTGCTTATTCATGGTTTCTTAAAAGTTCCCATAGGAATCATCAGCCAAATATTTTTGCTAAATAATCTTAAATTTTCTTGTCATGAATTCCCGTGAAGCTGTCAGCAAAATGTTGGTTAGATTTTCGTCATAGTGTACCCCCAATTACTATGAAATAATACTTTTTAATAAAGAATAAATATATTTATTTACAGAAACCATAATACAATTAATACTAGAATACATGTACAAAATAAAAAAAATACTAATGAAATAGTTGAGCTATCTAAAGACCGTTGCAAACGATCTAAAGATGCTGGATGGAGGCGGCTCAAGATGGTTCGTCGTGGCATTCTAGGGAGTCTGTCCATCAGTGGACGTCAAGCAGCTCATGATCATCATCGTCATCATTGGTAGTTTAATAGTGGATATTTTTTTAAATTTATTTAAAGCATAAGCTTCCTACTTTAAACGCCACGTTCTGTGGCCTAGGTATATCTTCACGGTTCGGAAGCCAGGAGGCCGAGTCCAAGTTTTTTGCAAACAATTGACACGTACGTATACTATGGTGTAGTGTGACACGGATTTTGTATAGCGACACCAATGAACGCCCCTACCTTACACTTTCTGAACCTTTCCGTACAAAAATCCGTGTTACACTACCGGAACCGGGATTAAATTTAGTTGCCCTAAGTTCGTTCGTTATGTCTCTGAGACCGAAGTCTGAGTTTTAACAAGCAATTGACACGGACGTATAGTGTAGTGTAACACGGATTTTTGAATGGAAAATGAGGTTCACAGAGTAATAATAATAATAATAAATTAGTTTATTTTCTCATCACAAAGGTCATTTAGTCATGAAAAACCTTACTAATTTCAAAAACCTGTGAACCTGTATTGTGAGAGACTAGTGCCTGATATAGGTTTATAAAAAAGCTGTGTTACAGGTAACCAGGACTCCACTCCACTGAATATATAAGTAACAATACAATTAGGTAAGAGAGAGGAGAGAGGTAGGGTAGAGTGTACGGTAGGGGGGCGCTCATCGGTGTCTGTCGCCATACAAAATCCTTGTTACACTACACCATACGTCCGTGTCAATTGTGTGCAAAATACTGAATCAGCTCTCAGGCCTATGTTTTCACGGTTCGGGGGCCAGAGACATACGAACGAACTAAATTTAACCTCAGATCTCGTCGATTTTTCTAAAACATCAGAAATCATACAGTTATAAACTCGCATGTTTTTATTCAGGTTTCACACAGTGCATAACACTATTATCTGCAGATTACGCAAGAGTTATTACAGGGTCGGTAAGTACTTTTGCACGTGCCAGTGAATTCCCGTAGTCTCAAGGTTTGCTGTGAAGTTTTTTCATATCATGTTTAGCATTACCCGACACCGGAGAGTGTTATTGTTGTTTTCAACTGTGAGGTGTATGTAGTAAGGCGTTTGGCTCACTGAAGCGTCAGTCGTCATTTGTTTCATCATCATCATAACCAGTAGGTATACGTCTACTGCTAGACGAGGCCTCTCCATTGATAATAAAGGGGAGTTAATGTTAAAGAACTCCCTTTTCCGCATTCGAACTCTATGGATGGTCCATTATGCGTGAGAGTTAACTGGCTAGATAGTTAGCCAGCCTAACTCCGTCCAGAAGCACAGAAGCTTCCTGGGGTCTTCGCAGGCTTCGCGGAGTGGACTCGGGTTGTTGAGAATTTGTTCACGTTGAGCTGCTACTGCCACGCATTCCAGGACTACGTAGGTCGCTTCTTCTTCGGTCAGATACCCCCTGCAGAGTGGGCTGTCTGTGGCTCCGATGTTATAGAGGTGTTTGTTCAGAAGGTAGTGGCCAGTGAGTGTTCCGCGGTGTAAGCGGGTTGGTGATCGCAGCTTGGTGTTGAACTCAGGTGGATGCTGCTGTCCTTCCCCTTGTGTAATCCCTTAATCGGCTTCTACGACATCTACAGGAGGAGTTGGAGATGTCCTATTCTTAGGCTGAGACTACCACGGTTTTGAGACTACCATGGCTTTACCAGCGGCTCTCTAACGGCGACTACCAAGCCGTGGTAGTCTTTCATCATCAGCCTGTTGAAGTCCACTGCTGGACATAGTCCACTGCTGGACATAGGCCTCTCCCTTAGAATGCCACGACGAACAGTATTGACCTGCCTCCATCCACCGACTCCCCGCGATTATAATGTCTTTAGTCCATCTACCGCGTCGTCCGGTTTGTGGTCGCACACAAAGCGTCATGGCGGTAAATGACATCTTGCTATAGGCATTTGGCGTTACGTTGATAATCATTCATTAATCGCATCAGAGACCGCTATATTTTGAAATTATTTAAATAACCGGTTTCCTATGATAGCGGCACCGGCGATATCACACTGAAGGTAGAAACCCTGTCTCAGGTCTCAGGTCTAGCCTCCTGGCTACGTCAGCTCTGGGGTGAGATTTTTGAAACTCACCGAGTGACTAAACGTCAATAGAATTGCCGTTTATTCGACGATTTCCAAATTTCTATAAATAAATAAATGCTGGACATTTCACACAATATTATCTAGCCCTAAACAAAGCAAAGCTTGTGTTATGGGTACTACATATCTGATATACTTTATACAATACATGACATAGATAGATAGAACCTCCTGCATCGCAGGCGAACCTTCGCCCGCTTTATTGACAAATAAGCGTCAAACCACTTGCTACGCTTGCAGGCGTACAGCAAACGTACTCTATATGTGCTTTAGCAGACCGTAGGCCGTAGGTAAATGTTTTGTTTACGATCAGCGAGGTCCGCTTCCGAATGGGTTGCGAGAATCTGGGGTCTTGCCTTGTAAATACTCAGGCATTTTGTTTTGAAGGCATGCTTTCGCATCGTGTGATTAATTGTTTTGATCGTCTAAACGTGTGTGGGCTATGGTTTGAGCGTAATTAAGAGGAGGTTACAACGTTCTGCATGCTCTCCGTTTATTCTAGAATTTAAATTAGTAAATTCTCACCAAGCGAAATGTAATTTTTTCCGAGAATAAATATTTTTAACCTGAGGTTACCGGTAGGGGTATTTTGGCTATTATTTCATCAAACTTCATGAAATTTTGTACACATGATCAGTACCTACACCAATATCTATCTATACACGTGGTGCGTAAGTTTTAAAAAAATAGTTTTTATTACCATATTATTATAATTGTATATGAACGCACCACGGGTCTAGATATTAGTGTTCTGAGGCCCAATTCTCTAAGTTATTTTAAAACTACACTAAAAGTTGACCGAATCGAGACTGAATTGTAAATTGACTGAAAGTTGAATTTCTAGTTCCTCATAAATAACAATTTAGTCTACTTTCAATTCATGGTGACCACCATTAGAGTAGGATAGTTGTATATATAATTGGAAAGAGGAA
Organism: Epirrita christyi; assembly: GCA_951392215.1. Taxonomy (NCBI): domain Eukaryota; kingdom Metazoa; phylum Arthropoda; class Insecta; order Lepidoptera; family Geometridae; genus Epirrita; species Epirrita christyi. The sequence continues at coordinate 13,081,687 of OX595850.1, forward strand.
AGAGAGACTCCATCTACTTATGCTAAAATTAACGAAAAAGTTTGAATCGTTCAAGTTTCGGTCACATTTCGATATAATCACATTACAGTGTTGTATTTTATGTCAGGAGAATACCATTTCTGACATTTAAGACATCGACGCAAGATCGAAACATGATCCGAACTCTATTTTAACTATTTTTTAGTTAGTGAATTGGGCCTCTGATCATGTGTACAAAGTATCATGGAGTTTGCAGAAATGATAGCCAAATTAAAGCTAACTTCGTTCGCGTACAAAAGGGCGTAAGCGCCCGTGCTAAGCTACCGGTAACCGTCTCTTAAAAGGGTAGAAGTAACGTTAGTCAGCCTATAGTAGCGTACTGATCACGGGACAGGGTTTTATCTCGTTTAACTTAAGGCAACGTTTCGTGGTAAGGCCAATAATGTACAAAATAAATCACTATATACAACTCGAGATAAATTCAAGTGCTTCTTAAATGTCACGACTTTCACACAGCGATTATTAGTGCCTCCGAATTTTGTAATTGTTTGTCCAAATTCGATATGGAGCTGTAAGCTTATGGTATAAGATAATAGAAACGATAATTTAAACTGCTAATCTAACATCGATAGTAATTTATTGGCCTGTGATCATCATAATAATCACCACCCTGTATACGTCTACTGCTAGACGAAGCCTCCTCCATCAAATTCAATGGGAGAATTTGTTATAAACACCACGCTTGGCAGGCGGATTGGTGATCGCAGTTTGGTGTTTGGGTCTCAACTAGGCCAATCGGACTCAAGAAACCAGCCTAAGCTTGACCCCCGGCGGTGCACTACTCTCTTTGACTCGCGGCTCTACTTAGCTGCCGCGCTAGGTACATATCGCGACTCTAAGATTAGGTAGATGCTGCTTCCCGTCCCATGGTGTAATCCCTTAGCAAGGCTTTTACTACATCCACGGGAGGAGAAGGAGGGGTCCTTTCTTAGGCCGGACACACCACGACACACGTGATACAATCCAAAACGACGAGATGCGTATATAGAATAACAAAAATCACAGAATTAGCATATTGAAGTGGTAATAGGCAGGTCATATAGCTCGCAGAACTGACAACCGTTTGGGATTAAAGGTTCTCGAGTGGAGACCACAAATCGGAAGACGCAGAGAAGGATGGACGGTCCTCCACTCGAGAGTCTGGGCCGTCAACGTTTTGAAGGTCGCAGGAAGTCGGGATGGCGGCTGAATATTTTCTTGTCATTCTATGGCCTATGTCCACGTAGAAGTGGAGTCTATCGGTTGATGATGATGATTATGAACCTTGAAACTTTTTGTTTCGCTCAATATATAATGAGGTACTCTGCTTTCGTTGTTTGTTCTCATTCAATCCAGACCCAGCCTATGCAAATAGCTATCTTCTCAAAAATTGTATTTGCATTTTCTAGGCTTGTCGTTCAGACGTTTCGTAAACCCTGAGCAGCTAGTATGCTGATTTCAATTGTGATAGCAAAGGAAATGGTCTCCGAAGAAATAGATTTCGTTTCGAATCGACAGCAGAAGGTTTCCCATTTCGACTTCAAAGAGATCCGATCTTGAGAAGGTCTGAATGGCTAGGGAGTCAGTGGAAATAACTGACGTTTTTGTGAGAATTCAAATCGACCGACATTTCTGCGAAATGTGGAATATCTGCTTTGAATATCGCCGAAGTTCTTCGATAATTACCTAAACCCCCCCCCCCACCACTTAAGTGGGCGTGTTCTTTTATTCTTTTTTTAAAGACTCTTAAAGTGGGAGGTACCGATTCGAGTTATTGTTAGTAGTAGAACTTCTTGTGAAAGAGTTCGAAGTACTACCACCGTACCTATTTCTGCCGCCAAGCAGTAGTGTTCGCATTGCTGTGTTTCGGTTTGAAGGGTACGGGTGCCGGTGAAATTACAGGCACATGAGACTTTTCATCTTTATGTCTCAGGGTCGGCAGCGCGCGTGTGATGCCTCTGGTGTTACAGGCGTTCATAGGCTACGGTAACTGCTTTCCATCTGGTGGGCCGTAAGCTTGTCTGCTTGACATGTAGCATAAAAAAAAAAAAAAAAAAAGAGTATGATTTGTAAACTTTAAAACACCTAGGAAAGTTAAGTATGATATCCATTGCAACTTTTTCCATGCAATTTTCCCAGCGTCTCAGATTAAGAAAGCTATAAGTGAAACCGCGTCGTTTCCTCATGATAGGGTCATTTAGCTGTTCTTAGAACCTTCGGGAGCAGTAATCGGTTTCTGGAAGCGTCATCGCTTCGAGTGGGGTAATCATGCGCTACACGCATCATGTAATGTCAGCTTGGGTTCTGAGAATAAAGCCGACATGATTATTGTTTTTCTGTGTCTCATCTAGTTCTAGTATGTACTTGTGAAACAATGCAAAGAGAATAGGTATAAAATAACCCTTTGGAATATCTAATTCTAATGCATGCTTTTAACATCCAGCCATGAAAAAAACGCTAGTTGATCAGTTAAATTGTAAGGCTTTTTTTTATAACCCCTCTTTTACGAGGGGGTTTCCGGTTAGTGCGCCTACACTCTTTTGTAAGCGAACGATGCTTGCTTCTAATTTGGCCATTATTTCTTCAAACTCCATGAAACTTTGTATAAGTACATGATCAGTACACTAATACCACTAATACCCGATTCTTTTCAACGTATTATGCACCACCTACATAAATTTATCCGCACTACACAAAGGTTAGCTGGTAGATAATGCTTCCTAGCATTAAGTTCGCCTGTGTACATGATTTGTTTTTTGTGCAATAAAGAATATTCTGTTTTAATACCTTCACCCGTGGTGCGTCAGTTTTTTTTAAATTAGTTTTTAGGGTTCCGAACCCATAAGGGTAAAACGGACCCTATTACTAAGGCTTCGCTGTCGGTCCGTCCGTCCGTCCGTCTGTCTGTCACCAGGCTGTATCCCATGAACCGTGATAGTCAGACAGTTGAAATTTTCACAGATGATGTATGTTGCCGCTATAACAACTAAAAAACAGAATAAAATAAATATTTAAGGGTGCTCCCATACAACAAACGTGATTTTTTTGCTCGTTTTTGCTCGATATTGATTACGGCAACAGGTAGACGCTTGAAATATTCACAGAATATTGAGTTATATTACTTATAGATACTGTAACGGAACCCTTCGTGCGCGAGTCTGACTCGTACTTAACCGGTTATTAACTTATGATTTGGTAACCATATAAGTAATTTTATAAGAAACTAACAAACCACGGGTCTAGATATTTGTGTACCGATCATAGAAGAAAACTTCGTTCGCGTACAAAAAGGCGTAAAAGCCGCTACCGTAACTTCCGGTTTCATCGTGGCATTCTAAGGAGGCTATATCGAGCAGTGGGCTTCTACAGGCTCATGATGATGATGAGAACATCATTGTTTTATCAGCGTCCCACGGAGATTCACCACGCTCACCAAATACCAATCAGCTTACTGATGCAAGTCTAATGCTGATCGTTCGGATCGTTGGCTGCATTATCTGGCTGAATTGCTTGGTATCGGTACTTGGGTATCGATTAACAAGTTGCCTACTACTAAAGTTAACCTAAATTTATTAAGGTACTAGGTCTAGAGCCCATTCGGTGAACGGCTACAACTCTATGCAAAATCTTTGTCTAGGCTATTGTGTAGAGAATTATTCATAGTTTCTTGTTCTCTTCAGTATTGTTTTTTTCATTTCGTCAGCCTACTTGTATATTTGAGTCATCATTAGCCTGTCGAAGTCCACTGCTGGACATAGAATGCCTCGTTGAACGGTCTTGAGCCGCCTTCATCCACCGACTTCCTGCTACGTTTATAATGTCTTTAGTCCATCGAGTGGAGGGCATGCCTCTACCGCGTCGTCCGGTTTGTGGTCGCCACTCGAGAACCTTTATTCCCCAACGGTTATCAGTTCTTCGAGCTATATGACCTGCCCATTGTCACTTCAACTTGCTAATTCTGAGAGCTATGTCGGTGACCTTGGTTCTTCTATGGATTTCCTCATTTCGGATTCTATCACGTAGTGAAACTCCTATCATAGCTCTCTACATAGCCCGCTGCGCGACTTTGTTTTTTTTTACTTACGTGCGTATTTGTGTATTTCGTCAAATAGCTTCTTCACTTTGACTTGAATTATTTGACTCAAACGGAGACTTCGGCTTCTTTGTTAAGTCTCAATCCTATTTCCTACTGAGATTTTTGGCAAATAAAGGTGCCGATTCGTTCAGTCCCCAAACCAAAATATGTTTTCAAGTAAAGTGTTACCCAAACGCGGCTCCATACCATACATAATTCATGGCAGGCAAGGCTGGAACTCATTGATTGCTACCAACTATGCTGCAAACGTAGTTCTAGTACTACACCAGTTGAACCACTGCCCAATGGAATTCCGAACTTATGAACAGATTTCTAAGGCTTGTTTTGGAACACCGAACGAAACAGACGACCAATCATTTGGAATAGCACAGTGAGTTTAAGAGAATAGAGTCCGAATTTGCTCAAAGCTATTCTATCAGACTGGGGGGTTGACCTTGGTCGTTTAAGGGGTGCCGTTGGGGGGGCTGTCTGGTCTCCCCATCCCCTAAGGGTGGAATGCGTCGACAACTTGCGTAATAAGATATTTTTACGTGTAGCAAGGCGAGCCAAGCGAAATTTCGCTTAGTTGTCATGACAACGAATAATGATTTTGCGGATTTTAATTTAGCGTTGGAAACTGCGCAAATCGTAGAAATAGGTACTTAGTCTCATTCAGAGGGTTAGAGGGCATTACAAGTTTCACGTTTCGCTAAACACATGCATTGGTAAATCTAATGTATCCTGCTACGGCGTAGCTACCTTGGTCTACGTCGTAGCAGGATCTGTTTAACCGGCTTCCGCCATTGTATTTGACAAAATATTTGGATGAAAAAAAAATTATGAAGGAACCATAGTGGTGAAAGGATTATGATACTTTTTGAATGCAAATGCTTGGTTTATTGCTGAAAATATCAAAATCGCCATATGTATGCCTGCAATATTTGAGGAGTTCCCTCAATTCCTCATGGATTCCATCATCAGAACTGGATTCTGAAAAAAATGGGACCAATCCGGAAGTATATCTATTCAAATAAAAAAAGAATTTTCCAAATCGGTTCATAAACGCCGGAGATATGCGGCAACAAACATACAAAAAAAAAAAATACTACCGAATTGAGAACCTCCTCCTTTTTTTGGAAGTCGGTTAAAAACCGGCTTCCGCCATTGTATTCGACTAAATATCTAGATGATGTAACCATAATGGTGAAAAATGATGAAAAAACCATAGTGGTGAAAGGGTTATGATACTTTTTGAATGCAAATGCTTAATTTGTTCCTAAAAATATCAAAATCGCTATATCTATACCTACAATAATCGAGGAGTTCCCTCAATTTCTAAAAAAAAAATATAACCGAATTGAGAACCTCCTCATTTTTTTGAAGTCGGTTAATAAATATGTTCTATTAGGTTTAGTTACTGTAGTAGCACAGTGGAATAGAGCCATAATAAAATAAATCATCAAGATATTACCACCTACCAACACATACTCCATAGGTTAACATAACACGTAAAGTCACGACTACGGCAATATGCAGTGTCATCATAAAAAATTCATTATCATTCACCATAATCTTTGTAAGTCTGATATGAATGATATATACGTGTATATACATATATTTTTATATGCATCATGGTTGCCAAGGAAAATGCATCCTACTATCTCGCTAATCTCACTAATCACTAATATAAATAAATGCGAAAATGTGTATGTTTGTTACTTCTTCGCGCTGAAACGGCTGAAGCGATTTGGTTGAAATTTGGAATGGACATAGCTTATACCCTGAATTAACATATAGGCTACCTTTTATCGTAATGTTTCCACGGGATCGAGACTTATGCGGGTGAAACCGCGGAGCACAGCTAGTAACATTATAAATGTAATAGTTTGTGAGGATGGATGGATTTTTGTTACTCTTTAACGCAAAAACTGATACTGAACTGTGAGCAAATGCTAGTGGATCATTATTTCGATTAGATTGATAAATAATATCATAACTAATATAAGATAATAAGTACCTACGTTACGTAAATACTTACAGGAAAAAATACAACCGAATTGAGAACCACCTCCTTTTTGTGAAGTAGGGTAAAAATAGTAGATTTTTTTCTTTTGTTTTACGAAGCTGGGAGTTTGGCAGGGATTGGTCTTATTTATAACTTCATTATCATCATCATCAGCCTGTAGAAATCCAATGCTGGACATAGTCTATTAAATGCTATGACGAACGGTCTTGAGCCGCCTCCATCCACCGACTTCCTGCTACCTTTATAATACTAACATACAATAGGTAGTTAATTTTTTGAAAAAAAAAAAACAATAAAATTCGATAAAAATGATGAGCAACCAAACAAAAAAAAATTGAAATCGATTCATAATTGGCGGAGTAATCGCGTAACAAACATACAAAAAAAAACATACAGTTGAATTGAGAACCACCTCCTTTTTTTGAAGTCGGTTGAAAATGGTACAATTCGGAGTGAAGGTACACTTCACGAAAGTGGGAATAATAAGTTTGTATTCAAAGGAATTCGATTCTTTGACGATACAAATACAACACAGAAGCAAATGGTTATGAACTTGGAGGACTCGCCTTTGAAGAGAACACAGTATGTACCGCGTGGTTACGGCTTCTATACAAAGTAACTACGCATGTTCTCTGAGGCGGGTAGAGTTCAATAAATCAATATCTCCCAGGCACATAGCTACCCAGCCTGACCTGTTAGGTACACTGCATATCATTACTAGGTCAACGAGAGCAATGATAGCATACAGTAGAGTAAACTCTATTTTCAAGTCATCACCATCATCATCAGCTCCACTAATGGGACATAGACCTTCCCCATAGAATGGTACAACGGTCTCGGGCCGTCTCCATCCACCGACTTTATGCGACTTTAAAATGTATGTGGTCTATCCTACACTGCGTCGTCTGGTTGTTGGTTGCTACACGAGAACCTTTATCCCCCAATGATTGTCATTTATGCGAGCTATATGGCCTACCCATTGCCACAATGGAATCTTCCCAATAATGGGTCCCATTAGGCTATTTTCCGCATTAGAATTTATTATTTGTTTAATGTGTGTATCGATCATGAAACTATTTCAATAGTGTTTATTTAATATAACTTAACAAAATTCAAGACTCCAGTGGGGTCAGCACGAATAACTAACGTTATTGAGACGCTAGGACAATCGCAAATGTCAAATATTGACCAATGACATCGGGGTAACTTTAAATCTTTGTAAGTTGATTGGTTAATATTTGACGTTTACTAGTCTTGCTAGCGTCTCGGTAACGTTAGATATTCATGCTATGTTTGCTAATATCTTTTACGAAGTTTGGTTTTTTATTTAAAGTTCACTATTTACGCAGTCGGGTTTTTGTTTTTCTCTATTTTATTTATGTATTCCTTAGATTAGTCATGTAAAAGACCCTTGTTCCGCAGTGAATATCTCATCCACGGGAGAATATTCTTAGGTCGGACACACCGGCATCCATTATAAACATCCAAACATTCACATCTCATCTCACTAATGTTATTAAAAAAAACTACTCAACGGATTTTGATGAAAATTAACAATATTATTGCTTATACATTAAAAAAGGCTATAACTTATTTACCAATTATTGACTGGACCACCCGGGGCCACGCGTACGAAGTTGCGAGCGGGCCGCTTGTTTATTAGTATTAGTAGGTTCTTAGTCCCATGTATGGAACACCTATTGCATGATTTTGTGGACTTCCAAAACATGCAATACAGCCGAACAAAACACAATCTCATGCCTCGCATTTTATCTAACCTCAAAACAAGCAAAACCACTAAAAACTTACCTGCTACTTTTCCAAGCAATGCAGATTTCTTGCAGTGCTATCAAGAACCTACTTTACAACTTGAAATATCTAGATTGTAGGCAATACAGTGCTCATTTTGTTTACTATTTACGGTCTTGGTAATAACGCTCGTTTTGCATTGTTTTGTTCCATTCTGTGACTGTTCAGTAAGTAGTGTCTTGTTGACTCATAAGCTGGTAAAGTATTGTGGGTGGATAGTTTAGTAAAAATCGTTACACACGTGAGCACTTTACGCCCATCCATGTTCACTTGAATGGGCTGGGTTTACTGTAGGAAATGTTTTCTTTCTGAATAAGAAGATAGTTAAAGTAACAAACGAATTCTCTGTTCTGTTTAAATTCTAGTTTTTTTCCATCATCGTGCCCTTCTAACAAACATACTTACTCGCCCGGCTTCGCTCGGATAACAATTACAAAAAAAAACGGTTGAACCAATCACAACCAAACTTCACAGCGTGATCCTGGGCTAATCTGGAGGGTAATTCTCGGAAAAATCACGTATACTAGATGACGTCAAATCTCGAATGATAACCATAATTTTGTATGGGCGTCCTACGAGATGTGATGTCATCACGTGGGTGAGATTTACTCAAGAATACGGGCCTTGAAGATTGCCTGAAAATTTCATCAAAAGTCCAGCCGTTTTGGAGTCCATAGGGAATATACACACACGTCGATTTTTATATATAGGTAGATAGAAAACGTTTTAGTCCAATTTTTCGTTCTACACATTTTGTACATATGTATTTTAATAGTTGACCTAAGTACGTCCTTTAATACAGTACTCCAGTGCTCTTATGAACGAATAGATCCTAAATACCCAACCGACGAAACTCATCATGTGCTCCGGACATAATGACGTTACGTAATTTTACCTAATTACAACAAAACTAGATCTGATGCAATATCAAACATCTTTGCCTCCGATAAGCAAGCCCACATCGGCATTACCGCACGATTTGTTATCAAACCACATCACTTGCGGAAATATAACTACGTGGGATGTAAGCGCGCGCCAGAAAAAAATACTAAATTGCAAGTAGGCCGAAATGTTCGTTGGGCCGCACCCACGCAGCCAGCGGAACTTGAGCCTAGAAAGCCCATTGACCCACCTCCTATACGCCCTCATAAGCATAGAAACAGACGAAGCGGAGGAGGTGCGGGAGCCCTCCGTTCGCTGGCTATCTCGAGACACGTTCTATAGATGAGTCTCGACGGGAACCCCGCCGTTCTCTCATTACGAACATTGTTTTCGAGGCAGTGTTTTGAACGAGCCGTCGCCTGTTCATCAGGCCGATAGTGGAGGCTTTGTTGTTAGAGCATAAGGTTGAAATTGCGGTGAAGAACGATGAATACGCAGATAGACCGGTAGGTACTAAAATACTGAGCGTTTCTCTCCTATGGATACGTAGGCATTCTGTAGAGTGGTTTCTACTGATAAAAATCGTTGATGTTGGCACAAAATATTAATTTTCTCAGAGAATATTTATAAACATTTGTGTAAAACAAAGATGAGTAACTAATAATGTTTAACAGATCACATTGCATTAATAAATGTACTTGAAATCGGTTTTAGCTAACCCGTAGCTGTCGTCAGAAGCTCACAAGTCACAATATTTCGCAAGCATCTTTTAAAAACAGCTGTTTAAGCCAAAAACGGGTGCGGAATCGGTAAACAAATTCGTGGTGTCGGGGCGCGGCCCGGGCGGCGGCGGCGTCTAGGGTTCGTCTGCGGGCGCGACCTACATCCCATCCCATCCATTCCTCCCAGCGACCCCCTACATGCGGGGCCGTGGGAGGCAAGGGGGCTGAGGGAGGGCGATGACGCGCGTCTGCCTCACACCCCTGTTAACTCGCACCTGCATTACGTAAGACGAATGTGCCGGGATGATAGTGAAAAGCGTGTTTTGTACGCTTTTGGAAATTCTAAACATGCTGTTATCAAGAAAGACGGCAAGATTATTAAAATAGTACCTGAGGCATATAAAATAAATGGCTTTGATCGTGATAAACAAGTAATCAACAAAGGATCTCTCTCAGACGCATAAGACCTTAGCACCTAACCAAACCACCAACGAGAAGGTAATAAGATTTTTATGTGAAACGTTTCATGAAATTCGGCTCAGGAAAATCGAAGGCAATTGAAAGCAAACGTGAAGTATTTTCTGTCGCCTTGGATATTTTATGTCCTCGTTTTATTGCTCTCAAAATTGCGCAGATAAGGAGGCTGTTTTCCAACGACGTCGGCCTTTGGCTCAATCGATGCGTTGACGTTACAAAGGTCATCTCTAATCTGTATGACGCATTTATGTGAACTATATTTTGGAACTACGTAAACAGACTCTTGTTGGATACTTAAGACTTTTGACCTCGCCAATACAAATATACAAAACAGGTTTTGCCCATATCATTGCCCATCCATGTCTACAGACAAAGATAATTCTAAACTGTTTTTTTCCTCTGTTTCAGGTGGTCGAGACAGTAGTATGCAAGCCAGAACCACCAGAGTCCCCTCCGAAGAAAGTCCGAGGCGAGGAGTACAGCTACGCTCTATTCCTCGACCAATACGCGTTGCACTACAGAGCGATATCTGCCTTCCGACCCTGGGGGAAGCGAGAACCGGTACTCCAGAACCCTGAAAGGGTAGTTAGAGTTGCGAATTGTACGGAGTTTGAGAGGGATTATCAGCCGAATGTCGCGTTGAAGCCGCTGACACCGCCAGTAGACGATGTTACATCCTCTACGTCACCTCCGCCGCAGTGCGATTCGGAGCTAGCGGCGAGGTTGCTGGACGTTGAGGCGAGGCTCGTGGAAAGGGCCAGAAGATTAGACGAGCGGGAGGCAGAGTTGGTCATGCGTGAGGCGCGGGTGGCGGCGCGCGAGGCCGAGCTGGCGCTGTTGGAACCGCCGCCCGCCTTGCTGCCGCCCGATCCGCCCTGTTGACCGACGCGCGTCATCACCAGGTTCCGCAGTGATGAACGCTTGTGTTACTGTTGACGGTACACACGATCCGATGCGCACGGATGATCTCGTTCGGTGATTATGAAAACTGTGCCGCGGACCCCGAGTCTCTGAGTCTTATACAGTTTTACGGATGCGTTGGAAATTAACGTACATAATCATATCAAGTACAGTTATGGAAATAGGTTTTGTACAATATACATTTTTTTTTCTCTTGTAGTCTCTTCGGTGTGCCATTCTAGGGTGCGTTACATTTCACATAACCTCAATCTTTGCTTTTCGATACCTAAATAACAAAATACTCACATTATAATAAAGTAAAATAGTTATTAAAGTTACAACAGTAAGCATAATTTATACAGGGTTATTTTTTAAGTTGTTTTTCAACATCAACATTGCCTATTTTATCGTAGGTAACACTTAAATATAAGTTCGTCGTATTTTCAGTTACAATTTGAAAGTATTAAATTAATGTTACTCCATCATAAATCAAGTTGAAAGTATTGTTTTAAATAACTCTGTATAAACCTCAGCCATACCAAATAATAATAATCATACATGTCTTCACGCTCTTCTACAAACCTGTCTTAAATATTCATTAAGTACTATAAAGGTTGTATAAAATATTATTAATTTTATTACTAACTGTACATTTTGTACAGGCAGCCAAAATATGAATAGTAGAGGCAGTTTTTCTTAAAGTACTTTCGATATTATTCAATTCGAATCACCTATCTTATCGAGATGTTCTTCCATTACTTATAGGTTATTACCATAAAAACGCCATCTATTATAACTGTCGCAAAACTTCCCTCGTTAAATTGCAAACGTATTCGAGACACCTAGTTAAGATAGGTGCTGAATACATCTAAGTAATAGCTATGTATTTGTAAGATTTAAATACAGTAGAATTCAGGCCAACAAAATTATCTATAAGGGATGAGTCCCGCTGTCTACCTCATTGTAAATTAAATATTGGGCTACATTAAGAAATTGCATAAAAAGCTATCTTGCTAACGTCAGCTAGATTCTATATTCTATTCTATAGACTCGGAGCAATAATTTTAAATTTTGTTTGAAGTGAAACTATCACTGCCCATCAAATTGTTTCGTAATTTGTAAAAATGCCTTAGGTGGTTGTTCGACGTAATTTTAAGTCATGTTTTGTAAAATTCAAGGGAGATGGTCACTACTGATTTTGGATTTAATGTCATAATTTCGTATAATCACAAATAAGCTTATCGAAGGTTTCTTTCAAAATCTATAATGTTTTGGCACTATGTAAATATTTAAGGCATTTTTATGTTGTCAGCTTTTAAAATTGTGTCGCTAGAGGGAAAGAAATCATCGTTTCAGTTTGCCCTCTAGCGGTGAGAAAACGAGGCGAAATTAAGCCTCTTTCAAGACGGTATTTAAAATTTGTGTACGTAGTACTGTTTATTTTAACTATTGCCAGTAACTGTGCATTTTATTTTAGTGCATACGATTTTGTGACTGAGCAATATTATTATGATTATATAGTTGTAATTATATTTTCTGTACCTTTTTATTTTATATTCGTCCTATTGTAAAGGACTTGGTTTTGTGATTTTAATGGTTTTATATAATAGTTTTAAGAATGTAGTCTTATGAGCTAAGTTTGGATTTAAGGACCATGTTGTACGCCTATTAATTTCCTTTTTAATGCAGGTTACAAGTTATTTTATCTTTTTAAAATTTGTTTTTTTTTATATGATTATAATACCTGAGGCAAAAAAAAATATAGTTGCAACGTTTTTTATAATGGGCCTAAAAAGATTCTTAACTTTTCAGACTACTCAATAAAATTAAACGTATGCGAAATTAGATTTCGCTTTTAAAATTGACTTTGGCTAAGCTCAAATTGTATAGAAGTTATTTTTCCCTTTCAAAGAGTGCTATGTTTGTAGGTAGTCGTTACATTAGAAGTAAGTTCAGTTCTAGACTTAGTTATAGGTAATATCTCTAGTCAGAGAATTTTTGAAGAAATAAATTACCATTTACTTATTAATATAAAATATAAGTACTTATGTATATTATTCAATATGTATGTACTTTTAAGGAGTGTAAGAATAACTTATTATTGTGTTTAAAAACAATGTACTGCATGTCATACTTATTATTTAAGTTAATATATATAAATGAAACTTTTCTATCTTTACCGTTGGATATGTATTTTGGTGCTATATTTTTGGCTTGGCTAACTTAGTATTTTAATTGTAGGTGTATATTTTGGTAGATACGACCTATTTATTGACAACCATTTTGGTTTTACTGTTGGTTTTTAAAATTGAATTGTACAACAATATATTTTGGTTTGCTTGGGAAACGTTAAAATTATGGCTAAGCCATTTCTAACTTAAAATTGGCGTAGGGTTTTCATCTTTTGTATCGATGGAAAAGTTTCAGCACAAAACTCTCACTGTCAGACTCGCTCCGAGATTACACAGTTCCGTCATTTTTCTTTCGAAAAAACTTTTGTACTTGACGCCTAAAGGCACTAGTCTGCGAAAACCAATTAATTTTTATTCTAGATTTTGTGTAAATTGAAATGCACGAAATTTTCACGAAATTAAGCTCTATTTTGGTAAATTTCGTGAAATATGTAGCAATGCAATTTACACAAAATCTAGTATAACATTTAAAAATAGCCGACTTACTTTTATTCAAGTGTTTTTTCTATTGATCTAAATATTGTACAGAATAATGCTAAATTCCGGAAATTATTTGCTTTTGAAAATACTTCTATTCAAGCGTTTTCGCAGACGGGACTAGTTTGCGATTAAATTAAGAGGAGGTCACCCTTTTGCACGCGAACGAAGTTAGCTTCTAATTTGGCCTTTATTTCTTGAAACTCCATGAACCTTTGTACACATGATCAGTACACTAATATCTAGACCCGTGGTGCGTTCTTATAAAATTATATGGTTACCAAATCATAAATTTCAAAATATTTTTTTTTTAAAACTGCCGCACCACGGTTCTCGTTATTATTGTACTGATCATGTGTACAAAGGTTCATGGAGTTTCAAGAAATAATAGCCAAAATAGAACCAAATTTTGTTCACGTACACTTCAGGCTGCACAGGTACAATGATGGTTTTCAGAGTTTCCACTAGCTCAGCTGACTTGAAAAGTGCACGTGTGTATATCACTCGTTGGTTTAAGTTATTTGATGTTTAATTAAGTATCCAAGACAGTGAGAGTGATGTAAATATTTTTACTTTAATAGTATGAGCTGTGCCGAGATGCCAGGCTACTTTAAACTTAAAAAATCGATGATAAACGTCATAAAACTTTGTCTTTGAAATCAAGCTTTTAAAAAAATGACACGTATAGACTTGTTTAAAAGGGAAGTGAGTGAAAGCCTTTTGTTAGATGGGGGGTTAAACTAAATGGGCAGCTCACATTTAACACCCATGCGGCACTCGGAGCCGAGTCAATTCGATTCATAGTCTAATCTCTGGCAAGCTAACTTCTGCGATTAAAGTTATTCAATGACGAATGTCAACAACGAACCGATATTTTGTGCTGGGGGCTTAGTACGGGTTTTGATAGTTTTCGAAACTATGTGAAGTTTCGTTTCCATCCAATACATTTACTGACAGCGTCCTTAGTTTTCTTCTCGTTTTTGCTAGGGGCGTTTGTAAGTAAATGTATGGAAGGAAATGAAACTTCGTATAGTTTCGTAACCTATTAAAACCTGTACTAAGCCCCGAATAGTTTTTGAACTGAATCGCTATAAGAGTTCATGGTAAGGCCTCGGTGCTACTTTCTTGACAGACTTATCACCCTATAGAAGTCCATTGCTGGGCATAGGCCTACTCCATAGAATGCCACGACAAACGGTCTCGACCGCCTCCATCCACCGAATTCCTGTTACCTTATAATGTCTTTAGTCCACTGAGCCTGCCTTACACTGTGTCGGTTGGGTCGACCAACTATAAGTGTGGTATAATTTTTCTTTGAACTTTGCTTGCCGTTAATTTGAATGAGACATAGTTTTATGCGTTTTTTGGTGATTTGCCAGGGTAGTAAATACTCTGTGATCTCATATAAGATTGTTATTACAACTTCGACGTTTTAAATACATTCATGTTAAAGTCGCAAAAATTTGAGTTTTAATAAAAATTTAATTAACTCTCAATTCGTTGTTTTGATCTAATCCACCTACTCTGTGATCCCGCTGAAGATATTGAGTACTTACAATCACATAACACCCAACAGTCACATTCGAAGTCATGATCCCACACTAGGATTCCCTGTCGTGGTTATCAGGAATTAAGAGTACTATGGTACCAACACCCAGACACGGATCAAATATTAGCACACCATACGAACATTTGTCCCGCAGCGGGAATCGAACCCGCAACCTCTCGCATCTCAGCCGGCTACTCTTCCACCGCGCCACAGAGGTCAATCGCTTCCAGCTCCGCTTGACCATCTCTTAAACAGAGTTTCGCGCATTCTACTCACGCGCCGATAGAAGACATTGAGGATGATACATTTCTAGAACAAACACCACTGTGGCGTGGTGTGTCCGGCCTAAAAATAGACCCCTCCATCTCCTCCCATGGATGGTAAAAGCCGACTAAGGGATTACACCAGGGGATGGGCAGCACCATCCACCTCAGTGATCACCAATCCGCCTGCCAAGTGTGGTGATTATGGCAAATCTCCACATTGTATTCAATGGGAATGGCCTCGTCTAGCAGTGGACATAAACAGGCTGGTGTTGTTTACACCACTGTGATTGATATTTAGAATGTAATCTATTTCAAAATACAGAAAAGAACGAAAACTAAACAAATAGAATAAATAAAACAGCAAGGTATGCTACAAATGGCAATAACTTTACAAAGGAGACTTTTCTGATTTTTGGAAACGAGACGTCGTCTATTTTTATTTTATTTCAATTTCCAGTATTTTTTTTAGTTACATATCTTTATGTAGAGCTTATATGAATAAAGTGCACACGGTAGTGAATTTAAATATAAGTGTATTGCGTGTCTTTGTGGAAATTGTCGTTGCCCACCAAAATAATAGTGAAACTGCCATCGCTTTACTAGAAAATGACTTGACTGAGACTTTGACGACTCGACCTAACTTTATCAAATTAATTATTTGATATTGGCAAAATTGAGGAAAGTTTCCTCACTAGAATAAATAAATTAAACTTTACAAAGATAACGCCCTCTGGCGAGCTACACCATAAACAGAAGCCGCATTCTAGCAACTGTAAAAACTTGCGCCATCTAGCGACTAACCAAGTATCTACGATTACTACAGCATAGCTCAGGGGCTACGCAAGCTACATTTTAGAACTTAATCATATAGACTGCTCATAGATGGCGCTAGTAGTCGCGTATTCGTAATTCTAATTAACCTTTGAATAATGATTTGTTATTGCGTAGTTACGTACCTAAACTAACAAAATAATATTTTCATCCCATCTATTCGAAAAGGACGATTTGGTTCGCCTGTAAGTGTACCCAAAGGTGGTCTTTTCTGTATGAAACTTCTATAAGTGCGCCGCAATTATCTTTGCCGCGCACTTTTTGAATTTGGAACATATCGAACCCAAATAAGTGCGCCGCACTTTTTGAATTTGGAACATCTTAGTGTTTGAACAAAAATATTGTTTGAATAAAAACTGGCTGGTATACGACCGCCCATAGTCGCGCCCCGCGCCGGCTGAATAAAAAAAACAAATGAAAAACGCTTTTTCATAAAATTTCACGGATTGTTAGAAATTCATCGTTTTATTTTGAAACTAGTGGTTCGTCCCGAACTGAGACCTCGCGATGACACCATAATCAGCCCGACTATTTAAGTACCTACTAAGTCATAACATAATGCGGTAATTTCCTACACATCATCGAAATAACCTTTAAATAGGACTAAGCAACGAGCGTAATACTATATACCTGTAAGTATATCAAGTACCTGACGAATCAATTGATAACATCCTTTTGACGAAACATAGAACTCCAACATCATTCAAATTCCTAGAAATGGGAGGTCAACAATGGATTTTATATTGTTTTATGGAGTACAAGTTTCTAAATTCTTCAATTTCAGACTTTTTCCTGTATTTGTGTCACAAAAGCTACCAGCATACCAAATTTCAGCATTGTGGGATTGCTGGAAGTACCCTAGAACTTTCGATTTTTACGTTTTTGTTTTTCCCTAATATCTCAAAAACTATATTGTCTAAATACTTATTAAAAACAGTTTTGAAATGTCCAACTAAAGCGCTTTCATTAGACATCCCACTTGATCTGACTGTCTCACTTTTATTTTTTTTACCCCAACCGATATAGCTCATAACCTTACCTACAAATTGTACCAATACTATCTACCCCTATACTAAATTTCATGAAGATCGAATTAACGGTTAGGAAGTTTTCATCGGACAAACATACATACATACATACATACATACAAACGCCGATTCTTCCAACTTGACTCAGAGAACTCGCTTCGCTCGTTCAATAAAATATGAGGTGCCTTTTATTTTCTCATAGTGTGTGATGAAAAGTAGAGTGTAACACTCGAGCGCAAAATATATTTTTGGCTCGGGCGACGTACTTTGAATCCCTCGCTACGTTCGGGATTCTACTAAAGAATCCCTCATTTTGCTCCCTTATGATACAATCTACTATTGTATAACGTGTTGGTAAGTACACGTTTTACAACTATTATTTTGTTAGTCCTACTTCAGTAAAACATGGTTCTATAAGAATAGGTAAGTAATAAATTTTTTTTGTTTGTTTTTTGGGCAAATTTCTTGTTGGTTGTAACATTTGAATAGGTAATATTTTAATACATTGATACTGTTTATTATTTACCTAGTAAGAAATAATAAGTGAATTTATGTACAAAAACCATTTATTAACAAAAGATTTCAATATATTTCATTCTGGAATGATTATAAACCATTGATACAATTATTAAAATAATTAAAAAAAAATGTATATTTAAGACTTATTACACTAGTCTGTGACGATTGGCTAACAGATTAAATCTTACAAAAATTCCCCAACCCTAACAAACAGTATTAAACACTTTCCCTCGTACCAAACGACAATGTCTAAGTGCCTAACATAATTAAAAATTTAAACCGTGTCTAAATTTATCGCTGTCTTTACTGTAAACAAATCAAATGACGAACATACAGCGTTACTTATAAACACGGTTAATACGTTAGACTGCAGTGTCTTCTGGTACGGAACAATGAGTAGATACAATTTTATTTTGCCGATAAAACTAGGTCCGCTCTGAAGTTAGCCGTTAGGAGCACAATATAATTTTAACAAACTAAATATTCTGCGCATAAAAACGGCTAACTTCAAAGCAATCTCGTTATATCGACCACACTGTATTAAGAGGAGGCGTTTACGCCTTTTTGTACGTGAACGAAGTTTGCTTCTGTTTTGGCTATTATTTCATCAAACTCCATGAAACTTTGTACACATGATCAGTACACTAATAACGTGGTGAGTCAGTTTAAAAAAAAATAGTTTTTTTAATTAATCATTTGTTAACCATACATTTTTATAAGAAACTAACGCACCACGGGTCTAGATATTAGTGTACTGATCATGTGTACAAAGTTTCATGGAGTTTGATGAAATGATAGCCAAAACAGAAGCAAACTTCGGTCGCGTGACGGTGACCTTCACTTAAGGTGATTCCTCTCGCATGTGGCGCGAAATTCAAATTTTATTGTGTTTTTTTGTAAATCACAGCTAATCAACACTTCTTGAGATAGAGAAAACAGATTTTGCGAAAACTAGGAGACCTAGCACACATGTTTTAATTGATAGTATCTCATAAATGTCATTAGTTAAGCTACGCATATCTTTAAACAAAAAAAAACACTGTAAAAATCATTGAAGAGTATTCGTAGCTGAAGTAATGATCTATATGTGAAACTATAAACTAAAACATGTGTGTTAGGTCTCCTAGTTTTCGCAAAATCAGTTTTTACAATGTCAAGAAGTGTTGATGAGCTGAAATGAGCAAAAACGCAATAAAATTTTAATTTCGCGCCACATGCGAGAGGAATCACATAAACCTTAAGAGAGCCTACCAAACTAGTTTAAATTTACAGTTTGGAGCGGATAGCGTCAATTCTACCAGCAGCCTGTCTCTGCAAATCTGTCAGCTTCATCGCCAGGCCCATATTCCCTTGGATTTTGATTTTTCCCTGGAAGAAAGCCTTCTGAGGGTTCAACTTTCCAGAGATCAGGTCAACGACATCATCATCACTGATGGTAAACGTGACATCTGGCTTATCCTTGCCATCGTAAGTCACTTTTCCCTTCCCTTCCTTGGCATTGATAACCCAATACCCCTCAGCACCTGAAGGTCCGTTCCTAACCTTGAATCCGTAAATACCTCTAACTTTTTCGATCAAGTTATCGGAGTCACTCTCCATGGCTTCTTCTAGGATCTTCATGTACTTGAAGACCTTGAAGTCTTCAGGGTTGCCCGCAGCAACGTTGTTGGGGAGCGCATTGGAGAATCCTTTGCGGTACATGGTGATAACGACGGCTCCGCCTAGTCCCAAGTTGTGCTGGAGAGCGATACGGGCGCGGGGTACCTGGAACAAAGAATTAACAACATAAATTACATGAATAAACCACAATCCAACATTATGAGGTCCCTTCCCGGTTTTGTCGAAAATCTTTTTGGGTTGTCCAACAATTCCGTCTCTCGAAACGGCAATTAACGGGTGGATATTTCATAAAATTTGTTTTAGGAAATACGTGTTGTCGAAAAAGAACAACAAAGTTTTGAAAAAAAAAATGTTTTTCATTTATAATCTACATAACATGGGCAAGGTTTCTTGATCGATGTTTTCTTTACTTTTACAATGTATGATTTCATTATGAAAGGCCAAACTTAAGGTAAAAACTGTGCAAAAAAGCTGATTTTTGAAGGCTTCTACTGAATTTAGTTGTTTATATACCTAAATATAGTTAACAAGATACATATTTGTACAAAAAATCTAAAGAAACATTTGTTACAACATCTCAATCACGTAAAAGCGTTGGTATGGAAAGTATGTCGGGTTGGCCGGCTTGAACTAACGGAGAATATAATTTGAACTATTGCAAAGTCCACCACTACAGGGCCTCAGCGGCCATGTTGGTTGCGCGGATGAATATAACTCGAATCTTTCAATTCATTCCAACCAAAGGTCTATAAAACGAAGAAAGAACTAAATGATGACAGAGTGAGGTATGTTTTTCGAAATAACCTATATTACATTCCATATTTAACGGAGTTATCACTACCAGAGATCCTGAACAACAATGTGTTTGTTTCAATCCAACATTCAAGTTGAGAATACAGTTTTAAAATCACTATTAGCCAAAGTGTATAAAAAACCAACAACTTGCATAGAAGGAATATGTGACCATGTTGTAAAGTACTTACGATTAAGGCTGTACGTTGAAGTCAGTCAGTTTTAAGGCTTAATAACAACACAATAAAATACAGAACACACGTCAGTAGAGTCTGAGTATGGAAGACGGAATGTGTAATTTTTGCCTAATTGAGGTGAAGGTCACAACAAGTGGTATAGTGGCCACACAAATTTCGAACGCAATAATTATTATGTTAAGTTTGAATCAGCATTCCCATCACCATGGCGCTAACGACGCTGACCGAAAAAATAATAAAATATTACGGACAAGTGCGAGCTAGACTCGCACACCATGGGGGTTCCGGTGATCCGAAAATTATTACAAAATCATCAGAGCCCTTTGTAGAGTTGCCACTTTTTCTTCACCATCCCTTTTTAGGAGTATAAAAGTACAAATTCCTCAATTATAGATTTTTTTTATTTGGGAAAAAGTTTTAATACC
The DNA here is from genome assembly GCA_951392215.1 of Epirrita christyi. Taxonomy (NCBI): domain Eukaryota; kingdom Metazoa; phylum Arthropoda; class Insecta; order Lepidoptera; family Geometridae; genus Epirrita; species Epirrita christyi. The sequence goes on from OX595850.1 coordinate 13,102,492, forward strand.
AATTTCGTGTCCAGTTGTGGGGTTACTGGAACCCTAGAGGTATTTCATTTTCGCGATTGCGATACAAAGATGAGATAATATCATACATACATGCACACGCCTTTTTCCCGGAAGGGGTAGACAGAGCTAACTGATGACTTAACAAGACAAAAGGATCTTCGACCGAACCGTTTGAATGCAAAATAATTTATTTGAAAAAAGTTAATTAATGTAAGATTTTTCATTAGCATAGCGTATTGTATGTTAGAGACTTGTCTATGTGTTTGTTTGATTTAAATGCACCGTCATTAGTTACAAAAGTTAAAGGTCAAAATTAATTTAAATGGTAGATAATACAATGGCTCCTAGAATTAATTGTAGTTACGATGTTATTCAGTTACTCGAATTGAACTGTCAGAAATAATATTCTCATGGCTCAGGACCCATAGCTTCGGAGGGTCTTCATCTACTACATCGTCTGGTATGTGGTCACCATTCGACAACCTTTATTCCCCCAACGGTTGACAGACACAGGAGATTGCGGATTCGATTCAAGCCTCGGAACAAATATTTGTACAATCTGCAGATATTTATTCAGGGTGTTCTGGGTATTTTATATAATGTATTGTATTAAGTATATCAGTTATCTAATACCCATAGCACAAGCTCTGCTTAGCTTGGGGCTAGATAATGTTGTGTGAAATGTCCAGCATTTATTTATTTATTTTATTTATTTATTTCTGTTAGCTACATATAACATAACAAGCAACAACAGTTAACAGAACTGACAACCGTTGGGGAACAAAGATTCTTTAGTGGCGACCACAAACCGGACGACGCGGTAGAGGAAGGTCCTCCACTAAATAAATAAATGCTAGACATTTCACACAACATTATCTAGCCCCACTAGAACTAGAAGTGTATATGTATATATTATGTAAATGTAGATGGTACACAAGGCAGAATACAAAGTCCACTTCGATAGGTAGTACGCGAACCATAATCTTCGCGTATAATGCGAATATTAATTAATAGTTACTAACGTGACAGTGCGACTGACACGAGATTATTATTGTGACTGGAATGTTTTTAAATTAGAGAATGGGGCCTCAGTTTTCAAACAAGACATTAAACTATTGCAATTATATGTGTAATTATAGTTATAAGTATTGTTAATTATAGGTGTGGACACACCTTTCCAGGGCCACCATATCCACCACGTCCCCTGAACTAACCCAGGGTATACATGAAAGGTCCAGCGACTGTGTGCTGTATACTGTTGTGCAGTCTTATAAAATGTTGGTGATGTTTTTTACATTTGACTATTTTCCTAAGGTTATTAAGTTCTCATTTACTATGTATCAGCTTCTTCCTGATCCGAGGCACCACACAGACGCTTCCCACCTAGTGGTAAGACGGATCATCAAATTAAGCCAAGCCGTTTTTGTTGTCTTTCTTCTAGGCTTGGTAGCGTTGGAACAGGACTAATTTGAATATACATAAGACGATTCAAAATGATCCTTGTGATTTCAACGAATAAAATTATTTTCATTTGATTTGACTCGACATGCGAATTGCAGCTATTCGTGGACAGAAACTTGGAAGGCCTTATGCGTGTGACGTAAGATAGGTTAATTAAAGTGAGCCAAGTACCTACTCGTAAGTAGAGCGGCAACAATACTCAAGGTAGTTAAATAAAAGGGATGGTATAGATGCAGTTGAAATTAAAAGAACCAACAAACAATTATAATATATACAGAAAAGGTACCAGAGGAAGACGTATTAAAAGAGTAATTACTGTTAACTACTTACCACGGAGGAGATTGTTATTGTGGGTTTGTGGATCTGTTTGCGGGTTAGGTTCCTTAGATCCCATTACCCTCTAAGAATAGACCCCTCCGTCTCCTCCCGTAGATGTCGTAAAGGCCGACTAAGGGATTAAACCAGCTGATCGACAGCAGCATCCACCTGAGTAATTAACACCAATACTGCGATCACCAATCCGCCTGCCAAGCGTGGTGATTATGACAAATCCCCCCATTTCATTCCATGGGGGAGGCCTAGACCAGCAGTGGACATCAACCGGCTGATGATAATGTTGACTCGCTGATCAAGTTTTATTAATTAATTAGACTAACACAAGCTAACATACCCTGGATGACGAAATGACTAGTGGTGCACTTTGGGAGATAAATAATGCGTCCAACAGTGGACTGGAATAGATGGTGATAAATGACATAAAAAACTTAAACTAACTAACTAACTAGAGTTTTTTGTACTTAGCTCAAAAGCTATAGAAAATATTACACAAAAAATTATATACGTAATTGAAGCGCAAATAGTCGACTGGAAACTTAAAATTGGAAAAACAATGTTCTCAGATTAGATTTGGAACGTCTAGTGATAATATGGATTTCTTAGGCGATTATTTATGAAATCGTAATGTATTGTGATAAAATTATCATTAGATTGCTTTGCTAGCATTCCAAACGTGACAATTTGGAAGTCCATCGCCATGTATTGGAATACCAGGTTTAAACAGGAGTAATTTTAGTTTATAAGACGATTCAAAATGATCCTTGTGATTTCAATGAATACAATTCTTTTTGACTTTGACTTTGAAACCCATTTAGCCAAAATTACTCCAAATAAAACCGGTTTATTGTGCTTATTCCGGGACGAGCGGGAAATATTTCTCGCTCGTCCCCGAAAGGGCCAACGGGAAGGTTTTAGTAGCGTACGTACTAAGATATTACGAGAACCAGCTCTCCTTCTACTTTCTGCTTCATCAGCCGGTAGATGTCCGCTGCTGGGCAAGGTCTCCCCATAGAAAAGGGGGGATTTGTCATAATCACAATGCTTGGCAGACGGATTGGTGATCGCAGTATTGGTGTTAAGTACTCAGATGGATGCTGTCCATCCCCTGGCATACCTTAGTCGCCTTTTATGACATCCACGGGAGGAGTTGGAGGAGTCCTATTCTTAGACCGAGCCCACCACGGGCAACTACCATCCTACTTTAGTATGGAAATAAGTTTCTACCTCCTAAATGTCCGAAAATAATCTTGTTCTTCAAAAATATTTTTTGCCGTTTGTGGTCTATCAGTTCCACTTCATTAAATGATACTTTCTGAATTCAAATGCGTAATTTGTTGCAGAAAATACCATAATCGTTATATGTTTGCTTAGGGTATTAAAGAGTTCCCTCAATTCCTCATGGATTCCATCATCAAACTGGATTTTTATAAAAATTGGCCAAATTTGGAAGTAGGTATATCCGTTCAAATAAAAAAAGAATTTTCCAAATCTGTTTATAAATAACGGAGATATATGAGATAACACTAACAAAAAAAAAATACAACCGAATTGAGAACCTCCTCCTATTTTAGAAGTCGTTTAAAAAGTGGGGTTCATTGTTGAAAAACTTCGTTCAATCGCCCCTAAGATATTAATATCGTACGGTATCGTGGGTGGGTTTGAACCCACCATAATTATATTATTGTTGTAGTGTAGAAGTTGATAAGAATGATAATACGAGGTTTATGTACCTACATTATAGAGGATCAGAGATAAATGGATTATGTAACAAACAATTTAATCGTTAAGATACGGGGACAATCATAATCGTCATCAACAGGTTAATGCCCACTGCTGGACAAGGCCTCCCCCATGGAATGCAATGGGGGGGATTTGCAATAATCACTACGCTTGATTCTCACAGACAAACAGACACACAGAAGCAAACAAACACACTATGGCCTCAAAACACTCCTCTTTTTAGTGAGGGGTTAAAAATTGGGGATTTGAATCTATCACAAAAACAAGTTATACCAAAACTCGTGGAGCTAGCAATCTTCTTCGTTTGTATGGAGATGATGGTCGCGTTGGAACAGGAGTAATTTAATTTTATATAAGACGATTCAAAATGATCCTTGTGATTTCAATGAATAAAGTTCTTTTTGACTTTGACTTTGATGGTCACCAGGGTAATTAGAGGTTCCCGAGGAGCTACTTTATCTTTTTTGATAGAACCCCCAACACTCAACGAAAATTACATACACTCACTCATATGCCTACCTACTCAGCTAAAGAGAAATACAACCAAACAAGTAAGTTTTGTTAGTAGTAGAACTTCTTGTGAAAGAGTTCGTCTGGGGAAGTACTACCACCGTACCTATTTCTGCCGCCAAGCAGTAGTTCTCGCATTGCTGTGTTTCGGTTTGAAGGGTACGGGTGCCGGTGAAATTACAGGCACATGAGACTTTTTAACCGACTTCCCAAAAAAGGAGGAGGTTCTCAATTCGTTGTATTTTTTTTTTAATGTTTGTTACCTCATATCTTCGGCGTTTATGAACCGATTTGGAAAATTCTTTTTTTAGTTGAATAGATATACTTCCAGATTGGTCCCATTTTTTCAGAATCCAGTTCTGATGATGGAATCCATGAGGAATTGAGGGAACTCCTCAAATATTGTAGGCATACATATGGCGATTTTGATATTTTCAGCAACAAATGCTTGCATTTGCATCCAAAAAGTATCATAATCCTTTCACCACTATGGTTCTTTCATAAATTTTTTTTCATCCATTAGGATGAAAAAAACCGCCATTGTATTCGACTAAATATTAATTTAGTCGAATACAATAGCGGAAGTCGGTTTTTTAAATGAAAAGTTATCATCTGTAGGGTCGGCAGCGCGCGTGTGATACCTGGTGTTGCAGGCGGCCATAGGCTACGATAACTACTTTCCATCAGATAGGCCGTATGCATGTTTGCTTGCCAAGTAGTAAAAAAAAATGAAAAGGGCATATTCATCGTGACCGGTTTTGTACTTTGAATAAAACTGATCATGAGTATCACTTATACAATGTGGAGCTGTAAAGATTATTAAGTAAGGTACAATGTTCATTGCATTACATACAACCAACCATTTATGTAAAATTACAGTTAGCCAACTAGGTGCTTTCAACATCACTCGCTATGCACTTCTCCAATCAACTGAGGAGGTCGTTGGTACGCTTTGCACGCGAACAAAGTTTGCGTCTAATTTGGCTATTATTTTATCAAACATATAAAATAGATTAGGTATATAAAATTGAGGCCAGTTTGTTGATAAACTTTCAACCTACAGCATGAACAAGCAATAACTATTGACATCTTTATAGTGAAAGTCATTTCTGTGTTCCAACTCAAAGTTACTTTCACTAACAAGTTGTGTCAAAAGGAAGATATAATTTTGTTGAGTATAAAATAAATAAGGTCCATATAATTTTTAAACTCATTTTAAAATTAATTAATTAATATTATTATTATTTTATTTTTATTTTGTCGTTATTTTAAATGTATGTTTTTTTTTGTGTATGTGTGTTCTTTGTTAGACCATAAATAAACTGTTTTTCTTTCTTTCTTTACACTCGCCAAGCCATCAAAAATAATAAAATATACTACTATTGTTATTTCTTCTTCATCAGCTGGTTAGACATCCACTGCTGGATGAGGTCTCCCCCACAGAATGCAATGGGGGGATTTGCCATAACAATCATGCTTAGCAGTCATATTGGTGTTAAGTAATCATATGTATGCTGCTTGCCCAACCCCCGGCGTAATCCCTTAGTCGCCTTTTAAGACATCCACGGGAGGACATTATGGAGGAGTAATATTCTTAGGCCAAGACCACCATGGCCTCAATAATATAATATATGATATAAAATCAAAAATTACAAACAAATAACAAAATGCAATTGATGAAAAAGTCTGTCTATGACCTTCTCCCTTTCACCACACTGATTCTACCACCATTGCTCACAAGGCTACCATATCTCAAGCTGAACACTTGCCCTACAACAGAGGCCTTACCATGAGCTCTTATAGTGATTCAGTTCAAAAACTATTCAGTACAAAATATTGGTTCATCGTTGACATCCGTCATCATTGAATAACTTTAATCACAGAAGCCTATAGACCTTTTGCTACTGTGCTTTAAAATATAGCTGCGGACATCACGGAACCTATATTTTGTACTGAATAGTTTTTGAACTGAATTGCTTTAAGAGCTCATGGTAAGGCCTCAGGACCATTATAGCAGCATTTATAGACAAAACAAACGATTATTCCACAGGTTATTCACACTTATACATTCACCTCTGTGACCCCAGGACTTATACAGTTGGAAAACATAACATAAATAACAATCTAACTAAATGATATGTGTATATCTTGTTTGAGCTGAATATTTTGCCAACTGCAGGCTAGTATGGTAGTTTTATCAGAGGGAGCAATGCACACACCTACCATACAGACAGTAGTGTAGATATTTTATACCCCAACTAAGGGAACATCCCAATACTACGTGACCCATTTTTTTTTTTTAACTTCCTCCCACCCCTCGGTGTCCACCCGTGGTATTTGCTAAGACACGCTATTTGCTAAGGATGAACAGCAGGGTATGCCCCAAGCTTAGTGTCTGATGAGTATAATGTCTAACCAACCTGTCTGTCCCCGGCTTCCCCTCGAAGTTGCCACACGAGCTCAGCGCACTGTGCTAGCCCTGTTGCTCCCAAAGGATGGCCTTTAGCTATCAGTCCTCCACTTGGATTGACCACAACACGGCCACCGTATGTGTTCTCACCCGCATCAATAAACTTTCCTGCTTCCCCTACACCACATAGTTGAAGGCCCTCGTAAGTAATCATTTCGTTGGCAGCGAAACAGTCATGCAATTCTACAACGTCTACTTGCTTTGGAGATATTCCAGTCTTTGCATACAAACGCTGAGATGCTAAAGCAGTCATGTCATAACCAGCCACCTTCATCAGACTATTCTCAGTGAAGACAGCTTCTGTATCAGTGGCCATTTCCATACCAATGATTTCTACAGCCTTGTCTTGGAGTCCGTACTTGATGACAGCTTCCTCGGACATGAGAATGGCTGCTCCGGCTCCGTCGCTGGTAGGACAACATTCCAGTTTGGTCAGTGGTCCATAGATCTTTCTAGAGTTTAATACTTCTTCTACTGTGTACTCTCTTTTGCCCTGCGCTCGTGGGTTTTTAGCACCATGTCTGTGGTTTTTCGCCGCGATCTTTGCTAGGTGAGTTTCGGTGGTACCATACTTTTTCATATGCTCGATAGCGGCGTTTCCAAAGTACTGTGCAGTCATGGGAGCACCAGTTAGATCGGCTAGGTCAGCCATTTTAAGGGTGTGTTTGTCCATCGGGTTGGTTCGGTCGTTGAAGTTGCCGCCGCCGAGGGCTCCCGGAGCCATTTTCTCGAAGCCAACAGCAAGGACAACATCTGAGATCCCACCTTCAACGAGCTGTTTCGCGAGGAAGAGAGCGCTGGAACCGGTAGAGCAGTTGTTGTTTACATTGTAGATAGGAATGCCGGTCATACCAACTTGGTACAGCACTCGCTGGCCGCTAGTGGAGTCTCCGAACACATAGCCGCATACCGCCTGCTGTACGTCGGTGTACTTCACGCGAGCGTCGGCCAGTGCACCGAGTACCGCCTCCTGACCGAGCTCGGGGTAATCGCCTCCAGTCGAAGGCTTGATGAACTTCGTCATTCCTACGCCAACTACGAAAACTTTTCTAGGCATTTTGTAAAATAAATAATTACCTCCGGTTGACTACTGTTGCGAAGCGAAGGCCACGGAAGAGAACTGACTACTGTCGTTTTATACGCAATTCGCTGTGTGAGCGAGACGGGGTGGTTAATCGCGCAAACTGAACTTTGGTCCTCACAACAAAGTGCACAAACTTGATTTACTTTACTAAAGTAGGTACCTATCTAGCGTTATCTTATCTCTTGAACCGTAATTTTCAAGTGGTATATTGAATTGAAACTATTGAAAGTAGAGGAGTGAGCTGCAGTCTGCACGCAGAAGTTCTCAGAACACAATACAATATACTCCTAAGTCCTAGCGCAGAGTCTGCAGCTGGCGAATCATTGGCGAATGCGGCGATCACAGACTATACCCTGATTTTTAATTTTAGACTATTTTTGTAAACAAAGAAATGTCAAAATATGCCACTGTGTGAATAAATTATGATTATGATACACAATCATGACATTTATTCACACAATGGCATATTTTGACATTTCTTTGTTTACAAAAATTGTCTGAAATTAAAAATCAGGGTATAGTCTGTGATCGCCGCATTCGCCAATGATTCGCCAGCTGCAGACTCTGCGCTAGGACTTAGGAGTATATTGTATTGTGTTCTGAGAACTTCTGCGTGCAGACTGCAGCTCACTCCTCTAGGATAGGATGCTACTAGTACTATACTTATAAATCTGGCTAATATGGAGGAAGGTCACGTGACGGTTCTGGTGCTTATTGATTTCAGTAACGCCTTTAACGCAGTCGACCACGATCTTTTACTGGCCTTTCTCCCTAAACTTAACTTTTCTTCTTCCGTTGTCGATTGGTTTTCATCCTATCTAAGTGCGCGTCGTCAAAGGATTCGAGATGGCGATGTTTTCTCAGAATGGAAGGATATTGAGGTTGGTGTTCCACAAGGGGGCATTCTATCTCCTGTCCTCTTCTCATTATTTATTAACTTGCTCTCTCCTCACCTTACAAACAATTATCACATGTACGCTGACGACCTCCAATTGTATACCTCCGCTCCTGTTGACAACTTTGAAGATGCCATTCGAGCACTTAACAATGATCTACTTCATCTCCTATCCTGGTCTGATCGTTTCGGTATCAAAGTAAATCCCGACAAGTGCCAAGCTATTATCATAGGCAGTTCTCGCCAACTGATAAAGATTAATTCTATTGACACCCTACCCCATCTTCATTACAACGGCTGTAAAATTCCTTTCTCACCCACTGTTAAAAATCTTGGCATTCTGTTTGACTCAAAGCTTAGCTGGGTACCTCATATCAAGGACTTATCTCGTAAATTTTATGCTACTCTACACTCTATAATTCGGCTGAAACACTTTCTTCCTACATCCACTAAAATATATCTAGTTAGCTCGCTGCTTTTACCCATTATTGATTATGCTGACGTAGCTTTCCTAAATCTCTCTGAAGATCTACTAAACAAACTTGACCGACTCATGAATACTTGCATACGCTTTATTTTCTGTCTTCGGAAGTATGACCATGTGAGTAATTTCCGAGCTAAACTTAAATGGCTTCCAATTCGTGAGCGCAGAAACTTGAGAACTCTATGTGTTCTTTACTCTGTTCTTACAGATCCTCTCACACCTGTCTATCTGAAGAGTCGCTTTCAATTTCGTACGAACACACATGACAAACAATTGAGGTCATCTGACAATCTCCTATTAGATACACCTGCGCATAGCACCTCGTTTCGTGGAAATTCTTTTTCTGTTGAAGCGGTTCGACTCTGGAACAATCTCCCGCTTGAGTTGAGGAAAGTTGGCTCTAAGGAATGCTTCAAAAGACTTACTCGAGAACATCTCTATAGAAAATTATACTCTTAATGTATGTACATTATATTATCTCTATTTTGGTTCTATGATATTATATTTCTGTGTATTTATTTAGTTTATTATTATGTTCATTTATTATTATGTAGGTAGGTGTGTTATGTCATATTATATAGGAACTTTGTATGTATTATTATATTTTATTTTTAATGTTTTCAGGTATTTGTGTTAGTTTTTAAGTTGCACGCCAACCACCAGCTCGAACATACCAGGTTTGGCTGGAAGAAAATGCTTTTAGCATTAAGCCCACCTTTTTGTATAATTTTCTTGTGCAATAAAGTATAAATAAATAAATAAATAAATAAATCTGTGCTAGTAATAATTAGCGCTAATTTAGTACCATATAAAATAATTCGTCCAATGTTGTAATAGTCGTAGACCATGGAAGATTGACATTCATTTTTCCGTGTCGTAGACAAAGAAACTGTCTACGGTATTCTTAGAATCTTTAGTCTAATCTAAGCTTAGCTAGCGGTATTAGTACTCTCCCACAGATTTATAGGTATAGTACTCTCCTTAGGTTTCCGTTTCAAATCATGCTTTAAGCGTTGAAAATAGATGGCGCTGCTCTGTAACGTAGCAGTCAAGTGTCAAAATAAAGTGAAATGTCAACATCGACAACGTATAAATAATTTTCGTTTCGTGGTATTTATTTTTGCCTATTTCTAAAAACACCACGAAATCACTAGCGCACACTCAATAAGCAATCACAAACAGAATATCATGAATGACTAATAGCCACAGATAACTTAGATAATAGTTTTGTACGCGTGCACCACAGACAATCTTGATTGATACAGTTGAGTCAGCGCCATCTATCGAACCAATTTAAACTACTTTTTTTATTTTTAATCGAAGATGAAAAGCCCTCATTCTGCCAGCCAGTGTCCGAGTCATAAGATAGTTTCCTCCTCTGAGGGTTCCTCTCTTGTCATTATTCTGAGGTTCCTCTCTTCCTCTGAGTAAGATAGTTTCCTACTGTCCTATGTTAGAGAATTTGTATTGTTCCTTGCTCCAAGATTTATATACCTAGGTATTCTGTTATACCATGTTATATCCATGGATAGAGCACTAAGGTCGATGCCACACGGGCGTTGCGGATGCGCTGCGTCTTCGTCGCATTGCAACGCACTGATTTCAACGTAGTAAATGCCACACGAACACGACCGCAGCGACGGGGCGCTGCGTCAACGCTTAAAAGCTATGCTTCGATTATGCTGCGCTGCCGCTCCGTCGTCGTTTCAACGCTGCTCCCTTCCCCATCTCGTCTCCCCAGCCCCTTCTCATTTTCGCGCGCGTCGCGACTACACGCAACCCACCGCCAACGCCCATCTGACATGTTGTTCAGATTTGTATGTAGAACTACGGAGCGTCCCCGCTCCGCGTCGGGTCGTCGCGTCATCGTCACAGCGCCGACACGCAGCGCAGCCGCAACGCCCGTGTGGCAGCGCCCTAACTGTATAAAAACAAAAGTTCTGAAGAGTGCTAAGGTAGCTTCAGTCCTTATTCTAAGGTGCTAAGGACAAATTTTTTTTTTCTTTGTCATATATAGGTATATGGGAAGATAAATAGATCTAAAGAATTATTTAATTAGAACCGCCTTCACAGATAACTCTCCTAAAATAACTCGGAAAAACATTCTCGAAAATCGAAATTCAAAATCCAATAACCGTCAAAATATTTTCAAAACAGAACATTCGTGTCATTTCTGAATAATTTAATGATGTCGAAATTTTAAATTCAGACGTGTACAATCAACCTATGGTACAATAATTTCCAATATAAATTATTAGGTTTGGCTTTCACTAAATTATTTTCGGGTAGGCTCTAAATTAGAATGGCTTTGGACAAGCAAATGATTTTGAGTGAATTGGGCAGCGTAGTGAATAAACTTCAGAGCGCTGATTGGTAAGTGTAAAACCCATCTTTTAAACTGTTGTCTAAAGTGTGAGGGTGATATCCTACTATTTTGACCAGCCGTGGAGTCGGCCAGTGGCGTAGTGGTTAACGCATCTCCGTATCAAGGAGACGGTCGCGGGTTTGACCCCCGCCTTGCTGGTAATTTTTGGGGGTTTCAAAAATCTCCATCGTGCAGAAGTGTTTTTTTTACGCAATAGGTACTTGGGTCCTACGTGCCTCAAAATAGAAAGCCGCTTTACGTACCTACTTACTTTGTGTAGGTACGTGCTCTCAAACTGTAAAGGAAAACATGAGTAAACCAACTTTGTCTTCGTACCTGCTAGCTCGGTAGTTCGTTTGTACAAATCAACCGGACTAGTGAGACAAAAAGTATCACTGGTTCGGTCAACCGATCCAACAAACGAACTTTTCAAACAACATGAGACTTTTCATCTTTATGTCTCAGGGTCGGCAGCGCGCGTGTGTTGCCTTTGGTGTTGCAGGCGTCCTGAGGCTACGGTAACTGCTTTCCATCAAGCGGGCCGTATGTTTGTTTGCTTGCAAAGTAGTATATAAAAAAAGAACTATACTGGTACAATACGTTATCTATTAGGTACTTTAAATTAAATATTTTTATTCGGCAACACACACAACAGATAGGTAGAAGAAAGGAAAGCGTAGAAATTATGAAAAATAACATAAACAAAATATTACTTCATCATCATCATCATCAGCCATTAGACGTCCACTGTTGGACAAGGCCTCTCTCATAAAATGCAATAGAGGATTTGCCATAGTCACCACGCTTGGGGATTGGTGCATAAACACAGTATTGGTGTTGAGTCGGGTGGATGCTGCTGCCCATTCCCTGGTGCTCGTTAAAGTCAACTAAGGGATTACCTAATCCCTTAGTTGACTTTAACGACAACCACGGGAGGAGACGGAAGCGGTCGATTCTCAGACTGGACATACCACGGCTAACTAGGAATGGAGGATATGGAAATGGAAATATTTACAAAAATAATAATTAGTCCGCTCTGTGCGATGCATTTGTGGAGCCAAAGCGGCACTGTCTGTACATAATCCTGCCAATCCTGCATAGGTAGCTACCTAAATAAAAGACGTACTATAATGTCCATATTTTTCAGTGGCTGCATGGGAAAGTTATTCTCCAACCAAGGTCAGTATTCAAACCCAGGGGCCCAAGGTGGTGCAACGACGTGTAGTCAACAACCAACTTGTGGCGGAAGCAGGCACGGATATTGCCAAGGTTATGGTTATGGCAGCCCAAGTTATGGATATAGCGCTCCCTGCGCTGGGGAGCCCTACTCCGCGAACAGCCCATGCATGGGCAATATGAGCATGCAATCCAACCCTCCCAAGCTCTATGCAGACACATATAACTACTTGAGTTCAAATCTTATGAACCCTATTGTTCAAGAAGTTTACCAGGATCTGAAATCCATCAACCCTGCCAATTCAGTTATGAACAATCCCATTGCTAGTCAGATGGGACTAAAACAGCAAGGTGGAGGAGCTGCTATGCCAGGAAACGTGGACATGACTCAAAATCAAAAGCCAGGAAGTGGCGTGGGTTACCAGCAAATGGGTAATCAACAAATGGCTTACCAGCAAATGGGAAACCAGCAAATGGCTAATAACCAAATGGGTAGTAATCAAAACAACAATCAACAAATGGGTAATCAACAAATGGGTAATCAACAAATGGGTAATCAACAAATGGGTAACCAACAAATGGGAAACCAACAAATGGCAAGGATGAATGATGGCATGGGGCCAGATATCGCAAAAATGATGTTGGGAGATGGTAAGACGGGACATTTTGGTCAAATGTGTGGAGCAATGCCAGCTGGCGCACTGCAAAGTCTGGTCTCTGGAGGAATGAGTCCTGGACAATATAATCCAGAAATGACTAACAATGCATCAAACTATGGAAGTCAGCAAGTCCAAAGTCAGTATATGCAACAACAGAATATGGGCAATTCAACTAGCGCCAATTATCAAAATGCAAAAGATGGGAATATGCAACCGAACACGGAACACTCATGTGCATCCTATAAAGTCAGCTACTCAAATCCTGCTGCTCAACAAATGGCATCAAACCGCGGTCAAAACTACGGCAAACATACACCAGGAGTAACAAAATTCAACGAAATGTTCCCAGGTGTAATGGGTGGTGCAGGTGGAGGAGACCTCGACTTTGATCCTATGGCTTTAGCAATACAAATGAATCCGGCAAATCAGCAACAAGCTGCTATAAGTCAAATGCATAACGTAATGAATGGAAATCCTGCAATCACTGTTGCTAATGCTGCTGCAGCTGCAATTCATCAGCCACCTGCAAATCAACAGCATGTTCCTTGGTCAAACCAGCAACCGAAGCCAGAACAGCCCGTAGCAACACAACAAAACCTTCAACAAGGTTATATAAACGCAAATAAACCTTATCAATCACCGCAGCAAGTTTATGGGCAAGTTCCCCAACAGCAGCAGCTAGTTTACACGGCTCTGACTGGAGCACCAACTTCGAATCAGAACCAACCACCCCAACAATATCAGCAGCAGCAGTATATGGATCCAAATACGCAAGCGATGGCTGATCCTAATCTCCCAACTCTGTACGAAGGAATTTATACAGATTCTAATGTCGAACCAAACCAGCTGCCCGCACAGAATTATAGTTCACCTCCAAGTCAAGGAATTATCAAAGATCCAATATACCCTGCGGTCACTTCGACGAGCATACTTCCTCATCACAATATGAAACGTCAGAGGCATTTCGAATACAATACGCTTGGACAACCGATTGAGATGCTGCCAGCTACAATGTACCATCAAGTGCCTTATCCTAACACGCAACAAACATTATCTCCGCAATCTATGACAAGACTGAGGAATGACCGAGCAAGATTCAGTGTGAAAAATACCGTCAGCAAGACTTCGTTGATGGGAAGCAAGCCTGTTGGGAGAACTCCTAGCAGAGGTCAACTGCAGCAAATATACAACCAATACAAGGGCTCTCATTCTTATACCCAGCAGAACATCAGACCTGCTCAAGCTCCTACTTTGTCGGAACGAAAGATCAACGTCACAAACCAGCTTCGCCACGTGCCAGTGGAGAGAGTTGGAGGCGACACTTCGGCAAACAACCAGATAGCAAACCATCAAGTTCCTGTCAAAGGTCAACCTATGGGGCATGCTGGCGATGTGTCTATGGCTGTTGATAATAAGCCACATGGAGATATTGGTCGAACTAAGGTAAATTAATTTGATTTTTCATCATGGAATATCATTACGTACCTACAAAACACCCAATACGTAGTCCTGATCCCACACTAGGATTACCTGTGTCGTGAGTATCATGAGGAACTACGAGTACCTTTGATACGGATCAAATATTTGCAGATCATACAAACATAACCTGCAGCAGGAATCGAACCCGCAACCTCTCGCATCACGGCCAGCTACTCGCCCGCTGCGCTACAGAACATCATTCTTCTTGAGATACGCCTATAATAAGAAGAATTTTCGGCAGGGATTTGAAACACGACCTTATGACCTAAGGTGTAGTTTTGAGGACTTCTAACCGAAGTCTGGACCACTAAACTACACCAGCAGCGTCGTAGCTGCTGGGGCTGGCCACGGGACTCGCAGACCCGCAACCTGCGTGATAGTAATCTACTATGTTGGCTGCTCTCGCTCTTAAATGCCACTAATTTACGCGGCTCGCTCTGCTCACCGTTAACTTATGTTACTTTTACTGTAGAATTTAAATTACACTTTAAAGTTATAGTATTGTTTCTCTTTCTACAAAATAAACCTCGCCGCTAGTGGAGGTTTCCAAAAGCGGTGGTAGTGCTGCTGTTCTGAATCCTAAATAATGTGCCTATTTTTTTAACAGGATGATTTCAAAACGGGTCGTAATGGACTTCAAGACATGGTGTTCACCTCATCTCCATTATCTGCAGCGTGGTCGTTCCATGGGAATGACCACCGGTTACCGCATACACGGTATCGTTTACGAGCCTGAAGTATTTTTCCCATTTGGCTTATGCCTACCCTGTTAATGTAGTTTTACTTTATAAATTGTGGTGAGTTTGGTGTTGTGATTTTGTTGTTACCTAAGTTGAAATAAAGAATATAGCAAAATGCATTATTATCGTTACTAAACTTCGTCTGCCGAACATCGGGTGGTAGGATAGCCTAGGACCTAGGTTATCATCAGCCTATAGAAGTTCACTGTATTCCCGCTCCTCCTACCAATCGGAGTTGAGGACTGGGAAAGACCCGAATGGACCGTTTATTCCAATTTCCAATCTTTCCTACCAACAGCGAAGACTTCGGTGGAAGTTAAAAAAAAATTTGGACTCTTGCGAACAAATGAATGGCACGACAGATTGGGTTGGAGGACTGGGAAAGACCCCCATCCACCGACTTTCTGCACTTTCTACGACATTTAGGGCCGGTTTCGACCGGGGCGGAGAGGAGAGGAGACACGAGAGGATATGTGCTGCAAAGCCGTTTCTACCAAAGCAGCCTTTGATCCCAGTTGTCCCGTTGGGTTTGGTAGGAGTTCCGATCGGAGGACTGGGAAAGACCTGTCCCGTGGCGGGACTAATGGGATTTTTTGTCCCAGTTGTCCCGTGATTATTGCAACGGGACTATGGCGTTTATTCCAATCTTTCCTACCAACAGTTCGATAGTCTAACTGTTTGGACAAAATGGGACGAAACAAACGTTTATTCCAATCTTTCCAAAGCAGAGAAATTCCTCGTGGTCAAATCAGTTTGACCATTAAGTTTGACAACGAGGAAGGAACGGAGAGAAGTGTAGCGGAGAGCGTTTATTCCAATCTTTCCTACCAACAGTTCGATAGTCTAACTGTTTGGACAAAATTATTCCAAACTGTTAGCCTGACCTGTCGGACAGATTGGAATTTGGATTTTCGCTCAGATATATGTGAGCTTAAATAACGCTTTCGGGTGTGCAAGGCGCGAGAAGGCAGCGGGGTGCGGGGTGCGCCACCCGGCTAGACACTTCTCCGCTCTTCTACGCCACATAGCGTCATAGGACGAATAACGTTTTAGAAGGTTACCACTCCAAATTAAATAAATTAATCAACAAGAATACGGTTACCGTCATGCGTTTACTAAACGTATTGCAGAATATTCACAATTTAAATGCAGTCTCTAAAAAACGAAACCGAGCAGACGTCAATAATGACGATTCAATAGTGCACATTCAATTGCAATTTCTGAACCATGAAATTACATTAGGCCACGCGTTAGAGAAATTGCGATAAATCAATATTAAAATTAAACTATTGTTATTATTTTTATCATATTGCTGTCGCCCATCACTATTCAATTGGTGGGTTCATGGGGACTTGTAAATATAGGACTGGGGGTGCCCCTGGTCTAAATCTTAGTTCCCGTGGCACCCCCAGGGGTATCTTTCAGGGGTGTCATGGGTCCGGAATGAATATTCCATAGAAAAATGAGATGAATGGAATAAACGTCCTCTCCTCTACGCCTGATCCATTTCCACCGAAGCTAAGCGGAGAAGAGATGTGGAAATAACCAAAAAGGATTGGTTTATTCAAACACATCTCCTCTCGACTCCTCCCCTCTCCGCTCCGGTGGAAACCAGCCCTTAAAATGTCATCGGTCCATCGAGAAAGGAGGGGGGCTTCCTTCTCACTGTCGGTCGTCCGGTTCGTGGTCGCCACTCGAGAAGAGAACCTTTATTCCGCTTCCCCAGCGGTTACTGACTAATTCAACGGCACGGGTTTTTTCCTATTTACATATAATTGCTCGTGTTACTAAAATCGTTACTACTGGTAGTAATACTGGTAGTACCACGGGCAACAAACGCTACATCTGAGAGCTACCTATGCCGGTGATCCTGGTTCTTCTACGGATCTTCGCGTTCCAGATTATGGTAGTGAAACTCCCAAGCATAGCTCTCTCCATAGCCCGCTGCGCAACTTTGAGGTTTTGTTGTCACAACTCTATATGGTAGTAGGTATCGTTATAGACCCGTACCAGGAGACCATGGAAGAAGAAATTCTTTCATGCAGCAGGGGTAAGCCCATGGTTCATGGTCCACCCATGGCATTAGATTTAATTGATTTGTAGTATTATTTGTGTTATTTTGCCGTTTTAATTAAAGTAAATAAATAAATGGTACATACCAGATACCAAGGAACTTATATCCAACCTGGAATGTGCATTGTCAATTTGACACCAATATAAAATAAACCTTATGTATATGAAGCTAAGTTCTATTACAGACTATCACTTGGTCAAAGAGAAATCCGATCCGATAGAGAAAGCGCTTCGAAAGCCCTGTGTCCCTTTTTAAAGTGGTGCCAGAAGGATAATTCCCGAATTTAGTAGGAATGGTAGAAAAAAATTATATTATCATGACTTCATATTGCATTTTACTTTAATCAATCCTTAAAGCATAATTATTATTCTTTTATGAAATCAAATTATTGGTACCTATTATATTAGTATCTGGGCGTTTTTCAAAAAAAATGAGCACCCGAGAAATGTGTTGTCCACTAACTTCGACAACAAATTTCTCAGCAACCTTAACACATTTCACTATTAAGAGTAATATTTCTACTACAGAAATGATTATGAGTTATGTTTAAACATAAAAAATTACTGAAACACACTGTAAAAAGTAAAATATTGTCAAAAATGTAATACAAAAAGACACATTTTTATATGTCCACCATACAGCTTGTTAACTTTACAGTTCATTAAAATACCCCAAAATTACATTTATTTAAATAAAGTTGCTTGCAATCGAAGCATAAATGTTTGTATTTTTATCACAAGTTTAATGTATTACTATAAAAAGGAATCAGAATAAACAAAACTAGTTTAAAGTTTGTCCTCAAAAAACGGAAGTGGCGGAATTTCCACCTAAGTAACGCCAAAAACTAGGACTACAAAAAAAATATATACTACCACTCTGTGCCATTTTTTAGTAATGGCAACATTAGTTCCATTCAGAATACCCCGTCCTCTTCTTCCCGCTTGTTTTTGACGCATTCCGTTACGTTGTGTTGTGTTGTAGCAAGGTTGTTAAAAAATGTTCCACTAAGAACGCCTGATTTACTGGTAAGTAATGAGTTTATTATTATGTACTCATTCTGTAGTTGCTTTTTAATTATTCGTGAATAACTTTTATAACACAAATTAGGAATACTTATGATATCCTATATAAAATCATTGCAAGCAATAGTTTGAGGTTATGATTCGTAACATCCATTAAGCAACGTTACGTATAAGCGGACCGAGAACGTTACTTAATGGAATTATAAGGACGTGCGCATAAAGTTTTTTTAACTAGTTGCGCCCCGCTGTTTCGCCTTCTTAGAAATTAATGTGTCAAATGGAGAACAATACGGATATATTGTTAATTTTAAAATTATCTATTGGTTCATTCTGATAGGTGATTGTGTGGTGTGGGGGCACGTTTTGGATTTTTGATTTGAATGCGAAAGTATTATGTACATTGTACACGTAGCCTAATTATTCCTATTAGTAACTTTGTGTTCCACCTAAGTAACAGTCCTATTAAAATGTGATATAAATTTTAAGATTTCTTTAAATTGTATTTAGCTTAGAGCTATATTAAAGTAACAGATATTGTTTTACTTCTCCAAATTTAATTTTGTGTTACCTTAAAACTTTGTAAACTTACTGTTATGTTAATTATAAGATATTTTGTATGGTGTTACCGGCACAAAAGTGACGTAATGGATGTTTTTAGAAAAATATTCGCCAATTTATTGATTAATCTTTAGTTCATTGTTCTGTTTTTTTAATATTAGTATGGTATAAGTTGAATAAAACATATTAGTAATTATAAACAAATCGTTTTATTTGTCTAAATGCCAAGTTAAAAAGTTACTTAGTGGAACGAATTGTAGATAACTTTTGAAAACAGATTGATCTTTATTGAGCTTATTTTCATATATCTATATACATTTTATTAAATTTAGTTAATTTATTTAATAATCTAGAGCTTTATCATCAATTTCCTGCAGAATTCTGTTCATTAAAAATAAGGTTTCCACATAAGTAACGGGCCATTTTTTTTGAAAAACGCCCATCTACCTACATCATATTGTTTGGTCCCCTTAATGAAAGGGACAGAGAGCTCTCGCGAAGCTATCTCGCTCGGACCGCGTATCGGCAGCCTGTGCACATTCCAGGTTGGATATAAGTTCCTTGCCAGATACTAACCAGATACTTCTTCTTCCATGCCAGATACCAAGGATTTTTTATCTTAGAGAATTTATAGTTCTCTAAGTTTTTTATAATGTCAGATACCAATACTGACTAATACCCTCCTTCGGCACAGAGAGGTACTCTGTGTCATACTTTCCTGAAACGCAAAAGCCAGTATTAAAAAGTTATCTGTGCTGTTTGTGTGTGTACTGCACGCACGAGGCACGCACGCACGGAACGACGCGGACGGCTCGAAAATTCTTGTTGCATGGTTCTAGAGATTTCCAATCGGACCGTCCGTCGCGCGTCGGACGCGCCGTACTACCCATAGAATAAGAACTAAAGCACTACTACCTGCCATTACACCCCAACACATTTCTTTGTGATTTCTTCGTTGTTTGTGGTTTGTGGTGGTTGGTTACTCAGAATAAAGACTAAAGTTGGCTTCTCTATCTACGGACTAAAGTCGTTATTCTGAGGGTTACAGTCTTACTAATATTAGTACTCTACGTAGTATTTATTTTCTCTATGGGTTACTTTTCTTGTGAGTTGTGATGTATGTGAAGTGAAGTGAAATTGTGGCTGTATGAAATTCTATTCAACTTTCTGCGTTTGTTACAATCTTGGAATATTAGATTGTTTATCTTGCGTGATCAATTAATTCCCAGTGCTTTGAAGTGAAAGTCCAAACCCAATTAAAAATAATGTCTCTGTTTGGATCTTTGATGGCCGACGTGGAAGACGATCCGTTTTTTGGGTAATTTTCTTGTATACCCTCTAATTTCAATAAAATGGTTTATTTCTCTGCTTGTATCCGTATCTAACTGTTTTTATTTGAATCATATTAGCGCATCTACGATCGAAAAAAAGGAAGAAATTGTAAGGCTAACTAAAATGTTATTGTTTTTCAATACAACGTTATGATTTCGTAGGTCCCACATGAGGCACATGCGTCAAATGAACAGCTTCATGATGAATTCGTTGTTCTCTGATCCCTTCGGTATGCTTGGGGGCGGAGGTCCTCTAGCTATCACTGGCCCAGGGCATGGATCACCAATGAATACAATGATGCCATTCATGCCTCAAATGCCTTCCATGAACAGACTGTTTACTGGTGAGTTAATGACAATATACTTTTGAAAAAACTCAAAAATACTATTACAATGAAAAAGACCAAGCTATGCCTTTTTATAGACACTTTATAAACCAAACCATGAATATGACATGTGTTGATTACCTGCTTGTACCAAAGCTCAATTTATTTCTCACTGTTTTGAGTTTGATATGCACTAGAATTTTTCATTAAATTGTTCAGGCGCTTGAGATATGCAGTGTAAATGTTTGTACAAAATTAAACTTCTCATCATAAAAAACAATAAACAAAAAACAAAAAAGTATTCTGTTTAAATTATCCAAGATCCTACAACTGTACAACTGTTGCCGGTTACAAATGTAATTGCATGTAGCCATACGGAAGTAAACTGAGTGACAGTCACAGTCAGCCTATCACGGTAGGCACCATACTGTAATTCCTAGTACTCTCAAAGTATGGCCACTCAGATTATCCTTTCCTGGACCTGGGTGCCATTGCTTAGAAAACGCTTGGACTTACCATATCTCACTAATATTATAAATACAAAAGTTTGTTTGGATGGATGGATGTTTGTTACTCTTTCACGCAAAAACTACTGAACGGATTTTGATCAAACTTAACAATATTATTGTTTATACATCAGAATAGGTTATTATGGGCTATAATTTATTTACCATTTATTGCAAAACACGCTGACGAAGTCACGAGCGGCCCGCATTTATACAGGCCTTAGTGTTATAGGAATAAGATAAAAAACAGTCATGTCATTACTAGGTAGTTGTGATGGGACGTGTGGTGGGTCATAACAGAATTTAATTTGATAGTGAATTCGGCTGATGTTACTTAACAAATTACTTAATGCTTAGCATTGGCCTTGTTTTCGTTCATGCATGTTTAAAAATTTGTGTTACTTTACGGACCTAGCTAAGAAAGCAATGTCCTTGAGGTGTAATATTCTGTGGTTTTAATTAACAGGTCTGGAGGGAGGTCACGGCCAGATGGGCATGGGAGCAGCAAGCTCATACAGCAGCAGCACTGTTGTGATGTCAAGCGGACCAAATGGAAAGCCCCAAGTGAGTACTTGTTTTGGTGATGGTTTGTCTTAGAGGCAGGCCAAGAAGAGATGAAAGGCGATGCTGTGTTGCCCATTTATTGTACTTTCATACAAAATGTAGAGCTGCATTGCAATGCCAAACACAGAGGAGATAGGGCGCAGGCGCGTTGTCTTCCGTGCCCTATTGCAAAACATACACAGAAGATGGAGTGCGAGCGCAACGAGTATGTTTAGGTTTCCCAGTTACAATACGTCAAACTATTATTCATCAACATCATCAGTGTGTAGAAGTACACTGCTGGACATAGGCCTCCCCCTTAGAATGCTAAGACGAACGGCCATGAGCCTCCACTGACTTCCTGCAACGTTTATAATGTCTTTAGTCCATCGAGTGGAGTGCCTTCCTCGACTGCGTCGTATCCCCAACTCCCCAACGGTTGTCAGTTCTGTCGGTGAGAGTTATGTCGGTGACCTTGGTTCTTCTACGGATTTCCTCATTTAGGATTCTATCACGTAGTGAAACTCCTAGCATAGCTCTCTCCATAGCTCGCTGCGCAACATTGAGCTTCTCTATACGGCCAATAGTTAGCGACCACGTCTCAGTGCCGTATGTCGTCTGTACCATTTGGGTTGAGGGTGTTTTTTCCCAGAACAAGCGGGAATAACCCAACAAAATTCGAAATTTCGAGAGAATTGCTGTTGTAATTATGAACACTTCTCAGCCGTATGAGTTACATAACCCACATAGCTTGTAAATATAGCTAAATTACTTTTAAAAACAACATTGAAATAAACTTATCTTAAAGGCCATTTTAACGTAACTCTCTTCAGGTATACAGTTCAACGAGCAGCACTAAAATTGGGCCCAACGGAGTCAAGGAGACTCGCAAGACACTTCAGGATACCCGCACTGGCACTAAGAAAATGTCTATTGGTAAGTTTTTACAATTCAATAATTTTTCTATACCTAATTAGAAACAAAAATCTTGCTATAAAAGTTCTGTTACCTGTACAACGCTTCCTGATCTATTTATATTAATAAGTGCATTTGGACCACACAAGACGTCACATACCCATCACATAGGGTGTACTGTACAACCATTGATCTTGGCCGATATTGTATATCTCTTGATGTATATACATCCCCCCCCATATCTTGACCCCCCCTATCATCATGATGTAATCACAACCATTGATCTTGGCCGATATTGTATATCTCTTGATGTATATACATCCCCCCCCATATCTTGACCCCCCCTATCATCATGATGTAATCACAACCATTGATCTTGGCCGATATTGTATATCTCTTGATGTATATACATCCCCCCCCATATCTTGACCCCCCCTATCATCATGATGTAATCACAACCATTGATCTTGGCCGATATTGTATATCTCTTGATGTATATACATCCCCCCCCATATCTTGACCCCCCCTATCATCATGATGTAATCACAACCATTGATCTTGGCCGATATTGTATATCTCTTGATGAATATACATCCCCCCCCATATCTTGACCCCCCCTATCATCATGATGTAATCACAACCATTGATCTTGGCCGATATTGTATATCTCTTGATGAATATACATCCCCCCCCATATCTTGACCCCCCCTATCATCATGATGTAATCACAACCATTGATCTTGGCCGATATTGTATATCTCTTGATGTATATACATCCCCCCCCATATCTTGACCCCCAGTATCATCATGATGTAATCATAAGATGTCATCATCATCATCAACCTGTGCAAGTCCACTACTGGACCATAGAATGTCAGGACGACCGGTCTTGAGCCGCCTCCATCCAACGATATCCTGCGCCCTTTTTTTTTAAGTAACTTTTTTTTGCAACCTTAAAAATATGAAAGTGAAAGTGTGTTACGTAGTAACTTATTTTTCATCTGTGTTTTAGGTCAGGTAATATGACACTTTATCTGACCTAACAAAATAACGTAAAAAAACCTTGAAATTGTATGTTGCTAAATGCGTTAAATGTTCTAAATGCGCGAAATTTATTACTTAGGGTAGGTATTATTGTGTCGTCACACCAATCACGCGATATTACGCAAAAGGAGTGTGTATCACAACATTTTTGTTTTTATTTTCCTTGACTATTGAGTCAACTAGTTATGTGGATATGTAACTCATTATAATATACACGACCTTCGAGCGTTATTGCGGTCGGTGCTCGTGAGGAAGGACCTCAAAATGGTCAACGAAACGTCAGCAGGAGAATAGTAAAGTACGTGGTGTATAGTCGTAATTTTTCTAAAATTATACCAAGCCACGTTAATTTAAATTCTATCATTATAATATTACGAATGATCGTGAAAGGATTCAGTGCCGTGGTGTATCCGGTTTAAGAATAGACCCCTCTGTCTCTTCCCGTGGATGACGTAAAAGTTGACTAAGGAATTACTTACACAAGGGGATGGGCAGCAGCATCCACCTGAGTACTTAACACCAATACTGCGATCACCAATCCGCCTGTCAAGCGTCGTGGTGATTACGGCAAATCCCCCCATTATCGTATAGTTGACGTATTGCATTCTATGGGGACGGCCTTGTCCAGCAGTGGACGTAAACAGGCTGGTGATGATGATGATTAAACATAATCCTACAATTAGGCAAAAGTTGCCTGGCAGAGGTCGCTGTTAGCGATAAGGACACCCATTGTATTACCCTTAAATTTTTAGCAGGTAGATTGGTGATCGCAGTTTTGAGTTAAGTACTCAGGCGGGTGTATGTCTATTTTACGAGATATTCAAACAAAATACCTGTTTTGTGAGCCGCGAGATGTTTTTTTTTGTATGAAGATTTTGTTTTGCTTTACTTATAAAGCATATGCGAAAAAGTGTGATGATAAAATGTAGTGCGTTAACACTAAAAATATGCCCATCAATTTCTCGATAAGTCGTTGCGTCAACGTTTAAGAACGACTCCAAATATATTCCGATGATGTATGATGTGCTAAACATATCTATGGAACTCTCCTACACATACACTCGGAGTCGTTCGCCTCGTCTATACAAACAGAATGACGTCAACCATTAATTTTTTGTACTCTATACTAGACTAGACATTACATCGCGTCTAAAAATATCCACGTGTTTGGAGTCTTATCTAATAGCTAGCTTAAGAACAGAGAACTCATGTGAAGCTGTGGTCTGTCTAGCACGGATATGAACACCTACTGTGTTGTTGGCACAAATATCACTGGCGACTTTCTGTGGCGCGGTTGGCGAACAAAGTTTTGTTTGAATTAAAACAACATTAGAAACAAAAACCGACTTCTTCCAAAAAGGGCTCAATCAATTTCAAAAGGTCGCTTAAAATACTAGCTGTCGAAAACTTATACCAGCTGACGAGCTTAAACGGGGGGGCTATACTTTAGACGGTTTAATTTTTAGCTTCACGGAGTCCCTAAATGAGGCATTTGACTTTTAATGAGTTACACAACATAACACCTAATAGTCACATACGTAGTCTTGATCCTACACTGGGATTCCCTGTGTCGTGGGTATCAAGAACTACGAGTACCATCGTACCATAACACATTTTTGCAGATCATACAAATATGTCCCGCAGCGGGAATCGAATCCGCAACCCCTTGCATCTCAGCCAGGCTATTCGCCCGCCCCGCCTCAGAGGTCGTTTAAATTATATTCTGCCTGAGTCACCTAAACGCAGCACTGAGTAATAAAGGAAATATAAAATAAGAAAAAATCCACCTCCATGTAAACCTTAAAAATGCACGCTACTCAAAGTGCTCATATTATGTACCTAACTGTTAATTCATTATGTTAATTGTATATAATATCGCAAAACATAGATTTATAAAGTGCCCAATATAAAAAAAAAATAGTACTTTTGTAAATAACTTTTATAGGCGCTTTAGCCTGCCAAGTTACTTCTAATTTTAAGCTGTATTTTACTAAACTGTGTTTATTTATAATAATTTGTATAAGTAATAAGTTAATAGTAATAGTAGTAGTTAGTAGTAGTAGAAGTTTTATAAGTAATAAAGACCTTTAAAACCACCTCCATGTTTTTGCAGGACATCACATTGGCGAGCGCGCTCACCTGATCGAACGAGAGCAGAACGTGTACACCGGCGACGCAGAGGAGAACCAAGAGTTCATCAACCTGGAGGAAGACGAGGCCGAGGACTTCAACAGGTGAGGATAGAACTGCCATGAAAGAGAATATTTCTATCCTACCCTATCCTATCCTATTAGTGGTCCTACAACAGTGCATACAGTGGTGGTGATGGCTGACAACCGTTGGGGAAAAAGGTTCTCGAGTGGCGACCACAAAGGTTGCAGGAAGTCGGTGGATGGAGGCGGATCAATACTGTTCATCGTGGCAGTCTATGAGGAAGGCCTATACCAAGTAGTGGACTTCTAGTTTCTGATGTTCTTGGCCAACTGTTTGCATGATCTATAATCAGTAATCATATATTTTTCACCATAATATATATTTGTTTTGTGTTTGTATTGTGGTGTGTCCGGCCTAAGAATAGAGACCCATCCTACTCCTCCCGTGGATATAGCAAACGCCTTACGAAGGGGATGGGCAACAGCATCCATCTGAGTACTTATCACCAATTGCGATTACCTATCCGCCTGCTAAGCGTGGTGATTATGGGAAATCATTCAATGGGGGAGGCCTCGTCCAGGGAAGGACGTAAACAAGCTGGTGATGATGATGATGATGAAAGTCAAGTAATGGTTTGCGAAATTGATGTCAAGTTGTTCGTCAAGCCGACAATTTTTGCGCAAGACAAAATATTACTATCTGTTATCAAAACCGCAATCCGCAAACTGGTAGTTCGAAAATATGGTTATGATTATTCTCATTAAATGTTTGCAGAATTTGTAGTTCATATTTCATAGTTAATTTATTAATAATAGATAATTATTATATTATACAAGTCATTTTGGTACTTACCTATAACTAGTTATCTATGAAATGACTAGCATTTGCTCGCGGCCCCGCCCGCTTTTTAACCGACTTCAAAAGAAGGTGGAGGTTCTTATTTCGACCCGTATTTTTTTTTAACCTCTATTATTAATCAATTATAGCCTATGGGCCTTATTCATAATCATTTTTTAAATTTATTTTAGTTTAAATAGCTTTTGTCTTGTTCTCTCTGATGTAAAATGTCATACGTCAAAACAAGACAAAATATATTTTAAGTAAAATAGGTTTAAAAAATGATTATGAGTTATGGGGGTGAATTTTATTCTGATGCCTAAGCTATAGAACTGTAAAGTTTCATCAAAATCCGTTCAGTATTTTTGCGTGAAAGAGTAACAAACATCCAACCATCCTTCCATCCAACACTGGATGGATTACTGCTTTTTAAATATTGGTCCATTGCTACTTCACCTTGCTAATTCTGTGAGCTATGTCGGTTTTGGTTCTTCTACGGATCACCTCCTTTCGGATTATATTAAGAAGTCAAACTCCGAGCATAGCTCTCTATTTAGCCCGCTGCGCGATTTCGAGCTTGTGTATAAGGCCAATAGTTAGCAACCACATTGCGTAAGCCATCATTGGCAACATAGAATGAAAAGCGATGCAGGCGGTTCAAGACCGTTCTTCGTGGCATTCTATGGGGAAGGCCTATGAGGCTAGGCGTATGCTGAGACGCAGGCGACGCAGCACAGCACAGTGCAGGGCAGGGCAGTTGAGGCAGACATATGCCCCCTCC
The DNA here is from genome assembly GCA_951392215.1 of Epirrita christyi. Taxonomy (NCBI): domain Eukaryota; kingdom Metazoa; phylum Arthropoda; class Insecta; order Lepidoptera; family Geometridae; genus Epirrita; species Epirrita christyi. Next base: position 13,129,982 of record OX595850.1, read on the forward strand.
GCATGCTGCGACGCAACTGACATTCACATCCTAGCTAGTATCCTTGGCAATTCTCACCCATAATAACTCTTTCAATGTATTTTTTGAATAGTCTGGATGATTTGTATCATACAAACAAGGTTCACAACGAACTAATTCAATTAAATGTTCTATCATTGCAACAACATTATAAAATATTGTTAATAAACACGTCTCGACGTGCACGCGTCGCGTAGAATTCTGTGCCGGCGCTACAACGAGACGCAGAGCAGGACAGACACATGTCTGCGTCGCATGTGCCTGCGCCGCAGCGTACGTAGTTCAATGACGTTCCATGCTTTACAAAATCTGCTCTGCTCTGCCCTGCGTGGACCTGCGTCGCCTGCGTCTCAGCATACGCCTAGCCTGTATATCTGGCCCAGGACTTTCTTCTATATTGGACCTGTCAATAAGGATAAATAGTGTAATTTGGGACTTCGTTCATGGTATCACTGGTTCTTTGACTGGTTTATGACATGGAATGGATGTATCTACTCTAGTACCTACTTATGCGAACTAAATTATTTGTATGTCATAATGTATGACTGAGTATGTTGGACGTGTGAATTATGACCACCAATGTAAAATTACCACATTCAAAACAAATAAAATTATCTTTATCTTTGTCTAGTAGGGGACTTCTAGGCTCTTCTAGGATGATGACTGCTAAATGTCAATCAAATACATGACGCATGCGCTTAGCTTGGTACAATATAGTGCACTAAAAAGATGAATATAGTTGAAACTTTAGAAATTAAAAAAAAAAAAAAAAACACTTTCGAAAATGGCGACTATACAGCACGTACTTTTACTATTATCCTGTGGGGTCAGCACAAAACAACACATAATTTACGTTAGCAAGACGCTAGCGAGACGATCGCAAATATCAAATATTGGCCAATGACATCAGGGTAACTTGAAATCTTAGTAAGTTGATTGGTTCATGTTTGACGTTTACTATCGTAACGCTAGCGTCTCGATAACGTTAGATGTTCGGGCTTGGGCCTCTGCTGACGTTTACGGTTACGTTTAGAGAGAGGCCCCATTAGTGCGTTGCGTCTATTAAATATAACGATTTTGATATTTTCAGCAACATATCAAGTATTTGCATTCAGAAAGTATCATAACCCTTTCACCACTATGTTTTTTTCATCCAGATATTTAGTCGAATACAATGGCGGAAGTCGGTTTTTTAAATTAAAAGTTATTCTAAAATGATACCAAGCCACGATGACTTCAATTCTATTATAGTTGACACGCTCTTGCCTAAATTTTCTTGAAAAATGTTTTCCTGTCGTGTTCCAGAGAGTTCCAGATTAAGGCGGGGCCGGGCGTCCAGCCACGTGGCGTGCCCGCCATCATGGCATCGCGCCGTGACCCGCCGCGCCTCGCACTGCCCGCCCCACCCCCATCCACACCCAAGTACGTATCGTAAAACGTTCTATCATTGAATACCGGGAATAAAAATTCCCAGTAGTTCTATGACGTCGTAGTTCTGTAGGACAAACTGCAGATACTCCGTGTGGAGAATACTGAATTATCGCTTACTGAGATAATTTATATTTAGACTCGAACTGATTGTACCCTGTGCCAAAACAGAAAGCTTCTATGATAAAACTACTGGGACGATTTTGCCCCAACATTTCTGTCATGAACAACTAAATCAATTAAAATTCGGTTAAAATTCTCAGAAGTTCTTTGACGGTCGGTGGTTAGGTCAGAACTCGAGAATCATCGTCAACATTCCGGGTTAAAGTGTTGCCATGTTTTACCAATGTGGTGGGACTAACCTTAAGTAAAGCTACAAATTTATAGCTTTTATAAGTAGCTGCTAGAAAAGCATGTATTATGTAGAAGTAATTTTTGCATTGCTATTGTTTATATTTTTTATTTATTTGCGGAGAGGTGGGTAGACGTAATAAAAATAGTCACAGCAAAATGTTTAGTGCACGGTATACGTTTTTAGTTCCTTCCTTTGCGTTATAAACAGTGTTTCGTTATTTTTAGAAGATTATAGTTGTTGAAGTATAAGATCTAGATCTATTTAGATACTTAACTTGTCGAAGTCTGTAAATAGCCATATCCAGAATATTTTATAAATTGTATCTGTTAACTGTAATCAAAATAGGTATCATCTCTTGTATCTAAAGAGATTGATATAGCTGACCCATAGTTAACGTATACAAAATCGTTGCGTGTCTGATTCACTGACTATCAACGCGCCGTCTAATGTTTAAGCTGTGGTGTAAGTCTCTAGAACTTACGGCTTTGACCAAGTCCTGAAATTAAATTTGGAAGGTGCATTCCTCTTACAGCTTCCCAATAACAGTAGCAAATGGCAATGGGGAACGCAACAACGGGGATCATTTTGGCAGCCGTAGCGCTGTCCAAATCTTCGTAACATGAAAGGAGGAATATTTCGGTCAAGAAGTTTCCCCTATTCAAGTTTCATAAGATTCAGATAGCGCTAAGACTGCCAGATTATCCCCATTGTTGCGTTCCCCTTTGCCATTTGCTTCTGTTATTGGAGGGCTGAAAAGGGGCGATAGTTTATTTGTCAAAAATAATCCTTGTTATGAATCCGACTATAGAAGTCAGAATTCAGACGTTACGTCCTCCCACCTCTAGCGAGGTATTGTTAGTAGCGTATAGCATGTCGTATCCATTACAGTACAAGTAGCAATATTGAGAGAAGACATGCTCGTCCGTCGTCCCGTCGACCCATCCGAGCCTCCATCAGTCCACTTACTACGAACAGGTAATGACGAATTAGTATTTCAACTCACTAATCTAAACTTTTTGTCACTAAACTCACTGAATCTCACTTATTCAGTCTCTAACGTTATTGTTTCAGTCATCAAACTTACTGATTCATTAATTAAAGTGACTGATTCGGTCACCTAACTCACTGATTCGGTCACTTAACTCACTGATTGGGTCACTTAATTTACTGATTTAAACTCACGGATGCCGTCGCTAAACGCTCAGATTCAGTCATTAAACTCACTGATTTGAACTCACGGATGTAGTCACTAAACGCTCAACTTCAGTCATTAAACTCACTGATTCGGTTACTTAACTTACTGATTCGGTCTCTTAACTCACTGATTTAAACTTACGGATGTAGTCACGAAACGCTCAAATTCAGTCATTCAACTCACTGATTCGGTCACTTAACTCACTGGTTCAAACTTTCAGAGGCCGTAGTCTAAGTTCTAACAATTGCCACGGACGTACTGTGTAATGTAACACGGGTTTTCTATGGAGACACCGATGGGTGCCCCTAGTGTACACTTTGTGACCCTCAATTTCCATACAAAAATCCGTGTTAACTACTCCGTGTACACTACACCAAACGCCCGTGTCTATTGCTTGTTAAAACTAAGGTCTAGATAAATAGAACGTACTTCACGGTGACTACGTCTAAGTCTTACTTTGAAATCGTCCCTGTCTCTCTCTAATACGCGTGTTTTAACATTTGTGTGACAGTGACAGGGACAGGTATATAAGCATTAGTACGTGCTAAACTTGTGCTAAGTAACGTCTATTTATCTCGGCATTAGACTCGAGGCTCTGCTGATGCAGCCACTAACTAATTTTGTCACTAAACTCACTGATTCAATCACTAACCATCTGTAAATTGGACTAACAAGCAGTCAACACCAAAATAGCTTTTGCTCATCTTTCGACTAAAAACTAATATTCATAATTATTAGCTGTTGTTGTCCATTGTCCATTGTTGGTCGAGGTCTTTTCCATAGAATGCAATGAGAAGATTTGCCATAACCACCACGCTTGGCGGATTGGTGATCGCGGCGTTGAGTACTCAGGTGGATGCTACTGTCAGATACTAATATTAGTTTGGTATAATTTGATTTATGCATAAACTACCCAAAGATCCTTAAAACTATTAAATTGATTTCTGTGTTCTTCTGAAAGCTAACAGTGGCTTATAACTAATCATAATATAAATTTATCTTTAATATTACATTATCACCCATTTTGTCTCATCTCTCAATCAAGCACCTGAAGCATCAAAAACTTTATTATTTTATCAAAATTAATTAAAATTTTCTATCCCGGACAGTTCGAGATATTGGAGGAGGCGTTACTACTATTAAATATATAGTAATTTTTATTTAATTATTTCTTATTATATTTAATAAAGCTGTATATATAAGTTCGCTATGTTTGAAATTTTAATTCTTTAGCATGATTTATTTTGTTTCTGTGAGTAGTGTGGCATGAGGTGTAAAAAAAGCTTGAATGAGCCAATTTGCAAAGATATGTAAAAAAACACAATTTTTATACATATAAACAAGAATTTTCACGTCTATGGCTAACTTCAGGGCGGTCTATTTGTATAGGTAGGCACGTGGAAACGATAAACTCCAAAACCCTTTCTTTTAATGGTGGAAACATGTAAGTGCTAAATCAGGAATCCAATGTAAATCCAGGACACGACTGGTTCTTCGCAATATCCATGTAAGACATCCGCAGATCCTTGAGGATATCCTACTACGGCAAGAGGCGAGTCCCTCTGTTTATGTGCCCACTTCAAGACCAGAAAACTATGACAAAATAGTTTTTCAATTGTTGAGGGTGAATTCGGCCGCTATGGTCCCTAATTTGCTACACGATTAAGCATACAAATATTTCTCTTGAATGCAACACTGCACTACCATCATCATCATCAATCAGCCTTTAGGCTTTTGCTCCACGAGGCCTCCCCCATAAAATGCAATGGGGGTTTGCCATACACAACGCGCTTGGCATGCGGATTGGTGTTTATTAATCAGGTGGATGCCGCTGCCCATCCCCTGGTGTAATCCCTAAGTCGGCTTTTAAGACAACCACATTAGGAGACGAAGGGGACTATGCTCAGGCAGGACACACCACGTCCTAAGAATAGACCCAACAATACAATGACGTAATCATCATAGCAGAACCATAGTTTAGGATTCAGTTTCAAGGAGTTGTAAATATTGAAGAAAGCTACAATTAGCACACAATCCAATCACAAGCTTGTATTTAACTTGTCATGTGTGTAAACTTTAATTGAATCTTGTATGAAAATTTTTGCTTAATTCCCGGTATCGAATTAGTTGAAATTTTTAACTGATCTAGTGGGAATAAATGAAAATTTTGTCAGTCAAACTCTGATGACAATACAAAATTGCAAAAGCAGCGAGATCTGATGATGGAGACGGAGGTAGACAACGGAACTCCTTGAAGGATTAATTTGCCTCGTTTTGGGCTTATTTTGATTAACTTGCGGTTCCGATTACTAACTTAATCACCATCATAGGGCCTAGTCTAGCAATATAACAAGCAACTATACGGGCGTGTGGTGTACGTACACTAGACCAAAATCTGTATGAAAAGCATGTAGCGGAAACAGCGAACCTCAATTTAAAAAAAAACCGGTAATAAAAAATACAGACTCGAGCCTCTGAGGCCCAGTCTAGTAATATACAAGGGCGTGTGGATGATTTACACCGAAAAGCATTCTCTGGTGGGCATTTTGATAACCACAGTTAACATACAGCGTACACCACACGCCCGTATAAATGCTTGTTATATTTCTAGACTATTTATTTTCTCTGAAGAAAACCAAGGATACTAACTTCGTACGGATATTTGGTCTGGGATGAGGTAAGGGGGAGGATATGGAATTACAGTGTCTCTCTTTCTAATTGGGTAAGTAAGAACGAGTGAAACTCTAATTCCAAATGCTCACAATGCCTCACCGCTCGCGAGTAAATGTTCTAATTTGCGTGCAATTTTATGGCCAGTGAGCTATCCTTTTATAAATCCATGAACACAAAGCTTGAATTGTTTTTTAATTACTCATTTATAAGCACAGTATATTGTTATTTATGTCATGAATGTTTCACAGTGCTACAGTACGCGAAGTGTACAGCGCGCCGCATCCCCAACGTAGACACAAACACGCTCACAAAACACACCGACAGAACGACAACTAAACCATGATTTGAGCGATAGCGATCACCTATTTGTACGGCCAATTAGTATGCGCGCGTGTGTAGCTCTTAATATAGGTATACTAATCAGCCAATAAGTTGAACCCAACGCGCGCAGTAGCAATTTCTAATACAAAATCCTCTGCTGCGCAGTCACGTGGTACGCACGCCGGGGCTCATCTTATTGGCTGCTTACCTTAACCTTTGTATACACGGCAAAGTTATCCTGTTACCCTAAATAATTATCCCTTTTTAGCATATAGGGAAGCATTAAAATTTTGCTAAATACACCAGTTGTATTATCTTAGCTTTTCGCGATTGCTAAAAAAATTGTAAATTAAAAAAATTGTGTAACAGTGGTTTTTGCGTGCATTGGAACGTTTTCGATTAAAATATTGCTAGTTTTCAAAGAATTGTGTTCAGATGTCTATCGCCTTTAGTTCTACCTGCGACCACGAAGCTGCAAAGCATTGGAAACAGGAATAACAAAAATTAATCCGTTTAAAGTTGTAATACTTACAATACACAATTTGTAATAATAGAAAAATATTAACACAATGGTTTTTACTTACGTAGCTTTGCCGCATGTAGGTAGCTTATCGACTAATCTTCCTGAAAATACCGAGCAGGATAATCGAAATGACGCGGGCTGGATGTTTTAATGTTACTCATGCGCGCATGCATCTTTGGCGCGTACTGTGATTGTAATTTGTTCCATTGAAGGCGAGCTAATACTCCGATTAACGATTATCTAAGTCTCCCCAGTGTTTTTTTGAGTTATTAATTTCCAATTGTGTTAGTATTAATAAAAAATTTACATGCCATGTTATGAAATGGTTAAATAAAAACTGGATACTCAAAGCTCCGACGACTCATATACGTCGATTTACTGTCAAAGTTGTCAGATGTACGTAAATGTCGAGTACATTTCTCCTTTAGCGTGTTAGTTGGGCAACTCTTGCAACTTTTACTAGACTAAGTCGGCTGTTTGTACTGGTTATACTGGGTGTATAAATCTAACGTGTCAATAACACAACAAAAACTGACACATTTTTTTGCAATTTCTCTACCGTTGTAAGAATATATCGCTAGAAGAATATTTTTACCGCCTTCAATGGGGCCTTATCATTTTAATTATTATTTTCAATGTGGTGTGTTAACTATAATTTATTAAGAATGAAATTGAGAAGTACCGGATTCTTGGGCTTTATCGTAAGGTTATTGAATAAGGTTCAAATTCTTGCTTTTCAATGTATTTTGTGAACTGCTAATGTGATTGAGATCGCAGAATCTTAGCAATTTGTCAGCGTTATACCTACTTAAACATGTCAAAACACTTCGTCATCATGTCAATTTGATTAATTGGTCAAAAATGGCGCACTAAAGTAGCAACTACTTTATAACAAAAATAAATCTCGGAAATTCATCATCATCCGCCTGTTAGACGTCCATTGTTGGATGGGGCCCCCCATTGAATACAATGGGGGAGATTTGCCATAATTACCACGTTTGGTGATCGCAGTATTGGTGTACTCAGGTGGATGCTGCTGCCCATCCCCTGCTGCAATCCCTTAATCGGCTTTTACGACATCCGTGGAAGGAGACGGAGGGGTCTATTCTCAGGCCGGTATCTCGCATCTCGGAGCATACATCTGAGTGACTCGGGTACTCATAACCCTAAGGAACGCTCCACCTCTAGACATCCGCTTGACTATTTAATTAGACACCCTGTATATTTGGCAGCTATTTTGTCGTGACCTTATATTGACGTGCTTTGATTCTTATGAATCTTGATATTCTACTTACGATTAACATTTAACTTGTAAGTTATAGTTCAAGATCCGCGCCTTTATTGCCTAACGAAGTGATAATCGCTTTCGATTAGGATTTTGTAGTTCATTGCGCTGTATGTTTCGAATATTTCTTTTACTAAAAATAAGGGCAGATCACGCGGCGCAATGTACTGCAAAATTGTAATTAAAAGCGATAACCAGTTTGTTCCCCGGTCTAAGAGTTTCTGCAGTCATCTGTATGTAGCTTTAAAGAAAACTAGAAGTATTTCTACATGATAGAGTTGGGTTGCCAGTTTCAAACCTACCGGACTTCTTGGCAGCCTGTAGAACCCTGGCTGCTGGACAGATTGTCATCTGGAATTTGATCAGATATGTAAGAGGAGGTCCCCGGTAGGGCGCTTACGCATGTTTGCACGTGAACGCAGTTTGCTTCTAATTTGGCTATTATTTCACCAAACACATGGTCAGTACACTAATATCAAGAAATTTGGTACGTCGGTTTTTTTTGTGATTTGGTAACCATGTAATTAAATAAGAGACCTCGGGTCTTGATATTAGTGTAAATGATCATGTGTATGAAATTTCATAGAGTTTGATGTAATAATAGACAAATTAGAAGCATACTTCGCCTCCTCTTAACGAAGTCTAGAAATATCCTCTACATGATGGAATTGGATTCCCAGCTCAAAACTTGCTGCATTTAGCCAGGGTCTTACAGGCTGCCGGGTAGTCTGGCAGCCCAATTCTATCGTAGGTAGGCAATACTTGAAGCTTTCTTTTCAACCACGTCTCATCAAAATCTAGATAAGTAAAGAATTCAGGCCAGATCTTGTACTGTTATAGGCATAGTTTTAGTGTCGAATCTGTGGAGCATTATCTAAAGCTATACCCCGCCAAAATTATCGTGGTCCCTCTCATTTAGCCAATTCCACTTAGTTCAACCAATTGAACTACTCGTAATTGCACAAAAATATTCCAAGTAGTTCAACTTATTAATAAAAAGATGATTTTACTGGACAGCATTGATCTTAATAGTGCTACTTTCCAATTATTTTTATACATTGGTTCCTTGTTTAGTCAATTTAATTAATTCAAAAAGAACCTAACAACCTACCTACTATCCTTCCTTAGTCGCTAGGTATTTTGTAAGGTTTTTTTAATTAAAGAAAATAACAGCATGTAGTTCGACTAATTGGACAAAAACATTCCAATTAGTTCAACTTTAATGTTATTAATTAAAATAGTTGTGAAATTTAACGAATTGGATTACTTTAGTCCAATTAGTTCAACTGGTTGAACTAATTGGATTACTTTAGTCCAATTAGTTCAACTGGTTGAACTAATAGTTGAACTTAGTTGAATTGATCTTTCATTTCAGTCAGAAAGAGCTCGCGATAATCTTAGCTCAGTTTAACTTTAGAGAAAAATGCACAGAATCTAGTTATATTTAATATATATATATATATATACTTTGTGTATGATCGCTATCGCTCTACGCGTTTCGTGATGACAACTATGGACCTCTCTCACCAAGTCCTGCTTTGTGGCCCGAACCCAAACTGAGATTTATGACAAATGTTTTATTCGTGATCTGTCATTATTATCCGCCACTTTGCAAGATTATAAGCGTTCAACTAAGATATATATAAAAGTCTAAAGTTCACCAACACTTTTCGGGCGGCTTAACCTAGCCAATTCTTTTTGACAGTTGGTATATTACATGACCGATGGTTACAGCAACCGCCTGTTTATGAGTTGGTGAACTTTGGTCAAAAGGACTAAATACTAAATTGTTTGACGAAGTTTCCCAATTGAAATAGTTTAGAGAATAAACTGAGTTTCTTACCAGCTGTACCCTTACTTATAAAAGGTATTTAAATTCAACCATTGCTTAAAATTTGTTCTGTCACTGTTAGACACTGTCCAATATATTAAGCATTGTTTGATTTTGTTTTTTTTTATATAAGTATGCCAAAGGGTGTGTTCACAATAAGTTATGGTTCGTATAAAATAGGTACCGACCCCCATTTTTACCCAATAATTACTGGCACCTAATACTTGCCGAGATCCGTTAATGTCAAATATACTGTAGGCCTAGTGTGAGCATCGCGTTTACGTGCTTGCGCGAGCAGTTTTTACGTATACTTTAATTTTGCCGGTTGCTCAAAAAACGCGCGTTTACGCGGTTGTCACGTAAACGCGATGCTCACACTAGGCCCTCCGGTATCATGAAAAACTGACAATTCGACGTAAAAAACTAGCTCGTAATAAGAAAGAGTATATTTGTCTCACGCTGGTCGTAATTAAAGATCTGTAGACAAATGTATATCTATAATAGAAAGCTACACAAAAGCGCTCAGCAAAAGTAAGAAACGCCAACAACAACACACGTTAACATTCAATGCCTTTTTTGACATTTGTTAAGCGTTTTCGAATTAGCTGTGTTCGATCGTAGGCAACTATTGTAAGGTATTGTAGAGTTGCTAGCTAAAAAATATTAAGTATTTGTCAAAGCGAATAATATGTTGTGGACACAACCTTATTTTCAAGTCAATGAAACTCTATGCCTGATATACTCACAGGTATTTATTACCTATTTATTATTTACTTTAATAAGACCATTAATACCCACCTTTGATAATATCAATAAATAACTGAAATTATCGTCACATGAAGAACCTACAGTTCTGCTGATATAACTAGGTCGCACCCTGAAGTTAGGCGTTTGGCTGCGCAATAGATTCTTTAAGAACTTAATTGTCTAATAATTCAAAAGGCTAACTTCAGGGCGGTCGTGTTATTTCGGCCGTATACATAGCTATCACCATAACTTGTGACGTCAAGAGTGTTGAGCCCCAAACTGATCTAAAAATTTGTGTCTATTTTTATAACTGCCGAATACCGATTCCAAGGAAACAATGGCGCTTACCAGACCAGTATATTGAATCGTCGGAGCCATTTCACGCTAAATAATGTGGCACGAAATAGGAAGACGATTCAAGCCTGAGGGCGCGGCGTTTTCAGTTTCGCCGCTCGCGAGTAAGCGCTTATCGCCTTTCTATTTCTTGCCTAACATTGTTCCGCGGAAAGTTCCGGCTTTCTTTTTTGTTGATCTGAGAAAGAGTTTCAGCGAGAGACCCGTCGTGGGATTGGAGGGCGCCGCTGTGCTTAATTACCTTTTTCGTTTAGCGGGCAATACAATAGCGCGTCCGTTTTGATCCTATTACAACTGTTACTATTTCTTTCGTTTATGATTCAAAATGCCAACAGAAAGAAACCAGCTCCTAATTATATTCACAATTTGGCCACGACGGGTTTCTCACTGAACAGACTCTACAAAATAATTGACAGGTGGCGCCCTTTTGCTAGCACTAAGTAGTTTGATGTAGGTGTTATAAAAAGAGACAAAACTTAATTGTAATGTAATTTAATTCACAAAATATAGTATTAATTGGTGTAGTGTAGACGCGTAACTTTAAATTTAGTCTTAGTTGATGTTAAGGTACAGTAAAACACTGTTTACGAAGGAAAATACATGAATCTGTGAATGAATTCTTGTTTCTGCAACCACTCTCGATATCGAGAGTGAACGAGACGTAATCTAGCAGTAATCCTCGCTTTGCTGATGTTCCGGTTTAAATGGTTTGAGTGCTGGCGAAATTACGTGGTCTTAATTAAAGTGTCGGATGGTATTCAATGCCATGTAGGACGCGTCCTAAGCGGGCTTTTCTTACGAGGTATTGCAGTTGTTATATCCAGAGGTTACCGCAAGGTACACATGACAGCACCGTCACTTAATAAGCTTACTTCCATTCAAGGTTTCACTGTACCAAAATTCTTTAAGAATAAGATACTACTTAATTGTATATTTCGACCTTTCTTTGCAAGAAATTGTATCAGTTGTACAAACTTTGGCACAAAGCAAGATGCCGGTCGCTCAGTACGTTAATTTCCTATAATAAAGTACTGTTCTTTATATTTTGGTTCGTTTTCTGTTATTCTTCTTACTTAGGGCCTCTTTCACCATCGGTAGATAAGTGGCTGAGCCTAAGGTTAGTTAAGGCTCCCACGTACACGTCGTGAAACTTTTCGGCAGAACTACGCTTCTACTCTCTAAATTTTTTCTGGTTTATTATTTCAGAAACCTAAAGAACACGTGGTACCAAGATCTATCTATTATTATTCAATTATTATATATACAAAATTTAATGAAAATCTGAATTGTAGATTTTAAAAAAGGATACTGGAGTTAGAAATGAAAAACTACGTTTTTTATTAAATTAAAAACTACAAGTCTGCCCCCCTATTCCCTAACTGAGAGTCACAGTCAGTAACTAACGTTTTGACAAGTAAAATTACCGTCAATTGTCAATTTTTAATGATGATTTTGATCAATTGGTGGTAATTTTGTCAAACGTTAGTCACCGAGTGACTTTCAGCTAGGGAATAGGGGGGCAGATCTTCATAAAATTTTGTAGGTAATATAATTGGATAATAATTATCAAGGTACGCAGTGTTCTAGATAATATTTGAAACATTTAACCAGAAAAAAATTAAATGTAATTCAGCAGAAAAGTTCGACCAGGTGTACTTAGGAACAACATTATCGGCCTTATTACAAAACGTGGTCTAAATTTGAATTTAGTCCAGGCGTACTAGTCTAGGGTTAAATATCGACATTAGGCATATACGATTTTAATAAGAAAGCAGATGGTTTGCTTTCGGAAATCAATTCTCGCGCTACTACTCAAATTTCCAAAGTGTCAAACTGACGGATCCTGTATGAAAGTGTCACATCACAATTGAGATGTCGAGATTCTTACCTCCAGCCTCCAACAAGCAATCAACTATCAATTTGTAGACCATTTCTAAACTAGGGGGCTGCCTGGTTTTAGAAAAAAACGGAGATAGTCTAAGGTTATGTAAATTTTGGCATAAGCTCTGACTATCTAGCTCGAAAGTTGCTTTTGTAAAACAATAAAAAAATATCTTTTGTATTAAAGTCGTATATACCAAAGGTCGATATTTAAGCCTAGACTAGTAGTCTGGATTAATCTCAGATTTAGGACATGTTTTGTAATAACGCTGAATATGTTTTTTAATGAAAATATCTGTCAAATAGCTTCGCATAGGCTACCCGCCACAATCTACGGATGGCGGAAACTTTTAGGTAGATACTCATTAGTCTGGGCATAGGTATATTTTTAGACGTAATTTATTTATAAGAACAAGAATTCTCAATGTTACGTGTGAAAAATAGAATAAATTAGTGGAATAAAACCTAGTATTTTTTTTTATTTTACTTTAAACGAAATTTGAGGCTAATAAAACTTATATTTGCAGTCAAAATAATTGTTTATTAAAGTCATGTCAAATTAAATGTTGAATCAGTAAATATAATTACAATAGTACAAACCAATACACCAATATTCATACGACTAAGGTACTAACCACTAACGATACAAAATAAGCCGTAATACCCAAAATATAGTAACTAAAATAGCATAAAATCAAAACTATGTAAAGTAAAAACTAAGCTGTTGAAATTACCGTGGTTTCGTTTCCTTTTAGAGAAATCACGACTTAACGTCAACGAAACGTCAGAAGAATAATAATAAAGTACATATGTGGTGTAAAGTAGTATTTTTTCTAAAACTAAGCTAATAACATGTTTGTAGGAGAAACAAAAAAGTGAAGGTCATGTAGGTATCGCGTTCAGCCATTTTGTACTAGCCGCCGTTTTGTTCCACTTTCAAATTATCAAAATAACAAAAAAAACACAATGCGAGCTTATGCACATTATTACGAAGGACTTGATGTTTTTGTAACACAAATGGCCTTGCTTCGTCGCCATTTTCGCGTCAGCCATCTTGTTTTGGCCGCCATCTTGTTACAGAGACATGCGGCAGATGTCGTCGTTTATTTCCAGCATTTGGTCGATGAAGGTCTGGTTGGCCATCATCTTTGACAGTTTGCAGAGGATCTTGAGTAGTTCACCCTCTTTGTAGTTCAGTTGAACGTTGCATAGTTGTATCTCTTCTGATATAGACTCTGGTATCTGTGTGGAAGAAAAGAGATGGATGAGTAAATCAAATCAAGTAAGAATATGAGCTGGGTTTGAAATCTCTATCACCTTATACAACAGTCTTCAAAAACTTAAATTCAAGAAAGAATAATGTAACTAAGAAAGCGTATATTACACTCTAGATTAATCATAAAGCCGCGTGACATGATATCGCTCTGCCCCTCGACTGCTAAAATGACAATTGGCAATATCTGTACCTACCTTCATGGTACTATTGGGTTTTTATATGTAAGTATATCAAGCGTAGCGCGTCTTATAAACTTGTGCTGTTTCTGTTGACTTTTGAATACCTACCTAAGGTTTTTAAGTTCTTTTTTTCGATATATCAGCTTCTCCTTGTTCTCGAGGTACCACTCAGGCGCTTCCCACCTAGTATTAAGAAGGACCATCAAGGCAAGCCGTGTTTGTTGCCTTCTAGGCTTGGTCGCGTTGGAACAGGAGTCATTTTAGTTAATATGAAGATTCAAAAAAAGATGATTGTGATTTCAATGAATAAAATGCTTTTAACTTTGACTATAATATGGCCGAGAGACGTGTAAATAAACCAAGAAGTAATAGAATTTGTATGTGCTGCTAAAATATAAACCATATTATCTAAATGATTAATGTTAGAACAGAATATATTGCTCTAGAGCTATATGTCAGTTAATTACAGGGCGCTTGTGAAAGCCGTTAGCTGCTCCACATTCGACATGCGAGGATAATGGAAGAAAATTACTGTAATTTTCCCTAACGGCGCGGCGTAGGTACAAACCGAAGTAGGTATTCTAACGTTGTTAGTGTACTAACATTATCCGTTGTTTTGTCTGCTATAGACAAAGGATAGCTTGACTATAGAGTTTGTAGGTACTATAATACTCTCAGACGTAATAACACCTACTTAGACTACGCGAGATGAGGAGTTGGCAAAGTGCGAATAATTCTCCAAATTTCATTTAAATCTTTTCACACCACCTGCTCGACAATGTCCAATTACAAATCATGCAACCTCAACGTAAAGTACAGCATTGTCTCTCTAGGGATATAAAGTTGTATGAAACTCCCTAGGGATTAAAGTGATTTGAATTTAGAACGTCAAATTCGTGTTGGAAACTCGTGGAAAACTCTGAGTAAAAAAATGCCCATATGGCATTGTAAAGAGGTTTGTTGGAAAATCGAACTGGCTACTATAGCAAAACTCGAAAAAAAAAGAAATAGGCGCGATTTTAAAGAATGTGAAACAAAAGAGATGTTTTGTGCTGTTATTTTCAGTGAATTTTATTGCAATATTTTTGTTATATAATATTATGTCAGTGACAATATTAGTGTTAACAAAAAATGTCGAGCGATAATGATTCTACTCCAGAGTTTATCAAAACAGACGATACTTCTTTAATGGAGCCCTGGCCTTTTATTGCCTCGCAGTAGGTGTGAAAAGTAGAGTAAAGTAGAGTACCTCTGGAATAAAGCCTATCTTCGTCTTGGGCAGCTTGAACCCCTCGCTTCACTCAGGACTCTATGTAACTCCCTCGCTACACTCGGGAGTTAACTTTAGAGTCCCTCGTTACGCTTGGGGTTCAATATGCCGCCCGCGACATAAGACACTCCTTTATTCCTTTAGTGCATAATCTACTATTAAAGCCTTGTATATTTCGTAAAGCAGTTCTTGAACAATTTCACTAAACAATCGATGTGACGTATTTGATACCAAAGTTGTGTTGTTTGTTTTGTAACAATTTGGCGCAGATTAGCTGCATGATGCGTTGATTCAAAACAAATGCGCAAGTGATGGCTTTTGATTTTGTTTTTAAATTTTACACATCTCTGATAAAATGCCAACAAGGTTCAACATTTTAAATGCTCCGGATGCGTGATTCTAACTAAGTATACTAGGTAGGTACCTAATATTATCCTATTGTAAACAATTTCTCAGTATCGTTTATGATGTTTTTATATAACATGCACGTGGTTGCCAAAGGTCGTATGTTCGAAATCCGATAACGATCGTGTGTACATACACACGATCATACATAAGTCGCAGTAAAGATAGTCACCGTTTGGTTTGTACTTATATTTATTCTGTGGTTTGGGTAGTTCCCTATTAAGATAGTCACGATCATTGTGTTTTTAATTCGGATTATATTTCCTTAGGAAGATGGTCACTTATGGCATTTTAGTTAACTCCAGTTGAGTGATTTACAAATATGATGAATTACGAATGAGGGGGGGTTTAGTTAGGCGTTCTTGCAGATGACATCTATCTTGAAGCTTACAGCTGAGGCTTCGTCGTCTGATGCACAGGTCGAGGATGCTGGGAGAAGCGAAATCCCTTATACCAACAACAAGGGGTGATCCTGAGACGATGGATTCTTACATTACTAGGATCCGCGAAAGTGCTGAACTTGTACTTGGTTTTGCGTTTCTCGGCGCCGTTGTCAAAGAATAGCGTGAACTGGGCGTCTTTACCCCGCGCGCCCACGGGGAAGTACAGCCCGGCGACTAGGTGGCCCTTCTGGTCGCGGGATAGGAGACTCCTGGGAACGAAAGAACAAATCATTACATGGGGTCTGTCGCTCTGTAAAATGACGTTAAAAATGGACGGGTGGGTTTTGCGTTTGAATAAGACTTTAGTAACGAAAATGGGTAAGTCTTCTTAAACGTCGACAGTTTTGTCTCAAAATACTGGTTCCAACATAGAATAGGAAATTCGGTACATAATAGTTTTATCTGAATAGCACTAGGTAATAGTAATAATGTAATATTGATGACAAGGATTGACTGCAGTGTGAAACTGTGACAGAAACTGGAAGCATAATTGCAGGTGTTCTCGGGAAAAATCTCGGATGAACACCATAATTTTGTATAAAATACGAAATATACCGTCATATCGTGGATGAGGTTAACCCGAGGCTAAACGAGAACCCTGAATCCAAGAAGCCCCTGGATCAGCGTTGATCATGGTGCAACTGGGAATGACCATTGCGAGGAGTAGCAGGTATAAAAAAATCGTTACCTGAAGTTATACACCAAGTTGCGTCTCTCAGTGACATTCACCGCATCCAGGTATGGCTGGGCCACATACACCAATGATGTTTGGCATTTAACGTTGCCTGCGCGTGTGTCCCTCTCGTGCCATTCCACATAGTTGCTGTTGTGAGGGTTAAAGGTATAGCTGTACTCTTTGCGGCACTGCGGCTCTTCGGATTGAGTGAACCAGCCTGGAAGAACGAACGGTAGGTTAGAAGCGATGACGATGTTTTTTTTTTTTAAATGTTTTTTCTGACGAGGAGTTGAAAATGGGCCGAAGTGGATCCGTTTGATTAGTTCACTGCAACATCAGAGCTGAAGCAGTTTCAGCAGCTGCACTTGGTTATTTTAACTGAAGTTTAATGATAACTTGATAGTAACTATAGCCAGAAATTCGAATGTATGTAAGTTAACAAGGGATTCCTGCATTCTAAATATGTTAATTGGATATTTAGGTTTTTTTTGTGTACATTTGGCCATAATCTCAACTGGGGTATTACCAGCTTTTCGCCATAAATAGAAGGGCACATAGGGGAACGTAGGCACTTGAAAGATTAGGTGGCAAGTACCTACATCTTTGGTTTAACAAGCCAGTGGATCCAGCTAAGTAAGTTTGGTGATAAACTTACCGGTGTGAGGGTAGTTCCCGTCAGCCATAACGGTGATGATCCTCGGCACGTGGTAACCAGGGTCCGCGAGCAGCGTGCCCGGCCGTCCGTCCACGCGGACCTGGACCCCAATCATCACATGCTCCTTCTCCGCCATCTCCACCGACACCGGGCCTTCCCCTGCGCAAACGTATTCCCTCACATCCTGGACCGCTTCCTCACATGAGATTAGTGAAGTCGCCTCCCCGAAGCCGGGGAACTGGCGCTCCAACCCCCGCCATCGCTTCATCAGCTCAAGCCCGAGTCCGACGCACGTATGCTTCTTGTTCCGTATTGGTGGCGTATAACCCTCGTACACGTCATACAACGGCTGTTCAGATTTGGTGAACGCGTCGTATAGACCGACGAAGTTGGTGACGGAATCGTAGTTGTCGGAGACGAGCAGCCGGCGCAGGACGGCCTCGGCGCGCGTGACGAGTGCCTCGTGGTCCGCGGGGGACAGTGGCAGCGCGCGCGCCGGGGGGCCCCAGCGCGCGCGCGGCAGGGGTTGCCTTGTCAAGTGCCTGTCGGCATCCGGACTGAGTCAACTCGGCCACTCGGCGCCCCAGCGGCCCACGGAGGGCGCCGCCGGCTCCGCCGCGATGGCACCCTGTTCCCTCGCTCGTGTCTCATCGCGACCTCGCTCCCACGCAACATCGGCGCCCTTTGAGAGCGCTTCACGTTGCCTCTCTAACGTTAATGATAAAGGTTTTTCACGCTCTGTGGACAATATTGTTTTATTAATGCTTGAACTCATAAAATGGCACTCTTTCCCGTTTTCACCCACAACTTCTAACTATAAAAGTCATCCCATCGACTGCGCCACTTGAAGTGTCAGTATTAAACTTATGCCTATTATCTTCAGGTAAAGCAGCATCTCCACACAAACAGCCCAAAAAATAATGAGTCCTCTGAGTATGTCCCGAGTGTGATTAAAAAATCACGTTTAATTTACATAGGTAGATACTTGAGAATAGGTTTTGAATCAACATTTAATCAAATGCAGATTCTCTACCAACTACAACCGTGTAACATTTTATGAGAGCGTACATGCATAGTCAATGGCCTCTATAACCCAATACAAACAAGGTTTTCAACGTTCTATTTTAGACGATTGAGTGCACGATAAAGTTGCAAACGTCAATGATTGTACTGTACCTATAGTTTTATTTTCGTACTCATCCATCAGGTATGTTGGTTCTATTGCTCACGGTCTCGTCATAGTAACCATGCGTGCGCTTACGTATTAGTTTATTACTATTGCTATCAAGATTATACGCCTCTATCAAATTGCTATCTTTCCGGGAAATACGTTGATGAATGTGATGAAAAAGCGAGGTACCTAGCTCGATTGTATCAGCCAAATAATACCTACTAAATATTCAGTAAACAGTAATCGGAGTATGATTCTTGTTATTGTAAAACTTGGTTCCCACAGATATCTGAAGATTTCTTCATTCATATGCTTCTAGTATTTGTATAAATACGGTTTTAGTAGTTTCCCAGAAGAGTTCTAAGATTGAAAAAGATATGTACGTTTTAAGTAGATTGATGTACCTACCTTTATATAGGTAGGTACCTACATCAAGAGCTCAAAAACTGAAAGGTCCTTTTCTCTAACACAAATTTATCCAAAGTTTACGAAGAAATTCTATTATCAAAGGAAAACCTTTAGTGGAAAAGGACGCAGGGAATCAATGACCTCTTTGTAGGTTACATACTCGTACTTGGGTCACAGACACTCGTACAATAGGAAGTCGGGCAAAAACCAAAAAAGGGTCGTTACTCTGGTCCAGACTGGTCTGAAGCGACGGGCACTAAAGGGCCGGCACACTTGCATACACACGATGTACACATACAATGTGATGCGCTGAGAAATCGCAACGCCTATAGTTTAATAGTATTCGTAGATTTTGAAAGCTTACATACATAACAACACCCAACAGTCACATACGTAGTCATGATCCCACACTAGGATTACCTGTGTCATGGGTATCAGGAACAACGAGTACCAATGGTACCATAACAACCTGACCCGGAACAAATATTTGCAAATCATGCAAACATTTGTCTCGCAGCGGGAATCGAAGTTGGGATGATCTGCAAATATTTGTATCCGGGTCTGGGTGTTGTGGTACCATGGTACTCTTAGTTCCTGATACCCACGATACAGGGAAGCCTAGTGTGGGATCAGGACTATGTATGTGGCTGTTTAGTGTTATGTACCTATGTTACTGAAGCAAGTTTAATATCCATGTAGGATTGAGTTCGCTACCAGACCTTTACTACAGTTCGAGCTCAAAACAATTAAGCAATACCTACCTAGGCATTGTTACCGCTACTTGATCATCTTACTTTAATGCACGTGGAATGTGGTAATGTATACCTATTATTTTGTGGCATTGGTAAAGGAACAATGCAAATGGGCTATGATGAATTGAGGTGAAGTTTATCGCTGAATTGTTATCCACAGTTTTGAACACTCAATGTTTTGATTGTGTTGCGGTTGTTACTTGACTGACATTTACCTATGGTTGGTGTAATCCTGTGTAATCTGAGTGTCTGGCTATCTGTGTGTGTGGCTGAGACGCAAGAGGTTGCAGGTTCGGTTCTCGCTGCTGGAAAAATGCATGATATGCAAATATTTGTTCCGGGTCTGGGTGTTGTGGTACCATGATACTTGTAGTTCCTGATACCCATATATATATATATACCAATACGACACAGGGAATCCTAGTGTGGGATCAGGACTATATATGTGATTTGTTGGGTGTTATGTATATCTGCCCCAAGAATAATAAACTTCTCTATACCGAGAGAATCCATTAGGTACGCTACATCTTGATAGTAGTGAAACACTTACTTATTTTCAGAATCAATAATCTTTGTGCTCATTTAGTTTTCACATTAGTACAAACAAAGAAATACCTACGAGTAAGAAGTGATGCCAAGTTCTTTCTTGGCGCCTTCATTGTGTCGCTCTTATGTACAAAACGTTTAATTACTTTTTAGAAAAATAACGACTATACACCTCGTGCTTTATTATTCTCCTGCTGACGTTTCGTAGACCATTTAGAGGTCCCTCCTCATGAGCACCGACCGCGTGAGTTCTCGTCTCACGACCTTCGAGCGTGGTCGCGGACCTTTAGTACAGTCAAATTAGGTGATTTTTTGCAAAAGTGAGGAACTAATTAGATATAGTCATGAAAACTTTTCTAATTGTTTTGTATGGCTTTAAAATCACCTCTTATAATAAGCATCAGTAATTTCACCCTCCGGAACAGGGTGAAATAGGGTGAAAACCTTATAATATCCGTAACTTAATGGGGGAAATAGAAGTAGTCGGTGCAATTTGGCATAGACTTTAAACCGTTATGATCTATATTTGCACCAAGTATTTTTTAAATCCGACATACGGACGAAAATACAAAAAAAAATCATTTACAAAAAAATCTTTTTTTGGGTATTGCGGCTCCGGGAAAATTATGGTAGTCGGTGCAAATTGATAGAATTATCAAAAAAATGTTCGAAATACATTACCAGGTTTGCACCTTGGTGCGTCTCACGGAAGGCACTTTTCTATATTTTATTGTAGCTCTACTTCGGGGAAAATTAATGTAGTTCTGGAAATTGACTTAAACTTATTTATTTAATTAGTACTACATTCGCCGGAAGTTTTATACTGGTATTTATTTACGGAAGATGCATTTTTCAAGTTATGTAAAACTTGTCAAGTTAGTTACCAATGAGTTATTCAGTTACAGTTACCTATAGTATTTTTTATGGAATAATGTACTTTAATTTGGATTAATTCCAAATTTAAGTACATTTAATAAAAGGCATAATATTAATCAAATTGTTTTAATACAGTCTTGCAAATTAAAATCTAACTATTGTTTATCCCCCCTAAAACCCACCTAAATCTTGTAAAACGTGTTAAGAAACTTCATATAACTTTCATATGTTGAAAATGTATGCAAAAGACTTCGTTTCGCTGAGCTCTTTGCCCACCAACCACCGCTAAGCTGAGCGAAGATAGGAAAATTAAGCGACCCTATTGTTATTTTTTTTCTAGCACGCTGCTATAAGCTTCCTCATACATCTCCTGTGTGATACTTGATGAAATTTTGCGTAATAATTTGCCATATAGCTCGCAAAACTGATAACCGTTGAGGAATAAAGGTTCTCGAGTGGAGACCACAAACCGAACGACGAAATAGGAATGGCTCCCTTTCGATGCATATTGATGCAGGCAATAGTTAGATAACTCGATGTGCTAAATTATAGTGATTTGGTAATGGTGATACTGAGTTGTCATAGCGAGATATAAAGTTTATAAATTGCATATTGATGCAGCAACAGTTGGATAACTCTATTTATTAAGTTAATGGTGATCTGGTAATTGTGATTACGATGAAGAGGTAAAAGTAATACTTACAAGAAAATGAGTCGATATGTAAGAAAAAAAAGAAAACAGATTTTGGGATAACGACATGTCGATATGTTCAAATGTTTTTCTACTTAGATTATATCCATTTTTACACACCTGGTTTTCTCCTAAACTTAGTTGAATTTCTTGAGATATCAAATTCCCGTAGCACGACAATGTGTGCTGGGGGTCAAAAACTGATATAAAAAAATATAAATGATAAGTCGACATGTCAATGTTTTCACGCCAGGCATAGAAATAAGCCGCCTCGCGCTTGCCCAAACTGCAATGATTGATAGCATGATAGGGCGTTGCCACACGGGCGTTGCCGGTGCGTTGCGTCGGCGTCGTCGTGACGCAACGCAAGTCATGTCGTTCAAATTTGTATGTAGAACTACTGAGCGTCACCGCTCAGTCATCGCAACGCAGCGACAACGCTCGTGTAGCATCGCCCAATAGACAGCTCGCAGTTCACTGCGCCACAGATCAATGAATAGTAGGCACGTCGCGCGGTATATTACCGTTACGTCCAATACCAAGGTCCAGTCCCGTCCCACAGGCACCTCTGCGCGCTGTGATTTTTATTGAGATTATTTATTCATGTACTTCCGGTATGAAACTTGAGTTTTTTTTTAGGTGCAAATGTAGTAAACATTGAATAGATATCATAGTAAAATTTGCACGACTACATCAATTTTCCCCGAAGCACAATTTATAAATATATGAAAAAGACATGATCCGTAATTCGGTGTAGCGTGCAAAACTAATACAGTGTATATAATACACATAGAAGCCTTGTGTAAGTTTGCACCGAGTACATCAATTTTCCCGAAGCCACAAACTAAAAAAAACGAATAACACTGTGTTCCCTACATGCACGTGGTTTTTATTAAAATCATAATGCACTAAGACAGTCTCTCTATACGTAATTTAACTTGCATCAAGTAATTTTTTTCTATTTTAAAATTTACGGCCTTTTTAAGTTTGTACCTAATATTTAAAAGGGTTCCGTAAGCGCCAGAAACGGTGCAAACTTAGGATAAGCTTCTTTTCGTGTCATCTAACGTTTCCATAAGAATCCACGACTACACGACTTAGGTCCACACTTTTTGCTAATTTGCCTGTACTACTTTACATGGTCAATGAAACGTCAGCAGGAGAATAGTAAAGTACGTGGTGTATAGTCGTAATTTTTCTAAAATGATACAAAGCCACATAATTTCAATTCATGTTTAAATTCTTTCAAAATTCTTGGCTAGTTATGATAGAATTACTTACTTGAAATGTTTTAAAATAAAGTACATATGTTCATTCCACGACCGCGCAAAATTTCCAATAAGGAAAACCAGATGGTTTTAAGTGCTACGAGTAGCCACTAACATAATCCAGTTAAAACTGTGAATCAGATTTCTCTACACTGACTATCCTTTAAACTGTGATCACGTTACTCACAGTTCCAAAGCTCTGTGAGTCAGGGTACGGAACTAAGCTCACAAAGAGTTGGAAAGAAATGACGAACGTTCTTTGTGCATTGTATGTGTTGCATAAATCTCGAGGAAGAAACAAACAAAATTTGTGTAAAGTATTAATTTATTATGGTCTGTTTTCTGGGAAATAAAACTGGGAAAAGAACCAGGTATTCGTGGGTAACAGCGATAACGAGCTATCACAATTTCTGTTGTATCATACCATCGGTAAGATAACCACCGAGTTAGTAGCAAAACAATGTTTTTTCTCATTCGTAACTGGTTTCAGAACTACGGTTACGTAGACGGCCGAAGGGGTTTTATTTGCCAACAAAAAAACGGAACCCCTTATAATTTCGTCCTGTTCGTCTGACCGTCTGTCCGTATGTCACAGCAATTTTGACTCGGAAGACTATTGGCACTATACTATAGAGTATAGATGAAACGAAGGCAGGTGCATTCTGTGAACCGCTATACAATGGTGTAGTGAAATTACCAAAAAAATTAAGCATAATAGGTAACCTTTAAGCACATCAGTTAGTTCATGAAGCACCCATTTCTCGAGTTTTTTTATTGTACCTCTTTTGTGCAAATGAGTCAATATTGTGTAAACTAACGTCAAACCATGATGCCAATTCCTTGGTTGTTTGATAAGGATCGACTTCCACGATTATTTTTAATTCACTGTTAAATACCTTGTTTTTATCGTGGTTCATTCTTCTAGTTGAATTTTCCACTAAATTAAACCAAAACCCACAGTGCTTTTGTTAGTCGTATCCTCTCCAAACGCAGCATTGATATTGCGAGCTGTATCTGCTGCGTAAGAACCCCGACGAAACTCGTATTCGTAAATTACTCTAGCTTTTGAGGCCTCCATTTCAAGTCAAATCATCATCATCATCATCAGTCTTGTAGTCTCTAAGTCCTGCTAGCAGACACCGCAATGATAGATAGTTCAAACGGTCCCAAAATGTCAGCCTCCGAATCAACTTTCAATAAAGTACCTATACAACGATAATACACCTACCTAAAAGGCCTTACAATCGAAGGTGAATATTTGCAACCGGGAAGTAGTCGGCCTCTCGTACCAGGGTTTAGGTAGCACGTGACTGGCAACTAGGTCACTGTGTCGGTGACCTCACCAGCGTATATGTGATCTACTATTACTAGAAACGTTTAAAACAAAACGCGAACTAAAATAAGATTGTTCCAACCAACAACGCTGCACACAGGTGATGATGACCTGTTGGAAAAAACTGGTAATAAATAGCTTGTTTATGCCCGGGCGGAGGTAAACCAAGCCAGAATAGTAGCATAAGTATTATAATGTTTCAATCAGCTTGGTTTTGGAAAAAGGTTTGAAAGTAGTTAAGCGAAGTCTGGATAGCACAGATATTTTGAGATGACGCTTCTTTTATAAAGAAAGTAAGCTAGGTGTATTTGAAGTCGAGTCTACTTTGTTTCGTTCAATCCCGTTGATTACGTTCTATTCTGCACCACAACGGGGAAAAAGTGCATCTACGCCACAAGTTTTTTTTTACAGTAGGAGAACTTTTTCGTTTTTATTTAATCTTTATCTAAGGGTTCATGAAAAAAGTGGACGCCATTTTGAACTTTTTTGTTTCTAGACCAATGGCTTTCAAAGTTGATATCTGAGGGTTCCCTATAATCACCAAACCAAATAATTCTATAATTTGAAACCAGAATTGGTGTTCTATTTCTTCTACTCATTACCGATGACCGACGCGATATCAGCTTTGCACTTGCATACTTCGTTCATTTAAGTGTTTGGGATGTCAGAAGTATTTTCCTGCAAATGCAATTGTGAATCAAACATGTTATAAAATGGCCATGGTCTTGGACCAATTTACATTTTAATTTGACCTCCCAGAAACAAAAAATTCAGCAATTTAAATTGTAAAAGGAAAAGTAAGGTCACTCGAATGCAAGGTGCCAACATAAACTATTTCGTCATTTAGCTAGACTGTTCCAAAAGCCAAGATGAAAAGTAAAATTCTATGAATTAATACTTTGTCCATTGTCTTGACATCTTTTGGCCAACACACGCTTGGCCTTATTGTGCTGCCAACTTATTTGTCTAGCTAATAATCTTTGTTTTTATGGCGCTAAGCCAGATTATAAGGCCCAACCCTTATGAAGTTAAGCCTAAAGAAAACGTGCAATGCATATTATCGTCAAGTTTTTAGGCTTGAGTTACGAGAACGAAGAGTCGTTACTGGGGGCCGATTCTACTATTTTTAAAGGAAAAACCATTCTTAGACCATGCAACTACAATTCAATTACAATGAGGGGTTTTCACGGCCGTTTCATATCATGCTTTCAGCGTTGAAAATAGATGGCGCTGCTCTGTTACGTAACTGTCAAGTGTCAAAATAAAGTTAAATGTCAACATCAACAACGTCGATATATTTTCATTTCGTGATATTTATTTTTGCTTACTTCTAAAAACATCACGAAATCACTAGCGCACACTCAAGAAGCAGACACAAACAGAATATCATGCCACAGATTAGTTAGATAATAGCTTAGTACGCGTACACCACAGATAATACATTTGACAATCTTGGCATTTACAGTTGAGTCAGCGCCATCTATCGAACCAATTTGAACTCCTTATTTTTTTAATTGAAGTTGAAAAGCTCTCATTGTCATTAGAAATGGTAGGTAGTCTGCTAAATTTGTTATTGCATCTCCATTCTCCATTAAAATATTTTACGATTGTTTCTGAATCGTCGTAATGAAAAACCATTGAAGTTAGTAGAATACCAAAAGTGTCACAAGTGTCATTTTTGAGATATTTCATTAACAATTCAAACATAATTTGTTTAGTAGAATTGGGGCCCTGGCGAAGTTTGTAGGGAAAAGTGGCTAAAACTCGAAAAGGGAAGATTTCGAAATAACTTACGGATCGGAACCCGCATGAGTGCGACTCTTACACTTGTTCGTTTTTTCATTACAAAGTGTGTATTTAGCAATAGGCTATATTTATGTGAAAGAAAAATAAGAAAGAATGTTTTCCAATGCGATAATAAAAAAAAGTTATTTGGCACTAAGAGCGTAGTACCTAACTAGGTACCTATTTAATCTGTGACGCGGGGGTTAACCAATTTGCTTTGAAGCCTGTACTACCTAGAAACCTTATGTGCTACGTGATTAGATACAAGGTACACATACAAAACAAAAATGGCCAAAGAACAAGCAGTGCGATGCCAAAAAAAAATAGCTACATGAAAGGAACCTCTGCGAGACGCACATAATACTTTCACACACTAGTTCTTTTAACATTGATCAAAAGACCCGTGTCAAGATTACCATACATCAAACTAGTCACTGACCCTCAGAATAACGATTTTAGTCTTTATTCTGAGCACTGACCTTACTTAGCATGACCAAAAAAAACTAGTGATATGATGATGAGATAGAAGGTTACCCCCTTGTAATGAAGCCGGCCAAAGTGGGCCGCCCACTTATAGGGGGTGATAGGGGTAAGGTCAACGCCCACTCTTCTGGAATTCGATGAATGTCATATAGCGCTGTAGGCGTTAAAGGTCAGCGCTATAACCATGTCTATTCAAATAAAAATAGCATTACCCTCCAAAGTTGGTAAATGGTTATTGATTTTTTATCGACTCGTATATAAGTGCGAGCATAAATATGGAATGAAACATTTCAGTACTTATTTACACAAATAAATTCTGCTTTAGGTAGAGATATATTACCTTTTCTACTCTGATTGGTGCTCTAGTATCAGTTTTATTAAAGTAGTCTGCTGCTCCAGTATCAGTTTTTTAGCAAGACGTTTGAAGTAGTTTGCTGCTCTAGTATCAGTTTTATAGCAAGACGTTTAAAGTAATCTGCTACAGTATCAGTTTTATAGCAAGACGTATAAAGTAATCTTCTACACTCTACAGTAACAGTTTTATAATAAGACGTTTAAAGTAGTCTGCTGCTTCAGTGCCAGTTGTATAACAAGACGTTTAGTCTGCTGCTTCAGTATCAGTTATATAGCAAGACGTTTAAAGTGGTCTGCTGCTACAGTATCAGTTTTATAGCAAGACGTTTAAAGTAGTCTGCTGCTCCAGTACTCACCAGTTTTATAGCAAGACGTTTGAAGTAGTCTGCTGCTCCAGTATCAGTTTTATAGCAAGACGTTTAACGTTGACTTTGTATTAGTGAAGGGGTGGGCTATGTAATCGTAAATACTTCTAGATCTAGCTACTGTTTCTACGAAACGTTTACCAAACCATTTAACTATTCAATGGTTTCGTGAAAAGATCGTGCAATTATAAAAAGTACATAATCAAATACATAATAATAATAATAGAGGATCTGTAGAGCAAATCATTCTTCATAAATCTTTGAGTGGCGTCCATTAATTTCATCCTCCAGGCCATTGCAACCTGGCGTTGGTACCTAATACCTATTCCGGTGAGACCATAGGTTTTGCTACGATAATTGCAACGCACACACCCACAACCTGTGGGCACACCTCCACGCGGACTGGCATCAATGGGGTAGCCTCAAATAGCGACAGGTCTCAGGGCCGTAGTTTTGAGTAGGTACCTTAATTAGTTATTATTTCACTATATTTTTTTGGTTCAAATTCGTAACAAAGGTGGGTCACAGGACGCTATATATTCCGTCATACGTTTTTTGATTTCTTGGCATTTTTTCGAAATTCGGGGTAAATAAAAACAAACTGGTTTCTAACAAAAAAAAGAGAAAACACCTAACCTTTAAAAATGTCATCGACAGATAATATTTATTAAGATTTTAAACCTTTTTAAACGCATTAGTTTTTTGCTTGAAAAATAATGTCAGTAGGTACCTACCTACCTAATTATATTAGGCAAGTATGTTAAGTAGGTAGATTAAATGTCATTATCATTATCACTTGAAATCATTTAGGTTTAATAGGAGTACCGCTAGCCCACTGGATCCCGCTCCATACAAACGAAGTTTGCTCCTATTTTGGATAGTATCTGATCAAACTCCATCAAATTTTGTAGACATGATCTATACACTAATACCTAGGCCTGTAATGTGTCAGTTTCCTATAAAATTATATATTTTCCAAATCACACCGGCTCAAAGATGTGTATAGAAAATCCATGCTATTGGAAACTGATAAACTACAGGCCTAGATATGAACTTCTAGACTGTGTCTACACAATTTCATTCTCTTGAAAGAATTAATATTCAAATTAAGAGCAAACTCCGGATGGTATGGAACAGGATAGTGATACATTCCTCTTAAAAACAGATCACAGTCACGTATCTCAAAACTAAACATGGTTACATAAAAACAACTTGCAAAATGTAAAAAATATTGCTTAATCTTTCTTTTATTGAACCTTTTTTTGTATGCGTTTTTGGTCAATCGATTCCTTAATCTATAGTAAGTTCACCCCAAGAATACTTTACCTAGGCCATTTTATGACGTTTAATTTAATAGGGCTTGACGATAACATGTGTTTGAATATAAAAAAATATAATATTAATCTCATAACTTGAAAAAAGAAGCCTAGCAATTTCTCGAACTGAATCACTTTCCACGGTGTGTTTTGTTTATGTTTTCATTGTACGATATCCTCCATTGAATATGCACGAGCTCACATAATAATAAGTAAAATACATAAAAAATGGTACATTCTTCAAAACAACGTGATTATTATTGTAATGACTTACCCATACAACGGCTAGAAGCCAAATAAAAAAATAAAACTGTTTTCGCTGCCGTCGGGCGCTCTATCCGAACGTACGGCCCCTGCGAACGCGACTCACAAACTGATCGTTGAATAGGGCTGTAATATTGTGCTTCTGCTAAATATTTGCCACAACGGTAGTGTTGTGTGCATTGAAGTTGTGACGTTATTTGAATTAGGAATCATTCGTTCACTCAATAACGTTTTGCATTCAGCGTCAGATGACAGTTAAAAGGTTCAAGTTTTCGATTGTAGTCATTCAGTTTTAAAACAAGCTGCCATTTGCTTCAAAATCTACATCGCTTTCAAGCGTTCATAATTTTCAAGATATAAGCCCGGTTTTTCTGGATTTTAAAGTAAAGTTTACTGCAGATTGCTAGCTCATACAATATAATCTTTAAGCACCTACGTAGACATTTAAGTATTACTGCACTAGGTGCTATTTAATCTCTCTTTAGTCGAGTCGGCATTCTCACTTGGCCTCGTAGCGTCATGTCTTCTGCGCATGACAGTTTCACTCGCACCAACCCCTCCATTACTTGCAATTTTTTCGCCGTGTGGCAACCCCAGCTGACGCACGTCAAAATCAGCTGCTCTAATTTATTTTAGTTTTTATTGTAGTTTTCACTGTTAATTATCATTATAAGTTACGTACGGTTGTTAAAAATAGTATATTTCACACGTGTGAGTGTTTGTGTTCTATAAAAACATATGAAAAAACTTTGCCAAAGTTCGTACTGGGTCACAACGGTTGACGTGTTCGAGTTTGAATTGTATGAAAGTCCACAAAAGGAAAGCAGTTTGATTCCAGAGGATTCTGTGAATTACACTCCAAAGTGTTAGCTGGATTTCATGGATAAACCTGGGGAGTATATTTTGTTCTAATAACATAACATTTTACACCTCACACACGTTACCACACACACATTGACTCGGCTCCTTGTGAGTCACTTGCACTACACAATACGAAAAGGTAAAGTTTTGTACTCTTTCGCCTTGACAAAGTTTGGAAGACGACTGTAGTCTAAACACTGCCTCACACAGACACAACTACAGAGACACTCAGAAAATTACAAAAATATTATCATTCTTTTGCACTAACTGGTCCCAAAATACCAACTAACTGTAATCTGTAGGTTGTACTTTCCACAATAACTAAGTACTTATTACCTGAGTAGTATTTAGTTAAATGCATGAATTCATTGTTATTTTTTTTTTAATAATTTGTAGTAACCGGAGTTAACTTACTTTGTAATCTTTCTTTTACTTGTGTGTCAAGTACTTAGTAGTGAGAAATTCTAAAACAATTTTTAAATTGATCTGGTAATAATTGGTTAGCTAAGCAAGTGTTATTTTTCATTGTAAATTTTAATTCTATTACTACATTCTTGTTACTTTCTACCTCCCCCATCTTTACTAATTGTTTTTTTTTATATTTCCACCTTTTCTATACCTGTCACTATCTATTTCTAGATACCCACTTGCCTACTGCTGTGTTTCAGAATACCATCTACCATGATGACTCGGAGGGCATGCGACTTGGAAGCAAAGTACAAGGAGGCAGCTGCGGAGCTCAAAGAATCCAATGAGATTCGCAGCCAGCTACTACAAGAACGTGACGAGAGTGAGGCTGAAATGTTGGTGATTCTTGGCAAGAATACAAGCCTCAAGAAAGAACTTGCCGAGCTTCATTCTCAATATGTAGCCGTACTTGAGCAGATGGACCGTATGCAGTCCATGTTACAATCCGTAGACAGCTGCCATGAAACCTACGAGGTGTTGCTTCAGGAAAATAAAGACTTACAGCATGAGCTTGCGGAGTGCAGATGTAAACTTGAACAATTAGAGTCGAAGCATGTTCCCTCAAATAATAATTATAGGAGTCTGGATCTACAGACGGAACTCATGGAAAGTGCTTCTAACTTCTCAACGATAGATCTCACTACACCAAATTGTAAAAGTAAATTTCAACAAGTGAAGGGGAGTAACAGAATAAAAAAATATGTGAAGCTAAGTAATTTTATAAAAAAAACTGAGAAAAAGCTTAAAAAGCATAAAAATGTCCTAAGTTATGCCAAGCATATTAAGCAAAAATGTTATTTAAATGAGGAACTTAATTCCTGCTATAATTTGATAGGACGAAATTCAAAAGAGTTAGTTGATATGTCAGAGGAAATTAAAAGTTTAGAAACATCACTTCATGATGTAACGTGTAAATATAAAAAAGCTGAACGAGAAGCATCTGACAATATTCAGAAAATGAATAATATCGTAGAGATACTGAGTGATGATAGCACATATGTACAAGTATGTAATAGTAGCTCACAGACGGACCTTCCTTTATCAGAGCCTTCTGGATCAGCTTTAGGTGCTTTAACACACATTGCAACATGTGCATCGCAGAGTCAGGCTAAACCTACTGTTCAGGTTGAAGTAGTTTCCACACCTGGTACGCAGTCTCCGGTTAGACAGATTAAATCCTGTTGTCAGACCCGGAAGACTGTGATGTATTCAGATAAGATAGGTGTTGGGATGGGCTTGCTCCTTAGTGACCTGTTAGGGCAAGTTGTGACAAATAATTGCTTTCCTAATGCCCCTATTAACAAACTTATAGATACTATAAAGAGGGAGGATTGCTTTGACAACAACACCACTCTGTTAGTACAATTAGGTGAGAGTAGTGGTGTAACGCGTTTGGATATTATTAAGTTAGTTGAGACTTTGTTACAAAAGCTAGATTCAGGACTGGGAAAATTAATTTTATGTGCTTTCCCTTACTCAAAATGTTTGAGTACTAAAGATAATCAAAAAATTTGGAATATTAATTTAATGCTGTATAATTTGACATGTCGTCATAGAGACGTTTTGTATTTTGATACTAATAATTTTATTAGTAATTTTATTTTGACACAAGATACTATGTATTTGAGTAGACATAGTAAATTAATAATTGCTAAATTGTTAGCATTTAATATTTTTGATCCCGTTATAAGTACTATAACGCAGTTCACCGACAAGCCCGTAGTTAGTAGTAGTACTAATGAGGGCAAACAAGTAGGAGTAGCTGACAGTCATTTAAACTGATGAGTTCGACAATGAGACAGCCGGGCACATTACATGTAGTACATCAAAATGTGCAAGGCCTTCCCAGCAAAATCTTAGAATTAGAATTATTTTTAAATCGTTTTAATGTTGATATTATGTGTGTAACTGAACACTGGATGTTACAATTTGATTTACTCCCTTATTATGAGAATTATAATATTGTAAGTTCATACAAACGCAAAAACGCCATACGTGGGGGTTCCTTAATTGTTGTTCGAAATACTTTAAAATGCAAGGAACGTAAAGATGTTGCAAATCTCACTATTGAGAGGACTATTGAGCTATCTTGTGTTGAGCTAGAGCGGCATATCATTGTGAGCGTTTACCGTCCCCCTGACGCAGACTTCGCATTATTTGAATCCACTATGGAAGAAGCATTGCTTAAAACTTTTGTTTGTAATAAAATGCTAATAGTCTGCGGAGATTTCAATATAGATATTCCGGTTAATCCTCTATCTGAGAGGCTGCTTAATTTATTTAAATGCTTTAACTTAAATCACCTCTTCGAAGAACCTACAAGGGTGACACTAACAACATCCACCTGTTTAGATAATATTTATTGCAGTAGTGTTCCAATTGATAAATCAGTAATTAAACATTTCACCTCAGATCACTATGGTCACAGTGCTATATTTACTTGTAATTTTGTAGATGAACCTAAGGAATTCACTTATCGGCCTATCACAGAAAGTCGCATTAAGAAGTTCCAGGGCAGTATTGAACTTAAAATGCCCCTTGTACCGTGCGTAGATGATCCGAATGACCTTTTTACTAGTTTGTTTAAGTTGATATGTGAGGAACATAGTGAGATATTTAAGTTAAAAAAATGTAAAGCTAGAGCTAATGTCGGGTTAGCTGATTGGGCTACAACCGGTATTTATAGAAGTAGGAATAAATTATATGAACTCTATGCGGCTAGAGAATCAATGTTGCACGATCCAACGTTTATCTTGTACATAAAGAACTATTCCAAGACCTTCAAAAAAGTTTGTCATGCAGCAAAATCATTGCATTTGAGAAATAAAATAGAAAAATCAACAAATAAAATTAAGACAACTTGGAAATTAATAAATAATGAAACAGGTAAAGCTAAACCTCGTAGTAAACAAATTAATTTAAACGTAAACAATACAATATTATCAAATAATATTGAGGTCGCAAATGCCTTTGATAGTTTTTTCTCTAGTATACCTAATATTGTGACTCAATCTTTAAAATCAACTGCCTCTGGAGCATCTACTTTATTGGAATTAAGTGTTGATAAGTGTGAGGTCGCGTTTAGTTTCAGATACGTTAATGCCATTGATATTGTTAAGACATTTAAGTCACTTAATATTAAAAATACTGAAGACCTTTGGGGAATATCTACAAAGGTGTTAGGTGTTATAATTATTGATATTGCGCCGTGTATGGCCTATATTTTCAATGGATGTGTTGACGAGGGAGTCTTTCCTGATCTTATGAAACATAGTAAATTAATTCCTTTGTTCAAGTCTGGTAATGAAAAAGATCCAGGTAATTATAGGCCAATTTCTATATTGCCTGCGTTAAGTAAAATCTTTGAGAAACTTATTCTTACTCAGTTATTGTCACACTTCAACCTCCACGGACTTCTTCATAGTCATCAATTTGGATTTACTAAGGGTCGTTCGACAGCCGATGCTGGTACCATGCTCTTAGAACACATATTTGAAGCATGGGAGAACTCGCAGGACGCGATCGGAGTTTTCTGCGACCTGTCCAAAGCTTTTGACTGCGTGAGGCATGATACTTTAATTTCCAAGTTAAAACATTATGGCATACAAAATCAGGCAATTAATCTTGTAAATTCTTACTTATCCAATAGAGTCCAAAAAGTTGATGTTGGTGGTGAAAGGTCTTCAGGATCGACTATTGTCATGGGGTGCCACAGGGTTCAATACTAGGCCCATTTTTATTCCTAGTTTACATTAACGATCTCCCTTTTTTTGTGAAAGACATATGTGACATAGTTCTGTTTGCTGACGATACTTCTTTGATTTTCAAAGTTGATAGATCTAAATCTAATTACGATGATGTAAATGATTCACTATCGCGTGTTCTTGAGTGGTTCACAGTTAATAATCTTTTGCTTAATGCTAAAAAAACTAAATGCATCAAATTCACATTGCCAAATGTAAAACATTATCCAACTAATATTAAAATAAATGGGGAGACACTTGATCTTGTCAAGTCTACCATTTTCTTAGGGCTTAATATTGATGCGGGCTTGCAGTGGGCACCACAAATTGTGGCTCTTGCTGGTAGACTTAGTTCCGCTGCATATGCAGTTCGTATAATAAGGCAGCTTACTGATGAAGCTACAGCTAGGCTTGTTTATTTTAGCTACTTCCATAGTGTTATGTCATATGGTATCATACTGTGGGGTAAAGCAGCAGATATCCAAGCTATTTTTGTCTTGCAAAAACGGGCAATACGTGCCATTTATAAAATGAAGTCGCGTGACTCCTTGAGAGAGCGTTTCAAAGAAATCAATATTCTTACAGTAATATCGCAATATATCTATGAAATATTATTACATACACATAAACACTTGGATAGTTTTATGATAAAAAGTGACGTGCATGGTATTAACACGAGAAATAAACACAAACTAAATATACCAAAATTTCGATTAAAGAAAGTAAGTGGGTCTTTTATGGGGAATTCTGTACGGTTCTATAATAAACTTCCAGAAGGTGCATTTAAACTTCCTATTCGAAGATTTAAATCCTACATAAAGATGAATCTAATTAAAAAAGCGTATTACACTCTTGATGACTATATTAATGATAAAGCCGCGTGGCCTGATGTCGCTCTGCCCCTCGACTGCTAAAATGGAAATTTGCAATATCTGTACTTACCTATTTACATGTTTGTATTAGATTATTATTTATAAGTATAACAAGCGTAGCGTGTGCTGTCTTGCATATTTTTGCTGATGTTTATTTACTTTTGACTACCTTCCTAAGGTTTTTAAGTTCTCATTTACTATGTATCAGCAACTCCTTGCTCCGAGGCACCACACAGGCGCTTCTCACCTAGTGGTAAGACGGACCATTTATGTAAGCCAAGCCGAGTTTGTTGCCTGATTCTTCTAGGCTTGGTCGCGTTGGAACAGGAGTAATTTAATTTTATATAAGACGATTCAAAATGATCCTTGTGATTTCAATGAATAAAGTTCTTTTTGACTTTGACTTTGACTTTGAATGTGACAGCTACTGAGCTACGCGTCCGTAGTTGTCAATGTAGTTGTAAAAGCAATTATACCTACATCTCAGAGGAATAACTGAGCTTTAGTTATTTATTTTTTTGAGGTACCTATACACAAACAATCGAAAAAATCAAAGAACGAATGATAATAAACGTTCTTAGAACTATGACATAATTTCCAAGAACACAGTTTATCGGTTGAACAAACAAAATAACGATTCGGTGGACTACGCGTGCTATTGTTTAGTCACGTTTGTGTACAACGTGACACAGTCATGTTTTTGAAACCACATGTTGTGTTAGAACAGCTGACGGTATCAGGCACCAGCCGGTTATATTATGATTGTTATCGTTTTGCTAATTGAAATTGTAAATAATGGTTTTGTCTACCGTATCAGCTGATAACTTTTATTGCGTTGCTAGCAGTAATATTTTTTTTATTTTAGCTAAAGCTTGTTTACCAAAAATAAAAAAACTGTTTTCAGAAGGTAAATTTCCGGAAATTACTACGTTTGATTTTGTTTAGGTAGACACATAAATAAACTTATTTAGAAAAGCCTCGAACTACGACTATTAGGTTTCTTACAAGTTAGTTATTATAGGTACTTACCTACTTTTTAGAGTTTGAATTTTTAAACATTAATTTGTACCATTTTTTAGTGGAGTAGGTATTAGTAATTTATAAATAAATAAATAATAAATAAATACTGGACATTTCACACAACATCATCTAGCCCCAAGCTAAGCAGAGCTTGTGTTACGGGTACTAGATAACTGATATACTTAATACAATACATTACATAGATAGATATTTTTATTAAACATAGAAAAATACCCAGAACACCCTGAACAAATATCTGCAGATAGTACAAATATTTGTTCCGAGGCATTATTATATATATATATATATATTTATATATAAAATAGTTATATATATTAATGTAATATATATTTTTGGAATGTGCACATCAATCCCTTTCATTTGGATCACTCAATTTAATAATATTTTTTTAATATTTTGGTTTTTGATTTTGTTTTATTTCCTCCCTAATGAATTTAGTGTGATTTGGACTGCGCTAAGGCTGCCAAAATAATCCCCATTTTTGGCAGCCTTAGCGCTATCTAAATCTTATGAAACTTGAAAAGGGGAAACTTCTTGACCTAAATATTCCTCCTTTCAAGTTTAAAAGGATTTGGACAGCGCTGAGGCTGCCAAAATGATCTCCCATTGTTGCGTTCCCCATTGCCATTAGCTGCTGTAATGAGGGCTGGTACGGATTATGGAATATTATATTTTGACGTAATTAAATAGTGGGGCGTTCAGTTTTTAACCGACTTCCCAAAAAAGGAGGAGGTTCTCAACTCGGTTGTATTTTTTTTTTTTTTTTTTAATGTTTGTTACCGCATATCTCCGGCGTTTATGAACCGATTTGGAAAATTCTTTTTTTATTTGAATAGCTATACTTCCAGATTGGTTCAATTTTTCAGAAATCCAGTTCTGATGATGGGATCCATGAGGAATTGAGGGAACTCCTCAAATATTGTAGGCATACATATGGCGATTTTGATATTTTCAGCTACAAACCAAGTATTTGCATTCAGAAAGTATCATAATCCTTTCACCACTCTGGTTCTTTCATCATTTTTTTTTCATCCAAAATTATTTAGTCGAATACAATGGCGGAAGTCGGTTTTTTAAATGAAAAGTTATAAATAAAACGCACTCTACTACGTTATTTCTCGTATCTGTGACTAAATACATTATAAGAGTCGCAGGATGGCGGGGGATGGAGGCGGCTCAAGACCGTTCATCGTAGCATTCTAAGGGGGAGGCCTATGTTCAGCAGTGGACTTCTACAGGCTGATGATGATGATGAGGTAAGTAAATGTTTCAAAATGATTGCACAAAATAACGTTCACGAGAAACCCATGTCGAAACCATAGCTAGTGGTTGCGCAATCGTTGATAACAGCATGACTAATCGCATTGCACACTAAAACCATTGTTTAGCGGTTATCTTACTACTTAAACCTTCGATCCTTCGCGACGTACTTTACCTAACTACATCAAAGCTCTGATTATGTAATATAGGTACTTAGTGCACTTATGTTTTTATGTATCCTATCTTTGTACATTGTATTTATTTTATATTATGTTCTTGATTTATATATATTTCATGTATAATATTATATACGCTACGCTTGAGAGTGGGTTGAGATGGATAAATTTATGGATTTGAATCATATATTCATATACTTAACAGTGGCGTAGCGTGCCTTGGCGGGGCCCCGTATAAAAATTTGTTTGGGGGCCCTTATGAAGGGTAAAAATTTCTCACAAAAGAAAAAAAAATGTTTGTATAAAATTAAAAGAAATATTCATCATAATTATCTATCTGTCACTTTTTCTAAAAATTTTACAAACAATTCAAATTAAATATACACTCTCCTTGCCTTTTTTTCGGCAAACTGATTTATTAAATCATTTATAGCTAATGATGACTTTGCATTTTTGATTGATTGCTTTATTTGAGCAATTAATTATAGCAATTATTTGAGCAAATAATTTAGCCCTCGATGCTCGGGGGCCCATATACGGCGGTAGCTACGCCCCTGATACTTAACCTATTCTCTTCGTCAGCAGCTCTAAGCGGTATATTTAGTTAATTTGTTCATAGTAACTTGACAACAGCGTTGTGGGCTGCATTATTACTAAAACTATGTTTTATAACTACTTTTGTAATATTTTTTATAATGTAGCTGTTTGTTGTTGCAATAAATAAATAAAATAAAGCAAAAGGAGGGTTACATTTATTAATA
This sequence comes from Epirrita christyi, assembly GCA_951392215.1. Taxonomy (NCBI): domain Eukaryota; kingdom Metazoa; phylum Arthropoda; class Insecta; order Lepidoptera; family Geometridae; genus Epirrita; species Epirrita christyi. Next base: position 13,168,291 of record OX595850.1, read on the forward strand.
TTGTCACGGGTATTTATCGCGTGTTACCTTATTATTTATTATTCCCGACGTACCCTTAATACCCGTGACAATATTAATAAATATGTGTTCTAATCGCGAAAGGAGGGTTATAGTTTTAGCAGTCTAATGTGTGTATGTATGTATGTAAGTTTGTTCATCTGTTTCCTGGTAGCTTACAAATAACTTCGACGCATTTTGACGAATGATGTGTCATATGAAGCGTTTTGTTGTTTCATAGGCTTTATGACGTCACACTAAATTCAATATAATGGCCTTTACCAAAGTATCGTGGAATTATCCTTCCTCTACAACATTTTTAACCGACTTCCCAAAAAAGGAGGAGGTTCTCAACTCGGTTGTATTTCATTTTTTTTTTTTTTTTTAATGTTTGTTACCGCATATCTCCGGCGTTTATGAACCGATTTGGAAAATTCTTTTTTTATTTGAATAGATATACTTCCAGATTGGTCCCATTTTTTTCAGAATCCAGTTCTGATGATGGAATCCATGAGGAATTGAGGGAACTCCTCAAATATTGTAGGCATACATATGGCGATTTAGATATTTTCAGCAACAAACTAAGCATTTGCATTCAAAAAGTATCATAATCCTTTCACCACTATGGTTCTTTCATCATTTTTTTTCATCCAAATATTTAGTCGAATACAATGGCGGAAGTCGGTTTTTTAAATGAAAAGTTATAATACAATTGTTTTTATCTTTTGCGTAGTCTAAAACTTTTATTTTGGTAAAGCGGTTCATCGTTTGGGGTCCCTGATAACCTCAAGAATAACATCTTATTACTTGTATTTTCCTAGTAATTTTAGCAGTTTAACTATTCACATATTCAATAACATAACGCCCAAACAGTCACATACCTACGTAGTCTTGATCCCACACTAGGATTTCCTGTGTCGTGGGTATCAGGAACTAGGACTACCATGGTACCATAACACCCAGACCTGGAATAAATATTTGCAGATAATACAAACATTTGTCACACAGCGGGAATCGAACCCACATCGTCTCGCATCTCAGCCGGCTACTCGCCCGCGCCGCGCCACAGAGAGGTAACAACAATAAAAGCAGATTCTTACTCTTTTTGGTGTTGCTCATCTGCCGGTATCCCGCAAGGTGACGTCTTATCTCCTCTTTTATTTGCTCTCTTTATAAATTCAATTTCAAAAAGCTTATTTTAAAAACATATTTTCAACTAAAAAATATATCTTTCTTCGTTCCCTGCGGCTCTAATTTCCTTTTAAATTAAAAACTAAAAGACAAATAGGCATTCATAAAAGTTTGTATAAGTATATACAGGGTGGATTTTTGAGATGGAATAGTAAGGGCAGGTACCTTAACCGTTATAGTTACAGGAAAACCTTCCTAGAAGACCATCCATAACTTTTTAAGATATTCTGATCTGCATTCACAGATTTTGGAAAAAATGTACAGTCAGCAAGAAAATGGTAATTTTACACAAAAACTTTTTTGAATGCCAATCGATCCTGTTTCTTATAAAGATCAAAAGTCTCTACTGGACCGACTGAGGTTTGAGTACTAGAAATGTCAGAAATCACCAAAAACTTTTTTCATAAAATTTGTAAGGAAAAACAATTAAAGAACATGAAATATTGTTTGTTGCCAAACTATCCTATTTCTTACTGTGAACACAAGACTTTGAGGCCAACTGAAGTTTGAGAACACAAACTACGGTAAGTCACAAGACCGGGTTTACACGCATGTAACTTATGCAGGGGGCATAAGATTAATTTTAGTTTTTGCTAAGCCATATGCCATGGCCATATGCTAAGGCATAGTGGCATACAGAACCTCGAAGCAAAAGTGCCTACCTAAGTGGAAAATCATAGTTGCGTCCATAATCTTCTACAACATTAGAACTTAAACAAATAAAAATAAAATAAAATCATTTTAACATGTAGTTTTAAACACAGACAAGGTAACAAGATTGGTAACATTTAGGAGATCTACGAAATAAATTGCTCAAAATGACCGCCATTTTCACGAATACACAAGTTCACTCGTTTTAGTACCGTGTAAGTAGCAACTGATCATTTTCTTAGATGGATATTATTTAAAACCCTTGTTAATGCATACTAAGTTTGAAAGTTAAAACTTTTTCAACAAATTTTTGTTCAGTCAGTCTTTTTTATAACGGATTATAGCGGATCCACCGAGAATAAAAAATTTGCCCAAAGTTGAAGTTACCAAAACTACCACTACTTACTTTTACTTTTTTGGTTACTTTTACCAAAATGTATGGAAAAACTTTTTCGCGATTTCTGACATTTCTAGTACTCAAACCTTAGTCGGTCCAGTAGAGACTTTTGATCCATAAAAGAAACAGGATCGATTGGCATCATAAAAAGATTTTGTGTAAAACTATCATTATCTTGCAGACTGTACATTTTTTCCAAAACCTGTGAATGCAGATCAGAATATCTCAAAAAGTTATGGATGGTCTCCTAGGAACGTTTTCCTGTAACTATAACGGATAAGGTACCTGCTCTTACTGTACTGTCTCAAAAATCCACCCTGTATAATCAAAAAGACATCAAGATTTGCAGCCTTCAAAATTTTGGAAACAATGAACAGAAAAAAAATCGAGTGATTTGAAGCGTAATTTAGCTGAGATATTTATATAGGTGTACGTGGTAGCCTTAAGTAAAGGAAGTAATTAAAACAAAGAAGTGATTTTTTTGAATTTTTATTTCCCAAAACGAGCCGAATCGTCCAAATGTCTCGTCGTCAATTCTATGACATAAAACTACGGCTTCTAAGATAAAAATAGACATCAACAATTTCTAAAGGATATATTCTAAGAAAATCACTAAACAGTGAAAACGGCATGCAATAGTAATAAACAGTTATAAGAACTCTAATGAAACCCTACTCAGTACCATGTGCATAACCAAGTAATCTAAAAGTGAAAAATCTATGGTACTGAGAATATCAATATCTACTGTCTAAATGCCCTACGTAGCACAACGATCAACAATTCCTGTCAATCCTCAAAATCCCAATGGACTAGAGTTTTGTTTAGTTGCCGGCAGATAGCTGGACAACCTTGTCGTTGACTTCTAGGAGTTCTGCCATGTACTCTTCATCAGCCATGACGGTGGCGAGATGTTTCAAGATGGATAAAAGTTCGCCATCCCTCAGATGGAGCTGGTCATTACACTGCTCAACCTCGTCCACCACCTCATCTGGGATCTGGAAAGAAACAAGACTTTAGTATCGTAGCAATGATTTTCAAGATAAATTTCATTAATATAACTTTGATGTTTTACATAACATAAAACCCAACAGTCACATACGCAAGTCATAATCCCACATATGCCCACAATAGGATTCCCTGTGTCGTGGGTATTAGGAACTGCAAAAAATGATGATGAACAAAACCTTTGGCTGCGACCGCGCCTGGTATCATTGTACCAGCTTAGGCTGTAAGTTTTACAGTATTGGTGTTGAGTACCTACTCAGTGGATTACACAGCAGTGGATGCTACAGCAAAGGATGCTGCTGCCCATCCCCTGGTGTAATCCCTTAGTCGACTTTTACGATATCTCCGGGAGACATAGGGGTATTTTCTTACGCCAGGCACACCACGGCATCAAAAGAGCTAAATTAGTTGGCTTAAAAAACAAATACACTTATGTATTTATTTCGGTAGTTCTGTGTGAAAATGATCTACCTCTTATCATCATTGTGTTGAGTAATTTGATTTGGTGTCGTGGCGTACCGTAAACTATCGGTGTCGGTGTTGGAATTCCCATAAGTTTTCATAACTGGCTTCTTTCCAAAACGTCGGAAACCCATTCAAATAAAATACAAGTTTGTTATTAAAAGCAGGTAGCGTTTTCTGTCCCAAATTGTAAATCCTACTAATATTATAAACGCGAAAGTTTGTGAGTATGGATGGATGGATGGATGGATGGATGGATGGATGTTTGTTACTCTTTCACGTAAAAACTACTGAATGGATTTTAATGAAACTTTACAATAATATAGCTTATACATCAGACCAATTGTCCATAATATGACGATAAGTGACCAGTAATTAGGAAAAAATCTATCATCTGCGAGCTATTCTGGCGTGCGCTGCCAAAACCGCTAGAGTTACACATAATGTAATGTATGATAGAAATGTTTATCTTAAATATTCCTACAAAAAAGGCCGCCACAGTATATATCTATATCTTATGTGTATACCATTACAGCCAAAATGTGTATAATACTGAACGAATTTGAGTGAAATTTGAAGTGGAGATACCTTATACCCTGGATTAACACATAGGCTACTTTTCATCGTCATCATCATCAATTTTCATCATTATTCACGCGGGTGAAACCGCGGGGCGCAACTAGTTAATTATATGTACTTTTTTGTAGTTTTTGTTTCTCATAGCCTCATACTTTGGTTTCCACATTCTTTCAACGACGCGTTTTTATTACCCGACTGATATTTAATATTTGTTTAACTACATAGTACCCGAGTGATTTTGCTCGGAAAACTTCGAAAACTCGGAAAAACGCGTTTTCCCAGTAATGAAACCTAGCTAGATCGTTTTTTTGCCCCCAAAAAACCCACATCTAGCAAATTTCATCGAAATCGTGATTAGAGCCGTTTTAGAGATCTCAACACATTATAAATACAAGTATTGCTCGTTTAATAGTATAGGATAATTATTAAGCTAGTTTTCTGACCTAGGAAACAAAGGCTTTTGTCCAATATGGGGACAATTTGAAGGTTTGAGTGCTTATCGTTTCAACACATATCTAAATGTTCATCCCATTTGGTATTTATATCAGTTCAACCTGGTATTTTATTTCAATTCTCGTTTCATCCAACATTTACCTACTGCTAGAATGAATTGATGACAAACCTACTCAAGTGTGTATATCAGTTCAAAATAATATGTATAGTACCTTCTGCAACTCCACGAAAGTCTCAAACTTCAGCTTCTTCCTCTGCTTTCCGTTGTGTCCATCGAAGAACATGGTGAAGACCTGGTCTTTCGGCTTAACTGGGAAGTAGATACCGGCTGTCAGATGGCCCTTGGCGTTCCTGGCGAGGAGACTCCTGGAATAACGAGAGATGGGGATTAATAACATAACATAACACTCAACAGTTACATACATAGTCCTGATCCCACACTAGGATTCCCTGTGTCGTAGGTATCAGGAAATACGAGTACCATGGTACTACAACACCCAGATCCGGAATTTTTTTTTGCGGACCATGCAAATATTTGTACCGCAGCGGGAATCGAACCCTCTTGCGTCTCAGCCAGCTATTTGCCCGCCACGCCACTGACGTCGTCAAAACAAATTCATTTGACATTGTTTGCTACCTACCTATTGTTAACTCTTTGAAAGACAACAGTTCAATAATTTACCATGTGCATTAGTTAGATATTTTCCGTGAGGTAATTTTAATTTATAACATTAGCCAAAATTGTCTGTTTCTGAAACTTGGGAATTAATAATGTTAGATTTTTTCCTTGTAATAATTTTAATTTATCTAATAACATTACCCAAAATTGACTGTTTCTGAAACTTCTGAATTAATTATCTTAGTTTTTTTCTTTGACATGGTTTTAATTTATCTAATAACATTACCCAAAATTGTCTGTTTCTGCTTAAATACTATAACATCATTATCATCCATAACAACGGCATATATCACATATATCAATATCGGTATATCAATTCCAAGTGCTGAGATTATTTTTATGTTACCTCAACCACGTTGCAAAACAGATAAGATTTCTATAGCTTTTGTTTATCTTACTGTCTGTGTTGATAATGTGCTGTTAAAGTATAATTGCACTCATAAAACGATGGCACTAATATTTTTTTTATATCAGTCAATCACTGCTCTTATAATCTTTTCTTTTATCCTTTCTGAGGGTCTGAATCAAGGAATTATTGGGTTTGACTTTTCGCAATTTATATCTAACCTTTCCCATGTATGTTCTCTATTATATCATCATCATTGTCTTGCCTTTATCTCAATTTATTTGGGGTCGACGCAGTACGTCTTTTTCTTCCACTCTCTTTCAATCTTTTCTCAGATCTTCCTATTCCTTTCTATATTTTTTTTATGTTCTCTATACGTATGTAGAAAATTATATTTACCTCATATCCCAAACCAAGTTTCTTTTCTCTGTAACGGTGACCGCGGAGAGATAAGCCTTGGCGACGTAAATGAGGGACAGGCGTTCCTTTGTGACGGCTCCTCTGGTCTCCCTCTCATGCCACTCCACGTAGTTGCTGTTGTGGAGGTTCAGCTGGTAGTTGTACTCCTTGCGGCAATGAGGCTCATCTGATTGTGTGAACCAGCCTGGAAAAAATAGATGCCCATCAGAGTTTGTCGAATGAAATGGAATTTAACTTTTTTTTATTAGCCGGTAGACATCCACTGCTGGATGAGGCCTCCCCCATAGCATGCACATCGTGTAATGGGGGCATTTGCCATAATCACCACGCTTGGCAGGTGGATTGGTGATCGCGGTTTGGTGTTCAATACTTAGGTGGATGCTGCCCATCCCCTGGTGTAATCATTTAGTAGCCTTATACGTCATCCATAGGAAGAGTTGCTAATGGAGACGAATTTAACTCATATGCTGAAATATGATAAGAAACTTACCAGTGTGTGGGTAGCAACGGTCAGCCATCACGGTGACAACGCGAGAGATGTGATAACCCAAATCCGACAAAAAAATTCCAGGTCTGCCCGCAACCTTTACGTGGATAGCAACCATCACGTGATCTTTCTCCGTCTCGATGATAAACCCTTGAGGTCCAGGGAATGATGTTGCATAGTCTTCAAGATCCTGGATGTTCTCGTCACAAGATACCAGCATCATCGACTTAGTTATTCCCGGGAAGTCGTTCTCTAAACTCTTCAGACGCTTCATCACCTCCATGCCCAAGCCAACACAGGTGTTTTTGTGGGCACGGATGGGCGGGTTGTACTTGGGAAAGTATTCCGCCAAAGTTTGGTCGGGTGATGACATGTACGCGTCGTACAGAGACAGGAAATTGTTGACCGAATCATAGTTTTCGGAGACGACGAGACGGCTCAACAGCGCCTCGGCTTTGGCGACCAGATCCTCGTACTGCGCGAGGGACAGGTGCAAAGCCGGGCGGGGTGCCCCCCACCGCGGTGGCGGAAGGGGGTGTTCTGCCGGCCATTGGAGGCCAGCGGCGTGCTTGGTTCCGCTTCCGAGTCAGCTCAACCACTCGGCTCCCCAGCGACCCATAACGCGGCGTATAGCGCGCTCCTCGCTTGAAGTGGAAGCGAGAGGCGAGGCGGAGTCCAGGCAATACGATCCTGCGACCCCAGTGGCTCCCACGCCCACCGGCGCATCGGGAGACCACCCTAAATCCTTAATTAACGGTTTTATATTTAACATATCTGAAAAGAGGGAAAAAAACTCAAATTAATAATTAGATAAGCCTAGCAAAAATTCAATTGATTTGAAATGTAAGAACATGTCTGACCCAAAGGAATCCTAACTGTACCATAGTATAAGCATAATTCAAACACCCTCTGTGGCTGTGTCTCTGACCTCTGTGGCGCGGCAGGCGAAGGTTCGCCTGCGACGCAGGAGGTCGCGGGTTCGATTCCCGCCTCTGAACAAATATTTGTACGATCTGCAGATATTTGTTCAGGGTGTTCTGGGTATTTTATAAGTATAATAAAAAATATCTATCTATGTAATGTATTGTATTAAGTATATCAGTTATCTAGTACCCATAACACAAGCTCTGCTTAGCTTGGGGCTAGATAATGTTGTGTGAAAAAGTTCAGCATTTATTTATTTATTTATTATTTATTAAACAACTACTGGTTACATACATACATAAAATCACGTATTTTTTCCGTAGGGGTAGGCAGATACCACGGATTTCCACTTGCTACGATCCTGGCATACCTCTTTTGCTTCATTCACTCTCATTAGATTCATAATAATAATATATCTATGTGCGTCGGTGTAGGGTACTTTTGACCTGGCCTTTCCTGGTTATATACCTACATTAATAACAGTACCTAACAACTACCTATTTAACTCCCTCAACAACAGTTACTTTATCGATCCGCCAACGACGCGGTATTATGACTCACACTTTTCACCATAAACAGTAACTGAACTCGAAAAGTGTGTTTGTGCGTCATCGTTACGCCGAAAATGTGCAGATTATGGCAAAACGCCAGATGTCTGGAAAAACTGGTGCTTTCCAGATTTCGCTTATCTCAACGTCACTATTCAAACGGTTTGAGAATACATGACAGGGTTTACAAAAACAGTGGTTAAATAGGTAACTGTGTTATGTTATATAATGAATAACGTAATATGTTTCAAATTGCCTACTTCCCTATTTATGACGGCTATTGACAGGATAATATAAAAAATTTAAAGTTCGTTCCCACCACAGCATGGTCGATAGGGTTATTTCCTATAGTAATGGCTTCCTGGTCGGTGTTTCGATTAGGTATAGGTATACCCATAGTGGGTCAAACGATATCCACTGATGACGCAGTAAGTGCACGTGATACAAACGTGTACAATGGTATCGATCATACGATGTTCAAGGTCAAAATCATTGTGAATTTATCAAGCAATTTTTATATTTACGTTCAATCAATACTGTTTCGTAAATATCTCGGGATATATCCCCAGATAAAATAGAATGTGCGGTCAAAAAATGCATTCGAAGTTTAAAAGTTAGTGTGCGTTTACTAAAATTATTTAGAACAGTGTTTATAAACAAAGAAAGGTGGAAACTAACTATGTTAAAAATAGATGAAAGCTAAATGATAATGAATGGAGGTTGATTGATTCAAAAATACTGAGATAACAAATGCATGTCAGTCAAATAATGCATGCCGAATGGGTCAGACTCCTTGGTGACTAAAAAACAAAAACAAAAATGGGGTTAACGTACCCATAGTGGCCTTGAGCCGAGCGATGCTTGCGTTTCCTTTGGGGAGGTCCTTGTATGTTAACTTCTAGAACGAAACTGGTTTAATTTTCGTTCGCGCGTCCTATATAAACCATCCATTGCGTCTCGACACCTCCCCGCTGCCTCGTCCCTCCTGCGTCATTCGATCGTGAAAACGAATCTCTGTGTGTGTGATACAGTTATTTGCAACGTGAGTTTGTTTGCTGGTGTGGGTGTGCGCGTCAAAACAAACACACACTTTTGCATTTTCTGTGTAACACATTGGAGTTAGTTACCATGTGGCATTGATGCATTGATGTATATATGTTACTAAAGCCATGTGTTATGTAGGTACTCGGTACCTACCTACTGACTAAAATAATTCTGGGAAAATCCTTTCTCGTGACCATGTAGGTATTACCATTAAAACTGTGACAAGCGACAAAATTAAATTAATTTTTATTACAATTTAAAATAAAATATTAAATAATAGTGAACAAAGATCACCTACTATATGTGTGTACATACTTGCAAAGTTTTCAAACTTATTTAATATCTTTAGCTAGATAGGTATAGGTACGATGCTAGCCAGACCATTTCCAAGAACTAAAAGGGGGAAATAAAGTAAATTATGGCTGACCTCGCCACCCCCTAATTCCATTAGTAATAACAACAGGGTGGTATGGTAGGGCCTCTCTCACAAAGTTGTTGCTGTTATATTACCTGACCTAAGAGGTATTGCATTTCTAATGGGCTGGGTTACCGTTTCTCACGAGGTGGTCCAAACCGCGCCGTTTCCATCATTATTTCAAATAAAAATAAATGTGTATGGTGGTGTACCTATAATCATCAAATCAAAAGAATTGTATTTATTGAAATCAAAATGATCATTTTGAATATTCCAACGCGACCAAGCCTAGAAGAATCAGGCAACAAACACGGCTTGGCTTACTTTGATGATCCGTCTTACCACTAGGTGGGAAGCGCCTGTGTGGTGCCTCGGAGCAGGGAGTTGCTGATACATAGTAAATGAGAACTTAAACACCTTAGGAAGGTAGTCAAAAGTAAACAAACTTTAGCAAAAGTTTATAAGACAGCACACGCTACGCTTGATAAACTTATAAATACTTACCTAACAATCTAATAGAACCATGCAAATAGGTAAGTACAGACATAGCAAATTTCCACTTTAGCAGTCTAGGGGATTCCTGTATCCTATACACACATATATATCAATTACAGTAGCACAGACATAGCAAATTTCCACTTTAGCAGTCTAGGGGATTCCTGTATCCTATACACACATATATATCAATTACAGTGTAAATTATGATGTATACGTTAGCATTACTTTTTGATAGAGATTTGGTGAGAAAGGCCCTAAGCACCATAAGCTGAGCTAAATACCATTAGCTGAAAGCCAGTGACCTCGGAAGGTCGATTCTAGCGAATGTAGTCATTTCTGAAAATAGACCGATCGATATTTTTGTTTTTACCTGAGCACTGAGTGATGTATTTATTTCACCATCATCATTCACTGCTGGACAAGGCCTCCATAAAATACAAAAGAGTGAATTGACATAATCACCATGCTTGGCAGGCAGATTGGTGATTGCAGTATTCGTGTTGAGTACTCAGGTGGATGCTGCTGCCCATCCCCTGGTGTAATCCCTTAGTCGACTTTTACGGCATCCTCGGGAGGAGACGGAGGGGTCTCCCCTCCGCACCACGGCAATGATTTTGGTTAGTTTGGATTTATTATTCATTTAATTTGTCTTCATGGGTACAAAAATCACAAACTTTATTGAACAAGCGAAGCGAGTTCTCTGAGTCAAGTTGGAAGAATCGGCGTTTGTATGTATGTATGTATGTATGTTTGTCCGATGAAAACTTCCTAACCGTTAATTCGATCTTCATGAAATTTTGTATAGGGGTAGATAGTATTGGTACAATTTGTAGGTAAGGTTATGAGCTATATCGGTTGGGGGGTTGATGAGATATTGGTTTCCAAGTGGGGGTAAAAAAAATAAAAGGGAGACAGTCAGATCAAGTGGGATGTCTAATTAAAGCGCTTTAGTTGGACATTTCAAAACTGTTTTTAATAAGTATTTAGACAATATAGTTTTTGAGATATTAGGGAAAAACAAAAACGTAAAAATCTAAAATTCTAGGGTACTTCCAGAAATCTCACAATGCTGAAATTTGGTATGCTGGTAGCTTTTGTGACACAAATACAGGAAAAAGTCTGAAATTGCAGAATTTAGAAACTTGTACACCATAAAACATAAACCAATATAAAAACCATTGTTGACCTCCCATTTCTAGGAATTTGAATGATGTTGGAGTTCTATGTTTCGTCAAAAGGACGTTATCACGTTATCGGTATGTAGTATTACCAATTACGGCCGTTGCTTAGTCCTATTTAAAGGTTATTTCGATGATGTGTAGGAAATAACATCGAGGTGATTTTTTTTAAAAATAATAATGGAAAATATGTAAAGACTTAAGTAGGTAGGTACTTAAATAGTCGGGCTGATTATGGTGTCATCGCGTGGTCTCGGTTCGGGGCGAACCACTAGTTTAATTAGTAGACGCTTTATTTCAAAGATTTATTTATTTGCCATAGTTATGTTAGCTACTACATTACTACGTATTTATCTATGCCTAAGTTTTATGTGATTATAGAAAATTTGAAAAATTTGTAATTGAATAAAAGTACCGTGGTGTGTCGGGCCATAGAATAGACTCCTCCTTCTCCTCCCGTTGATGTCGTAAAACAGGAATAGAGCAGCAGCATCCACTTAAGTAATCAATACCTATTGGTGATTGGGTGTTCGCAGTATTTTGTGGAGTTGGGTTGGTTGCGGTGAGATTAGCTGGGGGATAATAGACATCATTATCTGCTGGTTGGTATACGTACACTACTGTGGGCAAAGGCCACGAGCGGTGCATAGAATGGAATGCTGCATAGCATCTTCATCAGCCGGTAGACATCAACTGCTGGATGAGGCCTCCCCCATAGCATGCATAGCGTGCAATGGGGGGATTTGCCATAATCACCACGCTTGGGCACGCAGCTCGCATCTCAGCCGGCTACTCGCCCGCCGCGCCACTAAGACTGCGTTTCCACCAAAGATGTAAGAGGTAAATGAGCGGTGCGAGGATGCGAAGCGAGGCTGTGGAACGATGCGAGTGTTTCCACCAGAGATGTGCGAGATAGATGAGCGGTGCGAGGATGCGAAGCGAGGCTGTGGAACGATGTGAGTGTTTCCACCAGAGATGTGCGAGATAGATGAGCGGTGCGAGGATGCGAAGCGAGGCTGTGGAACGATGTGAGTGTTTCCACCAGAGATGTGCGAGGTAGATGAGCGGTGCGAGGATGCGAAGCGAGGCTGTGGAACGATGCGAGTGTTTCCACCAGAGATGTGCGAGATAGATGAGCGGTGCGAGGATGCGAAGCGAGGCTGTGGAACGATGTGAGTGTTTCCACCAGAGATGTGAGAGGTAGATGAGCGGTGCGAGGATGCGAAGCGAGGCTGTGGAACGATGTGAGTGTTTCCACCAGAGATGTGAGCGGTGCGAAGATGCGTAGCGAGGCTGTGGAACGGTGCGTAGATGAGCGGTGCGAGGATGTGTAGCGGGCTCTTTTCAGACTGACTGCTAGTAGTTTCTCGCTCGCACACATCCCTCGCAACACATTCCTCGCAACACATCCCTCGCTTGTTTTGTACGTACAAAAACCTCGCTCGCTAAGCCGTTTCCACCAGCGCTGCGCTGAGCGAGGCTAGGTAAATGAAGTGATTTTATTGGTTCTTACAAACATCCCTCGCTACGCATCCTCGCTCATCTCTGGTGGAAACGCAGCCTAAGATCGTTATAAAGTCGAGGCGATGAAACTTTACAGTATCAGCATAAACATCAGAATAATAATTAATTTATAATTAGTATATGTCTATGTTTATAAAAGAGGTTCCACACGGGCGAAGCCGCGAGCAATACAATGAATACATAATCATAATCATAATCATTTATTCATTTCTAAACATGGGTAAATAGTAAAAGGTGACAAATAATTTAAGGAGAACAAGCCATGCTTTACCAATTTCGGCATGCAAATGGTAAACCTACATTTAAAATCATTTTAATAAAATCAAATTACATTATTAAAAAAACAAAATCAAATCAATCAAATGTCAAATATACGGTAAAAATTAAAAATGTCAGATAGGTCAGATTCGATACATTGGTTCATTCCCACTAGTCCCTTTTGGCAGTCCCTTTAAAGGTACTAATGGGACTTTTTTTCCCACTAGTTCCTTTGAAATAATCAAAGGAACTAGTGGGACATCATGTAATATACCAATTAAAATACTGTCAGACAAGAATTCCTCAATTGTATAATATGCTTTTTTGGTCAATAAATCATATAATTTTCTTTTAAAAGCACTTAGATTTGGTAACGCTCGAACAGAAGGTGGTACCCTATTGAAAATTATGGGTGCCATGCAAAACGCACTCTTGCGTAGACATTTTGTTCTAAATGAAACATTTCGACATTTTTACCCACTTGGCGGCTTCCAACTGCAAACCATTGAAATAACTCTGGGTAGGCCTTGACAAATACAGCAATACTCGGGGTCTCTCGCAACATATCCGGTTTTGAATGTCCGTTTGACATGGTAATTTGAATGACAGGATGAGTCAGACTGCACGTGACGACACAGATCAAACAACTACGTAACGCGAAGGCTTATTATTATTCACACATCCTCGTGCCACACGCTCAGGCATGACTAACGAATCAGCTGTTGTGAACAAGAAACGCCTCTAAGATTCTTTTGTATTACATATCTAAACTTTGATTGAAATTAGCGGTATGTCATCATGGTCATCAGCTACTGTTTGACGTCCACTGCTGACGAGGTCTTCGACCATGGTAAAATGCAATGGGAGGATTTAAATTTAAAAAATAATGGTCTTTTATACAGATTTCTTGGATCCACAATGTCAAATAGATAATTAATTAATAAAAGCAATATAAAATGATGATATCGATTACAGATAATCACCACGCTTGGGGGCGGATTGATGATCGCAGTTATAGATTGGTGATATTTAGGTACTCAGTTTTTTTTTTGTTTTTGTTTTCTTTTATATCCACAATCAGCTGGTGGGCTATAGGCGGATGGGTGGATAGGTTCCTGACGTTTCGGATCCAGACTCATCAGTCCTTCCCACATTATAGAAGGTTATCGAAGACATGGGTTCTCTTCAACCGCCTTGTGCCACATGGATTAATAATCAAAAACGCTTGGGGGCGGATTGATGATTGCAGCTATAGATTGGTGATATGTAGGTACTCATTTGAAACGCTCAGATGGATGATGGATGGTGGTGTGTCTGGCCTAAGAATAGACCCCCTTTCTACTCACTAATAGTAATAGTAAGTAAGTAAATTTATTGTTCATAAAACAGATTAAATAAAATTCGAAAACGCTATGGATCCCGCACTAGGGCTAGCCTGTATCGGATACCCCGTACTAAGTTTACCAAATAAACAAATAATGGAGAAAACATGCGAGACAATAAATAAAAATTTAAGTAAGTTAATAGGGTATTACACAACAATAGAAACAACCAGCCAAAAAGATGCCAATAAACTAACCACAAAATATAAAATATAAACTAACAGGGTGTGTGTGTATATGAGTAGATTTGTGTGTGATGTATGTAGTGTGAGTGTGTATGTGATGATGAGTGAGTGAGGTTATACGTATTAAACCAAAGCGACCAATAAGGACTCTGTCTCGTCGTAATCCAGTGTCAGCAGCCACTTCCTAATCTTAGCCTTAACACCATAGAGAGAACAAGATTCAAGCTCACATTGCGTTATTGCATGCTTGTATATAAATGGAAACGAGAAATGTTTGAAACGAGTTGCGAATATTGTTTTTACCAGGGGAACTTTGACTTTAAGGCGACGGCTATTTGAAACAGAGGTGCGCTTTGAAAATGATTGATGGTAAGCCAACACTACTTTTTGAATGTAAAGTTGTCGTACTGTCAAAGTTTGCGTGTCTTGGTGGAGTTGTTTGGTAGGGTACCTGAAAGGCTTACGGAACATTACCCTCAAAACAGATCTCTGGGCTCTTTCCAGCTTAATTATAAAGGTCTTAGCCGCTCCGCCCCAGACTGGCAAGCAATAACACAGTATAGACTGACAGAGGGCAGAATATACCATCAGCAGTGTTTCCTTGTCAGCTCCGTCACGGAGTAGCTTTATAATATGAATAAATTTTCGAACGCGGCCAGATAGAGAATTGATGTGTTGCCGGAAGGCAAGTCTCTCGTCAAGAACAATTCCTAGGTACTTAATACACTCAGCCCGATTAATGAGTTCACATGAGCAATCTTTAGGTATGCCGAACATGCCGCACTTGTGTATCTTTACAGTCAGGGAAACGGGAGGAGAAGTGGCCACAGTTTTATGAAAACAGAGGTATTTTGTTTTATCCGCATTTAGCGTCAAAAGATTAAGGTCTAACCATGCTGCAACAGACGAAAGGCCTAACTCCGCAATGTAATGTAATGTAATGTAATGTATTAAGGGATTACACCCTGGTGTAATCCCTTAGTAAGGCTTTTAATACATCCACGGGAGGAGTAGAAGGGGTCTATTCTTAAGCTGGAACACAACGGCACACGGTAACGGTGTCACCTATACTATTAGTCAATTATCATCTTTATTTCACGAGGTTTATGAACTGTAACTGAAATTCCTATCGCACAAACACGTGCACAGCCGACAAATGTGCGCGCGTGTGCGTAAATAATCTCTTTGTGCACGTGTTTATAAACAATGGTCTCTTGCTAAGCAAATTTCTACTTTAGCACATTAATATAAGAGTTTCTGATTATTAGTAATAATGTGGTATTTTGATAAGGACAGTTGTAGTGGTGGTACTTTTCCAGAGACGTTTGTTTATGTACAACCTTCACAGAATAAATAATAGTAGCTGAGTTTACTGCGCAGTTTTCAGATATAGATAATCCTACTAATATTATAAATGCGAATGTTTGGTTGTTCGTTGTTACCCTTTAACGCTATCATTACACGCCATTACACGTCATTATTTTCGCGTGTTTTGACACATAGGCTATATTATATCCCGGTAAAATAAGAGCGAAGCCCCGGGTTGGTGCTTGTGTTTTATTTCTGCCTTATCATGTAATTGTATCGACAAATTCAGAATGTTTTTGATACTCTCCCCATCGTCCTCGGGATGATGGGGGGAGGAGGAGAGGGGGGTGTTGTGAAGACACGTGTATGTTTTCGTAAGACCACGTGAAATCCTGAATGAGCGAATCTGTGTCTAAAAAGCAACACGGCGTCTTAACTCTTTGTTTTTCCGTTTGCAAACTTGGAACCTTTCATATCTGCCTAAAAACTTCAGCATAGTGCTTTAATATTTGACGTTTACTATCGTCTCGGTAGCGTTATATATTCGTGCTTGGGCCTCTGACCGCAGGCAGGCATATCCGGTAGACGAGACATAATAGCATAGCATACCTAGGTCCTACTAGCTACAATTTACAATAACACAGATTGTGTTTTTTTTTGGGTTAATAAATCGCTATTTATCAGAAACGAAGATTTTGTTTTGAAATTAGTTTTTCTTTATGAACTAAAATGTCTGCTCATTTATTATCAAATTTATGAAGAAAAAAAAAACAACAAAAGATCAAAAACAATAAGTTAATTATTAGACTTGTTTGTTGCTATAGGCAAATTATAATGAATTAATTTATAGACTTTAGACCTGAAGCTGAACAAAATGATGATAATAAACATCAACCACTTAAACAACCTGCTCTGCCTCACGTGGTGAGTTTGTGTATTTTATAATCTGTATATTATCTATTTAGATAAAATTCAAAGTCCTGACTGACTCACTGACTGATTGACTGATATAACAACGCACAGCCTAAACCGCTGGTCCTAGAGACATGCTATTTGGAGGGTGTGTTTCTTATAGGGTGCACTAAGAAAGGAATTAAAAAGAAGTAAGTGGGTCTTTTATGGGGAATTCTGTACGGTTATATAATAAGCTTCCAGAAGGTGCATCTAAACTTCCTGTTCGAAGATTTAAATCCTACATAAAGAATAATCTAATAGAAAGCGTATTACACTCTCGATGACTTTAATGATAAAGCTGCGTGGCCTGATGTCGCTCTGCCACTCGATTGCTTAAATTAAAATTTGCAATATCTGTACTTACCTATTTACATTTGTCTATTAGATTGTTATTTATTAGTATAACAAGCGTAGTGTGTGCTGTCTTTACATACTGTTGGTGATGTTTATTTACTTTTGACTACCTTCCTAAGGTTTTTAAGTTCTCATTTACTATGTATCAGCAACTTTTTGCTCCGAGGCACCACACAGGCGCTTCTCACCTATTGGTAAGACCATTTATGGAAATCTCGTAGAGGCTCTACGTCGTTTTGTCGTAGCTAAAACTTTCACTTGTAACTTATCGACCACTACATATTCTACATAATCGATATAATATAGATTTTATTTTATCGAAATTTCTGAAAAGGTCGTAAAGCTATATCGTTTTGCTGTAGCCTGAAAATGTCACTTCTATTTCATCGACGGTGGAGCTGGAAGTGTTATAATTTAAAGTATGTGTGAAAAGCCATCTCGTTGAGGCTCTACATAGTTTTGTCGTAGCCTGAAAATTAAACTTGGACGGTGGTATTGGAAGTGTTTTTATCATTTAAAGTATATTCGAAAATAGAACAGTCTAAAATAGAAAAAAAGTTAAGAGGTAAGGTACACTGGCAACCAATCCCGATAGTCTTGGAATCTATGATTATTTTTTATCATTTGTTTTGTTGTAAACTACAATACACTCGAGAGCAATGAATCCGGGTCACTTAAAGAATGTTAAAAATCTCGGAAACTAAAAATTATAGATTAATGCAATAAATTGTATTTAATAGACAATGTAATACTCCTTAAATGAAGGTAAAAAAAATATGAGTCACCATACATTTTATTAACACAAAATTACATAAAGAAAAAAACTGCTGATCTCTCCTTAAAACAAAAATAGGAAACATGAAATTTTTGAACTTTATTACGATTTTCTTGAATTTTAATACTTCGTATTGCCTCCTCGTGCTTCCATTACTGCGTTTACGCGGTTTGGCATGCTGTACACCAAGTTCCTTATACGATTTTGGGGAATATTCTCCCATTCCTCTGTGAGAGCAATTTTGAGCTCACGAAGCGTGATTGGGGGAGGGTTTCGTTGTTTTACGCATCTGCCTAGCTCGTCCCAAGCATGCTCGATCGGGTTGATATCCGGGCTGCGCGCTGGCCACTCCATACGAGTAATGTTCATCTCTTGAAGGTAGTCATTCACAATCCTACCTGTATGAGGTCGGGCATTGTCATGCATAAATATAGCATCCTCACCTAAATTGACCATAAATGGACCAACGTGATCATTGAGGATTTCTTCCACATATCTTACGCTAGTTAAAGAGCCGTTTTCTATGATCACCAGCTCTGTGCGACTTTCAGAAGAAATTCCGGCCCACACAAGTACAGACCCACCACCGTAGGCTACTTTTTCTTCGATGCATGCTTGCTTGAATCTTTCCCCTGGTCTTCGATACACTCTGTGTCTTCCATCGTGCTTGTAGAGCATAAATTTTGATTCGTCGAAGAACATAACTTTTGACCAATCTTCAATACTCCAATTTACGTGGCTCTGGGCATATCTTAGTCTTGAAATACGATGCCCACGCTCCAGTTTAGGGCCGTTTGCAGGTCTAAGGGGTTTTAAGTTAGATTCAGCAAGCCGACGTCTTACTGTCCATGCACTTGGGTTACTTCCTCCGAGGCGTCGAAACTGATTTGTGAGTTCAGTTCCTGTGAGAAAGCGATTTCGAAGCATGGTGTTCACCAAGTATCGGTCTTCTCGTGCTGTGGTACACCTGGTTCTGCCCGTTCCTGGTCTGCGTAGGTTAGAACCAGTTTCTTCGTAACGTCGGAGAACTCTTTGTACTGTTGACAGCGACACACCGACAGTCCTGGCTGTATCGCGCTGACTCCGGCCGGTTTCCAGCATTGTAAGTATTCTGGTGCATTCTTCAGGCGTAAGCGACATAATTTCAGCTTGAATAATTAATATAGAGCACTATCAACATGGTTTATGTACCCACATAAATGACAGATTACAAACAAAAGCAAAACCAAATGCTGTAATTTCGTAGTTCCATCTTCGAAAGTGGCCCTTTTTCAAATTTGATTTTTTTATGATATAACTTTACAATAACTAAGAAGTTTTAATACCTTCATTTAAGGAGTATTACATTGTCTATTAAATACAATTTATTGCATTAACCTAGCATTTTTAGTTTCCGAGATTTTTAGGATTCTTTAAGTGACCCGGATTCATTGCTCTCGAGTGTATATCACTAAGAAAACATCAAGATCTTGGAGTCGAGCGTGTGTTTACGAGATAATGTTAAGTACTGACAATGCAAAATGGGTATTATACACTATCATGCACTCAAGTCCCTTAACCATTGTTTTACAGTTCAAAAGCGCTTTCCGTACATGTGTAAGTAAGTACTACAACAATTCGATCGTCTCAAGTATGCACAACAAGATGTCCTTCATAATTTCCTATATATATATACCTAATGGCTTTAATAGACACAGTCAGATATTCGCTTGCAAGCAGTCATTCTTTCAACTCACCGAATTCAAACAAACAAAATATGGCCAAGATATTTTGCTTTATTGTCGTCTGTTTGATGATAATTCAAATCCAGGCGGCTGGACCTGGATCCTGTACAGGTGCGGGTTCGTGCACAGGGGCAGGCTCTGGCAGAGGGATTGGATGCTGCACAGAAGCTAACTCCTGTAGTGGAGCGAACAGTGGAGGAGGCACGGGTTGTTGCACCGGAGTTAACTCCTGTTCTAGCGTCGGATCTGGAAACTGCATCGGCTGTTGTACTACAGCTAATTCCTGTTAAGTTTAGGTAAATAAATAGTAAATTCAACTTGTTATGTAGTTTATTTCCAATATGAAATTAATTATTTATTTATCTAACAAAATTATACTTACTTACTTTTCTATGCTCTTTATTCTAAATCACTATGAATTTTCAAAACAGAGGGCTTTTATTACGAGCATTGCATTGCAACTATCGTTTTGCGAGGCGCAATTCACACTGACTACTAGTATCAAATCATTAATCTGTGCTGTTACTATCGATTTCTTGGCGTATAATGGTTATTACGAATTAACTGACACAAATTCGCAGTGAGTATTCACGCAGTACCCCAGAATGCCACTGCTGTTGCCGGAAGCGAGTCGATTGCTTTAGTTTTTTCTATTTAAGGTGAATGCTCTCGTTGCCTTGCCCATACAAAATAATTTAAGTATTTTTTCAATCCACAGATTGTCGTTCTTTATATCGTATTTTTTTTTCGATTTTCTAATGATTATCGTACTCGCAAATGGTTGTTTCAAATAAAAATTTACTAAGGGTAATTTTTAAAATTAGTTTGAAATACGACCAATTTTACGTATGTGTGAGTGTTTTTAATGTCCATTTTGAGTCGCCACCTACCATCGAAGCGTGATATTTTTACGCAGAGCACCCTGTTTTGTTTCATTTGACAGAGATGGCGGTTAAATGGACCTCGAGCACCGAGTTTTGAGAAAGATAGTGAAAGATGGCGCTAAATAAATAAAAGTATGCCTCGCGTTATTTTCGGGTCTGTCACCAAAATTGCGAAACGCGACGTTGCCAGGCAACGCTACGTCACAAGTTTAGTGCTTGCTAGTCACCCGTAATTATTAGGCTTTATGAGCTGGCTCTGATAGGGTTGCCAACCGTTCGTTATAATCATAGTTTACAAAGTTATTTGCGGCTATGTTCTTTATACTTTGCAATATCAACAAAGTAGGTACCTTCGAGAAAATACTTTATTGTAACGTACTTTATTGAAACTCAAGTTTCAGTTTTATAAAATAAAAATAAAACAACGAAAGAATATGTAAAAACTATACTTTCGTAACTTCATTCGCAGCAATAAAAAAAAATTATTACTAGTCATTGACCGAGCGAGCAAAGCAAGGTAAGTCCTTGCAATATAATATGGCAAAATTTGCTATCGTCTGTTCGGATGTATGTACCTATGTACGTAAGTACTCGCGTACGTCGCATTTTTCAATTAATCTTGATGAAACTTGATATATGTACTTACTTATATATTTATTTTACAATATAGTTTTTGAGAAAAAATAAAAATGAAAACCAATATTACGTGAGCTCTCATTTGTTAGAGTTTCAACGACTTGTGGTTCAAGTAAGATTGGGTATATGCTAGATCGGACTATGGATGCGATTTTTAAACTTTATCGAAAAACAAGATAGTTTGTGCTCTTGAGGTATTCTGTTCGCAAAACTACTAGTTTTTATAATCCGACCGTGTACCGTGCTGTGATTCAGAAACTCGGTGTAGCAACCCTGATAATATATCAATATCAAAGTGTAGTATGAAGTTGTCATCTCGCTCCTTAAATGCAAAAGAGCCACAAGTCGAAAATTCATTTTTTTACTGGAAAGCCTATCAAAGTTTTGATAGTAGTTTTTTTTGTATTACTTTATAAATCTTTTTTTTCTACATATATGTATGGTATATTATAAGATGCGTATTTTGAACCTTACACTACCTTGAAATTTACATTGAGATCAATGTAATTAAATGGGGAAGAAACTTATCCATAACTATCACCTCTTCATCTAGCAATATTACAAAATAAAATACTCCATAAATCTTTGACTTACTAGTAGTAACGATGAGATCTACGATCAATAATATCTAAGTCATCGCAGTAATCTCATTAAGTGTTTCATTATTATACATAAAAATCCTTTAGCTTAAATAATCAATTTTAAAATAAGTAAGTATAAAAAGTTTAACATTACTTTGGGATTACATCCTTTTCAATCAGTTTTAGGATGCTTTGTTTTTTGTCTCAGCAACTTGTAGCTTTTTGATATTATTTTATATTATTTACTTGGGAAAAATCTGTATCCTGAGAAGTTTTGTATAAAAATATATTTTAATGTTGTTGATCAGTTTTAATAACTTTGAGGTCTGCTCTTTACGACTCTTCCTTTGGAAATCTATGTCAAGAGGCTGAACACTAGGAAGTACTGAATCAACTGATTGGTAATCAATCATCTGTACTGCTGTCTGAGCTTGAAGATGAGGATTCACTTGAGTATATCTGAATCGCTGTCTGTACTTTCCTCAATGACTAAATTTATTCATTGCTCTGGACTTCCAAAATCAGATAATGTTTTCATCAAGTAACGATAGGCTAGGATTGTGTTGGCTGTCTGTCTGGTATGGAATTTGTACCGTTTTTGATGAAGCGATTAAGATAGAGACTCCAGTGAATCCTCATCTATAAGCTCAGACAGCAGTACAGACGATTGATTACCAATCAGTTATGATTCAGAACCTCTTAGTGTTCAGCCTCTTGGCATAGATTTTCAAAGGAAGAGTTGTAAAGGCATAATATATTTTTATACAAAACTTCTCAGAGTACAGATTTTTCCCAAGTAAATAAAATAAAATAATATCAAAAAGCTACAAGTTGCTGAGACAAAAAACAGGGCATCCTAAAACTGATTGAAAAGGATGTGATCCCAAAGTAATTTTAATAATCTTAAAAGTGATTATTTAATTCAAAGGATACTTATGTATAATAATGAAACACTGTATTTTAAGACTGATTGTACAGACTGATTGTAATAACAGTCATTTAACAAATATTGCATGTTTGTTTATAAACAATTACAACCATAATCACGGTAATCTTATATGCAAAACAGACACATTTCCAAGTACTGCGGTTTCGTTTTAATAAAATAGTAATCAAACTTATTGAACTTTCATTCAAAAGAAACGCATTCCAAAACCTGACACTTTTATGTTTCGTAATAAAGTTATTATTATTATTATTATTATTAACTGGAAAGATGGCTGCTTTGCTGTGAAGTTAGTCATCAAAGTCTCAAAATGCTAAATGGGTAGTTGTGTGATTGAACTATTTTTAACGCTAAAACCATGGGTGTCTTTTTCGAATATAAAAATTGGAATCATGTAAATGCCATTTTTGCATTAAAAACGATATTGTTTTTTTTTGATTTGTGGCTCTTTTGAATTTAAGGTGTTCTGTTTGTCTGTGGTTACCTAGCCTAGTGCACTTATTTCTCCCTATATGTTCTTTGACTTTTTTCTCTATGGTCCTTGTCTATGGTGCACTGTGGGTGTCATGCGATTAATTTTCTTTGGGGCGGTGTCTTTGAAACGAGTGCAAGCCAGGTTATAACGGTTTCACGTTGAAATTTCGTAAGTAAACAGATATTTACATAATTTTAATGTGTTACCAACTAGTAGAGTAGTACTATTATAGAAGATGCCTGCCCTTTGTTTGAAGCCTTCGTTGTTGTTGTTGTTGGACATAGGCCTTCCCCTTAGAATGCCACGACGAACGGTATTGAGCCGCCTCCATCCACCGACTCCCCGCGACGTTTATAATGTCTTTATTCCATCGAGTGGAGAGCTTTCCTCTAACGCGTCGTCCGGTTTGTGGTCGCCACTCGAGAACCTTTATTCTCCAACGGTTATCACTTCTTCGAGCTATATGACCTGCCCACTGCCACTAATTCTGAGAGCTATGTCGGTGACCTTGGTTCTTCTACGGATTTCCTCATTTCGGATTCTATCACGTGGTGAAACTCCTAGCATAGCTCTCTCCATAGCCCGTTGCGCAACTTTGAGCTTGTCTATACGGCCAATAGTTAGCGACCACGTCTCAGTGCCGTAAGTCAACACTGGCGTGTAGACTTTCGTCTTGAGGCTCTGCGGTATCGGCGACGAGAAGATTTTTTTTTATACTACTTGGCAAGCAGACAAGCATACGGCCCACCTGATGGAAAGCAGTTACCGTAGCCTATGGACGCCTGCAACACCAAAGGCATCACAAGCGCGCTGCCGACCCTGAGACATAATGTGAAAAGTCTCATGTGCCTGTAATTTCACTGGCACCCGTACCCTTCAAACCGAAACAGAGCAATGCGAACACTACTGCTTGGTGGCAGAAATAGGCACGGTGGTAGTACTTCCCCGGACGAACTCTTTCACAAGAAGTTTTCACAAAACCAACAAACTAGATATGGCGTAGTTTCCCGAACGCTGCCCATCCGAGTTGGATTCGTCGGTTGACCTCTTCATCTCATCACATCACACTAATATTATAAATGCGAAAGTTTATAAGTATGTTTGTTACTTCTTCACGCCCAAACGGCTGAACGGATTTGAGTGAAATTTGGAATGAAGATACCTAATAATAATAATAATAATAATAAGCAAGCAAGTACCTTGACTTGGCCCACGAGATTACCGCCATGTGGGATTCGACGATTATCGTCCCGATAGTTGTTTCTGTGAATGGCCTTATAGCAAAGAGCCTCGACCAATACCTTGAGAGGCTCTCACTAAATGGTTGGATCAACGGTCAGATTCAGAAGGCAGTACTCCTGGACTCGGCACGCATAGTCAGGAGGTTCCTCTCTCTGCAGCCCTAGCCTCCGACCGCTTGGGCCTTTGCTCCGCGGTCGGTGGTTTACCGTTTTGTAATATATTTTTTACTATACTGTTTTTATATACTATTTGTTTTTATAGATAAGTAGTATTTCTTTATAGTGAAAAATGTATTTTATAACGAGTTTTAAAATAAATCAACGTCATAATAACAATATCATGGTTCACGCAGGTGAAACCGCGAGGCGCAGCTCGATATTTATATTACTTGAAATATCTTTAAAAATTTAATGAATGAAAATGTAATAAGTAAATATGTTATGTTTTCAGATCTTATCTAACACCAAGCTCCCAATTTATGGACGAAATATTTTGAAGCCGAAATTGACGAAGCTGACTCTGGTTGCACGAAAAATAATAATGCACAACAGCAGTCAGCCAGATTTGATGGCAGAAGATTTGAAAAATGGTCCACAACATGAACAGCATGGAAATGATTTATACGTTACTCACAGATCGGAACGTTTTTTTTTTATGCTACTTGGCAAGCAGACAAGCTTACGGCCCACCAGATGGAAAGCAGTTGCCGCAGCCTATGAACGCTTGTAACACCAGAGGCATTACACGCGCGCTACCGACCCTGAGACATAAAGATGAAAAGTCTCATGTGCCTGTAATTTCACCGGCACCCGTACCCTTCAAACCGAAACACAGCAATGCGAACACTACTGCTTGGCGGCAGAAATAGGTACAGTGGTAGTACTTCCCCGGACGAACTCTTTCACAAGAAGTTCTACTACTAACAAAACTACTAACTAGTCGTCTGACTGCGAGTCAATTTGGAATAGTGAGAGAGGCAGATTGTTGATTGTTTATCCAATATCATATATTTCCAACACAGTAATATTTGTACACTGTTATGTTTGCAAACGCCGTATCACCACACCCTATAAATGAGTTTATCAGCAGCATGATGCTAAAGCTGGTAGCATTTTTCAAAAATGCGATTTTATCTGAAATATATATTGAGACGTGTTCGGAAAAATGCAAAGTGCATAGATCTCAATGAAATGACATCATGTACGTTATTTTTTCTCATACAAAAAACCCTTACAACATTGTCTAAAACAAAACTATATCAAGAAATGTATTTTTTTCTAGCCACTGATGATCAACCAGAATTAGCAAGTTGAAGTGGCAATGGGAAGGTCATATAGCTCGCAGAACTGATAACCGTTTGAGAATAAAGGTTCTCGAGTGGCGACCGAAAAACGGACGAGGCTGTAGAAGAAGGCCCTCCACTCGATGGACTATTACATTTAATTTTTTTGATGCATTATGAACGTCACAGGAAATCTGTGGATGGAGGCGGCTCAAGACCGTTCGTCGTGGCACTCTAGGGGACACCTAAGTGGACTTCTACAGGCTGATGATGATGTAGTTGATCATCAGATCAACTACATCTAATGATGATGAAGATGATACCTCATATCTCCGGCGTTTATGAACCGATTTAGAAAATTCTTTTTTTATTTGAATAGATATATGTACTTCCAGATTGGTCCCATTTTTTTCAAAACCCAGTTCTGATGATGGAATCCATGAGGAATTGAGGGAACTCCTCAAATATTTTAGGCATACATATGGCGATTTTGATATTTTCAGCAACAAACCAAGCATTTGCATTCAGAAAGTATCATAATCCTTTCACCACTATGGTTCTTTCATCATTTTTTTTTCATCCTAATATTTAGTCGAATACAATGGCGGAAGTCGGTTTTTTAAATGAAAAGTTATATTTAGAAGAGATGCAATGGGCACTAATGGTAACAATGAATACAATATACGAAGACAAAATGTGCAGTTGCACTGATCGCTTACCTATTGATGAATATTTGTTGTCAGTGTATGATATTTCTAGTGGAAAATACTTGTAATTATAAACCAATAAAAATACCTAATCTGTTTGTTTTTTCTTTTTATTAATTTCTGTAAAAAGACATTCATTTTTGTGGGGGTGTTTGCCATAATTACCACCCTTGGCAGGTTGATTGGTGATTGCAGTATCGGTTACTCAGATGGATGCTGCTGCCCATGCCCTGGTGTAAACCCTTAGTCGGCTTTTCCGACATCCACGGGAGGAGGATTATAGATTCTACGCTGCACACCACGGCACTTTTTATAGGGTGGCAGGAAGTCGGTGGATGGTGGCGGCTCATCCCTTCTAACAATTTTCTTTAACGCCATCATTATCGAGATACCTTATAAACATTTTTTTAACGCCATCTATATAACATCTGGGGATAATGACAACGCCATCTAGTGAAAAACAAAACAGTGAATGTAGAAGTGTGCGTGCGTGTAATTACATGAGGCAAATTGTCAGATCTTATTTATAGTGAATTTGAAATTTCTAACGACTCTTTAACGAAAATTCATGCTGCATCAAATTCTATGACCTACACCGTGCTCGCAAACGGTAAAATTACTCACTAAAGACGCTCGAGTTTTGAACAAAAAATAAAAAAGTCAATATCTGTTTTTCCACGCCATCTAGCGTGAAACGAGCTTTAAGTAATCGAAAGCATCCCCCTTAAGGGCTCTGAAGGATGTGCTTTTGGTGTCCAGTAAATTGGAGATTAGATTACAAAGTGAATATCTACTTATTATAAGATATTCGAGATTTGTAATAAATATCTACATATAGAATAGAAACTTTCTGTTCACACTTACAGTTTTATGATAGGTACGTAAAAAGATTGTCTTACAAAGTTTGATACGATAGAAAAGGATTTGCTGTTGTGAATTTCGTAGGCGTTTCTTCGTGTTATGGTACCATGGTACTCGTACTTCCTGATACCCACGGCACAAGGAATCCTAGTCTGGGATCATGACTACGTATGTCGACTGTTATTTTATTTACTGCGGTAATTAAATAGTAAATTGCTGGCAAATTAGTTGGTAGCCTCCTTTATAATCTAGCTAGAGTATAATGATGTCAGTATTGCAGGAAAACTATAGGCAACATGTAAAGATCAGTGTATTAAATAAATTATTAGCCAACCTAACTGAACTACAACGTCATTCAAATTCCAAGAAATAGCAGGTCAACAACATTGGTTTTTATTTTATAGGATTAAAATAACCGAATTCTTTAATTTTGAACTTGTCCCTGTGTGTGTGTTACTTAGACTACTAGCATGCCAAAGGTATGTAGTATAAAAATTCCTTGGCCAAAGGGTCTTTCCGTCTGGACTATGGCAGCTCGTATCACACAAAAAATAATTGCGTCAAAACAATATCTAATCTATTAAGAGTGTAATAAACCGTAATAATACGTGGTCCTGATCCCACACTAGGATTCCCTGTGTCATGGGTATCAAGAACTATGAATACCATGGTATTATATCACCCAGACCCTGAACAAATGTTTGCAGATTACAAAAATATTCGTCCCGTAGCGGAAATCGAGCCTGCAACCTTTCGCATCTCAGCTGGGTACTCGCCCGCCGTACCACAGAGGTCGTCTAAACGTCGCGTCGTCGTCTAAACTCCTCGTGACGTTATCGTATTACTGGCATTGTAGCAGATGGCCACACTGAGAAAAAAAAGTGTTGCCTACCCAAGACAGGACCGTTTTCATCGGAGCGATCAAATAGTTCAAATAACAATAATAATTATTATTTATTAAGACAACTGAGTCCAATTTAGTTTAAAGCAACCTAAAAACTAGGAGTCCTCACATACTCCTCACTCTTAGTATGACGACACGGATGATCGCCACTTGTGTACACTTTTTATTTTCCTTACAAAAATCCGTGTAACATTACACCATACGTCCGTGTAAATTGTTTACTCAGACTTCGGTATCAGTTCTCGTAATCTACTAGGTATCTTAAAGAGACCTATGTCCTTCCTTCATAGATTAGGCCTTTTAAGATCAGGTAGATAGATTATAACTTTATTGTACACCATAAACAAAAACGATACAAAGTTTCAAATCAGAGGTACAATGGACGATCTCTTCCAGACAACCTTTGGATGGACAGAAACTATTTAACAAATAAGGACGGTGGCGTAGGTACATCTTAGTAATGATCAAAATGACAAGTACCTACAATAAAACAAAATAATAAATATATATCCTACCAGTTTAACAATGTGTGTTTTTTAACTTTTATATTAAATCAATGTCAAGTTTCAAACTAAATATACCAAAATTTCGATTAAAGAAAGTAAGTGGGTCTTTTATGGGGAATTCTTACGGTTCTATAATAAACTTCCAGAAGGTGCATCTAAACTTCCTATTCGAAGATTTAAATCCTACATATAGAATAATCTAATTAAAAAAGCGTATTACACTCTTGACGACTATATTAATGATAAAGCCGCGTGGCCTGATGTTGCTCTGCCCCTCAACTGCTAAAATGGAAATTTGCAATATCTTGCTTCTCACCTATAGGTAAGACGGACCATTTATGCAAGCCAAGTCGTGTTTGTTGCCTGATTCTTCTAGGCTTTGTCGCGTTGGAACAGGAGTAATTTTAATTTATAAGACGATTCAAAATTATCCTTCTGATTTCAATGAATTAAATTCTTTTGATTTGAGTTGATTGAATGGTAATAATAATAAATAATTCTCAGTAATATTCATTATAAGTAAGGAATTTTAGATTTTCGTTTGCTATTCAATAACGCCGTAATGGTGAACCGATTTCGATACGGTTCAGAGATAGATTATGACTAAAATTGACACGTAAGGTATGTTTTTCACTCCTCCAACTCCTCCTGTGGATGTCAAACGACTAAGGGTACGCAAGGGGATGGGTAGCAGCATTCACCTGAGTACTTAACACCAAACTGCGAACACCAATCCGTCTGCCATTATAATTTATATAATGTTGATAAATAATATTGAATTTAAAAATAAAAGTAACTATAAAATCGATGGAGCCAATTGATTGTTTGATAAATACATAATATTTTGAGATAATTACCATATGTATAAAATAGTAGATTATGCACTAAGGGAATAAAGCAGTGTCTTATGTCGCGGGCGGCATATTGCACCCTGAGCGTAAGGAGTTAGAGTCCTGAGTGAAGCGAGGGGTTCAAGCTGCCCAAGACGAAGACAGGCTTTATTCCAGAGGAGCATACTCTACTTTTCACACCTACTGCGAGACAATAAAAATCCAGGGCTCCATAAAATAAGTATCGTCTGTTTTGATAAACTCTGAAGTAGCATCATTATCGTTCGACATTTTTAGTTAACACTAATATTGCCATTGATACAGTGACGGATTAACCCTTAATCAAATTAAGCAATTGCCATCACGTCTGGGGGGGGGGGGGCACCAGAAGAAGCACAAAAAAACCGTCTTTAGGTTATCACGTCTCACTCTCACGTCACCAAAAACCACACCAAAAACAGTTTTAAAATTTGAGCGTTTTAAGTTTACATAGAGTCCGACCTAGAGTCATAACCCCGCTCCCGCTTGCCCGCTAGTGCATTCGGCAATTCGAATGCACTGGAATTGCGATCAGCCAAAGGTTTAAAGGCCGATTCTAGTTGACATACGGATAGGGGGCCTACAGGCGTGGATTGCTTAGGGCATCAAGTAGTCTTAATCCGTCACTGCATTGATATACTAGAATATTGCAATAAAATTCACTGAAAAACACAGCACCAAACATCTCTTTTGTTTCAAATTCTTTAAAATCGCGCCTATTTTTTTTTGAGTTTTGCTTTTGGTGGCCAGTTCGATTTTCGAATAAACCTCTTTACAATGCCATATGGGATTTTTTTTACTCGGAGTTTTCAACGAGTTTCCATTGAACGAACATTGAGAACGAATTTGACGTTCCAAATTCAAATCACTTTATTCCCTAGGGCAGTTTCATACAACTTTATATCCCTAGAGAGATAATGCTTTACTTTACGTTGAAGTTGCATGTTTTGTAATTGGACATTGTCGAGCAGGTGGTGTGAAAACATTTTTATTTGTAATATTTAACGTAGTTTTTTGATTTTATATTTTTACAAAAGTACGATGTCTTTTCCTGTTTTTCTATTTTTTATATTATTTTATTTTGTCAATTACGTTTTACTGAAGTGTTATCACAAAATATTTAAAAATTAATAAACAGTAATTTTAATATGAATGTTTGTACATTACTAACGTAATCTATTTACATGTAAAATTTCAAAAGATAAATCGAGATTATCTATCAATAACAATATCTACATTATCATTTAACGATAGGTTCTAGTTTAAGTATGGCAGGGATTTAAAAGAAAGAGATATCTAGGTAATAAAACAGCATTTACTTATTTTAAATTACCTACTAATATAAAAGGTGAAAATTAAGTAGACAATGAAATAGGCACAAATTCTAAAATTAAAATTGAATACCTACCTAATATACCTACATAAATTATATATTTGACATAATTTGTACAGTTTCCACAATTACAAAAATTAACACGTATTAGCTACAGTGCAACAACCGTCACAGTTTCCGGAACCGTCTTGGGTACAAGTGTCGGCTCCGGTGCAAGATCCCGAGCCTTTGCCAGTATTCGCTCCTTTACAGGAACCTGCTCCGGTGCAACTTGACTTGCCTGTTCCACTGTTCGGTCCCGAACAGGAGTTAGCTCCGGTGCAGGAACTACTGCCAGTGCCAGAGCCTGCCCCTAGGCACGAACCCGCACCAGTGCAAGACCCAGGTCCAGCAGCCTGGATTTGAATAATCATCAAACAGACGACAATTAACAAAAATAACTTAGCCATGTTATTTGCTTGGAGTAACTTTGGTGTGTTGAAAGAATGACGGTTCGCAAACTAATATCTGACGGTTTGTTTAACGTCCTACTTGTACTTGTACTTGTAGCGCAGACTCTTTTCCGCAACTAGGCCGCCAATGGGCCCTTTTTGCGTGGCGAGTGGCGGCTGCTAATCCAGCCACCCGATGTCCTCCAGGAAGGCCAACAACTCACTGATACCGGCGCAGGCCTGCCCGGGAGTCCTCGGTGTCCCGAGGAAAGTTCTTCTTTGAGACGCCACGCTGCTACACTCCAGGAGCACATGCGCTGGCGTCTCATCTGCTTCTAGGCAGCCCCTGCATAGGGGACTGTCCGTGATACCCAGTGTAAATAAATGTTTGTTAAGAGAGCAATGACCCGTGACAATCCCGACTATGAGCCGTAGCTTGTCACGTCTCAGATTGAGCAGTTTTCGGGAGTATCTCGGATTTAAGTCCGGAAACGCCTCCTTCGACTGTCTGCAATCCTGTATACTTACCCAAAGCTTTTGGTGTCGCTCAACAGTTCGTCTACGGATCCAAGAACGTATCTGACTGAAGGGCAGGGGTACTAAAGGCTCTGGTCCTACTGGGAGCATTACCGAGCCTCTCCTGGCCAACGCGTCGGCACCGTCATTTCCTCTGGAGCCACTATGTCCCTTGATCCATTGTAGCGTAATATTGTTCGACTTACTTACTTCTTCCAGCAGGTGGTGACACTGAATGGTCAACCCTGAGGTATGTTCGGTTTTCTGCAGTGCTCGCAGTACCGCAGCGCTATCTGAGAGTATCCTAATGCTAAAATCAGAAACCTCCCTACGCAGCACTGCGTATGCCGCCTGGATTATACCTACGCATTCCGCCTGGAAAATCGAATTCCAGGCACCCAAGGCCACTGCCGAGTGAATGTTCAGGTCCTCCGAGAACGTACCCGCTCCGGTTCCTGCTAGCATTTTTGAGCCGTCTGTATATATTCTTAGTTCATGTGTATTGGAGCTGTCACTAGGCTCCTCGTGTAATTGAATAGTGTAGCCCTTGGAATAAATGTGTTTCTTCGGTACCCTGTCATAGATAGAGAGTAGCAATGGATTCCCATCTGCAAACTCATCCATGATGGTAGTGTGAGTAGCCCGCGTGTCATGTTCTAATAGTTTTAAAGCCCAGAGCCTATAGGCAGCAGCCGCTGCTTCCTGCTGCACGTATAGATGAAGCGGGGTTAGACCCAACAAGGCCTCGAGAGCAGCCGTTGGGGCCGTTCTCATACTCCCCGTAGTCGCCACACATGCCAGTCTCTGAAACTTTTGTAGTCTGCTTATAGAGGTACTCTGCTTGGTTCTGGGCCACCATACTAGAGCACCATAAGTTAGCGAAGGCCTAATCACGGTATTGTAAAGCCATAGGGTTATTTTTGGGCTTAGACCCCATGTCTTTCCTATCATTCTACGACATTGCCAGAAAGATATCGTGGCCTTCTTAATTTTACTATCGAGATGCTTAGCCCAGTTCAGTTTGCTATCCAAAATGATCCCCAGATATTTAACCTCATCGGATAAGTGCAGTTGTGTGTCAAAGAGTTTAGGCAAGCTATAAGCTCCCAGATTACGCTTCTTAGTGAACATTACTAGTTCCGTTTTCGCTGGATTCACGGTCAATCCATATTCAGTGCACCATAACTGGACGACCCTAAGTGCATTATTCATGATATTGCATGCCACACTGGCAAAGTGACCTGATATCAGAATCGCAAGGTCATCCGCGTAGCCTACCGTAAAGAAACGTTGGGCGTTAAGTCTAGTAATTAGATCGTTGGCAACCATATTCCATAGCAGTGGCGACAAGACACCTCCCTGAGGACATCCCCTCGCCACCACCGCCCTGGTCTCCCCCTGCAGGTCAACACGTACTGCCCTGAGTTGGAGCATGTCAACGATCCACCCCGCCAGAGTCGGGTCTACCCTATGCCTCTGTAAAGCTGCGCTGATGCTGCTAAAGTTTGTCCTATCAAAAGCACCCTCTATATAAATGAAGGCAGCCAGACAGAGTGTTTTGTTTTTTATGTCTTTTTCCACTCTGCTAACCACAGTGTGTAGTGCTGATTCTGTTGATTTGCCCGAGCAATAAGCGTGTTGCTGCGGATGTAGTGGTGTTGTTAAGAGCATGCTATCCCTAATATACCGGTCACACAGTCTTTCCAAAGTTTTAAGTAGGAATGATGTTAGGCTAATCGGTCTATAGGCTTTTGCTTCAGTGTAGTCGCTTTTCCCCGGTTTTGGTATGAACAGGACCCTGACCTCTCTCCACAACCGTGGAACATAACGGAAAGCAAGGCAAGCTCTGAAGACAACTGTGAGCGTCTCGAGAAGACGTAGCTTACCCCACTGTAGAAGGCCCGGGAAGAGTCCATCCAAACCCGGGGACTTGTAAGGTTTAAATGTGCTTATCGCCCAGTCCACTTTCTCCCCAGTAACCACAGACTGCGCAACCGACCAGTCTGTTTCAGATGGCGTCCTATCATTTGTGACCCGCCAAACGGTTTCTTGGTCTATAAGACACCCTGGAAAGTGTGTTTGTAGGAGCAGTTCATGCGTTTCTGCTGTTGTTTTTGTGTAAGTTTTGTCTATCTTTTTTAGTGAACCTATCTCGCGATTCGAGTCAGTCGCGAGGATTTTCCTCACTCTGTTCGCTTGTGAGTCCGATTCGATGCTTGTACAGTACTTTTGCCATTTTATACGGCCTTTTCTCCGGATGCACCTCTTATACTCAGCACGGGCGTCCTTGTAATTGTCCCAGTCCGAGTCGTCGTATGTGTTCATAGCTCTGTTAAATAACCTGCGCACTTTACCTTTTTGTCTTTCTAAGTCTTCGGACCAGCCGTTCTTCCCTTTAACGGTTAGACGGGCCTGAGTAAGAGGACAGGCCTCCTCAAAGCTCTTAGTCAGGCTAGCAGTAATGTGTTCAACTGCCTCTTCAATGGCAGATGTGCTTGTTAAATTATATCCCGGCGTGCCAAGGCGCTGTTCTAAGGAGTTAACAAATTTTACCTTGTCAGTCCTCCGCGGGTTGCGGGATGGTGCTGTCTCTGTTGTGCTTAGTTCCAGTTCAAATCTGATCCACCTATGGTCGGAGCAGGAAGTTTCCTCAGATACCCTCCAGCCTCTTACATAATCTGAGCAGTTACCCGTTACCATAGTAAGATCGATGATGGTGCGGCACCGCCTAGTCAGAAAAGTCGGTTCGGCACCCCTGTTTGCTATAACGAGAGAGGTAGTAAATAAGAAGTTTACCAGGTCATCTCCCCTGCTGTTTGCTACGGGCATACCCCAAAGCGGGTGGTGCGCATTAGTATCTGCTGAAATAATTAATTTTAAGCTTTGTAGCTCGCAATGCCTTACCAGCTCCGTAACTTCATTGGTAGGGATGGCTTCATCAGCAGGCATGTACGCCGACGAAAGTACCACCTCCTCAGTCTCCTCACCAAAGATGCCTCGGATCCTGGCTGTCACTAGGTCCTTGAAACAGAACTCGGTTAAGGGCACAGCTGTTAGTTTACACGGTACGTATATGCACGCACGTGGATTGCTACAAGTTTTATCATACAGTAACTTACCGCCTAAGTTATTTAGACCACACACACGCCCTGCCCTGATCCACGGCTCCTGGATCAAGGCTATGGTCTTGATGTTCTTCTCCAGCACTCTGCGCAGGTTAGCCGTAGCAGTGAGACTGTGCTGGAGGTTGCTTTGAATGATGCAGTAGTCATTAGGAGAGGCGGCTTGGGTCACCAACATCTTGGTTTTCCCTCACCCCTTCCTCCCCCTCCGAGCTATCCAGCAGGTCGATCTCCGACTCCTGCTCCACACACATCTCCTCCGTCGGCTTGGAGCCCGACGGTATGGGTGACGAGTGTGAAGACGCCGCTGGAAACAGTTGCTCCGGGACTTGCTCCACGCTGGGACCTGGTTGTGGTTCCAGAGGCCCCGTCGGTGCTGATGACTCCGATGTCTGCCTAGGCATCGGGGGTTCGTCTTGCAGGCTCCCATCCTCTGCCATGAACCTAACATAGACACTACCCAGGTTGTGGGCGAGTCTACGTTCTCTCGCTATCAACTCGGGAACCAGTTTCTCCGGTATCCCAAGCCGCAGGAGGAGGATGTCATCCTTCTGCATACTGTGGCTGTACACAGTCCACGTGTTCAAATGGGCCCATTTATTTTGCTCGGCTAAGACCAGACTAGTGTCCTCCAACGTGTTGGTGCAGTCGGGAATAAATAGGGCCGCTCTGACCTTCTTGACCAGGTCGCTCTGCCTGATGATATTCAGCTCTGGGCAGGTTTCTTTCGGCAGTTTGGCAGTTACCTCGCTCAGCCACTTAAGTGAAGGCTCATCCTCACACCACAGCTTTAGGACACCTTCAGCGATGATGGGCTTGCCCATGAAGCGGGGGGAAAAGTCCTTGGCTGGGTTCTTGATGTCTTCCAAGATACACTTTTCCAGGTACCTCTTCACTAAAGTGGCTTGCTCCTCAGTCAGTTGTTGGCTGTCCACCCTGGCTACCGCTACACACAGGTTACTCTGCACCATGTCTGCATAGCTGATGCCGGGGGCACGACGTGTGTTGTCCAGCTTCTGTTTCTTTCGGTCCCCTCTCGGAGACACAGTGTCATCCATCCGCGTACGCTTGCTCGGCTCATTATGGGCCGGGGCCGGTGCCGATCTTGCGATGGCCAAGGCAGCACGCCTCTTGCGGTTGGCTCTGTTCTTATGCTTGGTCGTCCTCAAACCCTCACCTCCGCTACCAGCAGGCACGGCAGTCACCACGGGCAAGCCCGTAGATCTCACCGCCGGGGCGTTCGGTTTCGGGTGGGACTCTCTCTCTCTTGCTCTTTGCTTATAAAAGAAGCTTGGACCAGGGGTGTTCTGGACAGGCTCAGCGGTTCCTGGAACCACCTGTCGTACTCCCTTCTGTCCCTGCGTCTCTGTGTTTCTTTGTTTTCTAAAGTCCCTTTTCCCCGGGACGTGAGCCACCACGGGATTGGGAACCTTGGGTCGGGAAGGTCCAGCCAGAGGCCTTTGCTCCCTTTTCCCAGCTCGAGCATCTTGGCTTTTACCTTTAGGTCCAACGACCGTCCAGGCAGCAGTGTCAGCCTGCGGGACCGCGAAGGCCGCCACCAGGTTTTCCACCGCCTCCCCAGTAGAGGGGGTCTTAAAATGGTCCAATTTGTTGTTTTTGTTAGGCATGTTGTATAGAAAGTTTTAAAAATTCGTCATTCCGGCTCCCCACCCACCACGGAGTCCGCACCATTGGGGATGTATTGCTATACACCAGGGATACCAGTCCGATATAGAAGGGCTGATCGCGTTGCCTACGAGCCAAAACGGCACCACCATACTCAGCAAGGACCACCGATGCCAAGCTAAGGCGTGCACCGCTGTCTGCAGACCCCATCGACCCCCCCCTCTCGCCGACGACAGCTGTGACCTGCCGCCATGCTGATTTGCCACAGTTGGCAAGACCGTGACCCCCCGTTTTAAAAGAAATTCACACCAAAGACGAGTGTTGCGGAAGAGACATCTGTCCGCTCAGCGACCAGGATTGTTGCATCCTTCCGTTCGGGGCCCCTACGCACAGCATCAAAAACGTAGGTGGTTCGCCCCCCACCGATCAATCACACCTACTGGATGACCGGCCCACGAAGCCAAACCACCTTACTTCGTAGCGGACAGGGAATGAGGTAGGGATGTAGGATAATGGTGAAGGAAGGTAAGGAGTGAGGTCATTACTATCCACCAATCAACTATTGATGATGGACCCGCCTGGACATGCTCCTCGCATCGCAGGCAGTGTACGTCTGATGGTTTTAGTTACGTCTATTTCTTTTGAACTAGACCAAAAACAGGGGGCAACCACGTGAAGGCTAACCCACCAGGCTTGTCTTAGGGATCACGGCAACTGTTGTGTCTCTCTCCCCTAAGACCATTCGCACCTTACCTGGCTTGAGGAGCCAAGTAAGGCAGGCTTATATCTATACTATGCAAGCGGCTAAACTAGAGACACCAGAAAAGCAGAAAGCGCAAGCTAGGCAATGCAACTATTAAAGCATAGACATAAACCCCCCCCTTGTTTAACGTCCGTACTTATAAGAAAATTATGAATAGGAGTGGGCGTTTCTAGCCTTCAAGGCTAGCGTATAATGTAGCGGAAACTTTGCTGCGGAAATTTCCATTGATCACAAAGCAACTGCTGAAACAACTGGGCGAAAACACGCTTTCTGCGTCCATGCGTGAAATTCAACTCGTCCACGGCATATTATGTATATAAGGGAGGATTGTGTTTTTTTTTAAAGGCTATCCTATTTATTTCAAAAAACCCGACAAAAAAGAGCTAAGATTCTAAGTAATATGCTCTATCAACCTCCATGCCTTAAGGATATTTATAAGAAAAATATTGATAATAATGTCTTTAAAATATATAGTAAGTTACCTGAAGAACTGAAAGTATTGAGTGGAAATATATTTAAGAAAAAACCTCTAGATATTAGAAAACGGATTTTCACACCACCTGCTCGACAAAGTCCAATTACATATCATGCAACCTCAACGTAAAGTAAAGCATGATCTATTAAGGGATATAAAGTTGTACGAAATTCCCTAGGGAATAAAGTGATTTGAATTTGGAACGTCAAATTCGTGTGGAAACTCGTGGAAAACTCTTAGTAAAAAAATGCCCATATGGCATTGTAAAGAGGTTTGTTCGAAAATCGAACTGGCCACCATAAGCAGAACTCAAAAAAGAGAAAAAGGTGCGTTTACAAAGTATGTGAAACAAAAAACGGTGCTTGGTGCTGTGATTTTCAGTGAATTTTATTGCAATATTCATGTTGATAAAAAATGTCGAGCTATAGTGATTCTACTCCAGAGTTTATCAAAACAGACGATACTTAATTTATGGAGCCCTGGCTTTTCATTGTCTCGCAGAAGGTGTGAAAAGTAGAGTATGCTCCTCTGGAATAAAGCCCGTCTTCGTCTTGGGCAGCTTGAACCCCTCGCTTCACTATTATAGTCTAAAGGATTTTTTGGAAATGAAATTTTCGTAATTAATTTGACATTTATATAGTCGTACGCCTGCATACAGGCTGAATACATTAAAGAGTATAGATATAAGACCTCAAAGTCTAAAATTATATGTATTTTAGCAAATAAACTAAGTATATTGAAATTAAAATTACAATAAAATACACACACGATGAAATTTCTAAAATAACTACTTTTTTCAGAGTATTTCATCCAGTTATTTGTGCGTTTTTTGATGAAATACTTGTAACAGTCTCCTTTTTAATTGGGTATATCTAAACATCTTGTTTATTTACGTATATTATCTGGTTTACTACCTGGATACCGCGTAAGTAAATTCGATGGAACTAGGACCCAAAATATCAATTTCTAGGCCTTGAATTACGATCTAGAAACGTTTGAAATAAAATTACCTACGTTACGTTTAATGTAAGTAGGTACAATATTAAGGTTAGCAATACTCTCCTTCACCTAAAAGCTACATGACACTCAAAACGTAACGAAGTTACATGAATGCAATCACCTAAAACGTAACGTACGCTGAAACGTTAAAACTGTTACGAAATGACTGGTTTTCCAAAATCGCTACCGTTTTGTTTCAGCAAAACCTGCTACCATGATAAACTTCTTACATTGAAATATATCTTGACGTTAGTTGTTGTAAATTAATAAGATACAACTTTACTCCACCGTCATTTGCAAAAAGTCCCAAGGGGTGCCACATAAATATCTCGTCAGGTTTTTCGCCAGCTGTAGAGCTTGGATGAAAATACGCAAATTTTATAAGATGCTATATATAATATTTTAAATTGCACACAACACAAAGAAGTAGAATGCAATTTATTAATATTGGAGACCTTAACCGCGTAGGCCCTCTACGAGCTATGTTGAATAGAACTTAGACCGCGCGTAGACCCTCTACGATAGGGTTCTACGGGCCATGCTATCGTAGAACTAAAGTGCGTAGGCCCTCTACGATGGGGCTCTACCTGGGTTAACAGCTTTCTTTGAACAACGTTCGATCATAATACTCAAAAAAGTACAATAGATCAGGAAAAAGATACATAGCTCTACATTAATAAGTCTTTCTCATAATTCATACCACATTGTTACTAGAACAGAGCATCACTAATTTTGAAGACAATGAGTTAGTAATTGATTTTGAAAAGACCTTGTTTCAAACACGTGAGTAATGAAATACAGGTGTTCACCTGTCATGTCATATTTAGAGAGGTTAGGCTCGTGATCCTGAACAGTAATCTGTGTTTATTTCAATCCAATTTTCAAGTAGCGTGGGCAGAGCGTGTACAGAACAGCACAACTATTAATTTTTGGATTGTGTACTAATTCTAACACCCTGTGTTATTTCATACAGCCTCATGTCATGCCACATCTCCATTCTGCTTCTTGACGAACAGCCAGACCGACCAGCCGGACAGCAAAAGGGTGGAACTCTCTTCCGGCGACTGTATTCCATGTATCAGGCATGTCATTACAATTAGATTAACAGTTTATAAACATAACACCCAACAGTCACATACGTGGTCATGATCCCACACTAGGATTCTCTATGTCGTGGGTATCAGGAACTACGAGAACCTAGACATAACACCCAGACCCGAAACAAATATTTGCAGATCATACAAACATTTGTCCCGCAGCGGACAGATAAGAATTCGTCCACAGAATAGTAACATTTAAATAATAGCAGTTGTTTCAGCATTTTATGGAAAATAGTGCCCTAACATAACTATAATAAACTAATATAACTATAGGCTTATGATAATAATTTTAGTAGGTACAATATGCTAGGTACTTGTTTGTGTCTTTTTTGTGTAGTTTGCAAGAAGTAGATAAACAAGTAGTTATGTATATAATAAATAATGAATGCTGGACATTTCTCACAACATTATCTAGCCCCAAGCTAAGCAGAGCTTGTATTATGGGTACTAGATAACTAATATACTTAATACAATACATTACATAGATAGATATTTTTTATTATACATAGAAAATACCCAGAACACCCTGAACAAATATCTGCAGATCGTACAAATATTTGTTCTGAGGCGGGAATCGAACCCGCAACCTCCTGCGTCGCAGGCGAACCTTCGCCCACCGCGCCACAGAGGTCGTATAGGTACATGATTATCGTGTTTTTACATAAGAAGGTAAGATAAGTACTTATGATACTATTTTTAATTGATTTAATTAATGGGTAACTGGCGGTGCCGGTGGTATGTCTGGTACTAGAATAGACTCCTCAATGTCCTCCCGTGGATATCGTAAGAGTCGACTAAGGGATTCATTTAGATAGCCCAAATGTTTTATTTGTATTTTTCTTAATTTTGTACATTCTTGTATTATATTATTCGTTTTGTAATAATAGAGGTATTTATAATTAGTTGTTGGCTTTTATATAAAAGCTAGATCCCTATTGTTGCGGGTTTTTTCGTAGAACAACATAAGGACAATATTATTGCCATAAGATAAGATATGATAAGTTTATTTGCCAGTACATTGTAAATACATTTTTGTAAGTTATATAAAACGGATCAATCGGTGCATACACAATTTTTTTTCGAATGTTTTGTAAGAAAAATATCAGATATGTTGTAGTTAACTTTAGTTAGAGCGAGGAGTCAACGTATTGACTCTACAAAGGTTTAGTTGCAATGTGTATCTTTGGACCATGTCTGGGATCATGACTTCGTATTTGACTCTTGCGTTTTATGTTATGTTATGTTAAGTTATCGCATGCCAATGTACTACGACTGTTACTCTAGGTCAATGCAGAAAATATCGCAGGCCATAGTGAAATATAAACCAAAGTCAAAGTAAAAAGTATGTTATTAATTTAAATCACAAGGATCATTTTGAACTTATAAACTAAAATTACTCCTGACCCAATGCGATCAAGCCTAGAAGAATCAGGGCAACAAATACAGCTTGGCTTGATTTGATGATCTTTCTTACTTCTAGAAGGGAAGCGCCTATGTTTACCTCGAGAACAAGGAGAACCTGATATATTTAAAAAGAGAACCTTAGTCAAAAGTAACATGTAAAGTAAAAATAATAATATAATTGAAATTCTGCTCTGTCCCTTGTTGTCACTTGAAATGAGACTGATTGGAATAAAGGCCAATTCACAACGAATGCGTATGCAGCACGTAACGTAGACACGCGCGTTACTTTGTATGTACACGCTTGCGTGCACGTCACGCAAGCGGTGTGCCATGTCTCATACAGTTCCATACATTACAACGTCATGGTACGACGCCGTGCACGACGACGTCTGCGCGTACGCAGCCGGTGTGCTGCAGCCTTAACTATTCGTTTTTATGCACACCAGTTAAACATTTATTGACACTGAGGCCCAAGCACGAACATCTAACGTTATCGAGACGCTAGCGTTACGATAGTAAACGTCAAATATGAACCAATCAACTTACTAAGGTTTCAAGTTACTCTGATGTCATTGGCCAATATTTGACATTTGCGATCGTCTCGCTAGCGTCTTGCTAACGTAAATTATTCGTGCTGACCCCACTGGTCTAAGCATCGCGACGTTATCGCTACATGCCATTCCAATAGATAATTAGTACATTGCTCGCGAATTAATTGATAGTCTCGTTTATAATCTGGCTAGTGTAGTTTTTTATATCAAAAACTACATAAGAGTGGTTGCCATGTTTGAAGCCGGTGCTATCCAACGCGTGGTTGCCGATAAATTAAAAAGTAAGCAACGTGATTTCTTGATTCGTGGCATAACATAACATAAAATTACACCCAACAGTCACATACGTAGTCCTGACCCCACACTAGGATTCCCTGTGTCCTGGGTATCAGGAAGTACGAGTACCATCATGGTACAATATCACTCAGACCCGGAACAAATATTTGCAGATGATACAAATATTTATCTCGCAGCGGGAACCGAACCCGCAACCTTCTCGCATCTCAGCCGGGTACTCGCCCGCCGTACCATAGAGGTCATCGAAACATCATGTCGTCGTCTAAACTAGACGTGACGTTATCGTATTTCTGGGATGGTAGCAGATGGCCACACTGAGAAAAAAACGTGTTACCACCACATGACAGGATCGTTTTCTCTGTAATCCCGATGTCGCGGCAACCCAATGTCGCGGCGATACAGCTATTGCAAAGGCTCCAGTCAGACCACCAGCTATTAGTAAGCGACCAAACAGTCCAAAGAATATTGTCTTATTGTATACATACAATAAGGTCGTGGTGTGTTTGGCCTAAGAATAGACCCCTCCGTCTCCTCCCGTGAATATCGCTAAAGCCGATTAAGGGATTGCAACAGGGATGGGCAGCAGCATCCACCTGAGTACTCAACACTAATACTGCGATCACCAATCCGCCTGCCAAGCGTGGTGATTATGGCAAATCCCTCCATTACATTCCATGAGGCCTCGTCGTGCAGTGGACTCTTAAAGGCTTTTGAAGAAGAAGATACATACAAACGCTGATTCGTCAAAGTTAATTCAGAAAACTCGCTTCGCTCGTTCAATAACCATCCCAAGCAGCTAACCATTCTATAAAATACGTGGATCATTCCTAAAAACCACGGATATGCGTTTCATATTAGGTTGGTAGGGTATAATCTAACCTAATGAAAGTTATAGTAGGTATTCATAGAAAAACAAGAGTTTACTTGTACGTAACTTGATAAACGGGTACGATAGGTACTTACTTTTTAGAAGACGTTCGTTTATGTACCTACCTTTCAGGAAGTCTCAGTTTTTGCAAACAATTCACACAGACTTATTGTGTAGTCTAACACGGATTTTGTATGGCGATACCAATGAGCGCTACTAGCGTATACTTTTCATTTTCCATACAAAAATCCGTGTAACATTACACCATACGTCCGTGTACATTGCTTGCTAACTAATCTAACTCAGACTTCGGTCTCAGCTCTTTTATTCTACTAGGTATCTTACAGAGACAAACTTACCTTGTGACGTTTGACCATTATACCAAAAAAGACTCCAACATAGTGAACGCGCTCTCGGTTTCACTGCTCAAACACAATTTTTTTTAAATCTTAAATATAATAATTTTATTAGGTGTGCTTCAATGTCCGCACTAAAAAAGCGAATGAAGCTGTCACCAACACGCCACCTAGCGTGACGGATGTCTTAGCTTTTCTTTTTTTAAGGCTCTGAAATTGTGCTCGTGCCCAGTACATCAAGAGTGGACTGCATAGTGAATAATATAAATCAAGAATCAGATTCCCTGTTTCGTGGGTATCAGGAACTACGAGTACTATTGTGCTATAACACCACTAATGGTAACATTATCATCATTAACATTTAAATATGTATAACTATAGGTTCTATTTAAAGTATGGTAGGGGTTTAAAATAACGAGATATCTAGGTAATAAAACAGCATTTACTTATTCATTGACATTTTAAATTACCTACTAGCATAACTACGTAGTTACGTACTAGGTAATTTAACTATTTTAAATTACCTAGTAACGTGTAAATTAAATAGATAATGAATTAGGCACAAATTGTAAAATTAAAATTGATGTTGGTATTACATATACACAATACCTACCTTATATACCTACATACAACTTTTGAAACTATCATGGTTATGAATATAGTTATCACTAGAAACGGGATAATTACCGTGATCATGGCGCATGAAACGTTTCCGAAATATCGGGAAATAATAAAGCTCAAAAATCATGGTAAATATCCCGTTTCTAGTGATAAATTATACCAAAATAAATAAAAATATATTAAATATAAATTTAAATTTATGTAGGTATTACATTATACATATTTTACATAATTTGTCTAGTTTCCACAACTTATTTACCGAAAATTAATTACATGAATAAGGTTCAGTGCAACAATTGTCGCAGTTTCCAGAACCAGATCGTCGGCAAGAGTAAGCTCCGGTGCAAGATCCCGAGTAAAAACCAGTTAATGCTCCTAGACAGGAGCTTTCTCCGGTGCAACTTCCATGACCTACTCCACTC
This sequence comes from Epirrita christyi, assembly GCA_951392215.1. NCBI lineage: Eukaryota > Metazoa > Arthropoda > Insecta > Lepidoptera > Geometridae > Epirrita > Epirrita christyi. The sequence goes on from OX595850.1 coordinate 13,212,806, forward strand.
CCCGGTCCCGCACAGGAGCCGACTCCGGTGCAGGAATTATTCCCTTGGCCAGCTCCTCCCCCATAGCACGATCCGGCCCCCGTACAGGAGTTATTTCCCTGAGCCTGGATTTGAATAATCATCAAACAGACGACAATTAGTAAAAATAACTTAGCCATGTTATTGGCTTGGTGTAACTTTGGTGTGTTGAAAGAATGAATGTTCGCAAACTAATATTTGACGGTCTGATTAACGCCCATATTTATGAGAAAATTTTGGATAGGAGTGGGCGTTTCCCCTTCCAAGGCTAACGTAAAATGTAATGAAAAGTTTGCGACGGAAATTTTCCATTGATCGAAAAGCAACTGCTAAAACAACTGGGCAAAAACACGCTTTCCGCGTCCATGCGTGAAATTTAATTCGTTCACGGTATATTATGTAAATATATGATATATCTGTATGTACATATAAGGGAGGGGGGTAACAATTCCGCTCCTCTCCAACGAAAACTCTGAAAGAATTCGACACGTGTTTCGCCTCTCAACGAAGCATCCTCAGGAAACAGTAGGCTCACTGTGTGCTAGAACAACATAGACACACTACTTCAAAAACTCCGCAGCCATGTTGCCTCGGCGAACGCCAAACAGAATTCTGTTCGGAGTTTCAGAGTTTTCGTTGGAGAGGAGCGGAATTGTTACTATTACATATTTTGTTCGTCTATTTTATATTGTAGAATGGATTTCCGCAAAGTCACGTTTGAATCAATTAATTATCTTATATTTAACATAATTTGTACAGTTTCCACAACATAATTACAGAAAATTAACACGAATCAGGTGCGGTACAACAATCGTTGCACTTTCCAGAACCTTCTTGTAGGCAAGAGTAAGCTCCGGTGCAAGATCCCGAGCCTTTACCAGTATTCGCTCCTTTACAGGAGTGTACTCCGGTGCAACTTGCCCTGCCTGCTCCACTCCCCGCTCCCGCACAGGAGCTGTATCCGGTGCAGCACCGAGGCCCTTCGCCAGATTTTGACCCCCTGCACGAATCGCGACCCGTGCAGGAAAAAACTCCATAATAAGCCTGGATTTGAATAATCATCAAACAGACGACATTTAGTAAAAATAACTTAGCCATGTTATTTGCTTGGTGTAACTTTGGTGTGTTGAAAGAATGAATGTTCGCAAACTAATATCTGACGATCTATTTAAATAATCTTGCGGTTCTTTGTGATTAGTAAATTGTTGACGTCCACTGTTGGACGAGGTTTCTCCTATAGAATGCAATGCCCCCCATTGCATATATTTGCCATAATCACCACTGCGCTTGGCAGGCGCAGGCTTAAACAAGCGGCAGGTATAACAAGCGTAGCGTGTGCTGTCTTGCATATTTTTGCTGATGTTTATTTAATTTTGACTACCTTCAAAACCACAAAAAAACAAATTTTTCAAAAAGTGCTGTTTCAATTTCGATAAAATGTATATGGGACCTCTGAAGAATAACCTACCAAACAAAAAAAGAATCATCAACATCAATGCAAAATTGACGGAGTAATCGCGTAACATACACACAAAAAAAAACGTACGGGTCGAATTGAGAACCTCCTCCTTTTTTTGAAGTCGGTTAAAAACAACAACTTGTTACTGAAAATACCAAATGCCTATAATATTTGAGGAGTTCCCTCAATTCCTCATGGAATCCATCATCAGAACTGGGTTTTGAAAAAAATCGGACCAACCTGCAAGTATATCCATTCGAATTAAAAAAGAATTTTCCAAATCAGTTTATAAAAGACGGAGATCAACGACGGTTTTTTTATGTGTGACACAAGGAATCACTAAAAAAAAAACAACCGAATTGAGAACCTCCTCCTTTTTTTGTAGTCGGTTAAAAACCCCACCGTACCTTCAGAGCCACCGTACAGCCAGGGGCACGGTGGGTCTGAAACTGAAATGGTAGGTACTACGCATCGTGAAGGACATCGAACACGAGTTTACCTAAACAGTTTTTTCTTTTTTACTACTTGGTAAGCAAACTATCATATATAGGCAAATTATAATGAATTCATTTATAGACTTTAGACCTGAAGCTGAACAAAATGATGATAATAAACATCAACCACTTAAACAACCTGCTCTGCCTCATGTGGTGAGTTTGAGTATTTTATAATCTGTATATTATCTATTTAGATAACATTCAAAGTCCTGACTGACTCACTGACTTATTGACTGATATAACAACGCACAGCCTAAACCGCTGGTCCTAGAGACATGCTATTTGGAGGGTGTGTTCCTTATAGGGTGCACTAAGAAAGGAATTAAAAAGAAGTAAGTGGGTCTTTTATGGGGAATTCTGTACGGTTATATAATAAACTTCCAATTAAACTTGCATCTAAACTTCCTATTCGAAGATTTAAATCCTGCATAAAGAATAATCTAATTAAGAAAGCGTATTACACTCTTGATAACTATAATAATGATAAAGCTGTGTGGCCTGATGTCGCTCTGCCACTCGACTGCTTAAATGAAAATATGCAATATCTGTACTTACCTATTTACATGTTTCTATTAGATTGTTATTTATTAGTGTAACAAGTGTAGCGTGTGCTGTCTTACATACTTTTGCTGATGTTCATTTAATTTTGACTACCATCCTAAGGTTTTTAAGTTCTCATTTACTATGTATCAGCAACTTTTTGCTCCGAAACACCACACAGGCGCTTCTCACCTATTAGTAAGACGGACCATTTATGGAAATCTCGTAGAGGCTCTAGGTCGTTTTGTCGTAGCTAAAACTTTCACTTGTAACTTATCGACCACTACATATTCTACATAATCGATATAATATAGATATTATTTTATCGAAATTTCTGAAAATGTCGTAAAGCTATATCGTTTTGCTATAGCCTGAAAATGTCACTTCTATTTCATCGACGGTGGAGCTGGAAGTGTTATAATTTAAAGTATGTGTGAAAAGCAATCTCGTAGAGGTTCTACATCGTTTTGTCGTAGCCTGAAAATTTCACTTGGACGGTGGTGTTGGAATTGTTTTTATAATTTAAAGTGTATGCGAAAAGAGAACAGTCTAAAATAGAACAAAAGTTAAGAGGTAAGGTACACTGGCAACCAATCCCGATAGAGTCTTGGAATCTACGATTATTATCTATCATTTGTTTTGTTGTAAACTACAATATATCACTAAGAAAACATCAAGATCTTGTAGTCGAGCGTGTGTTTACGAGATAATGTTAAGTATTAACAATGCAAAATGGGTATTATACACTATCATGCACTCAAGTCCCTTAACCATTGTTTTACAGTTCAATAGCGCTTTCCGTACATGTGTAAGTACTATTACAATTCGATCGTCTCAAGTATGCACAACAAGATGTCCTTCATAATTTCCTATATATATACCTAATGACTTTAATAGACACAGTCAGATATTCGCTTGCGAGCAGTCATTCTTTCAACTCACCGAATTCAAACAAACAAAATATGGCCAAGATATTTTGCTTTATTGTCGTCTGTTTGATGATAATTCAAATCCAGGCGGCTGGACCTGGATCCTGTACAGGTGCGGGTTCGTGCACAGGGGCAGGCTCTGGCAGAGGGATTGGATGCTGCACAGAAGCTAACTCCTGTAGTGGAGCGAACAGTGGAGGAGGCACGGGTTGTTGCACCGGAGTTAACTCCTGTTCTAGCGTCGGATCTGGAAACTGCATCGGCTGTTGTACTACAGCTAATTCCTGTTAAGTTTAGGTAAATAAATAGTAAATTCAACTTGTTATGTAGTTTATTTCCAATATGAAATTAATTATTTATTTATCTAACAAAATTATACTCACTTACTTTTTTCTATGCTCTTTATTCTAAATCACTATGAATTTTCAAAACAGAGGGCTTTTATTACGAGCATTGCATTGCAACTATCGTTTTGCGAGGCGCAATTCACGCTGACTACTAGTATCAAATCATTAATCTGTGCTGTTACTATCGATTTCATGGCATATAATGGTTATTACGAATTAACTGACACAAATTCGCAGTGAGTATTCACGCAGTACCCCAGAATGCCACTGCTGTTGCCGGAAGCGAGTTGATTGCTTTAGTTTTTTCTATTTAAGGGCTCTGAAGGATGTGCTTGGTGTCCAGTAAATTGGAGATTAGATTACAAAGTGAATATCTACTTATCATAAGATATTCGAGATTTATAATAAATATCTACATATAGAATAGAAACTTTCTGTTCACACTTACAGTTTTATGATAGGTACGTAAAAAGATTGTCTTACAAAGTTTGTTACGATAGAAAAGGATTTGCTGTTGTGAATTTCGTAGGCGTTTCTTCGTGTTATGGTACCATGGTACTCGTACTTCCTTTTACCCACGGCACAAGGAATCCTAGTCTGGGATCATGACTACGTATGTCGACTGTTATTTTATGTTATGTTAAGTAAGCGCATGCCAAGGTACTACGACTGTACTTAATACAAGGCGAATGCAGAAAATATCGCAGGCCAGAGTGAAATATAAACCTAAGTCAAAGTAAAAAGTATTTTTGTATTTATCACAAGGATAATTTTGAACTAATAGTAAATATGTCATGTTAATTATGTTATATGTATAATTTGTGAATAAAGGACGGATTTAAGGCGAGGCCCATAGATGAATCACGATGTTCGAGTTACGAGCGTAGCGAAAAAGGGTAAGGATTCGAGTGTTAGAATCCTGAGTGACGCGAGTGATTCATGGCCCTCGATGTAAAAAAATAATGTGGACATTAATAAACTTGGAAAATTAATAATTCGGAATGAAACCCTGACACCATTCGAGGTAATTAAATAGTAAATTGCTGGCAAATTAGTTGGTAGCCTCCTTTATAATCTAGCTAGAGTATAATGATGGCAGTATTGCAGGAAAACTATAGGCAACGTTGTAAAGATGAGTGTATTAAATAAATTATTAGCCAACCTAACTGAACTACAACGTCATTCAAATTCCAAGAAATAGCAGGTCAACAACATTGGTTTTTATTTTATAGGATTAAAATAACCGAATTCTTTAATTTTGAACTTGTCCCTGTGTGTGTGTTACTTAGACTACTAGCATGCCAAAGGTACGTAGTATAAAAATTCCTTGGCCAAAGGGTCTTTCCGTCTGGACTATGGCAGCTCGTATCACACAAAAAATAATTGCGTCAAAACAATACCTAGTGTATTAAGAGTATAATAAACCGTAACAATACGTGGTCCTGATCCCACACTAGGATTTCCTGTGTCGTGGGTATCAAGAACTATGAGTATCACGGTATTATATCACCCAGACTCTTAACAAATGTTTGCAGATTACACAAATATTTGTCCCGCAGCGGGAATCGAGCCTGCAACCTCTCGCATCTCAGCTGGGTACTCGCCCGCCGTACCACAGAGATCGTCTAAACGTCGCGTCGTCGTCTAAACTCCTCGTGACGTTATCGTATTACTGGCATTGTAGCAGATGGCCACACTGAGAAAAAAAAGTGTTGCCTACCCAAGACAGGACCGTTTTCTCTGAAATCCTGCCAGGAACCTAATCTCACGGCGGTGCAGCTATAGTGTAGTCCAGTCACACCACCAGGTATTAGTAAGCAATCAAATACTTAGTCCAAATAATAATAATTAATATTATTCATTAAGACAACTGAGTCCAATTTAGTAAGATGCAACCGAAAAACTAGGTGATTAAGTCCTCACATACTCCTCACTCTTAGTATGACGACACGGATGAGCGCCACTTGTGTACACTTTTTATTTTCCTTACAAAAATCCGTGTAACATTACACCATACGTCCGTGTAAATTGTTTACTCAGACTTCGGTATCAGTTCTCGTAATCTACTAGGTATCTTAAAGAGACCTATGTCCTTCCTTCATAGATTAGGCCTTTTCAGATCAGATAGATAGATTATAACTTTATTGTACACCATAAACAAAAAAGATACAAAGTTTCAAATCAGAGGTACAATGGGCGATCTCTTCCAGACAACCTTTGGATGGACAGAAACTATTTAACAAATAAGGACGGTGGCGTAGGCACATCTTAAAAATTCAAAATGACAAGTACCTATAATAAAACAAAATACTTAATAAATATATTATATCCTACCAGTTTACCAATGTGGTTTTTTTTACTTTTGTATTAAGTCAATGTCAAGTTTCAAACTAAATATACCAAAATTTCGATTAAAGAAAGTAAGTGGGTCTTTTATGGGGAATTCTGTACGGTTCTATAATAAACTTCCAGAAGGTGCATCTAAACTTCCTATTCGAAGATTTAAATCCTACATATAGAATAATCTAATTAAAAAAGCGTATTACACTCTTGACGATTATATTAATGATAAAGCCGCGTGGCCTGATGTTGCTCTGCCCCTCAACTGCTAAAATGGAAATTTGCAATATCTTGCTTCTCACCTATAGGTAAGACGGACCATTTATGCAAGCCAAGTCGTGTTTGTTGCCTGATTCTTCTAGGCTTTGTCGCGTTGGAACAGGAGTAATTTTAATTTATAAAACGATTCAAAATTATCCTTGTGATTTCAATGAATTAAATTCTTTTGATTTGAGTTGATTGAATGGTAATAATAATAAATAATTCTCAGTAATATTCATTATAAGTAAGGAATTTTAGATTTTCGTTTGCTATTCAATAACGCCGTAATGGTGAACCGATTTCGATACGGTTCAGAGATAGATTATGACTATAATAACTTTTCATTTAAAAAACCGACTTCCGCCATTGTATTCGACAAAATATTTGGATGAAAAAAAAATGATGAAAGAACCATAGTGGTGAAAGGATTATGATACTTTCTGAATGCAAATGCTTGGTGTCTTGCTGAAAATATCAAAATCGCCATATGTATGCCTACAATATTTGAGGAGTTCCCTCAATTTCTCATGGATCCCATCATCAGAACTGGATTCTGAAAAAAATAGGACCAATCTGGAAGTATATCTACTCAAATAAAAAAAGAATTTTCCAAATCGGTTGGTAAACGTCGGAGATATGCGGTAACAAACATTTAAAAAAAAAAAAAAAAAAAAAAAAAAATACAACCGAATTGAGAACCTCCTCCTTTTTTGGGAAGTCGGTTAAAAATTGACACGTAAGGTATGTTTTTCACTCCTCCAACTCCTGTGGATGTCAAAAGGCGACTAAGGGTACGCAAGGGGATGGGTAGCAGCATTCACCTGAGTACTTAACACCAAACTGCGAACACCAATCCGTCTGCCATTATAATTTATATAATGTTGATAAATAATATTGAATTTAAAAATAAAAGTAACTATAAAATCGATGGAGCCAATTGATTGTTTGATAAATACATAATATTTTGAGATAATTACCATATGTAACAATATAAAATAGTAGATTATGCACTAAGGGTGCCTTATGTCTAAGCAGTGTCTTATGTCGCGGGCGGCATATTGCACCCTGAGCGTAAGGAGTTAGAGTCCTGAGTGAAGCGAGGGGTTCAAGCTGCCCAAGACGAAGACAGGCTTTATTCCAGAGGAGCATACTCTACTTTTCACACCTACTGCGAGAAAATAAACATCCAGGGCTCCATAAAATAAGTATCGTCTGTTTTGATAAACTCTGAAGTAGCATCATTATCGCTCGACATTTTTAGTTAACACTAATATTGCCATTGATACAGTGACGGATTAACCTTCACGTCACCAAAAACCACACCAAAAAAAGTTTTAAAATTTGAGCGTTTTAAGTTTACATAGAGTCCGACCTAGAGTCATAACCCCGCTCCCGCTTGCCCGCTAGTGCATTCGGCAATTCGAATGCACTGGAATTGCGATCAGCCAAAGGTTTAAAGACCGATTCTAGTTGACATACGGATAGGGGGCCTACAGGCGTGGTTTGCTTAGGGCATCAAGTAGTCTTAATCCGTCACTGCATTGATATACTAGAATATTGCAATAAAATTCACTGAAAAACACAGCACCAAACATCTCTTTTGTTTCAAATTCTTTAAAATCGCGCCTATTTATTTTTTTTGAGTTTTGCTTTTGGTGGCCTGTTCGATTTTCGAATAAACCTCTTTACAATGCCATATGGGATTTTTTTTACTCGGAGTTTTCCACGAGTTTCCACACGAATTTGACGTTCCAAATTCAAATCACTTTATTCCCTAGGGCAGTTTCATACAACTTTATATCCCTAGAGAGATAATGCTTTACTTAACGTTGAAGTTGCATGTTTTGTAATTGGACATTGTCGAGCAGGTGGTGTGAAAACATTTTTATTTGTAATACACTCGAGAGCAATGAATCCGGGTCACTTAAAGAATGTTAAAAATCTCGGAAACTAAAAATGATAGATTAATGCAATAAATTGTATTTAATAGACAATGTAATACTCCTTAAATGAAGGTAAAAAAAATATGAGTCACCATACATTTTATTAACACAAAATTACATAAAGAAAAAAACTGCTGATCTCTCCTTAAAACAAAAATAGGAAACATGAAATTTTTGAACTTTATTACGATTTTCTTGAATTTTAATACTTCGTATTGCCTCCTCGTGCTTCCATTACTGCGTTTACGCAGAAAAAAAACAACAAAAAAACAGAAATCAAACAATGATAAATGACAGATTACAAACAAAAGCAAAACCAAATGCTGTAATTTCGTAGTTCCATCTTCGAAAGTGGCCCATTTTCAAATTTGATTTTTTTATGATATAACTTTACAATAACTAAGAAGTTTTAATACCTTCATTTAAGGAGTATTACATTGTCTATTAAATACAATTTATTGCATTAACCTAGCATTTTTAGTTTCCGAGATTTTTAGGATTCTTTAAGTGACCCGGATTCATTGCTCTCGAGTGTATTTAACGTAGTTTTTTGATTTTATATTTTTACAAAAGTACGATGTCTTTTCCTGTTTTTCTATGTTTTATATTATTTTATTTTGTCAATTACGTTTTACTGAAGTGTTATCACAAAATATTTAAAAATTAATAAACAGTAATTTTAATATGAATGTTTGTACATTACTAACGTAATCTATTTACATGTAAAATTTCAAAAGATAAATCGAGATTATCTATCAATAACAATATCTACATTATCATTTAACGATAGGTTCTAGTTTAAGTATGGCAGGGATTTAAAAGAAAGAGATATCTAGGTAATAAAACAGCATTTACTTATTTAAAATTAAAACATTAAATTACCTACTAATATAAAAGGTGAAAATTAAGTAGACAATGAAATAGGCACAAATTCTAAAATTAAAATTGAATACCTACCTAATATACCTACATAAATTATATATTTAACATAATTTGTACAGTTTCCACAATTTATTTACCGAAAATTAACACGTATTAGCTACAGTGCAACAACCGTCACAGTTTCCGGAACCGTCTTGGGTACAAGTGTCGGCTCCGGTGCAAGATCCCGAGCCTTTGCCAGTATTCGCTCCTTTACAGGAACCTGCTCCGGTGCAACTTGACTTGCCTGTTCCACTGTTCGGTCCCGAACAGGAGTTAGCTCCGGTGCAGGAACTACTGCCAGTGCCAGAGCCTGCCCCTAGGCACGAACCCGCACCAGTGCAAGACCCAGGTCCAGCAGCCTGGATTTGAATAATCATCAAACAGACGACAATTAACAAAAATAACTTAGCCATGTTATTTGCTTGGAGTAACTTTGGTGTGTTGAAAGAATGACGGTTCGCAAACTAATATCTGACGGTTTGTTTAACGTCCGTACTTATAAGAAAATTATGAATAGGAGTGGGCGTTTCTAGCCTTCAAGGCTAGCGTATAATGTAGCGGAAACTTTGCTGCGGAAATTTCCATTGATCACAAAGCAACTGCTGAAACAACTGGGCGAAAACACGCTTTCTGCGTCCATGCGTGAAATTCAACTCGTCCACGGCATATTATGTAAATATATTATGTATATAAGGGAGGATTGTGTTTTTATTTAAAGGCTATCCTATTTATTTCAAAAAACCCGACAAAAAAGAGCTAAGATTCTAAGTAATATGCTCTATCAACCTCCATGCCTTAAGGATATTTATAAGAAAAATATTGATAATAATGTCTTTAAAATATATAGTAAGTTACCTGAAGAACTGAAAGTATTGAGTGGAAATATATTTAAGAAAAAACCTCTAGATATTAGAAAACGGTTTTTTCACACCACCTGCTCGACAATGTCCAATTACATATCATGCAACCTCAACGTAAAGTAAAGCATGATCTATTAAGGGATATAAAGTTGTACGAAATTCCCTAGGGAATAAAGTGATTTGAATTTGGAACGTCAAATTCGTGTGGAAACTCGTGGAAAACTTTTCGTAAAAAATGCCCCTATGGCATTGTAAAGAGGTTTGTTCGAAAATCGAACTGGCCACCATAAGCAGAACTCAAAAAAGAGAAAAAGGTGCGTTTACAAAGTATGTGAAACAAAAAACGGTGCTTGGTGCTGTGATTTTCAGTGAATTTTATTGCAATATTCATGTTGATAAAAAATGTCGAGCTATAGTGATTCTACTCCAGAGTTTATCAAAACATTGAAACGAGACAATGAAAGCCCTGGCTTTTCATTGTCTCGCAGAAGCTGTGAAAAGTAGAGTATGCTCCTCTGGAATAAAGCCCGTCTTCGTCTTGGGCAGCTTGAACCCCTCGCTTCACTCAGGACTCTGCCGCCCGCTACGTGAGACACTGCTTTATTCCTTTCGTGCATAATCTACTATTATAGTCTAAAGGATTTTTTGGAAATGAAATTTTCGTAATTAATTTGACACTTATATAGTCGTACGTCTGCATACAGACGAGATATACAGATAGATATTAGACCTCAAAGTATAAAATTATATGTATTTTAGCAAATAAACTAAGTATATTGAAATTAAAATTACAATAAAATACACACACGATGAAATTTCTAAAATAATTACTTTTTTCAGAGTAAGTATTTCATCCAGTTATTTGTGCGTTTTTTGATGAAATACTTGTAACAGTCTCCTTTTTAATTTGGTATATCTAAACATCTTGTTTATTTAGGTATATTATCTGGTTTACTACCTGGATACCGCGTAAGTAAATTCGATGGAACTAGGACCTAAAATATCAATTTCTAGGCATGGAATTACGATTTAGAAACGTTTGAAATAAAATTACCTTCGTTACGTTTAATGTAAGTAGGTACAATATTAAGGTTAGCAATATTCTCCTTCACCTAAAAGCTACATGACACTCAAAACGTAACGAAGTTACATGAATGCAATCACCTAAAACGTAACGTACGCTGAAACGTTAAAACTGTTACGAAATGACTGGTTTTCCAAAATCGCTACCGTTTTGTTTCAGCAAAACCTGCTACCATGATAAACTTCTTACATTGAAATATATCTTGACGTTAGTTGTTGTAAATTAATAAGATACAACTTTACTCCACCGTCATTTGCAAAAAGTCCCAAGGGGTGCCACATAAATATCTCGTCAGGTTTTTCGCCAGCTGTAGAGCTTGGATGAAAATACGCAAATTTTATAAGATGCTATATATAATATTTTAAATTGCACACAACACAAAGAAGTAGAATGCAATTTATTAATATTGGAGACCTTAAACGCGTAGGCCCTCTACGAGCTATGTTGAATAGAACTTAGACCGCGCGTAGACCCTCTACGATAGGGTTCTACGGGCCATGCTATCGTAGAATTAAAGTGCGTAGGCCCTCTACAATGGAGCTCTACCTGGGTTAACAGCTTTCTTAGAACAATGCTCGATCATTATACTCAAAAAAGTACAATAGATCAGGAAAAAGATACATAGCTCTACATTAATAAGTCTTTCTCATAATTCATACCACATTGTTACTAGAACAAGGCATCACTAATTTTGAAGACAATGAGTTAGAAATTGATTTTGGAAAAGACCTTGTTTCAAACACGTGAGTAATGAAATACAGGTGTTCACCTGTCATTTCATATTTAGAGAGGTTAGGCTCGTGATCCTAACCTCATCTATAGAACAGTAATCTGTGTTTATTTCAATCCAATTTTCAAGTAGCGTGGGCAGAGCGTGTATAGGACAACACAACTATTAATTTTTGTATTGTGTACTAATTCTAACACCCTGTGTTACTTCATACAGCCTCATGTCATGCCACATCTCCATTCTGCTTCTTGACGAACAGCCAGACCGACCAGCAGGACAGCAAAAGGGAAGAACTCTCTTCCGGCGACTGTATTCCATGTATCAGGCATGTCATTACAATTAGATTAACAGTTTATAACATAACACCCAACAGTCACATACGTAGTCATGATCCCACACTAGGATTCTCTATGTCGTGGGTATCAGAAACTACGAGAACCTAGACATAACACCCAGACCCGAAACAAATATTTGCAGATCATACAAACATTTGTCCCGCAGCGGACAGATAAGAATTCGTCCACAGAATAGTAACATTTAAATAATAGCAGTTGTTTCAGCATTTTATGGAAAATAGTGCCCTAACATAACTATAATAAACTAATATAACTATAGGCTTATGATAATAATTTTAGTAGGTACAATATGCTAGGTACTTGTTTGTGTCTTTTTTGTGTAGTTTGCAAGAAGTAGATAAACAAGTAGTTATGTATATAATAAATAATGAATGCTGGACATTTCTCACAACATTATCTAGCCCCAAGCTAAGCAGAGCTTGTATTATGGGTACTAGATAACTAATATACTTAATACAATACATTACATAGATAGATATTTTTTATTATACATAGAAAATACCCAGAACACCCTGAACAAATATCTGCAGATCGTACAAATATTTGTTCTGAGGCGGGAATCGAACCCGCAACCTCCTGCGTCGCAGGCGAACCTTCGCCCACCGCGCCACAGAGGTCGTATAGGTACATGATTATCGTGTTTTTACATAAGAAGGTAAGATAAGTACTTATGATACTATTTTTAATTGATTTAATTAATGGGTAACTGGCGGTGCCGGTGGTATGTCTGGTACTAGAATAGACTCCTCAATGTCCTCCCGTGGATATCGTAAGAGTCGACTAAGGGATTCATTTAGATAGCCCAAATGTTTTATTTGTATTTTTCTTAATTTTGTACATTCTTGTATTATATTATTCGTTTTGTAATAATAGAGGTATTTATAATTAGTTGTTGGCTTTTATATAAAAGCTAGATCCCTATTGTTGCGGGTTTTTTCGTAGAACAACATAAGGACAATATTATTGCCATAAGATAAGATATGATAAGTTTATTTGCCAGTACATTGTAAATACATTTTTGTAAGTTATATAAAACGGATTAATCGGTGCATACACAATTTTTTTTCGAATGTTTTGTAAGAAAAATATCAGATATGTTGTAGTTAACTTTAGTTAGAGCGAGGAGTCAACGTATTGACTCTACAAAGGTTTAGTTGCAATGTGTATCTTTGGATCATGTCTGGGATCATGACTTCGTATTTGACTCTTGCGTTTTATGTTATGTTATGTTAAGTTATCGCATGCCAATGTACTACGACTGTTACTCTAGGTCAATGCAGAAAATATCGCAGGCCATAGTGAAATATAAACCAAAGTCAAAGTAAAAAGTATGTTATTCATTTAAATCACAAGGATCATTTTGAACTTATAAACTAAAATTACTCCTGACCCAATGCGATCAAGCCTAGAAGAATCAGGGCAACAAATACAGCTTGGCTTGATTTGATGATCTTTCTTACTTCTAGAAGGGAAGCGCCTATGTTTACCTCGAGAACAAGGAGAACCTGATATATTTAAAAAGAGAACCTTAGTCAAAAGTAACATGTAAAGTAAAAATAATAATATAATTGAAATTCTGCTCTGTCCCTTGTAGTCGTTTGAAATGAGACTGATTGGAATAAAGGCCAATTCACAACGAAAGCACGGCCAAGCACGTAACGTAGACACGCGCGTCACTTTGTATGTACACGCTTGCGTGTACGTCACGCAAGCGGTGTGCTGCAGCCTTAACTATTCGTTTTTATGCACACCAGTTAAACATTTATTGACACTGAGGCCCAAGCACGAACATCTAACGTTATCGAGACGCTAGCGTTACGATAGTAAACGTCAAATATGAACCAATCAACTTACTAAGGTTTCAAGTTACTCTGATGTCATTGGCCAATATTTGACATTTGCGATCGTCTCGCTAGCGTCTTGCTAACGTAAATTATTTGTGCTGACCCCACTGGTCTAAGCATCGCGACGTTATCGCTACATGCCATTCCAATAGATAATTAGTACATTACTCGCGAATTAATTGATAGTCTCGTTTATAATCTGGCTAGTGTAGTTTTTTATATCAAAAACTACATAAGAGTGGTTGCCATGTTTGAAGCCGGTGCTATCCAACGCGTGGTTGCCGATAAATTAAAAACTAAGCAACGTGATTTCTTGATTCGTGGCATAACATAACATAAAATTACACCCACGTAACTTGATCAACGGGTACGATAGGTACTTACTTTTTAGAAGATGTTCGTTTATGTACCTACCATTCTTCATAGAATAGAAAAATCATGACTGCATTTACTGCGCAGGAGGAAGTCTCAGTTTTTTGCAAACAATTCACACAGACTTATAGTGTAGTCTAACACGGATTTGGTATGGCGATACCAATGAGCGCTACTAGCGTATACTTTTCATTTTCCATACAAAAATCCGTGTAACAACATTACACCATACGTCCGTGTACATTGCTTGCTAACTAATCTAACTCAGACTTCGGTCTCAGCTCTCTTATTCTACTAGGTATCTTACAGAGACTTGATGGTTAAACAAACTTACCTTGTGACGTTTGACCATTATACCAAAAAAGACTCCAACATAGTGAACGCGCTCTCGGTTTCACTGCTCAAACACAATTTTTTTAAAAACTTAAATATAATAATTTTATTAGGTGTGCTTCAATGTCCGCACTAAAAAAGCGAATGAAGCTGTCACCAACACGCCACCTAGCGTGACGGATGTCTTAGCTTTTCTTTTTTTAAGGCTCTGAAATTGTGCTCGTGCCCAGTACATCAAGAGTGGACTGCATAGTGAATAATATAAATCAAGAATCAGATTCCCTGTTTCGTGGGTATCAGGAACTACGAGTACTATTGTGCTATAACACCACTAATGGTAACATTATCATCATTAACATTTAAATATGTATAACTATAGGTTCTATTTAAAGTATGGTAGGGGTTTAAAATAACGAGATATCTAGGTAATAAAACAGCATTTACTTATTCATTGACATTTTAAATTACCTACTAGCATAACTACGTAATTACGTACTAGGTAATTTAACTATTTTAAATTACCTAGTAACGTGTAAATTAAATAGATAATGAATTAGGCACAAATTGTAAAATTAAAATTGATGTTGGTATTACATATACACAATACCTACCTTATATAGCTACACACAACTTTTGAAACTATCATGGTTATGAATATAGTTATCACTAGAAACGGGATAATTACCGTGATCATGGCGCATGAAACGTTTCCGAAATATCGGGAAATAATAAAGCTCAAAAATCATGGTAAATATCCCGTTTCTAGTGATAAATTATACCAAAATAAATAAAAATATATTAAATATAAATTTAAATTTATGTAGGTATTACATTATACTTATTTTACATAATTTGTCTAGTTTCCACAACTAATTTACCGAAAATTAATAACATGAATAAGGTTCAGTGCAACAATTGTTGCAGTTTCCAGAACCAAATCCTCGGCAAGAGTAAGCTCCGGTGCAAGATCCCGAGTAAAAACCAGTTAATGTTCCTAGACAGGAGCTTTCTCCGGTGCAACTTCCATTACCTACTCCACTCCCCGGTCCCGCACAGGAGCCGACTCCGGTGCAGGAATTATCCCCTTGGCCAGCTGCTCCCCCATAGCACGATGCGGCCCCCGTACAGGAGTTATTTCCCAAAGCCTGGATTTGAATAATCATCAAACAGACGACAATTAATAAAAATAACTTAGCCATGTTATTTGCTTGGTGTAACTTTGGTGTGTTGAAAGAATGAATGTTCGCAAACTAATATTTGACGGTCTGATTAACGCCCATACTTATGAGAAAATTTTGGATAGGAGTGGGCGTTTCCCCTTCCAAGGCTAACGTAAAATGTAATGAAAAGTTTGCGACGGAAATTTTCCATTGATCGAAAAGCAACTGCTAAAACAACTGGGCAAAAACACGCTTTCCGCGTCCATGCGTGAAATTTAATTCGTTCACGGTATATTATGTAAATATATGATATATCTGTATGTACATATAAGGGAGGAGGGTAACAATTCCGCTCCTCTCCAACGAAAACTCTGAAAGAATTCGACACGTGTTTCGCCTCTCAACGAAGCATCCTCAGGAAACAGTAGGCTCACTGTGTGCTAGAACAACATAGACACACTACTTCAAAAACTCCGCAGCCATGTTGCCTCGGCGAACGCCAAACAGAATTCTGTTCGGAGTTTCAGAGTTTTCGTTGGAGAGGAGCGGAATTGTTACTATTACATATTTTGTTCGTCTATTTTATATTGTAGAATGGATTTCCGCAAAGTCACGTTTGAATCAATTAATTATCTTATATTTAACATAATTTGTACAGTTTCCACAACATAATTACAGAAAATTAACACGAATCAGGTGCAGTACAACAATCGTTGCACTTTCCAGAACCTTCTTGTAGGCAAGAGTAAGCTCCGGTGCAAGATCCCGAGCCTTTACCAGTATTCGCTCCTTTACAGGAGTGTACTCCGGTGCAACTTCCCCTGCCTGCTCCACTCCCCGCTCCCGCACAGGAGCTGTATCCGGTGCAGCACCGAGGCCCTTCGCCAGATTTTGACCCCCTGCACGAATCGCGACCCGTGCAGGAAAAAACTCCATAATAAGCCTGGATTTGAATAATCATCAAACAGACCACAATTAGTAAAAATAACTTAGCCATGTTATTTGCTTGGTGTAACTTTGGTGTGTTGAAAGAATGAATGTTCGCAAACTAATATCTGACGATCTGTTTAACGCCCATATTTATGAGAAAATTTTGGGTAAGAGTGGGCGTTTCTAGCCTTCAAGGCTAACGTAAAATGTAATGAAAAGTTTGCGACGGAAATTGTCCATTGATCGCAAAGCAACTGCTAAAACAAGTAGGCGAAAACACGCTTTGCGTGTCCATGCGTGAAATTCAACTCGTTCACGGTATATTATGTAAATATATGATATATCTGTATGTACATATTAGGGAGGTTTGGGTTATTTTAAAGCCTATTCTATTTTTTCATAGAACGCATTTGTGTTATAAACCGACAAAAAAGGGCTAAGTTGAGTTATATGCTCTATAAACCTCCATGCCTTAAGGATATGTACAAGAAAAATGTTTATAATAATGTCTATGAAATATATAATAAGTTATTGAAGAACTGAAAGTATTGAGTGGAAATATATTTAAGAAAAAACTAACTCTTTGGCTATTAGATAACTGTTTTTATAGTCTAAGGGATTTTATTGAAATGTAATTTCGGAATTAATTTGATATTATATTTGTACGCCTGCATATAGGCTGAATACATTAACTAGCATAGATTTAAGACCTTAAGTGTAAAACTATGTGTATTATAGCGAATAAACTGTTGAAATTGAAATGACCACAAAATACACACATGAAAATTCGGCAGTAAAAAACATATTGCTATGGATGGAGCACGCCATATAGAAACTCAAATGATTCTCCTGTTAGGTCACTTCTGAATGTATCTAATGAAAACTATTTGCAGTAAGGATTCCTTGTAGCTTGTATTAGTTCACGATGGTCTACCTCTGAATTGTTGAGTGATATTTGGGATATTCAATTAAAAAATTTCGCTTTTTTGTCCCTAGCCGTTTTTGTTTCAGAAGCAACTCTTACGTTTAATATGTCACGAGTAACAAAGTTTTTCTTGACTCAGTTGCAAATTAGCAGAGCTTTGCTTACTCTAAATACAGTAAGTAGCAAGTTTTTCACAACTTAAGCTACTGCCAGCAAGTTTTGATAACGGCTATTGGCTAAAACGGTTCGGTTACGCATCATGAGCGAGCAAATTACAACCATTTAACTTTTATATACGCCAAAATACTTAATACCTCTTATGAATACTAGTTTATGTGCATGTTTGTTACACAATCACGCCTAAAATGTTTATGGGCAAACCATAAATTTGGATAAAATTTCTAAAATAACTCTGTACTAAAATAACTACTTTTTTCCGAGTATTTCATCGAGTAGTTTTTGGTGAAATGCTTCGTAACAGTCTATGATTACGCGCAGGTTCAGATTTGATTGATTAGCTTCGAAAGACAAATTATTTTTCCCCAATACACAGTGACAAAGAAAGGACAACGGATAATGATAGGAGCTCACCTGCTCGTGTCTGCTGGAGCCAATATTTCCAAAATATGGTCTATAAAGTGTGCTTACAGCACTGCCGCCACTCACACACAAGGGCAACACAATTCTTCTCAATCCACAACAATTTTTAGGACACAAACTTTAGTATTTTCGAGTTTATGAATTTTTACAAATATCTCAGTAATTTTGTGCGCGCGAGTCGATTCGCCATTTTTTAACATCTTCCTTGGCCGCCGCCGCAGTCGCGGCGCGCGGTCCAACACGGGGTGATGGGTTACAGGACGAGACAGGTAATTGGAGTTGCACAAGTGCGAGGGAAAAGGACATTGTCACTGTGTCCTAACAAGTCAATAAATTAGCCTATCCAGTCTACTTTTTATCTGGGTATATCTAAACATCTTGTTTATTTATTTTATCTGGTTTATTACCTGGATACCGCGTAAGTAAATTCGATGTAACTAGGACCCAAAATATCAATTTCTAGTTCCTTAGCGTGAATTACGATTTAGAAACGTTTGAAATAAAATTACCTACGTTACGTTTTATGTAAGTAGGTACAATATTAAGGTTAGCAATACTCTCCTTCACCTAAAGGCTACATGACACTCAAAACGTAACGAAGTTATATAAATGCGATCACCTAAAACGTAACGTACGCTGAAACGTAAAAACTGTTACGGAATGATTGGTTTTCCAAAATCGCTACCGTAACGTTACAGCTTAACCTGCTACTATGACAAACTTCTTACATTGAAAGATATCTGGTCGTTAGTTGTTGTAAATTGATAAGATATAGTTATATCTTATATAACATAACATAACACAACACCCAACAGTCACATACGTAGTCATGATCCCACACTAGGATTCCCTGTGTCGTGAGCATCAGGAACTACTAGTACTATGATACCATAACACCCAGACCCGGAACAAATATTTGCAGATCTAACAAACATTTGTCCCACAGTGGGAATCGAACTCGCAACCTCTCGCATCTCAGCCGGCTACTCGCTCGTCGCCACAGAGGTCGTCACGCATAAAATTAGTTTCTTTTACGAATATTGTGACAATTTTTTTTTTCAGGTTTGTTGTTAATAATTATTTAAATTATTGTATTGTCCATTTGCTGGACATAGACAGCTCAACGTGCCACTGAGCCCTGGGTCTTCATTATCGCTTTATCTCTGCACACATCACTGCTACATCATCAATGTACATTCTAGAGCAATCTAGTTTATTTACAAAAGCACGTCTACTCGGGCTTGGACCCACTGCTACCAAGTAACTTGCAGTTCGTCCAGATTTTAGGACTAACTGCGTATTGGACCAAACGCTTACTGGACAAACCGCGACTTGGACTAACTGCATGTAGGACGAACAGCTAACAAATCTTAGATATCTATGAAGACCAAATCAAATCAAAATCAAATCAAATATCATTTATTGTGAAACATAGGTATGGTATTAAGATGTTAGGTAAAAATTAAAAACAATGTCCACTATGTTACCAAGATTGGTGTACAATAATATCATTGAAGCTAGGTATGTCTATAAGAATTTAAATGTCAAACAAATTACACACGTCATATACCTATAAATACCTACGTCAGACTTTAAATCAATAAAATATTAAATTACATAAAAATTATACGCACAATACACAAATGTCAAAGCTATAATACCTAAAATTTAATTTTTTGTCAATTAGTTCCTTAACACTATAAAAACACTTTTCTTGCAGCCACAACTTCATTTTTGTGGTGAATTTGCTATGTGGAAGGCTTTTAATTTCACTGGGTATGGAGTTATAATTTTCCCACATATTACATAACTGCTATTTAAATACATTGCCGTTCTAGGATACTTGGATAAAACAATTCTGTCTGGGTTTCTAGTGTTTCTTGAATACATAACGCCTGTTTTTAGAAATAAATGTGTGTGCTTTCTCACAAATAAAGCCGACTCCAAAGTATACATGCAGGGCAACACCTATCAAGACTATTCTTTATCAACAAAGTTATTTTGCTGTGGACAAATGTTCAACAAAATTCCTAAAAGATTATACACAGAATTATTAAAAACGAAAATTATGGCTGATTAACAAAATGCTGAGTGGCTACCACTAACCGGACGACGCAGGAGAAGAAGGCCCTCCACTCGATGGACTAAAGATTACAAATATCGCAGGAAGTCAGTGGATGGAGGCGGCTCAAGACCGTTCGTCGTGGCATTCTAAGGGGGAGTCTTATGTCCTAGTAGATTTCTACGGGCTGATAATGATGATGATGAACAGAACCCTTTACAGTATAAACGAATCTATATATCATCATCATCCTCACCAGCCTGTTTACGTCCACTGCTGGAGCCTCCCCCATTGAATACAATAGAGGGGTTTGCCATAATTACCACGCTTGGCAGGCGGATTGGTGATCGCAGTTTGGTGCTGAGTACTCAGGTGGATGCTGCTGCCATCCCCTGGTGTAATCCCTTAATAAGGTTTTTACTACACCCACGGGAAACCCCCCGTGGATGTAGCTAATGCCTCAGTAGGGGACACACCACGGCTACATCTATATTGTAGGTACTGTGTTATTGTGATTTGAGTCGTTATTATTATCAAATTCAATTGATAAAATGGAATACAATTATTAAAATTAATTGTACCATAATTATTCATTACTATGTTTACATAAGTTTTAAAATTCCTCCAATATTCAATTTATCGAAAAATTTGCAAGCAGATGTTTTACCAAAACATGTGAATCAATAATACTTGTAAGAACTTGTAACAATGTTTCAACCAAATAAATTATTTAATTTAGTTTCCATTTTATTTAATTACATGATCGACTTCGAGCCAAACCGCAAGAATTTATACAACGGGTCCAGAATGCTTGTGCCCGTTTTTGCTTCAATATACCGTTCAGGGTGGTTGGTTACCATGAGCTCTTATAGCGATTCAGTTAAAAAACTATTCAGTACAAAATATCGGTTCCGAGATGTCCGCAACTATATTTTAAAGGCACAATAGCAGAAGGACGACGGACCGAAATTTTGTACTGAATCGCTATAAGAGCTCTGTAAGGCCTCTGGGGTGACGTAACTCCATACCTAAAACTGAAACATCGACGTAGGCTCCATTTAGAATGTCTCCTTTTCGGTGTTTTTAAGTATAACGCACTTAGAGGTTGAAGAGGACGTCAAACTCAATACCCTCCAAGGGCTGCGGCAATGTTCGGTGCAGCTATCGACATAGCGGCATAGATCAGCCTTTTATTTAGAGGCAGTTTCCGTTACGCTGCATAGAAATGTTGGAATAATATTCCACCACCAATGAGAACGTACAAATTGTTCTAGGGTTTCGTTCCAAAATTTGGACATAGATAGATAGACAGAAAATACTTTATTGCACAAGACAAAAAAAAACAAGTACATAGGCGAACTTAATGCTAATTAGCATTTTCTTCCAGCTAACCTTTGTGTAATATAGAGTGGATGGTAGTGCTATTGGGAAATAATACATAACGAGATTATAAAGATACATAATTAATTACTTACCTACTTAAAAGAAACTAGATACATATTAAAAAATATAGATAACTGACTGACATAAAAGGAGGTTATCAAATAATTCGTCAGTTAATTATAATAATTGGTACTTAGTATATTGCTTAGCTATTCAAAGGTTCTTTCCATGTGTAGAAAATTATCTCGAGGTGAAAATTTTATCTCAGTAATTGTTTTTAGAAGTAGGTTAGAAGGGTAAAGAAAGTAGGTAACGTACATCGCTTGTGTTCGTGAGGTCTCAGTTCGGGGTGTACCTTTTGTATAAATATATTTAACTTAAATAATCTTGCGGTTCTTTGTGATTCGTAAATTGTTGATGTCCACTGTTGGACAAGGTTTCTCCTATAGAATGCAATGCCCCCCATTGCATATATTTGCCATAATCACCACTGCGCTTGGCAGGCGCAGGCTTAAACAAGCGGTAGGTATAACAAGCGTAGCGTATGCTGTCTTGCATATTTTTGCTGATGTTTATTTAATTTTGACTACCTTCCTAAGGTTTTTAAGTTCTCATTTACTATGTATCAGCAACTCCTTGCTCCGAGGCTTCTCACCTAGTGGTAAGACGGACCATTTATGTTAATTTTAGTTTATAAGACGATTCAAAATGATCCTTGTGATTTCAATGAATAAAATTATTTTTGACTTTAACTTTGGCTTTACCTTTGACTTTAACTTTGGCTTTGACTTTGACTTTAACTTTAACTTTGACTTTGACTTTGACTTTGACTTTGACTTTGACTTTGACTATGACTTTGACTTTGACTTTAACTTTGACTTTAACTTTGGCTTTAACTTCGACTTTAACTTTGACTTTGACTTTAATCCGTCGACACTAGGCATTTTAGATTTTGTATTCGAGATGTGCCATTTGAGATTTTGCATTCTTTTTATTCGAAATATTTTTAATTCCTGAATTGACATTCTACTCTAAGTTATTGCTTATGGCTTTTTATAGCTCGGGAGCACTAACAACCGTTGGGTAATAAAGGTTCCCACGTGGCGACCACAAACCAGACGAAGCTGTGGCCCTCCTCTCGATATACTAAATACATTATAAAGTCAGCAGGGAATTAGTGGATGGATGCGGCTCAAGACCATTCCTCGTGGCATTCTATGGGAGATTCCTATTTCCAGCAGCAACTTCTACAGGCTGATGATGTTGATGTTGAGGAGTGTTCAAATATTGTTTGGTCTATCATAAGAACCTAGTGCCTAACCCATAGATTTATAGTAGTCTATGGCCTAACCTAACTTAGAACAGTCAGCACAATGGTATTGTTAAACTTTATAACTTTACATTAAAAAACCGACTTCCGCCATTGAATTCAGCTATCTGCATGTTTTTATTTGCTAAAGGTATACTATAATTAATTTTTGGAAAAAACATAAACCGACTTCAAGCCTGTGCCTATAATGTAGGTAATTCATATTTGAATAAACGCTATCTATCGGCGGGTAGGTATTTAAGTATTTCTATAACGCCATCTGTCGTTGTCTAGCAGTATCATCTAGCGCTGACAGAACCAAGAGTGGCACAGTAAAATATTAGGTTTTTTCTATGGGAACCACAAAAAAACAAATTTTTCAAAAAATGCTGATTCAATTTCGATAAAATTTATATGGGACCACCTCTGAAGAATAACCTACCAAACAAAAAAAGAATCATCAACATCAATGCAGTCGGTTAAAAACAACAACTTGTTACTGAAAATACCAAATGCCTATAATATTTGAGGAGTTCCCTCAATGCCTCATGGAATCCATCATCAGAACTGGGTTTTGAATAAAATGGGACCAATCTGGAAGTATATCCATTCGAATAAAAAAAGAATTTTCCAAATCGGTTTATAAAAGACGGAGATCAACGATGGATGGAACAATGGATGGAATACAACCGAATCGAGAACCTCCTCCTTTTTTGAAGTCGGTTAAAAAACCCACCGTACATTCAGAGCCAGGGGCACGGTGGGTCTGAAGTACCACACGTCATGAAGGACATCGAACACGAGTTTACCTAAACATTTTTTTCTGTTTTACTACTTGGCAAGCAAACTAGCTTACGGCCCACCTGATGGAAAGTAGTTACCATAGCCTGAGGACGCCTGCAACACCACAGGCATCATACGCGCGCTGCCAACCCTAAGACATAAAGATGAAAAGTCTCATGTGCCTGTAATTTTACAGGCACCCGTACCCTTCAAACCGAAAGACAGCAATGCGAGCACTACTGCTTGGCGGCAGAAACAGGCAGTAGTGGTAGTACTTCCCAAGACGAACTCTTTAACAAGAAGTTCTATTACTAATTTAGCTGATGACAAATTTACCCTACTTTTTTCTGATGACGAAATACCTCTAGGCCCTTCTGCTAGTCGGCTTTTAAAACGTCCACGGAACGAAACTTAAGGTAGCAGTCGGTTCTTGGCGACCGCGACCGGCGACCGCGAATATGTCGCTCGACGCACCGCTTAGTATGGATTTATATGGAGTACATTAGGTTCTAGGTTTGGCGATCCTTGGAGGAGGCTAATACCGCCATGGGCTGTCCATACTTAAATTCGTTAGTTTTACGAATATTTTTAACCGACTTCACAAAAAAGGAGAAGGTTCTCAATTCGGTTGTATTTTTTTTTTGTATGTTTGTTACCGCATATCTCCGGCGTTTATGAACCGATTTGGAAAATTCTTTTTTTATTTGAATAGATATACTTCCAGATTGGTCCCATTTTTTTCAGAATCCAGTTCTGATGATGGAATCCATGAGGAATTGAGGGAACTCCTCAAATATTGTAGGCGTACATATGTACAATTTTGATATTTTCAGCAACAAACCGAGCATTTGCATTCAAAAACTATCATAATCCTTTCACCACTATGGTTGTTTCATCATTTTTTTTCATCCAAATATTTTTTTGTCGAATTCAATGGCGGAAGTCGGTTTTTTAAATGAAAAGTTATTAATTTATGGTGTATATTTTTTTGTGTGGCAATAAAGCTGTTTTTATTTTATTTTTACATTAGTTTTTTGACGACCGCGACGCGCGACCTGTGGGCGTGGCTAGAGAGTGGCGTGTGGCGACCGCGGTCGCCGGTCGCGGTCGCCAAGAACCGACTGCTACCTGAAGGGGTTTATTCTTAGGCTGGATTCACCACGGTACAACCAATGGAGTTGATTGTGCTATAACTTTTCATTTAAAAAACCGACTTCCGCCAAAGTATTTAACAAAATATTTGGATGAAAAAAAAAATGATGAAAGAACCATAGTGGTGAAAGGATTATTATACTTTTTGAATGCAAATGCTTGGTTTGTTGCTGAAAATATCAAAATCGCCATATGTATGCCTACATATTTGAGGAGTTCCCTCAATTCCTCATGGATCCCACCATCAAAACTGGATTTTGAAAAAAATGGGACCAATCTGGAAGTATATCTATACAAATAAAAAAGAATTTTCCAAATCGGTTCATAAACGCCGG
Organism: Epirrita christyi; assembly: GCA_951392215.1. Classification (NCBI taxonomy): domain Eukaryota; kingdom Metazoa; phylum Arthropoda; class Insecta; order Lepidoptera; family Geometridae; genus Epirrita; species Epirrita christyi. The sequence goes on from OX595850.1 coordinate 13,238,282, forward strand.
AGATAAGCGGTAACACACATTAAAAAAAAAAAAAAAAAAGAACCACCGAATTGAGAACCTCCTCCTTTTTTGGGAAGTCGGTTAAAAAGTTAAACTCTATCGATTCATGGTAGTGAGAATCAGCCCTTGCAAAGTTGGGTGGTATTCACAAATACATACCGAAATGTAATTCTATTAATATAAATTGGCACAAACACGTGTACAGCCAACAAATGTGCATGTCTGTGTGAATAATCTTTGCTCATGTTTACTCATAATATGTGCTCTTGCAACCAATTATGTTGTCATTAAAATAAATGTTGCTTTTTTCTAGTAATAACGTGGGTATTTTCATAGGTACAGGATGTAGGTAGTTGAACTTTTCCAGAGACCTTCACTGAATAAATAATAGAGACTGCATTTACTGCGATAGATAATCCTTCAGATATTATTAAAATAAAAAATAATACATTAATCCTACGCGAAAGTTTGTGAGTATGGATGGATGTTTGTTACTCTTTCACGTAAAAACTACTGAATGGATTTGAGTGAAATTTGGAATGGAGATACTTTACGCCCTGGATTAACACATAGGCTACTTTTCATCATCATCATCATCATCATCAATTTTCATCATTATTCACGCGGGTGAAACCGCGGGGCGTAACTAGTAATAAATAATATTAAAGTTTGTTTGTAACTCAACTACGACCCCATCATAACGGCTTATAACAAAATACACACAGATATATTTTGACAACCTCTGTGGTGCGGTGGGCGAGTAGCTGGCTTAAATGCAAGAGGTCGCGGGTTCAATTCCCGCTCGGGATAAATGTATGTATGATCTGCAAATATTTGTTCCGGGTCTGGGTGTTATGGTCCATGTACTCGTAGTTCCTGATAACCACAATACAGGGAATCCTAGTGTGGGATCAAGACTACGTATGTAACTGTTGGGTGTTATGTTATGTTATAGATTGTGACTTAGTTTGACACATAGGCTAGGTTTTATCCCGGACTTGGTTTGACACTTACGCCAGGTTTTATCCCGAACTTGGTTTGACACATAGGCCAGGTTTTATCCCGTATTTGGTTTGACACATAGGCCAGGTTTTATCCTGAACTTGGTCTGACACATAGACCAGGCGGGTGATTACATAATTCTGTTACTAATGATTTCAATCGATTTCAATGTTGTTTCTATTTGAAATAACGTTTATATGCGATTACCTAATTTACGCAGTCCAAATCTAAGTTACCTTTGTAAGCAAAATGCGTAAACTTGGAAGTAGAAAGAGCGTCATTTCGAATACAAACAGCTTTGAAATCGATTGAAACCAATAGCAACATGGTTACGTAATCACCCGCCAGGTTTTATCCCGAACTTAGTTTGACACATAGGGCAGGTTTTATCCCGGACTTGGTTTGACACATAGGCCAGGTTTTATCCCGGACTTGGTTTGACATATAGGCCAGGTTTAAATCCTGGGTCTAAGTTTTATCCCGGACGTGGTATAGCTTAGGTTTTATCTTGGCACAAAGCAAGAGAAGCTGCGTGAGGATGCCAGTGTTATGTATATTCATATCAGCAGATACAGAAAAAAGGTTAATAAAACTGTTAATTATTCAAAAACTTGTGATATAACTCTAAAAATATTATTTTAGAAATCCAAGGTTGTAAACAAGTCTCTGAATAGTTAATACTATAGGTAGGTAGGTAATATAGGTAGGAATTAAATATAAGCAGCGACCTTGCGGAAATCCATTAAAAAATCAAGATCGACGGAATTAGTTCTAAAAGATGAGCTCACCTTACGTTTAGTACGGGTTTTGATAGTTTTCAAAGACTATATGTAGTTTCGTTTCCTTCCATACATTTACTGACAGCTTACTGACAGCGTCCTTAGTTTTCTTCTCGTTTTCGTTAGGGGCGCTGCAAGTAAATGTATGGAAGGAAACGAAACTTCATTTATGTAGTTTCGAAAACTATCAAAACCCATACTAAGCCCCCTGATCACTTCTATAATATAATAAATAAATAAATGCTGGACATTTCACACAACATTATCTAGCCCTAAGCTAAGCAAAGCTTGTGTTATGGGTACTAGATAACTTATATATTTAATACAATACATTATATAGATAGATATTTTTTTATTATACATAGAAAATACCCAGAACACCCGGAACAATTATCTGCGGATCGTACAAATATTTGTTCCGAAGGCGGGAATCGAGCAACCTCCTGCGTCGTAGGTGAACCTCCGACCGCTTCGCCACAGAGATCGTCCCACGATTCTGCGATCCTTTCTGAAAAGTGGATCAATAGGGCCTACCCTTTCGGCGGAAAAGACGTGTAATTATGTACACATTTTATATTTTACTAAGTAGGTGAATACAAATTTTTTCGTCCTAAATTCAATCGACAAGTTTTAAGGAGCGACATTTTCAGGTTACGCCTAAAAGATATTCTACACTATGATACTATTTTTAGACTCTACGAGATTTTTAGATATTGTTTGTATTGATTATTGTTTGTTAAATGTATTTTTGTATATTTTCGGTTGGTGATCAATAAAGAGTTAATCTATCTATCTAAGTAAAGCGTAATATACACAACAATACTGAAATTTTTCAGTACTGTTTAACCGACAAAAAAAAGAGGAGGTTCTCAGTCGACTATATGTTTTATTTTTGTATGTTTGTTACGTGATTACTCCACCAATTAGTAATTGATTTTGATGATTATTTTTTTGTTTGGTAGTTTTGTAGGTTTAATTATCTGTACATAGTAGTTTAGTAGTCTGTGGTACAGAATGGTAATATTATAATAAAAATATAAATATGAATTTTATCTAAATTGATTCAGCGCTTTTTGAAAGAAAAGTTAATTTTTTTCTAAAAATTAACTTTATTATTTTATGACAAGTTGTGTGACAAAAGTTATGAATAATATATACACTTTTATTCATAATAATTTTTTAAACCTATTTTAATTAAAATATGTTTTGTCTTATTTTGACTTATGACATTTTACATCAGAGAGAAGAAAACAAAAGCTATTTTAACTAAAATAGGTTTCTAAAATTATTATGAATAAAGGCCCTTTGATTCTACTTCAATCCTAGCTTATAATTTTTATTAATTAACCAAATTGTTGTCATTTTTATTATTCTAATTTTATTGTTTTTATATTAGCCATGTGAAAATTTATAGTTATAAGGTAGAACTCTTTCTAGTTTAATACCTTATTTTATTTACAATGTTCTGGCAAATAAACTTATCTTATTTTATCTTAGCTTTGGTGTCTGTGACGAATCGAGTTTTTTATTTTTTTATCCGACTTCCAAAAATGGAGGTGGTTTTCTATTCGGTTGTATTTTTTTGTGTAGCTAGCTCATGATTTGATATAACTTACCTTACAGTCCCAGCAAGTGGACCAACCGTGTTTGTCCATGGCAAAATAATTGACTACATTCATGCATTATATTATTACTAAAGTAATTAATGTTTCCGTCTGTAATTGTAAGTTTTTTATAGAATTATAAATTATTACATTACAAAGTAGTTTACAAGAAGTAGGCGAACTAAGCAGTGATTCTAACAATACAGAAAAAGAAGCGAAGTGCGTGTCGGATCACGCACAGTGTAGGTTTTCCATGCAGTTTGAACACCTTACTAAGCAATTTTGGCTGAGAATTTTGGCAATGTTAGTTGCGCGGGGCGTCATCAATGCATCATGCACTTAGTGCATATTCGGCTAGCGAGCAAGCCGCACTTTAAAGGCCAAAGCACACCGGATGCGTATGCAGCACGTATAACGTAGAAACGCGCGTCTCTACGTATATGCACGCTTGCGTGCACGTCACGCAAGCGGTGTGCCATGTCTCATACAGTTCCATACATTACAACGTCATGGTACGACGACGTGCACGACGACGTCTGCGCGTGCGAAGCCGGTGTGCTGTGGACTTAACCATCATAAATCATCATTGGCAACCTCTGTGGCGCGGTGGGAGAGTAGCCGGCTTAACTGCAAGAGGTCACGGGTTCGATACCCGCTGCGGGACAAATGTTTGTATGATCTGCAAATATTTGTTCCGGGTCTGTGTGTTATGTTCTGGTACTCGTAGTTACTGATATCCACGACACAGGGAATCCTAGGACTACGTATGTGCACCCAACGTGTTATGTTATGTCATTTAACATATTTAGCATTAAGTTAGTTCTAGGAATAAACTCGATTTATCCTAAACTATTTTGTTAGTAGTAGAACTTCTTGTGAAAGAGTTCGTCCGGGGAAGTACTACCACCGTACCTATTTCTGCTGCAAAAACTTGTTACGACTTTAGAAGGGTATTATCACCAACTATTGACTAAAAACATTTCTTAACTCTACATCATTTTTGAAGACCTATGTCAACCCACGCTAATTGACTAGATTGTTTTTTTATACATGTATGCCGTTTTTATTTAATTAAACGTTTTCTTCCTAGGCTCCTGGTATGAAAGATATTCCAATATAGTTATACCTTAAATTTTCGCAGACTGTACCTACTACAATAGCAAGTTCGTCGAAAAGAAATTAGTAATTCGTAAACTGCCTAAAAATTTACAGGATCTAAACCACTGGGATCTATCAGTAACTACTTTCATTACACCATTGTTTTGTGGTTCATATAATACCTTCCATATTTAATCAATAAAGTGCCAATAGTCTTGGATAAAAATGGCAAATGGACAGTACGAAATTACAAGGGTTCCGTTTTTGCCATTTAGCTACAGAACTCCAAAAACGATAATTAGGCTCTGTCACGCTCTAAGTCCTACACGCTTGACCATTGTCTTTCTAGACAGGTTATACAACAACAAGCGTCACATGACCTTCAAAATATCCTATATATAATATCTTTCATAGACAGATCGTCAGATATTCGCTTGCGAACAGTCATCTTTTCAACTCTTTAATATACAATAAAGTCAACAAAACAAACATGGCTAAGATCATTTGCCTCATTGCTATCTGTTTGATGATAATCCAGATCCAAGCGGCTGGACCTGGGTCCTGTACTGGCGATAATTCGTGTACAGGGGCACAGTCTGGCAGTGGTACGGGATCATGCACAGCACCTGGGTCATGTAGCGGAGCGAACAGTGGAGCTGGTTCGGGAAGTTGCACTGGAGTTAACTCCTGTAAAAGCGACGGAGCTGGGAAGTGCGACGGCTGTTGTACTACACCTGATTCTTGTTAATTTTTGGTAATTGCTGGTAATGAAATTGTCTGTGTTAATTTTACAAATTCATAAATAAAATACATTACATAATTATTCAGCTTTGTTTTATTAACATCATTCATCATCGACAAGATACAATTTCAACCTTGTATGTGCTAACATACCTAAATGTGGTAAAAATTATTCTTTTAAGAGGCCTTATAGGTACATTGTGCGATTATTTAAAAAACACCATATAACGAGTTTGTAGGCCACCAAACGTTAAGGTGGTAACACCGGGGCTGTTATTACAAAACATGGCCTTAGTCTGGGTTTAAACCAGGACTACCAGTCCAGGCGATCCCGACCTAGGGTATATACGACTGTAATACAAGAGCAGATAGTTTGTTTTCCAGAAGCAACATTCGAGCTAGGTAGTCCACGCTTATGCCAAAAATTACATAAGTTAGGGCTATGTCTGGTTTATCTAAACCCAGGCAGCTCCCTAGTTTAGCAATGGTCTATAAATTGTCAGTTGATTGCTTGTTAGAGGTAAGAATTTGGACATCTCAATTGTGATGTGACACGATCCGTCAGTTTGATACTTAGGTTTGCGTAGTAGCGCGAGAATTGATTTCGGAAAACAAACCATCTGTTTTCGTTATTAAAGTCGCATATGGCTAATGTCGATATTTAATCCTAGACTAGTACGCCTGGACTAAATTCAGATTTAGTCCATGTTCTGTAATAAGGCCGCGGTAGTTTAATCAAGCTATTTCATTCCGTTATCCTCGAGGGTATAACGCTGAAGGCCTAGAACAGAAGCGTGGTGGTATTGTTTTTCAAGAAAGGTGATAACACCATGACGATCTCTGTGGCACGGCGAGCGTATAGCCAGCTGAGATGCAAGAGGTTGCGGTTTCGGTTCCCGCTGCGGGACAAATGTTTGTATGATTTGCAAATATTTGTTTCGGGTCTGGGTGTTATGGTACCAATGGTACTCGTAGTTCCTGATACCCACGACACAGGTAATCTTAGTGTGGGATCAAGACTAACGTATGTGACTGTGTTGGGTGTTATGTTATAAAAATTGCCGTAAGAATGCAAAGTTTTTAAGAATCCTATTGAATAAATACATTTTGATTTAATTTGATTTGACTCTTTAAACGAACTTTATAACAAGTAGTTTTACTACTAACATAATAATAATGGGTTGACCTTCATTGGGTCAACCCATTATTACGCTCGTGACTTCGTCTGCATGATTTTTTTCCATACAAACTTGCAACACATGCAAATGTGAATTATTATGAGTGCTTCTTAACTCAGCACTCATAATAATTCACATTTGCATGTGTTGCAAGTTTGTATGGAAAAAAATCATGCAGACGAAGTCACGAGCGTTTCACTAGTTTAATAACAATAATGTATTTATTTCAGGCTACATGGGAAATATATAATCAAAATATACCTAAATAATATGCCCATAGAATATATTACCCTATAGATTTAAAACTAACATATATCTTTTGGGCGATTTTATTTCAATACCGCTTCCCTATAGCGTCGTAAACAAAAAAAATTTAGGCAATGTTGATTTAGTAACCAGTTAGGTAATTAAAGTATTTTTAAATAACAAACAGAAAACAGAGAATTCAAATGTGATGTGTGCTTTATCTACATTTTTTATGCTTAATTTGAATAGTTTTTTTCAGTCATAAGGAAGTTACTTTTGGGTACTACACACGTGCATGCAACAGTGAACATGTAATAATCATACTACCTACTATGAACTAAATTGGCCGTGGTGTTCTTAGCCGTATTGATCTCGGCTGTAGGGATTACGCAGGGAGATGGGCAGCAGCATCCACCTGAGTACACAACATGAATACTGCAATCATCAATCCGCCTGCCAAGCGTGGTGATTATGGCAATTTCCCCCCATTATATTTATGGGAGAGGCCTCGTACAGCATTTGACGTCTAAAGGCCGTGATTATGATGATGAAGTATAGAATAAGGCAAAGTTACCCCTAATTTCACCTAATTGTCTCAATTCTAATTGTCAGCTACTAAATTTCATGAAGATTGGATCAATGGTATATTAATAAATAAAATAATTTATTTATTTTCTATGTATAATAAAAAATATCTATCTATGTAATGTATTGTATTAAGTATATCAGTTATCTAGTACCCATAACACAAGCTCTGCTTAGCTTGGGGCTAGATAATGTGGTGTGAAATGTCCAGCATTTATTATTATTATTATTATTATTTGTACACTCTGTTCAGAAAGAGACCCGTCGTGTGATTTGAGAACGTGGCTGTGCTTTTTTTTATTTTTTTTTAGTTTATGAGTTAAAATGTCGAAAGAAAAATACCAGCTTCTAATTATGGTTGTAATAATGTTGTGCAATTTGCCACGACGGCTCTCTTACTGAATAGACTCTACCTACCTACAAAATACGTTTCGACCTGTTGATTTAGAGAACGCATTTCGCTTGTACAATTACTGCGAATTGTTTATTACGCTGCCAATTCATTTAAAAAAAATATTACAAATAAATATGTTAAAACAAAAAATAGGTTTGTCAGGTGTGGGGTTCGAACCCACGCTCCCTCTCGGGAACCAGAGCTTAAATCTGGCGCCTTAGACCACTCGGCCAACCTGACTGTGTGTTGACGGCTAAAAACAAGAATTTGATGTATTTTTATTGGCAATTTGCCTTTATTTGATCACCTATCACGTCCAAGAGACTACAATAACTATAACTATTTTATTATCCAAGAGATAAGTGATGTGAATACACTATCATCTAAGTACCTATATTTTCTATTGAGTTGCAATTTACTACTACAGTACACGCACAGTACAGTTGGATATTTTTTATTACATTAGCTCAGCCTCCTAGCATAAATTTGATTCTCTTCAGTTAATAAAGTACCTATAAAACTATTTTATCAGCATAACAAGTTTGTCGATATTTTAAACCAGAACCCTGCCAAATAACATTAAAAACCATTGTTCTAGCAATACAATTATTTTATACCTGCTGGAAGAATCGAATTTATGCTACATAGAATCGTAAAATAGTTTTTTGTTGATGAAAATAACACCGCTTTCAACGCCATCTAGCCGTAGTTTTGTTAACTAAGTTACAACGCCGTGCCCGCGCGTTAAGTCATGGGTGGCTGAGTGGTTGAAAAAAACTCCACGCTTCTCCAATCTGCCGCTAGATGGCAAGGCGCCCAGGAAAAAACATTTTGTACATGGTCTATACCTCAGAACTTATTGTATTGAGGCTCATGCTTGTGAATAAATTTCTCTATTTTGTATACTTACAGCATTTTAACAGATTTTACCAACCCTAGGAGCCTTTCGGAGTTGTGTCGGCTAAGTCCGCGCAACGAAACAAGTTCCGTAGATCGGGCGGCGGCGCTAGTTTCTATGCTCAAAGGTGCGAAAGAGAACATGTTAGTTCCTCAAACGGTCGTGGATGCGCGTCATACTATGACCTCATAGTTTAGTTAGACGAACTCTACTTGTAGAGCAACTATAAAAGAAGGTTCTTAGCACACATTTTTAAATCTTTATTTAAAAATAAGTGTAAGTATATTTAATAGTATGTCGCTCTATGTTAGCACAGAATCAGTTACAGAATCTATTAAATACCTAATACCTACACAAAAAAGGTTCTCGACAAAAAAAAGGAAAGGTTGGGGACCAAACGACGCTGTAGAGGAGATTATAACAAATCCCCCCATTGTATTCAATGGTGGTGGCCTCGTCAGCAGTGGACGTAAACAGGCTGGTGGTGATGATGATGATGATGAATGAATCTTAAAGCCTACATAAGGTTCTTTATATAAGCTAAGGAATCAAAAACCTACTGTTGCATGATACACTGAAGAAAGAGAAGTTTTTATTGATGAAAATTTAGCAAATCAGATCATTTTTATTCCCAGAGCAGCAGTCGTCAATGTCAGCAGAGCCAGGCTCATCGTATGGGCTGCAGCACCGTTACAGCCCTCACTGAAGCACTGGCAGACAGTTTCGAGATGGTCCTCATTGTCCGCCTTGTAGCAGTCCTTGGGGTGACGTATCCAGCCGCAACCTCGCGTCACACGAACGTCCGGCTCGTAGCCTTTATGAAGAACTGAAACAAATTAATTTTATTCATTTTGTAAAAATGGGAAATTTTCACGTACCGATATGTTGGCACCAACAGGTTTCGACCCTAATCGAGGGTCTTTATCAGGGTGGGTATAGAATCCGCGCTACACCTCCCTCCGCGTCCTTCCTCGCACTGCGTCTCTGAGTTCGCTCCTGACCTGTTGGTGCTTCCACCAACACCTATCGTACCTATAGTATCGTACCTATAGTACGTGAAAATTTACCGTTTTTACAAAATGAATGATATGATTCACGAAAGTTACTTTAGTCAAATTAATTTTACTATAGAACTGTAACGTGGTAGTCTCGGTATTAGTAAGACTAAAATCTACCTAAGTAGGTACTTAACACCAGACTGCAGGAATCCGCCTGCCAAGCGTGGTGATTATGGCAAATCTCCATTGCACGGAATGCATGCTATGGGGGAGGCCTCATCCAGTAGTGGACGCTACCGGCTGATGAAAAAGATAAAAACTATAGTGACTACTATATATAACGTGATACTATAGTAACGGGAATTTCAACGTACGAAGACCTACAAACAGCAAACAGCAGACGACTACAAACGGCTAAGTATACCCAGTAGGTATATTTAAAGATTGAGGTAGAAACGAATAATAATTGATTTATATTTTTCTGTTGGATACTTTTTTATCTCAAGCTGTGTATTTAGTAGGTGCTAAGCTATAGACCTCCTCCTTTTTTGAAGTCTGTTAAAAGTTAGGCCCTGTTTAATAGTGAGTACGCAGTCCTATGTAGGTAATTACTTATTTCTTATCCATATCGAAACATTAGGTCAAACAATTAACTTTCATAGTGTACTCATACTGTGCGCTCATTTGCTTTTATTAATAAATAAATGTAGTCGTGTTCGTGTATATTCAATGTGAGATACCTATTTATCTCACTACCATATTTACCTCAATACCGTCTCCAAACAAGCAGGTCTTAAAATTAACATGGGCAACACGGAGACCATGTCAAATGCCCATGTCGCACCTATGCCGGTACACGTTGAGAACTATACTGTCGAAGTTGTTAACCACTAATATGGCTATTTGGGTCAGGCGATTCAACTATGAAGGTCTAACTTCGACAAAGAGGTCAACCGACGGAACCAATTCGAATCATTTCGAATCATTCGGGCAGCGTTCAGGAAACTACGCCATATATCTTCTCGTAACAGATACCGCAGACCCTCAAGACGATAGTCTATAATCAGTGCGTGTTTCCAGTGACGAATAACGGCAATGAGACGTGGTTGCTTATTATTGGCCTTATACACAAGCTCAAAGTGACATAGTGGGCTATGGAAAGAGCTATGCTAGGAGTTTCACTACGTGATTGAATCCGAAATGAGGAAATCCTTAGAACTACGAAGATCCCCTACATAGCTCTCAGAGTTAGCAAGTTGAAGTGGTAACGGGCAGGGCATATAGCTCGCGGAACTGACAAGCGTTGGGGAATAAAGGTGCTCGAGTGGCGACCAATAACTGGACGAAGCTGTAGAGGAAGACCCTCCTCTAGATAGACTAGAGATTATAAAGGTCGAAGAAAGTCGGTGGATGGAGGCGAATCAAGACCGTTAGTCGTGGTATTCTATGGAGGAGTCGTATGTCTAGCAGTGACTTCTACTGGCTGATGATGATGATGATGATTTCCCAGGGGTAGACCTAACCTGCTCAGAACTTCGAAACATGTAAAAAAAATTGAGTCACTCATGGATCAATAAATATTTGTATTATATACCTATTTTAAATTTAATTACTAAACACGTTTTAATATTAATCCAGTTATAAGTTCATACAATCTCAGACTGTCAAATTATATATCATCACCAACGTGACTCAAGATTGATAAATAAGTGACCTATATAAATAGCAAATAGATACATTATCACGAAATAACAGTAAATAATTATTATATACACACACATCACATTAAAATAGAGGTTAGATTAAAAAAAATTATTAACTATTATTGTTAGGTAATTTCTTACAAGATTATTTGTTGGTTTTGCGTCTGGTGACTTATCATATGCCAGCCATGTTCGCTACAAAGAGACCCTTTTATTCGAGTGTGTTCGGTTTCTTCACTATAACATTCAACAATATGATCTTTCTCCATCTCTGTTTCTCTACTCTCATAACTAACATAACTCTAATCTTGAATCTCGTTTGTAGGAAGAAAAGGAACTAGTTAGGTACGTACCTAAGGACATATTAAACGAGCTCTTAAAACTAGACTTACCTCACCTTTTTGGCAAGTGGATATATCCTCCTATATTGAGGACAATGCCCCAGTGTCCTGTGGCCAGCAATACTGACCACACATCTTCATCATTACCAGCATTTAGATGTGCAATACTGGACATAGGCCTCCTGCATAGAATGTCATGACAAATGGTCTCGGGGTGCCTCCATCCACCGACTTTACAATGCGTCCTTTATTCCCAACGGTTGTTAGTTCTGCGAGCTATATGACCCGGTACACCAACATGCTTATTCTGAGAACTACGTCAATGACCTTGGTTCTTTTACGGACCTTCTTGTTTCGGATTCCATCACGTAGCTACTCCGAGCATAACTTTTACAATAGTCATTTGTTTATTACTCAATGCCGTAAGTCATCGTTGGCTTTCGTCTTGAAGCTCAACGGACATTTTTAGTTATATTAGTTAGTTATAGCTGGTTAGTATAGTTGGAAGGTATCATTACGTTGGCGCATAAAATTCCAACTGCTGGATCCCGAGCTAGAGAGCTATCATCCATTTCAACAAGAGAGTCTCGCATTTGGCGCGAAATTCAAATTTATTCGTGTTTTTTGCTCAACAATTCTTGTAATAACGAAGACTAATTTTGCGAAAATTAAGAGACCATAGACACATGTTTTAGTTGTTAATATCTCATAAAGATAATTAGTTTAGCCACGAATATTGTTCAATGATTTATACAGTGTTTTTTTTGGTTCAGGGGAATCCGTAGCTTAACTAATCATATTAATGAGATACTACCACTTAAAAAATATGTGTTGGGTCTCCTAGATTTCGCAAAACTTGTTTTTGCATCTAAAAAAGTGTTGATGAGCAAAAACACAGAATAACATTTTTCGAGCCATATGCGAGACGATCCACAATGAAATAAAAAAATCGTTTAGACGACACACTGAAAAGTTTCATCCCATAAAACAAGATAAACTTACTAGTCTGAACAATCTTCCTGCAAAAGAACCCGTGAGGGTCTGCAGACACGACTCCTTGCCCGCACCTGGTAGCCGGCAGAAACTTCGTCAGCGTTTCCTGATCGTAAATAGTGGGGTCCATGCACATGGAATTATTCTGGCTGTTGCAATCGTAGCAATGGATAGACCACACTGTTGGAGTAATTATGAAGAGTTATAATCAGTACCTACACGACATACATTACTTTGGACATATTTATAGCATTCATAATCATATTCATATTCATATATTTATTCAAACTGTAGGAACACTTGGGGAACACTTAGTTACATCAGTTTACATTGCAAAATGAAGAAAAAAAAAATGAAAAAATACATGATGAAAATAGATGCAGGTGTATAGGGACTTTTACATTTTGAATACGGTATCATATTGTGGGGGAGTGCTGATGGCGTTGACTCTGTAAGTATATTCTGTGATGCAGAAGATTCTTGTTCTGTTAAATGCCAGTGAAATTAAATGAATTCTGTGTAAATAGCATTTAATCTCGTTTGTTTGACTTGTGAGACAAGTTCAAAACATCGTGCGTCTCGGGGGCTATCACTATATCACAAATTAACCTTTCTTATCATTGTATAATAACTACAACATACCAGAACCAATGTAGAGCGAAAATATGATCCCAACAACGGCATTCCCAGTAAACATAATTTATTTTTGTTATAATTACTTGGACGAGCTAAGTGAGAGCGTGATACGGACGGACTGTTTTCAATTTACAATAAAATTGAGATTTCGAATGGCGGCGCGTCCCTATTCAGTGATCATTGCTTAATGTTATTTGTCAACATCCTATATCCTATCCTATACTATAAAATAATAGTATATATTATTATATATACTATTAATTAATAATACTGCATATATACTATTAAACGAGCAATATTTGTATATATTTTACATATGTTTTGAGATCTCAAAAACAGCTCTAACGATTTCGATAAAATTTGCTATATGGGGGTTTTTGGGGTTGAAAAATCGGTCTAGCTATGTTAAAACTCTGGGAAAACACGATATTCCAAGTTTTCATAGCAAAACTCGGTCACCCAGTTACTATACATAAAGAAACAATTTTACATGCGCACCCCAAAAAACCTCTGTATATGTTTATGCCGACACTTTTGTAATAAAGTTTACTTGAGTACTTACTAAGTTATAATAAACTACATTTAGTGGTTCGTTACGGATAATTTCGCTGTTAAGCATGTAAGTCTGAAATTTTTCATTCGCAATTGCATATTATTTAATGTTGGACGTCAAAAGGTGGCGCTTTTAAAGTCTGTAGCGCAAAATTTAGAACTTTGTTAAGACTGAGAATGTAGGCTATTTGATCTGCTATGGAAGTAAGACTAATGTGAACTAGTCTTACGTAGAGTGGGAACTAGTTAAACTAACTTTGATCTGTTCATACTCTTATGATAACTGAACGAAAGCTAAGCTCGCAGACCGACAGAATCTCTTAATCTCTTCGGCTTTTGCTGAGCATGGTGAACTTAAGTTTCGCGTAGCAACAAAACTTTAAATTAATGTTGAAACACATTTAATCACTTTTAACATAACAAATTCGATTCGTATTCAGTCTATCAGGTACATTCACATTCTCCAATTTCTAATCACGGTGAGAAGAGCTATAATAACTCCGAGCGTTGTCACTTTGATGTGTTGCATTGATGTTGCCGCATTGCACATGTCTCCGAAGCATTGGCAGACAGTCTCAAGGTGGTCTGCGTTATCAGCCTTGTAGCATTCTCTCTTGCTTCTGACCCAGCCGCAGCTGCGGTGGATTCTGACTTCGGGTGTCTTCTCTGGGTGAAGAACTGAAATGAAAAGAGAGAATAGGAGGTAAAATATCACTTATATTCTTGACAGACTATTCTCTGTAATCAGTTTTGCTTTGACGTGACAGAACTGGTTTTTACAGACTTCATTGTTGAACTAATAGAATTATTCTGTTCTTCCACTGTTTTGTATTTGCTCTACATGGCCTACGAATCTACTATTTAATAACTTATGCATATATAGGCAGTGTGTCTAAATACGACTATTACTGACTCTTTTCTGCTAGAATAGAATATAAAATACCATATGAAAACAAATAAATAACCAAAACTTAAGTTCTTCTTCTTCAACATCCTTTAGACTGCTGGATAAAGCAGTAGCCATAGAATGCAATGGAGGGATTTGGCATAATCACCACGCTTGGCAGGTGGATTGGTGATCACAGTTTGGTGTTAAGTAGACAGGTGAATACTGCTGCCCATCCCCTGGTGTAAGCCCTTAGGGATTTTACTACATCCACCGGAGGTGAAGGAGACGTCTATTCTTAGGCCAGACACACCATTGCACTTAACTTTAGTTAATCTTTTGAAATACATCTGTTCTTACATGGTGGTCTTATCGCTTAGAAGACCTCTACACCAAGTGAATAAAAGCTACCAGCTGTAATACAGACATTACTTCATAATTATATAGCTACCACTCCTTACTTTTTAACCTGGAGGTGGTGGATGGAGGCGGTTTAAGATCTTTCGTTGTGGCATTCTGTAGAGGAGGCCTATAGGAGGAGCAGTGGAAGTTAACCAGCTGATGATCATTATGAAGACCTCTGTGGCGTGGCGGACGAGTGGTCGGCTGAGATGCGAAAGGTTGCGGGTTCGATTCCCACTGCGGGACAAATGTTTGTATGATCTGCAAATATTTGTTCCAGGTCTGGGCGTTATAGTAACAGACTATCAGGGATCAGGACTACATGTGACTGTTGGGTGTTATTTAATGTATGTTATGTTATAGTGTATTAGCATTTTTGTCCAGAATAAGCCTCTACACGCACTGTTAATCAAACGCATGCCATTAATTCATTAGATTCACAATAGAGAGGATGGCTTTTAGATTGGTTCAAGAGCAACAATGGCCCATTATCTACTAGTAGTTTGGGTCTACATGTGAGGGGATGACTATGGTGTGGACAGCATGGAGATAATTATCTGTGTAACAGATCGGCATTGACTGGCTGGCCGCAGTTTTGTTTAGTTGTGATCAAGGAATTTTTATACTAGTGATACAGTAACCATAGAGAAAATAAATACTTATCAGTAACATAGAGTATCGATCTGATGTAAGTACTTCTGCCTTCACAAAGAATTATTGAAATAATTATAAAGTTGAAATATTAGGATCAATTCCGTCCAAACAGTTCAAGTATGCGAACTAATTGGAATATTTTTGTCTAATAAGTTCAAATGGTTGAACTCATAGTTGAACTTATTGGAATAGTTCAGTATGTGGGCGAAAAATGGAACTAGCGTAGGATATTTTAGAAAAATTACGATTATACACCACGTACTTTACTATTCTCCTGCTGACGTTTCGTTGATCATTTTGATGTCCTTCCTCATGAGCACCGACCGCGCCCACGCGCCACACGCGATGGTCAACGAAACGTCAGCAGGAGACTATACCGGGCGTAAAAAGACTACTCCCGAAAACTGACACAGTGCATTCAGACCATGATTCTGAAAATATTTAAGCTGAAAAAACACGAAAAAAAAATGCTCACTTTTGGTCCGCTTTTTTCGTATTTACTTTATAAATATCTATAAAATATCGTTAAAGGAACACAAAAACCTATTTTACATCATTAAGAACACGTTAATAAATAAAAACGTCAAAAAAAGCAATGAAAAACACATGAAAAATTTTGCCCCTACTGGTCGATCAGCTGACTGGGAGCGTTGAACTCGTGCGGCCGGAATAAATGCGTACATTGCTGGCTGACAAATACGATACGAAACGAAAAAAAGGTTTTTTCCGGTATGAATCACCTTTCAGGCGAAAGCTATTTTATATAGCTATGATATAGGTAGCTTTACCGGTACCTTCAGTATTCGGGAGCTGTCTTTTTACACCTCGTATAGAGGAGAAAGTTTGTGTTGTATAGTTGTAATTCTTCTGAAATTATACCAGGCCACGGTAATTTTTAATTCTATTAGCGTAGGATAGATTAAATTTTCACTTGACATCCCAATCCAATCATCTGACATCCACTTTCATTCACCAACCAATTCGTATTATGTATATGCAAGGAATTTTTATACTACGTACCACTATATCCATGTTACAGGACACTTATCGCATGTCAAATTGACAGATTTGTATCAAAAACTGCCAAAATTGACACGTTAAATGTCTCTTAAGCGTTGGTGGCATGCGTAGTTGGTGTATTATTTATTTTTGATTAGGTACAGGCGCAAAGTGCCTTTATGTACTTTGTGTTACAGGTATCTTTGTGGTCGAGCTGTATGACGAAATAGTGTTGCTAACAACTCAAAATCGGTAACACCGGTCATCTTCAACGCTTTAGCACTTTGTTTCAGGGTTGGAACAAAGGCCGTGGTAGCCTTACTATTAATTTATGCATTTATGGATTTATGGTGCGTAGCACCCTCTACGCACGCAGCAAAACGATTAAGGCTATTTAAATTAGACAATAACACCCAACAATCACATACCCTAATCATATCCTACATTTGTCCCGAAGCGAGAATCGAACTCGCAACCTTTTGCGTCTCAGCTGGCTCCTCGCCCGCCAAGCCACTGAGGTCGTCTCATAGAATAGACAAAGTAGGCGTACTCACTGGTCTGAATCATCTTTCTACAGAAGAACTGCTTGCTTATCATATCGGGTAGAGTTTTCGCACAGTCCACTACTGGGACTATACCGTGCATATGCTGGAGGTTGATGTCAAGACACGCTGAGTTGTTCACGCTGCTGCAATCGAAGCATTTTATTGATTCACCTGGAAAGCGGAGAAATTACTTGACTAATAGTTCTGTATCTTGCGGCTCTTGGCTACCAACAAGTCCTAAGTTATTTCTTTCCTTATCAGCCAGCTGTTTACGTCCCCTGCTGGGACAAAGCCATACCCCATTGAATACAACGAGGGGATTTACCATAATCACCATACTTGGCAGGTGGATTAGTGCTCGCTGTATTGGTGTAAGTACTCAGATGGATGTTGCTGTCCATCCCCTGATGCAATCCTTTAGTCGGCTATTATGACATAAACGGGAAGAGATAAATAGGTCTATTTTTAGACCGGACACACCACGGCACCTGAGCAAAAGTCCTGAGTTACTTTGGTAATATTGTACGAAGACATACAGACAAACTGGTTGTAGGGAGGGCGGGGGGGGGGGGGGGGGGGGGGTGTATCTAGCGATATTGTCGGTTTTTTTTAATCTAAAGAATAACTTTTTATGTTGTACCAGTATTTGCTACCTGTATCTAAAAATATGCACTACTGAAAAATATTTATTTTTCATATAAATTTGTCAAAAACTCAAGTTACGCAATAATATATATATTTATACGTTAAAATTATTCTGATTTTATATTCTATTGGATTTTGGCTAGAAAAAATCCTACCTATTTTTTTGGGAAAATTTAGTAACTACCTGAACGTATATTTTTTGCTCTGGTATCCCCTTTGTTTACACAAAATATCTAAGGTTAAAAATAAGATAGTTAGGCAAGTTTACAAGTAGTTAACTTATAAAATAATGTAATAATTAATGATAATACATACATGTATTTGAGAACATAATTGGTAATAACACACTAATAAACACATAATTTAATTTCGAAGGCATTATTATATTCGTTTAAAGCGCCTGATATATTTTTATGACAACCAACTCTTTGTTAAAATGATATAAATCTTTCAGGCACTATCTTTTACTGATTCTAAAATTTTGTAGTGTTTTTATAGTTTTATTATTAATCTTATAAAATACACAGATAGAACTATCCTCACTAAGATCTGTACTGGACTGTTAGCCTGTTCGGTTCAGTTAAGCTTATAAATCGTGTCTCCATCATTGTGAGGTGCGTCACAAAGGAAAGAACCAGTGAAGTTCGGTTATAATTACAGGTA
Organism: Epirrita christyi; assembly: GCA_951392215.1. Taxonomy (NCBI): domain Eukaryota; kingdom Metazoa; phylum Arthropoda; class Insecta; order Lepidoptera; family Geometridae; genus Epirrita; species Epirrita christyi. Next base: position 13,256,824 of record OX595850.1, read on the forward strand.
CAGCTGTAGGATACATTAATAAAGGACCCGCGAGTACAACAATGGAAATGGTACCAGTAATAGTACTCTGAAGTACGATACTCATATGCAACATTGTAAAAAGGTCAATGATTTCCTTCGGGAAGAGACAACCGAGAAGTTGGCTTAGACACAAAGCACCGCAAGTTGGAATTTGATATTAGAATGAGAAATCATAGAATTCTTTCCATCCATAGTTTTTCTAGAAGAGATAAGACCTCCGTGGTGTGGTGGGCGAGTAGCTGACTGAGACGTAAGAGGTGCGGGTTCGATTCCCGCTGCGGGACAAATGTTTGCATAACATAACACCTAACAGTGAACTATGAACTGTGATGTGTTCTTATAGTTCTTGTAGTCTTTGACGACCTCTGTGGCGCGGCGGGCGAGTAGCCGGCTGTAATGCAAGAGGTTGCGGGTTCAATCCCCACTACGGGACAAATGTTTGAATGATGTGCAAATATTTTATCCGGGTCTGGGTGTTATGGTAACATGGTACTCGTAGTTCCTGATACCCACGACACAGGGAATACAGCGAGGGATCAAGACTACGTATGTGACTGTTGGGTTTTATGTTAGTTCATGATGTTGGTATACCAAGTGTCGGAATTAACTGCAATTTACAGCAGCTCAAGGCTAGAACACATTCGCAAGTCGCAGCAGACATTGGCTATGATGAAATGAAGTATTTTAGTACTTTACGATATAGTTAGTATCGTTTTGAGTTTATTTCGATATTATTCGCCATGGCCGATGCTGTAAGATTTGTTTCTAACTAAGCTAATCGTTTTTCCGTTGGTTGTTCCGTTGATTCTAAGAAATAACAGGAAACCAAAGTCCGTGCTGATGTCAAAACGTATTCTCTTAGCAGATTGCCGCCCGCATATAATTATTAAATTCTTTAATGGAGATAAGAGGTACATGAACCAGTAGATCTCAGAAGGGCAGTGGTAACCCAATTCAATCAATCATCATCATCAACCTATAGAAGTCCACAGCTGTGGGCAAGCACGAATATCTAACGGTATCGAGACGATAATCAATCTCAAATATTGGCTTGAAATAGTGAAATCTCAGAAAGCTAAAGCTACTTGAAATCTTTATTATTTGATTGGTTAATATTTGAAATTGAAAATACGGCTAATTACTACTGTTTTCCGTCATCTTTGCTGAAGTTTCGAGGCTGATGACAGAAAACAGTGACAATTAACCGTATTTTCAATTTTTAATGATTCCCAACCGCAAAAGTTTCAATTCTATAATTGTTTAATATTAGACATTTACAATCGTTTCGATAATGACAGATGTTCGCGCTTGGGCCTTCGCCTCCATCCACCGACTTCCTGCGACCTTTGTCCATTATGGAAAGGATACTCTTTTAATTTATTCAATATTACTTACTAATCTCAGGTTATTTTTTTTATTACACTTCAAAATTAACTTTGATAACCTATGGTGCCTTTGGTACCTAAAAGAGTTTCTACTGTAGGTTTAGTAAGGCAGGTTAGGGTTTTTTTTATCATTGATAAAATAATGGTAATTAAGGGTAAATTCGTCACAAGTCAAATAAATTCAAAATTGTAAGGGTTAACTCATCATCGATTTCTTTCATAAAAAGTCTAGTGGTAAGTAGTTTATGATATTATTTAGACCACGCGGACATCAATTAGCTAGATATACCTGGAGTAGAAAACTAAATGTACAATGGGTGGTATTATCGCTAAAAAGCGCTAATAAAACAATTGGCTGGGGTGTACCCTTAGTCCTTATTCTGAGGGTGTACCTACTAATTTTTTTCTTTTATTGAATTAGATCCGTTGACCTATCTCTAGATCGTCGTGGTCTTCAGATAGCTCAACAGTTTAATTTGTTTAATTTGTTTTTTTTTGTTTTAAGGATGCATGTTGCATCATTATACGATTGTAATACCTACAAAAGTCGATGGTTTGTTTTCCTAAAGCAACTCTTGAGCTACATAGTCCGAGTTTATGTCAAAAATGTCAAAACCTCGGACTATTTCTGGTTTTTCTAAAACGGCAGCCCCCTAGTTTAGCGATGGTCTACAAATTGACAGATAAGTTTTTGTCAGAGAATGTGACACATTGGCGAAATTGTAGTTATGTCACAGAAGCCATAATTAAAATAAGAAGTTATGTGACACTTTCATACAGTATCCGTCAGTTTGACACTTTGGATTATTGTTATTCTGAGGTCTTAAATGCTCTCACGGAAGAATGAATGTCAATGGAAGTAAGATTTAAAGCCAGCGTTTTTTAATTGTATCCGTCTCATTCTTATCAATGAATGTTTTAATGTGTTGGAATGAGAAAAGCATTTAGAAATCTGTTCTTATTTTATTTGCATCGTACCAGGTACTTGGGTCCATTTATGACGTCATGTTACCACATTACATCAAATTGAAGAGGTCCAGCTAAATATCTAAATCACCTTGTGATTTAGGACATTTTCGTGTATTCGGGTTATGTTTACATGTGAACGTCGTTTTGACAGGAGAGAAAAATTATAAAATTTTGTTGTAATACTGCGACTTACAATTAAAATTACCATAAAAAGGCAAGCAAACTAACAACAAATGGCATGTGCAGTGCCGGGATGTAAATCCCATTCCTCCACGAGACAAAACAATGATGTGAATATAAGTTTCCACCGGTAGGTAAGTTATTTTGTTTAGGTAGGTAATTGTAGATTAGGGGTTTAGGGATCAGGGTTATATGTGTTTGGGGGCTATTTGTATACCAAAGTACCATCACATAATCCTGTTTTATAAGGATTCCTAGTCATTTTTATGCAAAAAATACAAATAGTATTGGTTATCATAGTGTTGTACCAATGCACCTGATACGATCGACTATCGATAGATTTTACGCATATAAACTACGCGGCTATCAAAATGGGGTGGAACCTTTTCAAAGTAAATATTTTAGTCTTATCGTTGCGTTTTTCTTACAGGAGTATTCCTTTCAATTCTTTCCTCAAGATATTATTTATAAAAAAAAATGGCTAGAGGCTATTAATTAACAAACCAGATTGGATCCCTAACGATAGACGAATCTGTACCAAACATTATATTCGAGAATACTTTGTAAAAAAAAATGATGATTTGAAATGGCGGAGATTAGAGATTAGATGCAGTACGCACGCTCTTCTTACCGCTAAGTCAACAATCCAGTCATCAAGTCAAAGTAAGATTCTACTCCAACGTTAGTTTTCAAGTTAGAATAAGTATATTTTTGTCTAATGTAATGCTGGTTTATTTATAGTAACATAACATAGCGCCCAATAGTCATATACGTTATCCTGATCCCACACTAGGATTCCCTGTGTCGTGGTTATCAGGAACTACGAGTACCATGGTACCATAACACCCAGATCCGGAACAAATATTTGCAGATCATACAAATATTTGTCCCATAGCGGGAATTAAACCCGCAACCTCTTGCATCTCAGCCGGTTACTCGCCCGCCGCGCCATAGTGGTTATATATATCTGCTTAAATTGTTTATAAATGTCTAAACAAGACTCGCTCGTCACATCTTTGCTACTCACTCACTTGACCATCGGTCGACTCAGCTTGAGTTTTTGAGTTCTGAACGTTCATCTATACAAAAAACATCTTCATCTTACTTTACGGTATCCACGGGAGGAGAAGGAGGGGTCTATTTTAGGCCGGACACACCACGGCAGTTATGTGTACATATCTAGTAAGCTACTGTAAATAAAAAAATAGTGTGTTTAGATATTATGGTTTTATTTGATACCTGCCTCGCGTATGTGCAAATTTTGTATTTTGAATATAGTACCTAGGGCCGGTTTCTCGTAACTGTTGGAAACCATCAACGATGAAATTAACTATTTAATCATCATCATAGTCAATTATTTTATCGACAAAAAATATTTACCTACGATGATCCCTTCACTAGGGAAAACTTCAATTGCCTATGACAAATATTTAGCGGTACGGAAAGGAAAACAGACTGTTCTATGACAATACATTTGTCTATCTCTAACATAGTGTCTTCTAGTATAGGTGTAAGAAGCAACACACTATAAACATCAGCAGCTATTTTAGTTGTACTTCCATTGGATTTCTTCTTCCATGAATGCTCTAAAGTTGCAAGAATTGATTTCGGAAAACAAACCATCTGCTTTCGTTTTAAAGTGGTATATGTCTGGATGTCGATATGACTGCATGGTACGCCAGATTTAAACCATATTTTGTAATAAGGCTATTAAAGTTTTAATACATAAAGTTAGTTTTTATTGAGTGTATCTCGTGTCTATCTACATAGAGGCAAAGATACGGCTATCTGCACGTCCGCCCCCACAACGCGCCCGTGTCGGTGAATTAACATTACTCGTATCCTGTGTACAGGGTCTGGAGATACAGGAATTTGTTCTATAGTACGTCTAACGCCGAAAAGAAACTCAGGCTTTTATATAGCCTTTACTAGACATGACTTGTCTTTGGTTATCAGACTTGCTATAGGAATTATATTGTTCTATTATGTTGAAGTTTTTGCAGAATGTTCGCGGACAATTTCCACCCGTTTGAAAAGACGCGCAATACTACACTTATATTTAAATTCACTACCACGTGCTCGTTAAATAAGCTATACCGTTTAAAATGCCACCTTCTCGTGAAACTGACATTGCTTTACTATAGCGTAACTTGACTGAGACTTTGACGACTTGATCTAACTTTATCAAAACAATTACTTGACATTGGCAAAGAGGAAAGTTTTCATCACAGACCATTAACTAAATAAAGGATAAAATATATAACTTTTCATTAAAAACTTATTCCGCCATTGTATTCGACTAAATATTTGGATGAAAAAAAAATGATGAAAGAACCATAGTGGTGAAAGGGTTATGATACTTTCTGAATGCAAACGCTTGACTTGTTGATGAAAATATCAAAATCGCTATATGTATGCCTACAATATTTGAGGAGTTCCCTCAATTCCTCATGGATTCCATCATCAGAACTGGATTCTGAAAAATAGAACCAATCTGGAAGTATATAAAATATATAAATAAATATAATATAATATATATAATATATATTAAATATATATATATATATTCAAATAAAAAAAGAATTTTCCAAATCGGTTTATAAACGACGGAGATAATATGAGGTAACAAACATAAAAATAAAATACAGCCAAATTGGGAACCTCCTCCTTTTTTGTGAAGTCGGTTAAAAATAAAGATCTTGCAAGCAATTGGTATTCAATCAATCGTATTTATCTTTCTTTGATCGATTTGATACAGAAACTTTACTTTGTAGTTATAAAACCATATGTTCTCCAACCTATTCGTGTTCTGGCAAAATGGGGCTGCCGTGCCTGTCTCCATTTTTTTGTGCGTGGTCGATAAATAGCGCTGTAACATAACTATAGATCTTTATAACTTGCCCGAACTACTATAAGGACATATATATATATATTTAGATATATCTTGTTACATCATCATCAGCCGGTAAATGTCCACTGTTGGACGAGCCCTCCCCCTTAGAATATAATGGGGGGATTTGCCATATATATATAACATATATTACCATTTAGTATTTATGTGCCGATGTTTTTTCATTAATAAATAAATAACTAGTGGTTCGCCCTGAACTGAAACCTCGCGATGACACCTTTATCAGCTCGATTACTTGAGTAGGTAATTTACATATTTTTTTATTCTTCCAAGTTGACTCAGAGAACTCGCTTCGCTCGTTCAATAGCCACTCAGATTGGTGATCGCAGTATTAGTGTTGAGTTTAGGTGGATGCATTCATCTTCTGGTATAATCCCTATGTCGGCTTTAACAACATCCACGGGATCTTGTTATTAAATAATTACAAATGTTTTTACATTTGAACAACCGCTACGTATAAAAGATTCATTGGTGGCCGTCCACAACTTGAATCGAACCCACTACCTGTCAATTATGTTGGATTTAGTTCAATTGGGTTATAGCTACAGAGATCTTGTGTACCTATCGCCTTATCCATTCTCAACCTTTCTTCATTATTTCAAAGGTTGCCTGTAAGAGATCGCAGTCAGCGATAAAGACACCCTTTGTATTGCCTTTCTATTGTAAAATTACATGGGTATTGTTTCTGTGTGGTGATCAATAAACAGTAACAGTAATGAATAAGGATTCATAATCATTTTTGAAACCTATTTTAGCTAAAATTGCTTTTGTCTTGTTTTGACGTTTGACATTTTACATTAGAGAGAACAAGACAAAAGCTATTTTAAGAGAGACTTTGGAATATTATGATTAAAATTCTTATTATATTTTTCATCTCGCTGTACTAAAGATTCTATTTAGTATTTCCTACCTACAACTCGGCCGTGATTGGCGCACCAATTGGCGAACGCACGACTTCCCGCACGCAACTCGTGTCCTGTGTCCTCATCTAGGACGCGATGCCTAACTTCATAATTCCCAGGATGCAGACGCAATGTTCTTTTCTACAAACACTGAGCTATTTGTGGACTAATCGATGATATTTAGGCAATTTCACTAAATACGGGAAAACAAAGAAACTTAACAGACTGCGGGGAGGAGTGTATTATGGCGAGGAAGGGTTGAACAGAATCAAACCCTACCCATGGCTACAACTTAAACCATGTACCTATAACAAAAATCTGTTCCATCTTTTTGTATAACAACGTTAAAATCAAAAGCAGACATTAAATTTGAAATTAAAAATCAATTTCAGTTTTGCAACTACAAAATTATAAGTAACACAGTAATAATAGTATTTTTTAAACTTTCGCGATCAGAACACATACTTATTTATTAATATTGTCACGGGTATTTATCGCGTGCTACCTTATTCACATTAATAATATTACAATAATATTATAATTTGTTGCATATAACTGTTGAAATTCAGACCTACCCAAGCTGTTTGTAAAACAGGTGTAAGTATCTCAAGGTACACGACTTATCTCGATTATCTTTTTCAAGGTCACTTGGCAAAGCAGAAAATTGAAGACATCTAAGGAAACTAAATCTTGAATTACGTAACCTTGGCATTCATATCAGACTTCATACAGTACCAGATATGATGTCCAGGAAACAATTAATTAAAGCTGTTGGGGATATACCAGCAAAATGCAAAATTAATTGGATTCAACGAATTAGGGACGAGGCGTGGCGTCCTATCTAAACCAGTGCAAAGCTGAAAACGCAGCATCACTGATCTCTTATAACCATGTTATGAAACCATCGCCCCAAAGGATATTTCCTATATTATCACAGTCAATTTGTCTGGTATTATAGCAATTGAATAAATGGTACCGGTGCCTATAGCTACATGGATATTAGTCGTGGTATACTTTAGTCCCGTAGTGGGTTTGTGGCTAGTTCAGTTGTTGAGTCGACAGTGGAAGCCACGCGCGGCTCTTGGCGGGACAAACCGGATCAAACTAGAGTATAAAAATGGCGCTCTGGATAATTTGCTTTTTGGCGGTAACGTGCAGTTTGTTACAGCAAGGTTTGTGCTCTTTGTAATTTTATTAGGTGCGGCTGACACAGTTCACTGATTGTATTGTAAGGATTCATTGTGGAATCCTTTTATGTTGTATGGCCGTATTTTCTCTTAGTACAGAGGCCGGGCTGAATGATGGGGTTCTATTTCAGTGGGAATAATTTTAAAATAAATATTTTGTGTATTATTTAAGATGAAAACTGTAAAATCAGTTTAAGTTCGTTCAGTGAGTGGTAATTAGTTCAAAAAATTCAATGCAATCCTAATAAGTTCAAGTGGTTTTCTGTAATAGAACCTAAGCAGTAGAAGAACATCGAACGATAAAAATTTGTCTAAATAAACAAACCCACAATCTAATTCTACTTATTTTAATTACTCAAAGAACATTCCAAGAATTATTTTCGCCTAATATCCGATCAAGAGTATGTAACTATCAAGAATATACGTTTCGTTTAGTTTTTTTCGTTTTGAGTAACCTTGATCTTTCAAAATTTATCTAAATTTGAATTCTCAGTTGTAAAACTGATACCAAACCATAAAATTACGCAAGGAATTTTGTTGGAAGCTAAAATTCACTTTTTCCGCCCACAAATAAAATAATTAAAGTAGCCATTAAATTGGATTTTTTAGTTTATCACCAAAATCATCTTAACTTGAGATAAGTAAATTAAATGCAATTTAGCCCAAGGACATGTCACAACACGTCCTCATTTTTAAGTCCTCTTATAAGTACTATCTATAAGAAAACTTACAATAATAAGCCGTAGAGCAGTAATATTTTTTTTTTGGATTGAGCTATATTAGTGTCAACTATAATTTAAAATCATTTACAACACATTGGCATACGATAATATCATTTCATTATCATCCAGACGAAGTCCACTGCTATATAACTAATCCTGAAAGAGGATCATTCTAACAATTATCAAAAACAACAGACTTTTGGTAGTTCAGATAATACAAAAAAATGGTTGTTCTAAGTAGGTACCTATCTTGAAGTAGAACTTGTACGTTTCATATTACTTCTAAGAAGAAAAAGCTGATTTAAGGGTGTTGTAGGTATTTCTTATTTTTTCGGGTATTGTGTGTATTTTCACCACCCTTAGGGGGTACAGGTTTTGATAGTTTACGAAACTATGTGAAGTTTCGTTTCCTTTCATACATTTACTTGCAGCGCCCCTAGCGAAAACGAGAAGAAAACTAAGGACGCTGTCAGTAAATGTATTGGATGGAAACGAAACTTCATATAGTTTCGAAAACTATCAAAACCCGTACTAAGCCCCCAGATTCCGAGAGTGCATATATGAAATCTAAATGAATCTGGTACACCTTGTACGATGTCACGACATTATGGTCTTGAGCTGCCTTCACCTACCGACTTCCTGTGTCTTTAAAATGGTCTTCCTACACTACGTCGTCCAATTCGTGGTCACCACTCGAGATCTTTCATCCCCCAACAATTGTCGCTTCTGCGAGTAATATGGTCTGCCTATTGCCACTTCAACTAACTAAATCTGAATTGATAAATCATTTTGAAAGAGCGTATTGAGAGTAGTAAGGGATTACACCAGAGGATGGGTTACAGCATCTGAGTACTCAACACCAATACTGCGATTACCAATCCGCCTGCCAAGTGTGGTGATTATGACTGCATTCCCCCCTTTTGTATTATATGGGGTAGGTCTCGTCGAATAGTGGACGTCGAACGGTTAGTTATCATAATGATTATGGTTGAGAGTAGATTTTTATTTTTATTTTATATAATTTTTACTCGTAAATATGTTTCATATGATGACCTCTGTGGCGCGGCGGGCGAGTAGTCGGCTGAGAGAGATTGCGGGTTCGATTCTCGTTGCGGGACAAATGTTTGCATGATCTGTAAATATTTGTTCTTGGTCAGGGTTTTATGGTACCATGGTACTCGTAGTTCCTGATACCCACGACACAGGGAATACTAGTGTGGGATCAAGACTACTTATGTGACTGTTGGGTGTTATGTATGTTATATATAACATACATAACACATCATTTTGTCGTATATGACAAAAATAGAGTAACTAACAACTAAAATCTAAATATATTCTTAAAAATTGTTAGTGTTTTGGGAAGTAATTGGTAGTAAAGTAATTGTAATTGGGAAGAGTTGTCTACATACAAACTGTATGCAGTTAACGCCCTAAATAATTTCGTTGTTACTAACGCACTTCCCCAAGGCGGAACCCTTTGTGTGTGAGTCCGACTCGGACTAGGCCATGAACCTTTTGCTCCGATTTCACACACATTTTCCAAAATAATCCTAGATCTCATTAAATATTGCATTTCTAGACTCATTTATACATGAATGATAAAAGATTCTAAATAAATTAAAACAATATTGAATACAATAGACTAGAAAAAGCGTAGCAAAGTCACCTACGCGGCTACGAGTGCTACGAACGTGCTACGACCCAATGACCTCGTTTTCTAAAAACTAAGGCAATTAGAAGGCAAATGGTAATTATTTTACCGTCTCAGGTGGCAAACTATTACTCCATAGGCAGCCTATGACACCTACAACTGGTAACATAGGACTCATAATATGATCATTAAGGTTTTATTCATATGAACAGCTTATCTTAGGTAGCATCATACGTACTTGGTACTAAGCTTCTTCTTTGCTATAATAATATACTCCGCCAGATAAGCTCTCCCAAGACCTATGGTCTCGTGGGTAAACACCAGCCTACGTCATCACCAATGAGAATTGAGACAGCCCGTTTCTGTGTTACCAGCAGGTCTAAAAAGGCCACTTTATATGAATCATAATATGAATCATAATACGATTCATATAAAGGAATTGCTAAGGATCTGCAGAGAATTCTGAAAACGAATTGCTACCAGATGAATTGCTCAATGTGGCAAATTCATCTGGTAGTAATTCCTTTTCCGAATTCTCAGCAGATCTTTAGCAATTCCTTTATATGAATCGTCGTATTATGATTCATAAAAAAAGGCCTTTTTAGACCACCTGTAGCGTGTAATCTAACTCCAGCTTTTAGACGTCCTCTGTTGGATGAAACCTCTCCCAATAGAATGCAATGGGGGCATTTGCCGTAATCACCATGCTTGCCAGGCGGATTGAAGATTGCAGTTTGGTGTTATTACTTAGGTGGATGCTGCTGCCCATCCCCTGGTGTAATGTAGGGCTTTTACTACATCCACGGGAGGAGAAGGAGGGGTATATTCTTAGCCCGAACACACCACGACAAATTATATTATATTACTAGCTGGTGCCCGCGACTTCGTCTGCGCAGGATTAGTAATTCGAGTAGCTTATATTAGCGTGGCGTTGAAAATAATATAACCTATATAGGTATATACTGTGGCGGACTTTTTTGTAAGACTATTTAAGATAAACATTTCCATCATACATTACATATTATGTGTAACTTTAGCGGTTTTGGCAGCGCACGCCAGAATAACTCGCAGACGGTAGATTTTTTCCTACTTGAGACTTATCGTCATATTATTGACAATTCACACAATATCTTTATAAATTGTAGCCTATGTGTTATTCTGATGTATAAGCTATATTGTTGTAAAGTTTCATTAAAATCCTTTCAGTAGTTTTTACGTGAAAGAGTAACAAACATCTATCCATCCATCCATCCATCCATCCATCCATACTTACAAACTTTCGCGTTTATAATATTAGTATAGGATATAGGATTAAATATGGTTTTGAAGATAACATCTTATGCCAAATTATCCACTGATTTTCATTGTAAAAATTCACTAGATCGAATCTTTTATTTATCAGGTTTAGCAATCAACTGTTACCAATGCAACAGCCACAACGACTCGCGATGTCTTCTGGACAAGTTGCCCGACACAATGCGCTTGCCATGTACTCAGAAGGACACCATGTGTCGGAAGATCTCGCAAGTGGTGGAATTCGAGATGAACGGCATGCCACCTGACAGCCGCGTCATCAGGGGATGCGGCTGGGACGAGAGCAGTTATAAGGTAAGCATGAGCAACCTGCAGCCTCTCTTAACGACTAAGGGCTCATTTACACATGTGACCTATCGTGTTTTTACATGTTTTTTTTTGACGAATCGTCAATGACGGATCCCGTGTGAATGAGCCGTAAGAAATCATTGACGTAACTAAAGTTGGACTATGGGACTCGGTACCTCGCACTCGGTACTCACGTCTCAATGTCGAAAAGCGATTCAAATTGGTTTCTATAATTTAGACACCAATGGCTAAAGGGCTAACAGTAATACTGATTATAAAATAATGGGGACATAAGGGCCTATATGTTATTCTGATGTAAAAGCTATAATACTATAGCTTAATCAAAATCCGTTCTGTAGTTTTAGTGTGACAGAATAACAAACATACTCACAAACTTTCTCATTTATAATATTAGATATAATTATATATAGTGTGATTTAAATCACAAGGATCATTTTGAATCGTCTTCTTAACTTAAATTACTCCTGTCTCAACGCGATAAAACTCAATTTGCTTTTTTATGATCCTACTATATCTTCTTGCAAAAGTTTGAATATTAATAAATATTTAACCTTTCGTTTTTAGCACAAAGTCTCCATGTAAAATCTTTATAATAATACACAACAAAAAAAAACATAGAAATGTATACCTATATAATTAATAATCATGAAATATAATATTAATAATACTTTATAAAATTTAGTACTATTAAATATTAATTTAAATAACTTAAACGCGCTGCCGACCCTGAGACATAAAGATGAAAAGTCTCATGTGCCTGTAATTTCACCGGCACCCGTACCCTTCAAACCGAAACACAGCAATGCGAACACTACTGCTTGGCGGCAGAAATAGGTACGGTGGTAGTACTTCCCCGGACGAACTCTTTCACAAGAAGTTCTACTACTAACAACTTGGGTTTGGTATTAAAGCGCTCTTTGCTACTAAAGTCCGTCTTGGCAGTTATTCGAACTCTTTAAAACAAGTAGTAGTATTAATACTACTACTTGTAGTACTTGCTAGTGTTAGTGTTATTTAACCCTCAAAAACATTACATTCGGTAGCCTCACACAAGTAGATCTAAATTCTCATTGGTGATGACGTCGACTGGTGTTTACCCACGTGACCATTGGTAATCGGAAGAGCACACCTGATGAAGTAGGTATATTATTATACCATGGTTTTAACAAAGTGCTCTTGTTTGTCTCTTCTAGGGACGCTGCTACCAGCGCTCCGGTTTTGGCGGCAGACAGGAAGTCTGTTCCTGCATAGAAGACGGCTGCAACTCCGCGTCCTTTCCCGTGGGGGCCACTGCTTTGATGTTGCTAACATTCGCACTTTTACGGTTTTATTAGACCAAAGTGTTAGTAACAAAAGAGTAGATTCTAGTAAAAAGGAAGTGGAAAAACAGATCTGGTCAAAAGAAGAAAGGTATAAGGCTAAAATAGGTAAATTAGATCTGTCACAAAGAGTAGATGTAGTCGAAAAGTTAAATTTGCAATGATCATATTTATTTGTTTGATTCCGCAAGATGGTTCTAACTGACCATTTTTTATAGTGCGTTAATTATTGTCACAAATTAACGTAAAAAGTGGCTTATTGTTGTTAGTTGACATTTAAATAAAATCCTTTATTTGGTAGCAATAATGTAAAAATAACCGCCATAGAACTAACTCAACTATGTTTACAACTCGGATAACAAATCCATTATTGTTACAAATATCTAAAGGATACACTGTGCAAAACCTTCATGTTCTGTTCGTTCAAGCAGTCAGTGTGAAAATTTATTTACACGTGTAAATTATGACATATCTATGTAAATAGCGATTATACACGCTACTGTTACCTTGTGGCTTGTACATAGAATTATCTTTACACTGTTAAACGTATTAAAATAAAGATTATAAATCTCTGGACTTTTATTCCTTGAACAAACCAAGTACCCAAAAACCCTTGGGTATGGTTAGGTAACTGGTTAAATCGATTCTATACTGGTAACAATTACGTTTATCGGTTGCTTCCTCTCAAGCAATAAGAGGTTTCCTGATGCCTTAGGTCATTCGACTAGCCGAGTGGTCACAGCCTGTCAGACCGAGTGCTTAGCGTGGTGTGGTCACAGGTCACATGATGGTCGCGTTCGGACTGCTGTTGCTTTGCGGATTATTTCATTATGGTGAGTAGGATTCGTTCAATTAGTTTTGGTTTATCAGTAGTTGTTTTAATAAAAAGCTTTTAAAAATAGTTGAATTCAAATTCTACATAATCGAGAGCCAAACTTTGGATCGTAATAGAATAATAGTTTGTATCACATCAGTAGCCTTTAGACGTCCACTGTTAGACGAAGCGTCCTCCATAGAATACAATGCCATAATCACCACGCTTGGCAGGCGGATTGGTGATCGCAGTATTTGTGTTGAATACTCAGGTGGATGCTGCTGCCCATCCCCTGATGTAATCCCTTAGTAGGCTTTTAAATAATCAAAAATTAATACTATTACAAATTGAAAATAAATAAAATGTAGTCAGATACTTATATAATTATATATATAATATACATATATTAACAGAACACGAATTTACAAGACAAGGTTTTTTTAATCCTAGTGTGGGATCCGAACTATGTATATGTGACTGTTGGGTTATGATAATTACTGACACATACAGCTCATAGTTATTTATAAAATATGGCGGGTTAGCTTTAAAATTATTATAAATAATAGACAAGGAAATTACATGTTTGTTGTAACATTGAGTCATTGGACATTTTGTAAGTGGTAACTTACAACCAAATTATAAAATTAAGGCGGGTCCAGACATGTATCATTTGCCCGATCCGATCACCGTATCCGTATCGTCGACGCGTATCATGATCGCATATGTGGACGAGTAATGATATACGTATCATGATACGGGATCTCGATACGCCGTTATGATACGGCCCGTCCCATGTCGTGTCGGTTTTTGTCCGATCATCAAAGGTGATACAGATACGGACGTGGGTCAGCCTGGACGCGTCACTAGCGAAGCTCGGTCGGTTGGTTTTGAGGTTAGAATGTTGTGAATGACAATAAAACAGGCACATGAAATTGCTAAATTCTCGTACATTTCAACCAACTGCGACGACATGTTTGATCGAGAGCAGAAACTGAACTGGGCAATTTGATACGCGATCATGACTATTGTGAAAATACGGATACGGAGCAAATCGGAGGCGTCCACAACTTGATACGGGGCTTGATACAATACGCAGATACGGATACGGTGATAGGATCAGTCAAATGATCATGTCTGGACCCGGCTTAGCTATTTTCGCATAATACCTTACCGCTACCAAATAATATGTACCTATGCTTACCTATTCTAAACCGTATTATAATAAACAATACCTATATTTTCGAAAGGCGAATGGGATGCCCCAGATTGCCCAATACAAGCAATCAGACAATTTAAAATAAACACCAGATAATATATCCTGCTTTGCTGAATGTAACCTTTGCTCCTAAAATTAGATAGAGATACTTTAAAACGGATACATTACATTATAATTTAAAAAGATTCAAAATAATGCCATCACCAATCAGCCTGCCAAGCATGGTGATTATAGCAAATGCCCCCATAGTATCCCATGGGGAGGCCTCCACCAGCAGTAGACGTCTTCCGGCTGATGATGATACTATACGATGTGTGTTACCAGGTTCCTCAATAATGTGCTACGAATGCAACAGCGCGACCAACTCCATGTGTGTGGAGGGCATCCTTTCCGATGTTCTGAAGAGGAACTGCTCTGAACATGACCGGGGAATAACACACACGTTGTGCAGGAAGATCATTCAGCATGTTGACTATGGAATAAATGGAAAGCTGCCAGATAGTCGTATCATTAGAAGTTGTGGATGGGATGAATCTAAATACAAGGTAACAAGGTCTATTATTGAATAGTTTTTTAGATAATGCTTACATGAGTGCTTGTTGGCAGAAAATGGTATGGTGGTAGTACTTCCCCGGAAGAACTCTGTCCTAAGAAACTCTACAACTAACGTTATTTTTACAAAAACTTAGAACCGACTTTAGGTTCTGAATATTTACACTGAAATCTTAAAAAAATACTCTCAGACTCAAACACCTGAATCATTAATAAGTAAATAAATCAATAAATAAAATAAATGCTGGACATTTCACACACCATTATCTAGCCCCAAGCTAAGCAGAGCTTGTGTTATGGGTATATAACTGAACTGTGGTTGTATAACTGATATACTTAATACAATACATTACATAGATAGATATTGTTTATTATACATAGAAAATACCCAGAACACCCTGAACAAATATCTGCAGATCGTACAAATATTTGTTCCGTGGCGGGAATCGAACCCACCGCGCCACGAAGGTCCCATTAATAGATTTAATTTGATTTGAGAGAGTTCAACAAATATAATTTAGATAAACACCTATAAAATTTGAGGATTCCCCGCGATTTCCATGGGATCAGATTCAGACTTGGTGATAATGGAACCACCTCAAAAACAAGTATACCATTTCAAACAAAAAAATAATTTTTAATATTTGTAATAACAATTGATGGCCAATTCACCATCATCATCATCATCAGCAGCATACAGCAGACAACTGCTGGGCATAGGCCTTCGTCATAGAATGCCACGCCAAATGGTCTTGAGCTAACTCCATCCACTCACTTTCCTGCTACCTTTAAAATATCATTAGTCCATCTATCTGGACTGTGGTCGCCACTCGAGAACCTTTATTCGCTAACGGTTGTCAGTTCTGCGAACCATTGCCACTTCAACTTGCTAATTCTGAAAGCTATATATCAGTAAATCTTAGTTCTGGATCTCCTGATTCCGGATCACGTAGTGAAACTCCGAGCATTGCTCTCTCCATAGCCCACTGCGCGACTTTCAGCTTGTGTACAAGGCCGATAGTTACCGACTAAGTCTCAAACAGTCATAACGCCAGGAAATGCCCACAGTTCAGTTCTTGTGTAGTAACTTAATTATAAAAGATCGGTGCATAAAAGATCTTCATTAAATTAGTTTCACTTTCACAAAGTCAGTTTAAACAAACATGGCACCTAGTGAGGTCAAATTAGTATTTCTATGCCTTCAAATAGTGAGTTCGAACATGTAGTTTTACCAGTAACCGTTATAAGTAAGTACTTGAAACTTGGAGAAAGGTCTGGGTCAAACTATCTTTAAGAGCCATTGAAGATTACTAACTATTGTTAAAAAAAAGTTCAATAACTTTTGCGGAGTGAATATATAAAAAAAACTAGAACAATAATTTTAAGGGTTCCGTACCTCAAAAGGTAGCAACGGAACTATTATATGATCACTCAGGTGTCTGTTTGTCTGTCTGTCTGTCTGTCACAGCCTATTTTCTCCGAATCTATACTAGACCAAAAAGTTGAGATTTTGTACGTATTTAGAGTTTGGTGACTCAATCACGGACGTATAGCCTTAATTAACGAATTCTGATTTCGGAGGTTAATTTTGGGGGGAAATATCCAATTGAATGAATTTGAGGAAATCCATGGAAGAACCAAGGTTACCGACATAGTTCTCAGAATGAGCAAGTTGAAGTGGCAATGGGCAGGTCATATAGCTCGAAGAACTGATAACCGTTGGAGAATAAAGGTTCTCGAGTGGCGACCACAAACCGGACGACGCGGTAGAGAAAGGCTGGAGGGCCTTCCTCCATGGACTAAATACATTATAAACGTTGCAGAAAGTCAGTGGATGGAGGCGGTTCAAGCTCGTTCGTCGTGGCATTCTAGGGGGGAGGCCTATGCCCAGTAGTGGACTTCTACAGGCTGATGATTATGATGATGATAAACTAGTTTTTTTTTTGAAATCTTGTCAAAGTATCATGTCACATATCAAATGAAAGAACTTGTTATAAGAATTACAATTTTTTTATAATTTTTAAATGTGTAGTTTAAAATATAATTAAAGCAAAATATGCGAAAATTTAACATATCCCGAAACTACTGAGCCAATTTTTTTTAATTTTTGTAATATTTAGAATATTGGGCCTTACATATGAAAACCTAAATGAAAATTCTTAATCATCAAATCTCCACGGGAAATACTCGTAATGAGAAAATGCGTATAAAATTATATTGATTTACTAATAAGTTAATTGGTCTAGTGGTTACTATGGTAATAATAATAATAAAGCCTATTTATTCCTTAATAAAAAATATCAAAATCGCCATATGTATGCCTACAATATTTGAGGAGTTCCCTCAATTCCTCATGGACTCCATCATAAGAACTGGATTCTGAAAAAAATTAGACCAATCTGGAAGTGTATCTATTCAAATAAAAAAAGAATTTTCCAAATCGGTTCATAAACGCCGGAGATAGGAGGTAACAAACATACAAAAAAAAAATACAACCGAGTTGAGAACCTCCTCCTTTTTGTGTGTTAAAAAGATTACACGCTTAATCTTAAAAAAATCATTATATTATTTAAACTTAATTAAAGACAAATTGAACAACAGAACACATACAACAGTACACAGTACACAAACAACACACAAACACAAAACGGAACAGTATTGACAATAGAAGAAAGGCGTCCTCTATTTTTGCCATTCTTCTCGATCTTGAGTCATCTTGACCCATCTTTTACCTGCTCTTTTCAGGATTTCATCTCCCCATCTCTACTATGGTAGCATACTTGTAAAGAACCCTTTTCACGCGACTTCGACTCACACTTGACCGGTTTTTATTATCAGTCTTGCCTAGAAGACCGTCACGATGAACATTTCTTTTCAAAGTTTATTGGGAAGTAGTTATCATTTTATTTTGTATTTTTCCAGGGTAAATGTTACACTAGAGCCGGATACGGAGGCCGACAAGAGGTTTGCTCCTGTACCACTGACTACTGCAATGGAGCTCACCATATGACAATCAGCGGGAGCATTGTATCCTCGACTATCCTTATGTACCTCGCCACAAAGATTTGTGTATAGTTTTAATGAGATAAACTTTTTACCCCGCTTTTAAAAGTTTTGTTGTTACCATGAGCTCTTAAGGCTCCTACACACTTTGCCGGCGGCCCAGCCGCCGGGCATGCCACCGACAAACCCGGCGGCATGCCCGGCGGGTAATTCTGTGTACCAGTGTCGTATATCGGCATACCCGCGCGGCAAAAAGACGCCGGCTGTGCCGCCGGCATAGTGTGTAGGAGCCATTATAGCCATTTAGTTCAAAAACTATTAAATATATAAATAAAATAACTGACTTTAATCGCAGAAATGTCTATATCGCAAATTAATCTAGGCTAGGTTATGCGTAAATAAACTCGTAAGTACTCGTTGAGGGCTCGCGTGTTTGTGAACGATCGAGCCGACCATGTGTGGCCGCTATAGTTGCGTATATGCCTATTTGTCTCCTTTGATGTGCCTTGAAAAACCGACAAAAATGCGGTAAGGCGACTTTCTGCGACTGTGGCTTTAAATATTGCTGCGGACATTACAGAACCAATATTTTGTACTGAATAGTTTTTGAACTGATTGGCTATAAGAGCTCATGTTAACCCAGCTGCTTTTGGTAGCAGAGTTTTCAGATGAGCATAGATGTAGTGGGGTTTTTTTATGGTGTTCAAATAAATGAATCTTGCTAGATAATTTTATTTCTGTCAAAAACGTAGAATCTGAGGTTGAAATAGGCCTTATATTACGTTAATTATAGAGGCCTGTGAAAAACTGTAACACAGTGTGGATTCAAGTGGAAATAGATAGATAGTCAGATACGTTTAAGGTAAAAAAAAAAAAAACCCGTTTCTAGTGATAATTATGTTAAATAACCATGATAGTTTCAAAAGTTATACGTTTAAGTTGATATTAATGAATGTTAAATCGAATGAATGTTCACTCGAGTGAATACTTCATTTTTCTTTCATTCCATGTTCACACGGCTTAGCTGGAATGACTTAGAAAAGAACATTCACCTCCTCTTTTCATTCAAGATGTCATCAAATGAAGTCGTGCGTCTTGGAATTAGTTTAATATTATGATCGTTCGACCGGACGTTCGTCTGCTACAGGACTCAAGACAAAATGGCCGAATGCGAGTGAACATTCACTGTGTGTTCAGATTGTTAATTTTTTGTTCATTCAGAGTGCGAGTGAAAGATGCGAATGAAAATATCCAACATCGTTGGATCGGTTCATTAATGAATTAATTCGGCACTATTGTTTAATTTTGTGTTAAAACGTTTCATTTCGAGTGAAAGGTGCCGAATGAAAGACGAAAATGAACGAAAAATTACCCGTCTGATATCACCTTTATTCTTATAAAGGTACATCATCATCATCAGCTTGTGCAAGTCCACTGCTGGACAAAAGCCTCCCCTTTAGAATGCCATGACGAACGGCCTTGAAACCCGCCTCCATCCACCGACATATTTATACCTAAATGTTTTTTCAGTCGTTCAAGTAGAAAGGTAAAGAACGTAGGTTTCCTACATCGGGTGTATTCCGAGGTTTAATTTCGGAGCGAATCACTAGTATATTAAATCATAGAAGTATTTTTGAATACCTACATGTTCATAGTTTTTGTTGTTTATCCTATCCTACTATATCCTACTAATATTATAAACGCGAAAGTTTGTGAGTATGGATGTTTGTTACTCTTTCACGTAAAAACTACAGAATGGATTTGAGTGAAATTTGGAATGAAGATACTTTACGCCCTGGATTAACACATAGGCTACTTTTCATCATCATCATCATAATCAATTTTCATCATTATTCACGCGGGTGAAACCGCGGGACGCAACTAGTCCTACTAATATTATAAACGCGAAAGTTTGTGAGTATGGATGTTTGTTACTCTTTCACGTAAAAACTACTGAATGAATTTGAGTGAAATTTGGAATGGAGATACTTTACGCCCTGGATTAACACATAGGCTACTTTTCATCATCATCATCATCATCAATTTTCATCATTATTCACGCGGGTGAAACCGCGGGGCGCAACTAGTCTGTTTAATAAATTTTAAGGCAACGGATATTTTAGGATTAGTATTATGAAATCTACTAATATCATCATCATCATCACCAGCCTGTTAACGTCCACTGCTGGACGAGGCCTCTTCCATTGCATACATTGGGGGGGATTTGCCATAATCACCACGCTTGGCAGGCGGATTGGTGATCGCAGTTTTGTGTTGAGTACTTAGGTGGATGGTGCTGCCCATCCCCTGTAGTACTCCTTTAGTAAGACTTTACTTCATTCACGGTGTAACGTTTCAAAAATGTTTGGTTACCTAATAGCAAGGCTGCTTCATAAGGCTATACGGCTGAGCATAAAAAGATGGGATCCCTACACCGGGGCAGATGTCACCTCCGAGTGCTGATAACCTGTAGGAGTAGGGCAGGCTTATCTCCGAGCAGTGTAGGGGGAAGCACAGCAGTATAGTAACAGCAGGGTAACCGTAGAGAAGTAGCGTTAGTTGGCGTAGGAGAGAAATGAGACAAGGATATAAGGTCCTTCAAGATTTATTAGATATAAGTAAGCAAATAGGGAACACTAACAGGGTGTCCCATAACTATAAATGTTGGGCGCCTTAGTTATCAGGGTCGTGAGGTAAAGCCCACATTCAATATTTCTTAGCAACCAGTTCAGTAAAGTAAATAATTAAAGTCGGTGAAGCCGGACCCATCCCAAGCAAGTGAAGATGTGTATGAGTAGATTGTGTGGGTTAAGTTGGACGAGTCAATAGGAAGATAAAGCACTGCCAAGAGAGATGAACCCTCTCCCAGATCGTGATACCGGATTCGCTGGCCCCGAGATGCTGGCCTCAAAAGAAGGGGGCTCAGCGAGACTCGCTGACTCGGGTTACAACGGGAGGAGAAGGAGGGGTCTATTCTTAGGCCGGACATATATCACGGCATATATATATTCTACCAAGTCTACCTAGTGTTATATATTTTATTCTACCTAGCAGTGGTCGTGGTGAGGATACTAGCATAATTTACTATATGTATAATATTTATCTTGACGACCTCTGTGGCGCGGCGGCCGAAGGTTCGCCTGCGACGCAGGAGGTTGCGGGTTCGATTCCCGCCTTGGAACAAATATTTGTACGATCTGCAGATATTTGTTCAGGGTGTTCTGAGTATTTTCTATGTATAATAAAAAATATCTACCTATTGTAATGTATTGTATTAAGTATACCAGTTATCTAGTACCCATAACACAAGCTCTGCTTAGCTAGATAATGTTGTCTGAAATGTGCAGCATTTATTTATTTATATCTACGAACAAGTAGAAAAAGACAGTCGAATTGAGAACCTCGTCCTTTTTTTGAAGTCGGTTGAAAAGCTAAGGCAGTGAATCAAAGAATAGTGATATGGAAACTGCATGGAGAAATTAATGAAACCTTTTCCATAAATCAGCAATTTTGAAAAATGTCATGAAATAACAAATGAAACAAATCATATGGTTAATTTCAATTATTGGCAAGTCACATATCATCTGGTTCTCTTTGAAACTAGTACAAAATACTATGATGATAAAAAAGAACTAAAAATACTGAATATTTAGGAAATAAGGAAGCTTCGTAATCGTCTAAATCGAGTAAAAAATTCAATTTATACGTAAGAATAAGATAGTATTTTTTTTTGACAATCAGCTTGTAGGCGGTGATTTTTGACCATGTTTTAAAAGAATATCAAAACCCCCTGGCACAGGATACGGGCTTGGAAAACTCGGTAAGTAAACGAAAACATAATTTTCTTAAACTTTTCCCTTGTTACATATAGCTTTCTCATGTTGAATCTTTCTGCCAAGACACAAAATGCCAACGCACAAGTAGCATTCATTCCCAGTTTCATTCGAAGCGATCGTACCGGGAAAAGGTGAGGAAATCGTTTTTTTTTCGGGATTTGTCTTTGAATCCGGCACCAACTAGATTCGAACAAAATGTTTTCTTATCACGTCACTGTATAACGTTTTTGGATTCTCAAAGTTCGAAATGTACCATTTTCGTGGCTAAAATTATAGTCTTAGAGGACCGTAAACGCCTAGATCTAACGAAAATAGGCCGCGTTCAAATATTTGGCCCAAAAACAAAAATTTTTAAAAGAAAGACAAAGGTAGAAAAGGAAAAACATTTACCTATGGTGAGAAAATTATTTCGCCATATTTTTAACACACTTTTCAACCCTAGTCATTAAATAACTAAAGAGATAAAATCATTTCGATACTAATGAACTGTTATCAAGCTTAATTACAAGATTTTATTTCGCTTAGCATGCTAAGAGCTTGGCCATATTTCAAGATTTCCAATTACTTGAGCTTGAAACCTACAAAACGTCATTTTGGTTCTGCAGCAAATACTATGCTAGTCCAATCTAATATTATTACACCTATAAAAACCAACAGGAAACAGCTTATCTCCAAATTGCGATCATATTGTTTTATTATGACGACCTCCGTGGCGCGGCGGGCGAGTAACCGGCTAAGATGCAAGAGGTGTGGGTTCGATTCCCGCTGCGGGACAAATGTTTGCATGATCTGCAAATATTTGATCCGGGTCTGGGTGTTGTGGTACCATAGTACTCGTAGTTCCTAATACCCACGACACAGGGAAACCTATCGTGGGATCAGGTCTAAGTATGTTACTGTTGGGGTGTTATGTTATGTTATCATGTAGATTATTTCAGGTATCCACAAGCCCAATGCAAGAGTATGGAAGCGGGGCGAGCAAGCAGGGGGAGTACCACGAGGGGGATAGGCATGAGTATCAGTCGCAGTATGTGATGCAGAAGAGCTATGGTGAGGAATATCATACAATAATATGGGACAGTAAACATTTAACCGTTACTGCCGTGGTAGTGTCGGCGCTGCAACAACGGAGAAGGGGCTGGGGAGACGAGGTGGGGAAGGGAGCTGCGTTGAAACGACGGAGCGGCAGCGCAAGTATTTAATAGCATATCGAAGCATAGCATAGCTGCGTTGACGCAGCGCCGACGCAGTGCTCGTGTGGCATTCACTGCGTTGAAATTAATAAGTTGCGACGACGCAGCGCAGCCGCAACGTCCATGTGGCATCGTCCTAAGAATAGGACTCCAACTCTTCCTGTGGATATCGTTAAAGGCGACTAAAGAATGACAATGATGCAAGGGGATGGACAGTAGCATTCAACTGAGTACCTACTTTACAGCATTATTATTATTCATTAATGATTGCACGCTATGCATTCTATGGGGGAGGCCTAATCCAGCAAAAGATGTCTACCGGTTGATAAAGAAAGCATTTATCTGCAGTTCTCCCCGACAGGAACAATTTATTTTGAACTAATGTTATAGAAAGCAAGGCTCTGCAACAAGAGAATACGCGAGATTCCACAGCATCTTCGAGATCCAATGTCCTCTTGCTTATGTCTTCGTATTTTTTATGTTTGTTACCTCATTACTTCGTCATTCGGTCCTCATGTTCGTCCTCAATTCGGTGGTATTTTTTTATGTTGTTACTTTATCATTTATGAACCGATTTGAAAAAATATTTTTTTATTTGGTAGGATATACTTCCAGATTGGTCCCATTTTTATTAAAATCCAGTTTTAGTGATGGAATCCATAAGGAATTGAGGGAACTCCTCAAATATTTTAGGCAGACATGAACCGATTTTGGTATTTTTAGCAACAAATTATTGTTTTGTACCTTTACCAAACAAAAAAAGACGGGTTTTCAATGAAAAGTAATTCTATGGTCATTTGTAGCAAATCCGCATGTGTCTAAGTGGCACTCTTTCTCTTAGTGTGAGCTTCTCTAAAAAAGATGATACCAAGTTTTGCACGTGTCTTTTTGGTTTCAGTAAAACTTTTCAAACCTGCTCTGCGCATAGAACACTCTTGGTTTCTTTAGTTTTCTTTAACAGTAGGGAACAGGAGTTCAGCCTCCTCTCCAACAAGGGAGACAGCTTCTCTGTTGTCCCCAACGTGGATATGACAAGAATAATAGATAGATAGGAGATGCATCATTAATAACAAACGCGCATAGTGTTTTTTGCCTAATTCGGTATATGCTTGTTTTTAAGGAACAGATCCTTAGTTCACCTAGCTTATAAGTCGATTCGAAATTAACCTTGATAACTATAAATAAATAAAATATTAGGTTGGAGTCAGGACTCAGGGGCTCCTCTCAAATACGAAGATACGAGCTTATACTCTCACATTTTTGGTTTCTTGTGTTTTATAAATTGAGTTTTCGGTAGAGAGGGGCAGAATTGTTTCTAAGTATACAATATTTGTTCGTCCATTCAATATTGCCGATTATATCAACAACATGTGGCTGTGGTGTGTTCGGCTACTAAGTAAGTAATAAGTAAAGTATAGTAAGACCCTTCTTCCCTTTACTTAAGTATAGACGCTTCCGTCTCCTCACGTGGATGTCGTAAAAGCCAACTAAGTGATTACACCAGGGGTGCGATTTTTTAATGTCACCCATTGACTGAATATCATCAAAAAGGCCGCAAATCAGTTTTTTAGGAGATGTACTGAAGGAGGCACTTGTATTGATATCATAGGTATAAGAATTTTAGTTATCAATGAGTTTCAATATCATTTCAATGTACAGCAATTTGGAAATCGGAAATTATTAAAAATCGCACCGCTGGTGTGTTATACCATTCAATTCGTAGTATGCATTGGGTAGTGACTTCAAATGAGAGATTCTACGCTCTTATCATCATCTCATCATCAATCAAACTAAAAATAAATAAGTACAAATATTTTGTAATAAACGAACCCCTCGAGAGTATTTTAAGTTTTAATTTAGAAGGTGCTTTGTAAGAGTTATGTAACTTTTCACTTTAAGAATAGGCAAATCCACTACCAGTATTTTCCAAGAATTTACCAATTTAATCAATATGTCGTCAATTGCGGCGACATCAAAGGAATCTGATTACGCATTTATAACATTGTAGATATTATTAAATAAGGAAGAATTCGTGGTCATAAAAACGAAAACAAAACAGTTTTATCTATTTATACCACTAACTGGTGACTGGTGTCAATAAACCACACTAAAAGGACGTTATCTTTTTGCCTTTGACTGACAAACGAATACACTACTTGTAAACGTAACATAATGCAAAGAGACTAATGAAATCCAAATTCTACAGTTTCTGTACAAATACTATGTTTCTCCTAAAGGATGCTCCAGCAAAGACACCTCCGATCAAAACATGGCGACCTATTGCCGCGTCGCCACCGGTATCTACGAGGCAACGTCCTCTAATCAGCAGTACCAAAACCCGAGGTACTCTAATCTTATTAATTTATCACACACATCCTTATTCCAAACGCTATAGAGATTCAATTTAAACAAAACTTCCAGGTACAACAACTCCTCGGCACCCACATTCAGCTCGCCGCCGAATTCACCACTTGTTGGGCTGGTCTTCGACCCATCTTCGCCCAACTACAGCGGCCCCGGCATGATTGGCGACCGCAGCGGTGAAAGACGCCCCCAGAGCTGGTCCAGCCAAGAACCCATCGGCACCGGAGCAAAGAAGAAAATAGTCAAGAGTCAGGAGAAACGCAGTGCCTACGCAGATCCCCGATACCACGACAAATACAAAGATAACGACACTGATAGGAAAAAAGATCGCAACTTGACATCAGAGTCTACATCCAGCTTAGACTTCTTCGCAGAAGGAGAGAGAATGGTCTCGGAATTGTGCAATATTCCAGATCCTAGAACAGAGTCAAACAAGCAAAATCAGAAATTAATGAACCAAGAAGATGAGAAAAACAAACCTTCCACATCAAACTCTGCTGAAATCCTCCTGAACGTTCTCGACAAGATCGTTATTCATGATCAGATTCCGAATCAAATCGTTCAACTGGCTATTGAAGCGTGCACAGATGCGGAGAACATAGCTATCGCACACCATAACAGACCGTGTTTTAAAAACATACATTCAATCTGCGCGAAAACCAGATCCAACGTCCAGAAACCAGACAGCGCCGTAGCTAACCTACACTCCCAGGGCATACCATGGGTCATCAAGAACTTTATATTTTCTTTTGTAAGAATCTTAGATGGATGGAAAGGCGTCAAAGAACTGCTGAGTGAAAAGCACGACACTTTTTCCAGAATCGAGAATAAATACTACAGCCCCAACATCAGAGAATGCTTCGTGCAGTGGCAAGCCGTGACTAAGGAGATGCTGACACACATTTACAAAACCTTCAAATGTCTCGATCACGGATTCACTATGGAGCAGAAGAGTTTTACGCACAATTATTACGCTACGAACTCGGCGGCACCTCGGCACCAGGGTCAAAACAAGTTTCAAACTGCAAAAGCACACGTGAGTACCCCGAGGCCTGTCAATGCTTCTCCACAGCCATTTAACGCCGTGCAGCCACCGTGGGTTCAGAACCAAACGCCATCCGCCACGCATAGTTTTAACGAAGTCCCTTGGCCAGTACGATCGGGAGTTGCCTACAAGAAATTTCCTGTGGTGCCGCCGTCGAATTCGCATAACTTCTACCCACTAAGCGAACAAAACGATCTAGAGGCCTATCAAAAATCACATTATAAATGTGACCCCTGCTCTGTGCGCGAAGCAAAGCCCCGGCAGTCTTGGACAATTACCAACGTACCCGACTTCCGAGCTCTCGAGAACATGTGTCACGCGGACCAACGAGAACTATACACCCAGCTAAAACACAAGATGGATGCAGAGCTCGGCAAAGCGCCAGGCCAGCCAATAATGGGAAACATTCCATGCGATCTACTGCAACGCCGAGACATGGAACTCAAAGCTAAAATGATTCCATTGAGTCATGTCGAAAAAAGCTTGATTCCTAGCATGGCCACGGCGGCAGAAATTCGGGGATATGTGCAGAAAAACAACAGCTGTGGTGACACAAAGGAAGAGGCTGATTTTTTTGCGGCGTGGGGTCAGATGGTCCAAAAAGAACCTGAATTTATAGCTCATCAAGGTCACAGCGTTTCGATTCCATCAAATGTTGTGATTACGAATAATATCTCTGGCCCCGTGCAATTTATAGACACTGAAAATGATGAGTACCATGAAATGTCCAAAGTTTACATGAAACCTGGAAGTTACAAAGTTCCGATAAAACCTTCGGATCCGATTCCACCCTTCATACAGGGTGCTTCCCCAGACGTGGTGTATGACGATGTTGTGACGGATGACTTGAAGATAAAAGCTCCGTTCCCATCGGTGACACTGGCGCCACAACCGAAATATAATCTAGAATCCTGGCCCTGCTTGGTGCCCAGACGTAGTGAAGATGCGTTTGGCGGTGAACCAAAAATAATGCCTAGACAAGCTTTTCCATGTTTAGATATGAGGCCTATTGACACATTTGATCTTTTCAGCGCGTTGACATCAGATCGTGCTTGGGAGGCTGCAAAACAATCTGCTCCTAAATTGTTAGATTTTCTCCACGATGGATCCAAATCCGACACAGCTCGCTTGTATGATGCTCTTGGACTGAGTACAACAGATGAACTTACAGAAGATTTCAAGAATATGAAGCTTGGAATGGAAAACAGTGACTGGCCTAGTGGTTTGACTGCAAACCATTTCTTGTCAAAAGATTTGACTAATTTCTGGAATCAGTCTATGAACAAGGATGATTATATGCTCAAGGATCAACGCGGTTTCGCTGAAGGCAATAAACCGAGACAAGATTCTGAAAATAAATCTCTTGATGAAGATCCAACAGAAACACATGATACCAAAACTGAAGATGTAAAGGAAACACGGTGTCCCAATTTCGATCATTCAGGAAACTACGTAAAAGATGAAAACCAGAAGAAAATCAACAAATCCAAAGTGACTACATCTGGGATGTGGTATCATCCTAAGAAGAAGAAGCCATTGCAGATTAATACTGTAAAGAAGTTTGAAGACATTATCACTAATTTGTCTCAAATGAATGAAGCTACTTTTATTCAGCACGATATGGATATTCGAGTGGTAAGAATAATAAATTTGGTTTTATATTGATGTAGGTAAAGTGAATGATTTGTATTCTAAATTCGATTTTCATTCCAGGCGCCAAGATTCTATGAAGTGGTGAAATATCCGATGTGCCTACATGACATCTCAACAAAATTGAAGAATTCTTCTTACAACGAGTATGAACAAGTTGTTCAAGACTTTAGACGCATTTTTAATAATGTCAGACTTTATCTGAAGGTACGTTTCATCTTTCAAATGCTTCTGATGTTACAAACGTTCAAGTTTAATATTTGCTTACTCTGTTTATTCACATAGATCATCTTGAATACGTCTTTGAGCTAATGTCTCTACAATAAAATCTAAAAGATTTTCTTGTTTGTCCTATTTTCAGAGCTATCCAGATCAGGCAATGAAGAGGAATGTCAATAAAGCTGCAAACGAATTCGAGAAGCTATTGAATGAAGAATTTCAAAATAAAAGTGATGCAAAAGGAAAATCACAGGAATACAATGAATCACATGACAAGAAGGATGGAAAAGATAACGCTAAAGGTGTTGACTCTAAAAGTGACGAAACAACTAAGAAAGACAAACCTGGAGGAGACGACAAAAAGTAAATGGTTCGTGTCACGTACCAAGTCAATGAACTAATTCATTAGACGTTTCGGAACATTATTATCCTAAAAGAATAACCTTTTCATAAAACATCTTGTTGTTTCGCCATTGAAATTTTTCTAGTAGTATTTTTATTTATTTTCTTTTTGTATTTTGCTTTTACTAAAACCATCGGTTAAGACTTAGAATCGAAACTAGTTTAAACACTAAACTCACCATCTTAGTATTTCTAAATAGGTAAAATCTATATTCTAGTCAAGATATTTTTCACACAAATGTCAGTGAAGTCATCGGATCTAGTAATTTGTAAGATGTATCAATTTGTAATGCTTTGGATAAGTTAATTGTTAGCTTGCCAATTTAAATGGATCTCAAACGCTTCCGCATGAGAAGCATGTTTCATTCTATCTTCTTCTTTTATTTCATGATTAGTTTTTAATTTGCTTTCGTAACAATTTTCTTAATTTCTCCTTGATGTTTCATCTATGCTGTTGATTTTGTGTGCAGAAAAACAAATTTATGTTTTGAAGCGACGCCAAAAAAATAATGTCGATAACTTATTCCAGAGTCCAAGTTAACCCATCAGTCAGTACTATCGAATAAACTCAAAAAATAGATATTAGTTCTTTTTTATCTCTATCTGTGATGTATGTTTAGGTAAAAGTTGATAATTTGAATCGTTTTTCACGTTCAATTACTCGTGTGTGATTCTGTTAAATGCTGTAAATAGTTACGATACATCTTAATGTAAAAACTTAAGTTTTTCAGTACTTAATTATACTTGAATCGTTACAGAAAATTTCCTAAAACAGTTTCGTATCACAGGAAATAATGTCGGTGTAAATATTCAACGAGTGTAGAGTTTGAAAAGATCATTAGATATTATTTCTTAGGGTTCGAAAGCCTGCGCCACCTGGCAGACACAACCAACATTTTTTAAGCCAATTTGTTCGTTTAATATGCTTCACATTGATATTTGAATATTTTTTACTTAATAAATTTTTGATCCCATTTTACCTGCCATAGAAATAAGCGAATTTAACGTCTCGATTCGATCGCCTTTCGGTTTCCATTCAATATTGAATGTTAGTTCCAAATTCAAAATTTTAAACTTGAATTTGATGACGTTCGAGTTAATTTTAAGTATTCATTAAGTTGTGATTTTATTATTTAACTTATTTACCCTAAAATTATGGCAAGGAACTCCTATGATAATAAAAGAGTTGTTTTATATGATGTGGTTTACTTTCTACAAACTAGCACTAGGATAAGGAACTCGTACAGCTCATACAATACATCAGCTCAGCTCATACAGTTAAGAACACTACAGCACGTCCCTGTAGCAGTAGTGAACGACTTGTCAACATGTAGGGATAGTGGAAAAGTATAAGGGTCAGTTCACACAAACGCGACGCGACGTGACGATGCTTGAAGAGGCTATAGTGGTTTAGCGAGACGTACCGCAACGTCGCGAGGCGCATCGTGATGTCGCTGGCAGCGAACCATTTGGTACGGATGGTGGGATTTCCACCATAAAAGGATGCGCTTACTCCTCGTGCTCCTATTAAATACTACTGATAGGAGCACCGGGACACCCATGTCATGGCACACAGCAGAGCTGGTTGTCCGAAAACGAAATGGGGATGCCCGGGATCAGGATTTGTGCTTTGTACAGACTTAGAAGCTAACCCAGATTAAAAAGCTTCTTGCGAAAAGGACTTTTTGCGACAAGGATTCTTCTTTGACGACCTCTGTGGCGCGGCAGGAGAGTAGGCGGGTTATTCAGGCGGATGAGCTGCGAGAGGTGGCGGGTTAAATGTTTGTATGATCTGCAAATATTTGTTCCGGGTCTGGATGTTATGGTACCATGGTACTCTTAGAGTTTCTGATACCCACGACACAGGGATTCCTAGTGTGGAATACTGACTACGTATGTGACTGTTGGCTGTTGTTATTTGCAAACGGGTCCTTACACGCGAACTAAACCAAAGTCACTTCATTGCTAAATGTTTCGTTTGTTGGTTTTGTTGATTTTCGCTGCATAACGTTTTGGTAAACGTAACCATGCCACGTGGGTCCAATGAGATGGCTGTCGCATACCTCACCACGGTAGAGACCTACTTGGATATCATGCCTACTCACTGGCTTTTGGAAAAAATGTGATTCAACTAGGCTTATGCTAGGATATTAGGATTAGCGATTTCACTTTCTAGTGATGTTTAATGTGTGATTTCTCCGTAAACACTTCTTGAATCATCGCCGATACGTGATGGCTGGTGATGCATACTAAACAGTGGGTATTTACCACTCTTTGTCCATTGTTTAAGTAATTTGGACCGGTATGAATTATGGAAATGAAAGAAATTAGTAAAAAATGGCCTCGTTCTCAAAACACGAATTTATCCACATGACAATGTATGCAAAGCTGGTATTCTGGAGGCTACGGATAGCTCATCAATTGTTAATTAATACATACATACGTAACGTCACGCTTGTTTACCAGAGAGGTAGGCAGAGACCATTTATTTCCACTTTCTTACAACCCTGACACACCTTTTCTGTTTCATTCACTCTAATCACATTCTTCGCACAAGCTGAAGTGACAGAACTGGCAGTGGCCCACCCGATGATAAGCAGTAACTACTGCTGTTACTAATTACCCAAACAAAGAGTGTCCTTGAGTTTAAAACACATCATCATAACCCTGTAAAAGTCCACTGCTGGACATGGCCTCCTTATATTAGACATTACAAATGTCGCAGGAAGTCGGTGGATGGAGGCGGATCAAGACCGTTCGTCGTCGCATACTAAGGGGGAGGCTTAAGTCCAGCAGTGGACTTCTACAGGCTGATGATAATGATAATGATGATGATTAGGTTTAATCGTATCGTATATTTTCAAGCACGATTATTAAATTGTTAATGAAATAAATAAATTGAATGAATGAATTATTTATTACGTTCACAAGATGCTATTATTATTATTAGATAACTAACCTCTATTTCCTGAATTAATTTAACTTACAAAGCGTGCAGAGCGGACCAGTCGGAACTAAAGTGTGATTGAAACGAATTTAGGAGAAAGTCAAGAAAATCAATCAGGTTTAAGAAAGAGCGTAACATCTTGACTTCAGTTAGCCGCGGTTACCCGACTCAAGTAGTCTAACAGACATTTTAACCAAATCTTTTTTCGTGAATACTTTTTAAGACTATCTGTTGCGGTTTATTTCTGCGGTGGGCGCCGGACAATGCCATACACCCGCCCACCCATTAAATACATACAGTGATATTTAACTAAATAGTTTGGTAAAGAATATACACAAACCAACTACAGTTTTCTTTGGCCAGTGCGACGTATTCGTTGCACGACGCATTTTTTAGCGACTCTAATTCAAATGTGAAAAAAACTACCTACAAAAAAAATTGTATAAGTTATGTCGGCAATTTCTTTGTAACACTTTTACTGGAAATGAAAAGATTAAATATGATTTGTGACGTTTTACAGTGCTGTAACCTAATAAACTAATAAATGGAAATAAGTTTATAAAGTTTATTTTAATGGGAGCTATTAATATTTTCGATGTGTCATTTGGATATTTTGGATTATCGGTCATTTGTGTTTTTGAATGTCAGGGACGTGTGAAACACTGAATCAACTTCAAAGTGAGTACCCACCCATTTGTAATAAGAATTCAAGTTTGGGATAAAAGCTTTTTATCCACAAATAATAATAAATAAATAAATGCTGGACATTTTACACAACATTATCTAGCCCCAAGCTAAGCAGAGCTTGTGTTATGGGTACTAGATAACTGATATACTTTTTACAATACATTACATTGATAGATATTTTTTATTATACATAGAAAAATACCCAGAACACCCTGAACAAATATCTGCAGATCAACAAATATTTGTTCCGAGGCGGGAATCGAACCCGTAACCTCCTGCGTCGCAGGCAAACCATCGCCCGCCGCGCCACAGAGGTCGACAGGTAGGTAGAGTCTGTTCAGCGAGAGACCCGTCATGGGATTGAAGGGCGCCGCTGTGCTTAATTACCTTTTTTGTTTAGCGGGCAATACAATAGCGCGTCTGTTCCGTTTTGATCCTATTACAACTGTTACTATTTCTTTCGTTTTTAATTCAAAATGCCGACAGAAACAAAAACCAGCTCCTAATTATGGTTTTAATAATATAATTAATTGATTCAAGCGTGACTTTGCGGAAATCCATTCTACAATATAAAATAGACGAACAAATATATAGTAACAATTCCGCTCCTCTCCAACGAAAACTCTGAAAGAATTCGACACGTGTTTCGCCTCTCAACGAAGCATCCTCAGGAAACAGTAGGCTCACTGCGTGCTAGAACGAAAAAGACACACTACTGCAAAAACTCCGCAGCCATGTTGCCTCTTCGAACGCCGAACCTGTTCGGCGTTCGAAGAGGCAACATGGCTGTTACACGCTAGTTTACAACGTTAGTTCACAATTTGGCCACGACGGCTCTCTTTCTGAACAGACTCTAGAGCAAAGTCAAAGTCAAAGTCAAAAAGAACTTTATTCATTGAAATCACAAGGATCATTTTGAATCGTCTTATAAACAAAAATTACTCCTGTTCCAACGCGACCAAGCCTAGAAGAATCAGGCAACAAACACGGCTTGGCTTACAAAAATGCTCCGTCTTACCACTAGGTGAGAAGCGCCTGTGTGGTGCCTCGGAGCAAGGAGTTGCTGATACATAGTAAATGAGAACTTAAAATCAATCAAATCAATGAGCTTTCCCCGACTGCCCAGAACGAGGGTAATGTTTTTCGAGTGTATTTATATATCAAACAAACTGATTACCGAATTTGTTTAGTAGTGTCTTAAAACCTATGTTAGGTTTGTCTATAGACACAATTTTCTCGATGAATAAAGTTTATATTTTAACATATACATAATAAATATTTTATTTTATATACTTTATAATAATATTAATTTATTTTTATTTTACAAAACATGAGCAATGTCAATAAACAATTACATGGAATGTTTTGAACCCTTTGAATACCTTCATTATTATAAACTAGCTATGTGAAATAGTCATTTAGATTTGAAAAATTTACACCTTACTAAATTTAGCTTCAGTTTTTTGGATGGTTAGACTGTTTACATAAACTACTATCCATTTTATTATTTTGTTTGATTGTCTTTTGTTTGAAAAGAACAAAGAATTATTTTAAAAGTACGTTGTGACTAATGTTTCCTGCTTTCATTTGTTGTGGTTGTGGTAATGTGTCATGTTAGCAGACTTGATAAGTATGATGAGATATTTGCATTATTATTTCCCCACTTGCCTAACACTTGATAACCACGTCCGTTGAGGAAAACGGAAATATTATCTATCTTGGCTCATTCAACCCTGTTTTATATTATAATTACACTGTCAGTCAAAGTTCTATTTGCAACCAACTGGGTGTAGACAAATAACATAACATAACACCCAACAGTCACATACGTAGTCATGATCCCACACTAGGATTCCCTGTGTCGTGGGTGTCAGGAACTACGAGTACCATGGTACCATAGCACCCAGACTCGAAACAAAAATTTGCAGATCATACAAACAGCGGAATTCCCCTAGCGGGAATCGAACCTGCAAACTCTTACATTCCCCATAAATCCTTTTTCTATCTTATAGCAATCAAAGTATCGATCACCATATTCACCATCTTCCAAAAGTCTTCTTAAAAAATACTTTATCTTGTGGAAATCGTATCAGCAATCTTGCTTGAAACGAGTTAGGTGAAGTCGTCGTCATCAGCAGCCTATAGATGTCCATTGCTGGACGAGGCCTCCCCCATAGAATGCAATGGGAGGATTTGCTATAATCACCATGATTCCTAAGCGGATTAATGATCGCAGTATTGGTGTTGAGTACTCAAGTAGATGCTGCTGGCCATCCCCTCGTTGGACGAGAGTAGCGAGTTCTCTGAGTCAACTTGGAAGAATCGGCATTTGTATGCATGTATGTTTGTCCGATGAAAACTTCCCAACCGTTAATTCGATCATCATGAAATTTAGTACAGACAGTATTGGTACAATTTGTAGGTAAGGTTATGTGCTATATCGGTCGGGGGGGTTGATGAGATATTGGGGTCCAATAGGGGGTAAAAAAAAGTGAGACAGTCAGCTCATGTGGGGTGTCTGATGAAAGCGCTGTTCTGTTTATGAGTTAATTCAATTTCCGTTCTATGATTAGATAGGTACATAATATAATATTATCATGATTGCAAATTTGTAGAATACGCAATTAGAATATAATATATTATTTTATAGTCGTGCCTATTTATTACTGTCACTCAAAATCTATTTAACAGACTAATTCCATTCAAAAACAATAAATTCCTTACATTTTACATTATCTTTCGATAGAAAGATAAACAGACATCAGTATAGCATGTTTTGATTTTAATCGATTGGTATAACACTTGTTTTAACCTGTAATCAATATATCATATGTAATAAATATCTGTAATCTAAAGATAAAGATCAAATAATCTCTGTTGAAGTTGAAGTGCCTATAAAACGTTAGGGAGTAAAAAACATTGTTCAGTTTTCTATACGCAAGTGAAAACTGATCAAGAATTGCAAAGAATAAAGGTAGGCCAAATAAACACTTTGTGACAAAAATAGCAGTGAAATGAATAAGAGAATAAGGAACAAAAAGATAATTTTGAATTAAATTATAACGAAGAGTGATATGCAGACATTTTATTGCATTTTATGCACATTTAAATGAAATGTGGTTATTTTAACGAAAATAAAATTCTTAGTGCTTTTGGTTTCAGCTTTTGTTGTTTCAACTTGTTAACATTTTTATGAAACTAAAGCTCTATACTTAGGCCGGACACACCACGGCACAAAATAGGATATGAAAGTTTTCATTATATTTCCATCGGATGATAGGTATGTTCTGTCATTTAAACCGGATGGAAACATGACAAACATAATTCACTGCCCAGCGTTTCTTCTTCCTTCATAATCCAGCATTTCTTCCAGATGTGGGCTTACCTATTGACGCTGGCAACAGCCGTGGCCCTCGTACACGGTCACGGAAGAATCCTGGATCCACCAGGCAGAGGAACCGCCTGGAGGTTAGGGTACAACGCGCGCGCCAACTATGACGATGATGGTCTCTTCTGTGGCGGGTTTTACCATCAACACTCGGTTAATGGTGGCAAGTGAGTAATAAGAACTTCCGTACTTTAGTTCCTGTTGTCAGCCGCCATCTGCTGCCTAGCCCAGGTCTCAGAAAGATTCCTAGGCTTGCTTGGATAGATAAAGTGATCACGCACTCTGAGGTGTAGACGTCATCGATAGCTAACAAAAGGGCGCTCTTAGTCGTTTTGCACGCGAACGAAGGTTACTTCAAATTTGACTATTATTTCATCAAACTCCATTCAGTTTTGTACACATGATCCATACACTAATATCTAGACCCGTGGTGCATTAGTTTCTTATAAAGTTTTATGGTTACCAAATCATAAATCAAAATAAACTGACGCAATGCCAATAATCAATAGAAAGCGCCATGGTATAGGAACTGCTTAGAAAGTGGAGTAGTGTTGATAGCATTTATTCTTGTTTCTGTACAAATATTACCATAAATAACAAATAATAAATACACAATTATGTGTACAATACAAATGTGTCTTCACAGAACACATTTTGGGATTTTCAGTCACATTTTCACATGGCAAAATCCCATTTTGAACTAAAACCGAACTGAGGCCTTAGACAAAGTAACATTCTAATAGCGATGACGCCAGTAGAAAAGTCCAAAATGTATGGGATTGACGTTAGCTATCGATATGTCACGTGGTCTATTGTATTGTATTACGACTGTACAAATGGAATCGCTTCGAAGCGAATGCCGTTTGGCTAGGCCCTCAGGACTATTTTACAGGAGGATTTTTTGCAGCAAATATCTCCAGTCTTCTTCAATATCTAGAATATTAAATTACAAAACTTTTCAGGTGCGGCCTTTGTGGTGACCCCTACGACGAGGCACCCCCACGCGCGCACGAGCGCGGGGGTATCTACGACCCCGGCCTGATCGTCGGTTCCTACGAAGAAGGTTCTATCATCACCATCACGGTCCAGATCACCGCCCATCACCTCGGCTACTGGGAGTTCAAGCTCTGTCCTGATGCAGACGAACCCGACCAGGACTGTTTCGATTCTAACCTACTAGAGTTAGAAGAAGGGGGTACGAAATACTACCCCAACCAAGGAAGCACTAACTACTACGTCAACTACCGTCTTCCTGAAGGATTAACATGCGAGAACTGTGTACTCCAATGGAGGTACACATGTGGGAACAATTGGGGAGATTGCAAGAATGGAACTCAAGGTCTAGGCTGTGGAGACCAGGAGACTTTTGGAGCGTGTTCAGATATTGCTATAGTTGGAAATCCGGATGCCCCTCAATATATTGAGGTGGAGTCCTTGCTGCTGACAAAAGTAGAAGAGCCAGGTAATCTTTAGATGACAATTGATTTTGCACGCCTTTACACGATTGGAGTGCTATCACTCTGTGTAGGAATTATTTACATAGACACAACAAACGAAGCGAACTAATGTACTGAACATAATTTATTTCCTATGAACAAATCTTGTGATGAATATTCATAGATTAAAGCTTTTAATAAAACAATGTATTTAGTTAACAGTAGTGATTTATAAAGACTGCCATGTGCTAGTAAAACCAATGATTTCATAAGTGCCAAAAAAAATTAATGTAAAATAAAAATAATTTTTCAATATTTTTAGCTTATACTTATTTTCCTATGAACAACTTCTATCATTTTGTATTGTTAGAAAGGGTAAAGTAAAGAAAAGATTTTCTACGATGACGTGTCTTTTACCAATTCAATGTATTTGATAATATCAAAGATATAAAGGGCCTACGCACTTGAGTTCTACGATAACATGGCCCATAGAGCCCTGTTGTAGAGAGCTTACGCGATTAACTTCTACGAAAACATGTCTCGTACGCCAGTATGTTACACAGTAAACTGACAAAAAACTACTTTAGTGAGTAACGTACTGGAGTAGAAGAGCATGTTGCGTAGACAACGAGTCATGTTTTCGTAGAAGTAAATCGCGTAGGCTCTCTACGACGGGGCTCTACGGGCCATGTTATCGTAGAACTCAAATGCGTAGACCCTTTACGGAGGGCTCTACGGGCAATGTTAGCATTGATTTTGAGGGTAGACCTCTGGCCGATATAGGAGTCAAGTTCATGAAGTTCATTGGAAGTCTGGGACAACGCGCATACGCTATACGTCGCTGTCCACCTTGATATTTATTTTTTTAATTGTTTTTTGTAGAGAATCCTATCCTATCAGGACTATGTATGGAACGCTGCGTGTTATGTTATGTTCGCGTAGACCCTCTGCGGGACTTGTTAATGTAGATCTTAATTGTATAGGCTTTCTAAATTTCATGTCGCGCTGTTTTGATGATAGTGGAACCGAAATCAAAGATGTTACACGTCAAAAATCTACCTCTATGCATACTAGAACTGCATCCATCAGTACGGTTGTATACTAAGGCACGCGTGACCCAAAAGCTGGCTCTTATCTAGCTTTATGCATAAGTATTACCATTCAGCGTGGCAATGCAACCAGTGTCTTGAGGATGCTTCTGTCTGGTAGTAATTTGGATTATTTGAGTGTTATCTTTAGATCGTTTGCAAAGGTTTTTAGGAAGGTCAACTGATTCATTTGTATTTTTTACATTTTGCGTAGGTACACTTGTGTTACTTAGTTGTTTTATCCAAAGTTGACTTTAGGCCAAGAAAAATATATCTGATCACGCTATGGGGAAAAAACGCGCAAAATCAGCCGGCCTAGACAAACGGTATTCGCTTCGAAGAGTTTCTATTTCTACAGTCGTAATACAATACAAAAGACCACGTGACATATCGATAGCTTACGACAATCTCATACATTTTAGACGTTTCTACAAGCGTCATCGCTATTAGAATGTTACTTTGTCTACGGCCTAGGAACCAAAAAAAATATTTATTATTTCTGAACTGGCCCATTTCGCAAAGTTATGACGACCTCTGTGGCGTGGCGGGAGAGTTGCTGGCTGCGAGAGGTTGCGGGTTCGATTCCCGCTGCGGGACAAATATTTGTATATAATCTGCAAATATTTGTTCCGGCTCTAGGTGTTATGGTGCCATAGTACTCGTAGTTCCTGATACCCATGACGCAGGGAATCCTAGTGTGGGATCAAGATTACGTATGTGTTGGGTGTTATGTTTTGTTATATGTACTGTACATACACCATTATTCCCCAGATCTTGTGCGTTTACTGCTCAGCGGTGCCATGACGCCTCATCGCTGGGCTCCTGCGAACTCCCAACAACCTCAAACCGTAACCAAAACCCAACCTCACAAACAGAGGCTGAACTCTAAGAAACCTCGCTCAAAATTAGTTAGCTATAAAGAACCTCATACACAGAGAACGAGGAGTAAACCGAAAAGAAGAAACAAGAGGAAGAAAGTCAAGTCACATAAGGAAAAATGGGTAAGAGATATGAACATAAACTTCTTCATAAGCCGGAAGACTTCCACTGCTGGACATAAGCAGAAAAAAATTGCAGAATTTTTAGTAGAACTTCTTGTGAAAGAGTTCGTCCGGGGAAGTACTACCACCGTACCTATTTCTGCCGTCAATCAGTAGTGTTCGCATTGCTGTGTTTCGGTTTTTAAGGGTACGGGTGCCGGTGAAATTACAGGCACATGAGACTTTTCATCTTTGTCTCAGGGTCGGCAGCGCGCGTGTGATGCCTCTGGTGTTGCACGCATCCACAGGCTACGGTTACTACTTTCCATCAGGTATACCGTATGTTTGTTTGCTTGCCAAGTAGTATAAAAAGCAATCCTCCGCCAAAGAATGCCACGACAAAGGGTCTTGAACCGTCTTCATCCACTGACAGCGACTGTTACAATGTCATAGCGTCCATCAAGTGGCGGTCCACACTGTATCGTCCAGTTCGTGGTCACCGCTCAAAAAACTTTATTTCGCAGCGGTTGTCAGTTCTGTGAGTCCTCCCCAGCCATTTCAATTTACTAATTATGAGAGCTGTGTCGACAACGTTGGTTCTTCTAATGATCTCCAGATGTCGGATTTTATCACGTAATTAAACTGCTAACATATCTCTCTCCATAGCTCATTGCGCGACCTAGAGCTTGTGAATTAGATCAAGAGTTAGCGAGCATTTTTCAGTGACGTATGTCATCACTGACAACTGTTCCACATGCAGGAGTGAGGGTGATACATACAGTTTTATAAGCTTCCAAAATCCTTAATTATCCTTAAGACAGGTTCATTTATTGATTAGAAGATTAACAGTGAATAGAGCTTCCGATTGTAACTTTCGCTTTAAAAAGG
Organism: Epirrita christyi; assembly: GCA_951392215.1. Taxonomy (NCBI): domain Eukaryota; kingdom Metazoa; phylum Arthropoda; class Insecta; order Lepidoptera; family Geometridae; genus Epirrita; species Epirrita christyi. Next base: position 13,297,405 of record OX595850.1, read on the forward strand.
CCAATAATATATCCTCCTCAGGTGAATGAGGGCTTTTCATATTCGATAAAAAAAAAAGTCGTTCAAATTCGTTCGATAGATGGCGCTGACTCAACTGTATCAATCAAGATTGTTTGTGGTGCACGCGTACCAAATTATTATCTAAAGTAGTCTGTGGCTATTAGTCATGATATTCTGTTTGTGATTGCTTCTTGAGTGTGTGCTAGTGATTTCTTTGTGTTTTTAGAAGTAGGCAAAAATAAATACCACGAAACGAAAATTATTTCTACGTTGTCGTTGTTGACATTTCACTTTATTTTGACACTTAACTGCTACGTTACAGAGCAGCGCCATCTATTTTCAACGTGAAAACCCCTCATTATAATTAAAATAGGTACTTTAATGCTCCCTAGCTTAGGTATCTATGAGTGAATGTGTTTTAACGTTCGTGGGGGTGTATATATGTGTGTAAGCGTATGTTAAGATGATTAAGTGTTTGCGAGGGAGTGGGAATATTATTATATATTACAGTTTACGAGTATTTGGGAGTAAGTGCGAGTTTTTTTTTTTTTTTTTTTATGCTACTTGGCAAGCAGACAAGCTTACGGCCCACCAGATGGAAAGCAGTTACCGTAGCCTATGAACGCCTGTAACACCAAAGGCATCACACGCGCGCTGCCGACCCTGAGACATAAAGATGAAAAGTCTCATGTGCCTGTAATTTCACCGGCACCCGTATCCTTCAAACCGAAACACAGCAATGCAAACACTACTGCTTGGCGGCAGAAATAGGTACGGTGGTAGTACTTCCCCGGACGAAGTCTTTCACAAGTTCTACTACTAACAAAATTAAAAATTTGAAATTGAGATAGTAAAGATCTAAATACATGGCTGTAGGTTTTATTTGGAATGGTTCTGGCTAGATGGGTTTATATTACGCTTAGTGTTCCAATAAGTGGCCATGTACTTACAACGTATGAAATGTTATTAAGGGCATGTGCCGAATTTTATATTCCATGTCATGCTTTGGACTTGCCTCTGACTACCAACTAGCTAGAGATATCCTGACGAATCTAAATTGTAACTCAGATTGGAATTGAGCGCGAAAAAATCCTTGGATACTAAGGATTTACTCAGACTACGTAAAATCCAGTATTAATCTATTATTTTATTTTTCAGATGGCGTCTTGGGGATAACAGAAAATAATTTATAGTGATTACGAGTTTAAAGTTGTGATGGTGCTTCAAATTCTCAAGTAAAACATATTTTTGTCTTGCTCCAATAAATAACCATTACATTAATGATTTTAAAGACAATGATGGTAGAATTTTCTCTTTTAGGTTGTATTTTTTTTTAAATGTTTTTTACCTCATATTTTCGTAACACTTGCTGCACGTTTTCTATTTATACCTTAGAATAATTGTCATTATTCTAAATTTTTACCTTTATATACATAAAAACAATGACATACATAATGACAGATGAATCTTGAGGTAAGTATAAGAAAAACCAAACAAAACATAAAATGCCATTCGAAATATGTTTTTTGGAGTTAGTTATCTGTCATGACACGGCAAAGGAGTATAACGTCGTAGAATAAAAGTTGTTTTCTATGATATAATGGTCATTAATTATATCATAGGGAACAACTTTTCCCTTTCGGGAATACATATTGCAATGATCTGAGGCACATTGTGATGATGTGTAAGTACAATCGTACGCTTATAATTTTCTTATTATATAATACTTATTTATTATAACTTGAAATGGGATTGTTTACCCGTCATCATAGCGCATGCAACTGTGCCGAAATATCAGGAATTAATAAAGCTTAAAAATCATGGTAGGTAAATATCCCTTTTCTAGTGATAATTATGTTTATTAAGTTATAATACATACTTATTTAATTTAGAAGGTATTATAAGCTAGTAATAAAAGATATAAAAATTCAATTCATTGCTTTTATTTACACAATAAATATCTTCAAAACGAATAACGACATAACTAAAGCTTCGTTCACAATCGATAACACGAGAAGCCAACTAAAACACAATTATAAAAGTTATTGGTTCCCAACTTCAAAACCGTACGATTAAAGAAAGTACTTTTTTAACAAAAAAAAAGTAGGGTTCATATCAAGTAAAAAGAAGTCAAATTGTAGACTTATTGGACATTCCGCCTATTAAAAAGCACCACGGAACACAGAAAAGATGTAGATTAAAAACAGCATGATTTCAGTATTACTACACTTTTTTTAATCATGTCTTGTATCCATTAGACGTAGCTAACAAATTAAATTAACTGAGTTAATTATCATTCTTCTTTTGAAAAAGTAAATATATATAAAATCATCATCATCATCATCATCAGCCAGTAGAAGCCCACTGGTGGACATAGGCCTTCCCCTTAGAATGCCACGACGAACGGTCTTGAGCCGCCTCCACCCGCCGACTTCCTGCGACGTCCATCGAGTGGAGGGCATTCCTCTACCGCGTCGTCCGGTTTGTGGTCGCCACTCGAGAATCTTTATTCGCAAACGGGAAAAAAAATATTGTATACAATAGCTATATTTCTTTAATCGTACAGTTTCCCCAGAATAAGCAGTTACACCGCACTAACAAAATATTTACAAAACGATTTCATTCTAACAAGCATTTAAACCAATGCCAATTTAATGCATTTATAAAACAAAAACATTTTTTTTATCCCTTGACTCACTGCTGGCTTGCACTACTGTGTATTATAATATTATTTTCTTTGCAAAATTTAACCATACCGAGGCTGAACTTCGTTTATGAATAAGACGGATTATATTTACCAATGTATAAAACAAAAATTTTCATTCAGCGCCTAAGTAGGTACAAACTATAATAACATTTTTGTAGTTATATTATTGTAGGCACACGGTAGTGTGCTAGCCAACTTCAAATCAGACACAAATGTATTTAGTTTAATTCTAAAAACAGAGCCCGTCTGTCTATATAGCCAATCAAATATAAGCTCCCAAGACGTAACACCGACATTCGTATCATATTGTACACAGTAACATATTCAATTACATTCGTCCAGCGAGAACCAACTTAAAATTATTAAACAACTAACAATTTCACTGACACAGCCGCTAACCCTGACATCAATATATATAAAAACGTTGCTTGACTGACTGACTGACTTCAACGCACAGGCTAAACCGTAAGGGCGCTGCCACACGAGCGCTGCGTCGGCGCTGCGTCAACGCAGCTATGCTATGCTTCGATATGCTATTAAATACTGCGCTGCCGCTCCGTCGTTTCAACGCAGCTCGTCCCCAGCCCCTTTTCCGTTGTGCGCGCGACGACGACGCAACACACCGGCAACGCCCGAGTGGCATGTTCAGATTTGTATGTATAACTACGGAGCGTCACCGGATGCGCTCGTGTGGCATCGCCCTAAGTCATTGAGACCTGAAATTTCGAGGCTACATTCCTTTTAGAGTCTAAGGGTGTACTAAGAAAGGAATTTCCGAAATTGACTCCCTAAGGGCAGTTGTTGAAGTTTGTATGGAAAAAACTTCACACGGACGAAGTCTCTGGCATTCCACTAGTATGAAATACTGTACAAAATATACGAAGAAAATGCACTCAAAATATTATAAAAAAACTTATATACAGAACATGAACGAATCAACATCAAAGAACCGAAAACCAAAATAACAAACCCCGGTTTAATTAATATTTATTTACCACCTTTCTATCGTTTTTTGTTTTTTTAAACGACGGTAAAGTAAATAAAAAGTAAGTAAACACGATAGTTGTGTGTCTGGCCTAAGAATTAAAGGAACATTCCCAACGAGTAACACTTAGGACATAGTGTTTACTCGATGGGACAAAAATTCCCAACGAGTAACAGTTACTTGTTTGGGTGTTACTCGGCTGTGGGGCTGTGGTGAAAGTCGATTGAGAGATGGGCAGCAATTTCCGGATACTCAACGCTAATATTGCGATCAGCAATCCGCTTGCCTAGAGTGCTGATTATTGCATTCATTGGGATAAGCCTAACCTAACAGTGAACGCCTAACCGCTGATGATAAATGAACGCGATAAAAACCCGTGACAGTATCAATCGATCTGAGGCCCAATTCTCTAAATTATTTTAAAACCACACTGAAAGTTAACCGAATCAAGACTGAATTGTGAATTGACAGAAAGTTGGTATTCTGCTCCCCCATAAATAACAATTTAGTCTACTTTCAATTCACGGTGACTACCATTAGAGTAGGATGGTTATATATATAATTGAAAAGAGTAAATAGAGACTCCATCTACAATGCTAAAATTATAGAAAAAACTTTGAATCGTTCAGTTTCGGTCACATTTCGATATAATCACATTAGTGTTGTATTTTATGACTAGAGAATACCATTTCTGACATTTAAGACATCGACACAAGATCGAAACATGATCCGAACTCTATTTTAACTATTTTTAAGTTAGAGAATTGGGCCTCTGAGCCGTGAGTTTGTTTTAAATAAACAATTGACATGCAACGTACGATGTAGTGTAACACGGATTTTGTGTGGAAACACCAATGAGCGACCCTGGCATACACTTTGTGAACATTACACCATACGTCCGAGCCAATTGCTTGTCAAAACTTGGACCATGCCCACAAAATAAATAAGTACAGAAGGTGTTATAGCTAGTTGTACTAAGACGGGCTTCTGTACCTATTTATTTTATGCCATGGCATCTGAGGGCGTATTACGAGTTTTGCATTGCAAAAGCCTGAATGCGAAACGTGAGCATTCAACGTGACTTACGTAGTAACTATTTACTAATCTGTTTCTACCGACTGCGCGGCACAGAATGATGAATAGTTACTACGTAAGTCACGTTGAATGCTCACGTTCCGCATTCCGGTTTTTGCAATGCAAAACTCGTAATAGGCCCTCTGATCGCGAAAGTTTAAAAATACTACAGGCTGAATTGTTTTTCAAGCACGATAATTGCAGACAAGAAATTGGTTTGTAATTAAATAGATCAGATAATGTATAACTGTCATACAACTTTCTTAAATAATCATTCTCGTAGGATCGTGAGCTCTCGGGTAGACGGTACTCTCGAAGTGTTTTGATAATGTAGTTAAAAATATTTTAAAACAAAAAAGTGATCAAAACTTGTTGTGTTTCAAAACTTTACCGAATATTTTATAATACAAAATATTATCACTGGTAATTAATTCCTAAGACCAGAACGTTCCATGTTATATACCAAGTACAATTCCTTGCTCGGTCTATACAGAATGTTTATTAGACACAACCTTAAATCTATACAACTACTGAGAATATAAAGGAATTTTAGAATTCATATTGTAAAAACGGGAAATTTTCCCTCTCGCACCTCGTTTCCACGTGCGAGGAAGGACCCGGTGGGGGTGTAGTGCGGATCCTATGCCCACCCTGATGAAGACCCTCGATTAGGGTCGAAACCTGTTGGTGCTACCACCAACATATCGGTACGTGAAAATTTCCCGTTTTTACAAAATGAATGATATAATTCACAAAAGTTACTTTAGTAGAATTCTAGAATAACATATTTAAATTCTCATTAAATTTGAATAATATCAACACAATTCCAAGTCTTACGCTCACGTATTTGAGCCTTTTGGGGTCGAGACTGGGCCCGTGGGGTACCGCGGAAATTAGCGATTTCAAAATTATTTCAGGGCGTCTGATCGAAGCGACGCTTGACTCTTATCTGACTTAGGTGACTCGATAACTGGCGCAACGCATTACCACAAAATTTATTTTGTGCCATTACTATTGCCATTCAGCGTGTCAATGCAGTCACGGTGACGCTTCTGTCTGGTAGCGACTTGAATAAGTTGAGCTATCTTTAGATCGTTTGCAACGGTCTTTGGATAACTCAAAAGTTTAATTTTTTTATTTTGTTTGTATATACCTTTATTCGTTTTATTATTATTTCTGTAAATAAAGATATATACCATTTAATTTACTTATTTACTTAAATGGCAATAAAATAAACTTGGAGTTCTAAGATTGTTTAACTTTTAAATTTCTCGATATGAAACGAAAAGAACTATGTTCTCTGTAACATGCATTATATCTCATATATTTTAGACATTTCATAATAATTCATTAGTTTTAAATTCTTATAATACGATTTCATCTCACTCGCACTTATTTTGAACTTGTTTAAAGACTTAAATACCGTGAATAACTTATTTTTGGTGCAATAAATTAGTATTCAGAAAATATAGTATTTATAAGTACTTCAATATAAGTTTTAGTCAATATTAATATAGAACAAACGACAACAAATATATTATGTCATTCCACTATACCTGTATACCGAAAGAGTGCCTGTAGCGGACCATTTCGGCAACTCTTTATGTTACAAAGACCCGTGTAAAACACTCACGAGTGTGAGTGTACGAGTTTCGACACTTTAATCTTTTTCGTAGAGAGTGATCTTAAAAAAAAAAAGACTCTCAAAGAGGCGAAACTTGCCGGTGCTTTCAACAATAGAATTGCGATAGTTTTCAAGCTTTACTGTTGCCTGTTTGTAGTTATTATTAGTCAGAATTATTATTAGTAGTCGAAGTTATTATTAGTCGAAATTGGACTAAATCAAGTACTTACCTATTATAAGTAAAATAATTAATTGATTCAAGCGTGACTTTGCGGAAATCCATTCTACAGTATAAAATAGACGAACAAATATATAGTAACAATTCCGCTCCTCTCCAACGAAAACTCTGAAAGAATTCGACACCTAAGGACAGTAACTTCTTGGCTTCTTGTTGGACTTTCTGTTCGGCGTTCGGAGAGGCAACATGGCTGCGGAGTTTTTGCAGTAGTGTGTCTTTGTCGTTCTAGCACGCAGTGAGCCTACTGTTTCCTGAGGATGCTTCGTTGAGAGGCGAAACACGTGTCGAATTCTTTCAGAGTTTTCGTTGGAGAGGAGCGGAATTGTTACTATATATTTGTTCGTCTATTTTATACTGTATTATAATTAGTAAAGAAGTCATACTAACGATTATAATGTGAACGTGCGTTCGACTACTAGGACATTCATCATCATCAGCATCAGCCTGTAGAACTCCACTGCTGGACATAGGCCTCCCCCTTAGAATGCGACGACGAACGGTCTTGAGCCGCCTCCATCCACCGATTTCTTTAGTCCATCGAGTGGCGGGCCTTCCTATACCGCGTCGTCCGGTTTGTGGTCGCCACTCGAGGATATTACATTATGTAATATAATTAAAGTTGTTTTAACATGTATTTGTGAGTACAATCACATTGCAATCCAAACTATGTTTTATGAAATAAGTGAAAAATAGGTATTTACCGCTGAAGAGGTATTTTTTCATATTCGTGGAATACAAAACTAGATAAAAATTAAATTAAATTATCAATCAAATGATTAAAATACCAAAGTGTTGTTACTACTGAGTGTCTCTAGAGATTTAAATATCTCCAAACGCCATAAGAAAATTAGAAATTTGACAAATAATTCGCATGATTTCTGTTAGCTTGCCTGTCTTTAGTCCTAGAAATTTAACAGGTTTAAGCTAGTATACGCAAGACTCCCATAGTAATCTGTAAATCTCTATATAATAAGCCTCACCTATCACCTCACCTAAGTTTTCGTCGAGTTCTATCCTAATGCACTAGTAGTAAAAATCGAGTTCTATCCTAATGCACTATTAGTATAAATCGAGTTCTATCCTAGTGCACTATTAGTAAAAAACGAGTTCTATCCTAATGCACTAGTAGTATAAATCGAGTTCTATCCTAGTGCACTATTAGTATTAGTCGAGTTCTATTCTAATGCACTAGTAGTATTAAACGAGTTCTCTCCTAGTGCACTAGTAGTATTAGTCGAGATCTATCCTAGTGCACTAGTAGTATTAGTCGAGATCTATCCTAGTGCACTAGTAGTATTAGTCGAGTTATATCCTAGTGCACTAGTGGTATTACTCGAGTTTCACCCTTATGCACTAGTAGTAACAGTTAGTTAGGGAGCAGGCGGCATAGGGCGCACGGTGTCTACGAATTAACTATAAAGATCGCACCAAACTTTTCGACCGATCTGAAAGACAACACACCTTTTTCGCTCCTTAATACCCGCTGATACCTAAAAGTAACTGAGACGCACACGTACCTATATACCAGCAACTGTCTCAAAGTGCTGCCAGGGATGTGATATACCTCATTTGAAAGGGCTCTATGCTGGTCTGTATCCTAAGAAATTATCAGCTTGAAGATCCCTTTAAAATACGCCATAACACATTATATGGAAGCCTAAGTTGATATGAGATTTTGGTCTATGCAAGATTCCCATTCCAATATAATAATCAAGTTATCTACAAGCTCACCTACTAGTAGTATTAGTCGAGTTCTATCCTAGTGCACGTGTAGTGCTAGTCGAGTTCTATCCTAGTGCACTAGTGGAGTTAGTCGAGTTCTATCCTGGTGCTGGGAGCCAAACTGCCGCATTGTATCTTGGATTCCATCAGTTTGCTGAGCGAGAGACGCATGTCATCCATTGTGATTGGACGCACGGCATCCAAGAACTCATCTTCCGAGTCAGTACCAGTTTCATGGACCTGTAAAAGGTACAGAAACTGTTTTCACTACGATTTATGCATAGCTACTCTCAAGCAGGGAGAATGTAGGGCTAGTAAACAATCTTGAAAAAAAACCGCTCAAATGCGAGCTATTTACAAGTACCACTAGGTCAATTAAAATTAATAGTTAATCAACACAGTTTATATGAAATTTCTCTTAACTAATATTCTCAATTTCCCATGGGAATTTCAAGACCAACCCCAATAGGGCGCTGCAACACGGGCGTTGCGGCTGCGTCGCGACGACGCACCGATATGTGTATGTAGAACTACGGAGCGTCACCGCTCCGTCGCGTCGTCGCTGGCAGCGCAGCCGCAACGCCCGTGTGGCAGCGCTCTTATTCATAATATTTTTTAATTAAAATAGCTTTTGTTTTGTTCTCTCTGATGTATAATGACATACGCCAAAACATGACAAAAGCTATCGAAGGAAGATCTAAGGTGTAAAAATTGATTATGAATAAGATAGGTTTTATTTAGGTTTTTCTGGAAACTATACGTAAAGACCGTATTTACCTATAGTTTCGGAGATGGGGGGAGGGGGGATTTTGTCATATTTTCTTTAATAACTTCTAAACTAACCATTTTGTTTTTTTTTATGTATATATTTGAACCGATATTTGCATGTTCTGCAAATATCTGTTCCGGGTATGTGTGTTTGTGGTACTCGTATTTCCTGATACCCACGACACAGGGATTTTTTTTTTGCGGGATCAGGACCATGTATATGACTGTTAAGTGTTACGTTATGTTATTTTATCATGTTATGTTATGTTAAATAATATACCTCGTTGTCTTTCGTCTCCTGCCTGGCAAGCTCTCTGACGCGGTAGACGGCCGCCTGGCGACACAGCTCATGCAGGTCGGAGCCCGAGAAACCCTCTGTGGCCATCGCCAGCCGACGGTAATCGATCTGCAACACAAACCCAATTATGACCGAAAGTTAGATCGCGCTATCGATGCGTTTTGAAGTTTGGATAAGAAATACGGTGAAATTCTTGGTGTGAGCTTTATTGTGGATACTAAACGTACGTATTGCGTAAAAGCAAATAAATATTCTTACTATTATTAGAAAAATATAATAATGGAAAATAATACGGAAATATTTTTCATATTCATTTATTTGTCCTTGTAACAATGGTTGTTACACTTGGCAAGTCACATAATACACAATAAAAAAATAATTTCAACGAAATCTAAATACGTTACACATTACACACACATTAAGTCAAGCAAATAAAGTTTCATGGTCATTTATGAATGACGAGTCCAACAAATTTAAATTCATGAATTCGCTTAAGCTGTATACTGCAATTCCTTCTAGACAGTATTTTATTTTCCTTTTGAATTCGGACATATGTTCCAAATTTGTTATTTAATTCAATTAAATTTATTATACAATTTTAACTTAATATAATCCCCCTGCTTTTGAACTTTCGCTAGCCTTACTTTCGGTTGATGTAGTTTGTCCTTATTCCGTAAATGAAAATTATGTATGTCCCTATTCTTTAAATAAGTGTATATTTCTGATGGTTCATCCATGCAAACATACTTACATAGCCGTTCAATACATAACCCTTTCTTTATTCCCCACACAGGTGTCATCGCGAGGTCTCAGTTCGGGGCGAACCACTAGTATACAGGGGGCTTATTACAGGTTTTGATGGTTTTCGAAACTATATGAAGTTTCGTTTCCTTCCATACATTTACTTGCAGCGCACCTAGCGAGAAGAAACCTAAGGACACTGTCAGTAAATGTATGGAAGGAAATGAAACTTCATATGACACCTCTGTGGCGCGGCGGGCGAAGGTTCGCCTGCGACGCAGGAGGTTGCGGGTTCGATTCCCGCCTTTGAACAAATATTTGTACGATCTGCAGATAAATGTTCAAGGTGTTCTGGGTATTTTTCTATGTATAATAAAAAATATCTATCTATGTAATGTATTGTATTAAGTATATCAGTTATCTAGTACCCATAACACAAGCTCTCTTAGCTTAGCTTGGGGCTAGATAATGTTGTGTTAAATGTCCAGCAGTTATATAGTTTTCGAAAACTATCAAAACCCATACTAGACGTACCGTTTACTCTGTCTATGGGCGTGCAGGAACTCAAAGTTCTAACCCTTCCATGCTTATATATTAAACAGGTGGCCGTATTTGTGAAAGAGCATCCTAGTCTGTTTGCCACTCGCAAAGAAACCAGCGCTAGGGTTCAAAGGAGTATGCATGCTAACAAACTACATATCCCGAAATGCAAACTAGAACTTTATAAACGTAATGTATATATAATGGCGGTCAAAATTTACAATAAGCTGCCTAAAGACTTAACAGATATGCCAATAAATATATTTAAAACCGCATTACACAGATGTCTTTTGTTAAATTCTTTTTATTCAGTAAATGAGTTTTTATACTAAACTTAATAAGTCACTACTGACTTTGACATTATTCCTGAAATTAATTTGACATACCTATCTTCGTATTTTATACTGACGTTTTATCTAATCAATTAATCAATGTGTGTACCAAATAAATAAATAACCAATAATATAAATTATATACTATGTAAAATCATTAAAATTCGCATACTTTTTATAGGTTGAATTAGTGGAACTGGCTAATATTATTTAAGAACAATTTGTAAACCCTTTTTCTGCGAAATAAATCATTCATTCATTCATTCATTTGCAGTATTAGACTGGACACAACCTACAAGTGATGCATTACTCACATCAGTGGCTACCGGCTCTTCTTTGAGTATTAGCTGCAGAATGCGCTCGCGCTGCATTTCACTGGGCATTGGCACGTGGAAGGTTGCGGGCATGCGTCTTTGTATCGCCTTGTCGAGGTCTTGAGGACGGTTTGTAGCTCCTGGAAACGATTTTTAAGGTGAAGTTCACAAGTTTTACTGTCCGGCCTAGAAAAGACAGGGGTCTTTTCTAGGCCTTTTCAGTCTCCTCCCGTGGATGTTGTAAAAGCCGATTAAGGGATTACACCAGGGGATGGGCAGCACCTTTGCTGCGATTCAATCCGCCTGCTCAGCATGGTCAGAATGGCAAACACCCCCTTCCCCCATATGATAAATACGCTTATGTCGTAGCATTCCATGGGGAAGGCCGACTAGTAGTAGTTGCAGTCACAATATTTTATATATTCCATAGAAACTTCAACACTGCCCTTCGGGGGTGAATTTCGGGTGTACTGATAAGAACGACCATATTTCACCGCTATAAACAAAAATTACGCATTTATAAAGTACTTCATATTTTTAACAAGAGGGTGACCTCTTTCTCTCTCTAAACTAGAAACAATATGTATCGTAAGAGTATATATACGATCGACAAATGGTTAAGGAAAAAAAATTAAACATATAAATTAAATTTTTATATCAAGTTCCAGTTCATTCTGATAAGTAAAATAGATATAGTTCGTATCAGGATTCCACGCGAGCGGAGCCCGAGGCACAAGCTAGACAACGATGCTCACCCATAATGATGACCGTACAGCCGGGGTCGGTGATGAGTCCATCCCACAGAGACATGAACTGAGTCTTCATCATAGCGGTCGCTTCGTGGTCATGAGCCGTGCGCGTGCGCAGGAACGACTCTATTTCATCTGAAATATCGACAAGGATAATTAAAATAATGAAAAACCCACGAATTTTTACATTCCATCTGCTATCACAGGGCCTCCTAGTCCAGAGGCCTTACCATGAGCTCTTATAGCGATTCCGTTCAAAAACTATTCAGTACAAAATACCGGTTCCGTGATGTCCGCAGCTATATTTAAAGGCACAGTAGCAGAAGGTCTATAGACTTCTGCGATTAAAGCTATTCAATGATGGCGGATGTCAACGACAAACCGATATTTTGTGCTGAATAGTTTTTGAACTGATTCGCTATAAGAGCTCATGGTAAGGCCTCAGTAGTAGTAGTAGTAGGTCCTAGCAAGATAAAGGTGATGCCAACAAGTTCAAGCTAGATAAAGGTGATGCCTGTAGGTCCTCGTTTCATGAAGGTGCCAGTACATCCTAGCTAGATAACAGTGATGCCTGTACGTCCTAGAGCTACATAAATTTATTTACATTTGTATCAATCCGTGAGGACCATTAATTGGCTTTTCCGGCGCCTATTTTTGTTAGCACAGATTGTTTTTAAATTAAGCTGTTGGTCTTCCTTAAATAAATAAATAAAGGTAGCGATTGTTTTTCATTCTATAAATTTAAACTGCGCTAAAATTATCGCGTCCCTTTTATTTCAGTCTATTAGAAAGGGCGCGCGTTAATATTAACGCTCTTTAATTTAGATAATATTGCTCAAAATCGATACCAATGATCAATAAGATACCACTGACCTATAAACACAATACAAGGCTGCAACTTGACTGCGAGACTGAAGACAGCCGCTGCCAACTTCTGTGTCTCTCCGTACCATTTGTCAGTGAGGAGCGACACGTCCAAATTAATGAAGCTCATGTTGGCTTCCTTGGCAGTCGCTTTGGCGATCAGTGTCTTACCGCAACCTGAAACCATAAAGTACTAATGATAACATGATGTTTTTACATTTTAAGTTTTCCTAAGATTATACAATAAAATAAAAAACGATTTGGTAAACAATGACCAATGATTCCAAGGAAATTCCACCAATCTGCCCAATTTTTCTGAGTGGTGGAAAAGGGTTATATTATAACTTTAATATAAACCCATTTCCACCAATAAAAAAAAAATACTCAGGAAAAATCAAATCTATCCTCAGTATTTTAATATAGGTGCAACCTTGAGCCCTTCACTCTCGCCAAGCACAGGCCTGGAGGATGAGTCTAAGTTTTTTGCAAACAATTGACACGGACGTATGGTGTAGTGTAACACGGATTATGTATAGCGTCACCGATGAGCGCCCCTAGCGTACACTCTGTGAACCTCATTTTCCATACAAACATCCTTGTTACACTACACCATACGTCCGTGTCAATTGCTTGTCAAAAGTCAGACTTCGGTCTACGGAGTTGGCATATTCTAGGAATACTACTAACCGGGTGGGCCATGTAACAGTACACCCTTGGGGGGCTGTGTGAGTCTGCTATCCGCAAAGAGGTCGCGTTTTTGAATAGGCAAGATGACCGTCTCACGAAGTTCTTGAATCAAGTTATCTAGCCCTGCAATGTCGGTCCAGTTTACCTGTATATAACAACAATTAATAATAAAATAAAAACTAACAATGAAAATCAATGAACACGTTGATCCTTGAAAATATATAAAAACGTCTGTTTATTTATTTGTTTGTTTGTCGGTTTACGCCAAAATGGATAAGACAATTTTGATTGAAATTCGGTACAAAAATAAATCAAAACCTGGATTAAAACATTAGGGTACTATTTATCTCAAAATTTAGTGCCCTCTGGAAACTACCGCGGCAAAAACAGCAGGCAACCGCTAATAATAAACTTTAAATTTAGCATTAATTTATATAAAGTTTCAGTAATTTAGTTGAGCTATTCACATATGCAACTAGTAATAAGCCCTTGAGTTCAACTAACATATTTTATTTAACAAAATAAAAACTTAAGGTTAAGATTATTTCAACCAAATAATTGGCTTGTGTATTCAATTATTTGATTACACAAACCAAGCAATTGGATAACATTACTATTCTAAAAAGTAGTACAAAGATCCTGAAATATAAAAGCTGAAATTAGACAAAATACCCCCAGAACCGTTGTTCTGTATAGTGTGAAGAAGTGTTTATTCATTCATTCAGCCTTACTTAGTTGTGATTAAGTGGCCCTGAAAAGTGCCTTGTGACCCTAGTGACAAAAACTATTTTGTATTTTAAATTTGTGGTTCTAGGATAAGCTGGTTTCCTTAACCTATTGGTGCACAACTGGGATTCCAACAAACCTTAAGACCGGAAGTCAAGCCCACTTTATTCTAATTCTGAGTGGGGGTGTGAGTTAGACCTTCACAAACCTCCAGCTGTGGGGTGTATTGTTCACAGCACCAGTGCTTGTGCCACATAATTAAAAGTTCACACATTAGTTTGTCAAACTCTTAAGTTCACATGCCTTTAGGCCGGACAATAATAACTCAATACAATATAAAAAATATCCTCTTTAAGAGAAAACCTTAGACCATCTCAACCAACGTGCAATTCATTTGAGATCTTGCCAACTCTCGCGTTGCACATCAGTTCATCACAGAATGGTCCACAGTTGGAACATTCAGACAATGTTGTTTCTGGTACTTGTCTCAATGCATTGAAAGACAAGCTAACAGCTGAATACGAAAGCAATTTAGTTATTAAAATGTGACTCAAAACTAAAAGACATCCCACACTATGATGTAGAGATATCAGCAAAAGCTGCTTGTACATAAAATTATAATTAATATTATTATATATAATACACAGGCAGCTCTTGGGGCTGATGTGTGTATATCTTAGTCCTTGTCAGTGCACTTTAAATGTTTGTCCAGTCCATTTTTGAAAGAGTTCGAGTTCACTGAGGGGGCATTCCCCCCCTATTCCCTAACTGAAAGTCACTCGGTGATTATTGTTTGGCAAGTAAAATGACCATCAATGGCTAAAAATTTACATTAGGAATTTTCAATTGATGGTCCTTTTACTTGTCAAACGTTAGTCACCGAGTGACTTTCAGTTAGCGAATAGGGGGGCTGATCAGTCTGGTAACCGGTTCCAAGTGTGCATAACGCGATTAGGTGATTAGTTTGTGTAATATGTGAATGAAGAAACTTACACTCATTTCATCAGGCACAACCAGCTGGGAGGCGATGATCATCTCGTGGTCTGTGAGGGTGTCCAGTGCCACAGACTGCTTCCCGCTCAGCCCGGCTCTGGAAGACATCCTGTGATGCATGCTCTGTACAGTGGCCATTCAGTATTAGGTGAACTGGATAAGTGAGATTTAACCTATGATGGTACAGGGGTATGCAAGCAGTTAATGGCTAGGAAACTGAGGTTATGGCAAGAACAAGCCTCCTTCACCCCTGAACCCATGTCTTAATGCCTTGCGCCCCTTTAATGTTGCATGAGAGGTTCGATTTATGCAGTTCACCTCTAAAGCTATTAAGAAGGTGAACAGCCAGACAGAGATGACATGATTACAAAAGAATAGTTACATAGTTTAAAACAAATATATAGTTAATTACCATTGTTTTTGTCTCTCTGCTAATGTTTTGTATGAACAATGTGATTAGTATTTGCCTACAAAGGAGATTTGTAGGCAAATACTGTGTTTACAAATTCAACTTTGTTACTTACAGAGATCTTAAAAATCTAGGTAGTGAAAAACGGCTGCATTGTCAATTAATATACAAAATCTTACTATAGTTTGTAACTCATTAAAATGTACTGGGTATCCTGCCCCCTATTCCCTAACTGAAAGACGCTAACGTTTGACAAGTAAAATTACCATCAATTGCTCAAAATGATCATCAACCTCCTGACTTGCGAGCAAAAAGAAGAAGTATTCCTAGACTTTGAGCTAGATTCAATAAAGAACAATTTTGAAAATATTTGTACTTTTTCACAAATACAAAAACTTAAGGACAAATAGCGTAAGGTCATTTTGACCTTACGCTATTTGTCAATAAAGTCTAATTTTGTTTTTTTTTACATTTTGACAGTGATGATCATCCCTTCCGATGCTCTAGCGGTTAAGGATTGACAATTGATGGTCATTTTACTTATCAAACCTTAGTCACCGAGTGACTTAGTTAGGGAGTAGGGGGCCTGGTGTCTTATTAAATTAAACTATTCTCTGCTAGCTTTTAAGGCTGTCTTTGGAATGCTTGACAAAATTATTCTGGTAATCTTATACATAATATCACAGAATTAGTAACTAAAACAATTTTGAACATAAATAAAAACAGGCTTAATGCTAAACTATAAGAATTTGGTTTATACAACGAGGTGACAAGAGCACTGGCTATATTCCTGCATTGAATGAACAAAGAAACTCTTTGTAGAAGGAATAATAGAATACATCATAGATGAGGAAAAAGCCAGCCATTGTCACAAGAGGCATAGCTTTTTGTACTTAATACCCTCAGCCCCAAAGTCTCTACTCTAAGCAGTTAAAAAATGTAGTCGCCGGAGAGTACTCCTTATTCTCATCGCCTGGATATATCAAGAAATAGAGAGATGAGGTTAGATATTTTAACTTCATGCAATAATTAGCACTGATATGAGTTGATAAAGTTATGTAAATCAAACCAAGGAATAATTCTGCAACATTAACATAGAATATAATAAACAGAACGAAAAAGTTTGACTATGAAGAACTGGAGACAACATTTTGGATCGATCGATAACTCACTTGCGTAACTGTTCCCGCGCTCGCTCCTCAGCCTTCTTCCGACTCTTCGACGTTGGGTCTATCTGGTTAACGAGCCATTTTATTGAGAAGTAAGTCACAGCAGATACGAAGCAAACACGAATAGCCATTTGGAAAACATCGTTCCTGGTGAATGCTGACCCTTCGACCATCATGCCGAATCAGTAATATGAAATAGATCACGAATATAATATGAACCAGTCACTCAAATACTCGTGCTCTTGGATTAATTGAAGTTACACAATTTATTTCATAGAAAATATTTTCTCATCATGCTCTTCGACTCGTCGTGGATTTTTAACAATAGACAAAAAAATTGAGAATTATATAGAGTAATAGAGTTGACGTTGAGAGAAATGACAGCAGGCATTCATAGACAGCAACAGTTTTGCAATATAAAAGCATGGAAGAATAAACACAAAATTAAAAAAAACTGTCTATGCTAAAAATCCAATAAATTTGAAACAGCTTTATATCACACCCTTTTCACTCACATATAGTTGTTTAGCTATCCTGCTCTAAATAACCACTGTCTTGCACGAAATGTCATGTAAACGTATGGATGGACGGCGGACTGGAACTGGAACAAACCATAACCTAACTTATTCAAATTGATTGACTAAAAATCCAAGAATATTAAAATATTATTAATTTATATCATCGTAAAATGCCTAAAATGAAGAAGGTTAAGTCGATAGCTCGGCCTAAAGTCGACAACTCTCGGAAAGCTATTCGAAAGCAAAAAAGACAGCAGAAAAAGGTTCACAGACAAGAGCACTATTTGAAGAAGAAAACTGATGTAGAAAAGCCTACATATACGGCTGGAAGGTTTGTGAAGAGACCAGCAGATGTGGAAGAACCAAATAGAGAAGTCAAGGTCAGAACGGAGTTCAGAATACTAGAAATAATGGGATAAATTTATGGTGTTTTATTTATTTATAAAAGGCACGCCAACAGCATAAATATTAACACTTTCACAAAACATGACTCAGTTAGATAGTTTTAGTCTGATACATATACATTGACATTTAATCTTACGAATTAAAAGGCTGAGATAATTTTTAACTATATGTACTTACATAGTATTAATTATTTAACAATTTATTAAACATAAAATATTTGGTAACAAAACAGATAAGTAGCTTCTACCTATACCTACATAAAAATAAAATAAACATAAACATATTGAATATAATTTAACATTTTATAATAAAAAACTAATCTAAACCGTGAAAGAATACTGACTAAGCATTACTGCATTAAATAGTAGGTATCCTAGTTTTGATGATAGTAAAAAAGTTTATAACTTGTAAGGGAAGGGTAGCGCGTGGCGTTTGTTGATCGCATAAAGCATCCTACACATTAGTTAGCGCCTTTGCATTATGCCAACTTACTAGGTCCATTATAGTTACTCTGTAAAGGTCTAGGTACACTATTTCGGTATAGTGTAGGTTTCACAACATTCTACATAATGTTCTCACATCTAAATATTGACTTGTTGTTTCAGAAAAAGAAACCCCAGCTTCAACCTACAGCCCAAGACATCCTCAGTCGACAGCGAACAAAAGAGATCAAGGAAGCCGGCAAGCTCAAGTCCCAGATGGAGGAACAGAGACGCCAGATCCTAATGCAAGCCAATGAGGATGAAGACAGGCTGATCAAGAAACTCGAGAAACAGCTTGGCTTAAACAAGTCTAAGAATAAGAATAATTACTTTGCGGATGATGGATTGGATTGTATCCTTTTTCAAATAAAACAGCCTCTTACTCAACAGACCAATTACATTTAAAAGTCATCGCTGCTATTGCTTTTCACAACCAACTCAGCTAACGCTTTCTTCCAGTTCTCACACTCCTAAATAAGCCAGCAGCTAGGACAAATCTTATACCAACAAAAATTGTCCAACAAGTCAACAGCGGGTATTATTACGTTTGCAGTGTATCTACACTGCATCTGCTGTGTTTCTATGTCAGTCTATTCTAGTGTAGTTTCTAGTATTCTATTTATGTTCCATTTCTAGTTTAACTTATAGTGAAAGAACCAATGAGGTGATTATTATTCAGTGTTCCTCGCTGAAGCTCTTTTTATGTTTGGTTATTGGTAACATGGTATGAAAATGGTCATGCCTGAAGAAAATATGCCTAAGTTCAGACACAAATCTGAGGCCTGAAAGAGATTGCTCTCAGCAATATGGCTGTGCTGGTATTGCCTTTTTAGAATAGGTAATAAAAAATAAATAAATAAAATAACCAACATATATCCATCTACCACTTTCAAGAAATAAGGAAAATCCTATTTCAGAAATGTCAGTCATTGTGTTTTGCGTTTAATATCTCAATATTGAAAGATTTAAGTATTCCTTAATTCTAACCATTCAGATTTACTCCAAATATGTGACAAAAATACAACAGAACAAATAGTAGCCGCTGAAAAGCACTTAGCTGAAGTGGAAGGTGACTCCGACTTCGAATCAGACCTCGCTGCTGTGACCGGCAAAGAATTAACAAAAACAGACAAAAAGAAAAACACAAAAGAGAAAGCTGATGATGAGAGTGAAAATGAAGAAAGCGACATTGATGAGGAAAGTGATGACTTTGATGAGGAAACCGAAAAGGTTGATGATGAAGTTAGTGGTGATGATGAAATTGGAGAATTTGGTAGTGATGATGAAGAAATAAGTGGTGATGAAACTGATGATTCTGAAGGACCTGAAGGTATGCATTTTTTAGTTCTAGTTTCTAATCTAGTAGCTGATAATCTGATAATGATATGCAGAACGAGAATAGGTGCTGGAGATGAGCATGTGGCAGTGCTCAATTACCTATTTTGTATAGTCAGCAACACTCAACATTTTACTTTAACTACTATGATGTTAATAATTGTAATGAAAAGTAAATCAACATCATCATCATCAGCCTATAGAAATCCACTACGGGATTTACGGGAGGGGGTGCCTTCTCCATAGAATGCCACGATGAATGCTATCGGGCCGCCGCCAGGGGCTGGGGACTCACAGTCGTGTTTACCATGTTGGGGGGGTTCGCCATAATCACCACCCTCGGCAGACGGATTGGTGATTGCAGTATTAGTGTTAAGTACTCAGATGGATGCTGCTGCCTATCCCCTGGTGTGATCCCTTAGTCGGCTTTTACGACATCTACGAGATAAGAGGGCCAAACCACAGCCTGGTAAGTTAATAACAATATGAAAACCTACGTCTTTTTTTTTGTTATTTCAAAGGAGTTTTGTCACTCCCTTACAGGAAATATACCTACTAGAGCAAAATAAAATATAAATATACTACTTATATGAAAATCTTAGCTGGCTGGCTTTGGTCAGCCAAATTTGAAATCTCATCTATCATAAAGTTAGTTCCGTGATTCAGCCACACCTAATTTATTTTCTTACAGGCAGTGTGAACTGTTATCTTATATTGATTTTTTCATTTCCAGAAAAACCAACATTCTCAAAAAAATCACCCAAATCAAAGGAACTGAAATCTGAAAAGGAAAGCAATACAGCTGCAATATCAAAAAAAGACAGCAAATGTAAACCAGATAGTAAATCTAAACCAGATAGTAAATCTTACCCGGATAGTAAATGTAAACCAGATAACAAATCAAAACCAGATTGTCTATCAAAATCAAATATAGAACCGAAACCCAGTAAAGAAAGGATAGTAAATGCAGAAGAGCTGACCAAAATTTTCAGTGATGATGAAATCTCTCATTTATCAGATGATGATTTAGATGGGTTCTCTGGTGATGAAATGGGTGACGAAAGTGATGTGAATGGTGAAGTAATTAATGTTGTTGAGGAAAAGAAGGAGAAGCCAGACGTATGGGAAGACATTTACGGTAGGAAAAGGGATAAAGAAGGAAATATAATCAAGGTGAGTTGAGTTTTGATTTTTATCTGTTAAAGTTGTGGAACGTCTTCGAAAAGTCAGTCAGGACTTTTTCTATAAACCATAAAATACATAAGATTTTATAATATTACTTGTCTCAAAAACTACCAAGGGGTCAGATCGAACCTGCACTCACTAACTACCCCACTGGTCCGCTCCGCGCCAGGTCACGGAACTCTTAGGGTGGTATCGGTGCCGTAGCTCCACTTACAGGGGAATTATTGCAGTTATCCAGCTGTATTTTTTGTGATATTATAAAATCTCCATATTTTCCAGAAGAGAACAAGTACATGATGATGAGATCATTATCTCATAATCATGTACTAAATCATACATCATGTACATCATTTGTAATGAATACAAATACAAATCTTGAGCAGGACGCTCACTGCTAAAATGCCACGACGAACGGTCGCGAGCCGCCTTCATCCACAAACCTGCAATTGTTACAACGACATTAGTCCATCAAGTGGACCGTCCTACACTGCTTAGTGACCGTGAACCTTTATTCCCAGTTCTGCAAGCTATAATAGCCTGCCCATTGTCACTTTTTAGGAAGAAAAAGGCGTGTATGTTCCTCCCCATCTCAGAAACAAGGATGTAAGTGTAGATGACAAACAGATGCAGCAGATAAAAAGACAAATCAAGAGTAAGTTTTTCACAATTGATTGTTAGCTTTTATTTAAACTGCCTGTCTCTCATTCTCTCCCGTCTTCTCTCGTGGATATCGTAAAAGCTGACTAAGGGATTACACCATAGGCAGCAGCATTATCACCAGCCTATTTACGTCGACTGCTGGACAAGGCCTACCCCATTGAATACAACGGGAGGATTTGCCATAATCACCACGCTTGGCAGGCGGATTGGTGATCGAGTTTCGAGTTTGTCGTTAAGTACTCGGGCGGCTGCGATGCAGAGGGCTAGCCAAACGGCATTCGCTTCGAAGCGATTCCATTTCTACAGTTGTAATACAATACAATAGACCACGTGACATATCGATAGCTAGCGTCAATCCCATACATTTTGGACTTTTCTACTGGCGTCATCGCTATTAGAATGTTACTTTGTCTACGGCCTCTGATTAGCTTGCGGTTTAAAAACTTATTTCGTTATCACTAGCCAAATTCAATAGACTAATTTCGTAAAAGCTTGTTTGGAAAGAAAAAACTTATTTCATGTACTTTCTAGCTTACAATTCAAGAAGCCAATACACACGAGTTTTATTATTACAGGTGTTTTAAACAAACTAGCTGGTACAAACCTCCACTGGGCCTGCACTTCCATAGAGAACCTTTACTCCAACAACAGTCGCAACTCAGTGAACACAGCACTCACACAACTATGGCTGGATGCGACTGTCGGCCCTTCCAATACCCCGGACAGAATGGTCACTGAACATGCCGCGTTGATATCCGTGTTACATGCCAATGTAGGCTCAGAGATTGGTGAGTCTAGTTAAATAATCTTCACACCAAACTCAGTTAACTTAGTTCTAATAACCTGGAGAGAATAGTCACTGAACATGCCATGTTGATATCTATGTTATATGCCAATGTAGGCTCAGAGATTGGTGAGTCTAGTTAAATTATCCTTACTCCAACAACATATCAAACTCGTTAACTTAGTTCTAATACCCCTGAGAGAAGGTCACAGAACATGCCGTGTTGATATCTGTTTTACATGCCAATGTAGGCTCTACACTTGACTCTAGTGCTCTTAACTCAGTGAACACAGCACTCACACAACTATGGCTGGATGCGACTGTCGGCCCTTCCAATACCCCAGATAGAATGGTCACTGGACATGCCGCGTTGATATCCGGTTACATACCAATGTAAGCTCAGAGATAGAATCCTGAATTTGATCAGCTCAATTTGACAGGTAGGAACTTTGAATATAAGTGTCCTGAACGTGTATACCTGTGACAAATTTAAATATCGTTTCAGGGGCCCATTTCTTGCAGGATTTATGCACACGGTTTGATGAGATGACCCAAACGACACAGCCTATAGCGGACAAACGACTGGAAAACCTCGTGTCTTGCTTGGCGCATCTCTATAGTTTCAAGGTAAATTAATAATGATTTTATTTCGGTAGTTTTTACACAGTATTCACAATTATTTGGCGTAGCACATTGAGTCGGCGACACCTGCGTCTTGGGTCAGTGGATGAGGATAGGAACACCCACACGCTCTGTCACTGTATTCAGGAGGTTTTTGGTGCTTGCAAAATGGGGGGAATTGCCGTAATCATCACGCTTGGCAGGCGGATTGGTGATCGCAGTATTATGTTCAGTACTCATTATGTGAATACGGCTGCCCATTACCTGGTGTAGCTTTTACGACATCCACGGGAGGAGATGGAGAGGTCTATTCTTAGGCCGGACACACCACGGCAATCAGATCTTCATAAAATGTTGTAGATATTATGGAATTAGACTTACTAAGGTACAGAGTTTTCTAGATCAAACATTTTAAGAGGGAGTTGAAGCGTAATTCAGCTAAAAACATGGACGAGGTGTACGTGGGAACCTTAATCTATCATCATCATCAGCCTGTAGAAGTCCACTGCTGGACATAGGCCTCCCCCTTAGAATGCCACGACGAACGGTCTTGAGCCGCCTCCATCCACCGACCTCCTGCGATGTTTATAGTATGTTTAGTCCATTGAGTGGAGGGCCTTCCTCTACCGCGTCGTCCGGTTCGTGGTCGCCACACGAGAACCTTTATTCCCCAACGGTTGTCAGTTCTGCGAGCTATATTACCTGCCCATCCATTGCAACTTGCTAATTCTGAGAATTCTGATAATCTATATAGCTACATATTAACAGCAAATTATTCCATTCATTATCTAGATATACCACGCAACTCTCCTATACGACATTCTGAACCGTCTCCTCTCAACCATTACTGAGAAGACTATAGGGTGCGTAGTTGTTGCGTTGCGATGCGTCGGCGGAGTTATGCGTAAGATGGAACCTGCGTTACTCAAGCAGTTCATACTTGACACGCAAGCTAAGCTGGCGGCACTCAGCGAGGAAGCTGCTAGTGGGTGAGTAGTAGCTACAATAAAAAATCTCTCTCTCTCTCACACACACACACACACATACACACACACACATGGGCATGGACATTATAACATATGCTTCACCATTGGTTAATGTAAAACTGAACTGTGTCAAATCTTAAGCGAAGCTTCTTAAATAGCCTATTAGTATAAGTAATAAGGTAATAGTAATATAATAAATATAAAGAAAGAAAGAAAACGTTTATTTGGCACAAAAACCACACGGTACATAATGCCGATACTAGACAACAAACGTAAGTTTAAAAAAATTAAAACAAACTAGAAACTAAAAACTAGACGTTTAAATAAATCGGCTCATGTGTCTGTGTGCCAAAATGGCTTCCAGTTCAGCATAAGGGCCGGTTTCCACCGGGGCGGAGAGGAGAGGAGACGAGAGGAGATGTGTTTGAATAAACCAATCCGATTACGTTATTATTTCTTTTTCATTTTTACCTGTCAATCCTGCCTGCCAATAACCTACCAGCTTAGCTCTCGTCTCCTCTCCTCTCCGCCCGGTGGAAACCGGCCCTAAATCTTGTATAATAATGTTGTATAAGTATAAACAACTCTTAAACCAACAGGTCCCGTGTTAAGTTCCTACTAGAAGTATTAATGGCTGTGAAAAACAATAATCTGACAAAAATACCTAACTACGACCCGTCCTACCAAGACGAACTCAAGAAATTGACCAGGAGTATTGTCAGGAAGGGGAATTACATCACTACGTTGAATATCAGGCTGGATGATCTATTGAAAGGTAATTTATATCTACAAATATTAGTTCTGTGTCTGCGTGTTGTGGTACCATGGTACTTGTAGTTCCTGATACCTACGACACGAAATCCTAGTGTAGGATCTGTAGGTCTAAAAAGGCCACTTTATATGAATCATAATATGTAATCATCGGTTACTAAGGTTCTTTTCAGGGCCATCATACCTCATGCTTGGTCACTGACTTAACGCAGGCTTACCAAGAATGAACCAGTGTCATGATGAACAAACAAAAATCATTTATATTACATTTCAGCGGACGAAAGGGGTAAATGGTGGGTTGTTGGTTCCGCGTGGGAGGGTAACATGAGACAAGAAGACATTCCGGCCAAACCGACTCCAACTCAAGACCAGAAGCTTCTAGAGCTAGCTAGAAAGCAGAGGATGAACACAGATGTTAGACGCAGCATCTTCTGCGTTATTATGTCGGCTGAGGTATGTTTGTTTAAAAGAAAAACAAATGCCCTTTTCAAGGCCACCATGCCCCAAGCTGGTCACTAACGTAACACAGGGTGACCAAGAAAGAACAGGTGAAACGAAGTTATCAAATCAAAATAATTTTATTAATTGATATAAATATAGAAATATTATAATCAGGGCATATCATCTTCGATTTAAAAGATTTAAAGTAGTTCAAATTGGTTCGATAGATGGCGCTGACTCAACTCTAGCTGTCTAGATTGTCAAATGTATTATCTGTACGCGTACTAAGCTATTATCTAAATAGTCTGTGGCTATTAGTCATGATATTCTGTTTGTGTTTGCTGATTAAGAGTGCCCTAGTGATTTTGTGGTGTTTTTTGTGGGAAATGAAAATATATCTACATGGTTGATGTTGACATTTCACTTTATTTTGACACTTGACAGCTAGGTCAGAGCAGCGCCATCTATTTTCAACGCTGAAAGCATGAGTTGAAACGGCCGTGAAAACTCCTCATTGAATTCATCATTTTGAATCATACTATAAACTAAAATTACTCCTGTTCCAACGCGACCATCAGAAGCCTTTAGATATCCACTGCTGGACGTAGCTCTCCCATGAAGTACAATGGGGGGAATTGCCATAATCACCACGCTTGGAATACGGATTGGTGATCGCAGTCTACGGGATACTAGAGGGATATTTTCTTAGGCCAGACGCCACGGCAATATACTTAGGTTTAAAGAACTTTATTTCTCACAAAAACTAAATAGTTCACTTACAATGAGATATAAATATAATACTAACATTATGTTAAGAGGGCACTATACTACAATTTAGGCTGCCTCTTTAACGCACGCGATAACCCGCGTGCCATCTCGCTCGCGCTAGCGAGTGTCGTGCACATAAATTAAGTTTTTTGTTTATTATGGCGAAAGTAAAGTGTTTATCAAAAAACTGATTTTAGCATAAGAATAAATAGTTATTACCTACTTGTTGTAGTAAAATTAATGTTATAACACCGTTGGGTTCCTGAGATCTCATTCAAAACGTGTGCAAAACAAGGATTTTTCATTAAATCAAATTATCGAGGTTTTTTTTACAAATCGTGTTGTCAACTTTACACAATAAATGCAAAAATATAAAATTTTCATATTCGCAAAATATTTAACTCGTAGAACCCGTACATACTGAGTTATAGATCGTTTTTGTTGGGCAAAATCACATATTACGCCTTCTTAAGTACTTGTAAAATGTTGTCAATTTCCTTTTCAGGATTTCATGGATGCCTTCGAGAAATTACAGCATTTGGGTTTGAAAGGGCAACAGGAACGGGAGATAGTTCACGTCTTACTAGCCTGCTGCTTACAAGAGAAATCATTTAATCCTTACTACGCTATTCTGGGCCAGAAGCTGTGTGATTTTGATAGGAAATACCAGGTACGTAAGGCTGAGAATTGATTGACAAATCTAGGATTGAAAGGGGCACGAAAATGGTCGATATAGTTCACGAGATCGGGAGATAAGTAGTTCACGAGATCGGGAGATATTTCAAGAGAACGGGGATATTTGTCGAGAATAGTTCACGAGGATGGGAATTAGTTTACGAGAACGGGAGATCTCAAGAATAGTTCAATGGCGATGAGCTTACCACTATCCACAGAAAAATATTATTTTTGATATTTAATTAAATACCCCATGTCAATTTTATACTGTACACTCCAACCAAAGATTGTCTGGTAGAAATCACTACAAAGCGATAAAACCGCCCAATAGCATAGTTAGTTTAAGGTTGTCTGTTAGAAATCGCTACAAAACAAAGCGATATGAACGCCCATTGTACAACATAGTTAGTTTAGGTTTTATTTGTGAAATTATTTCTCAATGGTGAATTTGTTTGTTTTATTTTTTGTATATTATGGTGGATAATAAAGTATTTTCTATCTAAGTACCTATCCGTACCTATTGTACTGACTGTGAAACAATTGCCCATTGAGGCTATGCGTAACCCTTCGGGGTCAGAGGTGTCCTTGTAACATTGGGAATAGATTTTTATCTTTTTATTCTTATTTTATCTAGCTCTCAATCCAATACTCCATCTGGGATAAAATCAAGGATATTGAGAACCAACCGAAGCATAGTTTAGCAAATCTGGCGCAGTTCCTCATACACCTCATCATGGAGAAAGGACTGCCACTGTCTGTTTTGAAGGTAAGTTTCATAGGTTAATTTAATAGTAAAAGTACAGAAGGCTCACTTTGCGAAAAATATATATATATATATATTATATAAATAGCGACTCATGCTGCATGCGACGCAACACAGTGTAATTCAGCTCGCATAAGCGCTCAAAGCTTAAGGTGTATCGTCTCGCATGAGGCGCGAAATTCATTTATTTTGTTTATTGTGTTATTTGCTCGTTACAGCTCATCAACACTTCTTGAGATAGCGAAAACAAGGTTTGCGAAAACTAGGAGACCCAACACACATGTTTTGATTGATAGTATCTCATTAATATTATTAGGTAGGCTACGACTATCCATGAACCAAAAAACACAAAAAAATATTTAACACTATTCGTAGTTAAACTAATTATCTTTATGAGATACTAACAACTAAAACATGTGTCTATGGTCTCTGTAAAATCAATTTTCGTTATCACAAGAAGTGTTGATGAGCTATGGATAGGCAAAAAACACGAATAAATTTTAATTTCGCATCTCATGCGAGACGGTCCACCTTAACGCGATATTCACCTAAACATTGCCACTCTCTTCTAACGCGTAACTCTGTCGCTGTCTGGCGCGGAGTGGCGCGGCTCGTCGTCCCAGTTGTGGGAACATTACAGTACCTTCTTGTTACTTTTCAGGTGATCCAATTTTCCGAGCTCAACAAACACTCTGTGCGTTTCATGCGTCAAATCTTGCTCGCCATAATCATGAACGAGGACTTGTCTACAGGACTTGAAGTCTTCCATCGCATATCGAAGTCTCCCAAACTGCACGTGTTCAGGGAAAGTTTAAAACTGTTTATACAACATTTCTTGGTCAAAAATGCTGGCAAGAAAAGTAATGTGCTGAGTGAAAGTGAGATGGAGGTTTTGAGAGAGCGAGCAGCAGAGGTTAGCAAGATACTGACAATGCATGATTCTAAGTTGAAGTTCTGATTAAAGTTTACTGTTTGTTAAATTGTAGTCTTATTTACCTGCGATGCAACGGAGCCTGTATTTTTTTGTACTGTTTCATCATCTTTAGCCTGTAGAAGTCCTCAAGGGGGAGGCCTTAGAATGCCACGACGAACGGTCTTGAGCCGTCTCCATCCACCGACTTTCTGCGACGTTTATAATGTCCCAATGCCCTCATTGGCATCTCGCGTTTAAGGTAATTCGATCATAAGGGTTTAGTCCAGTGGTGGGCAAACTTTCTTAATTGGGGGCCAGAAAGTTAAGAAATTTCAGAGGGCCAGAATTATAGGAAAAATGCATTTTATGTTGAATTTTTAACCAACTTCAAAAAAAGGAGGAGTTTCTCAATTCGGTTGTATTTTTTTTATGTTTGTTACCTCATAACTTCGTCATTTATAAACCGATTTGGAAAAAAACTTTTTTTATTTGATAGGACATTACTTCCAGATTGGTCCCAATTTATCAAAATCCAGTTTGATGATGATAGTCTAGCTGTCTATTATTCTACTAAGTACCTAGAATCTACTTTATACATCTGGACCGTCAAAATATAATTATCGCGGGCCATATACTATTCATGTCGAAGGACCATCGGCGGGCCGGATTAAATGCTTTCGCGGGCCGTTCTTTGCCCACCACTGGTTTAGTCCATCGAGCCTTCTTCTACCGCGTCGTTCGATAAGATCAATTGACGAATGATGAAGGTACTTCACCAGCATGATGGTACTCGTAGTTTCTGATACCCACGATACGCAGGGGATCCTAGTGTGGGATCATGACTACGTATATGACTATGGTGTTATGTCATGTTCCCATAGTGATATTAACTACCAACCAATCTATGAATAGTTCTATGTAGGTAAATATCTAATAATCCAAATGTACACACAACTAGTACCTATGGGTAGGCATTTTATCTGGCATCCGTCTGCCAGGACTAGATATCTCGAACCATGCTTGTATTGATAACGATAAGGCACCTGGTGCTATCCAGGAAGGTAGATAGTAGAGTGTGTTGACTGATCTCATCACCAGAGGTCTATGTTTTTAGCAAATAATTTCATATTTATTTTTAAGAAGACTAAAGCTATTGGGGGGTTTTTTTTTTTTTTATAATGATAAAATTAGTAAGTAGGTACTTAATATATTTATTAAATAATTATTTTTTAATTAAATTAATTCTCTTCTTTTAAGTCTTCTGTGGTTAAGTAGGTCTTGCTTGAGTGGCGGCTCTTGCGATGCGTCTCCACTCGGCTCTATTAGCAGCATTGCGAGAACATTCGGTCATGGAAGTTTGTGTGCTGGACTTTATAAGGTCTGACCACCGTGTGGGAGAGCGACCCCGTGGTATCTTACCCTCCATCCAGCCTTGCACTACTTAAAACTACTATTAAATTAAATAATAAAAAGGAATTCGGCAAAAATTTACATTCACTTGTTTAACAAAAACATGTATTTTTGTATTTAATTTAAAATCTCTGCTCACTGATTTAATTATTAAAGGCAGCAGTATATTGACTGTACAAAGTTAGCATAATCATTAGTCATTTAATTGATGACTTGTATGAATACAAGTTATCAATTAAATGACTAATGATTAATCTTTCAAGATCTTTCAAAAAGTTAAAATATAAAAACACGTAAAACTTGAAAATAAAGTAACTTAGAATCAAAAGGGTAATACAAGTCTTCACTCTCAGAAACACAGTAAAAATGGAGCGACGAGGTACACATAAAAGCAGAGAAAAAGCACAGGAAAATTACCTACATTTCATTAAAATTTTAAAAAGTCGCCTCTACCTCTGTATGCTACAGTTAAACAAATTAACAGTAGTACCTACGATGTTATTTTAGCTCAAAGGTACCTAGTTTAGTTTTTGTGGAAATACATACCGGTCAAAATCATAACCTTCCTTTTTGCTTCGCCGTAGTCAGGTAAAAACTGATTGAGCGAAACGGGATATTTCCCTTCTCATTGGTCAAAATAAGTAGAAAAAGGGGCGGGCGAGGCTAGTTTTTCGAGAGCTTGCAAACGAAAAAGTCTCGAACGCACTAGACGGGAAAGAATAATAAGTATAACTTTTCATTTAAAAAACCGACTTCCGCCATTGTATTCGACTAAATATCTGGATGAAAAAACCATAGTGGTGAAAGGATTATGATACTTTTTGAATGCAAATGCTTGGTTTGTTGCTGAAAATATCAAAATCGCCATTATGTATGCCTACAATATTTGAGGAGTTCCCTCAATTCCTCATGGATTCCATCATCAGAACTGGATTCTGAAAAAATGGGACCAATCTGGAAGTATATCTATTCAAGTTATAAAATAATTTTCCAAATCGGTTCATAAACGACGGAGATATGAGGAAACAAACATAAAAAAAATACAACCGAATTGAGAACCTCCTCCTTTTTTGTGAAGTCGGTTAAAAATAAGGTAGGTATACCTACCTCTATCTGCTGCCCTTTCCTCTCTCGGTAATGATGTAGGTAGGTAGGTACCTATGTAGATAATCTAGAAACGTTTCCACGAGTAAAGATTTTATCAAACAAGTATTAGCTGTGGTATTAGGTACTTAGTCAGCTGTGGTGTGGTCAATGTAATAGCGTAAGTACTTTACTCAATATACGAGCATTCATCA
Organism: Epirrita christyi; assembly: GCA_951392215.1. NCBI lineage: Eukaryota > Metazoa > Arthropoda > Insecta > Lepidoptera > Geometridae > Epirrita > Epirrita christyi. The sequence continues at coordinate 13,328,360 of OX595850.1, forward strand.
GAGCCGGACGTGTTTCAATTCTCCATACACCTCACAGGTGGCTCCCCCCCCTTCGCCACACACTACATGGCGACCCTGCCAGGATTAGCGGAAAACTTGAAGAAAGAAAATAAATAATGAAGAAAGAAAAAAAAAAAATTAAGATTTAATTAAAGAAACAATAAAATAATTTGAAGAAAGAAGATAAAAAAAAAAAAAATATTTACATCCTACTACCGGAAGAAAAAATTATTCAAAATGTGTCGAGCAACGGTGGAAAAAGAAGAAGTTTTTCAGAATGCAGCGGCAGGAAATGACGCAATTTTGAAAAATCTTGGAGGACGCGTAGAGAACCTGCATGCGATGTCAATCGTGTTGATTGTCATTATAAGTGCAATAGTATTGTTTTTCCTTTGGAAAATATACAGCAGCTGCCAACGGAAAATGGTCCAGCAAGAAATTGCGCAGCATGCCATGCGGCGCATACGAGCATCTTTTGGGCGAGGACGAGTTGCAGATGATGCAGAAAACCAGTAAGTGCGTAGGAATATAAAAGTGAAGTGCGGAAAAAAAAAAAAAAAAACTAGTGCGGAAAATCGGAAAAATTAAGTAGACATTCAAGTGTGGTGAAATAAATAACTGTAAATGGAAAGACTAACTACTATTCATGAGACACTAAAAAGTTTATGTGAAAATATTAGAAAATTAGGTCCAAAAAGGCGAAATGAAAAATCTGGTCATCAAAAATTTAAGGAGGCAGATGATTTGTACTGTGAGTATGAGCTGTTGATAAAAGATGAAAAATTATGTAAAAAAGCATTAAAGTTTGATTTGTCTGAACATATTTTAGAATTGTTATCAATTAAAATAGAGAGTATTTATAATAAAATACAGGATTATAAAGTAGAAAAAGAAAAAGAAATACCTATGAAAATGGAGAGCTTTAGTTTAAAAACGGCGAGTACTTTGATACCGTCCATGGATGGAAAAGAAGAGACAGTTGAAAAAATTATAGAAGGAATAGAGATGTATGACAGTTGTTTGAAAGACGAGGACAGTAAGAAATTGCTAATTTCATTCGTGATAAAGACACGTTTATCAAAAACAGCAAAGCTTAAATTGAAAAGAAATTATTTAACCGTGTCTCATCTGGTAGAAGATATTAAGGCTTGTCTTCTCACAAAGAAATCAGCAAATTCCTTATTGGCGCAAATAAATAATTTGTCCCAAAACCAGCTATCTATTACAGAGTACGGTGAAAAATTGGAGGAATTGTTTATCAGTCTAACCATAGCGCAGGCCGACGGAAACCAGCAAGCGAGCGAAATTTTAAGTCCCATAAATGAAAAGTTAGTAATAAAAAGGTTTTCAGATGGATTAAGAAATCGACGACTTAGTACGATTTTGGCAGCCCGGAACTACAGCGAGATAAAGGACGCAGTGCGTGCCGCAGAGGACGAGGAACTGGCACGCCCCGGGACATCAGGTCAAGATGCCGTGTTCTCATACACACGTGGTAAGAATTATAGGTACGGTCGGAGTCGTGGTAACTACTACCGTGGAAACCACTACCGTGGGACCACGACATATATACGTCAAAAGAACCAGGGAACCGCACCCGGAACGCGAGGTTACAACCGTGGAAGGTATGTATATCCGCAACGTACAAGATTCTCAAGGCCGTGGAATGGTGGAAGAAATAGAGGTAACCAGCGAAACGCGTATTTCGCAACAAGCGACGAGCCCTTATGCTCGAATGCCGTACATAAGAGAGAAAAGGAAGAAGAGATAAATCTAAGTCAGTTTTTTCGATCCTAAATACATTTTAACGTGCGAAGGTTTAGATTTTATTTATTTGAATTTCGGAAACCATCGGTTAAAATTTTTAATAGATACAGGCGCATCAATTTCTATAATTAGGTCACAATTAATAAAAAGTCACATCAAAACTTACAAAGATAGTACAATTATCAAAGGAATAGGAGGCAAAGTTCAAGCGAATAGCTATGCATACATTCCATTGCAATCGGAGACAGGCGTACGGTTTCCTCACAAGTTATATCTATTTGATACCGTGCCATGTGCGACAGACGGTATTATCGGTTTAGATTTTCTCAGGAAGTATAATGCGAACATAGACTTACCAACGAACAGACTTACCTTACGATTAAATCATATTGAATGTACGATGAAGATACAGAAGCGACAAAATGAATTTAAAGATATGGAAAACTTTTTAGTTATTCCCAAACGAAGTGAGTCAATTCACTATATAGAAATAAATAAGAACATATATAAAGACTGTGTTGTACACACAAAACAATTAGAAGAAAACGTATTTTTGGCAGGTAGCATTGTGAAGCCTATAAGGGGTAGAATTCCGATAAAAATTTTGAATACAGGTGAAAAGTCAATAAAAATACTAAAATCAAAATTAATTCAACTACAAGATTTAGATTATCTGGAGCATTATAATGTTTGTTTGTTTAATGAATCAGAAAAAGGCGTCGAACGTGTGAAAAAATTATTAACAAAATTAAAATTATCACATTTAAATTTAAATGATAAAAAGGAAATAGAAATAATTTGTGCAAAATATGCAGATATCTTTTTCTTAGAAGGAGATAAACTCGGTACAGCAGATGTTATAGAGCAGTCTATAGGTGTGAAATGTAGTACGATACCAGTTTATACCAAACCTTATCGTCTACCACAGACTTCCAAACCAGAGATCAGCAAACAAGTTCAGAAAATGTTAGATGATGATATAATAGAACCTTCAAACAGTGAGTGGAACAGTCCAATACTTTTAGTACCTAAAAAATCAGACGGAGAGAAAAAATGGCGTTTGGTTATTGATTATAGGAAGGTAAACGATTCAATTCAGGATGATAAATTCCCACTACCAAATATAACTGAAATTTTAGACTCCCTCTCAGGTAGTGTTTGTTTTAGCCATCTAGATCTTCAGCAAGGGTTTTACCAAGTAAATTTAAAACCAGAGAGTAGAGACATAACTAGTTTTTCGACAAGTACTGGTCAGTATCGTATGAAACGTCTTCCAATGGGATTAAAAATATCACCCAGTGCATTTTCTAGAGTAATGTCTATAGCAATGTCAGGTCTAACTTTTAATAAGTGCTTTATTTACTGCGACGATTTGATTGTATTTGGAAGAACAGCGGAAATGCATAATAAGAATTTGATGGATATTTTCGAACGACTTCGAAAAATTAACCTTAGGCTTAATCCGTCAAAATGCGATTTCATGAAAACGCAACTGCTCTATTTAGGTCACGTAGTATCGGCTGACGGTGTGTTACCGGATCCTGAGAAAATAAATGTACTTGATAAATACCCAGTTCCAAAGAATGCGGACGAAGTTAGACGGTTTGTAGCATTCTGTAATTATTATAGAAAATTCATTCCTTCATTTGCAGAGATAACAGTTCCATTAAATAAATTATGTATGAAAAATGAACCATTTACTTGGACAAATGAATGTCAAAAATGTTTCGAAAATCTCAAAAATAAATTAATGACATCACCAGTATTACAATACCCAGATTTTTCCGAAGAAAACGAATTTATTCTGCAAACAGATGCATCGGGCATAGCAATAGGATCTGTTTTATGCAACAAAGACCTAAGACCAGTGGCATATTCAAGCAGACCACTAAATAAAGCGGAGCTAAATTATCCCACTATACAAAAAGAACTTTTGGCGATAGTATGGAGCATAAAATATTTTAGACCCTATTTGTATGGCAGAAAGTTTACTGTCATGACGGATCATAAACCTCTTATTTATTTATTTGGCATGAAAGATCCGTCAACAAGACTTTTAAAGTTTAGATTACAACTCGAAGAGTATGACTACGATATTATACACATAAAAGGTACCGATAACTCAGCAGCTGATGCATTGAGTAGGGTGACCATAACTTCAGACGAATTAAAATCATTAAACGAAAAAGTGATCACTATGGTAATGACTAGGGCACAAAAAGCCAAATTAGAGTCAAAATGTGAAGAAAAGACAGAATGTTGTTCTAAAAGTTCTCTTAATAAAGCTGACGAACCTAGGTTTGGCCAACCCAGGGTAGCGGAAATATTAAGAAAACCATATGACATTGTAGAGATGAAGTTTATAACAGGAAAGGAATTATTAAAAAAAAATACTAGCTATGAAGAAAAATGTTTAGCATATGTAAAAGATGAGTCTACTCTATTCATCAACCTCAATTATATGTCGTATTTTACGCGAGCCGAATTTGCGAATTTATTGAGAGATTGTTGTAGAAAATTAAATATTAAAGAAGTATGCATAATAAGAAATGAAAAGAATGAAAAGTTTATAAAAGAATTCGTCAACGAAATAAAATGTAGAGAAAAGTGGTCCGGACCACAAGTAAATATTCTTAGAGGAGTAAAACGTATCCTAGAAAATGACGAAAAAGCATACATACTACATGATTACCATTTATTACCCACAAGCGGACATGCAGGCGTCAGACGCATGGTAAATAATATAAAAAGTAAATACTTCTGGCCGAATCTAGAAAGCGACGTGCGCAGGTACGTGAGCAAATGCCAGAAATGTCAAACAAGTAAGTATTCTAGAAGTACGGTAGAACCAATGGTAGTAACTACTACAGCAACGAGTGCCTTCGAAAAGATATATTTAGATTTAGTGGGCCCTTTAGATAAGGATTTAGAAGGTAATGTTTATATTTTAAGTCTACAATGCGAGTTAAGCAAGTACGTGGAAGCGTATCCGATCCAGCGAAAAGATACGGTAAGTGTAGCGAGATCTTTTGTAAATAATTTTATACTTAGATATGGTTTACCGAAAACCATAGTAACAGATCGAGGTACGGAGTTTATGTCAGAAACTATGTCAGAGGTGTGTAAATTACTACAAATCGAGAAGGTAAATTCTACTGCCTACCACCACCAATCCATAGGAGCTTTAGAGAATACCCACAAACACCTAGCTGCGTTCTTACGAACACAGTGTGACGGACATCCTGAAACATGGAGCCAATGGTTGCAATTTTGGTGTTTCTCATTTAATACCACCGTGCATACGGAGACGAAGTACTCACCATATGAGTTAATATTCGGGAAATCATGTAACCTACCTAGCAATTTAACTAATGACGTGGTAAATCCACTTTATAATCCTGATAATTATGTTTTAGAACTTAAGTATAGGTTACAGTTAGCAAGTAAGGAAGCTAGAAATAATTTAGTGTCACGAAAAATTGAAAGAAAATGTTTGTATGATAGAAAATGTAACCCAATAGAATATAAAAAAGGAGATTTGATTTTGTTAAAAAATGAAACAGGTAAAAAATTGGATAAATTGTTTAATGGTCCATATCCAGTGTTGAGCGAAAATGAACCTAATGTAACTATAATTAAAGACAATAAACAAAAAACTGTTCATAAAAACAGAACCAAGAAATACGTAACATAAAACAATTTCAAATTTGTTTACATTTCTGTAGGTAGTGTTTAGAGTTCGAGTTACATTATAAAGATAAGGCATGCCAGCGTAGGAGCATTGTTTTGTTTTAAAGATTTTAATGTTTAGTTTTATGATTTTATTTTGTGTTTATTGCATGTTTAATTAGCCCAAAAGAAAAAAAAAAAAAAATGTTTTCTATTAAAAAAAATTTTTTTTGTTTATAACCCCCTTGATGTGGTGTGGTCAATGTAATAGCGTAAGTACTTTACTCAATATACGAGCATTCATCAGAGCCGGACGTGTTTCAATTCTCCATACACCTCACAGGTGGCTCCCCCCCCTTCGCCACACACTACACAGCTCAAGTAGATACTCGTAAATACCTACATAAGTATCTACCTACTGGCTATTCACCTACTACTTGTCTATAAGTGCTCTTTCAATGGTGTCTACTCTTGTCCTTCACTTTTATCCGACTACTGCAAAGTAAAGTTATGACTTTAGCGGTCTTGTAGTAACATTGTTCAGTGTTCCCTCGTAGCTCCTTAGAATAATGACTAGTGCACCGTAGTCCGAAACTACTTGACGGGTATTAGACAAATTAGGTATCATATGAAGCGTCTTGTCTTGACGTTGCCGCGTGAGTAGATATAGGCTATAAATATGACGTCGCCGTCGCGTCGCACCAAATTCAAAAAGGTGGAAACAGGTGGAAACTAAAAAAATTGCCCAACCTCAAAAAAAAATAATAATATTGTGGTAGTATCAAATTAACGGGTTTGATGAAAAACATCATAATCATCATTATCAGCCTGTTTACGTCCACTGATGGACGATGCCTGTGCCTGCCCCATTGAATACAATGGAGGGATTTACCATAATCACTACGCTTCTTTTACGGATTTCCTCGGATCGTTTCGGATTCTATCACGAGCTTTGAGCTTGCTTACCTATATAGGTAATTGTTGTCTAAATACTCCATGGCGTATATAGTTAAAAACATAATGTACTTACAAAACTCATGCTTTAGGTAGGTACCTACGTACCTGATGAATTATGCAATATCAGCCCACCAGGCTTGGCTAGTCGCACCTTCCGATACCTACTAAAAAGATAAAAACGCCTGACGACAAATGATTCATTTGCGCGTGTAATTAGTAGGTAAAGAACGACTAAATGACCTTGAGTTAACTTTGAATAAAGCGAGCACAGACATGCTGGCTGTATGGACGATTTATCATTCGACACCTCATGTTTGATAATTTTTGATCCCAGCATAGATTAACTTTGTTTATTGATCAACCCATTTGACCCACTGCGCCATAGATCCTGCCGATTGAAGGTCTCATCCATAGCACCAGTTTGGGTGCTATAGGTACACTCGCTGGTCACTTATGGTCATAGAGAATAAGTTCTCTAAGCTTACGGTGCCAGAGCCGAGTTGGAAATGAATAATTTCAGCAATCCCAACCACATCTAAAGTTTTTTGGTTTTGCGAAATACCTAGGTCTCCAATAAAAGCAATTTGTAGCGTCTCAATTCGCTGGGTCGTTGGCTCCGACAACAAAATTCGCTGCTCGATATGTACTACTTATACTTACTAAGGGCCGTATTCTCAAACGCCACTATGCAAAAGGGAGTTCAAAATCCACGTGCATAATGTTATAGAACGACGCAAACTGGAAAAAAACCTCATTTCGTGTCTTCATGATCATCGTCAGCCGTTAAAAGGTCCACGGTTGGACGTGGCCTCCTTAAAATCTAATGGCGGGGTTTGCCATAATCACTTGGTAGGCGGGTTGGTGATCGCAGTTTGGTGTTAAGTACTCAGGTGGATGCTGCTGCCCATCCCCTGGAGACGAAACAGACATCCACGGGAGACGGAGGTTCTTAGGCCGGACACACCACGGCCAAAAAATACCAAAGAACCACAAAGAACTTACAAAATTATATTAGACTAGTATTTGATCGCGGCTGCGCCCGCGTGGAATCTCTATTATATAAGTTTTAGCGTATAAGCTAATCTGACGTGTATACTTTATTATTAAGAATACTTTAAAGTTTCATCAAAATTTTGCGTAACAGAGTAAAGAGTAACAAACATCCATCCATCCAACCTCACAAACTTTTACATTGATAATAGGTATTAAGTAGGATACTACCTAGTACAAGGAACATAATACTCTCTAATGAGAGGACCTAGTACCAAGAGTACCAACCTAGTATAAATACCTAGTACCTAGTATAGTAGTATATTGGTAAATTTAATTCGTAGAAGAAGAAAGAAAGAAGAGAACTAAGAGAACTTTGTGTCTGCAGTCTCCTTTATAATTTGCAGTTGCGAACAATCGTAAATAACAGTGACCTATTTCAACGCGGGAGTCTTTTTGCTATTTTAGATAGGTTTTTTATGGTGTAAGCATCTGATTTCATTGCCAAAGTGTCGACCTTGATTATTTTCAGGTCTTTACAATCATTAATACCTATAGCTTCGGGAATACGGCACGTGTGACGTGTGTAGTCATTACTCATTTTCGTGACAAACAAGGTGCTGATTGAGTTTTGGGGATGGGCAAATAATATGAAGGAACGTCTACCTACACATTTTCAATGGCATGTGTTGAGAAAGACAGTAGGTACAGGTACAAAAATACAAAATTCTACGTTGAACGTAGGAATGACCGTAGCTCCTCCCGCGCCGCGCCGTGAAAATGGAAAAGAACCTCGTACCTAGAACAAATCCATAGGCACCTAATTTTTAGGACTACTTATCTAAACAGGTCTGTAGGAAGTAGGACGGGCAGATTGACCGGATAGCATTGTATTGCGGTGTCGTGTCGTGCGAGGTCGGTGGATGAAGGCGGCACAAGACTGTCTAATGATAATAATGACTCTTACTTCAACCGCACAAACAGTTTGATCTGAACATTTTTTTTTTAATAAATAAATTAATAATGGACAATTCACACAACATTATCTAGTCCCAAGCTAACAGAGCTTGTGTTATGGGTACTACAACACCCTGAACAATTATCTGCATATAGTACAAATATTTGTTCAGAAGCGGGAATCGAACCCGCAATCCTCCTGCGTCGCAAGCGAACCTTCGCCCGGCGCGCCACAGAGGTCGTCAAACCACATAACCACATTACCCGGACTTGTTGTAAAGCAATGGCGGCGATGAGCTCACCACTTGTCACGTCTATATTCCTGCGATTGTACAACCCACAGTGAAATTCGACCGAGTTTTACCGAGATAATAGTGGGTACAACGTCTATGTTTGCGTGTGCCTTGAGGCTATGCCTACCCCTTCGGGGAAAAAGGCTTGTGTTTATGTATAATATGTATGTACTTATATACTTCGACCGCTTTGCCTGAATGTACCTACCATAACTACAACTATTCCTACTGTATTAAAGTCTAAAAATACAGTTGAGCTTATAAAGCTAGAATCCAATAGATCGACCTAGTGCGCTATCAATTCGATAAGGTAGGTACTCCACCCACAGCCGACAAGAGCCGACGCAGTAACATTCCCCCCCCCAAAGCCTGCTTGGCAACAGGCTGTCTATCGCCAGCAATGATCTTGAATGGGTACACCTAGGTATTGTAATTTTTTATCGTCCAATCGGTGTGGTATATTACATACTAGTTGCGCCCGCGGTTTCGACCGCGTCAACAATAATGAAAATTAATGTTGATGATGCTAATGAAAAGTAGCGTGTTAATCCAGGGTTTAAGGTATCTCCATTCCAAACACTCAATCGGCTATTCTCTATCTCGAGACAGGGTTTGCAAAAGGCGTAAAGCTGTGAAACTGTAAACTTTTGTATGAGAAAAGCGACGTTTGTCAGCCATGATCGCACAATTTACGCCTGTTGCAAACCTGTCGCGAGATGTAACAAACATACTCACAAACTTTCGAATTTATTATATTAGTGTGATATCCATAAGAATATCTAATAACCGAGATATGACAATAAACAGGCACCTATTTAGATAAGTAGGTACTTGTGTACCATTTGGAAAGTAAGTACGTACCTACATAAGTAGGTACATAATCAGAAAGTCACGCGTGAATGTTCTCATTCTCAATTTAATTAATTAATACTCGTGAAATGCTTGTCTGTTTCTAGCGCTGCTCTAGTTACCTAGGAACACCCTACCTAATTTCAAACTATTGTAGGAAAGGCTTAGGAAAGTCGAACCAGCACCTTTGGTTATAGATACTCGCGTACTACACCACGGAGGTCGGACTTTCGGATGTCGTTTCTTATTTATAATCTGTTTAAATATTTTTAATCTGTATAGGCGGCGCCATCTATTAGTATTAACAGACAATGTAATTTAATTATTTTAATGTTATTATAGAAACATGTTACACAATAAGTAACAAACTTTATTATTATGAATAATCTATTTTATGTTAGGAGCTGCCAAAGTACTTATACAGGCGACTTTAACTCAGAATTTTTTAAATACACTATTTCGTTTGAAAATTGGCGCGACTGTTGTTACTACCAGTAGCGCAACCTTGCGACCAGAAATGGAAGTAAAACTGAACAAAGAGCTATCCATCCATCCACTATTTCACTCGTCTAGAAAATTAGGTTGGTTCAGTTGGTTGTGACTTGTGTTTTATCTCTGTCAGTCGCAAAGATATCGTCGCGGTGTAAACGAGATGCCCGACGCTTTCGGCCGTCAGTCAAACCATCTTTCTTTCTTGTGCAACTGTTTCTGCCCGTCGTCCGTTCTGTGAGTGCACTGCAAACGCAGGATGGACGCCATTCGCGCAATATAATTTCCAGTTCGCTCGACCAGCGAGATCAGCAAGCTTTCGGTGCCGGGCGTGGAGCTATGCTATAGTGCAGTGCGGTTCGGTCACAGCGGTGCGGTTCGTGTTGTGGTGGTGCAGGGCTGCGGCCTCGGCTTGGCGCAGGCGAGCCGGGCGCGGAGGCTCGAGGCGGCATGGCGGGTGCGAGCTGAGCTCCAGCCGTGGCCGCTCGGCTCCGCCGCCGGCCCGATGAGCGCGGCACGCTCGGCGCGGCGGAGGTTATTTTATGGGGATTTGTATGAGCTGCCGACGCCGCGAGCGGAAGGCACCAGAGAAGTCTGTGCCTGGAGCGGGCGGGCCCGCTAAGGGCGCAGCGGCGGAGCTTCTGCCGCGCCGCAACCGTCTGCCGATGATGGCGAACTCCATGTCAAACATCAAGATGACCAACCCTTTTAGGAACATCGTCAGCAAGCGTCGGAGACGCTACATGAAAGATGGATTCAACCTGGACTTAGCCTGTATCCTTTTATGAGGCGTTGTGTATCTAGTTATGTGAAATTACTGTGTTCGAAGTTCGGGGATCTCGAAACTGGTGAGTCCTTCTTGTTTACCTGTCCCTACGGCCTTGAGACCTTGGGCTCGGCTATGATCGCCGATAAGTCGAACTTCGAAATCACTTTGAAATCAGAGTGATAACCTGCCTTGACCATCCTTTTAGTGTCAAGGGCACTCAGTTTATAACCTATAAATTACATTCTTAAAACACCAATCAGTATCATTTTCAGGTTAGGCATGAATGATTGATAATTTGGAATGTATATTTCTGACGTTGGGTCTAAAATCCACCAGACAGGTCCTACTAAGGTAACAATGGCTTCTCAAGAAAGAAAACAGTGCTCCTCTATTTCTGAACTTGCCAATAAAAAGTGTGAAACAGTAGATTTCTTAAAATCTCAGTTCAGATAAGGTGTAGTGTGGTTCGGCTATCCTACCTCGCCTCTTATCTACTTAAATAACGTTGAAATCTTGCATGGCAACAAGCTGTATAACCTATAACATTGTTTAAATAGACTATGTACTCATATGGCTAATATAGCTGTGTACATAGAAAGGAACTATAGGATTATCATTGCCGAGTGCCGTAGATAGCTGAAAACCATATTGTATTTGTTTTCACTACATTACAGTGTTGACAATTTAGCCTCAGTTAAACATTGAACAGAGTACTGTTTAAATTTTTATGTGCAAGTTCTTAAATCCTTCTTGAAATTTCTACTGTTGCCCAAAATTTCATTATCAAATGCATCAAAACTTGTTATAGACTGAGTCTGTTAACTTAGCTCTCATCTTGCATTGCTGGTGCATCAAGTTACTATTTTAAGAAATTAATACTTCAAGAAAAGATGGTATGGCTGTGCTCTTTGCTCGACTTGGAGATTGATTGTAAAAAATTAGATTGTTCATTGTAAAATCATATAAATATAAATTTCTGTCAATATTGACAGCCAGGTTAGATGATTAGATGGTGGTGGATGGGACTCAAACCCCATTTACGATAAGCTAATTAGCGTTGCTGACTCTGAAGGTCAGTCGACAGTCCGTCAGAGCAAATTTGTAGCTTTCCCTTCACACATTGAACAGCTAGTGTATCCAACTCAGTATTCACCTCTGTACAAAAAGAATTCATACCATCCGTACACATCCTTAGTCCACCCTGAACGGTGAGCGTCTAAAGTCAGCTATCAGCCTTGCTTACAGGCTTTACACTATACTAGTTTGCCAACACTTTTGGCTGACTAATTAGTGTGCTGACTGTCTGAATGTCTTTAGACTTTGCTAATTAGTGCACTGACTAGCGACCTTGACAGTCGGCATCACTAACTAGTCACTGTCTAATGAGGCTTTAAGGTCAAATTAGAGGGTAAGCATTTTAACCCTAGGTGACCTAACTCTTCTTCAAAGGCTTCGTCCATGCACCCCAGTCTTGCTAATAAAATGTATATTTAGGTAGTAAAGAAATGAAGACTCATTGCAGATAAAAATAGAAAAAAAAACTAAAAATTATATGAGCAGCTGTTGTTAAACCCTTGATCTCAAATGTGTGGATAAGCTATAGCTTATGTACGCATGAGGCCTCCCTGTGTCAAAAAAAGCTGTTGCTGATATCATATTATCTTATTGTACAATACCGTATAATCATCATCATCAGCCATCATCAGTCCACTGCTGGGCATAGGCCTCTCCCAATGTTTGGATCTCTCTCCGATTGGGAGATAGATTTTGAAATTGTTCTAAACCTGGTGTTCGGCTCACGGTTTCTTCATTTACTTTCATAAGTCATCGCTCCAACTAGCTTGAGGGTGCCCTAGACAAAGTTTACCTAGATGCAGTCTACACTCAATAAATCATTCACCCCGATGGTTGTAATGACCTATGGCTATGGTACAGAGACATTAATGACTACTCACAATAGGGCTAATCCTGCAGTTCAAGGTTGCGCAGGGAGCTATAGAACAGCTATGCTCGGCGATTCTCTGAAGGACAGAATCAGGAACAAAATTTATCTGACAGAGAAATAAATTCATACATAGCCCAGAGGCTGAAATGGCAAAGTTCTGTTTAGTAGTGGATAGTATTTCCTATGTCTTTTCATTTCATTTCATTCATTTCATTTATTTCGCAAACAATGTCAAATTGTGTCGGAAAATCTAGTAAGCTATTACATTAAAATTACATACAATACAATACAAAACGTTTAAATGAATAGCAACAATGTCAATACTTATAGGCAAAAATCAATGTCAATACTTATAGATAAAAAATAATGTCAATACTTATAGGTAGGTACGTACACGTACATCAAATAAACACAGTTTTAATAATATTATGCAGCACAAAACAGAACATGTCAAATTAATTAAATAAGTGAAATACCTGAGTTGAAATATTGGAGATAACATAATATACATATTTACTAAATTAGTGAATGTCATCAGGATGTATCATTACAAAATTCATCTATAGAGTAGTAGCACCTTTTCAATAAGAATTCCTTTAAATCATTTTTAAACTTATATGTACTGTAAATGGATTTAAATCGAATAGGCAACTCATTGTACAGCTTGATAGCCTGGTATCGAACACTGTGTGTAGCTATTCTTATTATTCATTTCTTTTATTCAGTGCCATGTTAGTTTTATAATTCACATACTGAATGTTGACAAAATGTTTGTAAAACAAACAAGCCCGCCACATTGTGTAATATATTAATTTTCACGTGCACCAGATATATCAGTGCTTGGCTTACTTAGGTCATTCACCCTCATACATATCTATATCTACCTAAAAGTAGTTTAACATAGTTAAAATAGGTTTTAATAAGATGCCCTATCAGTGTGATGTGATTGCTTATAGGTACCTAAATGTCACAGCCAAAGTGATGTATTAATGATTATACATAATCACAGATCTTTATAATATATCAGGCGGGTACCTATTACCCAACATAAACATACATAGTCATCATCCCACATTAGGATTCCCTGCGTTTTGGTTATCAGGATCCCAGGATATTTGCAGATCATGCAAACATGTCCAACACCGTGAATTGAACCCGCACTTCCCAAGTTTCAGCCGGTACTTGCCCGCTGCGTCACATAGGTTGTCATAATGTGTAACTAGCAGCCGCCAACGGCTTCGCTTGCGTTCTACCGGAACAGAAATCGGTTCAACCCTTATGGGTTAATTAAGTAACGAACATCTAAACTTTCGCATTTATAATATTAAGGATACCAGACTAAATTGTCTCCTAAAATAATAAATGACAGAAAAAAATCTAAATTAGTTACGAAAACGAATCGGAGCACAACCAAGTCCGTGTCGTCCAATCCCCGCGGTGTTACAAAGCGCGGAGCCAGAAGCTCATGTGGGGCTCCTACAGCGGAACGAGCTCACGTGATCGCTAGTCATTATACATAATGGCTAGCAACATGGATTATGCATAACCGCTAGATTCAACACTTTGACTGTAACATACCCACATATTTATTAGCAGTTACATAGCGTGTTTAAGAAAATTGGTTTAGTGTGCTGCTAAGTGATTTATTGAAAATCCTTTAGGTTTTTTACAGTACTTTGTTAACGCTACATAAGTAGTCAATTAATTATCAACCTAATTAAGCCCGTTGTACATACATACATAAACACACGTCTTTTCCCCCAAGGGGTAGGCAGAGCCTCAAAGGGCCTCTTTTCACCGTGGGTGCACAGTCGCTGGAATATAGACGTGACAAGTGGTGAACTCATCGCCGCCATTGCTATCCATGGCCAACGCGGCTAACGCTTTCTTCCAGTCACACTCCTAAATAAGCCAGCAGCCAGGACAAATCCACACCAACACTCACTTCACACAATCACTTACCAACAGGTGAGATCGCGGTCAAACGAGAGTCTATTATTGTAAAAAAAAAAAAAAAAAACTTATTCCATCGAAAATTGCCTAACAAGTCCGGGTAATGTTGTTTGTAACATTAAGGGGATGGGCAGCAGCATCCACCAGAGTACTCAACACGAATACTGCGATCACCAATCCACCTGCCAACTGTAGTGATTATAGCAACGATCTTATAAATTAGAGATCGTTGGATTATAGCATTTCCTCCGTTGTAAAGCTCGCGCGATGGCGGTGGATGTAGGTGGCTCAAGACCGTTCGGCGTGGCTTCCTATGGGCGAGAGAGGCTGATGATAATGAAAACCCTGTCTTGCTTGTCAGTATAATTGTCGACCCAGTTTTAGAACCTGGTGGTAAACTGACCCTGAGCAGGAATTTGAAAACCTAATTTAATTTGACGACCTCTGTGGCGCGGCGGGCGAAGGTTCGTCTGCGACGCAGGAGGTTGCAGGTTCGATTCCCGCCTCGGAACAAATATTTGTACATTCTGCAGATATTTGTTCAGGGTGTTCTGGGTATTTTCTATGTATAATAAAAAAATATCTATCTATGTAATGTATTGTATTAAGTTATATCAGTTATGTTAGTACCCATAACACAAGCTCTGCTTAGCTTGGGGCTAGATAATGCTGTGTGAAATGTCCAGCATTTATTTATTATTTATTTATTTTATTACCCTGTCCCGATACTTGAAGTGATACCAAGTTTTTCTGATAGCTGATAGCTGCTTAGATTAGTTCTAAACATCTCCAAGAGATGGCAATAAGATGCAGTGTTGTAACGACTTCCTCTACCTTTATAAATTTCTGGTTTTATGGTAGATTTTTGATTATAACAACTTCCACAAGTCGGTGCTCTAGGCGTGGGAAAGCATTAGAAAGTATTTTTGTCATTTGATCAATCGCGTCACTGGGATCAGTGTTCGGATCAGACGCGTCATTCAGTTCCTAGTTCAGTCTCAGTTTAGCTGAACTAAGACGACGAAAGAGCCTATTCGTCGTCTTAGCTCAGCCGGGTTGATATCCTGCTAGGCAGTGTTTACGTCAATCTCTTCTATTTTGTTTTAGTCTTTAATGATATTCATCATATATATTTCGGTTTAAAGAAATTTATTCTCAAAAAGACAAAAAAGTTTTTTTTACAACTTGGTAAGCAAACAAGCTTACGGCCCACCTGATGGTAAGCAGATACCGTAGCCTATGGACGCCTGCAACACCAAAGGCATCACACGCTCGCTGCCGACCCTGAGACATGAATATGAAAAGATGTGCCTGTAATTTCACCGGCACCCGTACCCTTCAAACCGAAACACAGTAATGCAAGCACTACTGCTTGGCAGCAGAAATAGGTACGGTGGTAGTACTTCCCCGGACGAACTCTTTCACAAGAAGTTCTACTACTAACAATGTATGCCACTTGCATGAGAAAAACATATAACTTAAAAGTATTTATAACATAACAGTAGGTCTTTCGAGTAAATAAGTAGGCAGGTAGTAAGTAGGTACATTACTTGTACCTACATTGCTGTCATACAAAGAGCCCAAAACGGCATACTAAGAAACATAATAAACGCTCCATGGTTTCTAAGGAACATTGAACTCTATGAACATTTCGAAATCGACACAATAGCTGAAGAAATCAAACGATTCTCGACCGCTTACAAAGACATGCTTGATCGGCATCCAAACTTGCAGCTGAACTGACAACCATCAACTACCCCAAGAGGCTGAAAAGACACCACATAATTGAACTAGATTTATAAAAGAAGGAACTTCTCTTAGCTAGCTACTACACGGGCTTGTGCTACACTACACGGATGTTTGTATGGAGGTTTTCGTGGTGTTCGCTGTCCGTGGCGCTTTTCGTTTTTTCCATACAAAAATCCGTGCAGTGTACACCACACGCCGTGTTGTTTGTTAAATATGCAGATTCTAGCTACTGTATAAATACCAGTTTATCGATATCGAAAATATGAATCTGTGCTCAAATTGGAAAAGAATCGGTGATTTTAGTGGAACGCTTCTATCCTAAAGCCTCAAAACTCTGCCTAGCAACAATAAAAAATCACTTCACACAACGTTAATAAGGAAAAAGACAATGTTGTAATCGTAAGAGGTTAAAGAATCGTACGTAGACGAACGGTACCGCGTTGACCTTGGGATGTGCCGCGCTTGGCAACAGCGGCAGTGGGTTCCCGAGCGCTCCTAAATCTATGTTGAGTAGCGTCAGCAAACGTAAAATTGTGATACTCACAGAAAATGTGATTAACTTTTTGTCAAGGTGTTTGCCTCTGTTCTTGTGATTGCATTACTCAAAGTCAAAAGTTTATTGTTCACAAAAATCATTATTAAATCACAAGGATCATTTTGATTCGTCTTATAAACTTGAGGACCTCTGTAACCGGTGGAGATGCAAGAGGTTGCGGGTTCGATTCCCGCTACGGGACAAATGTTAAGATCTGCAAATATTTGTTTCGGGTCTGGGTGTTATCATGTTATGGTACCATGGTACTCTTAGTTCCTGATATCCACGACACGGGGAATCCTAGTGTGGGGTCATGACTACGGTTATGTGACTGTTAAGTGTTATGTTATGTTTAAAAAAAAAACTAAAATAACTCCTGTTCCAACTTGACCAAACCAAAAGAATCAGGGCAACAAACACGATATGATTTGATGATCCTTCTTACTAGGTAACCAAGGAGTAGTGCTCGCATTGCTGTGTTTCGGTTTGAAGGGTACGAGTGCCGGTGAAATTACAGGCACATGAGACTTCATCTTTATGTCTCAGGGTTGGGAGTGCGCGTGTGGTGCCTCTGGTGTATTGCTGTTGTCAGAAACGTTCCCACGAGGGAACTGAAATTCAGTTCCCTCGTGGGAACAACGTGGGTGAAACCGTGGGCCACCGCTAGTATGAAAATCTCTTGTTAGGATATGACGCTTTTTTTTCGATGGAGATATCGGTGGATGGGTTATGGCATTCTATGAGGGATGCCCAGCAGTGGACTTCTACTGGCTTATGATGATGATGATAATTTTCCTCACAGCCTAAACATGCATTATTTTTGGTACTCTTGAGAACGTGCCTTCTCAATTGATCCCAAAAGGTATCATTACACAGATCTTAATTTAGAAGTTACCTTGTTGCCAGAGCTTCATAAAAAAGCGTTAAGCGTTTACGACCGATAAACAGGATGGGTTCCGTATAGCGTGCTTATTATCTCAGCAATATCATCTTACTAATTTGTAAGATAAGATTATTGGGTCGTGGTGTATACCCATCCGTCTCCTCCCGTGGATTTCGTAAAAGTTATTGATATCCCTCCTGAGATGCATCTGAGGCCCAATTCTCTAATTTTAAAAACATTCCAATCACAATATAATCTCGTGTTAGTCGCTCTGTCTCGTACTTCGTATGCGAAGATTAAGTAATAGTTGCTACGTGGCAGTGCGACTGAAACGAGATTATATTGTGACTGGAATGTTTTAAAACTTAGAGAATTGGTCCTCTGAATGGTACCGGTTGTTGGAATCCCCCCTCGCGCTCTTCATAAACTCCCTTTCACGCACAATAGTTGATTGAAGAAACACGTTCAGTGATTGATATTTCTCTCCCCCATATAATGCGACGACGTCCACCGAATTCCTGCAACCGTGTTCGTCCTACACGGTCTACTACGTTCGTGGTTGCCCTCAAAAACCTTTATTTCCCTGCGGGTTGTATGGTCTGCCCATTGCCACTTTAACTTGTTAAGTTATCATTATCACATAACACCAAACAGTCATATACATAGTCCTGATCCCACACTAGGGTTCCCTGTGTCGTGGGTATCAGGAACTACGAGTACCATGGTACCACAACCCGGAACAAATATTTTCAGATAATGCAAACATAGTGAAACTCCGAGCACATCTCTAGTATAGTTGTAGGTGACGAATATTATGTAATTTCTGAACCATTGCAACATTGAATTATTCCTATTGAACCCTAGAATGTAGAGAAACCCAAGGTTGAGCGCATAATTACCTATGTACAATTAAAAACAAATTACAACAAATACCTACTTTAAGTAACTGGCTCGTTTATTCATTTACCTAATCTTAAAATCCTAAATCCTTATTACTTGAAAAATGTCAGTCACTTATCAGATAATAACTTTAGGTTGCTGTTTTATTTTTATTTCGGTCTTAAAACGTATTTAAATGCAGCAATTTTCGTGTGCATGCTCAGATTGCTCAGATTACGTAAAAAAAGTTGCAGTAATGGTCATTCGTTTATTTCTGAAGTCACTGGACGTTGGTAGGAGATTATAAGGCGGGTTCTAATTCTAATGTGGTGATGTGTCCTGGGGTGCGATTTTAAGAAGTCACTGAGTGACTAAATATCATCAAAAAGGCCGCAAATCACCGTTTTTCAGGAGATTTACTGGAGGAGGCGCTTGTATTAATATCATAGGTGTAAGAATTTTAGTAATCAATTAGAAAGTAGAAAAATTGCCGATAATCCCCGATTTCAAAATTTCTGTAGATTGAAATTCATTGATGACTGAAATTCTTATACCAAGGATATTAATACAAGTGCCTCCTCCAGTAAATCTCCTGAAAAACGGTGATTTGTTGTCTTTTTGATGATATTTAGTCACTCAGTTACATTCAAAAATAGCACCCCTGAAAATGATAACTTTTCATTTAAAAAACCGACTTCCGCCATTGTATTCGACTAAATATTTGGATGAAAAAAAATGATGAAAGAACCATAGTGGTGAAAGGATTATGATACTTTCTGAATGCAAATGCTTGGTTTGTTGCTGAAAATATAAAAATCGCCATATGTATGCCTACAATATTTGAGGAGTTCCCTCAATTCCTCACGGATTCCATCATCAGAACTGGATTCTGAAAAAAATGGGAATTCCTTTTTAAGGATTTTTGTGAAGTCTGTTAAAAAGTAGGAGTTACACAGTCAGTGTAGTTCAGTACACACCAAGGGCCTGTATTACTTACAAGTTTTGAACTCGCTATTCCGAATTCCGAATAGCGAGTCGAAATATAGGTTTTTTGCATAATGTCGCCGAGTTTCTCAAACAGTCCGCACAGTCCAGTCTTTCAAATACAATGGCAAATGGTAATGAGGATCATTTTGACAGCGTTAGCGCTATCTAAATCTTATGAAACTTGAATGGGGGAAACTTCTTGACCTAAATATTCCTCCTTTTAAGTTTCAAAAGATTTGGACAGCGCTAAGGCTGCTAGAATG
This sequence comes from Epirrita christyi, assembly GCA_951392215.1. Classification (NCBI taxonomy): domain Eukaryota; kingdom Metazoa; phylum Arthropoda; class Insecta; order Lepidoptera; family Geometridae; genus Epirrita; species Epirrita christyi. The sequence goes on from OX595850.1 coordinate 13,348,294, forward strand.
ATCCCCATTGTTGCCATTTGCCACTTTAATTGGGGTGTAGTTCATTATCACCGAATGTATTTAATTATTGCACATGTACGTTTGGTAGTTGTTTCTTATTGTTAGGTTGATAGGCACATGAACACCCTTAGGGCGCTGTAATATTTGTGTAGAGATATCATTAAAATTAAATTAGGTAGGATTTGAATAGGAATGTCATACAAAAACGTATATTTCGGTATAACGATTGGAAAACTTGTAATAGGCCTTATTAACTATTATTAATTATTAACCTAAAGGCGTCGCGCGCCATGTATAATTAGGTACCTACATTACTTTTCAATTAAATGATAGAAAATACTAAGAAATTTAAGATTGCCTATATATATTCTTATATAATTTTTTTTTTCTATTTTTGTAGGACATCTGTTGCTATTAGACTTTTGCCGTTTCGTGTCCGGCCTAAGAATAGAACCTTCCCTCTTTTCCCGTGGATGTCGTAAAAGCCGACTGAGGGAATAATCTTTTCTTTCTTCCTTTTTCTTGGTATAAACCAAGAGACGGGCAGCAGCATCCACATGAGTACTAAACATGAATACTGCGATTAACAATCCGCCCGCCTAGCGTGGTGATTAGGGCAGTTCCCCCCGTTGTTCAAGGGGGAAGCTTCGTCCAGCAGTGGACGCTTAAGGCCAAAGCACACCGGATGCGTATGCAGCATGTAACATAGACACGCGCGTCTCTACGTATGTACACGCTTGCGTGCACGTCACGTAAGCGGTGTGCCATGTCTCATAGAGTTCCATACATTACAACGTCGTGGTACGTCTACACGTATGCAGCCGGTGTGCTGAGGCCTTTAAGGCTGAATTGATGATTAGACTCTTGCAAAACTGCTTACATGGGTGTCATCAATCGAATTAAGTACGACATTTAAATCAAATTAATGATATTCCTTGTCAGTTTCTCGTTACCACGCAAACTAGCAACATCTAACAAACTTAGAATAAATTAGTATAGGTACACTACGATTTCGTATCTTGTAGTTAGGTTACCAATGATGATTTTGTATTTATCAACGTATAGATACGAAACTGGTACTTGCTGAAGAAATTACTTACCACGATAATGTTCCTATAAATTATGCCAAATTATGGCCGCGTGGCCATTATAGTAGATAAATTTTATTCGAGATTTTTAATTCGAGAAATTTCATTAAAAAAAAATCATTCGAGAACTTTAATTTACAAATATTGAGCCAAAACAACTTTGTCCTAGGCTCCTGGTATGAAAGATATTCCAATATAGTTACTAATTGAATTTTTGCAGACTGTACCTACTTCAATAGCAAGTTGGTCACAGGATCTATTAGTAATTCGAAAACTGCCTAAAAATTTACAGGATTTATTAGTAACATCAAAGTTCACAGGGTCTAAACCACAGGATCATCAGCGGCATGTGTGTAGGTGCAAATAAGATAGACCAAAAATTAGGGAGTGTCACTTCTAGCAGTTATTCTATGCTAGTGGCTTGCCTTGTGTAACCGCTCTGTGCTTTGCCTGAGTAAACGTTGCTATGCAAATATTGAAGCCCAAGCCTTATCAGACTACAGAACAGATGGAAATGTCAGACCTAACTTCAGGTCCTTTCTAGACAATAGAACCATAAAACTGGGTTGGACCTTTCCTTGGTCTTAAGGATATAATAGACATAATCGGCCAAAGTCAGACGGAAATCTCGTAATTATATTCAAACCACACTGAAAGTAGACCGAATCGAGACTTACTTATGAATTGAATGAAAATTATCCTGACTGACATTCGGAATGGAGTTTTCGAATTTCACTCAAATTCGTTTAGCCGTTTGAGCGTGAAGAAAAAGAAAAAAAAAAAGTGAAGTGTGTGTGAAGTGTTTGACAAACATTCTCAGAATTTTCGCATTTATGATAAGGTTTATGAATTCATCATTATTCATATTAATTTATTTCAAATCATAGGGACTTTATGAATACTTAGGTCCAGATAAATAGAACGTACTTCACGGTGACTAAGTCCAAGTCTTAAGTGGGGTTTACACGGGTCGATTTTCGTCGTGCGGCTCGTCGCTTCACAAATCGCCTCACCAAGCCGCATCGCTAGCCCATTTACACTAGTGACTAAAATCTCATGCGGCTCGGTCACTTCCTTCGAAAATGTTGAGAAGAATAGGTGTTCGTGCCGGAATTGAAATAGTTAGTTATTCAATTAATCAAGAACGATCTGTACGTAGAATCGCAGTAGTGAAACAACGTGCACGAAACACACCTTCATGCGGCGGGCGATTGCCTACAACATCGTTTACACGGTCGATTTTGGTCACCAGCTGCATGTGGCCGGTCACCGCGCAGCCAAAGTCGGATGCTACCCAACTTTGGGGCTTGCGGCTTTAGTCACTTGCGATCTAGTCGAATTGCCATTTAGACGGTCTATTTTCGCCGCGCGGCAAAAATCGTGCGGCTTTAATCACCCGTGTAAACCCCACTTTACTTTGAAATCGTCCCTGTCTCTCTCTAATACGCGTGTTTTAACATTTGTGTGACAGTGACAGAGACAGGTCTAAGCATTAGTACGTGCTAAGTAACGTCTATTTATCTCGGCATTAGTTTCGTTAATTCGTTTACATCGTAGAGATATAGATATATATCTATAACTATAGATAGAAAATTCGTTAAGACAAAAAAAAACAAGTACATAGGCGAACTTAAGAGAGAGAGAGAGACTAGAGGTAACAGGAGGTGACTTTAGAGGTATGACACAGATTAGAAAAAAAACACTACACAGACTCCGGCAGAATTGTGACAACTAGCCACAGATACCATAAACTTAGGAGTGAAATGAAGTGACCTTTATTATATTCGTATTTTCTAGGTCGCAGACAGCTCGACAACCTTTAGCCTGTTTAAGAGCTGCTAGACAAAATAACCAAGCTTCTAATAACTAGAATATTGTATAATGACGCGGGCTTGGCAACCGTAATGCAAATTACACATTAGCGTTTATAATCAGAAACATATTGGAGTTGTAATAAAAAAAGTCGGCAAAGCCATATGCATGACTGGCGGGCGGTTCATTGAACTCGAAACGTACAACTATGCAGTTGTAAAAACTTCATACCTAATCCCAGCAACACAAAGGTCTGAAACAATGGATGCAATGGCATACAAAAAGGTGTTTTTTAACCGTTTGATTGTTTCGTCATTTCGTTCTTGACATTCTGAGTAATAGCTTATAATAAATAATAGTAACGTATAGAAGTCATTTACTTTTTGAATCTGTGGGCATGTCAAATCAATACTGAACCTTGGGCGTGCTGACTCTAAGTTCACTATGTGCTCTTGGCAAGCAAACAAGCATACGGCCCACCTGATGGAAAGCAGTTACCGTAGTCTATGGACGCCTGCAACACCAGAGGCATCACACGCGTGCTTGCCGTCTCCGAGGCATAAATATGAAAAGTCTCATGTGCCTTTAATTTCTCCTACCGTTCTAACCGAAATACAGCAATGCGAATACTGCTTGGCGACAGAAATGGGTACGGTGGTAGTACCCCGGACGAACTCTTTTACAAGAAATTCTACTACATCCAGTTCACATAAGTACACTGTATGCTCAATCCCATTTCACTAAATTACATGAATACGTCCAGTATCCCCACCTCGGGCACAATTTACGAGATACGAAATGTTAGCAATTCTAAAGTTAGCATAGATATCCTATGGATGCATATGCATCCAATCCAATCAAGCATCCAATGATGGATGCTAACATTTCGTATCTCGAAAATTGTTGCATGATACATAGCCAAATCGAATTTCAAGTTAGCTATAAGAGCTCATTTTACATTGCAAACTGACGTGCTACGTTAAGTGCACGTAGCACGTCCTACAGACGATTGTTGCATGCAACTTGCACAAAAATTGGGCATAGGTTATGGCAAGCTATAAATTATTTGATATTAATCCGTTGGCTCGGACGCGTGTTACCAAATGTGTAACAATAGGCTGTTTCGAATTATTGGGAACACCTCCTTAACAAGTGAAGTCGTCGACTTGTTGTAATCTAAACACTTCGTGGTATTCGTGTTGCTAGGCAGCGCGCCGAGACGGGACGTCTACTCTACCTGCAGTCCAAAATCTCTTTATAACCGACAGTCAAAATAAAGTTCGGGTCATGTTTCGATCTAGTCTAGATCCTAGGGTCTATGCTTGCCACTCCTATACATGTATCTAGGTTCCTGCTATCTAGGTTTTATATTGATAGTTATTTCAAACAAATTGAATCGTCAAGAGAAAACACCAAACTTTCTCCCTGTTAATTTGCATTTCAGATTGAGATAAGATAAGATAAGTTTATTTGCCAAAACATTGTAAATACAATAAGGTCTTAAACTAGAAAAAGTCCAATATGTTCTACCTTATAACTAGGCATACAAATTTTCACATGGGTAATATGATTAATATAAAAACAATAAAATTAGAATAATAATAGAGATTTAAACAATGAACTAAGTAAAATAAAAATGGCAATAATTTGGTTAATCAATAAAAATTATAATTGAAAATCCCTGTATTGTAAAAATTGATTTAAAGAATAATAGCATCTACCCATCAGCCATTTTTTTATTGTTCTCCTCCTATACTGACTTACTGACCCGTCGCACAAAAAATAAAACTGCAATTGTCCCTCCGGTTGCAGGACTTCGTATTTGTTTTGTGACACAGGCAATTCAAATACTTGTTATGCAGCAAATAGGGTTCAGAACTGGTTTGGTCATAAAGTTTGGATACTTAGGCCTGTATTCTAGAACTAAACTCAAACAAAATTAAGACTCAAGTATAGACTTTTTGATAAATTTCAATGAGAAACTGTCACATAATCTATATTTGAGTCTCGATTCACGGTTGGAATACGGACCTTTTCATGCATGATCTAGAAATTTGTTTTAATCGGTAATTCTTTCGTTGGTTTTCTTTTGATGTTTTTAAATATGTAATTTAAATTTAAAAAAAGTAACTTACAATTTAGAACCACTACTAAATAGAAGAAGACCTTCTAATACCTACATAAAAAAATATCGCATTTAATATTAATACGAATGTACAGCACAAATAGTATTATTAATCGGCTCTTTTTTATACGAGAAAATCTATGGGTTTAATAATAATGTTTAAAATATACCATTAGATTCACAGGCTAAAGATGCGTTTGCGATCTTTAAAATGTTCACATTTATTCTGGCTCAATTGGACTGTACCATTGATTTTGAACAGAGAAAATGGAAGAACGGCCCCTTGTTAGTCCAAGGCTACCCAAAGATGTGCCAGTGAAATGAATGTATTTACGACTCGTACGTGCATAGCAACAATGCTTCATTTACATAACTGGGCTCTGAACCGTGTTTTTAATTAACTTTTAGGCTGCGGACAAACGGACGTTTGCTTTTTGTTCCATTTTGGCGTAAAACGTGATTTCTAAACTGAATTAGGTGATTACACTGATTGTCGCTGTAACCTTGGCGGCAGTTTCAACAGGAGTAGTTACTGATAGATCCTGTGGCTTAGATCCTTTGTACTAATAGATCTCTTATGCTTGTCTTATGATTATCTTATATGAATTTAGTTACTGATAGATCCTGTGACCAAAGGATTATTTTAATTAAAAAATTGTTACTTACTAATAATAGATCCCGTATGGGTATTTTAGAGAAGTTAAGTACAGTCAAGAATTAAATATCTACCTTTACTTAAATACATACTATACTATAATATAAATTTATTTAAAAAAAATCTCGATTAAAAATCTCTTATGAATAATCTCAACTATATAATCTCGAATAAAAGATTTCCTGCCTGCCTTATTTTATTACGTCGCCAAATTCGAAATCAAAATGTGCGTATTGCTTTGTGTTCATCGAAATCAAAGTTAATCTTTCGCTCCGAACGATAACCACATAACGGTGTCTTGGAACTAGTTTGAGCTGATGAAATTATGATAAACCAGTCTGATGGACAATGTGGATCAGTTTTACGTATAAACTAATATTATCTTTGGTTATATCGCTGAAGGAAAGTTCTTTCGAGGCTAGAAATGAAGTAATGCAGATTGTCGTAACATCCACGCCCATTTTGTGTCAGTAATCGGAAACAGACCCCATCGAGGTTATCTGGAAGAGAATGTTTTTTAGCATTAAGTTCGCCTTTGTACATCTTTTATGTGCAATAAAGTATTTTTAACAGACTTCCCAAAAAAGGAGGAGGTTCTCAATTCGGTTGTATTTTCTATCTATCTATCGAGTTCGAAAATCACGAAATTATGTTCTATTTTCTTTTTCGGTATGGAAGAATGTAATGATACCGCGATCCCGGAAGGCTATTCTCTATCTCGCGTCAGGATTGCAACAGGCGTAAATTGTGCGATCATTGCTGTCAAACGTCACTTTTCTAATACATAACTTTTAATTTAAAAAACCGACTTCCGCCATTGTATTCGACTATATATCTGGATGAAAAAACCATAATGGTGAATGGGTTATACTCTTTCTACAGATACTTTCTGAATGCAAATGCTTGATTTGTTGCTGAAAATATCAAAATCGCTATATGTATGCCTACAATATTTGAGAAGTTCCCTCAATTCCTCATGGATTCCATCATCAGAACTGTATTCTGAAAAAAATGGGACCAATCTGGAAGTATATATACTTAGTATATTCAAATAAAAAAAGAATTTTTCAAATCGGTTTATAAACGAAGGAGATAATACATTAAAAAAAATACAACCGAATTGAGAACCTCCCTTTTTGTGAAGTCGGTTAAAAAGTTACCGTTTGACAGCAATGATCGCACAATTTACGCCTGTTGCAAACTTATCGCGAGATAGACAATAGCCCTGCCGGTATGGTTCGCGTGTGTTCAAATCAGAGCCTTGATTGTTAATCAGTCAGCTATCAAGTGGAACTGCTTTGGATTTTGTATACATACATTATACAGACAGCTGGACTGTCTGTCTGTCACGTCAATAAGTAGCAGCAGTTCAGGGATCAGTTACACAGCAGAGGTCAGCCCCTACCTGGAGGTCGCTTGATTCACGATAAAGCCGCAGCAGATGGGGGTCGCCACCGCGGCTGTTTGTAATAACTCGCGTGATTTAATAAGGATGTCTAGTTAGCAGCGTTTCAGTTCCCTGTAATTGATAGCGGGTAAATCATGCTAGGCTAAACTTGACCGCAAATAATTTACGTAAATTCATACAAATTCTGCGGTTAAATACGACAACGGTACGTCATTCTCATCAAAAATAAACCATTGTCGAGTCAAGACTGCATGGCGTCGACATGAGTTGTCATTTTTTGGATCAGTGTTCTTTGAAACGTTGGTGACGGACTTTTTTCTGCTTTTTCTAAAGGAGACGTCGTCTATTTTTATTTTAAGTATTTCAATTTCTAGTGTTTTTTCAAGTTATATCGTGTAATTTTGGAGGCATTTTAACTGGTGTAGCTTATAAAGAGCACATGGTAGTGAATTTAAATAAAAGTGTACTTATTGCGTAAATCTATTCGCGACGTAGTGGTATCGGACGTAACGGGAACCAATCGTCTCTTCGAAGGGGGTAGAAATTGTCCACGAACTGCCATCGCTTAACTAAAACATGACTTAACCGAGGACTATAACGACTTGATATTATATTGAATTGCATAACATACCTACTTGACATTGGCAAAATTAAGAAGATTTCCTTCAGATGACATAATTAAAAAAAAAAAAAAAAGTTGGTGACAATCTCCTTGCTGGCTATAAAATGTACAGCTGTTGGCACACCTCTGCGTATTGGATGAACATTTTCAAACAACGTCTCGCAAGCCACGTCACTTATGAGTGATGATGACGCAAACCCTATCTAAATTCCTGGTAATTTGTATGGCTTTCCAAGAATATGAAACATATGAGGTTCTGGTAAATAAACCCCATGGTAAATATAACGACGATACTCGCAACCTTAAACCTTAAGCTACGCAATATGACAAATGAAATGCACTGGCATTACAAACAAGAAATTTAATGAGCAATTCACATAACAACCTTAGTTGCTAGTTCGTGTAACTTCCCCGAAGCTCGTAGGTGATGTTGGGAGGTAACAAAAAATAAAAATAAATGAAGAGCTGTTCCAGTTCCGAGGGATAGTGGTTTAATCCAGTTTGGTGGAGGAAAAAATTGGACAGGCTTTGTCCGCTAGCGGGGGCATGTAATGGTTTACGATGTTGATTAAATCGAGCGGAAAGGTTATTTGGGATACCTTATTTAACTAGCTTCTTTGATGGCGTAGTTAGTTGCCTTATTCGTACATTTCCTGCTTTCCACTAACTAGCCGCCCTTATTTTCCTTTGGGGGAAAAATAAAGTATAGGTATATATTTTACTTGCTTGTGTTCTTGTTTATGTTAATACATAAATATATTTTTATTAATAAAAGCCCAGCATGCAACATGAGTTGCATTCATTTTGAACTTATCTCAGTAACCCATAGTATTTGATAACTGTCAATTACCGTCCAATGAAGTGGAATAGGTCAGAGGTGGTGTTACCACACTATGCTATCTATCTATAGGATCTCAAACTGAATTAAATATTGCGAACCACTCGGCGAACGGTCAGAGTAAGCCAGCTGATCGTTGTTTCATTCCACGGCCCTCTGGGTTATGGGCCCAGCACGCTTCTACTGCGCCAGCTTGGGTGATTAGCCTCACGAAAATCGGTCACACGTGCCTCTTGCGTTTCCATTTATTCTAGCTCGTACACTACTTAGATTGTGACTGCTTCCAGGTTTGTAATCAGAAGCACGCACGAATTCATTCCATATGATTAAGTTTTCAGTTAGTCTATTTTTAGTTCTCTTTTAATGGAATACGTTGGAATAGCATTGTGAAATCCAGTTGAGTTATTCATTTTGAATACGGCCACGAATTAAATGTTTCACGCGTATAGGGACAAGCATTACCTATTAACGACTTAATTAAAACGTAATCTCGAGTTCGCGTTCATGCTAAAGAAATTTTATTCATGATTTTATGAAGCGGTTACCCTAGATATTATCGCACGGTAGAGTCTCCCAACGGATAGATCTCGAGTAACAAACGGAGGCGAATGAGGCACATTCGAGATGCTATCACAAATCACGTTCTACACAATCATTATTATGTGGATTGGACTGTGTTCAGATTCCTCATGTTGATTGGCCCATGTCATGAATCCTTAACATTCTAACGTATAATGAGTTTGAACACATGCGAAGTAAAAACTCTATTAAATTGTCAAGTAGTCGCATGTCATCGATCGCCGTTTCCGCGCGTCGTCTGGCCGTTCTTCTTTGATTGCATTATTTAATCGCTTATCGAGCCGGTAATCTAGGGCACACAGTGATTCACGTTTCAACTATCGCTTGAATACGGCCTGCAATTCTGCAATTGCGGAGTTGGTAATCGTCTTCTCGTGTGATGTGTCAGCGGCGCACTTCTTTGTGTAATTGGATTTGTTTAGGTTGTTGCTCTTTGTCTTGCCGTTTTCTTTGTTGCTATACGATATTAGCATGTCTGCCCGATACAGGGATAACTAACTTTAATTAGCTAGACATGACTTTAGTTGCAGAAGTTGTCTGTTTTTTTTTCGTTGGTAAGTTTTATGTCCGGTCTAGCGTTTAACTTCCCTTGGCTCATTTAGTAAAGGATTCTCGATAATGGATGATGTTTTTGTTGGATGTTTGTCTGTTTGCCCTACGGAATCGATAGACGGAGCAACTCTTCCGGTTTTTTTTACATTTTTTATGGGTTTATAGCTTCTTCGAGAATGTGTTTCAGTTAGTTAGTCGATTCGTTACCCTCACGCAAATTTCGTTTATTACAACAAATTAATTCGCCCAGTCCGAGTCGGGCTCGAGCACAGAAGGTGCCGTACATGGTAGGTGTAGTTCGTTGATAAAAGAACAAATCTTGCAGTCAACTGTGCATGAATATTGTGTGGAGAAAAGACGTTTGAAAATTAGTAAAGAATAAAATGTTACAGATTATCGAAATTAAACTAATTTGTTGACTGTTTATGGGAATTAACGAACGAATGAGATACAGTGGGCAGCGCGTAATTTTCGCATATTTACCGTAACATGATGAATTTATGACATAAAAATACTAGGTAAGTTGTAATTTTTTAATTTTTTTTCATTCGTTTGCTCCGCTTTATTAAAGTATTTGTAGAAATGTTATAGCGACTCTTTAGATATTAGGCATCAACAATTTTATATAAGTACTTAGATTTTTTTTTTTTCGTGGGCGCCAGGACATGACAGACAGACAACTGAAAATCGATATGTTCTATAAATTCAATATAAAGACGCTTTACTTGAGCCTAGAAGTTCCCATATTAGAATCTGGCAATCAAAGCGTTTCTTTTGATTGTATTGTAACGCTACGTTAGATCAGATGCGAACAATGCTGCGTTATACCTACCATGGCAACAGGCCATTATGTAAATGGCTCTTTTTTTCGGCTACCATATATATATCGCTTTGTGAAATTGCTGTGATTATGATCTTTTTTCATCCATCCAATCATCGTCTTCAGTGTCTGCGACATTATTTGCAACTTAGTGATTTCAGCCAGAAGAAACGAAGTATGTATTTTGTTATTTTTAGGGTTCGGTACCTCAAAAGGTACTAACGGAATCATTATAGGGCCATTATCGTCTCGTCTGTCTGTGTCACAGCCTATTTTCTCCAAATCTAGTAGGCGATATTATTTGAAATATGATACTGTGTATAGTGTTTATATTACCCAATCACGGAATGATAGCGTAAATAAACGAATTCTGATTCTGGGATTTCATTTACGCGGGCAAACTAGAATAAAAAAAAACTAATGTTAAGTGCTTCATTAGTGACGTATCAAATGCCCTTTCATTTGATGACCTGGTTATGAGAAACACAATTTTTTTATTACTTATATCAAAACAAATGGTTTAAAATTTATTAAATAAAATAAATTAAAATCGAGCATTTCCTCACCCTCTCGTTAACTCAGAAAATACTGAGTCAAATTATAAAAAAAATACGCAATATTAGGCTTCACTCATAGTTTACAGGAAAAAACCAACGAAAATCTTAAATCTTTATATTCCCATGCGAATAAAATGTGTTGTCTGACCCTTAATTCAACTGGCCTAGCTAGTGGTTACTATGGTAGCCTACTTGCACGGAACCCTCTCCACGCTAGTCTGACTCGCACTTGGCCAGTTTATTTTTTTGGGGTCACATCTTGCAACCCAATTCTTTATTATTTGAACACATTTTCATGTTTCATGTTGAAGTATATTTGAGAGATCAACGAACTTTGCGACAAGTCTCTGCACTCTGAATTGAGATTACCATAATCAGTCTTGAAGCATACAGCTTCAAGACATGATAAGGTCTTGACTTTTTGGAAGCGCGGACCGTTGTTAAAGACTGTTGGATAAATTACTCACATTTCAAGAAAACGTCTCGGAAAACTAGAGCAGTATCATTAAAGCAGACACGAATCTTGCAGAAACTGTTTTTCAAGGCAAATCTCCAAGGTTCCTCTCAAGAACTTAGATACTCGGTCGACATCAACGTAGTACATTGTAGTATTCTGGTGGTAAGTCGCTTCAGACAAGTAGCAACCGAAGCGTTAACTATAATCGAAAGCGCTTAGTAAAATACAAAGGCACATAAACCATTAAAAATAAAATGGTCAATAGCGAGCGAGACTTGCCCTGAGGGTTCCGATCTGTAAATTATTTCGAAATCGTCATCAAGAGTCCTTTTTGAATTTAATTTACTTTTCCCTACAAACTTGGGGTAAAAAAGTAAAAATTGCTCAAATATAGACATATCATTTATTTGTGTCACAAAGCCTCCAGCGTTCCAAATTTTAGGATTGTGAGGTTATTGGAAGTGCTCTAGATGTTTAATTTTTGTGATTTCCATTCAAAAATTAGACATTCATTGCCATATAACGACGGGGTGGTATCGGACAAAACGGTAATATAACAATTTTTAATGCATTGTGTTAGAAGTTTGGTTTTTTAGGACTCTCTATGGTCACGGACCTTTATATTGGAGGGTTCATCCAGGGAACCGTGTTACTCGTTGGGAATATTTCTTCGGTGTAAGTTTCAAAATGATACCATTAGCCGTTCCTGAGAATAATGATCTTGACAAACAGACGGACGGACACTAAAGTGGTCCTAGAAGGATCCCATATTTCTTGTCGAGTCACGGTACCCTAAGGTCAAGGTCAACGCTATTTGATTAACGCTGTCGTTTAACGTTACGCTCCGGTTTCTATGTCTAGGGGAAGCTAAGAGCCGTGAAAAATTGCAGGTTGTTTTAATATTTCGCCCACGTTCAAAGACGCCTTTTAGATTTCGCAATCGCCATGCGTTATAAATTATGTTCGTGAGTTTACACCTTCTAGTCGCTAAGGCACCTTATTCTGTCGTAACGTAACTGTTATCGGTAGATCCGTCTTCGAATGAACAGTAAAAAATACATAATTTCAACTACCTACCTTGTGCAAAAAGTTCTATAATCAATCTCGAAAACAAATTTGAAATTCGAACTTTTCGATCTAGGTATTTTGTTCGGGTTAGTATCATTTCGTCTAAAAAAGCAGCTGGTCTAATTAGCAATTGGTCTAAAAAGTAGCTGGTCTAACTGCAAACTGGTCTAAAACTTAACTGGCAGATGGTCATTTATTATTTAAATTTTTATTAAGTATATATTTATTTCATTATATTTAATAATATTTATTAGACCACTTGCTAGACCAGCTACTTTTTAGACCACTTGCTAATTAGATCAGCTGCTTTTTTAGACGAAATGATACTAACCATTTTGTTCGAAGACTTGCATTTATCACCGTTTTTAGGTTTCCATTTTTTAACAGGAAAAAACAGGATCCTTAAATAGGGTTACTATGTTGTCCGCTTGTCTGTCAAGCAAAAAATCCGAGTAGTTACTGACTTACTGATGATCTGTGGTTTAGATCCCTTGTGCTAATATATCTCTCATGCTTATAATTTAGTTACTGATAGATCCTGTGGCTTAGAACCCTTGTGCTAATAAATCCCTTTGGTCCATTTTCATAACTGTTTTTCATAACCAGCTACGAAAAAGGCAATTTCCTTCCCTGTTTCATAACTAGTTATTAAAATGGACCTTTTGTTCCCTTTTAATAACTGTTCTCCTATGCTTATAATTATGTTACTGATAGATCCTGCGACCAAGGGATCTGTTTAAAATTATTATTTTAACTAAAAATTTGTTACTAATAGATCCCGTGTGGGTTTTTCAGAGAAGTTATGTACTTACAGTCAAGAAACAAATATCTATATTGATATCGCTTGTACATTGTTCAAGTTAAATAAAAGCTTGTAAAAAATAACATGGTTCAAAAAAAAAGCTTGGTGTTATTATTTTAGCTCTAAACACGTCTGCACCTGATGTGACGAGAGAGGACATACGCAATGTGGGTTTGATTTTAATAATTACCTATTTGAATGGACGTCATGAATTTGTAACCGTAGATGATGCCATCTTCCTCTAAAAACTAATGGCACATAATACAATGGTACACTGTAATGTAATTACATAATATGTTCCTCTCCCACTCACTCAGTGACTTAAAAAAATCGCACTCCTGCAGGGCGATTCTAAAACGTCGGAAACGTTTCCGATCGGATTCGTTAGTTTTTCATTTCGATGTGGTAAGTGACTAAAACAATTTTCTCTAGTAAAACACAGTAATATACAATATTTATGGTTTTTTACTGAGTTTTACTTGAGAAAATTGTTTTAGTTACTTACCACATCGAAATGAAAAACTAACGAATCCGATCGGAAACGTTTCCGACGTTTTAGAATCGCCCTGCTGAACTATACCCTGATTTTTAATTTGAGACAATTTTTGTAAACAAACAAATGTCAAGATATGCCACTGTGAGTACAAGTGTCATGTATGTGTGTCATATGTGAATTTGCACGTATGCTACACAATCATGACACTTATACTCACAGTGGCATATCTTGACATTTGTTTGTTTACAAAAATTGACTGATATTAAAAATCAGGGTATATGTATTATAATGGTAAAATCAATTGACGGATAAAATATGCTATTATTAAATATCTCGCATTGTACGTTGCCGTTGTCATGACGTTCAGCATGGGTGACGTCAAAGGTAAAGTACCTAGTGTAGTTATCTTTGTTGTCATTTGGATCGAGTCCGCTTAAACCGGCGTGAGGTAAGTGGGGCGTGAGATTTATTATGATACTAGCATTTGCCCGCGGCTCCGTCCGCCCGTGTTGGACCTCGGTCCCTGCAGTACGGGCGTCGCCAGGTTTTAGTTTGGGGGTTTTGGTTATGAAAATGAAATAACAGTAACTTTTCATTTAAAAAACTGACTTCCGCCATTGTATTCGACTAAATACTTGGATGAAAAAAAAAAGGATGAAAGAACCGAGAAGCGGTGAAAGGATTATGATACTTTCTGAATGCAAATGCTTGGTTTGTTGCTGAAAATATCAAAATGACCATATGTTTGCCTACAATATTTGAGGAGTTCTCTCAATTCCTCATGGATTCCATCATCAGAACTGGATTCTGAAAAATATGGGACCAATCTGGAAGTATTGTATATTGTATTATATATTAAGTATATATCTATTCAAATAAAAAAAGAATTTTCCAAATCGGTTCATAAACGCAGGAGATATGAGGTAACAAACATTAAAAAAAAAAACGAATTGAGAACCTCCTCCTTTTTGTGAAGTCGGTTAAAAATGTACACGAAATGACATTAATATCCATGTGACAAAAACTGCCGGCCTAACATTTTGAACATTTCGGGGGGGTTTGAACCTCCAAACCCCATGATACTAACTTGTGTTTTAAGAGATATTTTGATTTTGTAGGCACTATCCTAGTGGCTTTTTTATATTGCTCGCCAGTGTATTTTTGATATTTTCTGGAAACAAATCCAGATTGCAGTGCTGTTATCTCCAACGACGGATCTCTTAGTGATGACATTACATCAGTTGGATGATCAGTTTAATTTATTTTCCGGTCATATGCCTAACCGCAATGCTTTGTTAAATGGAAATTAATAACAAGTGTGTATTTATTAATTTACATTTTATTAGCTCATGGTACGCTCCACTTCGATAGTTTTATTATTTAACTAGCATTTGCTCGCGGCTCAGCCCGCGTGGAACTTGTATCATAAATTCAAATCAAATCATAAGAATTTTATTCATTGAAATCAAAAGGATCATTTTGAATCGTCTTATGAACTAAAATTACTCCTGTTTCAACGCGACCAAGCCTAGAAGAATCAGGCAACAAACACGGCTTGGCTTACATAAATGGTCCGTCTTACCACTAGGTGAGAAGCGCCTGTGTGGTGCCTCGGAGCAAGGAGTTTCTGATACATAGTAAATGAGAACTTAAAAACCTTAGAAAAGTAGCCAAAAGTAAATAAACAACAAAAAATATGCAAGACAGCACACACTACGCTTGTTAAAATTATAGTATATTTTAGTATATTCTGATGTATAAGCTATAATACTGTGAAGTTTCATCAAAATCCGTCGAGGAGTTTTTGCGTGAAAGAGTAACAAACATCCATCCATCCGTTCATCCTTACAAACTTTTTACATTTATATTATTAGTAGGATCTAGAAATCATAGTTTATTGAGGCCTCGGTTTCCTGGTGTACGATAGTTAGAAATCTCAGATCTAATAGATAAATCTAGAATAACCAAGGAGTTTTTTTTGTGACCCTTTTTACCTTACCTTTTTACCTTAGAATGCAGATGGTAGCGATTCTAGGGTGCGATTTTTTTAAGTCATCGAGTGACTAAACGTCAGTAAAATTGCAGTTTATTCCACGATTTCCAAATTCCTATACATCTGAACCACATTGATGACTATAATTCTTATACCTATTATATTAATACCTTCGAGCAACACGGAAGGGAGTAGCCATTCGGAGCGTTCCCCTCTGTCAAACTATAAGCTAAAGTAGGCATTATGCGTTCAGTAAAACTACCTAGTTGTTATTCTGTGCAAGGTTTGTTAGTGTGAGTGTCGTCATTACTGTGTTGTATTTGGATGTGTATATGCGGAATTGCGCTTGTGTGCACATTCCCCCCCGCAAAAAATGACAGAACTATTTGAATGGTAATATATCGCTAAGGCTACTCCCTTCCGGCCCGCGGCAGGAAGTCCGTGTTGCTCGAAGATTAATACAAGTGCCTCTAGTACATCTCAAAACAGTGATTTGCTGCTTTTTTGATGATATTTAGTCCGTTAGTGACATTCAAAAATCGCACCCCAGTAATTCTATAAATTTAAACAGCGCTAAAATTATCGCGCTCCCTTTTATTTCAGTCTATTAGAAAGGGCGCGCGATAATTTTAGCGCACATTAAACTTGATAATACTACACAGAATCCCTACCACTGTTCTTGGTTTTTGAGGTATTGGCTTCATATACAAGCTAAACGCAGCGGGCTATGGAGAGAACCATGCTCGGAGTTTCACTACGTGATAAAATCCGAAACGAGGAGATCCGTAGAAGAACCAAAATCACCGCAATCCCTTTTGAAATCTCCTCGTACTGGTCTTGAGTCAAAATTATATCAATGTCATACACCTCCATGACCGAGGTAGCTTCTCTGTTGATCTGTGAAACAGACAACTTCTATGTACCACCCGTACATAGAAGTTGTCTGTTTCGGATTGACTGTTGTAGGAGACGTGCAGTTGGTCCTGAGTAAGGTTTTGTGAGACATTTGCCATCTGTGCAACCACAGCTTGTTAAGGCGGGCTTATCCAAGAAGTTTATGTATTTCGCGCTACCTCAGCCCCCGCATTTGAGCGCGCGACGTATTTATTTACGCTCCCGGCGGCGGCGCGGCAAGCCGTGCACCACTTGACCTTACGTGACCGCGTACGATATTTTAGTGCCACAGTACAGAAAATCAAGCAGTAGGTAGTTATGTTATGTGCTTACTAACTTCAGGTAGGTAATATTGATAACATTTGTTCTAGTATTTTTATTACTTATTATGTGTTGATCTAGATACAGTCACAAAGCTTAGGACATTAAAATTTAAAATTAATCCAGACTAAAAATTAAATAAAAAAACTTTGGTTCCGTGTGGTAGGTACATACAGCTTTTCGATTCAGCAGAACACAGAGATAAAAAATAGAACTGGTACAAGTAACAATTATATATTTATTTTGAAAAACATCACTTTTCATCACTAAAATGACATACCTACAATTTTATGAATGCGCATCTATGGGTACCTACTAAAATTCATGAAATTGTAGCTGCCTAGGTTTGCATGGACCAAACTGGACACAAGATTGGATTGGACTTTGAATTTGATCCATGTGTTTACTTGGACCTGGCTGCATAAGTATGTCATTATTTTCGTCATTTTCTTTTACAACTATGTCTCGTATTGGCATACCGCGAATTTGTCGTGGGTCTACAATCTCTGGCAAAAGGCATTTCATATAAAAATCAATAATTTTTATTTCTATTTCCACCTTCCAAAATTCGTCATCTCTAGATATGTATTCGATTATTAGTGGATGATTTTCGCCGGACCAAATTCCAAAAATACATTGGTTTCTCTCGGTTACATGGAGTTGACCCTGCACTTGGTAATACCAATTGCTCCTTTTGTTGATGATTCGCGTACTGTTTTTTTTGTCATATTTATATAATTGAATTTTGTTGTCTTTTATAGCAGCTTCTATTCCGGTCTTAAACGCCGTTATTGGACACTTAACTTCTATAATTTTATTGTTATCGACTAAACCGTCGGGTGTAGCTCCAATAAATGGGTATTGTTTATCTATGAAAAGTCCGCAGGGCTCAATGATAATGTTTTCTTGTCGCTCCATTTGTTGTAGCGCTTGTTTTTCATTTTCTACGCCATGAGCTACAGATTTTACGTGGCCTATATTTTTTTTATACAGTACATTTTTAACAGTATTAGCTGTGCTTTTGGACAGTTTCCTTTTACAAATTGTGCCAAAATTCGAGGCTGTTATCAGGCTTTTTCTAAGTTCCAGCCACTCACTAGAATCTCTTTGTAGAACAGTGTTTCTTTCAATGTTATGTCTATCATTTGTCATGATCTTTAAATTTTGTAGGAAATCTTCCTTTGCCCTTTCCAATTGTACCTCACTCATATCTGGAGCCGAACTTGTAGGTCCATAGTTGTGCTGTACATAAGGTCCTTCAAACCTCCTTATCTTTTTTGTGGGATGCTCTCTGTTAAATTTTCTCTTTAGTGACCTTCTTTTTTCTATTTCTTTAACTTTTCCCCTTGGACTTCTCCCCAAAATAGCTTTCTGGACAGATGATACCGCAGATTCCCGGTTAAATGAAACTACAGCAGCAGAACATCTTGCTTGATAGCCCCGTCTCAGAGAAAAATTAACTCTTTTGCCACCAATAAATTTAGCAATGACGCTATTGAAACGTTCGACTGTATTTGTGTCCACATCTTCTATGAGACTACGAGATTTACTTGCTACAGTAGAAATTATTGCATTTATCCGAAACAAGAAAGTGGAATTTTGAATTTCATTAGTTTTACTATTATGAGGATTTTTTTCTTTTGAGCAGTTATGCTCACAACAAAGTGTATGATCCCCATAAGCATGCGCCAGTGAATTGGTAATGTCTTTGTGGAGTAAATTTATGGATACATTTTTAGGAACTTCTGTGTCCTTATGAAATTTAATTGACTTGACAATAACTTTTCGCATACTCATTATTTTTTCATTCGTTAGCGTCTTTCTATGTTTGATTACATATTTTGTCTCCTTCACTAATGCTCGCAATTTATTACAAAAGTTGCGTAGGATATGGTTCCTACATTCTATTTTTTCAACAATGTGGTTTAAATGGTCGTAGGGTTTTGCTTCTAATACTTTTTTGTAGGTTGACGAGTCTCCATCTCCAATCATCCTTGCGTAAATTATGCCATACATTTCAACAGATGATTTAAACCCTTCAGAAATTATATCAGCTTCCATGGCACTAGAGGCTCCGTCATAGTTTTTAAAACATATATGATCTTTGGGGGCAAGTTCTTGTTTTTTGGCTCTGGCACAAACAAGACAGTATTTGTTTTTTACTCCTATGTACAGTACTTCTCCGAATCGTTTACCTATGATCGCTGCTGTACCTGACATTGCTCTATAGTTGTTGCCATACGATCTTGAACCCCAAGCACCATCAACATACACATCTATGAGAGCCATTCCGTTTTTTACTCGACCTTCAGCTACAGCCGCTTCTTTTTCTCGATTAGCAGCATCTTCCATAGATTTGGCAGCGACTTTCTCCCAGTTTTCATAAACAACGTCTTGTAAATGTGAATAATATTTTTGGGAAAAAACAGGCACATCCATAGCAGAAAATATTTCTTCAAATTGTGCAAATCCAATACCAGCAGCTATAATTCCTGTAGTTGCAGCAACATTTGCGTCGACGTACTCTCTCTCTTCTGCACTGTTACATTTTTCTGAGTCAATGGTTATCACTTTATGACATACATTGCATTCAAATTTATATTTTGATATCAACCCTGTCCGTTTTTCTCCAATTAAATTGAAATATCCTACTTTGCAATCAAATAAATCATTATGATGCGCTTTTTCTTGAAGCTGTGATATAAGGTAATTTATATCTACAATTCGCCGCCCACTTATAGATTTATATTCATTTTCTGTGTGGTTTTCAATGTTCAGATAATAGTTATCGATTTCCTCCATTCTAAAACAAAAAAATGTTTTTACTATTGAAAAGTTAACATTTAGTAGGTAAATTTGTAAAAAATGTCTAAAAAAACCAGTGGGTACATAAAGATTACAACTTACTCATTAGTATAATTTTCAGCTGATTCATCACCATGTTCATCTAGCATTTCAGCAAGTGGTACCTGGACATTGTGTAGACTCGTTCTGTAACAGTAAAATAATCGTTGCTTAGATATGTAGTAGTAGGTGGGTATGTAGGTAGGTAGGTATTAGGTAGGTAAATTTATAAAAGTTGCCTAAAATATACAGGACGTCATGTCTGTTGGGTCACCCAGTTAGTGTTTCGAATATAATACTTACGTGGTACTATGGATAGAAGAATCCGAGTTACTTAGTGCCTGAGTAACACCGGTGGCTTTGTTTCTTCTCATTGAAGCGCTGCAAAATAAAATGTAGACATACTACGATTACACTTCGCGTCGTTGTTATAGGGTGTGTAGGAAACAAATGACTGCATGAACTGAAGCTATTTGAAATAGTACCTCTGGTTATGTTTACTTACTAGATGACTGATATAATACAATATGTAGGTACATTACCTACATAGATATTTTTTATTATATAATATAGAAAATACCCAGAACACCCAGAACAAAATATTTGCAGATCGTACAAACATTTGTCCCAAGACGGGAATCGAACCCGCAACCTCCAGCGTCGCAGGCGGACCATCGCCTGCCACGCCACATCGGTCACCGAAAATAATTACATATTCAATAATCTACCTTACCTACCTACATACTATATTTTTTAGACTGTGGCGCGTCGACACTCTGTATGATTGTAGGTAGGTAACAAATGCTTGGAACTTGCGGCATTGTAGGAAATCATTTATATTGTAAATAGCTACCGTATCTGAACATACCTACATTTATGTACTTATAAGTAAATGACAAAGAAACTATTTATTGGTGTAGGTAGGTACCTATTTACCAAATATAACTTTATCATTTAGGTAGGTAGGTAGGTGGCACCTAAGTTTATACGCCAAACTTAGGTGGCACCTAAGTTTATACGCCAAACTTACCATTTTTCGAGTAGGTAGGTACCTAACAATTTTCTATTTTGTTTTTTAGGTTTCAT
This sequence comes from Epirrita christyi, assembly GCA_951392215.1. Lineage (NCBI taxonomy): Eukaryota > Metazoa > Arthropoda > Insecta > Lepidoptera > Geometridae > Epirrita > Epirrita christyi. The sequence continues at coordinate 13,369,311 of OX595850.1, forward strand.
CTACTTCACCTACATAGGTACCTACTTTATTTTTTAGACTGTGGCGCGTCGACACTCTGATTGTAGGTAAATAGCTATTGTATCTGATCATACCTACATACGTAAGGTGACAAAGAAACTATTTATTTGTGTACCTATCTACTATAACTTTAGGTACTTAGGTAGGTAGTGACCTATTATAGGTTTATACGCCAACAGTCTGATAATATAATGAGAAGTATCTACTTACCATTTTTCGAGCAACAATTTTCTATGCTGTGTCTTAGGCTTCAATTTTCTTTTATTGTTTTTATTACCCATATTATTTATAGATAAATCTGTACTGCACTGATTTGAAACGCGGGGGGAATTTTTGGGAGACAAATGGCGTGCGTCCAACCTCGAAGACGTCTTGACGGGCACTGGCCGCCCGGTGCGAGCGCCTGAACGGATAGATTTTGATAGTTTTCTTTCACAGGGATGAATAATAACAAAATAATAATATTTTTTTTTACAATTTTTTAGTAAATAAAAAGCCCTATCTTTTGATATTAATTTGACATTATTTCAAAAAGAAACCTTTTAGTACCAACCGTTTGAAATATCGATTTAGTGTCATCTTTATGATTTTTTTTAATCGAGAAAATTATTATTATTCACGTTTCTATCTTTACAAAGTTCTAGTATATATGTTCAATTTTAATAAAAAAAATATTTATTGTGCAATTTTTACATTTCTGTAGAGATACAGTTGTTAAAACATCCAAAAGTTTCGAATAAGCCCGCCTTAATTCAGCTTCAGTAGCAAGTTGAAGTGGCAATGGGCAGGTCATATAGCTCGCGGAACCGACAACCGTTGCGGTGTGCGACCACGAACCGGACGACGCGTGTAGGAAAGACCGACCACATGGAAGTCGATGGATGGTGGCGTCTCAAGACTGTTCGTCATGGCGAGATGTCTATGTCCAGCGGTGGACTTCTATATGCTGTTGATGATGGGGCTACTTCTGAACTCTTAGACTTCGGCAACTTCATCATCACCATCAGCCTGTTTACGTCCACTGCTGTACGTGACGTCCTCCATTCAATTTTAATGGGGGGTTTTGCTACAATCATCACGCTTGGCAGGCGGATTGGTGATCGTAGTTGGTGATACAGATGAATGCTGCTGCCCATTCCGTGGTGTTCCGTGGTGTGTGGTGTGGTTCCCTTAGTAAGACTTTAACTATATCCACGGGAACAGTAGGAGTCTATTGTTAGACCGGCAAGGATATTCTCTATCTCGCGACAGGTTTGCAACAGGCTTCGAGCAACACGGACTTCCTGCCGCGGGCCGGAAGGGAGTAACCTTAGCGATATATTACCATTCAAATAGTCATTTTTTGCGGGGGGAAATGTGCACACAAGCTCAATTCCGCATATACACCCAAATACAACACATGACGACATTCGCACTAACAAACCTTGCACAGAATAACAACTAGTTTTATGGAACGCATATGCCTACTTTGGCTTGTAGTTTGACAGAGGGGAACGCTGCGAATGGCTACTCCCTTCCGTGTTGCTCGAAGGCAACAGGCGTAAAATATGCGATCTGAGACCCAAGCACGAAAATCTAACGTTTCCGTGACGCTAGCGAGACGATCGTATACGTCAAATATTAACCAATCAACTTACAACGATTTCGAGTTACCTCGAAACCATTGGACAATATTTGACACTTGCGATCGTCTCGCTAGCGTTTCGGTAACGTTAGTTGTTCGTGCTGACCCCACAGCAGCTGTCAAACGGTAACTTTTGTATGAGAAATGTTGGAATACGACAAATATTAATCTGTCTCACTCTTATTAAGAGTCTATCTCTTTCATATGTAATAACACTAAAACAGTACTTATTGTTCTCTGAAGGATTAGTGTAAACTGGAAAGCTTTGCTAGCAGTAGTTCCGCCTGGATAGAGCTAGGTAGAGGAAGGCACACACCTCTCCTGATAAATAACGATAAATAAATTAATTACATAAATCGTTAAATAATGTCTTTCATTGGTCACCCATATCCAATAGGTTATGGGCCCAGTGATTTAAACTAAATCAGAAAACATTTTGAAGTAAAGATTTTGATTATAAAAATTAAGGACATTTTATGTGCACAGTGTCAAGTGCTTGTGGCCTGTGGACTGAAGCAGTTAGTTAAAGTATTTCGAGTATTCAAAGTGGCTATTAATACAATGGACAATTTAAAATTAAAAAAGAAAAATATTAAATTGTTAAACGTGTACAAATAAAGTTAGTGACACAAGAAGCAGAGAATTGCTGTGAATATGATAATAAAGTATCTATCAGATTCTTTACAAACGAAGAAAATACTGCGAGGCAAATTTTCTTGAAGCTGGATTAATCTACGGAAGAAAAGGCACAGTGACTCAATTAGCTTTGCGGAAAAGATTGCTGAAAGAAGTAAACTCATTGACCAAACAGTTACAAGAATTCGATGTTTTGTTAATCGAATTATGGGCTGCAGGAAACTAGAAGAAGTATATATATAAGACTTCTGAATCACGAACTAAAAGTTGATCAATGAAAGACACGACACAACCATGAAAGTTCTTCAGGCGGAATTCAGAAAATCCCACGCAGAAACTTCAAAATCTTATTCTGGAAATTCCATCACAAAATGGAACGCGAATCGAAGACATTCATATAAAACTTCGTTCAAAGCGAAATATAATACACTGAAAAAAATATGAAATGTCACTGCTGCGGAAAGAAGGGTCACATGAAAAAGAATTGTTACCTTAACAAAAAAAAAGGCCAATCAACGTTCTAAAACAACAAAACAGTAACTAACAGAACTGTAAATGTTACGGATACCTACTCAAGATCCTAATATATCGGGTTATGCTTTTATGGTCGAAGATTATGAACATGAAAGTTAAGAAACAAAACGTCATTACGTTTGTTTTGGGCTCGGAAGCCTCAGATAATTTAATTAATAGAGAAGATCTGGCGCAAAACTTCACGGAGCTGAAAAACCCAATAAATATATCAGTTGTGAAAAAAAATGGAACGTATATTATTCTTATATACGTTTCTTTCTTTGTTGCTCTTGCGACGAAGAAAGGCATTCTACTAGAAACCATGAACTTGGGTGTAAAGGACCCAACTACAGGATGTCCTTTTCTGTTCTGAAATCCCTTGCAACATGCTCTAGGTTAAGAAAGTGCAAGAAGCTGGAATAACCGTTGTTTTTGGCAATAACGGTGGTGCGCAAGTATACAAAAAAAAAAAAACAAAAAAAACGGTAAAATGGCAACAAAGGGTGAGTCTTTGAACAAATTAATTGGAATTAATTTTGTGCTTGACAGTTGTGCTCTAAATGCTGATAACTCATCAATAGGGTCGTAAAAGATAATTATAAATTATGGCATCAGACTAGGTTACATTGGCAAATCTAAGATTTGCAAATAAAAAGTAAACAGATGTTTTGTGATACTGAGTAAATAAATCATGTTAATCGAAATGATAGTCTGTGTAAAGCTTGCATAAATTAAAAACAAGCATGATTGCCATATAATAAGACAAAGTTAAAATCGACCTCTATTTAATGTGCATAAAGACGTGTGTGGTCCCATCGCTCCTTCAACACGTGACGAAGGTAATGGGTGATTTTTGTCGACGAATACACTTACTACTGTGTGAGACTTATTAGTCCATAAATCAGATGTTTTTGCTACGTTTCGAGATAATATAAAAAAAATTATGAAGCTCATTTCGGTTCGAGAATGGTCAATTTGTATTGAGGTGGTGAATATTTGACAAATTAAATGAAAGAGCTGTGTGCAAAAAGGTATAATCTACCACATAACAGTGCAGCATACCTTTGCATGGTATTGCAGATAGTAAGAACAATGACAGAACGGAGTGGTGCCATGGTTTCTGGTGGCAAATTAAATAAAACGTTCTGGGGGGATGCTGTGTTGACGGCTACATATATCTGATACATATCAGCCCCACGAAAGCACTGAATAAGGCTAACACACCATTTGAATTGTGGCAAAGTAAAAGGCCAAGGTTTTCGGTTCAACAGTTTATTTGACTAATAAAACAAGGAAAACCAAGTTCATTGAAAAATCCTTAAAAGGTGTATTGGTTGATTATGAACCGAAAGTTTATAAGGTGTGGGATGTGGTAGATGAAAAGTTTGTAAGTCAGAGAGTGATAGTTGGATGAGATTAATTTCTTGTCAAGCAGGCCATTGAAGCCTGGGGGAGTGTTGGCTGATAACAGCAATAACCCTTTTAACTCTGATAAGCACATAGTTAAGAAAATGTGTAAACAAACTGAAAAAGTACCTGTCTAATTGGGTCCACCCCCCAATAAATCTGTACTTAAGTGAAACAGATATCTATTCAAACAGCTCATTTGAAAATAGATTGACTTCATCTCGAAATGAACTGACTTCAATAGATCGTAGAAGAAGTTAGGAGATTCAAAACTTGCCCACTGTATTCTAGAATGAAAATAATGATGATATTTCTGTGAACTATTTACATTACGCAAAATCTTAAGTATTTAAATACCTACATCAAATAATAAAATCGAATCCAGGAATGATAAGCATTTTTAAGAAAATGCTATAAATGAGGAAATTAAATCCCTCACTAAAAATGAAACCTTGAACTTGTGTACTTGTACCAAAATCGGAAAACAGAAATGTTATCGATTATAAATGAATATTAACAATAAAAATTATGAGTTTGGCAAACTCCTAAAACATAAAGTTAAGCTCGTTTAGTAGCTCGCGGTTTTATTCAAGAATATATTTGATTGACTATACTTAACGAAACTTTTGCACCAGTTGCAAGAATTTCAAGTTTCAGATTAAATTAGGTTTTGCAAATCAGTTTAATTTACTTGTCCACCACATGGACGTACAAACTGCATTTTTGAACGGGAACCTAAAAGAAGAAATATACATATATAATATGAAAATTCCTGAAGGAATCCCTACTGCAGATAACGTAGTTTGCAAATTAACCAAATTGTTATATGGATTAAAACAAATTTTGGTTCCAAATTGTCGAACAAGCTTTGATAGAAAATGGTTTTGAAATACTCATCAGCTGATCGATGTCATGAATCTATCGATGTATTTACATTTTAGATGCGGTGATATTTAGTAGTATTAGTAGATTAGTACTACTTTATCTTGTTCTTTGTGTCGATCATCTTGTTATCTCAACTGCTGATGCAAATACCATGAAAAGTTTCAAAAACTACTTTGAATAAGTTGAAAATGGTAGACTTAAAGGAAATCAGATGATTCCTGGAAATAAAAGTTGAGAAGTGCAACAATAAAATTACTTTAAACTAGAAAAAGTACATAAAAATAGTTTTAGAAAAGTTCAATATGAGTGACTGTAAAACAATAAAATTAGTACACCTTTGCTTTGCTTTTGAAAGCAAAGTAATTCAAGTGAGACAACAAAGGGCTCCTTGTAAGAACCTTATTGGGTGTTTATGTATATTATAGTATGCTCTCGCCCTGACTTGAGCTTTTGTATAAACATCCTGAGTAGATTTGCTGACAAAAACAATCATTCACTTTGGTCATATTTAAAAAGGGTGTTACGTTACATAAAAGGATCAATGGATCTTTGAAGCCATTGATCAATGGAACTTACTGTGAATGTAATAACAATATAATAAGTGGCTTTGTTGATTATGATTGGGGAAGTGATGAAGTAGGCCAAAGAAGTACTACAGGTTATTTGTTTAAATTATTTGAACAATGCACAGTATGCTAGAACAAAAAGAAGCAACTTGCTGTGGCGGCTTCGTCAACAGAAACTGAGTAGGTACATGAGGCTCTGTTCATCAACATTGAAATACCCAGTGAAATTCCTATTTATGAGGAAAATAATGGGTGTATAAGCATTGCAAATAATTCTACAAGTCACAAAAGATCAAAACATATAGATATGAAGTATCACTTTTTAGAGAACAGGTGGAGAAAATGTTATTAAAATGATATAATGTTTCGTAATGTATTCAGTTGTCTGACAACCTAACTAAGTAATTAACGACAGTGCGTTTTTCTGACATAAGAGAAAAACTCTGGTTAACGTAAATAGTATAATATAAGAGTCATAACTATAATGAACTTATAGTAAAGATGTATTGGTCTGATTAGGTTTTCTGGGTTTCCCTAATCCTGCGCATCGAATGGTGGACCATAATAACTCCCAGATAAAGGAAGGTGTGTGTGTTATTATTGTTATATAAATATTTTAAATTACTTATTTTGAAAGAGAAGATTAATTTTTGAGGGGGCGTGTTGGAATACGACAAATATTAATCTGTCTCACTCTTATTAAGAGTCTATCTCTTTCATATGTAATAACACTAAAACAGTACTTATTGTTCTCTGAAGGATTAGTGTAAACTGGAAAGCTTTGCTAGCAGTAGTTCCGCCTGGATAGAGCTAGGTAGAGGAAGGCACACACCTCTCCTGATAAATAACGATAAATAAATTAATTACATAAATCGTTAAATAATGTCTTTCATTGGTCACCCAAATCCAATAAGAAAAGCGACGTTTGACAGCCCTGATTGCACAATTTACGCCTGTTGCAAAACCTGTCGCGAGATAAAGAATAGCCCTGCGGACATACCAAGGCACAACTTAAATAGCTTGTTAATTCTGTAAAACGCACAGCTGAACATAAAATGAAAATTGTCATGCATCAATGGTTATTTTTGGAAGTAATAAAACTGGTGATTTACAGAGGCTATATATGCACAATTGCACATTTTACCCTTGTGTTGTCATTACTCACTTGTCATCGTTTGAAGTGTACGCGGATAACTGAGTCGTATATTTTTTTGTTATTTTGTGCACGTTTTTCGTACGGGTGCAACGACTGATCAGGGGGGTAACGGGTTAGTACGGGTTTTTGGATAGTTTTCGAAACTATGAAGTTTCGTTTACTTCCATACATTTACTTGCAGCGCCCCCAGCGAGAACGAGAAGAAAACTAAGGACGCTGTCAGTAAATGTAGATAGATAGATAGATAAACTCTTTATTGCACACCAAATAAAAAATACAAAAATAAAAGAAACATACCTACTTAAAATACCTACAACTATACTTATACAAGTACCTAAAAATTACAAATATAAATATACATAATATACTTAATATACCTACCTACATAAAATTAAAATAAAATATAATAACATACCAATAACCTAGCAGTTCACGATAAGGACAGGTAGTGATTGTATACATAAAAAAAAAAACCTTGTAAATGTATGGAAGGAAACGAAACTTCATAAAGTTTTCGAAAACTATCAAAACCCGTACTAGCCCGGGGGACGTCGGGGTGCGATTTTTAAAAGTCGAGTGACTAAACGTCAGTAAGATTGAAGAATTGATATACAACTAGTTGTGCCCCGCGGTTTCACCCGCGTGAATAATGATGAAAAATGATGATGATGATGATTAAAAGTAGCCTATGTGTTAATCCAGGGTATAAGATACCTCCACTCCAAATTTCACTCAAATTCGTTCAGCTGTTTGAGCGTGAAGAAGTAACGAACATGATAGGTAACAAACTTTCGCGTTTATAATATTAACATTTTGGCTGTAATAGCTTACACATAAGATATAGATATATACTGTGGCGGGTTTTTTTTGTAGGACTATTAAAGATAAACATTTCTATCATACATTACATATGTGTAACTCTAGCGGTTTTGCAGTGCACGCCAGAATAGCTCGCAGATGGTAGACTTTTCCTAATTACTTGACACTTATCGTCATATTATGGACAATTCACACAATATAATTATAAATTTTAGCCTGTGTTATTCTGATGTATCCTATCCTACTAATATTATGTACAATGACAAATGTTTGTATTATCTGCAAATATTTGTTCCGGGTCTAGGTGTTATGGTACCATGGTACTCGTAGTTCCTGATACCCACGACACAGGGAATAATCGTAGATCCAGATAAATAGAACGTACTTAACTGTGGTTAAAGCCCGATTTACACTTCAATAAGTAAAGTAGCGAGTTAAGAACTCAGATAGTTAAATAATAAGTAGTAAGTTGTAAGTAGCGTCCAAACGGGCGGAGTGAGTAGTCATAAGTTGCCGAGAAGAAGACTAGTCGCGTTTCGCGGCCGCACTTTACAAATATATGGACTGTACTAAACTCGCCCGTCTACATGCCGGCCAGTTAAGTTGGCGGAGCGCGGGAGCCGCGAGAGATCCCCCTACTTCGCACTGGACTCGCCAAAAAATAGGATCGCGATCTATTCAACTCAACTTAATCAACAACTTACTACTTAACTCGCTTTTGCCGTTCAAACAACATTAACAACTTAACTCGCCGATGACGCAAGTTAAGGTGATTGCTCTCGCATGTGGCGCGAAATTCAAATTTTATTGCGTTTTTGCTCATTAAAGCTCATCAACACTTCTTGAGATAGTAAAAACTGATTTTGCGAAAACTAGGAGACCTAACACACATTTTTTAGTTTATAGTTTCACATATAGATCATTACTTCAGCTACGAATACTCTTCAAATATTTTTACAGTGTTTTTTTGGTTTAAAGGTATGCGTAGCTTAACTAATGACATTTATGAGATACTATCAATTAAAACATGTGTGCTAGGTCTCCTAGTTTTCGCAAAATTTGTTTTCTCTATCTCAAGAAGTGTTGATTAGCTGTGATTTACACAAAAACACAATAAAATTTGAATTTCGCGCCACATGCGAGAGCAATCACCTTAACTCGCTACTGTACTTATTGAAGTGTAAATCGGCCTTATGTCTAAGTCTTACTTTGAAATCGTTCCCTGTCTCTCTCTGATACGAGTGTTGTATTTATCTCGGCACTAGTGTGGGATCATGACTACGTATGTGACTGTTGGGTGTTATTTTATGCTCTTTCCAAGTCGTCAGTCTCAGTCAAGTCATGTTTTAGTAAAGCGGTGGCAGTTTTACTAAAAGTTTGGTGAACAATTTTCATTCTTTTTAACCGACTTCCCAAAAAAGGAGGAGGTTCTCAATTCGGGGTTTTTTTTTTTTTTTTTTGTGTTTTTGTTACCGCATATTTCCGGCGTTTATGAACCGATTTGGAAAATTCTTTTTTTATTTGAATAGATATACTTCCAGATAGGTCCCTTTTTTTCAGAATGCAGTTCTGATGATGGGATCCATGAGGAATTGAGGGAACTCCTCAAATATTGTAGGCATACATATGGCGATTTTGATATTTTCAGCAACAAACCAAGCGTTTGCATTCAAAAAGTATCATAATCCTTTCACCACTATGGTTCTTTCATAATTTTTTTTTCATCCAAATATTTAGTCGAATACAATGGTGGAAGTCGGTTTTTTAAATGAAAAGTTATTTAATTTCACCACACTTGCGCTTTTAAAATAAGCTACACCGTTTAAAATTCCACCAAAATTAAACAAAATACTCAGGTTCTCAAAAAAAAAACACTAGAAAACGTCTCTTTTTGGAAATTAAATTGTGTTTAATTATTATTGTGTTTATGTATTTAATTATTTAATGAGGTAGGATATAAATAATCATTTAAACAATCATGTCTCAGACGACCTCTAAACTAAAATACAATGTATCAAACGACGTTGTAGGTGGATTTAGTCATGTATCCCTTTCTTACATGCTTGGTAGTTCGCCAATGCACTCGACGAATCCTAAGGGAATTTACTTCTTTAGTTCGGTAAATAAAAGCGCCGAAAATGTTTGGTTGCCTCTTACCTTCGCTAGCTCTTGAAATGTCTAGGTAAATGTGTCTAACAAAATTTTACAATAAACTTGTCTGTCAGTTGTCCTGGCGACTTCCTTATTACAAGGAAATATTGACTTAGTACCTACCTAGATGTCATTATTTCCGATGTACATAACTCTGTCGGTAGGTATGTAATTTCCGTGTAAATGTATAAATATACAGTATACATTATTGTTGCAGTTTGGCTTTGTACTTGTACAGCCTTATCCTGCAAATCAATTTGTGGTGTTTCCTCCATTAGGTATACATATAGTATCGATTAATAAATTATATGATTATGTAAGTTTAACTCCCTTAGTCATAATCATTTTTAAAACCTTATTTTAGTTAAAATAGCTTTTGTTTTGTTCTCTCTGATTTAAAATGACATACGCCAGAACAAGACAAAAACTATTGAAGCTATCAAAGGTTTAAAAATTGATTATGAACAAGAGGGTATCTATAATCTGTTGTTATATCTAGCTACGTAAGTTTTAGTCATCTACAATCGGTGCTCTTAGTGGTAGCCTTCCTACTTAAAGTTAGCGGATGGTACTATTCACAGTTTAGGGTTTTCAGACCATACAGGTCAGACATTGGAATTTACCATGAATGTTAAGAAAATGATTAAATGTTGGACTGAAGAGAGGAGAGACTTTAGTTGGGAAAATTCAGGGAAATTTAAGGAATGCATGGCTACTTTATCTTTTTCAGACATTTATTCGGAAGGTGATGCGAACACAGCTTTTTCTGAATTCCATGATACTGTTTTGTTATATTACAATCTATGCTTTCCGATTTTGAATACAAAAGTTTCTTTAAAATCGAATAAAACGAAATGGATTTCCAAGGGCATAAAAAAGTCATGCATAGTAAAGAGGCAAATGTATTGTCGCTATCAACTTTCAGCAAGTAATAAAAAAAGGAATAAATTAAGTTACAAACGTTATTCTAAAATTTTGAAAAAATGTATCCTGGAGTCCCAGAGACAAGGTAATAAAAAATACCTATTGAGTGCGAACAATAAATGTAGAGCGGTTTGGAACATCGTCAAATCTGAAGTAGGCGAAGTGGGTGAAAGCAGGGAAATTGACAAAATCAAAGTGGATGGTAAAATTGTAAATAAAACGATGGACATAGCTAATACCTTCAATGATTTCTTCATAGACATTTCAAATAAGGATAGTGTTAATGCTACTAACAATACAAACTTTGAGTTTAAGAATGCTTCCTTATTTCTGCAACCAACTTCCGCTGACGAAATTAATGCTATTATATTATCGCTGAATAACACTAACTCGGTTGGATATGACAAATTTCCCACTAAATTGCTGAAGGAAAATTCAAGATATATTTCACCAGTTTTAAGTCACATTATTAATCTATCATTTTAGCAGGGAGTATTTCCAGATCGACTTAAGTACTCCATCGTAAAACCCTTATACAAAAAAGGAGATATTTTGGATGTCACAAACTTTAGACCGGTGACATTAGTGCCGGTCATATCGAAAGTGTTTGAAAGAGCTATATTAAAGCGTCTTAATTCATTTCTGGAAAAATACTGTATTTTGGATTTAGCTCAGAATGGGTTTTTGAGGAACAAATCGACCACCCTAGCCACTTTTAAGCTGGTAAAAAGCGTAACAGAATGCATCAATAACGGAATTCCTGTGGTCGGCCTTTTCTTAGATTTAAGTAAAGCTTTTGACTTCGTGCACCACGATAAACTATTAAATAAACTTGACAAATATGGAATACGTGGCACAGTTAACGACTGGTTTGCTAGCTATTTACAAAATCGTTATCAGTGCACAGAAATCAGCCACCTTAATGGAAAAATGAGAAAATGTAAAGTATACTCGCAATACAGGTTAAACCGCTACGGCGTCCCCCAAGGTAGTATTCTGGGGCCTACATTATTTTTACTTTACATTAATGATTTGCCTTCAACAACGTCGCATGAAACAATCCTTTTTGCAGATGACACAAGCATTATATTTAAGAGTATTAATCATGATAATTTTGAGATTGACATAAATAATACTTTAATTGACATTAAGAATTGGCTGGATGATAATAATTTGACTGTAAATGTTCAAAAAACTAATTTAATTCAATTTAAGACATTCATGAGCAAGCGACTTAACTTAAATAATATAAACTTCAATGGACATCCAATTCAAAGCGTAACTAGCGCAAAGTTTCTTGGTATGATAATTGACGAAAACTGTACTTGGAAATTACACATTAAATCCGTTTGTGGTAGATTGAATAGGTTTGTTTATGCTCTGAGGAGAATCCGAGAAATCTCTTCTCAGGAAACCGCCCTGAATGCATATCACGGTTATGTGTCTTCAGTGTTACAATACGGACTTTTATTTTGGGGCAACTCCACGGACATAGAATTTGCTTTTAAAGTACAAAAAAAATGTATAAGAGCGTTATGTCGGGCAGATTTTCTGGACTCGTGTAAGCCACTATTTAAGAAACTAAGGGTTTTACCATTAACGTGTATGTATATCAAACAAGCTGTTATATTTGTCAAACAGTTTCCGGAGTTTTTCCCTCAAAATTGTTCACGGCGTGCCGTGCAGTTAAGGCATACAACTGACAGGAAACTTCAACTGCCGCATTGTAGGTTAGCATTGTTTAGGAAAAACGCCTATGTAATGGCGATTCGAATTTTTAATTCTTTACCTGAAGATTTTAAAGATTTACCCCTCAACAGATTTAAGGGTAAACTACATAATTGGCTTCTGTCACAGTGTTTTTCAGTTATAAAAACAACATTTAAGTACCTACCTAATTGGGGTTTTCAATCTCTCAGAACAATGAATTGGTTTTTATTGACATTGTGTTTATTTTGTGTATGACCTATTTAATCGTTTTATAATTATATTGAGTTTTTTTGTTTTCTGACTCGTTTGTGACCTGCATATTAGCTATACCTAGTTTGTAAGGACATTTTAAATTTTGCACGCTTGACGGCAGAATGTATTGGAGACTTTAATTTATATTTATCATCTGTCTTGTACTGTACCTACATTCTAAGCAAATAAATAAATCATTCATTCATTCATTCATTCATTCATTCATTCATTCATTCATACTTCTGCCCCCCCCCCCTCAATTTAAATAGCATATGGCAATCAATGGGGATCATTGTGGCAGCGTTAGCGCTATCTAAATCAAATTCATGACCGAAATATACCTCCTTTCAAGTTTTAAAAGATTTGGACAGCGCTAAGGCTGCCAAAATGATCCCCATTGCCATTTGCTACTGTAATTGGGGGACTGTTCTGTTTGCTTGTTCTTGTATTTGTTTTCGTTTCAAATAAATGTTTTTCATTTTCATTTAACTTTAATCACTATTTCATTAGTTTATGATTCAAAATGCTGACAGATAGAAACCAGCTCTCATAAGTATGGTTGTAATAAGTAGTTACAACGTTAGTTCACAATTTGACCACCACGACCAACGATCTCTAATACTCACATAGATATCGGGTCGGCGCAATAAAAACGTCTCGGTGAATTTAAGCTCACTTGAAAAGTGAGTTTGTATTTGATTTAGTTCGCTTCAAACAAAGCCAATGTAAACACGTGTCACAATGCCGCAATGTATATTTAAAAGTTGCAAAAATAATCCCCGAAAAAACAATTTAACGGCCGGAGTGTCTTACTTTCGTTAAGTACATGTAGAATAAGTTGTATTTTAAGCTTTAAACTAACAAAAAGTATGAAATTTTGATAAAAATTACCGATTTTAAACCACCGCTACAAATGTTTGGCCAACGTTGACGCAAAATTGTCTGTAACAGAACAGTAGATGCATGGAGTAGATTTGTATTGTAATAATTTGTTTTTACCAGAACTTTAAAAAAAATTAATACTACTTTTGTGTCTGTTTGTTGAACTCTCATCAGATACTTGGCTTTCCTTTTTTTTTATTTTAGCTTTCCGAGCAATCCATTTACGCTACTGTTATTTAACCAAATCTTTGGTTAACAACCCCTTTACATCTATACCAACTGATAATGAGTCCTCTCGCTTTGTTAAAATTTATGAACCAGAATCACTTATAGAACACATTATCGTAAAAAAACAGTACTTTTTCAAATTCGTTTATCATATTATAGGTATATTTCCCAAATATCAAATAAATGCCCAACCTACGGCAGGCGCCTGTACGCCCGCCCTCAAGCACTTTACGGTTTTTGTTGGAAAACTTTGATGGTCGATATCTTTTTTTATTATGAAACGAGACAAACGTAACAGAACATATATTTTTTATATTTGAGCTTTTTATAACTAGGGCTTCATTATCAGCCTGTAGGTACGCAGAATGGAAAATTTTTAATGTTGAGCTGTTTTAAACATTTTGGGTTTTGATCAAATTATTGCACTAAACTGTACTTGTATTATAAAGATTGTAAACATGAATATAAAGATATGGAATTTAGTGATATTTTTATTTGTGACATCCAGCGATAGACATCTTGGCCAAAAACATAAACATACACATAAATATACACACAACAGAACGTTAATAAAATAACAAGTATATATACTATCAATATCAAACATACATGCCCAAAACATAAATAATTTTAACTTAACTTTAACGTGCATATTATAAATTATTTAAGTGATCAACGCGACTCCATACCTTCTGTAGTTAAATTTGAAGAAGCAAACAGAAGCGAAACCATGGAAACGGATGGATGTAGCTCGCAAGGTAATAACGGGAAAAAGAACTTTATTTGTAGCTCTTTAAGGTTGATTTCACACTAGTTGTTTAACCTATGTCTTTTGATTTGACAAGTGACAGGAGTAATATAATTGCTTTGCTCGTTTTTTGTGACGAATGATCGTAAGTGTAAGATAATATTTTGAAGATTTGCTACTTTTTTGCTAGGTGTCATGGTTGTAATTAGGTTGAACTTAGAACTGTTTTAAAACTTTCATCTTTGTTCGTTAGTAAACAAATGTAGCTGTATAAGTATGTATCCATGCGGACAGTTTTTAGCTTTCATTTTGTACGTGACCCTGGATCTATTGTGAATTATAAGATCGTTGACCACGACTCTCTTTCTGAACAGACTACCTGCTACATCAAGCAATACCCAATCGATGCGTTCCTACGACAGATGTACAAAGATAAGACACTCCTATGCTTTTGGATTTGTAGATGAACTGTATATAACTTTTCATTTAAAAAACCGACTTCCGCCATTGTATTCGACTAAATACTTGGATGAAAAAAAAATGATGAAAGAACCATAGTGGTGAAAGGATTATGATACTTTTTTAATGCAAATGCTTGGTTTGTTGCTGAAAATATCAAAATCGCCATATGTATGCCTACAATATTTGAGGAGTTCCCTCAACTACTCACGGATTCCATCATCAGAACTGGATTCTGAAAAAAATGGGACCAATCTGGAATGATATCTATTCAAATAAAAAAATAATTTTCCAAATCGGTTCATAAACGCCGGAGATATGCGGTAACAAACATAAAAAAAAAAAAAAAAATACAACCGAATTGAGAACCTCCTCCTTTTTTGGGAAGACTTGTAGCTTCGTGCATTTGATAGAGATTTTCACCCTACAACGCTGACAGTTAATATGAACTAGCCACAAATAGTCACAATATACCACTCAGCTATCGTCGGAGCCCATACAATTGCGTTTATTAATTGTTTCAGTCTTTCCTTCAAGATAGGCGGCATAGATACTAGTTTCACTGCAAACCACCTTAAACCGTATCACATTGCATTAAAGATGCAAATTGTAACATTTACTGCAAATTGTTTTAGTTGGCACGCTAAATCAACATCGATATTCCACTATTCTTGCATAATGATGACTTTAATAGCTTTTGTGAATTGTACGTTACCCGTGTAATACTGCATAAATAGGTATAATATTTTACTTAGTAATTTATTCACTTTGCCAGCCTCTTCGGTCTCTGCGTCTCTCATCCAGGAGGAGAGTCTTTAAGAGAACGTTACCGGTGTGGCGCTTACGTCCTTTTGTACGCAAACGAAAATTGATTTTATTTTTAACCGACTTCACAACAAGGAGGTTCTCAATTCGGTTGTATGCTTTTTTTATGTTCCTCATATCTCCAGCGTTTCTGAACCGATTTGGAAAATTCTTTTTTTATTTGAATAGATATACTTCCAGTTTGGTCTAATTTTTTTCAGAACCCAGTTCTGATGATGGAATCTATGAGGAATTGAAGGAACTCCTCAAATATTGTAGGCATACATATTATAGCGATTTTGATATTTTCAGCAACAAACCAAGCATTTGCATTCAGAAAGTATCATAACCCTTTCACCACTATGATTTTTTCATAAATTTTTTTTCATCCAGATATTTCGTCGGATACAATGGCGGAAGTCGGTTTTTTAAATAAAAAGTTATCGCTGTTATATTTCTTCAAACTCCATGAAATTTTGTACACGTGATCAGGACACTAATTAATGTCTCAATCCATAAATGTTGATCATTTACAGAAAGTACATTTTACATAAAGTCCTCCAGTGTCACCACTGAAAAGCGCCCCTACTGAACACCTTGAGAACCTCAAGTTCCATATAAAAAAACCGTACGGTGCGTGCACTAAACGCCCGTGTAGCTGCTTGGTATATTTCTAAACTAAGCCTCAGGTATATTATGTTCAGTGACTGGTATTTTGTGGACCTATCCACTCTCGAACAATCAGGCGAACGTTTCTAAAAACTATTCCTTCGTCCAATCAAAGCTACCAGCTACTTCAATGACAATAGTTGTTTGTAAGGCAAACAATGTATGGTAGTCAGATTCTCGAGGTTCGACTTTCGTTAGCGATTTCAGGGTGTTATGGTAAAATCGGCTACTTAAATTGTTTTAATTGTCAGGATGGGTAAAACAATCTCACTTAATAATCTCACCAGTTATCATCACATAATCAATTCGTACCCCTACTGCTGGCATTGTAATCCAATATTTTTACAACTACATTTATAGATAACGTTTCATTTAAAAAACCGACTTCCGCAATTGTACTCGACTAAATAATTTTGGATGAAAAAAAAATTATGAAAGAACCATAGTGGTGAAAGGTTTATGATACTTTCTGAATGCAAATGCTTGGTGTCTTGCTGAAAATATCAAAATCGCCATATGTATCCCTACAATATTTGAGGAGTTCCCTCAATTCCTCGTGGATCCCATCATCAGAACTGGATTCTGAAAAAAATGGGACCAATCTGGAAGTATATCTATTCAAATAAAAAAAGAATTTTCCAAATCGGTTCATAAACGCCGGAGATATGCGGTAACAAACATAAAAAAAAAACAACCGAATTGAGAACCTCCTCCTTTTTGGGAAGTCGGTTAAAAATTGGACGACCATAGCTTGTGTTCGGGTCAGCACGTATGCCCTTCCATACTGGATGCTTGTACTTAAATGATTTAATTAATCCCAAATTCTATGTTCCCCATGGTATTTCCTGAACAGACCCTACAGATATAACAGACAGGCTCATAGCAATGGGTTTCCCCGCCGAGAAGCTGGAGGGGGTCTACCGGAATCACATCGACGAGGTGTACAGGTTCCTGGAGACGATGCACAAGGACCACTACAAGATATACAACCTCTGCTCCGAGAGGTCATACGACTCGAGCAAATTTCACGAAAGGGTGAGTACATGACAGTTATTTGTTTTTAGGAAACCGGATTTCAGTCAGGGGCTGACTGATCCTGTATATTTATAGGGGTTGCAAGGATTTTTAGTGTTCGTAGGGGTTTTTAGGGTTTGTAGGGGTTTTAGATGTTGTTGGAGTTTGTAAGGGTTTTTAGGGGTTGCAGGGGTTTGTAGGGGTTTTAGGTTTTGTAGGGGTTTTAGATGTTGTTGGAGTTTGTAAGGGTTTTTAGGGTTTGTAGGGATTACACTGCGGCCGCATTATCTTCTTCCACGCGGACAAGGTCGCGAGGGGTCAGCTAGTTCATACATGTGCATTACAAAAACCACTGATCAAAACATATGTTTTTCTCAAGGATACTCCAAAACTATTAGTGTTCAAAATACCTGTGCAGTTAGAGACTGATATTACATGGCCTATCTATATGTATTATTATTTTTACTTGAATACGATAGAATAGACTGTGTGAGGTAGATAAAGGGCCTTATTTATATTCATTTTTTAAACCTATTGTCTTGTTCTCTCTGATGTAAAATGTCCTATGTCAAAATAAGACAAAACATTTTCTAAAATATGTTTCTATAATGATTATGAATAAGGTTGAAAGTGTACAGGCAAATAATACTAAATGTTATTGCGTAAAGTAGCGACACCTTCTCCTCTCGCAGCGCAGATATAGTCTGTGCGAAGAGAATAGTCGTGGTGTAAAATTTTTACATTCTAAAATTTTTATTTTTAAAGTAACTAAGTATATTGTTATTTTCATTTCTACAAGTATCAAGTTGTGCATAGAATCTGTGCGAAAAGAGAATGGTCTTAGGAGATGAGGGCATGCGTGGCAGTGCTCAAGATAACTATTATACTACTACTACGTACGAGGTGACTATTGTAGTCATGCCATGATTTTGTGGTCCAGCTTTATGATGAGACAGTGTTGCTATATCAAAATCCTTAGAGAGAAAAAATCTGTGTTTGAGCCGTAGATAAATTATCTTGAGCACTGCCACGCATGCTCTCATCTCCTAAGCCCATTTCTATGCATGCAAAAATATTCCTCAGTTGCAGCTCGCTGCTTGTGCTATTAACGTTAGAAAGATAAATACTTTTTATATATACATATATAAAATATGTTTTGTCTTGTTTTGACGTATGATATTTTACATCAGAGAGAACAAGACAAACCATATTTTAACTAAAATAGGTTTAAAAAATTATTATGAATAAGGCCCTTAGTTTGTTGTTGATAATAGCGTTGGCCCTCTTAATCGGTGCGGTCCCGCTCGCTGGGGAATTCCCTGCAATACCTAATTTATATCGCTTGCACATAAACATAACACCCAACAGTCCCATACGTAGTCATAATCCCACACTAGGATTCCCTGTGTCGTGGGTGTCAGGAACTACGAGTACCATGGTTCTACAACACCCAGACCTGGAACATTATATTTGCAGATCATACAAACATTTGTCCCGCAGCGGGAGTCGAACCCGCAACCTCTTGCATCTCGGCCGGCTACGCCACAGAGGTCGTCCCTCGTGTGCGTAAAGGCTGGCCCACATGTTGTAGTCTAAGCAATTAAATAGGAGTAGTTACAGATAGATAGAGATAGGTTATGATCCCTTGTACTAATAGATCCCTTAGTATCGCTAGTAAAAAGTGTCATAGAAAATGTTATACCATTTAACGATAATAATAGCTCACGTCCAATAGTTTTTCAGCCACGTCCTGTATCTAAACTTGAATTCTCTGAACCTATTAAGGATGGTCAGAATAAAGATACAGATGCAGTTTTTTTTATATCACTGTGCGATGTCCCTTAACGACATAGAGGTCGACAAGTTACTATAATATCTGTGTTCATTTCTTGTAACATTTTCTGAACTGGTTTGTCGTACAGATGCCAAAAGTAGCTGAGCAACTCGTGTGCCGAAATACTTACACAAACTGCCCATTATGACCTTGACTAATCAAGTGATCAAAACGTCTTCATTACCCAGTGCGTCAAAAACATCTTCACATCACACTCATACGTTTAAAGGCTGTCACAGACGGACGTTATACTGTAAAGCTGTATATCATAGCAAGACATCTTTCAGTATTATTATTTTTTACAGAATTCTTGAATTCTTAAATTTCTTCTAAACGAAAGTTACAACTTCGCATAGGTATGCCAATAGGTACTTACGTACTTACTCGTGAAGGGCTCGATCCATAGTTGAGTCCTGTGGTGCTATTACGTAACTCTGTTCTATTGGTTTAATCGATTTCAAATGGTTTCAAAATGACGCTCTTGCGACTACCCAACTTACGCATTTTGCTTACAAAGGTTAATTGCAACAAGACTGCGTAAATTAGGTAATCGCATTAACGTAACTTCAAATAGAAACAACATTGAAATCGATTGAAATCAATAGCAACAGGATTACGTAATCGCCCTCCAGGAGTGAGGTTTACATATCCTTCTCTTATATTTACAGAACGTGCGTGTGATATTAAGTATAGGTCGAATGAGGTTAAGCTATTTAGCACAGTAACTGCTGCGTGTGCGATGTTTACAGTCGAGATATAAAATATATCATAGCGCCCGTCTGTGACGGCCTTAACTTCTGAACAGTTCACTTACTTTGGTTGTATAGGTGCTAAAGCTTATTGTTGACTGCGTAGCAGGTGAATTTGGAGTGGGCACGCAAGTTGCTCAGCTACTTCTGACGACTGTACCCATATACAACCCATATCCATAAAAGTACAAGCGCGTTTGGATCGTGTTCGAAATAAAGTCATTGTCATAAAAGATTGACATCCATCATATTTGAAGATTCGTCATATCTAAATAGGATGAACTTGAGAAAGGACAATTTACAATAAGTTGCAATTCCGTTTTACGACTGTTTAAAATCATGTTGTCAAATGTTTAATATCTCCGTAGTATAACGAAGATACAATTCTCTAACTAAAAAATAGTTAAAATATAGTTCGGATCATGTTTCGATCTTGTGTCGATGTCTTAAATGTCAGAAATGGTATTTTCTTAACTTAAAATACAACACTGTAATGTGATTATATCGAAATGTGACCGAAACTTGAACGATTCAAAGTTTTTTCGATAATTTTAGTAAGTTGGTGGAGTCTCTCTTTACTCTTTCCAATTATACACTCAGCGGCACAATTAACCGCCCACCCTTCAAAAGTGGCAAATTTTTTACTTATCGCAGTTGTAAGTTATTGAACTTAAATTTGTCAAGTGTGACAGATATTTAAGAACAAAAAAATATCCTAACTACCCACTTAACTTTGTTTTTTGATACGCATTACCTGTGAATAGGATAAGTATCAAATTTCATTTCTTTGACGTTATCGTTGCCATACTGCTTAACATCGTTTCTTTGCATTAACAGTAAACAATTTAAGTTTGTTTTGGTTTTCGTTAGTTAAAACTAGTATTTGGACATGATAACCATGCCATTCGATGCTGCCTCAGTGGCTAGAGCAGTCACTTTTATCGACGAAGGGTTAAGCCAACGTTACGTGGCGCAGGTGCTTGGTGTGGCACGTACCACTTTATGAGATGCACTGAAACGGTTTCGGGAGACTGTCTCTTATGAGTGAAGACCAGAAATACGCCGAAAAAGATGCACTTCGGTTCACGATGATGGGTTTCTTGTAAGCTATGTTCTGAGAAATCGGTTCACCACAGCTGTTGAAGCACGAAACTAACCTCGTGAGGTTTGCAACTCACATGGACAGTGAGTGAAAGAACGGTAAGAAGAAAGATAGGAGATGAGGACCTTCCTCCGAGGAAGTCTTCGTTTTTCTCGAGAGCACGCCGTATGGAATATGGAGCAATGGAAGAATGTTATGTTTCTGACGAGACAAGAATATGCTTGCACGGTCCTGAAGGTCTCCAGCGTGTGTACAGACGCAAGAATGATAGGTTTGTACCATGTGCTATTGTGAAAACAGTAGGTTACCAAGGTGGCTCTATCATGATATGGGTTGGCATAACTTACGAAGCACGTACTGACTTGGTTATCTTCGAAAGACGTGGAATAAATGCTCTGAGGTATTTAACAGAAGTGTAAGAACCTCATGTGATGCCAATTGCTCCGTTTATTGGCGATGATTTTTTGTTAATGCAGGATAACGGTCCCTCCACGTCGCAAGAGATGTTACCGAGTACATGAATACCGTCGGCATTCACACATTACCATGGCCACCCCGGAACCCAGATTTAAATCCCATCGAACACATATGGGACAATTTAAAAAGACGTATTCGAAGCCGTATACCAGCTCCAACCACCATACCGAATTAAAACAATCCGTGATTGAAGAGTGGCAGAAAATCTCACAAGAACAGATTAAAGAGGTCGTGGTCAGCATGTCCAACCGTTCGATTGAAGTTATCAGGGCTAGAGGTGGAAATACGCACTATTAAATTTCATTATTTTTGTTTTATTTTTTATTTTTTCGTCATTTTGTAACATTTGAACACGAACGATAATTTTGGGTCAAAGAGTTTTTGTGTTCTTTTTTAATAAAACGTATTAATTTAAAACATTATTAACTTTCATTTTATTAAAAAATACCTACGTAATAAAATAACATGCATCAATATGGATAAAATTAAATTTTTACATTAAAAACATGAAAAAATCAAGGTGGGTGGTTAATTTTGTCTCTGAGTGTATATATGTATAACCATCCTTCTTTAATGGTAGTCACCGTGAATTGAAAGTAGACTAAATTGTAATTTATGAGGGAGCAGAATACCAACTTTCTGTCAATTCACAACTCAGTCTCGATTCGGTTAACTTTCAGTGTAGTTATAAAATCATTTAGAGAATTGGGCCTGAATTAATGTAGGAATATAGAACTAAGTTATTATACCTCCATCGGTTTCGATCAGTAGTCTGAAGAGCCGCGCTGACTGATCGCCCAGGTGCTCAGACACCGACTCTCAGGTAGACCACCGACAAGCAAGCTTGTGACAATGGACAGTTTTATATTATAGCTCGCAGAACCGACCACCAGGCGAATAAAGGTTCTAGACTGGCGACCGTGAACCATACGGCGTAGTGTAGGAAACAGCTCTCGATGGACCGATGAAATTTTAAAGGTCGGTGGGTGGAGGCGATCAAGGCTGTTTGTATGAGCAGGGGTGCAATTTTTAAATGTCATCAAGTGATATCAGCCAAATGGCCAGAATCACCACGCTTGGCAGATGGATTGGCGATCGCGGTTTGGTGTTGAGTACACAGGCGTATGCTGCTGCCCATCTCCTGGTTTAAGCCCTTATTTTTTTTTATTAAACTAATTCCACAGCCCCTAATATAAAACAGCACATTCTTACAAAGCAAATCTTATGGCCAATAAAGGATTAACATTTTTTTACAACAGAATTTCTTAGACAGTCAAATTGACCGTACGAGCTTACGAAATAAAATAAGAAAGTGTAGGAAGTACGCTAAAGTAAAAACTAGTGGTATAGCATACAGAGACACTTGCGACCCACCGGAAAACCCACGGACCACAAATCCCACCACCAAAACCAACATCCGCACTCCATGACCCCAGAGGGACTCATTTCGGAATTCAATTTTCTAGTAAGGCTTTTACTACATCCACGGGAGGAGAAGGAGGGGTCTATTCTTAGCTGGGCACACCACGGCACTGCACCATACACCTTGTTAATTGTTTGCAAAAAACTTACCCTCTTATTCATAATCAATTTTTAAACCTAGCTTTTGTCTTGTTTTGACGTATGTCATTTTACATCAGAGAGAACAAAACAGAAGCTATTTTAACTAAAATCGGTTTGAAAAATTATTATAAATTAGGGCCGGTTTCCACCGGGGCGGAGAGGAGAGGAGACGAGAGCAAAGCTAGCAGGTTATTGGCAGGCAGGCTTGACAGATAAAAACGAAAAAGGATATAACGAAATCAGATTGGTTTATTACGAGTAACAGTGTTACTCGTTGGGAACCCTCCGTTTATTCAAACACAAGAAACCGGCCCTAAAGGGGTAAGACTTCGACCTCAGGTGATCGTTATGCCTTTCAAGGAATAACGATCCAATTCTAGCCTTACTCGCTAAATAATGGTGCGGCCAGACTTACTGACTAGTTGACTAACTAAGGCCTATGTTCACGAACAAATAAACGGCCGTTTATCGTAACCATTGGTTAAGGTGACAGATAATGTATGAAAGTATCCGTCAAAAAGAATTGGTTAGGCTAAACCGTCGTTTAACCATCTGTTTATGTATTGGTGAACAGTGGCCTAAATTGAACGGTTGAACTTCAAAGTCTGGTGGTGCGTGACAATTCAATATTTATTTGATAAATTAAGAATGCTGTCAATGTCATTGCCGAAGCTATAAAAGTATCGTAAAACTCTGCAAACGTAGGTACTAGCAGAGTCTACCAAGTAAAGTATGAGTCATACTGAACATCAGCAGGGCTATTCTAAAACGTCGGAAACGTTTCCGATCGGATTCGTTAGTTTTTAATTTCGATGTAGTAAGTAACTAAAACAATTTCGTCGGAATCCGATCGGAAACGTTTCCGACGTTTTCGAATAGGCCTGCAGAAAGGACTCAAAGTCAAAGTCAAAGTCAAAAAGAACTTTATTCATTGAAATCACAAGGATCATTTTGAATCGTCTTATATAAAATTAAATTTCTCCTGTTCCAACGCGACCAAGCCTAGAAGAATCAGGCAACAAACTCGGCTTGGCTTACATAAATGGTCCGTCTTACCACTAGGTGAGAAGCGCCTCTGTGGTGCCTCGGAGCAAGGAGTTGCTGATACATAGTAAATGAGAACTTAAAAACCTTAGGAAGGTAGTCAAAAGTAAATAAACATCAGCAAAAATATGCAAGACAGCACACGCTACGCTTGTTATACTTATAAATAATAATCTAATACAAACATGTCAATAGGTAAGATATTGCAAATTTCCATTTTAGCAGTCGAGGGGCAGAGCGACATCAGGCCACGCGGCTTTATCATTAATATAGTCATCAAGAGTGTAATACGCTTTCTTAATTAGATTCATCTTTATGTAGGATTTAAATCTTCGAATAGGAAGTTTAAATGCACCTTCTGGAAGTTAAGTAGTTAAGACTATTAACGATAATTCTAGGTTTATTTTCCCCTACTAAAAAGTGGTCGATGGACTAAAGACATTATAAATGTCGGTGGTTGGAGGCGGCTCAAGACAGTTCGTCGTGGCATTCTAGGTGGGAGACTTATGTACAGCAGTGGACTTCTACAGGCTGATGATGATGATGGGCATGATGACTAAAAAGAGGGGTATTCTAGTTCCAGGCGAGTGTGTTTGCTTGTCTTTATGTGTTTGGCTATGCTAGCTCTGGAACGGGTGTTCGGTCCCCCCATTTATAGTAGCATGGCTATGTAATGGGGAACGCAACCGATGAAGATTATTTTGGCAGCCTTAGCGCTGTCCAAATCTTTTGAAACTTGAAAGGAAGAAGTTTCACCTATTCAAGTTTCGTGTGATATAAGTACAAAGAGCTAAGATTGCCAAAATTATCCCCATTGTTTCGTTCCCCATTGCCATTTGCTACTTTAATTGGGGGGCGGATTCCAATGCAGTTGTTGTATGAAAGCACACTAAATCCTTTCACCATACTAGTTCCATCTACCAGCGGTCTTAATCAAAACATAACACACAACAGTCACATACATAGCCTTGATCCCATACTAGGATTCCCTGTGTCGTGGATATCAGGAACTACAAGTACCATGGTACCATAACACCCAGACCCGGAACAAATATTTGCAGATCATACAAACATTTGTCCCGCAGCGGGAATCAAACCCGCAACCTCCTTGCATCTTAGCCGGCTACTCGCCCTCCGCGCCACAGAGGTCGGTTTTTTACAGGACTACAACAGCACATAATCGGTGAAAAAATCGGGCTAGCTTTTACGGGTACCGAGATATGACAGTAATAGGGTCCCGTTGGCACCTTTTGGGTACGGTATCCTAATATAGAACCAGTGACACGTGTGAAAAAAAAGTCACGCGTTTGCAACAAGACGTTATCCTATCCGACTGCGACGGTCATTGCGGAGTGGTAACTAAGTTGAATATGTGTTGATCACGGCGTTATCAGCAAACTGTGACAATATATACCTACTTGGTAGGTACCTAGCTTCATTTTTTATTTATTTTGTATACAATACTGTAGTCATTTACGTGACCTGACTCATAAAGACTACGTGTTTCATCTCACGTGCGACCAGGCGACCTGTCAAAATATCAGCGAGCGATTTTCGACTTTATTTGTATTGGATTGATTAAAGTTGAAATTACCATCTGTGCTAATACATACTTAAAACCCTTTATTGAATTAACCTCTATATTTTCACACTCGGAGACGTAGCTTAAATTTAATGACCAATAAATGGATCTTGGCATACATTTTGTGTACATTTTAGATTATGAATCTTTATCTTAAATAAGCGGGCTCCATTTCCACCATGTGCGAGGTAGATGAGCGGTGCGAGGTTGTGTAGCGGGCTCTTTTCAGACTGACTGCTAGTAGTTTCTCACTCGCGTCCATTCTTTGCACACATCTCTTGCGCACATCTCTCGCACACATCCCTCGCACACATTCCTCGCACATATCCCTCGCTTGTTTTGTACTTATAAAAACCTCGCTCGCTAAGCCATTGCCACCAGAGCTGTGCTGAGCGAGGCTAGGTAAATGAAGTGATTTTATTGGTTCTTAAAAAACACATCTCGCTACGCATCCTCGCTCATCTCTGGTGGAAACGCAGCCTTATGGTCGGAGTTTCACTGTGTGATAGAATCCGAAATCAGGAAATTCGTAGAAGAACCAAGATCACCGACATAGCCCTCAGAATTAGCAACTTGAAGTGGCAAAGGGCAGGTTGTATAGCTCGCAGAACTTACAACCGTTGGGGAATAAAGGTTGTCGAATGGCGACAACAAACTGGACGACGCAGTAAAGGAAGGCTTTTCTCTTGATGGACCACCGACTAAGGTCATAATAAAGGCAGCAGAAAATCGGTGGATAGCGGAGGCTCAAGACAGTTGGTCGTGGCATTCTAGAGGGGAGGCCATCAGTGGGCCTCTAATGATGATGATCTTGATTAAGGAAGCGTAGAGAATACAAACATGCTTAAATATTTTCAGAGTCATGGTCTGTATGCACTGTTTCAGTTTTCCGGAGTAGTCTTTTTATGCCCTGTATAACTGAGTACCTGAAAAATAAGTTTTCCCAGAGATGAAACCTAGCTAGGTCGACTTTTTGCCCCCAAAAAAACAAAAAAATAAATCGGTGCTCAAAAAAGTTTACCAAAACTAAGAGACAATATTTCAACTAAATTTTAACACTATTGACGTAGACACATCAGCGAAAGCTGCTCGTCTATAAATAAATAATAATAATAATAAAAACCCCCATAAAGCAAATTTCATTGAAATCGTTAGAGCCGTTCGAGATCTAAAAACATACATACAAATATTGCTCGTTTAATAGTTTAGAATTAGATATTCTATAGTGTTACTTTTATATAACAGTAACTTATACATTATTACAGCTAGCGGTAATTTACGAGCTGTTAGTAATAATGTATCAGCTGTTGTAATACACGTGTTTTTCCTTAAATAAGTTAACGTGTGTGCTCGGAAACCGCTGCGTCTAAAGCAAAATGCCAATCGTAGGTTTGATTTCGAGTAAATCAAGTACAATATTCAGATTTAAACAAAATGCAACCGAGTTGAGAACCTCCTCCTTTTTTTGACGTCGGTTAAAAATATCAGCCTGTAGAAGTCAACTGCTGGATATAAGCCTCCCCTCCTAGAATGCAACGAAGAAAGGTTTTGAGCTGCCTCCATCTGTCGATTTCCTGCGAACTTTATAATGTCTTTAGTTCGTCGAGAGAGGTAGGCCCCGTCTACTGTGTTTTCGCTTTGTGGTCGCCACTCGAGAACCTTTACTCCCCAACAGTTGTCAGTTCTGCGAGCTATATAAACTGCCCATTGCCACTTCAACAGGCCCATTTCACTTCCATTGTCGGTAATTCTACTACGGATTGCGGAATTCTCTGGATTTGCAAAGGAATTAAAAAAAACCATTGTACAGTTTGTGATACACGTCTTAAGCTTTTTTTTAATATCTCTGAAATATAGTTTAGTTTCTTATTAGGCAGATGCGAAAACCGAGTTTGGTGGCCACCAAGTGCAACTTAGCATCTCTGCCTTATCTAAACAAAAGAAACTATTATTTATTTATTTATTATTATTATTACAGTGGCATTAAAATAAAGCTAATGATAGGGATCACAAACAGTACAATGGATTTTTGAAAATTCCTTCGTTTAATGTTGTAAAATTATGGTGGCGCTAGTTTAACCGATACAACAGCCTTAAGTTAGCCTATTGATCCAGTAGAGCTGCTCAATAGTGGCACAATAGTTCTAATTAGTAGTTCATACAATATGCATTGGTTGCCATTAGACTCCTAAGCTCTCATTACAACTCGAGCATTAATAAATCTACTGTACCATCGCTATAGACCTTAGCTGCAAGATTTACTTGTGTGTTTGTTATGTCGAATGAATTTTCTTAACGTTGAACATAGTGATGGTGGAAACCTCCAGTTTGCCCATAAGAGCTCCCATAATGTCATTGGACGCTTTTAGCCAAAACTAGGATTATAACATGCATAACATAACACCCAACAGTGACATACATACTCTGATATTTAATCTTAGACATAATTTGTAAACAAAGAAATGTCAAGATATGACACTTATACAAACAGTGACATTTCTTTGTTTACAAAAAATGTCTAAGATTAAAAATCAGTGTATAGTCATAATCCCACACTAGGATTCCCTGTGTCGTGGGTATTAGGAACTACGAGTACCATTGGTACCATTAACACCCAGACCCGGAACTAATATTTGCAGATCATACAAACATTTGTCCCGCAGCGGGAAACGAACCCGCAATCTCTCGCATCTCAGCCGATAAATCGGTCGTCAAATTCGGTCGGATTATGTACATTCAATAAACGAAACTGCCGCGTCCAATATTAGCGTTCATAAATAGTTCAACTATTAATATCTGGCAGCGGGTCGATATTCTCTAGACACATTACTTTGTCAGTCGATATAATACAGGTGTTTCATAGACTAAAAATGACAAGAATTAGGACCACAATGTATTTTATGCAGACGTTTTTATGGAACAATGCGTGCCAGAATAGAGCAGATGCGTCAATGTTGCCATTTCAGACTTGTGAAATGGGGTCACTATATCTACTGTAAAATGCGTATATTATTACTGTTCTTCAGTTTATATCTAATCGGGACTATCTCTTCAGCAAGACTCACTCAATACAAAATTAAGTTTGCTCCTCATTTGGATGTTAAATAATTCAAGTCAATTAAATTCTGTAGACCTATGTAGAGACTAACACCTACCCTCTTTTATTCATAATACATTTTTAAACCTTTGATAGCGAAAAAAGCTTTTGTCTTCTTTTGGCTGATGTCATATTACATCGGAGAGAACAAAACAAAAGCTACCTATTTTAACTAAAATAGGTTTCAAAATGATTATGGATAAGGGGGCTAGACTTTAGACTTTACAGTTTCCTATTAAATTGTATAAAATCTAACTCTAGCATTATAGGGTACTAGTTGCGGCCCGCGGTTTCACCCGCGTGAATAATGATGAAAAGTAGCCTATGTGTTAATCCAGGGTATAAGGTATCTCCACTCCAAATTTCCCTCAAATTCGTTCAGCTGTTTGAGCGTGAAGAAGTAACAAACATAATAGGTAAAAAACTTTCGCGTTTATAATATTATACACATATACACATTTTGGCTGTAATGGCTTACACATAAGATATAGATATATACTGTGGCGGGCTTTTTTGTAGGACTATTTAAGATAAACATTTCTATCATACATTACATATGTGTAACTCTAGCGGTTTTGGCAGCGCACGCCAGAAAAGCTCGCAGATGGTAGTTTTTTTCCTAATTACTTGACACTTATCGTCATATTATGGACAATTGACATGTGTAATTTGTTTGACATTTAAATTCTTATAGACATACCTAGCTTCATTAATATTACTGTACACCAATCTTGGTAACATAGTGGACATTGTTTTTAATTTTTACCTAACATCTTAATACCATACCTATGTTTGACAATAAATGATATTTCATTTGATTTGATTTTGATTTGATTTGAATTCACACAATATCTTTATAAATTGTAGCCTATGTGTTATTCTGATGTATAAGTTATATTATTGTAAAGTTTCATTAAAATCCATTCATTAGTTTTTACGTGAAAGAGTAACAAACATCCATCCATACTCACAAACTTTCGCGTTTATAATATTAGTATGATAAGATTTCCACACAAATATAAAAGTAATTTTTTTTTTTTGAAACTGACACTACGCGGGTTAAATAATGTTAGTGGATTGATCATAATTACAAAACATGAGGCCTATGTTCAGCAGTGGACTTCAACAGGCTGATGATGATGATGATGATGTTGGATGATTGTTTTCCACCTGCTACTGTAAATATACAATGTCCATAAAAGACGATACCCACAATCCATCAGCCGTCTGCATGTCTGCCGCACATTATTGAAACAATAGCCACTGGGCATTGCGAGGCTATTCAGCTGCGACACGTGCAAAAGAAACTGAATTTAAATATGCACTAATGGGTACGTATGAGGCATCGTCCTAATAGAACGCGACTACGCGATTATCGCGCAAGTAAGCGATGCGACCATCGTGTCAATCATTAAACATTGTAGTCGCGCGACCGCATCGCGCGAATGCCGGTTAGGACACCTATTCCATATAAGAATGTTTGATCGTGGATTCGTACGATTGAAAATCGCGCGAACTTGCGATGATCGCTTAGTCGCGTTCTATTAGGACGATGCCTGAGACTAGCGAGTACAAAGTAATACTAGGTACATTTGATTATTAAGCGGGCAACGCAATATAGGCCACGTGCTGTTTTAGAGGAAACTCGAATGCATGCATATCTGGCGGTATATTTGCATAATAATCCTATTATTATACCGACGTAATGATTATTTTATATGTACCTACGAAGAGACAGATAGTGTGGTCGGGTAATATACTGCCGAAGGTTACCTAAAGCGCGCTTCAGACTTGACTAGCGCAGTTAGCTAAGAGCGAGTTGAGCTAGAAACTCTAAGCGAGTGCTCAAAGTCAAGTGATTGACACGGACGTATGCTGTACTGTAACACGGGTTTTGTATGTGATGGGAGAGTAGCCGGCTGAGATGCGAGAGGTTGAGGCTTCGATTCCCGCTGCGGGATGAATGTTTGTATGATCTGCAAATTATTTGTTCCGGGTCTGGGTGCTATTCTACCATGGTACTCTTAGTTTCTGATACTAACGACACAGGGAATCCTAGTGTGGGATCATGAATATGTATGCGACTGTTGGGTATTATGTTATGTTATGTGTATAATATAGACACTCATGAGCGCCCCGAGCTGATACTTTGGAAGTTTTGAAACCTCAATTTAAATTTTGTACGTTTTTTGAGCGAGAATATAGTTAAGTACCACACTAACGTTTCGCGGCTTCGCGCGCGATTCTCAGGGGGTGTGCAACAGGCTTTAAGACACTGGTCTTTGCTAATTTTACAGATAATAGCAATGATTTTATTAAAAGTCATCATTGGATAATAGTAGACTACTCGGAAGTCGGAACCCGGGACAGAATGTTAATAAAATTATGACTAATCATTTTTATTGACAAGTCACGCTTACCTTCTTAGCTATTGTAGTAATTTAAATCGCTGGGCTAACTGGATCAAGTTTCTTGGCTTCGAACCTTACCACCGACAACCTTAAAGATCAGGAAGTCTGTATCGGTTTCCACCAGGATATGACTAGAAAATTCTGCTCTCAGTTATTAAAACATAACATAACACCCAACAGTCACATACACAGTCCGGATCCCATACTAGGATTCCCTGTGCCGTTGGTATCATAAACTACGAGTACCATTATGGGTACCACAACACCCTGACCCGTAACAAATATTTGCAGATAATACAAACATTTGTTCCGCAGCGGGAATCGAACCCGCACCTCTTGCGTCTCAGCCGGTTACTCGCTAAGTGCGCCACAGAGGTCGTAAAAAAAACTCGGTGCGAGTCGGACTCGCGTACGAAGGGTTCCGTACCATTATCTATAAAAGCGGCAAAAAAAAACACGTTCGTGGTATGGGAACCCTAAAACCACATTTGTTCGTCAAATAGGTATTCCAAAGAGAAAATTAGGCTTTCTAGAATTCTGATAATATCCTTTACTTTAATGTTAAACGGGTTTTCTACTTTGTATCTTCGTGACGCCCACATTGTGCCTACGAAATAAATGTTCATTCGACTTCCATTTATGTATATAGACATTCTAAATCTAGCCATTTCCAATTTAACATCTTTTCGCCAAATACAGTAACTTTTATGTCTGACAATAGGTTAATAGGTTAATGTCCAATAGGTTACAGGAGGACATCGCCATGACCTACGCTGAGTTATTGCATAGTCACCATTCAAATGGTATTCTGTCCTTCAAAGTTAAATTCTTTTATCGATAATAAAGAATAGCTATCATTGATAAAGGCTTTAGTGTAGGTATTTATGGAATAGCATTTACGTCGACTGTGGCTTTTCTATTTTAGTCACTATCGCAATTTACTGATAGTGTCAATCAGTGTTCGATAAAATTGACGCTGTGTAAAGAGGGCATTATCGTACCTCGGCCACAGATTACCGGTAACGCTTTTTCCAACTGGCAGTCTGGTAGACTAGATGTCGCCACTGCCGCCCTTCCAACCGCCTATCAGTTGTTCACCGATAACGCTTATCAAGGATGCCTCTATGTCAGTTTCTACTTAAAACCCACATCGGTTCTAAGAATTGTACATGTGTGTATGTCGCCGCCTAGTCTATGGATGGTCTGGTTTTTACGAACCACTTAAAATTTGTAGCGCCCTCATGTTTAGAACCAGGTCAATATAGCGCATTGATTTAGTTAGATAAACACTAATCGCATTCAATTGAAAAAGGTTTTACTTATATGGTATGAAGTTGTTCAAGTTTGCAATATGTTATCAATGTATATGTATATATATAAAATCGTTGCGTGACTGTCGTGAGTGTCAACAGCAGACCTGAGGCCCAATTCTCTAATTTTAAAACATTCAATTGGCAGTATAATCTCGTCTCAGTAGCACTGTCACGTATAGTAACTATTACTTAATCTTCGCGTTTCTTGCGAAGAATATGTAATAGTTACTATACGAGACAGTGCGACTGACACGAGATTATATTGTGAATGGGATGTTTTAAAATTAGAGAATTTGGCCTCTGAAATTGGAAAGGTACATTCATTTGTGGCCTTGAGTGCCCTAAAAAATGAATTTCCGAAATTAACCCCCCCTGGGGTACAGCGGGTGATGATGTTTGTGTGTGAAAAAAACTACAGAAACTACGAAGTCGCGAGCGTTCATTTGTAATATTATTTATAATATATGTATATAATACACTCGAGAGCAATGAATCCGGGTCACTTAAAGAATGTTAAAAATCTCGGAAACTAAAAATGATAGATTAATGCAATAAATTGTATTTAATAGACAATGTAATACTCCTTAAATGAAGGTAAAAAAAATATGAGTCACCATACATTTTATTAACACAAAATTACATAAAGAAAAAAACTGCTGATCTCTCCTTAAAACAAAAATAGGAAACATGAAATTTTTGAACTTTATTACGATTTTCTTGAATTTTAATACTTCGTATTGCCTCCTCGTGCTTCCATATAATGAATATAGAGCACTATCAACATGGTTTATGTACCCACATAAATGACAGATTACAAACAAAAGCAAAACCAAATGCTGTAATTTCGTAGTTCCATCTTCGAAAGTGGCCCTTTTTCAAATTTGTTTTTTTTATGATATAACTTTACAATAACCAACGATCTTATAATTCACAATAGATCCAGGGTCACGTACAAAATGAAAGCTAAAAACTGTCCGCATGGATACATACTTATACAGCTACATTTGTTTACTAACGAACAAAGATGAAAGTTTTAAAACAGTTCTAAGTTCAACCTAATTACAACCATGACACCTAGCAAAAAAGTAGCAAATCTTCAAAATATTATCTTACACTTACAATCATTCGTCACAAAAAACGAGCAAAGCAATTATATTACTCCTGTCACTTGTCAAATCAAAAGACATAGGTTAAACAACTAGTGTGAAATCAACCTTAAAGAGCTACAAATAAAGTTCTTTTTCCCGTTATTACCTTGCGAGCTACATCCATCCGTTTCCATGGTTTCGCTTCTGTTTGCTTCTTCAAATTTAACTACAGAAGGTATGGAGTCGCGTTGATCACTTAAATAATTTATAATATGCACGTTAAAGTTAAGTTAAAATTATTTATGTTTTGGGCATGTATGTTTGATATTGATAGTATATATACTTGTTATTTTATTAACGTTCTGTTGTGTGTATATTTATGTGTATGTTTATGTTTTTGGCCAAGATGTCTATCGCTGGATGTCACAAATAAAAATATCACTAAATTCCACATCTTTATATTCATGTTTACAATCTTTATAATACAAGTACAGTTTAGTGCAATAATTTGATCAAAACCCAAAATGTTTAAAACAGCTCAACATTAAAAAATTTCCATTCTGCGTACCTACAGGCTGATAATGAAGCCCTAGTTATAAAAAGCTCAAATATAAAAAATATATGTTCTGTTACGTTTGTCTCGTTTCATAATAAAAAAAGATATCGACCATCAAAGTTTTCCAACAAAAACCGTAAAGTGCTTGAGGGCGGGCGTACAGGCGCCTGCCGTAGGTTGGGCATTTATTTGATATTTGGGAAATATACCTATAATATGATAAAAGAATTTGAAAAAGTACTGTTTTTTTACGATAATGTGTTCTATAAGTGATTCTGGTTCATAAATTTTAACAAAGCGAGAGGACTCATTATCAGTTGGTATAGATGTAAAGGGGTTGTTAACCAAAGATTTGGTTAAATAACAGTAGCGTAAATGGATTGCTCGGAAAGCTAAAATAAAAAAAAGGAAAGCCAAGTATCTGATGAGAGTTCAACAAACAGACACAAAAGTAGTATTAAAATTTTTTAAAGTTCTGGTAAAAACAAATTATTACAATACAAATCTACTCCATGCATCTACTGTTCTGTTACAGACAATTTTGCGTCAACGTTGGCCAAACATTTGTAGCGGTGGTTTAAAATCGGTAATTTTGATCAAAATTTCATACTTTTTGTTAGTTTAAAGCTTAAAATACAACTTATTCTACATGTACTTAACGAAAGTAAGACACTCCGGCCGTTAAATTGTTTTTTCGGGGATTATTTTTGCAACTTTTAAATATACATTGCGGCATTGTGACACGTGTTTACATTGGCTTTGTTTGAAGCGAACTAAATCAAATACAAACTCACTTTTCAAGTGAGCTTAAATTCACCGAGACGTTTTTATTGCGCCGACCCGATATCTATGTGAGTATTAGAGATCGTTGACAATAACTAAGAAGTTTTAATACCTTCATTTAAGGAGTATTACATTGTCTATTAAATACAATTTATTGCATTAACCTAGCATTTTTAGTTTCCGAGATTTTTAGGATTCTTTAAGTGACCCGGATTCATTGCTCTCGAGTGTATATATTGTATATAAACAACTTGTTTAAAGTGTCGAAGTAAGGTAATTGACGAACAGATTATAATGTAGGCACTTTATTCTTCTTTGTGTCTCTTGTGGTTCTTTCTTGGTCACCCGGTTTTAGGTCAATTACCAGTTATAGTCTACCGAACTGATAATCTCATTCGATTAAAATTTTACAGCCTATTGCGCTGTATGTTTTGAATATTTAAGTTCTTGAAAAATACATTAAAACACGCGGCGCAATGTGCTGTAAAATCGTAATTAACATAACATAACACCCAACAGTCACATACGTATGATAAGTAGTCACGGTCCCACACTAGGATACCCTGTGTCGTGGGTATCAGGAACTACGAGAACCGTGTTACCATAACAACCAGACCCGGAATAAATATTTGCAGATAATACAAATATTTGTCCCGCAGCGGGAAAACCCCGCAACCTCTCGCATCTGCCGGCTACTCCGACCGCCGCGCAACAGAGGTCGTAATTGAAAGCGATTATCAGATCGTTCATAAAATAAGGGGGCCGGCATAGAAAATCTAATAACTCTGAAAATTTCTATAGATGAGGTTTCGGTTTTGTGTTGACTTATGGCGCGGTACCTTTACAAATCAATAGTTATTAGGACCAGAGGGCCTAGCCAAGTGGCATTCGTTTCGAAGCGATTCCATTTCTACAGTCGTAATTCAATACAAAAGACCACGTGACATATCGATAGCTAACGTCAATCCCATACATTTTGGACTTTTCTACTGGCGTCATCGCTATTAGAATGTTACTTTGTCTACGGCCTCAGGTAAGAACTAGTTCGAAGCTTTCTCCGGACTCTTTAATAAGTTTTTATAATCATTTAATTTTCAAGTGTATTGTACCTACGAAGTTGTTCTAATACATGTTTAAACAACTATGTGAAAAAAACCTAAGTGATGCTCTTTTTAAATTTGCATATAAACTTCTAAACGACTTTTTGTGTGTTTTTTAACTAAAATGTTGAAGCGAAAAGATTTCATCTACAATCCGTACATAATTGTTTTAAGTACTTAATGCTGTTTTTATTGGCAGAAATCATGAAAAAAACGTGCTATTTTCAGTTTTCGGGCAACGCGGCCGAAACGGTCGAGTGCATTCCGATTTCAAACTTTAATTTTGTGATATTTTGTGCGAAATTTTCAAAAACTGTATCGCTTCGATACAGCTCCATCGCTGTACATTATTGCTTATACGCTGTTCCAGCTCTATATAAACTGAAATTTGCTCCTAATTTGAATATTAGTGATTTAAAGTAAATTAAATTTTGTAGACACAATCTAGACTAGAGTATCTAGGTTTGTGATTTGTCAGTGTCCCATTAAATTGTACAGTTTAACAATAGCATGGGTTATAAGTTTTCTATATAAATCTTTGAGCCGGTGTGTTTTGGAATAATAATTTGAAAAAAAAAACAGGTTAAAATGGGAAATGTACAATAAATTATACCTAAACCTTAAGCCCATAGAAATATATACCTACCTTATAGACTAAAATACATATTTAAGACCTATTTATTGATTGATTTAAGTATTGATTTTATAATTTCATGGGACTCACCACAGGCCCACGTGTATGGAGTTTGACTATACTATCCGAAATAGGTGAAAACTTCGTTTGTATGGAGCTGGCTCAATCAGGCTATCGGTACCGCGCCGAGTTGCTTAATCAGAGGGGAGCTGCCTCAAATAGTACCAAAAACGATATAATTACTCCAAAAATGTCAGTAGCACGATTATTATGTAACACAAGATAAATGGTTGTTTTATTGATCAATGTAGGTACTAATTGCACAGAAATTAGTAAGCTATCTGCAAAATTCGTAAGCGAAGAGGCAAAAGTCACCACTTGACCCTGCACAAAATAAATCTGTAATAATTACTTTTAATTAATATGATCTTGAAATTACTTCAAATGAGAGTGACTGACACTCACCGTTTTTTGTCTGGATTACGGATTGCTTATAAACAGTTTATTGTTGAATAATTTATTCGAAAACCTTCTAGATCTTTAACTTAAGCTAGTCTTCTAGTTGATTTAAACTTATTTGGAACCGTGGGCTGGTCACCATCGAGAAGTTTCGTTAACACCCTCCATATTCTTGATCAGAGGGCCTCGCCAAACGGCATTCGCTTCGAAGCGATTCCATTTCTACAGTCGTAATTCAATACAGTAGACCACGTGACATATCGATAGCTAACGTCAATCCCATACATTTTGTACTTTTCTACTGGCGTCATCGCTATTCTGAGTTTTGACAAGCAAATGACACGGACGTCTGGTGTAGTGCAGTGTGGAATTTTGTATGACGACACCGATGAGCGCCCCTAGCGTACACTCTGTGAACCTCATTTTCCATACAAAAATCCGTTTTACACTACACCATACGTCCGTCTCAATTGCTTGTCAAAACTCAGAATCAGCTCTCAGTTTAAATTGCTATCATCCATTAATTTTGTCACCATAAGATATTTAATGGGAACTGTGCGCGCCCACTAGACAAGGCCCTCTTCATATTTATTTATTCATTAAATTAATATAATTTTATTAATACATATAATGCAATGGGGGATTAGGCCATAAGCACCACGTTTGGCATAGGCGGATTGGGGATCGCAGTATTGGTGTTAAGTAGGTACTCGGGTGGATGCTGCTGCGCATCCCATGGTGTTATCCCTTAGTTGGCTTTTATGACATCCATAAGCTTGTAAATTGAAACTTTTTGACTGGAGTACAGGTATCCAGAAGCCCAATTCTATTCGTTATTTTTAAACTATACTGAAAGTTGACTGAATCGAGACTAAATAGTGAGTTGACAGAAAGTTGGTATTCTGCCCCCTTATAATAACAATTTAGTCTACATTCGATTGGAAAGTGTATAGAGAGACTCCATATATATATAAAAAAATTATATATTATATCTAAAATTATTGAAAAACTTAGAATCATTCAAGTTTCGGTCACATTTCGATATAATCACATTACCGCGTTGTATTTAAAATATCACATGGTAATGTGGGTAGGAGAATACCACTTCTGACATTTAAGACATCCACACTAGATTGGAACGTGATCAGAACTTTATTTTGACTAATTTTTATAACGAGAATTGGGCCTCTGAAAGTAAAGATTCGTGAAACAAGGATCGACCAGGGGTGCAATTTTTAAATGCCAATGACTGACTGAATATCATCAAAAAGGCACAACAACGAAACTCATCGTCTTATTTTAATAATTCCAGGTGGTGAGGTACGCGTTCGATGACCACACGCCCCCGAACATAGAGATGATACAGTCATTCTGTGAAGATGTCCATAATTGGCTCAGTGCAGACTCCAAAAACGTGTCAGCCGTACACTGTAAGGCGGGCAAAGGAAGAACAGGTAAGGCTAGCAGTTGCTCAGATCTAATCGTTATACAGGGTGGGCTATTTTAACCTGCGGTATTTTTATTAATAATATTAAAAAAGAAACGAAATCGTCAGAGCCTTTTCAAGTTTCAGTCTCTTTTCCCTACAAACTTGGCTGTATGAGCTGTGGCGGTCCTGTTTGAACTAAAAGTTGTCCTTGCCGTTATCAGTCAGAATTGGCATCAAAAAACCCGTTATCATGGCCCGATACCGCTTTCCATTGATGGTTACGGCTGCTCCAGCATCGTCTTCAAAGAAGAACAGTCCAATGTTTTGTTAGTAGCAGAAATTCTTGTGAAAGAGTTCGTCCGGAGAAGTATCACCGTACCTATTTCTGCCGCCATGCAGTAGTGCTCGCATTGCTGTGTTATGGTTTGAAGGGTACGGGTGCCGGTGAAATTACAGGCACATGCGTTTCATCTGTAAGTCTCAGGGTCGACAGCGCGCGTGTGATGCCTCTGGTGTTGCAGGCGTTCATACCTACAGTAACTATTTTCCATCAGGTGGGCCGTATGGTTGTTTACTTGACAAAGATCCTTTCGCACAAATTCGCTTGGACGGTGCTTCGAACGCGGGCTGTCACATGCTGATTTGAAAACAGATGTCAAAGTTATATAGGGTTGCTAGATGCCGATGGCTTAAATGGCCCACCCGTTAGTAGCCATAGGACGCTGACATAGGAGCTTCAGGGGCTTCATTTAAACGTATTTTTAGCAAAATTGACACAGTTTATGACAGTAAATAAGTTATAACTATGTTAATTTAATCAAGAATATAGAATATTTTCTCTATAAAAATAAATCGTGAACTTTAAAATGAGCTTCTACCACAAATATTTCTTTACTTATCAACACGTACGTTGATTAAAGTCAATTAAGAGTAACATATGATATCATTATAAAGAGCCAAGTAGATTAATATTTTCGATTACGTAGCAAATGTATTTTGTCTAAACATTGACAAAATATCAATGATAGCTCCTTGCCCAGCAACAAAAGAAGATACTTTCTCCTTTGTGGAAAAATTTACAAACGCTGTATATTATGGGTTGGCAAAAACTACATACACTTCCATCAAGTCATGATCTTTGAGTTCACGCATTCAGTGATGGCATCGCGACGTCTTCATAAAAAGAATAAATTATCTTTACCCGACCAGATGGAGATTATAAAATTTTGCATAATCGCATAATAGGCCCCGAACGTTCCCCGTAACAAAGGTTAAGGCAACAAAATACACGTGGCCCATTATTGGCTATACCATTGTCGTCCAAACAAAAAGCAGTCGAAAGCCGTGAGGCGTAATTGCGAAATTTCTTTGAATTGATCGCATTACCTCGACGCAGTACATTCAGACTTTCACGGCGGACTCGTAAATTAAAAAAGGGCCTTTTCAAACCGCCTACTTTTTTGTGGGTTGCCCGGAAGGGACGTTAAAAGTGGGGTTCGCCAGTGAATCGGTAAAGCTGGCAACAAACTACGGTCATTTCATTATGATAACATGGTGGATAGTTCCTATCGATGCTTTGTGGATAGTGCTAAAATATTGCTCTTTTTGAAAGGAAAAGATACTTCCATAATGCCCCATATTTTAAGGGACGACCGCACACTTTGATGTTCTAAAAAGCAGATTTTTGTGTTATGTATTTCTGACATGAATGGAGAAAGTTCTTTGTATAACAGTGACGGCTTTGTCGGTCTATCGAAGCTTTTAGAACTTTTAAGACGAGGACTGATCTCAAAAGTAGTATTTTGAACGCCCAGTGCGAGACGTGACAAGATTAAATAATGAGATGGAAAAAATAGTGTGGGTAGAACAATATACTAAATTATAGTTGAAACCGAACAGAATTTCGAAAAAAAAAGTCTAGTTTTGCAAAGAAAATCGCACAAATGACCACCCTTAAAAAAAGCTTTGGCATTCAAATGCTCTTAATTTTGAACGGCAACATCACAATTTTTTTTTACCGAATTAAATAGCTAGACTTGTATTTTTAAAGTTCTAACCACATGAGTATAGTCTGAACTTTGATTATATGTGTGTATTATAATCAAAGAGTCTGAAGTGCAAACCAGATTCATCGTCAAATAATGACATGTGATTTTCAACTTTAAGCAAAGCCATTTGGTTAAAATCCCATTACGTCGATTTCCTAAAACGTCGAGTTATTAAAATCGTTGAATTCATAATATATTTCATAGCGATCTCCTCGCATTTACCGTGGTGTTTCCGGCTTAAGAATAATTTCCTCCATCTCCTCCCGTAGATGTCGTAAAAACCGACTAAGAGATTACATAATAATAAATGATGGACACATTCCACACAACATTATCTAGCCCCAAGCTAAGCAGAGCTTGTGTTATGGGTACTAGATAACTCTGATATACTTAATACAATACATTACATAGATTGATATTTTTTATTATACATAGAAAAATACCCAGAACACCCTGAACAAATATTTGTAGATTGTACAAATGTTTGTTCCGAGGCGGGAATCGAACCCGCAACTTCCTGCGTCGCAGGCGAACCTTCGCCCACCGCTCCACAGAGGTCGTCATCACATCACACATCAGGGGATCGGCAGCAGCATTCACCTGAATAATCAACACCAATACTGCGATCTTCCATTTCGCCCGCCAAGCGTGGTAATTATGGCAAATCCTCCAAAATATGCTATTTATGGGGTAGGCCTGTTCGAACAGTGGACGTCTAACGGCTGATGATGATAATGATGATGATACTCTTACTTGACGACGTCTGTGTCGCGGCGGGCGAATAGCCGCTTGAGATGCAAGCGGTTGGATTCCCGCTGTGGGACAAATGTTTGTATGATTTGCAAATATTTGTTCCGGGTCTGGGTGTTATGGTACCATGTTACTCGTAGTTCGTGATACCCACGACACAGGGAATCCTAGTGTGGGATCAAGACTACGTATGTGACTGTTGGGTGTTATGAATGTTTGTAATGTTATGTTGTTACACGATGAATTAATTTGTTTAATGTAATGTTTCAGGCACGATGGTGTGTTGCTACCTGCTGTACAGCAGACAGAAAACGACGGCGGATGAGGCGCTCAAGTTCTACGGAACCAAGAGGACACACGATGATAAGGGTGAGCAAAAGAT
The DNA here is from genome assembly GCA_951392215.1 of Epirrita christyi. Classification (NCBI taxonomy): domain Eukaryota; kingdom Metazoa; phylum Arthropoda; class Insecta; order Lepidoptera; family Geometridae; genus Epirrita; species Epirrita christyi. The sequence continues at coordinate 13,411,178 of OX595850.1, forward strand.
CTGTCTGTGGCCCAATTCTCTGATTATAAAAACGATTAAATTACAATATAATCTCGTGTCAATCGCATTATCACGTAGTTACTATTACTTAATCGTACTAATAGTGACAGATGCGACTGACACGAGATTATGTTGTAATTTAATCGTTTTTAAAATTAGAGAATTGGGCCTCTGATTTTTTTAATTAAGGCCAATAAACTAAACAAAGAAATCTCGATTTCATAATAGAATAGAATAGACAATACATTATTCTTCACCATAAGATTATAAAAAATAAACAAAACTTAACATGATGATAAAAATTTGATAGTTCTTATAGCTTAGAAGCGATTTCTTCCAGACAACCTTTGGATGGTAAGTTATTGGCTTTTTATATTGCTCATCAGTGTACTTCGTGGCACTCATGATACTTTCTTGGTTATCCTGCGTTTAATCGGAGATCAGTTTGAGGTATGGTATAGGTATGACCTGAATTGTGGTGAACAATGGTGAAAGAGACCTTTGTGCTCCATCGTCACTTACCAACAGAGAGCTGATTCTGAGTTTTGACAAGCAATTGACACGGACGTTTACGTATAGTGTAACACGGATTTTTGTATGGTTAATGAGTTCTCATCGGTGTCGCCATACAAAAATCCACACTACACTAACACCAGACGTCCATGTCATTTGCTTGTCAAAACTCAGAATCAGCTCTCTGGTGAGATTGCGTTCAAAGGAGGGTTAATTACTGTAAAAAAAAAACACCCCGCAGTGGGACATCATGCATGTCATACCACCCCGACTTGAGCGGTACTAGTGATTAAATACTAGTTGACTTGATTGTATGTTGGGTGTGTTCCAGGAGTAACGATACCTTCGCAGCGGCGCTACGTGGAGTACTACGCGTGGCTGCTGCACTCGGGGCTACAGTACACGCCGACGAAGGTGCACATCCGGGAGCTGGTCATGTCGCCACCGCCCTACCTGCACGCTGGACACACCGTGCCCGAGCTGGTCATAACGCAGGCGCATCCCTTCTTCAAGGTGACTCTTCAAACGGTTCCTACTGCCGTGTTAGTGGTTTTGGGAGACTGCCATGACCATGGCATTATCAGTGACTTTGTAAAGGTTTATCAGTGAGCAAGTGGGGGCACAGGGCATTATTATAATTGGTAGCTCCTAGTACACATTGTCCATCGTTCCACACACCCATACACACAGTGGGTGCAGCGGGTTGTTGAAGTTTGTATGGAAAAAACTCCCATGGGCGATGTCGCATGCGTTCCACTTTTCGAGCAACACGGACTTCCTGCCACGGGCCGGAAGGGAGTAACCTAAGCGATATATTACCATTCAAATAGTTCTGTCTTTTTTTGCGGGGGGAAATGTGCACACAAGCGCAATTCCGCATATACACATCCAAATACAACACTGTAATGACGACACTCACACTAACAAACCTTGCACAGAATAACTAGTTTTATTGAACGCATATGCCTACTTTCGCTTGTAGTTTGACAGAGTGGAACGCTGCGAATGGCTACTCCCATGTGGCTTCCGTGTTGCTCGAAGGTTCCACTAGTCATATAAAAAAATGAGTTCTTCCAGTGACAATATTCACACTAGTATTATAAATGCGAATTGTGAGTATGTTTGTTACTTCTTCACGCTCAAACGGCTGAACGGATTTGAGTGAAATTTGGAATGGAGATATATACCGTGGATTAACACATAAGCTACTTTTCATCATCATCATAAATTTTCATTATTGTTCACGCGGGGGAAACCGCGGGGCGCAGCTCGTTGTAGATAATTGGATGCCGCCAAAATCTCGGGAATTGTAATTGTACTTGAAAACATTTTTTTTTTCTGTAACTGGAAATCAATTCCTTCTCAGAGTCCGTATTTTTTAACAATTTTAACGAATTAACCAAGACTAAGAAGCCGTCGACACTTTCGAGCTTAATATTCTATGTTAAAAGCCACAATCTAAATTTGCCACCAACTACATGTTACTGTGTCACAAACAAAAAAAAACATGGTTATCTGTCCGCAGGCACCGATGGGGTGCTACGAGGTGCGTCGCTCGGAATCCTCCCTGCACGTGCTGCTGACGCACTGCACGCCCCTCTGCGGCGACGTGCGCGTCGACGTTTTCAACAAGCCCAAGATGAAGATGCGCAAGGAGAAGTTCTTCCACTTTTGCTTCAACACCTTCTTCCTGGCGGCGGGCGCTGGCGCCGTCAGCCATCCGCCGCTCCCCGACAGTACGTATAGCTACCCGATAGTACGTTTAGCGGCCCGACAGCACGTATAACTGCCCATCAGCACGTATAGCTACCCGACAGTACGTATAGCTACCCGATGTACGTATAGCTACGCGATAGTACGTTTAGTTGCCCGACAGCACGCGTAGTTTAACCTGACAGCTTTTGTAGAATAATCTTAAAAATAAGAAAAAAGTGTGTAAAGTGAAGAAAGAAATTACCAAGTGGAAATGACAGACCGTATAGCTCGCAGAACGAACAACCGCTGGGGAATTTATCGAGTGGCTTCTCGATGGATCAACGAAATATAAAAGGAAGTCTGTAGATGGAGGCGGCTCAGGACCGTTTGTCGTGGCATTATACGGGGAGTGACTCGCATCGCCTGGCAAGAGGCCTTCTCTACGCTTTCTAATATTGAAAACTTTTCGGTAACATTTCCAGGTCCCAATCTGGAGACCTTCAAGCTGACGCTGAACAAATGGCAGTTGGACGACGCGCACAAGGATAAACAACACAAAAACTACAGCCAAGACTTTAAGGTAACTGTGGTGTGATTACGTAATTCTGTTGCTATCGATTTCAATGATTTTTCTTTTTTTAATAATAATAATAATTCTTTATTTGCATAAATGTGGTACATACAAAGTTCTTGTCTGGGATACAAATATGAACAAAAAACAGGCAGGTTATATCAATGCAAAACCACCATCAAATTACAACAAATGTTACATAAAATACCCAAAATCACATGTCATAAAATTTTCTCATTGTATTACTGTTTGAAATTACGTGTTCTTTTATCTAATTTACGCAGACTAGTTCTAGTTAAGCTTTTGTAGGGAAACTGCGTAAATTGGGTAATCGCAAACGCGTAATTTTGGGTAGAAACAGCATTAGAACTTATAGTTGTGTTGAAACCAACGGAGTTACATAATCCGCAAGCTGACCTTTCACTATTTGATAAAGAACCAATAATAGATCCTACGAAGTAAGATATGAGCACAATTCAAACTGGGTCGTAAAATAATAAATACGATAATATTAGCTATCTCCAATTTTTTTTTGTGAGAAATGTGTTTTGTATAACTTGACCATAGCACTTATGTTGGCCTGTCCACTGATGCTGACCAAAAGTAAGGCCAATTCCCTTTCAAGCAAATAAATGACTGCTGCCTGTACCATAAGTCACACAGTGCACATTAAGCAAATTTAAATTCTAACCTATCTTTTTCAAAATGTTTAAGATAGCATTTTTCAATCAACACTGTCTGTACCAGGTGGAGTTAATAGTCCAGAAGATGCCAGACAGCTCGACGTTCAGCGGGCACCCGGCGTCGTCCCGCGCGCCCTCCCCCCCTTCCTCCACCGCCTCGTCGTGCTCCGAGCCCGACACGGAACCGGACGCGCACTGGGACTCCGGTGAGAGACTCCGCTTCCCCTACACGCGACTCACCTCTGACGACACCAGTATCTTCGACCATCTTGACGCGACCGTCCCCACCCGAAGACTACCGGACTACTGCGACGATGCGCCAACTATCAACCCTATCTACGTGCCCGCAACAAACTTACGGGACTATGACGGTGCGCCGACCGTCAACCCCCTATACTGTAGCCAAGCGGACACAATTCGTCCGAGCGAACATGCGCCCACCGTCAGCCCTTATTATAACAACGCTCACGCAACCATTACTGCCCGGGAGTCGCCCGACTACTCGAACAACGCGCCAGCGACCGGCAGTCTCGATTATGCAACCGAAACGGAACCGATGGAATACGCTAACGATGTTTTCTCGTCCACGCCGACTTCGGCTAGAGAAAGCCCGGTTGAGGAGTGCAAAGCGAAACGCACGGATGATAAGTCGAAACCGCGTCTATCTTTAGGTGATATGAGAGCCTCCTGGCGAGAGTTTAGTGGCAAGTTTGCCTCGGATAGTAGGCGGAGGAAAGACGAGTCATAATAGCGTTAGCCGTATCAACGGTCTTTCTTGGTAATAAACCTCCTGGTGAGAGTTATTCAGATATCTGACGAAGGAAACACAAATTCTTCATTGGGTCAATTTGATATGTCCTTAGGGACCACTGTCAGTGAGCAATGTCGATCCAGGCAATATCTACGATGATTATGATAAATCTAGGGCATTCTGAAAGGAATTTATTTGTGAGTGGGACAAAAATATAGGTAAATCGTGGCCGCAAAATCGAGATTGAATAGTCCATTGTGGTTGAGATCAGTCAACAGCACGCACAAACAAATTTCGCAGCAACTGGTGTGGATATTGCTCGACTTATACAAAAAGCTCAAATTGGAGCGTATACGATTGTACACGATTAGTTCGGAATGATTTCGGCGCGTAGTCTCATTTAGCGCGAGGTGAAGTTTCTCGATGTTAGGGTTAGGTTAGGTTAGGTAGGCGTTACAATTAATTTATGCTCGAATGTAGTTGAAGCTTCATTTTAATCATTTGATGAAGCTTTAAGTGCATCCGATTTTAAGTAGGTTCGTAAATTCGTATTTCGTTATAAACTTGTGTATTGTTATAACAAAAAAAGGCACAGTCTGTCGTACGGTTACAGCGGCGAATGTTACTTTCAACAATTTTAAGCAACATGGGTTTTTTTTTACCGTTCGAATATTAGATGTATGAAATCTGCAAAAAACATACGGAGAAAGCCGTGTTTCTGTTAGGCAAACAACTTGTCTGACGAAACACCTGAAGCTTGCAGGACACTTAACGTATGACTGTTTCCCTTAGAAATCTGTCAATTTGACACTAATTAAGTGTCCCGTCAGTGCTAGATGTTCCGTAATTACTTGACGATTTCCATAAGAGTCAGGCAAACTTTTTGTTTACTAATTTTACCCTGCTTATAATTTAAGAACTTATTCTTTAAAGTTGAGTATGCAAAATGTTGCATGAATTGTTACAGTAACATTTGATATGATAAATAATGAATTCATAGATGTTTAATTAATATTATAAATTGTTTTAAACTAAACAAATTCTTTCCGGGGAGGCGAGAGTTCGTTTCAGACACTGATCTCTTTTAACCGATAGCTTTAGGCCAGTTTATTTTAAAATTACGGTAAATCAATCGAAGGGTTTCAAAAAATAAGTATTTTTCGTTTTTTTTGAGTACAGGCCTGTCAGGACGCCATTTTGTTCACCCTCTTGGTCTAACTTTAACCATAAGAGAGGATGACACAAAATGGCGACTTGGCAGACCTATTCTCATTTGAAACGCTTAATAGTTTTTTAGTGTTGTTATACGGTTTTACTTTCTTTTTAATGCCAAGGTTCAGAATTTTTGAAGCACTCAATTAAACCGATCTATACATGCTTACGTTTATGTGCTAAAATTTAATAAAATACAGTTAAGACTACAGCAAGCCATCAATAATACTGCCTAGGCAAGTAACGTATCGCAGAGGCACCTATTTTAAAAGTTACCTAGCCCAAACACTTTGAAGTGACACTGTTTTTTTTTTAAATTACTTAACATCCGCGTCTTTTTCATCTGTTAGTGAGATATTTGATCGGGTTGGGTTATCAGCGCCCAAAAACGTTGGTGACAGCAAAACTTTGATCACATCGGGAACTAGTTACAAAACATTAGGATCACATTAGACTTATGCCACTGATACACGCACTCACACCACTAAACCTACGCACTTGTGTATGTCTGTTGTTTGTGGGAAAGGGGCATAGCACATTTCATTGTACATTTTTGAGGACAAGCAATAAGTGAGCTGTAGAAAGAGTTTGGCATTTTAGGCGCAAGCCAGATAGAAGAGACGTGCGGCTTTGCTTCTATTTTGGCTATTATTTCATCAAATTCTATGTAATTTTGTAGCACCTGAGTATCAGTTTGTATCAGTTTTTTTAACATGATAAAAACTATACCATATATTTATAATGGTCGTCTCTTATATGGCTTGCGCCTTATTTGGCCCGATTGCGACGCTAGGATGTCAATTGTTTGTTTTGTTCTTGATTTTATTCTCAATTTGTTGAATTCAACTTTTCCTGATGCACTCTTGTTGAATTCAACATGAGTGCATCAGGAAAAGTGTCTATTATGACTGGCATTCCGTTGGCGAACATTTTTCATGTCATGTATGATCGTCAGTAGGCGTTGAAGCACGAAAGATCATCTAACAATGCCTTTACTAGGGTAAAAGACCAGGTAAAGGCTTTGTAACATTGCAAAAGCCAACTAGTAAACGTAAAGCTTTTGCACAATTTGGTGTGATGCTAGGATGTGATTTCTAAACTCTGTAACGTCTAGTTTTGTGCCAAAGCTTTGATTATTTCAAAGGCTGGTAGCCATTACATTGTTTTAGACTCAGCTTTGGTTGAGATACCCTTGTATTAGAGTTTTGAAGCACTTTTTCATGTCTTATGCAGTCGGGCATATATTATTATCTAGGAATATCTAACGCGTGTGATGACGCAGGGCCGCTGTGCGAGCGAGTCGGCCGATACCGCCAGCTGTCGCCCGAGCACGCGCAACACACGTAACTATACACTTTTACCGCATTCGATGATGCAGTTTCTACCAAAACATAGCTCCTTTTAGCTGATTGCTTTAGCCAACGCTCAGGGTGGCTACTCTTGACGCTTTATTCCAATCCCAATTCAGGATTCAGTGTCATTTGGTACTCTTGAATTCAATACTAGTGCACAATTATGAATCGAGATTGGTGAAATTTTATGGAACTAAACCCTGATTTTTAATTTCAGACAATTTTTGTAAACAAACAAATGTCAAGATATGCCACTGTGAGTATAAGTGTCATGATTGTGTAGCATACGTGTAAATTCACATATGACACACATACATGGCACTTATACTTCACAGTGGCATATATTGACATTTGCTTGGTTACAAAAATTGTCTAAAATTAAAAATCAGAGTATAAGTGAAATCGACTTTCTTCGATTTTTTGGTACTCTTGACGCGATTTTGACGTTGTTCTTCTACGAGTCAACACGCAAAGTCAATCGCGTGCTCTATCTCAATTTCAAAATCGATTTGGTTCAAGAGTGTCAAACAAGCGTTATTAGGATTGAAATTGGATTGCGATTAGAACTGGATTGGGATTTTAGTTGTTTTCAAGAGTAGCCCTACTGATGTCCAATTCTCGTAATTATGAAACACTCAATTCACAGTATAATCTCACCTCAGTCAACTGTCACATTTGTCAATGCGTGAGTAGACGAAGTAACTATTACTTAATCTTCGCATGCATACGTTATCCTTCTCGCTCTAACGAACGCCTTTCTGAGCGGCAAAAAGGTTGAATGATTAATCGAAAGTTGACTGAGTTGAGATTGTATTGTGAATTGAATGTCAAATGACTAAGAGAGTAGGATATAATAATACCAAAGAATAGGACTATCTGCCAGTTTGGCAGATAAAAATTACAAAATTCAGTGCCAGGGATGTATTACCACATTTAAAAGATCTGATAATTATAATTTCGTATTATGGTAGTGTCATGTCGTGGAATGTGTGCAGCCTCAAAATATACCCCTACGTTTCCACCCGCGGATGTCGTAAAGGGGATGGGCAGCAGCATCCACCTGCTATCATCAATCCGCCTGCCAAGCGTGGTGATTATGGCTAAATCCCCATTGCATTCTATGGAGGCCTCGTTCAGCAATGGACTTCTACAAGCTGATGATAATAATTATTATGGCAGTTGTGAGGCAAAAACAATTCACATAATGGTATAATGCTATAATTATTGTCAATCGCTTATACGTTTTGTCCATTTGATACAACAGCAATCAGCCACTTGTTAACATACTGAGGAATTTGAACACTAATTTATCGAGAAAGATGCGTTCCATTGAGTGCGAACAAATAAAACTTGCACTGTTTTGCCCTCCAGAAATCTCATGTAAGACGAGGCTATTATGTCGTGCACGGTTTCTATTGACCAAAAATGTAGGTTCGTCGCCAATTAGTTATCAAGAAACTGCATCATCGATAAATCAGTTTTAGCACGTCCGCAACAGCGCTCTGCTTTCGATTTTAAAACTCGTTTTTTTATGGTTTCATTGCTTTTTCTTTCGTCTCATTTAAGTACGCTCATTACACGTTTTATAATTTTAATTTTAATTAGAAGATTCAAAATACCCACACAACCTCAACAGACGCCATTTTGTTTTTGTGTTTAATCGAATTCTTTTGATTGTTTTTGTTTGTCTGCGTTTGTTTTCTAACTTTTACAGTGCTTTATATACATGTGCATGCTTATTATTTTTGTAACATTAGTGTCTTGCATCATTTAAGAGGGCTATACGGCCTGTGTGGTGGAATTACGGCTAATATTACATGATGATGGTACATTAATGTTACAATTTTGTTTATAAGTGACCGTAATTTAACTTATTTGTTTTTAACCCACAACTAAAAAGAGGGGTGTCATAAGTGGCCATAGTGGGTTTGTTTGTATGTCTGTGGTTTCATAGCTCCGAAACGTGTGGTCTGATGTCAATGCGGTTTTTTTAAGGAATGATGGTGTTTGCAAAGTGGTTCTTAGCTGTTTTTGGTGGGAATTGGTGTTCAAATTGTTAATTTTCGATAACATCAGGATATATTAAGGCTCCACTGTGTTTCCATAAGTGTTCCGTTTTTCCAATTTGAATGGAACTCAGAAAATAGACTGGGGTTTTAAAATTTTATAAAATTTCATTGTATGAACATGTTTCTTTTATGACAATTACGGTCGCTCGTCTAAATTTATCTTGGCAATTTATTTTGCTTCAGAGTAGGGATGTAACGATTCATGTTGTTTCCGATACGATACCGATTATCAAGGACATCGTGATCCAAGAATTTCTTGCAAATTCTGTTTTTTTTCTTCATATTTTCAAAAGAAGTTTAATAAGATTTGACTAAAACTGGAAGGAAAACACTGATGATTATGTCAATGTATGTGTATTTTTGTCGCTTTTCAAGTTCGCAAAAAAAAGCGACAAAATTCTATTCTACGAAAAATTTGCAATTACATGAAAAAAATCTTGATTGTTAATTAATTCATTATGTAATTAATTGTTAAACGGACTTACCTGATTAATCGTTTTTGAATTGGCGATACCGATTTATCGTATTGATATCGTTACATATCTACTCTAGAGTTATTTCGTTGTTCTCTATAACTGTTTGTTTGTTGTGTGGATTGTGTTATGTGTAAATATTCACTTATCTCCTTTTAAACCCTCACATACGTTCTAACATTCATTTCGCACACATGCCTGCTTTACAGTACTGCCTATAACTAGGCCTCCCTGAAGTTAGCCGTTTTGCAAAAATATTTTCTAGGAACTTAATTGTCTATGCGCCAGCAAACGGCTAACTTCAGGGCGGCCTAGTTAGATCGGCAGAACTGTACACCGAATGAACGCACGACACACGCCACATAAGTGTTATATTTTTCTTAACGCCTATGTAAATATTTCAATCTACACTTTGTTTGTTTTGGCGTTCAGAAAATTTAAACCTGAAAATCTGTTTGAATTTTTGGAACTTTTGGCAAATGTAACTTCTTAATATAATTTTCAAAGAGTTTATTTCATTCATATTGATTTTAGAAACATCCTTTTGAGACGTAATGTTCATAATTTTGAATTTATGTGGACCTGGGCTGCAAGCATGGATCGTCGGTCGATAAATTTTACATCTCGATACCAACTTTATATCGAATCGTGTTGATAGGTCGTAGCATGGAACTAGCTTCGTTAACATCGACACTATATCATTCTAATTTGTCAAATGTTATTTATGACAAAATGTCAAAATTAAGATCCATGCTAGAGTTTTCGATAAAATTTGACAAATTTATCGGACTATCGATAAAGTGAGTTCGATGCTACCGATATCGACATAGTCCCTCTTTGTCGAATTTTATCGATTTAGAGATCCATACTTGCAGCCCTGTCGTTTAAAAGATGATACTTTTTCAACTTTTCATAAGCATTTGACTTTGTTCTCAAGAATAGCACCAAAAATTCAAGCAGCTCCGCATCAGTGGCATATGTTGTGGTTATATGGCTTATATGGGTTTGTTACATTTCAGGTGAATCCACATACTTGTGAGGTGGCGCGAGGGCTCTACACTACTCTATAAATAAACCCCGCTTTTCCCCCACCCGTGGCAAAGGCTAAACTCTTAACGCGATGCCCTAAAGACTATTATCCCTCGAAGCCTTAGTGACGTTGATCAAGTAGTGTTAAATGTGTGTCTAATTTGAGTAGATATTTAAATTATCGGGTCGTGTCACGGCCGCGTACGGACGGACCACTTATGGTTCGATAAAATACTGTTTGTGATAAAAAAAATGAGTGCTGAATGGACTAATAGGACGATAATGAATCTTGGTACTAAACGTCGTAACTGTCGTGTTTTTTTTTCTCTGTACTTCTCGAGAGATGGTCAGACACAAGGTATGTTCTCGTCTATATAATCTTATAAATTACGTAATTCTTATGACTGATAAGTACATTATGTATTTCTATTGTCAACTTTCTATCTTATTGATTTGTAAGTAGGTACTTTGTATCCGCTGTTGAGCTTACAACAGGTTTTTATGAGGAATTTTTATTGAACTACTTTTGAATGGGATGATATTCTCAGTACATTTATTAGTCAGTTGTATTGAATATAAATCGAACTGAAGGGATTAAAAATAAACCGGTTTAGCCTGGACTACAGTGTTCGACTACTGATTTTACTCCACAAATGATAACATTTGAGGGTTAAACCTACATTCGTCAAATTCCTTCTTAGTCAAGTTCGTCAAGGCCACGATAATACCTACAGTGAAACAGAAAAGTAAAATAGAAGTTTATACTTTTATTTTACTTTTCACAATAATAATTTGAAATAGTATATTTTTTTTAAACATGCTAATGTCGATATTTTGCCTTTTTTCAATATCATGTATAAAATCCATTGCAAAAATCCCTGTCCACACATCTAATATAATGATAATTCATTCGTTGTTAATTCCAGTTCCTGTTGTTTCCTCTTACTTTCTATGAAAGTATTATTCCCTTGTGTTTCTGAACTTGATGATGCCATGATAAATACGCTCCGCAATCAAGATAAAACTTAATTTTTCTATTTCGTAGAACGCAGAAAATATCACAAGATAATTTGTAAATTTATTGACGTGATATTGACAACAATGTTTTGCATTCGTTGTCTTAGTTTCATTAAAAGAAAATAGTAGATACCAAAGTATCGTATATAATAGGTTGAATGCAAAGAGGTTGCAAGCAAAAAAAAAAGTACGCCTATGAACAATCTTGATTTTACAACTGGCTGTACTTGATTGTATTTGTCGAATTATCGCAAATAGGACTTGACATAAAAGGAATTCGACGAACGTAGGTTTAACCCATTTGAAACTATGGTAAAAGTTCCTAAGGAAAGAGTTAATACATGGCTGACCTAAATTCTATCACAAGCCACAATTCTGCTCAATCCATCGAGCATGAATTGAAAAAGGTTCGGCTGTATTTCTTGCTCAGTTGTAAAAATCGCCTAGGTATGTGACAGCCAGTCTCGATTGTGAATATATTTGTATGAATTTACGATTTATTCGGATTTGTATCGAAAATATTGTTTGAATAGCGAGGATAAAGACGTGAATACTAATTTGATTTTATTATCTGTTTCATAGGATGCCCATAGATGGTATTTATTTTGGGGTAAATCGGTTAAGAACTACTTCCAGAGCAATTCTATAATGTGTCCCGTCTTTTCAACAAATGCATATTAACATCTGTGTATATAATTTTGAGAAGATATTCAAAAGGTATTACGAATAAGGAACCAATTTCTAGATGGTGCTCTTATGTTAAATGTTTATAACAAAGTGTATCTTACATCAATGTCGTTAGGATCGAATTTCAAACAAAAACAGTTTTATACTAATTTTGCACCATCTTTTCTTTACAAGCTTTTATTTAACTTGCCTTGTATTATGGTGACACTGAGCTGATCTGATGATGGAGACAGATGGTAGACAGCGGAACTCCACGTACGTTATAGTTGACTGACCTGTGTTTGAGCACATGTTGATTGAACCACTGGTTCCGAATACTAAGTTCATCTTCTTCAACGGGATCTTCATAAAAGCTTGTTTTGAAAAATATATTTTTCAACAAAAAAACTTATTTAAGTGATTGATTATAATTTAATGAAATACATTGCCATTGGGCGAGGCAATTTTCCCACCAGCTTATTTGACTAAGTCCACTGACGGAAAGTTTTTTGTATATTTTCTAAAGATCTCAATAACTGCCGTCGTAATTAGATTTTGTTAGGATTGACATGGTTACTGTGAGATTTTTTACATGTTGTCATAAACAAAAAATGTTTACTATGCACACATATTTACATAATAATAGAGCTGTTCGAATCGAATCAAATATTTGTTAGAATCGAGAATCGAAACAGTCATTCAAATTGTTATTAGAATCGACACTCGAAATAGTCACCCATATTGTTGTTAGAATCGACACTCGAAACAGTCACTCAAATTGTTGTTAGAATCGACACTCGAAACAGTCACTCAAATTGTTGTTAGAATCGACTGTTCATTCTGTCAACTGTTTTTCATCTTCTTGGATGACTGGCAGAAAATGCTGAATAGCATTAAGTCCTCCATTTGTACTAAGTATTGTTTTTTAGTAGTAAAGAATTCAATTAAAAAAAAAACGAAATTTCACTCGTCAAATTGTTGTTAGAATCAAGATTCGAATATTCTCATCAAATCCAAAACATCTTTATTACTACAAAATCCAAAGTTGAAATGTAATTTTCTTGAAACATCATGTCAGAAACCTCACAGTGATCACATTAGTAAAAAAAAAACTTCCAAAAATATAGAGTTGTTACTTTAAAAATAGATTATGAATGCATCTGCAGAGTTTCATTTAAACAAAGCAGTTCTTAAACTAAATTAGTCCTTGGAACGGATTAATCTTTGACACTTCAAGCTGGGTCTTCGATATTTTAAGTCCGCTGTTGTGCGGCGGATGTAACACGTTTTCACTGTAATTTCCGTGTATCATTGGTGTACAAGTAACCGTTTTAATCAATAAATACTGTTCATCTGTTCAGAAAGAGACCCGTCGTAGGATGCGAGGGCGCAGCAGAGCTAAATTACCTTATTTGTTTAGCGGGCAACAAAATAACGCGTCTATTCCGTTTTGATCCTATTACAACTGCAACTATTTCTTTAGTTTACGATTTAAAATGACGACAGAATGAAACCAGATCTTAATTGAACCGAGTTATGCAGAAGGCAGCCAAATGGGGCTAACTACAAACCGAAAAATGAGCGTTTTTCTATCGAAGGTTGCACTTCAGCTATTTATTAATTCATATTATTTTTTGTAATTTAATTACAAAAACTAAAAAAAGTTAATAAATTTCAGCTATTTATTAATTAATATTATTTTTTGTAATTTAATTACAAAAACTAAAAAAAGTTAATAAATTTCAGCTATTTATTAATTAATATTATTTTTTGTAATTTAATTACAAAAACTAAAAAAAGTTAATAAATAGCTGAAGTGCAACCTTCGATAGAAAAACGCTCATATTTCGGTTTGTAGTTAGCCCCATTTGGCTGCCTTCTGCATAACTCGGTCCAATTATGGTTGTGTTCACAACGTTAGTTCACAATTTGGCCACGACGGCTCTCTTTTTGAACAGATCCTAAATACCTTTGTAGCTATATGTATGTAGGTACGAAGTTGGTAAAAATGTTGTTAAAAAAATACCACGTACAGATTATGTATTGAATCGGTTAGACATCAAAATGATAATGTTGTTGATAATTCTTCATGTTTTGTTTTAATACACATAGAATGTGCTGTAACTGTTGAATGTTATGAAGGAAAGTTAAACTTTCTTTTACAAATTAGCTCTGCCAATTTTCTGCAATTTTTTAATGTCATCGAGTAACTAAACGACAGTAAAATTAACGTTAATCCCCGATTTCCAAATTTCTATATATCTGAAACTCATTTATGACTAAAATTCTTATACCTTAGGTATAAATACAAGTGCCTCCTCCAGTAACATCTGAAAAACGGTGATTTGCGACCTTTTTCATGATATTTAGTTTCAGTGACATTAAAAAAATCACACCTCTGGATTCAGAATGATTAATCTCTTTCCTGCATAACAAACCATCGGAAAATATGCTTCAAACATCATTGAACTGTACATACTATTGTTATTACTTAGTGGGTTATACAAGATCTGTGTTTTTAGATAAGTAGGTTGTGTCACCGCTGGCTGATTGGATATTTTATAATTTTGACAATAGCTACGCTTATGGCAGGTCCATTCGCAGTAAAAGGAATTTTATATCTAGGGTGGTACTCTGAATCTGGTAAAATTCCCATTGACTATGCGAACTGACAAGTCACGTGGCCATTGGGAATATTAAAAACTTCTTGCATCTTGAATAAGACATGAATGAATTGGACTACGATTTGGGCAAAAACATTTTAATCATCACCCTTTGGAATCAGAATAACCCCTTATTTTTATGTTTCTATGACGTTTATGGGGTTGAATATGGAGTATGTGATAAAGCAGCTTCGTTTAGGCGTTGGTGGCTCAAATCGATTTTCCCGTAAGGTGCAAGGTATCGTCAAAGTTCTTCGCCTGCTGAACATCAATTTCAATTTGTTGTTCGCACATACGAAGTATTTTGCGATGTCTATGCTTTAATTGTAAAGCATCAAACAAAATTGTGATTTTGAGATTTTGATAAAAATATTTTTGGCTATGACTTTTAGCATTTGACAAACTACGGCGCTATTGGGAATTTCCCATCAGTTACGGATTGAAACTTCCCAATATCTACGTAGCATAAGAAAACAAAGTTTCGGTTTAAAACTTTCTTGAAATCGATCCTGTCCTGAATCAGTCAATTAATTCTAAATTACAAAATATTTGAGCCATGATCGAGTGCATGGAGTTTATCTAATCTGTCATACAGACGATTGTAAACAATGGGATTGTAAGGCCTAGGGGCGGCGTAGCGTAGTGGCGGAACGAATGGGAATATACCGGGGATAAAGGAAACGAAAGTGTTCGAATAAAAGCATTTTGGATAAACTCTATTGATTAGACTAGTAAGACTAAGGAATGGTTAATGTAGCTAGGTTAGATCGTGTTTAGATAGGTTTATTAACGTCATAGAAACGAAAGGAAAGTGAGTAAAAGAAGAAAATATAACAAAAAAAATTTGATTCGTTTAGGATTTATTTGAATGTTTCTTTTACGGCTAAGGCGGAGTCACGAATGCTTCCAGTTTAAGAACGTCTTTTTAAGTGTCATGCATTGTTTTTAATTAGTTTGTAATTTAATTTCTAATTGTATCGCTTCAGGTTGCATCGTGTTTATTCTGTTTAATAATTTTGGCTAATTTGATTTTGTTTCGAAAGCTCTGCGTCACTGTTAACTTCAATTATGTAAATAAGATTGAAATTCTAAATTAATGTTGTTTTTCGGCTCGATGTTTCAAAATTGAACCAGCTAACCACAATCTATTGGCGTCCGAAGTTAAATTTACGCGTATATATCACATCAAGTACAAAATATTTAAGTGTTGTTAGTTTTGACCGTCTAATGACGGAGTGGACTAAGTCATTGTCTTTTTATCTCCCAAAAATGTACCAGCCACCTCTAGTATTAAATTAACCCCATTCCAGGAAGTGTAGTTTTTTTTTCATTGGGAATTTCGTTATCGGTTAGTCGCTCGACCTCCCCAACCCTTCATAAAAGGTTTAGCTTTAAAGGTTGTAAGCCTTATAAAAAAATTTGATCTTTTGACGATTATACTAAAAGGGTGTCGCTGTATGTTGCTATCGCTGACCGTTTGGGTGCAATCACGTATTACCGGACTACACTCGTCCTTAGTCTAGTAGTTATGAGGAAACGCTTGCATACATTTGCACTGGATTTCAAAAATGTATCGACCCCTAAAAACCAGCCTTAATGCCCGCGTTACACGAGGATAGTAAATAGTGTGTTTTGTGAAAATCAGCAGTGGAAAAGCGGTTATAATGGATTATTCCCACTCACCATCAGTGCGTAGAAGTCCAATGCTCACTGCTGGACATAGGCCTTCCCTATAGTATGCCACAAGTCACCACGTTACGTCATCAGCCTCCATCCACCGACTTCCTGCGACGTTTACGTTATCTTCAACCCTATATCCTACACTGCGTTTTCCGGCATGTGTTCGCCAGAGAACCTTTATTCCCCAGCTGTTGTCTTGCTAATCCTGAGAGCTTTGAAAATTATCCAGACTTTGATTTAATCGGTTCGGTTATTATCACGTTAGTGAGACTCCGGGGATAGCTCTCTCCATTGCCCCTTGCGTGACTGAACTTGCATAAGAGTATCTAATAACCAAGTAGTCACTTACGTACTTCTCTTTGTGCGAGTCCCGATGCCGCAGAGATGAACACCTACTTCCTAGCACGCCGACGTCCCAAACTCGTACTTATTTTTAATTAATCATTATTAATACCCATAATAATAATTATTTACCTGAGGGTAAGTACAGAATTAAATAGGAACCATACCACAAGTAGGCAAGTACAGTTGCCTTCGTAATTAGTGCGGTTTTGAGTGCTAGTTTCTCCAGTGTTTATTATTATGGTATGAGGCCAATAGTTTGCGAGCACGTCTCAGTGCCGTAAGTCTTCACGGGCAACATTTGGTCACCAATTTTGTAATCTACCGCGAAGATATTATGCCTCTACTCTGGCTTATTCTGGGTTTGATGTTACATTTAACTATCCTTGCTTAGTTTTACTTGCCTTGTGTAACCCGGAAATAAGTCCTTTCTAATGCAGAAAGAGACAACACTATTGCACGTCTCGAGAAATGCGCGTTCGTGTACAAAAGATCTATTCCCAAACGTTCGACGTTAGCAACGGGTACGAATGTAAAATGCCTTGTATAATGATAACAAAATGAAATGTAATATAGTTATTGACATGTCCCGTACTGGATTGAGTGTGAGCGAGAGGGCTTTATAGGTCGGCATGGTCGGGACAATTTTTTACCTACACCCATTTACTTTCTTTCCATTAAATACTTTTCTATAGCGCCAATAACGGTTTTATAAACCTGCCCCCAGTACAGTAGCAAATAGCAATGGGTAACGCAATAGAATCATTTTGGAAGTCTTTGCGTTATCTAAATCTTACGAAACTTGAATAGGGAAAACTTCATGACCTAAATATTCCTCCTTTCAAGTTTCAAAAGATTTGAACGGCGCTAAGGCTGTCAAAATGATCCCCATTATAGCGTTACCCATTGTCATTTGCTACTCTAAGTGGAGGGCTGTATCACAGAACTATGCTCAAGCGTAAATCGAGACTCGAGCACACATTTGCGACAGTTTTTCATTGAAATATGTCAAAAAACGTATGCTTAAGTCTGGATTCAGTTTTCGAGTTTATTTCTGGAATTCTTGAACCTAACTTCTAATAATCTAATGCTCACTGTCACCCACCAACTACGGGCCACCAATACATACATATTTACGTCACTTTTCAGTATCCCGAAAAAATAAGTATTTGTTGGTGAAAATGGCCATAACGCCCGTATTCCATGAGCGTGAATCGAGACTGAAACATAGATTTGTTGACAGTTTTTCATTAAAATCTGTGAAAAATCTATGCTAGAGTCGAAGTTAAGCTATGTTTAAGATCCGCCAAAGATATCTTCAGTCATCTGAGGTTTGATTAGTCAGATTATCTTCAGTGAAAGCTGCAATTGTCTCTGCACAGTAGTATATTAAATATTAATATATATAATTAAATATTGCTTGCTCAAAAGCTGCCACACTTTCAGACAACCAGGGAAAAGTAAGGTGTTTGGTGATCACAGAACCGATATTGAAAGCAATCGGCGTATCAACAAAAAAGTTCAAAATGGCCGCCACTTTTTTTAATTAACAGATTCGTGTTCGGTGGTCACGGGATGATCAGATATCGACACTGAAAGCAACAGCAAAAAAAATATGCCTTTTGTGTTTGAAACAAGATTGCAATGTTAGATCAAAATTCAGATGACTAAAGACATTCTCTCAGCTCTCAATGGAATCGTTTGAAATTGGACCTTAGATTAGTAGCATTAGGGGTTTATACACTGAGGGCAAACCGAGATAGATGTGCCGCCAAGTCCCTAAACGACACTATGTAGTCTCTGACTGGTTTTAAGATGCCAATGATTGTAGAGTCTGCTAGATCATGATTCTCAGAGACAGCCTCAGTGTATAAGCACCTAATCTCCTTCACCATAAAGCCCTCCGCATAAAAATAATAGTTTTTATTTTAATAAATCGTAAGAAATTCTTAGTTCCACAATTATTAATAAAAATATGTAAATTTTTCTTATCTTAGGAAGTAAAAGATCTCATATGTCTTATTTTTTGTTTTGTCTTTTTTATATTTTGAGGAAATTCGGAATAGTCGAGTTGATTTAAAGACAACTAATGTAAAATAAAATATATTGATGTATATATTCGGATTGTTTTATTTAAAGACCTGTTTTAAGATCCTGTCACTTACTATAGGTATAAAATACACGAATCAAACTACTTTTATAGCATAAGTCTTTCTAAGGTTGCATTTCACGATACCACCATTTCCATACAAACGTTGGAGTATGCTAGCACCTCGAGTTGTTGTCGTAGCTTTAAAATGTAACCTGTGGTATTAGGTCGCGCAACGTGTTATGAGCGCTCGGCGAAAGTGGTGGAGTTGATTGCGCATGTGTACATGTGTGCGCGTCTGTATCTAGGGAGAGCGAGACGCGAGTGCGGGGCGCGCGGTACGGGAAGTACTGATCAACCAATACGCGCCGGCGCTGGCCGCCTCTCCCGTCGCGCCTCTCTCCCCCCGGTAAACAGACCCAAAAAATTACTACTGCACATCGAAGGTCAGCGCTCATAACTCGTTGCGCGACGTGTACCTTTGGGTATCTTAGATCAACGAGCTGAATGTCTCAAAACTCGCGGTGCTAGCATACTCCTTCGTTAGTATGGACACGGTGGTGTCGTGAAGTGCAACCTTATCCACACACACACACTCATTACGAAGCAGTTCAGTTACTTTCACGCTTCCAAAATGACAACGATATCCATCCAATTGCAATCCTACCACACTAAATATTTCACCAGCCCCCCAATTACAGTAGCAAATGGCAATGGGAAACGCAACAATTGGGATCATTTTGGCAGCCTTAGTGCTGTCCAAATCCCTTTCGGGACATGAGTCCTAATTACTTTTATTCACAATTCACAAAATTCCCACTTACCAAAATACCTACTCATATGTTGCCCATTATCTACAATCACTACTGCCTATAATTATCATTTCCCAAAATTTCCACTTTTTAAACCAACTATTTTACTCGTTACATTAAAACGAGAATAAACGACCCTCCCTATGAAAATCGTGTGGATTTCGAAAGTACCAGGATAGCATAAGATACCAGAGTGGTTTCTTTCTAAGATGGGAGGATGGACAAGCAAATATTGCAATGAAATGCATTCGTCAAATCCAATGTTGGTCAAAACCTGTAATAATCATCGCAGAGCTGATGAAGTCAATATTATATGAAGTGTGAGTTTAAGTTAATGAATGTTTTAAAAAGTACGTTAAATCAAGAAAGTGGGAATTTTGTGAATTGTGAATAAAAGTAATCAGGACTCATGTACCGAAAGGTCCAAATCTTATGAAACTTGAACTTCTTGACCTACATATTTCTCCTTTCAAGGTTCAAATGATTTGGACAGCAGTAAGGTTGCCAAAATGATCTCTGATCTCCATTGTTACGTTCCTCAACAAACCATACCCTCCAGCTGGTCTGACCAGTAACACAAAGTAGTAGTTGCAAGATCACTGGGCAACTACAATATAAATTATCCCCCTCTGCCTCTCCCCCTACCTCTAAATCCCCCCCTGCCCCTGGCCCGGGTCCCTTTGCTAGTATTAGGGGGACTCTTGGGACGCAGTGCTTCGATCCGTTCAGTACAGCCTGTGCTGTCCCGGCCCTCGTTAAAGTAAGAAGAGTAGAGCTCTGCGTTGAAGTTTGAGTTAGTGAGCTCGTGGCCGATGGTCACCCATCCAGGTCGGATGGTGGAGTCGCGGCCGAAGAGGTGGATTCTGGAAGGAATATGGTACGGTTAGTATATGTCGTAACGATGCATGTGAGTAGCCGGATGAGACGCAAGAGGTGCGGGTTCGATTCTTGATGCGATACATTTCTCCCATTTGTTTTGAGCTATTTAAGCATGTTCTGAAAAATTTTTGCAGGGTCTGTGTTGTGGAACCATGTTACTCTTAGTCCTTGATACCGACGACACGGAATCTTAGTCTGCATAAGACGATTACGTAACTCTGATATGCAATCATTTTCAATGTTGTTACTATCCGAAATGACGCTCTTGCGATTACCCAGTTTAGTTTGCCTACAAATAATATCTTTATTTCAGTCTTATTGAGAAATGTACAAAACTAATCAATAAGTCCATAGAAATGCATACCTTATAAACATGTCGCAGAAAAGAACAAATCTCTAGAAACTCCTACAACCCCTAAAAACGCCTAAACACCTTAAAATAACCCTACAACACATAAAAATCCCTATAAATTTCTAAATAACCTACAAAAAAGTCCACTAAAACCACGCAAAAACGCAGAAAACCAAGAAAGAACTAGTGATACACGACATATATCTCACCTTCTCCGTCCAAGGCAGAAATGCTCCATGATATGAAATATCTCTATAGGCTTTTCCGTGGAGCCAAACTCCTGGTCCTCCGATATGATAAGATCAATGTCCACATTCGCATGGATGAAGTCTCCATCCACAGACCGTCTGACAGTACCTGTCAAAGAAAGTTACATTGAAACCAATTTACACTTGCGCGAATACGTCATTCTGTTGCTATCGGCTTCATTTCGATCCAGCTTTGTAGGCAAACTGCGTAACTTGGATCGGATAAAATCAGCATTGAAACTGATTGTAACGCAGTTACGTAATCCGCAAGCTGATTATGAGACACCTAACATTCACGAGATGCTTATCTAGTGTCGAAATGTAATTTTTTCATTGAAACCCCTATGTGTACAACGTCGCGTACCACGCCAGTGTTATATCATTTGAAAGGTTGTTCATAAAAGGAGCCATTGTGAGATTGTGGATTCAGTGCGATCCAATCACCACATTGGTTCTTTACCATTGGTGCTGGTCACTGATCTAACGCTACCAAGAATGAATCGGTGACCCGTCGTAATAGGTACGGTATATTATTTTAATCCCCATTTTAAATTTCGTTTCTGTTGTGTTAGAAATATGATGGGTCCACCAACTCATACAAACATACACAAACATTGAAATCATTACCCTTCCTCACTAAATGTAATCTGGCAAATAGAGCTGTACCTTTGATGCCCATCAGACAATGCTCCTTAGTCCTCTGAAAGACGGCGTTGGTTTCCAAGTTCTTGGAGTGTCCCGGATTCTTGATGTTTGTCTTTATCCAGCAGATGTCTTCGCAGCGCCTGAAGCCCCACTTCTTCAGGCACTCGCGACCCATGTCCAGACCTGTCAACATTATACATATTGTAACACATAACTAACACATACACACTATTTGTATAAAACAAAACTCTCGACGACCTCTGTGGCGCGGCGGGCGAAGGTTCGCCTGCGACGCAGGAGGTTGCGGGTTCGATTTCTGCCTCGGAACAAATATTTGTAAAATATAATTGTTCAGGGTGTTCTGGGTATTTTCTATTTATAATAAAAAATATCTATCTATGTAATGTCATTGTATTAAGTATATCAGTTATCTATGTAGTACCCATACAAGCTCTGCTTAGCTTGGGCCTAGATAATGTTGAGTGAAATGTCCAGCATTTTTTTTTATTTTATTTGTATAACACATAAAATACAAGGAAAGACTCGGACACTACTCAAACGAATTGGCTAAGAACCTGCTAAACGTTCAAGACAATGTTAAACGCCTAAAGCGATGGCAAATATTGGACCTAGACCACAGAACCTAATCAGCTCTTTAAATTAAATGGTGTCATTCATTGGGATAACACCTTAACCAGCAATCAACCCAGAAACAATCTGATTATAGCTAAACAGCCGATTGAAGATTTGAAAACAGGTTTTTTTTTTTTAAAAAAATTGTATAAAACAAACCACTGTTTTTTGGAGCAGCGTGCAAACCTATGGACTATCATTTCGCTTATCCAACAGAGCCTTTTTTCGCTCCGTATCGGCATCGCCCTTGTGGTCAGCCCCCCTATTCCCTAACTGAAACTCACTCGGTGACTAACGCTTGACAAGTAAAATGACCTATCTATCAACTCTTAATGTAATTTTGAGCAATTGATGGTCATTTTACTTGTCACACGTTAGTCGCCGAGTGAGTTTCAGTTAGGGAATAGGGGGACTGATGTTATGTATTATAAATAATAAATAAATGCTGGACATTTCAAACAACATTATCTAGCCCCAAGCTGAGCAGAGCTTGTGTTATGGCAACTAGAAATCTGATATACTTAATACAATACATTACATAGATGTTTTTTATTATACATAGAAAATACCCAGAACACCCGGATTAATTATCTGCAGATCATACAAATATTTGTTCCGAGGCGGGAATCGAACCCGCAACCTTCTGCGTCGCATGCAAACCTTCACCCACCGCGCCACAGAGGTCGTCAAATATCGCGAATATTGAATAATATATTGAATCGCGAACAACTTTAGTAACCAACTGTTGGTGTGAATGGGTAAAACGATAACGGTTAGGTCGTAAAACGCTGGACGATAAGCTGGTAAAACGCTGAAAGGTAAGTTGGTAAAACGCTTAACAGTAAGTTGATAAAACGTTGAACGGTAAGTTGCTAAAACGCTGAACGGTAAGTTGGTAAAACGCTTAACAGTAAGTTGATAAAACGTTGAACGGTAAGTTGCTAAAACGCTGAACGGTAAGTTTGGTAATGCATTTACCGTCCGAGCTGCCACACCACAGGAATATGAAGCTGCGCGGCTGCGCCACGTGTTGCAGCTCGAGAGCCTGCACGTCCTGCCAGCGCCAGCCTGCGCCCAGTGGCGGCTCCACCAGCACTACGTCGAACTTATTGTTCATCTGCTTTAGGTCAAATGTCTGAAACGCAAACGATAATAGGTTCAACCTTCGACAACTTCTGTGCCGCGGCGGGCGAGTAGCCGGCTGAAATGTGAGAGGTTGCGGGTTCGATTCCCGCTGCGGGACAAATGTTTGCATGATCTGCAAATATTTGTTCCAGGTCTGGGTGTTGTGGTACTATGGTACTCGTAGTTCCTAATACCTACGTCCGAAGTTATATGGTATTTTTTTTATGCTACTTTGCAAGAAGACAAGCTTACGGCCCACCAGATGGAAAGCAGTTACCGTAGCCTATGAACGCCTGTAACACCAGAGGCATGACACGCGCGCTGCCGACCCTGAGACATAAAGATGAAAAGTCTCATGTGCCTGTAATTTCACCGGCATCCGTACCCTTCAAACCGAAACACAGCAATGCGAACACTACTGCTTGGCGTCAGAAATAGGTACGGTGGTAGTACTTCTCCGGACGAACTCTTTCACAAGAAGTTCTACTACTAACAATGGTCCCTTCAATGTCGTTATATCCGATTTAGGCTGTAACATCAATTACTTTGTCATGGCGTAGGGGTGTGAAAGATAATAAGCATGCAAAATCAGATGGAGTATAACAAATGTCAACAACTTGAGTGGCTGAGTCGCTCGTTCATTATTTTGAGTGTATCATGCTGTTCTATGTTAATTATTGTCAAACTTGTATGAATTTAATATTAGTAGTATTTATATTGTAAGCATGCCTGCATACCCCTAAACAATTAATTGTTTTTTTTTCATTGTTGTCTGTGACTGTATACACAGTCATGTATAGTATATAGTAGTCAGTATAAAATCTTGTTACTTTTATCTCAACCTTCCCAGTAATCACTTGCTTTGGCTGGTACGGTTATTTAGTTTAGATGTGCGCACATATTTTTACGTTCCTACCAAGTTCGAAACAATGGTTTTTGTATCTCTTTTTTTATTTGTGGTAAATAAATAAATGTCAGAATGAATTAGTTTAAATAAAATTATAAAGGTGAGAAGACAAATAAAAAAAACAATGTATAATATTAGGTGAATTATAATTAATGCACCTTGGTTACCCTACCTTCAAGTCACACTTAAGATACATAGGGGGTGTCGCCGTCTGCGCTATCAAATCATCCTTCAGCTTGATCAGTTCCCGCAACTTAGGATACTCCTCGAATCTGTCAGCCAAGCCGACATCTCGGATGAAGTTCTGTGGTCTCTGGCCCGTGTCCACGAAGTGCTGGCAGTAGTCATTGTGAGGGTTCGATGACTGGGTGCCCTGGAATCACACAGTAAAATTTACATTGTTTTCTGCATCGAACCTAAAGCCGCTGGTGTGCCATGTTTTGGTGTTTTACAAACAATAACATGTTTTGTTAGAAAATTTGGTGCAGCAGACCTGGCTTTAGTACTTCCAAAGATGTATATACACTAGGCTCAAGACCATTCGTCGTGGAATTTTAAGGGGGGAGGCCTATGTTCAGCAGTGGACTTCTACAGGCTGATGATGATGATGATGATGATGATGATGATATATACTGAAGCTTCCTCCATAAATACCACAGTACACACAGTGCACAGTGTGCATTTGAGTTCACACTGAATTCATTTGAATTTTACTAAAGTAACTTTCGTGAATTATATTATTCATTTTGTAAAAACGGGAAATTTTCACGTACCATGTGCGAGGCAGGACGTGCAGGGAGTGTAGCGCGGATCCTATACCCACCCTGATGAAGACCCTCGATTAGGGTCGAAACCTGTTGGTGCTACATTTGAATTTGTTTTCGATTCAGATTCTATTTATTTAGGCAAATTCCCATTTCACTGAACTAGTCTAGGGAAATAGAATTTTAGTTAACCTAATGATTTACGACGATGGTTAATACAATAAATTATGATGTGTGAATTATGTGTGTGTGTAGTGAGGGTAGGAGAGTTACATAATTTTTCTCAAAAACTACCTAATCCAGTTTTTTTTTTCTAAACTTAAAAACTACTTCTTTATGTACTTTATGAACACAAGCAAGTTCTGCAAGTTTTGTTGTACTCATCCAACAACTTCATTATAAAAACAGGATTCTAAGTGAACCCCTTTCCATAGGAATTGGTAAAAAAAATTGTATAATCCAATTGTAAAATAATCCATCAAAAATCACATCCAAATCACCCCCGTTTTATTCCCACCAGGCACCCCCAAAGCTTCCAACAGAGTAGTTATTGTCACTCACTTTGTAAAATAAATAAATAAATGCTGGACATTTCACACAACACTATCTAGCCCCAAGCTAAGCAGAGCTTGTGTTATGGGTACTAGATAACTGATATACTTAATATAATACATTACATAGATAGATATTTTTTATTATACATAGAAAATACCCAGAACATCCTGAACAAATATCTGCAGATCGTACAAATATTTGTTCCGAGGCGGGAATCAAACCCGCAACCTCCTGTGTCGCAGGCGAACCTTCGCCCGCCGCGCCACATATGCTATGTAATGTATTGTATTAAGTATATCAGTTATCTAGCACACATAACACAAGCTCTGCTTAGTTTGGGGCTAGATAATATTGTGTGAAATATCCAGCATTTATTTATTATGTATCATATGGCAATGTGGCGATGGTTGGAAACGGAGAATTGTGATTCAGTCCCTTCCTCACACTGGTTACCCCCACCTGTGATCTTATGGCGAAAGAAGAAACTATATTCCAGATAGAAGAGATGTAAGACACATACACAGACGGGGAACAGATATCTTCAGGAAAGTCAAGGAGTCAGTGTAGGCAAGTACATCTGACTGCTCTTTAGTGAAACATGTACCTTATTTATTTATTTACCTTTAGGAAAGTAGAGGAGTCAGTGTATACAAGTTCATCAGACTGCTCTTTGGTCGGAGTCTTATCGGCTGGCTCACGAAGCTTGCCCGTTTTCGCCTGCTTCTTGCTCGGCACATCCAGGTTGGACCCGAGGGCATGTCGGAGCTCACTCACACTGGACACACCTAACTGTAAATAAACTATTATTTAAAATGTGTAAATGTTTTCTTATATTTGACTCATAATCATCCTCATCCCCGCCACCATCATTCTAAAGAAGTCCACTACTGGCCTCCCGCATAGAATGACATGATGAACGGTCTTGAGCCACCTCCATCTACTGACTTTCTGCCACCTTTATGTCATTGGTCCATTGGTCTTCCTACATTACGTTGTCCGATTCGTGCTCGCACTCTAGAACCTTTACTATCAATGGTTGTCAGTTCTGTGAGCTATATGGCATGTCCGTTGCCACTTCAACTAGCGAATTCTTATAAATCAATAAATAACACCAAAGTGTTTGTCTTAGGTTTTACAAGAAATGAGACATGCATAGTCTACTTTTTGCAATTAGAGGTCAGTCCACCATAAACAGCATTTAGGACCTCGCACACAGAATAGAGGATGTACCATTGCATAGGTCAGGCCAGTAGGCTTCATAGCATACTGATATGTCTTTAACACTATGGTGGCAACTAGCAAACGTACAATGATTAGAAATCACTGATGGTGCTGTTTGTGATGCCGGAACAAAATTCACAATAAACAGGTTAGGTTACACAACTTACATACCGTTTGTGCAAGTAGTTTTTTCCTCTTCTGAGACCTTTCTCGTAGTTCCTTGAGTTTATCGCTCATTTCAATTGAAAATTTTCAAGTTATTCCCATGAATTTTCAAGTATTTCTGTCGGAAAAAACAAAATAAACAGACGGAGATTGAAGCAGGCAACTACCTACTAAGACATGTGTATGTGTAGTGTATGTGTCCGATATAAACGTACCTAATGAATCACGGTTACTAGACCAATAGCTTAATGTATCGATACTCTCAAATCTACCAACCGTTGTCACAATATCTGTTGATACCCAAATCGGTCAAATAGCCAACACAAGGCGTTAGTATTTGATAGCTAAAATAATTATGCCTCTTCCCTCCAACTTCATGATATCTCCGATGCGTAAAAGAGATGGAGCTATTGGATTTGTGAGCGATAGCCGTTCATTATCATCGGACCTGTCGAAGCATGTAACGAATATTATAACATGAACTATAGTGTTCCGAACGACCGACGTAGCTTTAAATTTAAGTTAGGAAATAGATTAAATTAGAAATAGATTTAAAGCCAATAGTAGGGGTAGGGAATAAATATTAATTTGCTCAGTCGTTTCATTACCCAAATAGATAAAAATACATAGAATAGTCAACACAAGAAATAAACATTAGTTAGTCCACTCGTTTCATTACCCTGAACATACAAAGGTACTTAGGTAGGTCCCTATACAAATCGACAGGCTGCCCGGCAGAAGTATTGTCTATGGAAAATAGCCATAATAGTATTTTCCATTGACAATAGCCACCAAAAATAGTATAGAAAGGCCCTGTAACAATTAGGAAGGTAAAAGGTAATACAGACCAAACACTTAGAATGCTTTAAAAAGTACCTTTGTTTATTATTATTGGTATAACATATCTTCTCAAAAAAAGAATTATCACCTATGTAAACTTTTGAATAAAATTATAGATACAGAGGACTATAAGACTTGCTACTTAGGTAGGAACATTACTATAATGTCTAAACTGTGCAACACAAAACAAACAACTGTAATAAAATATAATGAGACAAAAACCAAATCAGAAATTAAACCGAAAAGGGGTACAATCCCATACTACTTTAGTAAAATAAATAAGGAGAAAACACAAAATGTATATGTAACAAACTCCAAAGGGACAACGGATATTAGTTCCCAAACTGAAAAATATGCGTTAAAAACCCACCCTTTGGAAAAAGCTCAGTTTTTTCTTTAACTAACAACGAGAACAAATTTAAGATTATGCATCTAAACATATCAAGCATAAAAACAAAAATAGATCAACTTGAAATAATTTTAAATGATAAGAAAATAGACGTTTGTTGTTTAAGTGAAACATTTTAAAAAAATGATGAAGCTGAAATTTTGCAGGTAGATGGTTTCAAAAAAGCTGCTCATTATTCTAGGAAAACAAAATCAAGGGGGGTGGAGTCTGTATTTACACTAGAAATTTGATTAACTCTAGAAATCTTGATTGGGTAACAGATATGTCAATACAGAGTCATTTTGAATGCTGTGGGATACTATTAACGGATCTTAACTATATTGTCATATGCTTGTACAGAACCCCATCAAGCAATTTTGAACTATTTTTACAGTCTTTAGAAAACTTACTACACAAAATTACCTCTAGACCAAGAAGTAATAAGAAAAAAATTGTCATACTAGGAGATTTTAACATTAACATACTAGTCAAAAATAAAAGAACCGATATATTTGTAAACACTTTAAAATCGTTTGGCTTGTATTTAACCATTAATGATCCCACAAGAATAACTTTACAATCACAAACCTATATAGACAATATTATAACTAATATTAAACACTACAAGTCAAATGTGCTGAACTTAGGTTTGTCTGATCATACAGCTCAATTAATAGAATTTCGTACTAATTTTAGCTTTAATGAACGTTTCTGGTATGTTGAAAAAAGAAATATCGATGCTCATCTAGAGATTTTCCTAAAGTACTTAACACAAGTAAATTTCAAAAATATTTTGAACCATAATGACCCAAATGAAGCCTTTTCAGAATTTACTGAACTATTTACCCTAATTTTTAACTTATGTATTCCTTTGCAAAAAAATAAAATTACATACAAAAAGAAGCCAAACTGGAAGACTAAAGGCATTTTAATAGCCAGTAAAAAGAAGCGATACATGTATTTACAAACTAAGATAAAAAACTGTCAAAATGTTAAAGATAAATATCAAAACTATACTAAAATAATGAAAAAAGTTATTAAATATTCAAAAAAACTGTCTAACATATCCTATATAAATAAAAGCTCTAATAAAAGTAAAGCCACATGGGGCCTCATTAAGCAACATACCTCAGCAACTAATTATATTCGAACTTCTATCGATATGATAAAAATAGACAATCAAAGTATTACAGACCCTAGAGATATAGCTAAAATAATAAATAGTCATTTCATTACTTTAAACTCCTCGAACATAAATCACTTAACTCCTTATACCCCAATTACCGACCAAAGCTGCAGTAGTATTTTTATGTCACCAGTTAGCTCAATTGAAATTAAAAACATAGTCAGACAATTATAGAACAAAAATAGTACAGGGCATGATAATATTCCCATTAAAGTAATCAAATACGCCATAGATCTTATTGTTGAACCACTAGTCTACATAATTAACTTAAGTATAGAAAACGGTTGTTTCCCTGATGACCTAAAAATAGCTCAAATTAAACCCTTGCACAAAAAAGGTCCTAAACATGATATAACCAATTATAGGCCTATTGCTCTATTAACAAGTTTTTCAAAAATATTTGAAAAAGTTATCTATAACTGACTAACATCTTTTTTTAACTATAATAATGCTCTTAGCAAAAACCAGTTTGGTTTTCAAAAAGGAAAAAACACCACCTTGGCAATTTTTAAAATGCTCAAACAAGCTTGTGATGGAATAAATGAGAGAAATCCAGGGATTGCCCTATTCTTAGATCTATCAAAAGCATTTGATTGCGTTGTTCATAGTATATTACTGAAAAAACTGGAACACGTTGGTATAAGAGGTCAAGCTCTTAAACTAATTGAATCATATTTACAAAACAGAAGTCAATGCACAATACTTGAAGCTTTTAACAGTCGTACAAAAACAATTGAACAAGTCAAATCTCAGTTAGATAATATCGCATTGGGTGTTCCACAAGGAAGCATTCTCGGTCCTTTGCTTTTTTTAGTTTACATAAATGAATTACCAAATATTACAAAACATCTAGCTGTCATGTTCGCAGATGATGCTACTATCTTCATTCCTAAGAATAATCTATCTGTAAAAGACTTTGAACTTGAAGTAAACAGAACTTTGGAAACAATAATTTGTTGGTTAGGGGATATAAATCTGAGAGTTAACATTGATAAAACACTCTACATACAATTTAGAAACTATAAAACACTTCCACTTATGATTAATATCGAAAACAGAGGCTCCAAATTGTCAGAAATAATGAATACAAAATTTTTATGTGTAACTATAGATGTGCACCTGAACTGGAAAGCGCATATAAATAAAGTAAATGGTAAATTGTCTCAATATTGTTATGTTTTGTCTATTTTAGTTGGTATATCATCGAAAGCCATTGCTATAAATGCGTATTATGGCTATGTCTATCCTCACTTAAGCTATGGTATAATATTTTGGGGGAACTCAGTCAATGTCCAGTCTTCCTTTTTAATTCAAAAAAAGTGTCTAAGAATCATTTACAATCTCCGTAGCACAGACTCACTTAGAAATGTATTCAGAGACAACAACTTTCTTACATTAACTGGTATCTTTATATATGAAATATGTTTATTTGTTAAAAACAATCATAATTACTTTTTTGAAATTAAGTCTAACCGTAAAAATTGTCGTCGAAATAAACATAAATATAACATAGTTATACCCCAAGTTAACAACAATATGTTTCATAAAAGTTCTTTTTACACTGCTACAAGAGTTTTCAACGCCTTACCACTTAGCAAAAAGTCATTAAATGGACCACCCTTTCAAAAAAACTTAAAGAAATGGCTAATTTTAAATGTTTTTTACAATTTATCTGAATACTTTGATAAAGATGTACAAATCTAATACCTATCTAATATTTGATCTCGTTGTATGTAAGTAAAAAATAAACAATAGGTACTTAAGTGCCCCTTTAGGTAGAATTTTAGACTTTCTAAAAATCTGATCTCTGTATAATATAGGTCTACTTGTACCTAACTAGGTTTATATAAATATGTTCTACTTTAGCATAAAATTATTGTACGTCCGAAATGGGCAAACTGTTGCAACTTTGAATAACCTTAACCACCTTTATATACACAGTTTTTACAATAAAGAATTACTTTACTTTACTTTACTTTACTTTACTTTACTTACTTAGAAAAATCGTATTGGTAATAGAAGGAACAAATCGTATAGGTAATAAAATGTATGTATAGGAAAATAGGTAAGTAACATACATGTGTATGCATAAACAGGAAAATTATAGAAAAGTTTGTAAATAAATCGCGCTTATTCAGTAACCCGCTAGGGGAAGGACTGACCGCAATATAAGTATTCGTCAATTTCCGTCAGTTGACACACCTAAATTAATACTCGGTCGTCTCTTAAATTCATACTCGGTCGTCTCACCCCTCTTATATCCAAGAAAAGTAAAATGTCCCTTAGAAATAAGGTGACACTTTACAAGGCTTGCATACGTCCCATTATGACATACGCCTCCGTGGTGTTTGCCCATTCAAATCATGTTCAAAAACTTCAAATCGTTCAAAACCGGTTCTTGCGTAAGGCCACGGGGTCTCCGTGGTTCGTTCGTAACGCAGATCTCCACCGCGATTTAGATCTCGAGCCCATAGCCCTCTTCATGAAGCACGCCTCACAGCGGCATTATGAAAGGGCTACGGACCACCCTAACCCGCTGATAGCTTCCGTCCCTGACTACCCCATAGAGCCACCCGCGCTTCAATCCCTTCGTCGACCAAGACACGTTCTTGGTGACCCGGATGACGAAATCACCGCCGCGAATGCGGGGACGTCGTCATCCAATCACGACAGAGTAAACACTACACAGACACAGCGACCCCGCCGGCGGGGTCGAAGACTTTCTTAAGTACCTTCAGTACCACACGCCTAAACCGGTACAAGCATGTTCCGGGGCGTTTGCTCCTATCCTCCAGCCTTTTCAGTATTTGTATTTGTATTTGTATTTATTTATTGCTCTCATGTACATACAATATAGTTAGTAATTGTTCTTATATTTACTGTTAGTCAGGTAGGTACATGAACCCCGTCAGGGCGCTGCAATTTGGAGTCAAGATCAAGAATAAAATTATAGGACAATACTTATGTTAGTTATTAAAATACAAGTCAAAACAATTTAAAACAATGTCATAATCACATAAGAGTAGAAATACACTCGAGAGCAATGAATCCGGGCCACTTAAAGAATCCTAAAAATCTCGGAAACTAAAAATGCCAGGTTAATGCAATAAATTGCATTTAATAGACCCTTCTGTACCACACGCCTAAACCGTTACAAGCATGTTCCGGGGCGTTTTCCTATTCCTCCCAATCTGGCAACGGCCCAAGCCGAGGTCCGTACCTAAGTGGTGCCCTTGCGCTAGTTGCCCAAACCTAATTTTAACGGTTGAGCGCCTTCCGCGCTCACCAAAAGTCCGGTAACGCAGCATCGGCCGTCTGAGGCCAACTGCATTGTCCTTCAGAAAAAAAAAAACATTTGTCTCAGTCTATTTTTACACCTCGCGTTTTTCGGTTCTCCCCCGCGCGGCAAGACACAAGGCTTTCTTTCCACACACCCCCCGGAAGGCATCCCAGGCAGGCAGGCGGCACAGGAACAGGCGCTCAACATCGAGGATTCAACGCGACCGTCCTCGCTCTTCGCTCTACAGATTCCGGCGCAACAGTACGCTCCAGGACGCCGGTCGGAACCGGGACCATCGAACATCGCATACAGTCCACAAGGTCCGTCACAGCCTGGTTCCGGCTGAGCCGCGTCCCGTAAAGTAAGCTTCATGGAAATAAGATCTAGTTTCTTTTGTCAACATTTAGATGTCTACGAAATGTTTTGAATGGTTTTCTTTCCAGTACCGTACCGGTATACGACGGCTACTCCAATCGACCGGCTAGTTAAATTATTCCTTGGGTTCGTTACTATAGCATATTGAGGTAGGAATTTGAGTAGGTAATTGTCGAATTAATTTTGATGGATGTTGGTGATTTTTAAGAATTTATTTCTCTTAAGAACTTAACAATTCACTCCAAGAGAACTTATGGACTAACTAATCATTATGTAAATATATATTGCAAAACACGAGAGTGCTACACGAAAAAAAAATAGTATATATATTATATAATATATAAAATATAGGTACATCTCGAATAACTTAAATCTATGTAACAGAAAAACAAAACAAATAACTAACATTTTTGCAACTTGCGCTGTTCTGATTTCATTGATGTGGGTAGATTGCAAACATTATGAGCGAAAACCACAGGGCGGTTGTTCTGATGAATAAGGCGTGCTTGGTTTTTGGGTCGGACTGGGTCGGCTATTTGCCCGACCGAGCCCTAGTTGTAAACAATCTTGTGAGCAATACATGAATTACTATGAAATAATGATATTTTACACAACAATGGCACTAATGACCTTATGTTTACTCTAAAGCTCACTAACGAAACATACATTTAGAACAAAATAATGAAGCAAAACTACAATTTCAATGAAAACTGTTGAAGCACTTGTGTAAAGTCAGCCCAGGCCGATACTGGCTTTGCCTCGTACCACAATGCACAATATTACACTCAGGCATTGTGAAATCCAACTTGTGTTGTAAAAAATATAGGTATTTGCTAATAAAATAGTGAAAATTTACGAAAACACAAAAAGTTAAACAAAACTTTGAATGAAGGCAATCAAAGGTCACAGAGTATTAAATGAATGGTTGAATGGCAAGCTAATGGTGGGCAATTTTCATACAAAATAAAATGTTACTGCCGCTCTATTTTGTTCCTTTATATATATTGTTATAGGTAGTTGTAGGCATGGGCGTTATTGGATATTTAACCTAACGGCTAGCTAACGGATATTATTCTTCAATACCAGTACCGATATAAGTACCCCTTTAAGATTTTCACGGAAGAAGGAAGGAAGATTTTCCTTCATGCTTTTACTAAGCTTAGGACCAGAACAATTATTCTAAAAACAATTGGAATAAAATAAAAAAATTGTGGCTCATTTAAAAATCGCCATATTTCTAATGACCATCATTTACATGCATGGCTAGCTAACGATTGAAGATTTAAAATTATACATAAAGAAGGCAAGATAAATTAAAGCTTCTCATCAATGCATAAGTTCAAAAAGTTATTAAAAATACATCTACTTAACCAAATAACAAAAAGTAGGTATTAAATAAATAACGCTTGTCATATCTAGTAATCGCTAGATAAGCTAGATAAGTCCCCTCCCGTTGATGGGTATCCTTTCATGGATGGGGCTACACCATGGATGAGTTTCCTCCCATGGATGGGTCACCTCCCACAAATGGAGTCTCCTCCCATGGATGGGTCTCCCTCCTCGCATGGATGGGGCACCTCCCATGGATTAGTGCAACCCCTGGCAACACTGCTTTTTCTCTTGCTGTTCCGCTCGATGTAAGGCTGGGTGCGGGTGTGTGTTCAAGACTAGTAAAATTGGAAATACAGCAACAAAAGTGAAGTTTGAATTAATCCACTACCTAAACACTGTTCATCTTATTTATTCCCGACTCGAGCACTAATAACATTTTGAGATTTATAATTATTAAATAGCCATCTTTAATCAATTGCAGTGGGCTTTATTTCAAGTACTTTAGTACTATACTTATAAATCTGTGATTTCAAGGCATGCATCCTCATTGTTTCCAGGGATCCTCTCTCATTAGTGTTGCTGTACATTTTTGACTTTCATTCTTATATTCTATGACCACAGATGCTATAAATCCACGACACTTTGTCACGTTCAAATAGTGTACCTAACTAACCACAATTGTAATGGAAAAATTATGGACAATTTGGACAGCTTTAACTTGCTTGGACCTTATTCTAAAGCTTTATCCATCTGAATTAGCAGTTTTTTTTATCACCAGCGATGCTACGTCAATCATTCATTGCAAACCTTGAGGGTCTGATGGTGAACAAAAACGTGTTAGTGGATCTTTTTTTTTTTTTTTTGTGCTACTTGGCAAGTAAACAAGCATAGTACGGCCTACCTGATGGAATGCAGTTACCATAGCCTATGGACGCCTGCAACTTAAGCAAGTCACTATCTTAGCACTTTGCTCAATTTAGTACAACAAAACAGTTATTACTTAATTTCTATTCCATCACAAGATTTTCCTTATTAAACAAAAGGCTTGCAAATTAAACCTTGATTAAACAAAGACCAGTCCCCACTGGCAGCTACTTAGCAGCTTCCGGAGCTTAGGCACTAATCAGTGTTAATTAAATGTCGCCAGTTCCATTAAGCATTCTTAAGATAGCAGTACTGTCATATGACGGCTATAACAAAGCGTTGGCCGCATGGAAGTATTAAGTACTACGTACCTACAACTAGTACTTATTACTTCCATGGTTTGCCGTCATGAACGTAACGTCAAATAAGCACTTTGACATCGCTCACCTTTATTCGTCCATCAGATTACGGTGCCGTTATCTTATGAAACTATGGCTCATTTAAATTTATTGTCTTGCTTTACGTGATTTGTTTATTGTCGCTTTGTGACAGCTGTTGCAAATTATTCAATTTAGTCGAGTTCATCTGGCATGTCTTAGTTACTGTCTCTAAGCTCTACTGTTATATGGAAGTCTACATAATGTAGGCTGTTAATTGAGCTGTACCATCTATGAACTTTAAGTCTTAGTCAAAGTCAGTCGCCTTAAACTAAAATAAGGTGCTGACTAGAGTAACCGTCGTGCACTGCGTCTTCAGCCCCCCTATTCCCTAACTGAATGTCACTCGATAACTCTGTAACGTTTGACAAGTAAAACTACCATCAATTGCTCAAAATTATCAAGAACTGTGAATTATATTATTTATTTATTTAATTGATGGTCATTTTACTTGGCAAACGTTAGTCACCGAGTGACTTTCAGTTAGGTAATAGGGGGCTTACTTACCACATCGAAATGAAAAACTAACGAATCCGATCGGAAACGTTTCCGACGTTTTAGAATCATCCTGCAGGTCGTTGCAATGTTATTGGTCTGTTGAGCGTGGGTCGCCTTAAACTGAATTAATTTTAAAT
Source organism: Epirrita christyi (assembly GCA_951392215.1). Lineage (NCBI taxonomy): Eukaryota > Metazoa > Arthropoda > Insecta > Lepidoptera > Geometridae > Epirrita > Epirrita christyi. Next base: position 13,447,626 of record OX595850.1, read on the forward strand.
AAGTTTTTTGTGGTCAAATGTTTGTATAATCTGCAAATATTTGTTCCGGGTCTGGGTGTTATAGTACAATGGTACTCGTAGTTTCTGATACCCACGTCACAGGGAATCTTAGTGTGGGATCATGACTACCTACGTATGTGACTGTTGGGTGTTATGTTATGTTAAAAACAAGCTTTTATTAAATCAGTGATTGGAAGCGTGAGCTGATCAAAATGAGCCCTCTGCCAGGCTAATATTAATCATCGAGGAGTTCCGCTGTCCACCATCACCATCACATCACGTCTCCATCATCGGATTAGCTCACCATAATATCGTATTGTCTTCAGCAGGGCGATTCTAAAACGTCGGAAACGGGTCCAATCGGATTCGTTAGTTTTTCATTTCGATGTGTGTGTTAACTAAAACAATTTTCTAACATTTTTCTCTAGTAAAACCCAGTAATATACAATATTTATTGTATTTTACTAAAGAAAATTGTTTTAGTTACATACCACATTCAAATGAAAAACCAACGAATCTGATCGGAAACGTTTCCGACGTTTTAGAATCGCCCTGCTGAAGACAATACGATATTATGGTGAGCTAATCCGATGATGGAGACGTGATGTGATGGTGATGGTGGACAGCGGAACTCCTCGATGATTAATATTAGCCTGGCAGAGGGCTCATTTTGATCAGCTCACGCTTCCAATCACTGATTTAATAAAAGCTTGTTTTTAACATAACATAACACCCAACAGTCACATACGTAGGTATGTGCTGCTGCATACAAATTTATAATCATTTATCTTATTTTTGATTTCACTGTACCTACTTCACTTGCGGTAGTACTACATGGAACAAAACTGAGCGAAAATCCAAATTCCAATCTGTCCGACTAGTCAGGCTAACAGTTTGGAATAGACTATCGAACTGTTGGTAGGAAAGTTTGGAATAAACGGAACTTTACAGGTATGAAAAGTTTCAGCTCAATCGGTTAAAGATTTCGAGCAACACGGACTTCCTGCCGCGGGCCGGAAGGAAGTAGCCTTAGCGATATGTTACCATTCAAATAGTTCTGTCATTTTTTGCATAAACACATCCAAATACACAGTGTAATGACGACACTCACACTAACAAACACAGCACACAGAATAACAACTAGTTTTATTAAACGCATATGCCTACTTTGGCTTGTAGTTTGACAGAGGGGAACGCTGCGAATGGCTACTCCCTTCCTTGTTGCTCAAAGGTTAAAGATAACTGATTAAAAATTCAGTTGCAAGATTCCACCCGGACAGCCATACATACATTGCAAGTTCAATAAAAGCTTTTTAAAAGTGCATCGGTTGGGGGCTGTCTTACACTGAATAATCTAATAAAAGAGCATCGATTAGGGACCGTCCTACCCTGAAATAATGTAATTAGACCGCATCGTGTGGGGCGGTCCTATACTGAATAAGTTGAATTAAAGCTGTAAATAGATTTCATTCATAAAATTTATTCAATAAATTACAATTTTTTTTTATAAAACTAGGTTTACAATGAAGTTGAACTTAGTTGAAGAAGCAGTTAGTCAGTTGCAAAGATAAGCAATCTTTCATTGCGAAACAGATATAGGTATATACATTTTTAATTGCTACAGCTGAAATGAGAGATAAGTTAAGGATATGCACAGAAAGAGGAACACTAAGGCCCGTATTCCAGAAGCCCAATTCTCTAATTTAAAAACATTCAATTCGCAGTATAATCTCGTCTCAGTCACACTGTCACGTATAGTAACTATTACTTAATCTTCGCGTTTCTTGCGAAGAATAATATGTAATAGTTACTTGAGACAGTGCGACTAACTCGAGATTAAATTGTGACTGGAATGGGCTTAGAATAAGGACTAAGTGTTTAAAGTCCTTATTCTAAGTCTAAGGGGAATGGGCCTCAGAAGTATGCAGAAGCGTCAATCGAAACGGCACAGATTCACACACACATTTTGATTTTTTGACAGTTTGTCATTTAATTCTGTCAAAAAACCTATCCTTGAGTCTCGATTTAGTTTGAGTTTAGTTCTAGATTACGGGCAGCACGGACAGCAGCAGACCAATGAGCCCTGTTGAGTTAACAGGGCACTTGTCTACACTAATACACTCTCCCGTTCCATTCTTGAACAGTCCCGGTGCACAGATGCAGCCTCCTACGCAGCTGGTGGTGCAAACTGGATGACGGTTATAGCATGTTGGATTGCAACCCGAGTTACAGGTGCTGTAGACTTCGTTTTCCTTTGGGCATGATTCTGAAAGAGACCAAACGTTTTTGAAATGTAATACAAAATAATAATAATTATTTTTTTATTCAAATTAATTATTTATTTAACAAAACAATTTTTTTTTGCAGCAGTGATTCAAAGAAAAATGACGATAGTCAGTGGTTTTATTCCTTGGTTATAGATTACTTTTTTTCGAACTTTGCTTTACTGTACTTTGACCCCATGGGGTTCGATTTTTGCAAATTTATTTTTCCTTGCCAAGGTTGCCGCAACAACACTGATCTGACAACTGATGTATGATCTGCAAATATTTTTTCTGAGTCTGGTTGTTAATATGGGAGCCCCCTTAAATATTTATTTTATTATATTTTTTATATTTGTATTTGTTGTTATAGTGACAACAGAAATACATCATCTGTGAAAATTTCAACTGTCTAACTATCACGGTTCATGAGATACCTACAGCATACAGCGTGTAAGCGACAAATGATAAAACTCAAAAAGTAGAAAAAATTATGAGAAATTGAATTAAATTGGTTAAAGAACCAAACTATGGCTTTAATTACATACAATAAAAAATCAAATTTAATCAAAGCCAGAGTTTAGTTAAAGAACAAGAAAAAAAAATACTCGAAAAGTACAAAAATCGCGGAATATACATGAGGGTGATTCGGGTAGCTCTTGGGGTGCTCTACCTCTAGACCTCCGCTTGACACTAGTTTTTGTATATGTATATACATCTGGTTATCTGGAAGAGAATGCTTTCTAGCATTAAGTTCGCCTTTGTACTTCTTTTATGTGCAATAAAGAATTTTCTATCTATCTATACATACTGCTCTATATTTTGTACAAACTTTTCTATCTGTACAAACTGAACAGATAGAAAAACCCTGGTTTTGTATGTACTTTATCCCCTATTATATTCAGGAGCAAGCGTAAGCCCATTCTAACTATACTCTTTCTACGGTGGATCAGACCAAGTGGCTTAATGTACGTTTGACACTTGTTATTTTTTTTATGGTGAGAATGACGAGTACCTACTCTTAGCGTACTAACTTCATATTACTATATAAAAAACAAAATCAACTCTAGTTTCTGTAGGGGGGAGTGCAATTCTAAGACAAGGCCTATTTACAATAGTGATAGCAGCGTTAAGTGTTCTCTAATAGTATTATTTAAACTTTCGCGATACATGGAGCTACCGTCGAGAAGTGCTGGCAGCTGTATAAACTATTACTTCTGCAGCTGCCACCACTTCTCGATGGTAGCTCCATGTACTCCAGTCAGCCTGCGACCAAGATTGGTAACACATTCGAAACGTCTGGAATAATAAATAATAAGGTAACACGCGATAAATACTCATTTCAATATACATAGATATGTTTCCTCTAATGGCGAAAGTGGTTACCCGGTGTCCAGTGGGGTCAGCACGAATAATTTACGTTACCAAGACGCTAACGAGACGATCGCAAATGTCAAATATTGGCCAATGACATCTGGAGGGCGATCGCGCTATTTTAAAACGCCAGCGAACGTATGCGGTTCGTTTACGATTCGTTTGCGACATTGATTACGATACGTTTCATCTAGGCGGTAATCGGTATTGCGATAAAGTACAAAAGTCAGCCAAATCATAGACGTTACTGGAGCGCAGCCGGACCATAGCCGTTAGAGAATCCACAGACTACGAATGAAAATAAGGTGTAATCGAGGGTCGACTTAGCATTTTTGGACGTGTCCAACTCTAGTTTCGACAGCTGACAGTGACAACACGGATCTCGAAGAAGTAACAATAACAGTTAGTACCGCCATATCCGCGTATTCTGTGGTCGGTATATATAGGTTATGTAAACAAACTTGTTTGTTTAAATTTTAAAGTTTATTTCTTTTAATCAATACAGTACCATTGGTAGGTAATTCGCCCGGTCTGGGACAGCTTGGTCCAGCTCCATGTAACCAAAAGGTAAGTTTATAAAAGATTTTATTATGTAAGTAAGTAAATAAAGTATGCCGATTTGCAAAACATAATGGATTTTGTGAATTTTTTTAGGAAATGGACGAGTGTCGCAGGTGCTTGACTGTACATCGGCTGGAGCTCATGGTTCCTTGAGCATCATCGAGACTCGGCTCTTGGACGGATGAGGTCTAAGCAAGCCGTTGCAGCTTAATCAAAGAGGCAGCAGAGTGACAACCACAGCGTTTCAATGATGGAGCGTACGTACCCCACGATATTTCATTTCACAAGTGGCGATACAATGTAAAAATAGGTATAAACTTGCTTGGAAGTATAAATTGTATTAGGTAATTTAGTCTGTACTTGAAAACAATATTTTTTTAATCATTCCAGCTGGAAGAAGTGCATTATAGCAATCAAGACACATGAGCCTCGATATAAAAGAAAACGAGCAGAGGCTGTTCTAACGAATGCAGAAGCTAACCGAGTCATTCTGACTGATCGCTGAAAGCAAGACAGCGGCAGCCATAAGGTAATAAAAATATTAAGCTTTATAAATCATTGTAAGGTAAAATAATAATCAGTACCTATAAATAATTTACTTATAGAAACAAAAATAACTGGTTTTTGCATTAATTAGATGTTGTTCACTGGCTGGTCCTACCTACATATGCTTATTACTAACGGTGCCACCAGAAGATACTGTAGTAGACTTTTTTACCCAAAATACTGAAATCCATTCAAGCATTGCCAGCGGCAGTACCTAGTACTGTTTCTATAAGTACCTATATATCTTGCCATAATGTAGATTAAGAGACATTTTAGTCAGACTTCATGACACACTATATTATTTTGTTTCAGTATTTAGTAGGAGCACGAGGAAGCGGTATTGTCAGCAACAAAACCAGCAACAGCGATAAGGAGCTGCTTGAAACCATGGTTGTTGCCACCATCACCCTCAGCTATTGTTATTAAAATACAACTAAATTTTGATACAATTCCTGATTGGTTTTATTCATTAAAAGTCATAAAATTATTAAAGCTTATCTTTTATTTAAAACATCTGAGATAATGTGTTACCAATTCATTCTATTTAATATTGTTTAAAGAAAATGTTTAAAATCATAGACAGACACATCTTTTTCCCCATAGGGGTAGGTAGAGCCTCAATGTTCCAGATTTATCTATAATATTGATCAGATTAGTGATTTATTGCCCTATCTGCATATAAGCATTGTATAAGAGCCAGCTGTTGCGCATCCCTGCTGCAGCTCGCTAAGGGTACTTGCACCGCGCCGCGTGGTGCCTCCTCTACCATCAGCAGAGTGTAAGTGATGCGAGGTCAGTGCTATTATAATGCAGCATGCATTTGCTATTCTTGCAGCAGCTTCAGGGGAGTAATGCAACTTCCTGTCATCCTATAGGCACCTGAAAAATTTACATTTTGAATATCAATAAGTTTTAATGATGATTGTATGTTATTGCAGAATGCACTATTCTAGTTTGTATCATACACTCCTATATGTATGATGAATTAAATGTAAAGGTACCTACATTTGTGCTGATCGATCTTGCAGAAGTTGAAGTCTAAGATAAAGGAACATAGACAAATTTTCCTAAAATGATTATTGTGCAGCTAAGTAACTCCAGCTCGGCCAAGATCCATTGGCACAACTGTAGGTAGTCAATCTTTTTTTATACTTACTCTCTTTGAACTTCTTCTCATTCACATTGTTGAAATAGGAAAGCTATATACTACTGATGGCTGACTGATGGCTTCTTTATGATCATTGTAACTTGCCAACACAATGTTTCCGGCTGCCTCTGACAATGATCCGAGAGTTATGTAGGTAACCAAAACCTGAAACAACATTTTTGTTACCTATTGGTTGCAATTTATTAGGGATTTTTAGTAGTAGTAGGTACTTCACTGGCAAACATTACTACAAATTGAATTCTAAATTTATGTATTTTGAGATAGGTATATATTCCCAGAGTAACTGTATAAAATACCCAACTGCTGCATAATAAAAACAAGCGACAATGTTGAATGTTGATGGTTTCCCAAAGGAATCGTCACAACATTCGTCCTTACCTTGGTTTCTACGTCCAAAGCATCAGAACGTAAATTGGGTGGCATGTGAGGAGTCAACTCAGTAATTATATCTCGATGTAACTCCTTTCTTATAGATCGTTAGACAAACAGCAAATCACTTAGATAAAAATTTCTACACGCAAGTCTCGCACTTATATTTTTCTTCTTGGCTTGGGCTCGAGTTACCGCTACATTCACTTCATGGGACCGCTCCTACAAATCCATGGACGCGAACATTTTATTTTCTATTTAACTTTTCATTGACAAGAAGCACAATAGAAAAATTAATAACTCAAAAACTGCGAACGTTCCATGAACGTTCACAATACGTTCCACACAAAGTAGCTTTGTATCTACTTTTTCATAACCGTTTGTTTGACAGCGTAAACGTAACGTTTGCGATCGCTGTCCGTCTCAACTTTCTGTCAAACCATTAGCGCGATACCGAAACATTGAAAAAGTTGTATTGCGGTAATGGTTCAATTGCGTTTCGTCTGTGATCATTTAGCGCGATTGCCCCCCGGGTAACTTGAAATCTTAGTAAGTTGATTGGTTCATATTTGACGTTTACTATCGTCTCGCTAGGCGTCTCGATAACGTTAGATGTTCCTGCTTGGGCCTATGAAAGTAGGTTTTCGTGATTCTTTTGTAGTCAGGTTGTCAGTGTGAGTGTGCACACAACACACGTACATTATATAGGTACTATAACTACCTATAGCACTAGTTTCAACTCGGTGGAAATTGTGGCAAAGCGAGTTAGTTTAGTACATTTAAAAAGCTATTACTTGAACTTCTAGTTTAGATGGTACCTACTCCCAACTTCTCACTAGCTAAGTAAAACATTTAAGTTATCGGTGGTAAACGGTGTTGGTGTCACAATTACGTACTTGTATTTTTATATATTTGTGCTTTATTTCTTAACTGTGTCACTGTTCATTTACCCAAATAAATAAAATAAATGCACACCGCTATAAAAATGGCGTCAATCAGGTGGCAGTTCATTTCAACATAGCAAATTTGTGTATGTGAAAAGAAATGGAGGTATGTGTTCTCCTTCGAAGAGGACAACAATATTACGCCCGAAGAAGACACGATTTAGTAGTGTGGGCATGTGATGAAAGAATCCAAGTGTTAATTTATTTTCAGCGTCACCCAGACAAATATATTAGTGTAACTCGTTAGGAACTTTTTTCCTATCGAGTAACACTGTTACTCGTTGGGATTTTTTGTTCAAGGAATATTCCCAACGAGTTACACCCAGGCCATCGTGTTACTCGATGGGACAAAAATTCCCAACGAGTACCTAACAGTGTTACTCGTTGGGAACCAACGAAAAAAAAAAAAAAAAAAAAAAAAAAAAAATGCTGGCCGTGATTTTAATAATAATATATACAGGCTACATGGGAAATGCACAATAAATTATACCTAAACAATAAGCCCATAGAAATACCTTATAGACTAACATACATACTTTATACCTAAAAAACTATTAATTTTACATATTTTAGAACACAAACACAAGCTTTCATGGGGCCCATGATCAAGAAACCACAATATGGGCTCTTGTCCAGTGCTCCATGAAAACGCAGTCTGTGTCCAGCCTCGCCGCAATAAGTTACTGTTGTAGGTAGCTGTTGGAGCTAACGCGCACCCGCCGCATCAGGGACGCGGATCTATTGCGCATTATCGCCGCGAAACCGTCTACTCGTGCGTCTGTAAATATCCCTGATGCGCTGCAGAAGCGCGGCAGCCCCATCAGCACCCTAAGCGCATTGTTATATTGAACGCGCAGGGCATTCCATGACTTCTGTGTATGCTTGACCCATAGGCTGAAGGCATAAAACGACTGGCAATATGCCCTGAAAAACGTAGTCTTTACCTGTCCAGTACATCGCGAAAACCTACGGGCCAGCATATTTGCTCGGACACATAATGCCCTGCGCTCCCTCTCCATTTCTATATCAGCCTCGGTGATCCAATGGCCCAGATACCTAAATTGCGACACTCGGTTCAGAGCACTTCCATTCAGAGTCAGTGGCGGGATTGTAGGTCTATAGGTCTTCGCGCCTGCTTTGAAAACAATAAATTCGCTCTACTTCTTCTTCTTCTTTCTTACTTTAGAAGGGGCATGACAATTATGTTTTTCATGCATATATATATGCATATAGACGCGGTAGAGGAAGGCCCTCCACTCGTTGGACTACAGACTTCTAAATGCGAAGAGATGATGATGATGATACCCTATCTTGTGAAATGTCTTTTGAAAGGTCTTGTAAAATGAAAATGAGGTATCTTTGGTGTTTTTGCAAAATTAAATAAGGGATATTTAAGGAAAAAATAAATTTGAAATAAGTTTTATTATTTACTCGTCAATATAAATCAGCGTGGAGCCAGAAGGTTGTGCTTTGCAGCGAAATTAATTCACGAGACTGCCGTAAAGCGAAGGAGCAAGTGGTGAGCGCAGCGAGCCACTGACACCCTGAGTGGAACGATGGTTGAAGTGAGAGTAACGAGGGGTGACGCGCGAGTTTTTCTGCGAGATATAATTTTTGTTATTAAAAAGTTACTAAACATTTCCAAAATGTCACAATATCTGAGGCTGTGATCACAAAACACGAATCATACAGACCTACTGTTTTCTAGTTATGTATATTAAGAAAAATATCTAACTTGGAAAACCTTTATTCTTGGTGTGAGTAAAATAAGAATCCTACATATGAGGGCGATCGCGCTATTTTAAAACGCCAGCGAACGTATGCGGTTCGTTTACGATTCGTTTGCGACAGTGATTACGATACGTTTCATCTAGGCAGTAATCGGTATTGCGATAAAGTACAAAAGTCAGCCAAATCATAGACGTTACTGGAGCGCAGTCGGACCATAGCCGTTAGAGAATCCACAGACTACGAATGAAAATAAGGTGTAATCGAGGGTCGACTTAGCATTTTTGGACGTGTCCAACTCTAGTTTCGACAGCTGACAGTGACAACACGGATCTCGAAGAAGTAACAATAACAGTTAGTACCGCCATATCCGCGTATTCTGTGGTCGGTATATATAGGTTATGTAAACAAACTTGTTTGTTTAAATTTTAAAGTTTATTTCTTTGAATCAATAAAGTACCATTGGTAGGTAATTCGCCCGGTCTGGGACAGCTTGGCCTAGCTCCATGTAACCAAAAGGTAAGTTTATAAAAGATTTTATTATGTAAGTAAGTAAATAAAGTATGCCGATTTGCAAAACATAATGGATTTTGTGAATTTTTTTAGGAAATGGACGAGTGCCGCAGGTGCTTGACTGTACATCGGCTGGAGCTCATGGTTCCTTGAGCATCATCGAGACTCGGCTCTTGGACGGATGAGTTTAATCAAAGAGGCAGCAGAGTGACAACCACAGCGTTTCAATGATGGAGCGTACGTACCCCACGATATTTCACTTCACAAGTGGCGATACAATGTAAAAAGAGGTATAAACTTGCTTGGAAGTATAAATTTTACTAGGTAATTTAGTGTGTAATTGAAAACAATATTTTTTTAATCATTCCAGCTGGAAGAAGTGCATTATAGCAATCAAGACACATGAGCCTCGATATAAAAGAAAACGAGCAGAGGCTGTTCTAACGAATGCAGAAGTTAATTGAGTCATTCTGACTGATCGCTGAAAGCAAGACAGCGGCAGGTAATAAAAATATTAAGCTTTATAAATCATTGTAAAGTAAAATAATCATCAGTACCTATAAATAATATACTTATAGAAACAAAAATAACTGGTTTTTGCATTAATTAGATATTGTTCACTGGCTGGTCTTACCTACATATGCTTGGTACTACCGGTGCCACCAGAAGATACTGTAGTAGACTTTTTTACCCAAAATACTGAAATCCATTCAAGCATTGCCAGCGGTAGTACCTAGTACTGTTTCTATAAGTACCTATATATCTTGCCATAATGTAGATTAGAGACATTTTGGTCAGACTTCATGACACACTATATTATTTTGTTTCAGTATTTAGTAGGAGCACGAGGAAGCGGTATTGTCAGCAACAAAACCAGCAACAGCGATAAGGAGCTGCTTGAAACCATGGTTGTTGCCACCATCAGCTCAGCATCATCTGCATAGCAGCAGAGCTATTGTTATTAAAATACAACTTACTTTTGATACAATTCCTGTATGATTGGTTTTATTAATTAAAAGTCATAAAATTATTAAAGCTTATCTTTTATTTAAAACATCTGAGACAATGTGTTACCAATTCATTCTATTTAATATTTTTTAAAGAAAATGTTTAAAATCATAGACAGACACACATCTTTTTCCCCATAGGGGTAGGTAGAGCCTCAATGTTCCAGATTTATCTATAATATTGATCAGATTAGTGATTTATTGCCCTGTCTGCATATAAGCATTGTATAAGAGCCAGCTGTTGCGCATCCCTGCTGCAGCTCGCTAAGGGTACTTGCACCGCGCCTTGTGGTGCCTCCTCTACCATCAGCGGAGTGTAAGTGATGCGAGGTCAGTGCTATTATAATGCAGCATGCATTTGCTATTCTTGCAGCAGCTATAGGGGAGTAATGCAACTTCCTGTCATCCTATAGGCACCTGAAAAATTTACATTTTGAATATCAATAAGTTTTAATGATGATTGTATGTTATTGCAGAATGCACTATTCTAGTTTGTATCATACACTCCTATATGTATGATGAATTAAATGTAAAGGTGCTGATCGATCTTGCAGAAGTTGAAGTCTAAGATAAAGCAGCAAAGACAAATTTTCCTAAAATGATTATTGTGCAGCTAAGTAACTCCAGCTCGGCCAAGATCCATCGGCACAACTGTAGGTAATCAATCTTTTTTTATACTTACTCTCTTTGAACTTCTTCTCATTCATATTGTTGAAATAGGAAAGCTATATACTACTGATGGCTGACTGATGGCTTCTTTATGATCATTGTAACTTGCCAACACAATGTTTCCGGCTGCCTCTGACAATGATCCGAGAGTTATGTAGGTAACCAAAACCTGAAACAACATAGGTACTTCACAGTCAAACTTTACTACAAATTGAATTCTAAATTTATGTAATTTGAGATAGGTATATATTCCCAGAGTAACTGTATAAAATACCCAACTGCTGCATAAAAACAAGCGACAATGTTGAATGTTGATGGTTTCCCAAATCGTCACAACATTCGTCCTTACCTTGGTTTCTACGTCCAAAGCATCAGAACGTAAATTGGGTGGCATGTGAGGAGTCAACTCAGTAATTATATCTCGATGTAACTCCTTTCTTATAGATCGTTAGACAAACAGCCAATCACTTAGATAAAAATTTCTACACGCAAGTCTCGCACTTATATTTTTCCTCTTGGCTTGGGCTCGAGTTACCGCTACATTCACTTCATGGGACCTCTCCTCCAAATCCATGGACGCGTACATTTTATTTTCTATTTAACTTTTCATTGACAAGAAGCACAATAGAAAAATTAATAACTCAAAAACTGCGAACGTTCACAATACGTTCCACAAAAAGTAGCTTTGTATCTACTATTTCATAACCGTTTGTTTGACAGCGTAAACGTAAGGTTTGCGATCGCTGTCCGTCTCAACTTTCTGTCAAACCATTAGCGCGATACCGAAACATTGAAAAAGTTGTATTGCGGTAATGGTTCAATTGCGTTTCGTCTGTGATCATTTAGCGCGATTGCCCCCGGTTCGTGATCAGTTGGGAACCTTTATTCCCCAGCGGTTGTTGGTGTCAGAATTGAAAAAATTGCCCCCTAAAGTAGGTACTGCAGCCTTAGACAAAGTAACATTCTAATACCGATGACGCTAATAGAAAAGTCCATAATGTATGAGATTGACGTAAGCTATCGATATGTCACGTGGTCTTTAGTATTCTATTACTGTAGAAATAGAATCGCTTCGAAGCGAATACCGTTTGTCTAGGCCGGCTGGTAATATTGAGATGTTATGGTTCACTATATTCCGGCTATTCGCTATTAACCGTCCACTTGTAACAGTTAAATTTTATATTTTCAGGGTAAGCTACGTCCGTGAGTTCCCCGGCGGCATCTGCATCCTGCACGCATCGGGCTGTCACGATCATAGACAGCTTGCATTGCAAAAACTGCCAAAGAAGATTCCTTCAAATGGGACCAATTTTGATTTACCATTCTCTGAAGCATGCATGTCAAACTCAAAGACATTGGTTGGCCAAATGCTTAAAGACTGTAGAATCAGTGGGCCGCAAAAACCCAACCATAAAGAAAACAAACTCATTCATAGATATACCTAGTAGTACCCTAGGGGCACCCTATTCCCTAACTGAAAGTAAAATATCTATCAATTGACAATTCTTTATGATAGTTTTGACCAATTGATTGTCCTTTTTTTTACTTGTCAAACGTTAGTCACCGAGTAACTTTCATTTAGGGAGGGGCAGGACGCTAATCGTTTATTCAATCATTACTTAATAGTAAAATGAAAGAAAAATATACTATGTGTTCTTAAAATTGAATCGGGCCGCAGTCAAAGTTGTAAAGGGCCGCATGCGGCCCGCGCATGTTTGACATGCTTGCTCTAAAGTCTTTAGCCACGGCACTGAGACGTGGTCGCTAACTATTGGCCGTATAGACAAGCTCAAAGTCGCGCAGCGGGCTATGGAGAGAGCTATGCTAGGAGTTTCATTACGTGATAGAATCCGAAATGAGGAAAACCGTAGAAAAACCAAGGTCACCGACATAGCTCTCAGAATTAGCAAGTTGAAGTGACAATGGGCAGGTCATATAGCTCGAAGAACTGATAACCGTTGGGGAATAAAGCTTCTCGAGTGGCGACCAGAAACAGGACGACGCGGTAGAGGAAGGCCCTCCACTCGATGGACTAAAGACATTATAAACGTCGCGGGAAGTCGGTGGATGGAGGCAGCTCAAGACCGTTCGTCGTGGCATTCTAAGGGGGAGGCCTATGTCCAGCAGTGGACTTCTACAGGCTGATGATGATGATGATGAAAGTCTAAACCAAACCTGTACTGAATAGTTTTTGAACTGAATCGCTATAAGAGCTCATGGTAATGTCTCAGAGCTCGAAGTATCGTTATACTTTATAACTTTTTTTATAAATATTTGCTAATGTTTTTTTACTTTGCAATGAAGGGCTTCAAAATTGCTAAAACTACTGTCTTTTTCAAAATAATAATTGTACTTACCTTCCCCAATAACAAGGCCGGTAGCAAGCGCTGCAATTCCCAATACCAGCAAAACTTTTCCTCCATAAAACGCCATTTTCACAAGTCAACTGTCACTGTGTAAATCTAGAATCGTTCTGTCTGTTTGTCATGATTTATCTATGGTTACTTATAGTAAGTAGTGTACTAATCTATAGAAGTGTAATGATGCGAATCCGTGATGTTAAGGCGGGTCCAGACATGTATCATTTGCCCGATCCGATCACAGTATCCGTATCGTCGACGCGTATCATGATCGCATATGTGGACGGGTAATGATATACGTTGATACGTATATCATTACCCGTCCACATATGCGATCATAACGGCGTATCGAGATCCCGTATCATGATTGATACGGGATCTCGATACGCCGTTATGATACGGCCCGTCCCATGTCGTGTCGGTTTTTGTCCGATCATCAAAGGTGATACAGATACGGACGTGGGTCAGTCAGATACGGATACGGAGCAAATCGGAGGCGTCCACAACTTGATACGGGGCTTGATACAATACGCAGATACGGATACGGTGATCGGATACGGTGATAGGATCGGTCAAATGATCATGTCTGGACCCGGCTTTAGGCGTTTTCACGGCCGTTTCAAATCATGCTTTCAGCGTTGAAAATAGATAACGCTGCTCTGTAATAATAATGTCTTTTGTAAAATGGTTTCAAAATCCGGGTACCTACCTAGGCCAATCCGTAAATATATAGTTTCAAAATCTGATATCAAATATCAAAATCAATATGGAGTAATTTTAGTTTATAAGACGATTCAAAATGGTTCTTATGATTTCAATGAATAAAATTATTTTGATTTGATTTGATTTGAGATTCGATTTGATACTCGGCAAAGGCAATACACACCTTTCAATAATTTATATCAAAAATTAAATTGGTGCTTAAAATAATTGCTATGTATCATATCATGGAAGAATGAATACTCTTCCATGCTATGTCTGTATTGTATATTCCTTGACCACGCTAAATAACTAGAGAGCGCAAAAGTCGACCTGAATCATGGAAGTCTGGAAGAAGAAATCCAAGCCTGAATATTGCTGTTCCATCGCGATCGGATACCGTGGGCACAGGCATGCACAGGCGTGCCCGGTCCGTGCCTGTGCCGGCGGGTACACGAGGGCGGGGAGGGAACGTGCGGACTCATGCTGATTGGTCGACGGCTTGAGGCAACGACAGGCGTCTGCAGGCGAGGTGTTTCCACGGCGTGTCGCCTGTAATTTTGCGTCTGTACCTGTGAGAAATCAGGCCGTGGAACCGCAGCTTTACTGAATAAAAACCCGGCTTGTCGAGCGGCCCGGGTATTTGTAGCTGCATACCTAAATCGCGGAGTGCGCCACGCCCCCCCCTGGCGCTGGCGCTGGCGCGGGGCACAGCCAAAATGCTTATTTCCTATTCTGTGGCCGTAAACCTACCATACCATTCATAATTCGAAGGTGGTATACCGTGGTATAATTATATTTTATGCAAACCAAATGCAAACTAGGTAGCATTTGACAAAAACAAATTTTTGCCATATTTGCATATTTGGCATTTGCCACAAACTTTTACATTTATGATCACTATCTAAATCTATGTTTATAATACTAATAGCAAGGAATTTTTGAACGAGCGAAGCGAGTTCTTCTAGTCAACTTGGAAGAATCGGCGTTTGTATGTATGTATGTTTGTCCGATGAAAACTTCCCAACCGTTTATCAGATCTTTATGAAATTTAGTATAGGGGTAGATAGTATTAGTACAATTTGTAGGTAAGGTTATGAGCTATATGGGTTGGGGGGGTTTCAGAATAAAATATATATTTCCATGCAGAATAAGCCCAAGCGCGGACTGGCGGCCAGACCGCAGCGGCCACCGAAATGTATGCATTGTATCATCAGTGTGCGACTTGCTCGCAAGTGGCTGATGGTACAATGCATACATTTCGGTGGCCGCCGCGGCCTGAGGCCCAATTCACTAACTAACAAAATAGTTAAAATAGAGTTCGGATCATGTTTCGATCTTGTGTCGATGTCTTAAATGTCGGAAATGGTTTTCTCCTGACATAAAATACAACACTGTAATGTGATTATATCGAAATGTGACCGAAACTTGAACGATTCAAACTTTTTTCAATATCTGTAGGTACTTTAAAAAAATAAAGGCTTAAATAAATCGGCTCATGTGTCTGTGTGCCAAAATGGCGTTCAGCTCAGCATAAATGTTGGATGAGTTAACACCCAACGCTGATTTTCAGCTGAAACCAAAAAAATGGAGAGGGTAAAGCAGCAGCGACATTTAAAATAGATAAAATAAAACCAATAAAATACTATGTAACATAATGAAGTAAATCAAATAAACAAATTAATATAAGAACAATAATATAATCGGTAAGCATAATCAAATACATATAATTATTAAGTATGTATATGATTATAATTAGTTATCGATAAATGTAAATCAAGGAGCGAAAGGATGTTTAAATAAGCGAAATATCAATTTTAACGTTCCCATGCCCAATTTGGCACACAGTTACAGATTTTTATCGACATCGATATTTCGAAATAACAAAATATTAAAATAAATTAATACGTATCGTATTTCCTATTAAAATGTGAGTTTTAATCAGAAAATTAGTAAGTATTGTTGTAATGAATAAAAAGACAACAATTTTGAAATTTATTTTACACTTCTTACCCTTAGAGCATTTATTTATTGTCTGTGGTCGAGAAAAATAGACGTTACTTGTCTATTTATCTCAACCTTGGACGAATTATCACAATGGACAGAGCATTTTGGTTCAAAGCATGTCCGTTTTTGTCAGTGTGCAGTTGTAGATATGTATTAGTGTGAGTGACTAGAGAAGTGACTTCATTGACTAACCTATCGATGAATAATAGCGAAATTAATGAAAAAGGCGTTATAAAATATCAACTCTTTAATTTGTTACATGTATGTATTATCAATGGAACATGATAATGCAAAATTTCAGCTCAATCGGTTGGGTGGATGGCACTGGTTCAAATTTCAGTTTCAAGATTCAAGACCTAAACAAACTAACATACAAACATAACATAAATCCCAACAGTCACATACGTAGTCATGATCCCACACTAGGATTCCCTTGTCGTGGGTATCAGGAACTAAGAGTACCATGGTACCATAACACCCAGACCCGGAACAAATATTTTCAGATCTTACAAGCATTTGTCCCGCAGTAAACACATACGCAAAGCATGTGTTGTGTGTACATCAAAAACGGAAACTAAAATACTATCGATAAAACTAAATTGGTTGGTGTAGTACATCACTAGCACAGATGCCTAAAACAATGCCTTTTATTTTACAATAATTAATGCTTTTACACTTAACTTTCATGATTATCACTCAGGAAATAGGACTAAGTACTAATAAAAAGTAATTACTACAGTTTTTCCGGTTAAAAAAACTTGCTCTTTTAGCAAGTAAATAGATTAAATATATTGCCCAAGACTTACGTATGAACATTGGCGTATCTAGAGCTTTTTTCCAGGGGGGGCCTGGCCCCTGAGTTGTGCCAATGAAGCCGAGTCAACGGGCAATGTAACTTATGTATGTAGTACCTATAAGTCAGTCTACAGACGCGGTCGCAGCCAAAGATTTTCGGGGAGTCATCTTAAATTAACCTTGGTTTGGGAAAGTTTCCTACCGGCGAGGGGAGCGAGCCGCGAAAATTTCGTATTTAAGATGTGTGGCAGCAAAATTTTTTGCGATTTTAGTAGCAAGACCAGCCGACACAGGAAAAGACCTGAGGTGGCGGCGAGTGGAGCGAGCCGCGAAAATTTAGTATTTAAGATGTGTGAACAGCCAAAGTTTTTGTGATTATAATGGCAAGATCAGGCGATAAATAAGCAATTAAAAGCAATTTAAGCAAAAAAGGCAGCAAAGTAATGCTGCCTTTAAGCAATTAGAGGCAGTGGCGAGCGGAGTGAAATTTTTAGAAACGTAAACAGAAATTTTAATGGGAAATTTTGGGACTTCAACAGAGTAAAATCACGATTTTTCCTTGGCTTTCTAGATGGCCCCTCGATTTCACTGACTTTCCCTGACCACCATGCTAATTCTGAGAGCTATGTCAGTTATCTTGCGGTTTCTATTCTTATTGGCAAATCAATATTTTTGATTTACTTAATTGTTAAGACGTTTAAGCAGGAAGTTAATAATTTATTAAACGTTTTCGTGAATTGAATGTTTATTTATTTCGATTGATTGATCGAATATTATAATATTAATTACCTAATTAAACTAACTTTAATTCACGTTTCTTCTCTCCAAAAATACTTCAAACTTTTTCTGGCGTGAAGTACCTAACCCGGTAACCTAATATCCTGGGGTGGGCACCAGATCATTCTGGAGTGGGCACGGCCCACCCGGCCCCCCCTCTTTATACGCCTATGCGTATGAAATGACAATCCCGGGTCTTTTACTCCTTCTTTTGTTGTTTTTTGATGAACAACACACAGCAGAACAGGCCATATTTTCACTTTTTCAAATTTATTTTGATGAAACACTGCAATTTCTTACAATTTTTTGCTGTTTTTAAAAACTTTGCCGCAATGTTTTGACCGATTAACCGGTCATCAACTGACACGATTTACAAAGAAGTAAGGCGTTGCCAAACTTATATCTACTTTCTCTTTTACTCGTAGCAAGGTTCCGTGGGATGGACAAAGATATCTGATCACTAATACGATACACAGATGTAAGAGCGGCAACGTCTTATGACTACGTCCATTGTGATAATTCGTCCAAGATCTCAACTAAGTCCAGTGATGCCAATTTATCACTTTTGATGCTAAATTTGGCATATTTTATACCAGTTTAGCACATTTATTTCTCATTTAGCATATAGCACATTTTTTAGCACATTTTTCGAATAAACCAGTAACGCTAATGAAACAATCCTTTTGACGATTTAGCTAAGTTAACAACATCTATTTTGTCGTTACCGCATTCAAACGCCGAAGTTGAACGTGTTTTCAGTCAGATGAGTTTGGTAAAAACTAAGCTCCGCAATCGTTTGGCAGTAAAAACTTTAAATGCCATTTTATACGTCAGATTTGGCCTAAAAAAAGCACAAAATGTTGCTATTCGTATACACTGCCAGATGACGTTCTAAAATCAATAGGAACGTTGGCAAGCTATGTGTCTTCTACGTCATCTTCAGAAACTCAATATATCCGTATTGAAGATGAAGACATTTATAATGAGGATATAATAATATTATTTCAATGTTTTTAGGGTAATTTTTATGAATATTATATTAAATACTTAAACTAGGTACTAGGTGTGTCTAGTAGGTACTTAGAAATAAGATTATCTCCCCATTAGTATGTGTTATTTTTATGTCATATAGTAGGTAGGTATCATGTATGTACTTATTATTTTATTGTGTATTTGTATTAGTTTTTGCTGTAAATAAATAATTTTTATCTTATCTTTTATCTTACCTACCTTTTACTTTGTTCATTGGAATATAAATTAAAGTTTAACTACATTTGGCATTTTTTATTAATGATTAGCACAATTTTAGCACATTTTTAGCATATTTTTTACAGCAACTTAGCACTTTTTGCGAGTACCCAGTAGGCAACACTGGCTAAGTTCTTATTGGCACCTTGCAGTTCCAATCAGTGACAAGTCTTGATTTCGGTGTAACACTAGATGGCATTGCTAATTATGTTATGACCGAAAGTTAGATCACGCTATCGATGCGCTTTGAAGTTTGGATAACAAATACGGTGTTTGTTGGCAGTTGCTTATTTTGAGGAATTTGAGGATACTATATTTACTACCGTATGAATATAATTTCGTAAAAACCTGTTCTTATTCTTAGAAAAATAATAACTATAAGTAATGGAATGGAAAGTATGGAAATGTTGAAATTGAAGGTATGGATGTAATGCCCTGTGGTGTGGTGCACAATGTGCACATCAGTCATTCCAATGCCCGGGGATGGCTCATGCATGTCTGTTTGATTCAGGTCGCCTTCTTTATATTATATTTCAATTAGATGATTTCAATACAAAATCTCTCTCATTCTCATAGTAGAGACATTGACTCGGTAGTTTTAGATTTGTGATGGATCGTCCATACAAACATACTTACATAGCCGTTGTTGCCCTTTCTTCACCACTTAAGTAGGTAGTCTGGCTGATAAAGGTGACATCTCGAGGTCTCAGTTCGGGGCGAACCACTAGTTATTAGTAGTTTAAGTTTTCATTGCAAGACGTTACAGGGCTGACATAGTTGCAAAGCGACTCAAAGTCCTTATAAAACTTCGTTTCTGATGAATTCAATGAATTGTGTTTTATTTTTCTATTAAAGTTAGGTAATTACCTAGTAAATTGTAGCTAGTAGTACTATGCATAGAACTCCTAACTAATCGTACCTACTCTTCTGTCAATGTCACTTATGTCACTGGAATCGGTCGGACGGTGGCTGGCTGGAAGAAAGCTAGTTCACTGGATGTTGTGTTGAGGGAGGTAAGTTAGGTTTAACCGTTTAAGATACGCCTTTCGTTCGACAAGAGGAGTAAAGATACGACTTTCGATTCGATCGAACGTATCTTTCAAAAATTTATATAAAAATATGGTGACTATTAGGAGGCATAGAACCCTAGACCTATCCTATATAGTATAATAAAATATCACACAATTTACCAACCCACTAGGTACTGACTAACGCAAAACGCAATGATAGCGCGTTTTAGAACCGGACAGATTCAACAGCGCTATCTAGTGATAGCTTCGTTCCAAAGAGGATATTCTAGGTGGTTTAGGTCCGCGATCATTGTGAAATAGTTAGTCATTAGTCAGGCTCTTTCAATTTGTAAGGAGCGAATGAGTGCAATACTCAAGTTACTGGCCCGTACTGCCAGACTCTTAGGCTGCGTTTCCATTGACGCGGAGCTGTGCGGAGATGAGCGGAGAATAGCGGTGAAAAGTGGTAAGTGTTTCCACTGAAGCAGAAAGGAGAGGAGCGGAGCGGAGCGGAGAGGAGAGGAGAGAAGCGGAGCGGAGCTAACTTTGGAATTGCGCAATTTTGAGCTCAGTTTGTCTCCATCTTTCAGAAAGAGCATATAGCTACCCTCCGCAACGCACCGCCCCGCTGTCCTCCGCTCCGCATCACCTCGCTTATTTTATATGAATATCCGGTCAGCTCTGCCCCGCTCCGCTCGTGCTGTTTCCATTGAAGGGAGCAGAGATTTCGAGCATAGTGATTGGTCAATTCATGCACCGCTAAGCACCGCTCCGGCCAACTCCGCGTCAATGGAAACGCAGCCTTATTGGCAGGTACCTACATGCGCAGAGTTTCCTAATGATTCCATAAAAGTACATACCCTGTAGAAAACAAAAACAGAACATTCTGTAAATGAAGTCCCTACCCGTGAATATCGCAAATGTCAAATATTGTCCATTGCAATCGGGGTAATATGAATTGTTTTGGCTCCTAAATAAAATATTATAGGTACTTCAGATTAATATAACTATGAGCCGACGACATCTAGGCAGGTAATTTAACATTGTTCCTAATATCTTCGGTAGTATAGTGGTAAGTATCCCCGCCTGTCACGCGGGAGACCGGGGTTCGATTCCCCGCCGGAGAGATAAATTATTTTTGCTCTATTTATAATATTTTTAAACGAGTATCTACAAAATGGTACATACCTACTTCTGACGTTCCAGGGGCTCGTCAAGGGGGGCTGGGAGGGGTAGCTGGCTCCCCTAGAGATCAAAAAATTTAGCCAACTGCAAAGCAACCAAAGTGCTTGAACTCGAATAAATTTATTCAAAGTCAAAGTCAAAGTCAAAAAGAACTTTATTCATTGAAATCACAAGGATCATTTTGAATCGTCTTATATAAAATTAAATTACTCCTGTTCCAACGCGACCAAGCCTAGAAGAATCAGGCAACAAACTCGGCTTGGCTTACATAAATGGTCCGTCTTACCACTAGGTGAGAAGCGCCTGTGTGGTGCCTCGGAGCAAGGAGTTGCTGATACATAGTAAATGAGAACTTAAAAACCTTAGGAAGGTAGTCAAAAGTAAATAAACATCAGCAAAAATATGCAAGACAGCACACGCTACGCTTGTTATACTTATAAATAATAATCTAATACAAACATGTAAATAGGTAAGTACAGATATTGCAAATTTCCATTTTAGCAGTCGAGGGGCAGAGCGACATCAGGCCACGCGGCTTTATCATTAATATAGTCATCAAAAGTGTAATACGCTTTCTTAATTAGATTCATCTTTATGTAGGATTTAAATCTTCGAATAGGAAGTTTAAATGCACCTTCTGGAAGTTTATTATAGAACCGTACAGAATTCCCCATAAAAGACCCACTTACTTTCTTTAATCGAAATTTTGGTATATTTAGTTTGTGTTTATTTCTCGTGTTAGTCAAAGTCAAAGTCAAAGTCAAAAAGAACTTTATTCATTGAAATCACAAGGATCATTTTGAATCGTCTTATATAAAATTAAATTACTCCTGTTCCAACGCGACCAAGCCTAGAAGAATCAGGCAACAAACTCGGCTTGGCTTACATAAATGGTCCGTCTTACCACTAGGTGAGAAGCGCCTGTGTGGTGCCTCGGAGCAAGGAGTTGCTGATACATAGTAAATGAGAACTTAAAAACCTTAGGAAGGTAGTCAAAAGTAAATAAACATCAGCAAAAATATGCAAGACAGCACACGCTACGCTTGTTATACTTATAAATAATAATCTAATACAAACATGTAAATAGGTAAGTACAGATATTGCAAATTTCCATTTTAGCAGTCGAGGGGCAGAGCGACATCAGGCCACGCGGCTTTATCATTAATATAGTCATCAAAAGTGTAATACGCTTTCTTAATTAGATTCATCTTTATGTAGGATTTAAATCTTCGAATAGGAAGTTTAAATGCACCTTCTGGAAGTTTATTATAGAACCGTACAGAATTCCCCATAAAAGACCCACTTACTTTCTTTAATCGAAATTTTGGTATATTTAGTTTGTGTTTATTTCTCGTGTTAATACCATGCACGTCACTTTTTATCATAAAACTATCCAAGTGTTTATGTGTATGTAATAATATTTCATAGATATATTGCGATATTACTGTAAGAATATTGATTTCTTTGAAACGCTCCCTCAAGGAGTCACGCGACTTCAGTTTATAAATGGCACGTATTGCCCGTTTTTGTAAGACAAAAATAGCTTGGATATCTGCTGCTTTACCCCACAGTATGATACCATATGACATAACACTATGGAAGTAGCTAAAATAAACAAGCCTAGCTGTAGCTTCATCAGTAAGCTGCCTTATTATACGAACTGCATATGCAGCGGAACTAAGTCTACCAGCAAGAGCCACAATTTGTGGTGCCCACTGCAACCCTGCATCAATATTAAGCCCTAAGAAAATGGTAGACTTGACAAGATCAAGTGTCTCACCATTTATTTTAATATTAGTTGGATAATGTTTTACATTAGGCAATGTGAATTTGATGCATTTCGTTTTTTTAGCATTAAGCAAAAGATTATTAACTGTGAACCACTCAAGAACATGCGATAGTGAATCATTTATATCATCGTAATTGGATTTAGATCTATCAACTTTGAAAATCAAAGAAGTATCGTCAGCAAATAGAACTATGTCACATATGTCTTTCACAAAAAAAGGGAGATCGTTAATGTAAACTAGGAATAAAAAAGGGCCTAGTATTGAACCCTGTGGCACCCCCATGACAATAGTCGATCCTGAAGACCTTTCACCACCAACATCAACTTTTTGGACCCTATTGGATAAGTAAGAATTTACAAGATTAATTGCCTGATTTTGTATGCCATAATGTTTTAACTTGGAAATTAAAGTATCATGCCTCACGCAGTCAAAAGCTTTGGACAGGTCGCAGAAAACTCCGATCGCGTCCTGCGAGTTCTCCCATGCTTCAAATATGTGTTCTAAGAGCATGGTACCAGCATCGGCTGTCGAACGACCCTTAGTAAATCCAAATTGATGACTATGAAGAAGTCCGTGGAGGTTAAAGTGTGACAATAACTGAGTAAGAATAAGTTTCTCGAAGATTTTACTTAACGCAGGCAATATAGAAATTGGCCTATAATTACCTGGATCTTTTTCGTTACCAGACTTGAACAAAGGAATTAATTTACTATGTTTCATAAGATCAGGAAAGACTCCCTCGTCAACACATCCATTGAAAATGTAGGCCATACACGGCGCAATATCAATAATTATAACACCTAACACCTTTGTAGATATTCCCCAAAGGTCTTCAGTATTTTTAATATTAAGTGACTTAAATGTCTTAACAATATCATTGGCATTAACGTATCTGAAACTAAACGCGACCTCACACTTATCAACACTTAATTCCAATAAAGTAGATGCTCCAGAGGCAGTTGATTTTAAAGATTGAGTCACAAAATTAGGTATACTAGAGAAAAATCTATCAAAGGCATTTGCGACCTCAGTATTATTTGATAATGTTGTATTGTTTACGTTTAAATTAATTTGTTTACTACGAAGTTTAGCTTTACCTGTTTCATTATTTATTAATTTCCAAGTTGTCTTAATTTTATTTGCTGATTTTTCTATTTTATTTCTCAAATGCAATGATTTTGCTGCATGACAAACTTTTTTGAAGGTCTTGGAATAGTTCTTTATGTACAAGATAAACGATGGATCGTGCAACATTGATTCTCTAGCCGCATAGAGTTCATATAATTTATTCCTACTTCTATAAATACCGGTTGTAGCCCAATCAGCTAACCCGACATTAGCTCTAGCTTTACATTTTTTAACTTAAATATCTCACTATGTTCCTCACATATCAACTTAAACAAACTAGTAAAAAGGTCATTCGGATCATCTACGCACGGTAAAAGGGGCATTTTGAGTTCAATACTGCCTTGGAACTTCTTAATGCGACTTTCTGTGATAGGCCGATAAGTGAATTCCTTAGGTTCATCTACAAAATTACAAGTAAATATAGCACTGTGACCATAGTGATCTGAGGTGAAATGTTTAATTACTGATTTATTAATTGGAACACTACTGCAATAAATATTATCTAAACAGGTGGATGTTGTTAGTGTCACCCTTGTAGGTTCTTCGAAGAGGTGATATAAATTAAAGCATTTAAATAAATTAAGCAGCCTCTCAGATAGAGGATTAACCGGAATATCTATATTGAAATCTCCGCAGACTATTAGCATTTTATTACGAACAAAAGTTTTAAGCAATGCTTCTTCCATAGTGGATTCAAATAATGCGAAGTCTGCGTCAGGGGGACGGTAAACGCTTACAATGATATGCCGCTCTAGCTCAACACAAGATAGCTCAATAGTCCTCTCAATAGTGAGATTTGCAACATCTTTACGTTCCTTGCATTTTAAAGAATTTCGAACAACAATTAAGGAACCCCCACGTATGGCGTTCTTGCGTTTGTATGAACTTACAATATTATAATTCTCATAATAAGGGAGTAACTCAAATTGTAACATCCAGTGTTCAGTTACACACATAATATCAACATTAAAACGGATTAAAAATAATTCTAATTCTAAGATTTTGCTGGGAAGGCCTTGCACGTTTTGATGTACTACATTTAACGTGCCCGGCTGTCTCATTGTCGAACTCGTCAGTTTAAATGACTGTCAGCTACTCCTACTTGTTTGCCCTCATTAGTACTACTACTAACTACGGGCTTGTCGGTGAACTGCGTTATAGTACTTATAACGGGATCAAAAATATTAAATGCTAACAATTTAGCAATTATTAATTTACTATGTCTACTCAGGTACACAGTATCTCTTGTCAAAACAAAATTACTAATAAAATTATTAGTATCAAAATACAAAACGTCTCTATGACGACATGTCAAATTATATAGCATTAAATTAAGATTCCATATTTTTTGATTGTCTTTGGCACTCAAAGATTTTGAGTAAGGGAAAGCACATAAAATTAATTTTCCCAATCCTGAATTTAACTTGTGTAGCAAAGTCTCAACCAGTTTAATAATATCTAATCGCATGACACCACTACTCTCACCTAATTGTACTAACAAAGTGGTGTCGTTGTCAAAGCAATCCTCCCTCTTTATAGAATCTATAAGTTAATACCATGCACGTCACTTTTTATCATAAAACTATCCAAGTGTTTATGTGTATGTAATAATATTTCATAGATATATTGCGATATTACTGTAAGAATATTGATTTCTTTGAAACGCTCCCTCAAGGAGTCACGCGACTTCAGTTTATAAATGGCACGTATTGCCCGTTTTTGTAAGACAAAAATAGCTTGGATATCTGCTGCTTTACCCCACAGTATGATACCATATGACATAACACTATGGAAGTAGCTAAAATAAACAAGCCTAGCTGTAGCTTCATCAGTAAGCTGCCTTATTATACGAACTGCATATGCAGCGGAACTAAGTCTACCAGCAAGAGCCATAATTTGTGGTGCCCACTGCAACCCTGCATCAATATTAAGCCCTAAGAAAATGGTAGACTTGACAAGATCAAGTGTCTCCCCATTTATTTTAATATTAGTTGGATAATGTTTTACATTAGGCAATGTGAATTTGATGCATTTCGTTTTTTTAGCATTAAGCAAAAGATTATTAACTGTGAACCACTCAAGAACACGCGATAGTGAATCATTTATATCATCGTAATTAGATTTAGATCTATCAACTTTGAAAATCAAAGAAGTATCGTCAGCAAATAGAACTATGTCACATATGTCTTTCACAAAAAAAGGGAGATCGTTAATGTAAACTAGGAATAAAAAAGGGCCTAGTATTGAACCCTGTGGCACCCCCATGACAATAGTCGATCCTGAAGACCTTTCACCACCAACATCAACTTTTTGGACCCTATTGGATAAGTAAGAATTTACAAGATTAATTGCCTGATTTTGTATGCCATAATGTTTTAACTTGGAAATTAAAGTATCATGCCTCACGCAGTCAAAAGCTTTGGACAGGTCGCAGAAACCTCCGATCGCGTCCTGCGAGTTCTCCCATGCTTCAAATATGTGTTCTAAGAGCATGGTACCAGCATCGGCTGTCGAACGACCCTTAGTAAATCCAAATTGATGACTATGAAGAAGTCCGTGGAGGTTAAAGTGTGACAATAACTGAGTAAGAATAAGTTTCTCGAAGATTTTACTTAACGCAGGCAATATAGAAATTGGCCTATAATTACCTGGATCTTTTTCGTTACCAGACTTGAACAAAGGAATTAATTTACTATGTTTCATAAGATCAGGAAAGACTCCCTCGTCAACACATCCATTGAAAATGTAGGCCATACACGGCGCAATATCAATAATTATAACACCTAACACCTTTGTAGATATTCCCCAAAGGTCTTCAGTATTTTTAATATTAAGTGACTTAAATGTCTTAACAATATCATTGGCATTAACGTATCTGAAACTAAACGCGACCTCACACTTATCAACACTTAATTCCAATAAAGTAGATGCTCCAGAGGCAGTTGATTTTAAAGATTGAGTCACAAAATTAGGTATACTAGAGAAAAAACTATCAAAGGCATTTGCGACCTCAGTATTATTTGATAATGTTGTATTGTTTACGTTTAAATTAATTTGTTTACTACGAGGTTTAGCTTTACCTGTTTCATTATTTATTAATTTCCAAGTTGTCTTAATTTTATTTGCTGATTTTTCTATTTTATTTCTCAAATGCAATGATTTTGCTGCATGACAAACTTTTTTGAAGGTCTTGGAATAGTTCTTTATGTACAAGATAAACGATGGATCGTGCAACATTGATTCTCTAGCCGCATAGAGTTCATATAATTTATTCCTACTTCTATAAATACCGGTTGTAGCCCAATCAGCTAACCCGACATTAGCTCTAGCTTTACATTTTTTAACTTAAATATCTCACTATGTTCCTCACATATCAACTTAAACAAACTAGTAAAAAGGTCATTCGGATCATCTACGCACGGTACAAGGGGCATTTTGAGTTCAATACTGCCTTGGAACTTCTTAATGCGACTTACTATTACACCTACAATTCATATTTTTCTCATCCTCCATAAATTTAACTTGCCCCCGTGGGCCATGAGCTGGCGACGCCCATGCTGCCGCCGATGAGACTAGATTCTAAAGTCTAAAGTTTAGAAGCGCTTCAGTAGGTATGAGGTATTCGCCAGTCTATACCGTTCAACGCGGTAATTTTTTAGGGTTCAACAATCAATTAGTTCATCTGCAAACTTCTTAGAGCTGCGTTAATAATTTTATTTCAGATACCCAATTAAGATCTATGTAGTGTTAGTAAGACTTAGAGCTATGTTCAGAGACATGTCACCATAATATGGTAACATGATATATGTGATATATCTTTTATATTATAGAAGATCTATATAGTATAGTATATATAATATAGTATCCTATAATATAGTATCTATATTATAGGAGATCATTAGCACAATACTGTAATACAATTACAGTTTTATAGAAAAGCGTGCGTCCGGCTCATAATTTACTTATTTCATGTACTCGAACACAGCGACTATCCCATTTATAACCCACAGTATTCAGGATGGTGTTGGTGATTCCGCACCCTCTGCTCCTCATCGAGGAGGACTTTCTTTCAGGCGGCGAATCCCCCTAGGTCATGCCAGGGGCGCAGCAGAATCGCGGGAGCCTCAACAATATCCTGAATGCATTATTGTACTTGACGCGAAGAATGCTGGCACCTTTTGAGTAGGTGATCCACAGGCACATATTTGGTAAGTCTAATACTTGACTTATTGTTATGTATAATTCAATTTATGCTTTGCATGGGGGTTTTCTGCCAGGCCGTGATCAAGTATTACTTCACTCACTGCGTATGCAGCTGAATGCCTTTTCTCAATAATAAGACCTTGTACTACATCGATTCTTATAAACATGACGTGTATGGGAAGAACATTTATGAATAAGACAAGGTTAAAACGAAGAAGAGAGAAATCGATAAAGTTAATTTTAATTTTTAACCGACTTCCCAAAAAAGGAGGAGGTTCTCAATACGGTTGTATTTTTTTTTTATTTTTTTTTATGTTTGTTAACGCATATCTCCGGCTTTTATGAACCGATTTGGAAAATTCTTTTTATATTTGAATAGATATACTTCCAGATTGGTCCCATTTTTTTCAGAATCCAGTTCTGATGATGGAATCCATGAGGAATTGAGGGAACTCCTCAAATATTGTAGGCATACATATGGCGATTTTACTATTTTCAGCAACAAACCAAGCATTTGCATTCATAAAGTATAATAATCCTTTCACCACTATGGTTCTTTCATCTTTTTTTTTTCATCCAAATTATTTTGTCGAATAAAATGGCGGAAGTCGGTTTTTTAAATGAAAAGTTATATTCTAGGTTTATTTTGTAAGACGGGAAAATTTAAAAAGTGTGAATTTCATGACGTGTATGGGAAGATCTTTTATGAATACGACAAGGCAGTAATCTAATTAGAATTGTCGACATTGAAAAAGTCAAAATTGAATTCAGGCGGGTTAGTTGTACGGGTTTTGATAGTTTTCTATCAAAAAACGTCTAGTGACGTTACCTACAGTAATCAAACAAGCAAAAAGTCAACAAGAGGTTACTTTAGGGGTTGTACAAAAACCATTCAATCGGAAGAACGGGAAAAAAAATCCCCGCTCCTCCTACCAATCGGAGTTCCGGTCGGAGGACTGGGAATAACCCTTTTTTACGAATAGAGAAAACGATAAAGTTAATTTCAATTTTATTCTGGGTTTATTTTGTATGATGGGAAAATTTACCTTTGTGGCGCGGCGGGCGAAGGTTCGCCTGCGACGCAGGGGGTTGCGGGTTCGATTCACGCCTCGGAACAAATATTTGTACAATCTGCAGATATTTGTTCAGTGTTCTGGATATTTAAATATGTATAATAAAAAAATATCTATCTATGTAATGTATTAAGAATATCAGTTATCTAGTACCCATAACACAAGCTCTGCTTAGCTTGGGGCTAGATAATGTTGTGTGAAATGCCCAGCATTTATTTATTTCACGAATGTACCGATTTATTGGAGGAGGCACCAACAGGTTTCAAGCCTAGACGAGGGTCATTTTTTTTTCTTCTTAATTGGCGTCGTACGGCTTGTGCATTTCAAGTATTAATAAATTAATTGTAATTTGTCTCGTTCCAAGTCGTCAAAGTCTCAGTCAAGTCATGTTTTAGTAAAGCGGTAGCATTTGGTGGACAATTTACACCACTTTGAAAAGGCACGCAAAACACTTCCATTTTGAAAACATTCACACTTGCACTTTATAAAAGCTACATTGGGTAAAATACCACCAAAATTACACAAAATAACTTACAAAAACACTAGAAAATTAAATAACTTTTCATTTAAAAAACCGACTTCCGCCATTGAATTCGAAAAAAAAAAATTCGATGAAAAAAAATTTATGAAAGAACCATAGTGGTGAAAGGATTATGATACTTTTTGAATGCAAATGCTTGGTTTGTTGCTGAAAATATCAAAATCGCCATATGTAACATTTGAGGAGTTCCCTCAATTCCTCATGGATCCCATCATCAGAACTGGATTTTGAAATAACTTTTCATTTAAAAAACCGACTTCTGCCATTGAATTCGACAAAAAAATATTTGGATGAAAAAAAAATTATGAAAGAACCATAGTGGTGAAAGGATTATGATACTTTTTGAATGCAAATGCTTATTGGTTTGTTGCTGAAAATATCAAAATCGCCATATATATGTCTACAATATTTGAGGAGTTCCCTCAATTCCTCATGGATCCCACCATCAGAACTGGATTTTGAAAAAAATGGGACCAATCTGGAAATATATCTATTCAAATAATAAAAGAATTTTCCAGATCGGTTCATAAACGCCGGAGACATGCGGTAACAAGCATAAAAAAAAATAAAAAATACAACCGAATTGAGAACCTCCTCCTTTTTTGGGAAGTCGGTTAATAAAATGAAAGTAAGCGATGTCTCTTTTCGATAATGGCGGAAAGAGTCCGAGGGTCATCTTCAGATGCTTGCTCAAATTATCTTTGAGAATTATACTAGGTTAGTTTAAGGCTTTAGATGAGAACCTAACTACTGCCCAAATAAAACGAAGGTTAAGTCGTAAAAGTCAGTCGTTAAATATTCGTTTTCTAATTATCATCATCATCATCACCAGCCTGATAACGTTCACTGCTGGACGAGGCCTCCCCTATTAAATACAATTGGGAGGATTTGCCATAATCATCACGGTTGGCAGGCGGATTAGTGATCGCAATTTGTTGTTGACTATACTCAGGTGGATGCTGCTGCCCATCTCCTGGTGTATTCCCTTTACTACTTCCTTACACGGTTTTTACTAAATCCACGGGAGGTGACGGAGCTATTCTTAGGCCGGACACACCATGGCACATAATTCGCTTTCTAGTATTCCCTCTAAAATTGGAGACTTTGGAATTTAAGTCCACGCCAGGTCAACAGAGCCTACCACTATCCTAGAAGATTCGGATTAGAAAAAACTTATTGGAGAAGGTTTAATTAATTATTATATTTAGTTCGTTTTAAAAAGTGGAAACAGTCATTGGACTAAGAATAAAAAATGCAAGATACCAGGGGTGCGATTTTTTTTATGTCATCGATTTAAAATGAAATGTCAGTAAAATTGCTTTTAACCCCCGATTTTCAAATTTCTATATATTTAAACTCATTGATGACTAAGATTCTTATACCTATGACACAAGTGCCTCCTCCAGTACATTTCTTAAAAAAACGGTGATTTGCGGTCTTTTTGATGATATTTAGACATTCAAAAATCGGTTTAGATCATGTCCGTCAGATTCCACTTTCGTCAGAAGCAGTTTTTTTATAATTTCAGTTCAGTTTCGTCATGAATGACGGATGTGGATAACCTCTAATGACCCTTTCGTCTGATTTCACTTTTGTCATAAATCGGTAGTTTCTTCTTAGGGAGAGAGAAAAAAAGATCCTAATCCGATGTATGATAGTCATGACAAATAAAACAAAATTTAAAAATATAATTTAGTGTACTTATAAACTCAAACATAAAAAGGTGCTTACACCTATATTATTCACAAAATAATAAAAAAAATGTTTTTAATCAAGTACCTACATGCTTTTTTGATCTGACTAAAGCGGAATCTGACAGACGAGGAGTCATGAGAATTGCTGTTTCGTCACCAGTTTCAAAATTCTGACCTATACGGAAAAAAGTGATCTGACGAAAGTGGAATCTGACGGACATGATCTAAGCCCAATAATCGCACCCCAGAAGATAAAGTTGTAGAGTTTTTTTACGAATGGGTTGTCTCGCTATTCGCTCGTCGCCTGCACTACCCCTGCTCTCCTTTCGAGGTATTAACAATATTAAAATATTAAGATAAAAGTACAACCTTGCCACATCTTATCACCGCATCATAACATCAACATAATAGGTAGGTATAGATACGTAACTTACGAACTCGATGTTACGTACCTACATATAGCTGCGATCGAGCGCGGTTTAACCAGTGTTGTTGCAACTGCTGATCAATATGGAAGCAAAAGTGATGTTTGTGTGTCTGTTCGTCTTTATATATATGTGTCACGTTAGCGGTAAGTTCAACTTTAAGTTAGTGACTAAAATTATTAGTCGTTTTGACAAATGTGTCGTAATTTTATCGGAAGAGGTAAAGGTAGTTTTTGTAAATTACATGTTGAAATGCATTACGAAATATACCGGCTGACCTGGATTATTTATTAAGTGATTGCTGGTTTATGATGCGTACGAAAAAAACTCTTGGTGGGAATTAATTGAGTACATATAAGTAATTGTTTTTAACATCAAAACCTATCGAAATTCGGCAGGAAATAGCGAATCCCCGGATTTTCCTTGAAATTTTATTTAACTTTGGGTACATACTTCTGTTTTATCATGATCATCATCATAGTCATTTACAGCTGACTTCACCCACTGCTAGTATAATATATCTATTTTTGCTTATGTCCCACGGCCCACGGCTCTGTGCCAACCTCACTCAGGGTTGGCCCACAATGTTTCCTAGGTAAATCGTTTGCATATCTCGCTGAATGGACGATATTGTAAATATCGTAAGCTTACTTCTAACGTGTATGTCTCACGGTAATCGTAAGTCCGGGGAAATTAGGACTTCTTAGTCTTAATTTTTGACCACAGAGTGGGTTCTGAACGCGCGGCAGCCTCGCGGAATGTCCAGAGAGATGATTCTGTGTTTTGACAAGTAATCGACACGGACGTATGGTGTAGTGTAACACGCATTTTTGTTTGGAAAATGAGGAGACACAGAGTGTACGCTAGGGGCGCTCATCAGTGTCGCCATACAAAAATCCACACTACACAACATCAGACGTCCGTTTCATTTGCTTGTCAAAACTCAGAATCAGCTCTCAGACGGTGATGCGGGATGAGCTACAGTTCCACAACAAGGACTGGTCACAAATAGCTCAGAGTAGAGATCATTGGAAAGAGCAAAGGGGGGAGGAGGAGCTTTGCACAGTAGAGGAAACATCCGGCATAACTTTGTAGCTAGGTATGCCGTGGTGTGTACAACCTAATTTTTTACCATACAAACTTTCATCTGCAATTCCATTAGGGCTGTTTTCCAAAAAAATATTATACAGATATTTTATTAGGTATTTACAACTATTAAGTATACCAATTTTCATGTCTCTAGTTTTAAAAACTTTCATATAAAGTTTGACACCCCATTTCAACAACAAAAAAGCTTAACAGTAATAATAATTAAACTACGTAGATATAAACAAAATGCTAACTTACAATGAATTTGGTTCATATGGCAAGGTGCCGAGAGCACTGGCTGCATTTCCACATTGAATGGCCAAAGAAACTATTGGATTATTCCAACCTAAGCCAAAGATTATCTGCTCACATAATTTTCCTCATATTCCTGTATGGTTTTCAATCACACACTTAAAGTGAAACGTATAGAAGAATGGTTGTTGACCCCCAATTAACTTGCCATTGAAATCTCGCCTGTCTACCCCAAGGAAAACAAGTTTGGATTTATTACTCACGCATAAACAAGAACCTTAGTATTATATATAAGTAAGTAAATAAACACCACCATAAACATTATGAGCACTTATGTAAATAAATAAAGAATTCATAATTTTACATAGGTAGGTATATAAGTATGGTTCAGCAGAATTAGTATATTAGATAAGATATTAGAAGATGATATACGATTTGATAAGAATTAGTATAAGTATATAGAGATGTAACTCTATTATAAGAAAACATAACCCTCCTTCTGGAAAGTCGGGTAATTGTAATTGTAGCAGTATGCTTTTCAACAGTGTCAGCGATAAGTTCCAAATTCAAGGTTTTCCACATTATATATTTTCCAATTTCTTTTTAATACTCCATTGATTAAATACGAATTTGAAATGGTCGATACAATTATTTCTGAAATACTTAATAATAATACGTTTATTGCGGCAAAGAAAAGAAAAATGTAACAATGACTTAGATTAAGATTAGCATGAACGTTACACTACAATAAGCCATAGCTACAGTAACTAGGCAGGTAACTCAAAATTAGAATAAGCTTAGCTAAGGTTAGTCACAATTTTATTGCCGTATTGTGTTGGCACATATTATGTCAAGCGCATACCCAGTCCAGACCCCACACTAGGATTACCTGTGTCGTGAGTATCAGAACCGCATAGGCACCAAAACCAATATGTACCAACTACACTAGCCACTTCCCTAATCTAAGTAAGTACTTAAGTGGTTCTAATACGTATACCTTTATACTCATGTTAATATTTTATAATAGGTACTTTTTTTTAACCTACCTATTTTAGGTATATTTTTATAGATTATCTTAATTTCTACTTATTTATCATTAGTCAAGGATTTTGGCACATCCGTTTCTAATAACATGTCTTTCCCTTAAAAGATCTTAAGATTACCTGCGACACATTCGTATGTAGGTGAAACCCATTTGGCTCTCTACCTACCCCATAACTGGCACAAGCGCAGAGATAAGAACAATGAAACCTGTTAGAACATAAATATTTATTCGATGTTGATAAAGTTTATTAATTTGACACATTAATATCCCCTGCATAATTGGTAGTAAAGATACAGTATAACAAGACTTAATGGTTTTTGAATAATGCATAATTGCCTTTTGTCTGTAGGTGAATGCTCTCGTTGCCTTGCCCATACAAAATAATTTAAGTATTTTTTCAATCCACAGATTGTTGTTCTTTATATCGTATTTTTTTTTCGATTTTCTAATGATTATCGTACTCGCAAATGGTTGTTTCAAATAAAAATTTACTAAGGGTAATTTTTAAAATTAGTTTGAAATACGACCAATTTTACGTATGTGTGAGTGTTTTTAATGTCCATTTTGAGTCGCCACCTACCATCGAAGCGTGATATTTTTACGCAGAGCACCCTGTTTTGTTTAATTTGACAGAGATGGCGGTTAAATGGACCTCGAGCACCGAGTTTTGAGAAAGATAGTGAAAGATGGCGCTAAATAAATAAAAGTATGCCTCGCGTTATTTTCGGGTCTGTCACCAAAATTGCGAAACGCGACGTTGCCAGGCAACGCTACGTCACAAGTTTAGTGCTTGCTAGTCACCCGTAATTATTAGGCTTTATGAGCTGGCCCTGATAGGGTTGCCAACCGTTCGTTATAATCATAGTTTACAAAGTTATTTGCGGCTATGTTCTTTATACTTTGCAATATCAACAAAGTAGGTACCTTCGAGAAAATACTTTATTGTAACGTACTTTATTGAAACTCAAGTTTCAGTTTTATAAAATAAAAATAAAACAACGAAAGAATATGTAAAAACTATACTTTCGTAACTTCATTCGCAGCAATAAAAAAAAATTATTATTAGTCATTGACCGAGCGAGCAAAGCAAGGTAAGTCCTTGCAATATAATATGGCAAAATTTGCTATCGTCTGTTCGGATGTATGTACCTATGTACGTAAGTACTCGCGTACGTCGCATTTTTCAATTAATCTTGATGAAACTTGATATATGTACTTACTTATATATTTATTTTACAATATAGTTTTTGAGAAAAAATAAAAATGAAAACCAATATTACGTGAGCTCTCATTTGTTAGAGTTTCAACGACTTGTGGTTCAAGTAAGATTGGGTATATGCTAGATCGGACTATGGATGCGATTTTTAAACTTTATCGAAAAACAAGATAGTTTGTGCTCTTGAGGTATTCTGTTCGCAAAACTACTAGTTTTTATAATCCGACCGTGTACCGTGCTGTGATTCAGAAACTCGGTGTAGCAACCCTGATAATATATCAATATCAAAGTGTAGTATGAAGTTGTCATCTCGCTCCTTAAATGCAAAAGAGCCACAAATCGAAAATTCATTTTTTTACTGGAAAGCCTATCAAAGTTTTGATAGTAGTTTTTTTTGTATTACTTTATAAATCTTTTTTTTCTACATATATGTATGGTATATTATAAGATGCGTATTTTGAACCTTACACTACCTTGAAATTTACATTGAGATCAATGTAATTAAATGCGGAAGAAACTTATCCATAACTATCACCTCTTCATCTAGCAATATTACAAAATAAAATACTCCATAAATCTTTGACTTACTAGTAGTAACGATGAGATCTACGATCAATAATATCTAAGTCATCGCAGTAATCTCATTAAGTGTTTCATTATTATACATAAAAATCCTTTAGCTTAAATAATCAATTTTAAAATAAGTAAGTATAAAAAGTTTAACATTACTTTGGGATTACATCCTTTTCAATCAGTTTTAGGATGCTTTGTTTTTTGTCTCAGCAACTTGTAGCTTTTTGATATTATTTTATATTATTTACTTGGGAAAAATCTGTATCCTGAGAAGTTTTGTATAAAAATATATTTTAATGTTGTTGATCAGTTTTAATAACTTTGAGGTCTGCTCTTTACGACTCTTCCTTTGGAAATCTATGTCAAGAGGCTGAATACTAGGAAGTACTGAATCAACTGATTGGTAATCAATCATCTGTACTGCTGTCTGAGCTTGAAGATGAGGATTCACTTGAGTATATCTGAATCGCTGTCTGTACTTTCCTCAATGACTAAATTTATTCATTGCTCTGGACTTCCAAAATCAGATAATGTTTTCATCAAGTAACGATAGGCTAGGATTGTGTTGGCTGTCTGTCTGGTATGGAATTTGTACCGTTTTTGATGAAGCGATTAAGATAGAGACTCCAGTGAATCCTCATCTATAAGCTCAGACAGCAGTACAGACGATTGATTACCAATCAGTTATGATTCAGAACCTCTTAGTGTTCAGCCTCTTGGCATAGATTTTCAAAGGAAGAGTTGTAAAGGCATAATATATTTTTATACAAAACTTCTCAGGATACAGATTTTTCCCAAGTAAATAAAATAAAATAATATCAAAAAGCTACAAGTTGCTGAGACAAAAAACAGGGCATCCTAAAACTGATTGAAAAGGATGTGATCCCAAAGTAATTTTAATAATCTTAAAAGTGATTATTTAATTCAAAGGATACTTATGTATAATAATGAAACACTGTATTTTAAGACTGATTGTACAGACTGATTGTAATAACAGTCATTTAACAAATATTGCATGTTTGTTTATAAACAATTACAACCATAATCACGGTAATCTTATATGCAAAACAGACACATTTCCAAGTACTGCGGTTTCGTTTTAATAAAATAGTAATCAAACTTATTGAACTTTCATTCAAAAGAAACGCATTCCAAAACCTGACACTTTTATGTTTCGTAATAAAGTTATTATTATTATTATTATTAACTGGAAAGATGGCTGCTTTGCTGTGAAGTTAGTCATCAAAGTCTCAAAATGCTAAATGGGTAGTTGTGTGATTGAACTATTTTAAACGCTAAAACCATGGGTGTCTTTTTCGAATATAAAAATTGGAATCATCTAAATGCCATTTTTGCATTAAAAACGATATTGAAATTTTTTGATTTGTGGCCCTGTTGAATTTAAGGTGTTCTGTTTGTCTGTGGTTACCTAGCCCAGTGCACTTATTTCTCCCTATATGTTCCTTGACTTTTTTCTCTATGGTCCTTGTCTATGGTGCACTGTGGGTGTCATGCGATTAATTTTCTTTGGGGCGGTGTCTTTGAAACGAGTGCAAGCCAGGTTATAACGGTTTCACGGTGAAATTTCGTAAGTAAACAGATATTTACATAATTTTAATGTGTTACCTACTAGTAGAGTAGTACTATTATAGAAGATGCCTGCCCTTTGTTTGAAGCCTTCGTTGTTGTTGTTGTTGGACATAGGCCTTCCCCTTAGAATGCCACGACGAACGGTATTGAGCCGCCTCCATCCACCGACTCCCCGCGACGTTTATAATGTCTTTATTCCATCGAGTGGAGAGCTTTCCTCTAACGCGTCGTCCGGTTTGTGGTCGCCACTCGAGAACCTTTATTCTCCAACGGTTATCACTTCTTCGAGCTATATGACCTGCCCACTGCCACTAATTCTGAGAGCTATGTCGGTGACCTTGGTTCTTCTACGGATTTCCTCATTTCGGATTCTATCACGTGGTGAAACTCCTAGCATAGCTCTCTCCATAGCCCGTTGCGCAACTTTGAGCTTGTCTATACGGCCAATAGTTAGCGACCACGTCTCAGTGCCGTAAGTCAACACTGGCGTGTAGACTTTCGTCTTGAGGCTCTGCGGTATCGGCGACGAGAAGATTTTTTTTTATACTACTTGGCAAGCAGACAAGCATACGGCCCACCTGATGGAAAGCAGTTACCGTAGCCTATGGACGCCTGCAACACCAAAGGCATCACAAGCGCGCTGCCGACCCTGAGACATAATGTGAAAAGTCTCATGTGCCTGTAATTTCACTGGCACCCGTACCCTTCAAACCGAAACAGAGCAATGCGAACACTACTGC
Source organism: Epirrita christyi (assembly GCA_951392215.1). Taxonomy (NCBI): domain Eukaryota; kingdom Metazoa; phylum Arthropoda; class Insecta; order Lepidoptera; family Geometridae; genus Epirrita; species Epirrita christyi. Next base: position 13,486,206 of record OX595850.1, read on the forward strand.
TTGGTGGCAGAAATAGGTACGGTGGTAGTACTTCCCCGGACGAACTCTTTCACAAGAAGTTTTCACAAAACCAACAAACTAGATATGGCGTAGTTTCCCGAACGCTGCCCATCCGAGTTGGATTCGTCGGTTGACCTCTTCATCTCATCACATCACACTAATATTATAAATGCGAAAGTTTATAAGTATGTTTGTTACTTCTTCACGCCCAAACGGCTGAACGGATTTGAGTGAAATTTGGAATGAAGATACCTAATAATAATAATAATAATAATAAGCAAGCAAGTACCTTGACTTGGCCCACGAGATTACCGCCATGTGGGATGTGGATTCGACGATTATCGTCCCGATAGTTGTTTCTGTGAATGGCCTTATAGCAAAGAGCCTCGACCAATACCTTGAGAGGCTCTCACTAAATGGTTGGATCAACGGTCAGATTCAGAAGGCAGTACTCCTGGACTCGGCACGCATAGTCAGGAGGTTCCTCTCTCTGCAGCCATAGCCTCCGACCGCTTGGGCCTTTGCTCCGCGGTCGGTGGTTTACCGTTTTGTAATATATTTTTTACTATACTGTTTTTATATACTATTTGTTTTTATAGATAAGTAGTATTTCTTTATAGTGAAAAATGTATTTTATAACGAGTTTTAAAATAAATCAACGTCATAATAATAATATCATGGTTCACGCAGGTGAAACCGCGAGGCGCAGCTCGATATTTATATTACTTGAAATATCTTTAAAAATTTAATGAATGAAAATGTAATAAGTAAATATGTTATGTTTTCAGATCTTATCTAACACCAAGCTCCCAATTTATGGACGAAATATTTTGAAGCCGAAATTGACGAAGCTGACTCTGGTTGCACGAAAAATAATAATGCACAACAGCAGTCAGCCAGATTTGATGGCAGAAGATTTGAGAAATGGTCCACAACATGAACAGCATGGAAATGATTTATACGTTACTCACAGATCGGAACGTTTTTTTTTTATGCTACTTGGCAAGCAGACAAGCTTACGGCCCACCAGATGGAAAGCAGTTGCCGCAGCTTATGAACGCTTGTAACACCAGAGGCATTACACACGCGCTACCGACCCTGAGACATAAAGATGAAAAGTCTCATGTGCCTGTAATTTCACCGGCACCCGTACCCTTCAAACCGAAACACAGCAATGCGAACACTACTGCTTGGCGGCAGAAATAGGTACAGTGGTAGTACTTCCCCGGACGAACTCTTTCACAAGAAGTTCTACTACTAACAAAACTACTAACTAGTCGTCTGACTGCGAGTCAATTTGGAATAGTGAGAGAGGCAGATTGTTGATTGTTTATCCAATATCATATATTTCCAACACAGTAATATTTGTACACTGTTATGTTTGCAAACGCCGTATCACCACACCCTATAAATGAGTTTATCAGCAGCATGATGCTAAAGCTGGTAGCATTTTTCAAAAATGCGATTTTATCTGAAATATATATTGAGACGTGTTCGGAAAAATGCAAAGTGCATAGATCTCAATGAAACGACATCATGTACGTTATTTTTTCTCATACAAAAAACCCTTACAACATTGTCTAAAACAAAACTATATCAAGAAATGTATTTTTTTCTAGCCACTGATGATCAACCAGAATTAGCAAGTTGAAGTGGCAATGGGAAGGTCATATAGCTCGCAGAACTGATAACCGTTTGAGAATAAAGGTTCTCGAGTGGCGACCGAAAAACGGACGAGGCTGTAGAGGAAGGCCCTCCACTCGATGGACTAAAGGCATTATGAACGTCACAGGAAATCTGTGGATGGAGGCGGCTCAAGACCGTTCGTCGTGGCACTCTAGGGGACACCTAAGTGGACTTCTACAGGCTGATGATGATGTAGTTGATCATCAGATCAACTACATCTAATGATGATGAAGATGATACCTCATATCTCCGGCGTTTATGAACCGATTTAGAAAATTCTTTTTTTATTTGAATAGATATATGTACTTCCAGATTGGTCCCATTTTTTTCAAAACCCAGTTCTGATGATGGAATCCATGAGGAATTGAGGGAACTCCTCAAATATTTTAGGCATACATATGGCGATTTTGATATTTTCAGCAACAAACCAAGCATTTGCATTCAGAAAGTATCATAATCCTTTCACCACTATGGTTCTTTCATCATTTTTTTTCATCCTAATATTTAGTCGAATACAATGGCGGAAGTCGGTTTTTTAAATGAAAAGTTATATTTAGAAGAGATGCAATGGGCACTAATGGTAACAATGAATACAATATACGAAGACAAAATGTGCAGTTGCACTGATCGCTTACCTATTGATGAATATTTGTTGTCAGTGTATGATATTTCTAGTGGAAAATACTTGTAATTATAAACCAATAAAAATACCTAATCTGTTTGTTTTTTCTTTTTATTAATTTCTGTAAAAAGACATTCATTTTTGTGGGGGTGTTTGCCATAATTACCACCCTTGGCAGGTTGATTGGTGATTGCAGTATCGGTTACTCAGATGGATGCTGCTGCTCATGCCCTGGTGTAAACCCTTAGTCGGCTTTTCCGACATCCACGGGAGGAGGATTATAGATTCTACGCTGCACACCACGGCACTTTTTATAGGGTGGCAGAAATTCGGTGGATGGTGGCGGCTCATCCCTTCTAACAATTTTCTTTAACGCCATCATTATCGAGATACCTTATAAACATTTTTTTAACGCCATCTATATAACATCTGGGGATAATGACAACGCCATCTAGTGAAAAACAAAACAGTGAATGTAGAAGTGTGCGTGCGTGTAATTACATGAGGCAAATTGTCAGATCTTATTTATAGTGAATATGAAATTTCTAACGACTCTTTAACGAAAATTCATGCTGCATCAAATTCTATGACCTACACCGTGCTCGCAAACGGTAAAATTACTCACTAAAGACGCTCGAGTTTTGAACAAAAAATAAAAAAGTCAATATCTGTTTTTCCACGCCATCTAGCGTGAAACGAGCTTTAAGTAATCGAAAGCATCCCCCTTAAACCTGTTTGAAAGATTAATTTGCACCTTTAGTGTACATAATTCTTATGTTTAATAAAATGCCGGTAAAACCACATACCTACCTATTTGTTGGTATAGGACACCAGCAGGGCGATTCTAAAACGTCGGAAACGTTTCCGATCGGATTCGTTAGTTTTTCATTTCGATGTGTTTGAACTAAAACAATTTTCTAACAATTTTCTCTAGTAAAACACAGTAATATACAATATTTTTTTGTTTTTTACTGTGTTTTACCAGAGAAAATGTTTTAGTTAGGTACTTACCACATCGAAATGAAAAGCTAACGAATCCGATCGGAAACGTTTCCGACGTTTTATAGAATCGCACTGCAGAACTCAGTTTTAACACACTGCATTGGCAAACAGTACAAAATACAAATCAAAACTATACTTAACATACTACGATACTGGTTTTATTTATAATTATTGTTAATTGTCATGTCTGGCTAAACACAACATAGGAAGATTAATTATGTAACAAAAATGACAGTTTTCTCATCAATCATATGGTAGTTTCACCCAAACAATTCGATGTAATCTCACCATACATTCTCGTGGGTACATGTACCTACATTGTAAATGAGATACTACTATGTATACTTAGTAGAGACGTACGTCTGTCTGTTAGACGAGCACTTTCGATTGATGAGAACAAATTGTTTGGGAAAGTAGTCTTACATTACATTTAGTTGGAAGAACTCGTTTCAATGCCTGTGGATGGTAGGTATAGTAGCCCACAGTACAGGTATATTGTACATAGCTCCAATAAGTAAGTATATCTAACTAAATGTACTAATAGTCTCTTACCTAAAAAGCCAAAATTACTAATTTCGAGGCTTGGTTATACCAGAAGACATTTTCTGAAATCTACTTAGTTTCTATAGAGGCGTGCATACCTCCTAAATACGAACCCCATCGGTTGTTCTCCTTACGCTTTGGACCAGATGCACGCCTCCATAGAAAAAAATAGGCAGTAGATAAGTAAGTACCTGAGTAAGTAGACAATGTTTTCAGGCGTGTTCACCGGTCGGTAGTTGACGGACTCCTGTCCTACCTTTCGCAAATAAAATACAAATAGTATATTGTTAAACTTTTACAATCACCTAAATGGATACAAAAAGGTGGAACACGAAATATTATATACATAGTAATATTAGATTTACAAGATAATATATAATACAACACGAAATTATATAAAAACAATATGAAATTGGCTAAATTCTTCACAATTTTCCAGGACAAGTGGGCTCCGTCTGCCGCCCTAACGAGCGCCTCCTTCAATGCGGCTGTCCCAAGACCTGCCGCGACCCCGTCCCTAACTGCAAGGGAGTATGCAAAGAGGGCTGCTTCTGCGATGAGGGGCAGGTCCGCAACGACGACGGACACTGCGTGAAGCTGTCGAGCTGCCCTCCTATGAGTAAGTTTCAGGCTATCTAAAAGAGAGAGGGTGTGTTAAGTCTATAAATGTCTGATAATTTGCCACGATTCTGTGTCTAACTACGAAGGGCGTTTGCAAGTGCTTCTGCGAGGTGGGGAAGTTCACCACAAAGAAGTTTCACTGCGTGAAACTGATGGACTGTCCTACAATTATAATTACTTACTTACGTGTAAAGTTACACTTCTTAAAAACTGGAAACCTTTGAAACTTATCTCTCTACACTGTATATTGAAACTCATTGATGACTAAAATTTTTATGCCTATGATATCAATACAATAGTGCCTCCTCTAGCACATTTCTTGAAAAACGGTGATTTGCTGTCTTTTTGATGATATTTAGTCACTCAGTGACATTAAAACATCGCAACCCAGAGTGACAGTTTTGCCTTTCACAAATGGGGTTTACGAGCCAGGTTCGTTGGTTCGCTCACTGGCCAACCTGAAGATATTAATGGCTCTAAATACTAAATTATACCTAACGAAGTGGCGCGAACTACCTACCTACAGATAATCAAAACTTAACCTTGCAGCATCACACTACAAGCAAGATACATCCGAGCCCCGCATCAACGGAGGAATCTGCCCGGAAAATGAGGAGTACCGGTTCTGCGAGCCCTGTAACCGTACCTGTGATACCCCCAATCCGATCTGTCCGGCCCAGTGCGTCAGGGGGTGCTTCTGTAAGGGAGACCTATTGAGGGACAGTGATGGACGATGCGTGCAGTGGGGCCAGTGTTCCAACATCCAGGCGTACATCAAGCAGAAAGAGAATGGTAAGTAGCATGGCTCAGTAGCATAACACAGAAGATACACAGAAGATAATCAACGCCCTGCGCGTGCAATATAACAACGCGTTTAGGGTTGTGTCACAGAATAAAGACAGTTGTGTTTGGGTTGCCGAGGTACTGCAGTGCTTCAGGCATGTTTGCTGAGGCTCGAATTGATGGCTCACACGGCATCCTACGCAAGAGAGCCGCCTCACTGCTGAGCCGTGTCCGCGGCAGCAACAACGCCATCCTGCACGTTGTGGGTTGTGGCTGACAGGGTTGATTGTCCCATACTGGGCCGTTTGGTTGGGCTTCGTTTATTATACACATACACATACATATTGTTTAATTGTGTTAATTTTATGTGTGTGCGTTTTCTGACTGTGTGTACTAGTTTAAGTTACATGGACATTTGGCTGAAATCAAATAAATAAATAAAATAACATAAATTCAAATTCGAAATAATTTTATTTATTTAAATCACAAGGATCATTTTGAATCGTCTTAAAAACAAAATTGACAACCTCCGTGGCGTGGCGGGCGATTAGCTCGTCACATACAGTGCTAATCCCACTCTAGTATTCCCTGTGCCATGGGTATAAGTAACTACGAGTACCATGATACGACACAAGACCCGGTACAAATATTTGCAGAACATGCAAACATTTGTCCCGCAGCAGGAATCAAACCCGCACCTCTCACATCTCAGCCGACTATGTACTCACCCACCGCGTCACGTCGGTAGTCTCGATTTGTAGCTTTTAAAAGACAGGTATCTGTTACTCTGTGTACGAGTATTATATTACTACTAGACCACACTACAACTACACTAGAACTACTAGGTAGTAATTGTATACCACTATTCCGCGAACAAGCTAACCTTCACTCATTTACGACGCACAACTTCCGAGGTCAAGATAGGAGCAAAGACCTACATTTTGTGATGACAGGCATTATCAAGCAGTCAAACATGCCTTGCAATTATCTCAATATTTGCAGAAGGATTGTATACTTTGCAAATACTGGAAGGTTAAAGATTTTTTGACAAGTGACAAAATACTAAAAACTGCCCAAACCGAGTCAAGCCACGGACGGACGACCGAACCTCAGAACAATAATTAAAGGATATAAATAATAATATACGACCGAATAGCTGTCCATTAATAAAAAAAAAAAAAAAAAACCCAAAAAGACCCAAAAAAAAACCCCATAAAATGGAACCCATATAATTCCGCCATGTCTGTACATGGCGGAATTATATGGGTTCCATTTTCGCTATTTGGCTTCGAAATCCTAATGTCCATGTATTACAAAACCTTTGTCAAATATATCTAACTGCAATCAGGCAATACTGCGAAATCTATGCAAGGTCAACTTGACCTTAGTTGACGGATCTTTTATTGTATAGGAGGGTATTTCCTAAATGTTAATATCTTGAATGTCTCGTTGTTTCTTAGTAATGTCCATTGACTCATGACTTTATTTGTTCTTTTTTTTCTTGGTTGGTTTCACTATATTACAATTCCTTAAAATTTCCATTAAAAAATCAATTTAAAATTTGTACATTGCTGTTGGTTGGACCGTTGTGTGGCATCCGCAAAACATGTCTTTCTAAAGCCGGGTCTGCTGCGCCAAATTTTCGAACAAAGCAAAACATGTCTTTGTTTTAAATTGAAAAACGGCTAATTATTACTGTTTTTCGTCACTTTTGCTGACGTTTCAAGACTGTTCAGAAGCCTCTTCATCATGAGCACCACCCACAACCGCGTTTGACGGTGAATCCCAACCACGAAAGATTTAAGTTAAATTCTATGTTATTGTTTGTAAAACACCAAAACATGGCTTAAAAAAGTTTAAGTTTGTGTTTGTTTTAAATATGTTTGTAAAACACGAAAACAATGGCGCAGTAACCCAAAAAAGGCGCCAAAAAAGTGACTTAAAATGTAATTTTCTTCTTCCAGAAAAGCACATAGATCCAGTTTTATCTCGCTTCTCCTGCGGCTCCAACAAAGTCTACAAGTGTGAGAAGTGCATCAGAACCTGCAGCGACCCTGAACCCGTCTGCAGCGACGAGTGCCAGACTGGCTGCTTCTGCAAGGAAGGACTGGTGAAGGGATCTGATGGGAAGTGTGTGAAGGAAGATAAATGTCCAGCTCGTTAGGATACGATTGAAAACCTTCTATAAATATTATAGTGAATGAGTGGTTCTTTTGGTTGTGATTAGGTTAAAATTTGGTTTAAATATATGTCATAAAATGTTATAAGTATTTTTAATAAAAATTAAGAAGATAATACTATGTTATAACCTTTGGTCCATTTTCATAACTGTTTTTCATAACCAGCTACGAAAAAGGCAATTTCCTTCACTGTTTCATAACTAGTTATTAAAATAATGTTTATGCTAGCTTTAAAAAGTGTCATAGTTAATGTGTGATTTTCTGTCTGTATACGTATCACATATCACGGCAGGCGGATTGGTGAACATAGTTTGCTGTTAAGTACTCAGGTGGATGCTGCTGCCCATCCCCTGATGTAATCCCTCAGTAATGATTTTGCTACGAAATGAGACCATGACTTGCATACCAAGGACTATTACTTATAGAAGATGATTGGTAGCCAAGATTTTGTAAAATATCTACTTAGAGCAACTAAGTTATTTCTCATTGTGGGTCAAAGCTAAGAATTAAACAATAAAATACAATTCTATCCTTTTATTTTAAGTACAAACAAAGCTTTACATAATTATATCATCAATATACATGTTTCGTACATAGAATTACCATAGACATCTATGGAAGTACCTACATAACTACAGACCACAAACTCATCTGATCCGGTGGCCAAAACTGGAACTAAAGTTTCCCACTACCGTTTCTTTCTTTCCACGTTCGAATGGACGTATTGGTGTACAGTCTCCGGCTGTTATAATGGCACACAATGTGCAGAAGTGTTCGACATGATTTAGTTTTGTAGAATTTCTATATAGTACGTTCTTTGACACATGGCACCGTGCCATTGGCACGCCAATAGACAATGACGCTTTAAAAACGGAATAAAATCAAGTTTCTCTAGTATATATAAAATACCGGCCGCTTTGTCGTTGAATCTGGCAACACCTTACGACGCGGTCATCGAATCATAAAAGTTTGTGGCGTAAAGTTTTTATTAATTAGTGACGTCGAGAGTGGCAAGCGCCGCACGGTCTATACTGGCGTACTCCTTGCCCGAGCGCGGCCGTGTCACGTGTCTGTCAGCTGACACGTCGCATGAACTGAAGGATGACACTGACAGGGACTCCATGTAGTCTGAAGTGTCAGATGCCCCGGATGACGTCATTTGGCTGTGTCGCGCGGTTGAATCCGTATCGACTGTGGAAGAACAAATAATCTATTGTAATGTCAAATGTATAACACGAATAGGTGGTACTATATCAATAAAGCTGCTAATGCTATGCTATATGTTATAGGGCTTGCTGGTCCTTCAAGCCAGATTCTAACTTCTCTGTGGAAGTTTTTCTTTGAAATGATTCAGTATGGGATTACTATGTATGTGAGTGACTGTTTTATAGATATAAAAATAGTAATGTTCTTTCGTGAAACCAGCACCACTATAAAAAAAAACAATTCAATGGGCAAGTAAAAAAACCTAAATGTTAGTCAAAGTCAAAAAGAACTTTATTCATTGAAATCACAAGGATCATTTTGAATCGTCTTATATAAAATTAAATTACTCCTGTTCCAACGCGACCAAGCCTAGAAGAATCAGGCAACAAACTCGGCTTGGCTTACATAACTCGGCTCGGCTTACATAAACTTGTTATAAACAATGATCAGTTTTATCGCTAAGTAGCGATCTCTACCAGACAATCTTTGGATGGAATGGAACGTACGTAAATGAACGTAAGAATAACTAAACGTTATTCTTACGTTCATTTACGTACAAAATAACTAAATTTGGTCAATGGTATTACTTAGAAGACGTCATTGTAAATGATTACGTCCGAGGAATTACCTACTACATATAGGTACTTATTTCAGCCAAGCAGTAATGCGAGTAGGTATTGCTGCGTTCCGGGTTCGTTTAAACTATTAAACTATTATTATTATAATTGCACTTACCATTTGGCTTTTTCCTTCTGGTAAGTGTGTCGGCGTCACACGAATTTGACTTCGTCATCGTCGCGACCTCTTCAAACTGAAATGTCAGGTTCTTCAGTGGATCCGACGAATTAGACTTAGGGACGTGCACCGGGGTCATTGACTTCCTCATCTGCTTGCTCTTCAAGTGCTTCTTCATGGATTTGGCATTGGTTATTGGCATCTCAAAATCAAAATCACCCTTGTGGTGTTTCAACGACCCAGTGGAGACCCCTGAATCGTTTGAACTGGAGGAATCTCTGTTTTTCTCAGATTTACTAGGAACGCTTGATGATCGTCTAATCTTAACTACGTCTCTGAATTTGGTTACAAAGGCGTTCTCTTTGACTTGAGGTTTAAAGACTTTGTCTTTAGTTTCGACGATCTCTAAGTTCTGTAGTGGAACGTTGATCCTCTCATTTTTATTTGCTTTTCTTAGTACACTTGGTGTGAAGCAAATTTGACTATGAATTCCGTATTCATCATCGTGTCTTTTGGTAAAATCTGCTGAGCTAGACCTTCTAGTACTCAAAGTGTTATCTGACTCCGAATGTTGCGTAGGATCTGATACGTGACTTATCCTGCTGATGTTGTCTGAGCAATTCTTATTGCTATTGCTAGAACTGCTGATCTCTAACTCCGTTTGCATAAAGTTCAAATCGCAATATTCCGTCTGATGTACTGTGTTGGTTGTCGCCGTTGATATATCATCGTCATGTTCAGGTATGTCTTCCAGACCTTCTAATTCTTCTTGACTGAATCCAGCACTTCTTAAAATCTGCAAGGAACTTTCAAACTTCTCTAAAGTAGTGGCAAGATCTACATTCGCGTAGTTTCCGTAATCTGCCTCTGGTTTGATGGCGATAGGGGTAACATTGACATAGTTCATGTGTGCTTCTTCGTTGGTTTCGGTTTGACTGTTGTCTGGTTGGTTGTTGGTTTTGGTTTCAGTGGTGCAGGCACAAGGCTGGCCGTTGATTAGGCATTTCAGTTTCTTTGGTGTGTCGTATAAGCTCGCGGCGTCTGTATGGCCGTCTATAGGATGTTCCTGGAAACAAAAACAATTCAATTTTATTCAGCCGACGGACAGCTTGTACGTGTCAATTTTCAGTCAGTTTTGTTGTGTCATGGTCCAGAAAAGGACTTTGTGACTGATGGTGAGAGAACCAGAGAGATGCTAAAAGGATTCACTTATAAATATACTGCTGCTTTGACATCATACAGCTTTTGTAATGTCCCACTGCTGGGGTGAGACTCTTTACTTACTTTCGGTTAGAAAGGGTGGGTGTCAAGTGGGTATCTAAAGGTTCTAGGACATGCCGATTTTTTTACAGTGTTTTCCTTGAGCGTTTTGAACACGCAAAATGCAATGTTAGCTGTGTGTAAGCTACTGAAATAAATACAAGCCTACAGATTTATTCCAAATTTGATTTTGTCACAAATATTAATAATCCTGGTGAAACTACAATCTATTTGTCTCGAATTTGGAAATTAAATTTACCTGTATTAATGGCATAGGTGTCTTTGGCACGTCATAGTTTTCATAAGGTCCGTTGAAGAGTTTCTTTCTACAACAGCACGGTTTCTGCTGCCAGCACTGGCAGCCAACCTTGGCTGGTATAATTGGCGTGCAGCACCCCACCGGACTGGCTCTGTCGAAGCTCTTGTCAAGGATGCAGGAGCTGCGCGGCACACTGTATTCGGAGGCACTGCCTGAGGATCGTGAGTAGATGGACGCTCGGTCGGAGTCGCAACGCTTCTCCATGATGTTGTCCATGGTCCAGACTGGGGACATTATGGACCCTGGAGTACCCACTGTTGATGATCTGGAATTTAAAGGTAAACTTCAGGTTAGGTTAGGCAGTGTAACAAGGCTCTCTTTTCCATGGGCTGACGCCATTTTAAAAGTAGAAGGAAGTTGGTGGATATAGGCAGCTCAAGAATCATGTTGTTCATCATCGTTCATTGTCAGTCATAATGGCATTTTAGGGTGGAAGCCTAAGTCCAGCAGTAGGCTCCTACAGGCTGATTGATGATGAGGTTGTTAAGTTGGTATGTTCGTTCGTCTTGTCATTGGTTTTTTGCCCAGGTTCAAGTTTGGTGACCTTGAAAAAAGCCTCAGTGAAAGGATTAAGATAAAAAATCCTTCAGAAGATACTTCGCAGAGGCTCTCTTCAGTCAGAGATAGGTTAAAGTTTGTTTGGCAGGGTTTCGCAGACCACAGTTTCATGTTGAGGTATTGTTAGTTTTTGTGAGTTCGTAATGTATTCGTGAGTTCGTATTTTATGTGTTGAATGTTCTCGCGAAACCACTGTGGGGATTCAGGGGACATTCCAAAGGCAACTACATAGAAAAGGCCATCCCCGTAAGTTTCCCAAAAGCATAGCACTAAGGTAGCACGGAAAACGTAGTTATTTAAAATGTATTTGAACTGGAATAAGATTCTCTCGTATGTTTTCCTCATCATCACCTTGAGAGTGGTCATCGAACCAAGTTAATTAGACAGTAAGGCCACAGTAAAGTGCTAGACGTCCATTCACGGGCCGCTGCGCCTGGGTGCACACGAATTCCATTCATTATCTAAGCATTAGCGCAAGGCAAACACACAACGCCTTGGCACTCATAATCAGCAACCAGACGTCAACTGTTGGACATAGGCCTTATCGAAAGCCACAAGGAACGGTCTTGAACCACCTCCATCTACCGTCTTTCTGTGACCATAACAATGTCATCAGACTATCGAGTGAGGACCGATTACATTTTGTACTGCATCTTCAGGTCACCAGTCCAGACCCTTTATTTCCTAGCGATTAGGCGAGCTAAAGCGAGGTGAGCAGGAGCGAGGTTTACCAAGGTGTGTCCGGCCTAAGAATAGACCCCTCCGTCTCCTCCCGTGGATACCGTAAAAACCGACTAAGGGATTACAACAAGGGATAGGCAACTGAGTACTCAACACCAAAATACTGCGATCACCAATCCACCTGCCAAGCGGGATGATTATGGCAAATCCCATTGCATACTATGTGAGGGAGGCCTCGTCCAACAGTGGACGGCTAACGGCTGATATAAGGCCTGTACATACCATCAACTAAGCCATGGCGTTAAAATCTGGTATTTGTATGCCATGATTTGCTGCAGTGAAGGTCGATTTTCGGGTTATTGATCCAGCCCATCTTTTTCTTGCTTAATTGTATTTATCCACTGCATGCATGCTTACGTCATGTCATACCCTCTGGTTATTACGTATTCTATGGTCATACAGTCCAGTTAGGTACAGTTAAGTACCTATATCTCCAAGGCTTAAGGAATTTGCCAGTGATTCAAAATCTATTTAAGTAGGTACTAGGCCGAGTATCTTTTGTAGTAGTAGAACTTCTTGAGAAAGAGTTCGTTTGGAGAAGAATTACCACCATACCTATTTTTTCCGCCTAGCAGTTATAGTGCTCGCATTGCTTTGTTCTGGTTTGAATTGCGTTGGTGGCGGTGAAATTACAGAGACAGAGTGCACATAAGACTTGTCATCTTTAATGTCACGTGGGGTGCGTCCTAGATGGACGTGACCTAAGAGGTATTGCATTTGTTATAGGCTGATGGGGTTCGGGTTAGTAATATCAGTTTGGGCACAAGGCAGTTCCATAATTTACACAAATAAAAAAAAACTCTCGTGATCATAATATCCAATCTAATCTTAATCTAGGTAACGAATCTATGTGGAGTTTGCACAGAAAAGGTAAACTTAATAAGTTATAAGTTACTGCTGCCAAGTCCCACCCCATGTGGAACTATCTATAAAATCGCTTTTGATAGATGTTTACCTTTTTTTTGCAACAGTAGTTATAGCCAAGTTCTTAGATCCTGTCATGTTGGCTTTACATGCTAAAGGAACCGACAGTGTTCTCCCCTTTTCAAATGGCTGATCTTCTAATGCTACTGGTGCACTACGGTAAGAAAGTAGGTCTCCAGATCCTCTAGTCCTCACTGTCAATACTAGAATTAAGGTCAGACAGGCAGTGCATGGTGCAACTATGTCCAACTGTTCTTATAAGTGAATCGAAGATGTTCTCACCTGGTCAAATGACTGATCTTCCCAATGCAACTGGAACATCGTGGTAAGGACGTGGGTCTCCGTATCCTCTCATCTTCACTATCCATGCTAGAGTTGTGGTCGGACAGGCAGTGCATGGTCTGGCTGGCAGATGCCCCCCAACAAGGTGATGCTGACCGATGCAAGGGTTGGAAGCCGTCGTCGATGGAACTGGTATCCGAGAACCGCTTGTCCATTACTGAAAAGCCAACGATGTCACTATTAAGCCGGGTCTGCTGCGCTATGTTTTGGTGTTTTACAAACATATAACATGTTATGCTATGTTAGATAAAACACAATAAAGCACTTAGAAATGTATTCAGAGACAACAACTTTCTTACATTAACTGGTATCTATATATATGAAATATGTTTATTTGTTAAAAACAATCATAATTACTTTTTTGAAATTAAGTCTAACCGTAAAAATTGTCGTCGAAATAAACATAAATATAACATAGTTATACCCCAAGTTAACAACAATATGTTTCATAAAAGTTCTTTTTACACTGCTACAAGAGTTTTCAACGCCTTACCACTTAGCATAAAGTCATTAAATGGACCACCCTTTCAAAAAAACTTAAAGAAATGGCTAATTTTAAATGTTTTTTACAATTTATCTGAATACTTTGATAAAGATGTACAAATCTAATACCTATCTAATATTTGATCTCGTTGTATGTAAGTAAAAAATAAACCATAGGTACTTAGGTGCCTCTTTAGGTAGAATTTTAGACTTTCTAAAAATCTGATCTCTGTATAATATAGGTCTACTTGTAACTAGGTTAATATAAATATGTTCTACTTTAGCATAAAATTATTGTACGTCCGAAATGGGCAAACTGTTGCAACTTTGAATAACCTTAACCACCTTTATATACACAGTTTTTACAATAAAGAATTACTTTACTTTACTTTACTTTACTAGTGTCCAAATCCACTACACCATTTATAAAATTCTATTGGAGTGTTATACTGATCTCTAAGCCCCTTCTGGGGTACTCAGAATTACGTGGTGTGTCCGGCCTAAGAATAGACCCCTCATTCTCCTCCTGTGGATGTAGTAAAAGCCTTACTAAGGGATTACACCAGAGGATGGGCAGCAGCATCCACCTGAGTACTTAACATCAAACTGCGATTACTAATCCGCCTGCCAAGCGTGGTGTTTATTGCAAATTCCCCCATTGTATTCATTGACGTAAACGTTGGTTAGTGATGATGATGATGATGATGGGGTACTCAAGCAAGTAAAAATTATTTATTGTGTACCTGCCGCCCAATTACAGTAGCAAATGGCAATAGGGAACACCACAATGGGCACCATTTTAGCGCTATCTAAATCTTATGAATCTTGAATATAGGGGAAACTTCTTGACCTAAATATTCCTCCTTTCAAGCGCTAAGGCTGCCAAAATGATCCCCATTGTTGCGTCCCTCATTGCCATTTGCTACTATGATTAAGGGGCTGCTCAATGGTACAATAGAACTCCTTAATCAGGGTCTTTCCCAATGTTAGTAGGTATTAGTTAGCATACCATAATTGCCGTTTATTGCAATACTAACAGTGACCTATCTGTCTAGCTAAAACCATCACAAACAAAATCAGTAACCAGCTATCAAACCTTCCAAGGTACCTATCTCTATAAATCTTCAAACCGATCGTTAAATAAGAATCAGTGGGGGAAAAAACATTAAAGATTGGTAGCGACAAGTACAAATGGTTTTTTATTGCTAGTAGCTATGATGAGAGCACGCACAGTGATTGATCATTATTCATTAACATTGGGTTAACAACTTAACAGTGCATGGAGGTCGGAGTCGGACAACCAAGAATATAGTTTCTATTGAATGAAAAAGCATTAAAAGAACTGTATCGCAGGCTTGTATGGAGCGGTTAAATGTTAGTTAAATTTTGTGTACACAATCTAGAGACTTACTCCGTTATTCATTATCATTTTATAAACCTATTTTAGTTTAAATATGTTTTGTCTTGTTTTGACGTATGACATTTTACATCAGAGAGAAGAAAACAAAAGCTATTTTAACTAAAATAGGTTTAAAAAATGATTATGAATAAGGCCATTAATCTAGGCCTGTGGTGTAGTTTTTCATTAAATTGTAGTTTAGAAATTTTGTACACATGACCAGTACTCTAATATCAAGGCCTGTGGTGCGGCAGTTTTTTTTTATTTGTCCTCTAGTGACATCCATCACACTCCTTGATCTTTGATTTGTGGGACTCAACAAGCCGTTGAAATGGTTTCTTTCAACGGCTTGTGGTTATGGATTTTCGTTATTCCATACCTGCCCTTTAATTAAACTAGCAAATGGCAATGGGGAACGCACAATGGGGATCATTTTGGCAGCCATAGCGTTATCTATATCTTAAACTTGAAAGGATTGAAGGTTTGAAGGAGGTTTGATTTAGGTCAAGAATTGAATTCAAGTTTCATAAGATTTAAATAACGCTAAGGCTACCAAAATGATCCCCATTAATAATAATAATAATTTATTTATTTCTGTAACAGGTTTACAATTGTTTTAATTAAGGTTGGAACCTTCTTATAAGTAGAAAAATACTTGTGTTAGAAGGTCCCTCTCTTCCATAGCTATAATGTATGGTTACAGATACGGCACTAAGATAAATCTAATACTAAAAACTACAAGGTAAGTTCTTACATAATACAGAACGTATCTACCCTATTACTTAGACAACGGCAAGATTAAGAAAAGTTGCTCCTAAATCATTGACATTGTAAACAGAAAAGTATACTGTGCAAAAAGTTAAACTAATTATTATCTAAAAACAAATGATCAGAGTAACAATAACAATAACCTAAACTATCACAAAAAAAAAAAAAAAAATTGATTAATTAAATTAGATTAAATTATTATACCGATCAGATAATGAGATCTGATAATGATCAGAGTAACAAATAATAATAATAATATATGTAAACTATTACATTTATTATTATTATTAAATTTATATATTAATTTAATTTAAATTAATTTATTAAATTTATTACTATTATTACTCCTTACCTGATCCACTTCTAGAAGCGATGCTCAGCCGCGACTGCGCATCATGGCTGTGCATGTTTAGGATGTCGGTAAGCTCCCTGCCTCCTTCGGCTGCGAAGACAAATAGACCTTCCCCTTTGCCGCACCGCGAGCCACCTTCCACGCAGAACCGCTTGTCAATCAGGCCGTATCGTCTGTGGAGTAAGAAAGAATTCCATTAGTTTCATTTGATTATAAGTTAATAAATACATGCATAGGCACACGCCTTTTTCCGCTCAGGGGCAGGCAGAGCCTTAAAGGGCCTCTTTTCATCGTGGGTTGCACAGTCGCAGGAATATAGACGTGTCTAGATAATCTTCTAGTTATTCATTATATCTGAGGATTTATTTATTTTATTTTATATTATTATGATTATGATGACGTTGATATATAGATAGATTAACCCCCTTATTCATGAATAATCATTTTATAAACCTATTTTAGTTACAATATGTTTTGTCTTGTTTTGACGTATGACATTTTACATCAGAGAGAACAAAACAAAAGCTATTTTAACAAAAATAGGTTTAAAAAATGATTATGAATATAAGGCCCTAACTCTTTATTGAGCAAAACAAAAAACAAAAAATAAAAGAAATGCACAATGGGCGGTGTTATCGTTTACATTATTTTCTTCCAGGCAACCTTATGATGAAATCTATATAGAAAATTGGGACGTTGATGCTGACTTATTGAAGTCTAATGGTACTCATGCACATCTTCCAAGCTTCTCAATCAATTAAAGGTCAGTGTAGGGTTCCGAAGTAATGTCAAATTTTTTTCCCGCTATATAACTCGAAAAGTTTTAACCGCAGGATATCCGTGATAATTTTGATAAAAGTTTCCACCGTGATCCATTACATGGGGAATTACATGCTTAGAAATGGCGAAGGTACAAGGAGACGGGGAGTACATTGTAAACCATTTTGTCGGGGTATATCTCGCTGAAGGTATAAGTTTAGGAAAGTTATGACGCTGTATCTGACTTTGGCGGACAGAGACGGCCCGAACGATCTTGTCGAACTGGGAACCCTAAAAAGGCCATTAACATACAATTTGTAAATGTAAGCACTGTAGTTACCCACTAGGGATTCTTATTTATTGAGGAAACAATAAAAAAACAACTGTTAACGATTCATTAACAATCATAAGTTAACAAAACGCTTTGAAGATTGCAGGCCCACCCACCCGCATACCAACAATTAACATCGTTAATTAACATTTAGTTTACTTATGTAGGTACTTACTCAATTTACTATGACAAACAGAGCATTACGAATGATTGATAGTTTTACTTTCAATTGAATAGGTTTGTTTGTTCATTTTGTAAAACGGGAAATTTTCACGTACCTACCGATATGTTGGTGCTTTTGGTGGAAGCACAAACGCGCAACGTGAAAATTTCCCGTTTTAGAAAATGAATGATTATAATTCACGAAAGTTATAGGTTTGTTTGTGCTGTAGGTATAAGAGAGTCTAATCTACTGAACGCCTCACTATTCCATTACGTTAAAATAAAATACTCCATAATCCGTAATACACAAGGATTGTTTTCGAACGTCCCTCGGTTCAGTATTAGACTAGCCACATCATCATCATCATCAGCAGCCTGTAGAAGTCCACTGCTGGACATAGGCCTCATGAGACACACGCTACGCTTGATGTACTTATAAATAACAACCTAATAATATAATGTAGGTAAAGATATTGCAAATTGTCATTTTAGCAGTCGACCGGCAGAGCAATATTAGGCCACACGGCTTTATCTTTAATTTAGAGCACTGTTCATACATAAACAGACGTTTAAGCGACTGTTTAGCCTAACCAATTATTTTTGACAGATGTTTCTATACATTATCTGTACCTTGACCAATGGTTACAGTAAACGTCCGTTTATTTTGTTCGTGAACACGGGCCTTCATCGTCATCTAAAGTGTAATAATACTAAAATGTCCTAAATTTGTAAATGTTCTTAATTAGATTAATACCCGAGGGTCAATTCTCGTATTGTTGACTTGTAGATCTTGTATGAAAATGTCGAGCGCGACATGTAACTTATTATTATTAAAAAACTAAACTAAACAGATATAAAGAATTTATTGATAATTTGTTAATTATACGTCACATTTTCACATTGTTAATCGTAAAGATAGCTATATGTAAATTATAATAATAACAATAATAGTAGATTATGCACTAAGGGAATAAAGCAGTGTCTTATGTCGCGGGCGGGGTTCAAGCTGCCCAAGACGAAGACAGGCTTTATTCCAGAGGAGCATACTCTACTTTTCACACCTTCTGCAAGACAATAAAAAGCCAGGGCTTGTTTTGATTTTTGCGGTAGTAGATTATCAATAATCTCTAAAGCGTCTGTTTTGATAAACTCTGGAGTAGAATCACTATCGTTTGACATTTTTTATCAACATGAATATTGCAATAAAATTTACTGAAAATCACAGCACCAAACACGCGTGTTCTTTTGTTTCACATTCTTTGTAAACGCACCTTTTTCTTTTTTTTGTTGAGTTCTGCTTATGGCGGCCTGTTCGATTTTCGAACAAACCTCTTTACAATGCCATATGGGCATTTTTTTACTTAGAGTTTTCCACGAGTCTCCACATGAATTTGACGTTCCAAATTCAAATCACTTTATTCCCTAGGGAGTTTCATACAACTTTATATCCCTAGAGAGACAATGCTTTACTTTACGTTGAGGTTGCATGATTTGTAATTGGACATTGTCGAGCAGGTGGTGTGAAAACTATATTATTAAACTAATGTGACATTTTATATCAATACAATTATTAGGTATGTCTACTTCAGTTTACCTAACATAGCGCATATTAATAAAACTGGGAATTAATCAAATCATGGTAAGCACATATCCCGTTTCTAGTATTAATTATTATGTCTACAATCCAAAAATTAGCCTTTCGATTCGCAGCAGGCCAATAACGATTCATTGACAATAGCTACAACAGCAGATGGTAGATTACAATGTAACTAAGTAAGCATTTAAGGTACTTAAGTCAAACATTACAAGCTTAACTTTTAATCTAAGGTCTGTTTAAACTAACTTAAGTAACTTTATTACTTAGCTAAAGCTGTAGGTTCTTAATTGAAGGTGTTCTCGTCCTACTTAGGGTAGGTATTTGGTAGTTGAGGCAGGATTTACCTCGACAATATCGTTAACCCTCTTGTATAAAACCGCACTGACCGCGCAGAGAATTTAATTTGAGCTGGTACAACTGAATTCTGGCAATTTATGGGGAATTCTGGTGAGTTCTGGCGATATCGCTGGCAAATTTCACGGATGCTTGAAACGCAGAGCTACATCTGAGCGCCTTGTGGTGTCTCAAGAAGATCTAGAATTGTTTGTGGAACTGGAAGAGTCTACTTAAGCCATACTGAATAAGTCCTATGTATATTTTGACAGCGTACTTAATATCCGAAATAAAAATTGTCGACATTTGTCTTGTTGGGGATGAAGCTTTCATCATTTCTGTTTTCTGAATAACTTTTCATTTAAAAAACCGACTTCCGCCATTGTATTCGACAAAATATTTGAATGAAAAAAAAATGATGAATGAACCATCGTGGTGAAAGGATTATGATACTTTCTGAATGCAAATGCTTGGTTTGTTGCTGAAAATATCAAAATCGCCATATGTATGCCTACAATATTTGAGGAGTTCCCTCAATTCCTCATGGATTCCATCATCAGAACTGGATTCTGAAAAAATGGGACCAATCTGGAAGTATATCTATTCAAATAAAAAAAGAATTTTCCAAATCGGTTCGTAAACGCCGGAGACATGCGGTAACAAACATACAAAAAAAAAAAATACATCCGAATTGAGAACCTCCTCCTTTTTTGGGAAGTCGGTTAAAAAAACATCTATTCATAGAATATTTTTTTTTTTAAATATAGGCGGGCCGTTAACTTGTTGCTTGCCAAGTACCTAGGTAGTATAAAAAAAACTGCACACCGGTGTTTGTCACTGTCACTGCCGTTTTTTTCAGGCTAGTAAATTGACGTAAACAATCGATTTTATTTTTGATATCTTTTCCATTTAATTTATATCACTGTACAAAAGTCCGATCTACCCGCAAAGGAGTCTGATATGGCTGCAGCAGACACGTCTTTGAGTTATTCCAACTTCTTTGTGCGACGAAATTGAACGAACAGCTCAATTCCATTCACAAATTGGAAAGTTCTGAAAGGTTTGTTTTCGACATTAAACTATTGGATTATTGGTAAAAAAACATAAGGAACTCAAAATATTGTGCTCAAATCGTGAGAAACAAAACTTACTATTTTACTGTTTTAAGAATTAGGTTAGCAATAAAAAAACCTTTTTCATTTTGTGTTGCTTTTACAATCTCTATTTGAGTATTGTTCTGCTCTACCATAAGCTTACAATAACAAAAGTTTTATTACCTATCACAAATTAAGACGAAGACTAACACATATCAAACGATAATAAAGTCACCACCTTTCCGGCAGTAAAACTAATCGCGAACAAAGCGTATCCTCATTCAAAAAGATTTTATTCCGAAATAAAACTACGCATACTTCCTGGCTTAATAGACACGTGCTCTTTGCGTGCCTCATTAAAAAGAAAACAGCTGTCAAATCGGAGCGCGGGAGGACAAAATATTCGGGATTCAAAAGAATCGAAATTCAAAAAGTACACACGTTGAATTTAGAAGTCGGGGAGTTCAAATGCTTTGAATAAAATAAAGGATATTTCAATTCGGTAGCTAAATTCGGATACATACAGATCACGTAGGCGATTTACTGGGAGCGGCATTGTCTTCTATGAATGTAAAATGCAGTGGTGTGTAAAAATTTTGGTTAAAATGATGTTATTAATTAACAACTTAACACATTATTTCAATAAGTGTAAAAAATAATGCACAATTTGTATTTTGTGTGAATTTATTTTTTAATGTACAAGCGAGATAAAATCCTGTCTGTGTAAAACACGCAAAAAAATGTTTTTATGAGCTTTTCGACAATTTTCGAGTGATCAAAATACAAAGTCAACAAAAATCATGATCCGTAATGCTCTCTCTACACGATGGGCCATTGCGATGACCAACACCATCGCCATTTTATTTGACATTTTCTGTATTGTGCTGCGTATTATTGACACTGTTTTAATTAGATGTAGGTAATAAATATTGACATTAATTATTATTATTATTATTTTTATTTATTAAGTATTAATCTTAACTTTATTAGTGTAGATTACATAAGGTATAAGTGTTATGTTCCGACACAATTTTAACATTGTTTGAGAAATAAATTAAATGAAATGAACACGATGGCTCGTAGTGACCGCTATCATTGTTCCCGTCATCCACAAGATGGCCCATGATTCAAAAACAATTTACATTATCATCAGCCATTAGACGCCCACATTGGCCATCTTGTGTATGCACGCCGGCCTCTACGCCACTGCCTTTTGACTTGCGCGCGAGAAACCGACAACACGGTCAATTGGTCTTCACGGTACAGGCTATGTCAACACTCCAATTTTATGTTTTACTTTGTTGTTAACAACTAGTTTTAAGCCTATTTGGTTGTTCAAAAATAATAAATAGTTTTTAGTTTCATTTTCATTGCGCGCCATTACTGCCACCACTCCATCTTTTTCCGTGATGACCCAACCCGCACGATGGCCCATCGTATAGAGAGGGCATAAAACTTGTAAACAACCAACAATACCGTGTTATCCGATCGGACCGGATATAAAGTAACGAGGGGTTACTAGAAGAAGGCAAGATTATCTTCCGGTCCCCTGCCATACATAAAGAGATGGGCTGTATCGAAGCACCTGACTTTGCCAAATTTGCCACTGCTTCAAATACGCTTATAATTTGAATGTAATGTCATGCCTTTAAACTGGTTTTGACATATGCCGCTTTTCTTCAATTTTATTAATTTACTATACACATAGTAGTTACTGATAGATCCTGTGGTTAGAGCCTTTGTACTAATAGATCCCTTAGGCTGCGGTTTCACCAAAGATGTGCGAGGTAGATGAAAGGTGTGAGGATGCGTAGCGAGGCTGTGGAACGGTGCGTAGATGAGCGGTGCGAGGATGTGTAGCGGGCTCTTTTAAGACTGACTGCTAGTAGTTTCTCGCTCGCGTCCATCCTTTGCACACATTTCTCGCAACACATCCCTCGCACGCACCTCGCTTGTTTTGTACGTATAAAACCTCGCTCGCTAAGCCGTTTCCACCAGAGATGCACTAAGCGAGGCTAGGTAAATGAAGTGATTCTATTGGTTCTTAACAAACACATCCCTCGCTACGCATCCTCGCTCATCTCTGGTGGAAACGCAGCCTTATGCTTATATTATATTATTTCTTACCTATTTATTTTATATATATAATATATATTCAGGGTGTTCTGGGTATTTTCTATGTATAGTAAAAAATATCTATCTATGTATTGTATTAAGTATATCAGTTATCTAGTTGCCATAACACAAGCTCTGCTTAGCATGGGGCTAGATAATGTTGTGTGAAATGTCCAGCATTTATTTATTTTATTTATTCATTTATTTTGTCTAGAAACTTGATAGTCCCCATGCTATACAAGGCAAAATTTTAATTCATCTACAGAACCCTATACTGTGCATGGTGCGTAACGCACTTAGCCGATTTTATTGGTTATTCATTTCACTTACAAAAGGTACATTATGTACGAGCAGATTAACACGATATTGTTGGGTTCGACGTTTTCAATTTCCGCCCAGTGAAAGACTGATGGTAATACATTTCAAAATGGCTGTATTTTTTGTTTTTTTTTCAAAATTAGGCAAAGGAAAAGTAGGTTTTAAATTTTTTTAATCGGAGTTGTATTTTTTTGGCTGCGATGCAAGAGGTTGCGGTTTCGATTCCCGCTGCGGGACAAATGTTTGTATGATCTGCAAATATTTGTTCCGGGTCCGGGTGTTATGGTACAATGGTACTCGAAGTTATTTATTTACTGTGTCCCGGAATCCTAGTGTGGGATCATGACTACGTATAATATGACTGTTGGGTGTTATGCTATGTAGGTATGTTTTAACGGATCCTTGCTTTTTAAAGTTCATATAATCTCACGCCTGTTTCCCGATAGGGTAGGCAGAGACCACGGATTTCTTCTTGCTACGACACTGTGTGGAAAAATCCATTGGTGCAAGACTAGGATTTGAACCAACGACCTTAGGATCGTGAGTCTGTGGTCCTTCCCACTAGACCTTTAGTGCTCTGACACTTTGAACTAAGTATGAACACCTAGAGCAATAACTTTTCATTTAAAAAACCGACTACCGCCATTGTATTCGACTAAATAACGAACCGTAGTGGTGAAAGGATTATGATACTATTTGAATGCAAATGCTTGGTTTGTTGCTGAAAATATCAAAATCGCCATATGTATGCCTACAATATTTGAGGAGTTCCCTCAATTCCTCATGGATTCCAGCATCAGAACTGGATTCTGTTTTATTTTTTATTTTTTTATGTTTGTTACCTCATATCTCCGGCGTTTATGAACCAATTTGGAAAATTCTTTTTTTATTTGAATAGATATACTTCCAGATTGGTCGCATTTTTTTCAGAATCCAGTTCTGATGATGGAATCCATGAGGAATTGAGGGAACTCCTCAAATATTGTAGGCATACATATAGCGATTTTAATATTTTCAGCAACAAACCAAGCATTTGCATTCAGAAAGTATCATAATCCTTTCACCACTATGGTTCTTTCATATTTTTTTTTCATCCAAGTATTTTGTCTAATACAATGGCGGAAGTCGGTTTTTAAATGTTCATAAACGCCGGAGATATGAGCTAACAAAAAAAAAAAAAAAAAACCTAATTGATAACCTCCTCCTTTTTTGTGAAGTCGGTTAAAAAAGGGAACATACGCACTATTGTATTGACCGCTAAACAAAATAGGTAGGCACAGCAGCGCCTTCAAATCCCACGACGGTTCTCTCTCTCAACAAACTCCAGTTGGCATCTATCTACGCCTTAATCGCTGTAGACTAAATGCGGATTAACATTTACTTAGTAAAGTGACGGAACTTATGCGATGCCGTTTAGCTACTTACCGTTATAGGGGGATGAACCGTTACGTAAATAATTCGGGTGATTTGAAAGGCTTAACATGATTATTCATTTATTTGTATACGCGAATACGGATCTTGGCTTTTAATATCATTTATATCCGTATATCTCTGCAGAAACATTTTAGGGGGCGAAAGTAAACGAAAATCTTCAAACAGGAATTCTATTTGAATATCTCTTAAAATAAGTATAGCAATATTTTTCCGAGATTTTTTTTTTTAATATTTTTTTATATCATCATCACATTTTTGACTTCATCATCATCATCATCATCATCACCAGCCTGTTAACGTCCACTGCTGGACGAGGCCTCCACCATTATAATGAAATGGGGAGATTTGAAAAATCTTGTCTATCTTATCTATCCCTTTGCCTAGCTGTGGGACCCAGCAAGCTATACATTATGTATAGCTGTGTATATATGTGTGGGTCCCACAGTTAGGCAAAGGGGGATTTTGACTTTGTGGCCCAAATACTTGATACGACACTGTGGCCCTCATGTAAAACGTTCTGACACTGTGTCCCGTTTGTAGTACTTAACTTAGCAGATACAGAATAGCATCCCTTCTCTTCTTCAATTCAATAAATCAAGATAACATTCTACCGTAATCCATAACTAATCAATTTCAAATAATAATTAATCATATACCAACATTTCAATAAATTATATTAATTAGATACCATTAAATTAATTGTACGGTTAAGTATATGTAAGGCTGGTTGCACACTGCGGTAACTATGGCAACGTGTTTTGAACTTGTTCCCTATTGGGGGTTCATTATGGACTGTGTTTGTACAAAGGGATAGCCTGGAGCCTGGTGGTGTGTTTTTTAATTAATAAGAGCAAGCGGTTTTACTCAAAAAAAATACAAGCAATGCTTATCAAATTTTTTTAACATCGCTTTGTACAATTTCTCTCATCCAAAAACTACATAATCTCGACGTAAATTCAAATTTAATTTAATTTTTCGTAATAGTTAGTAATTTTTTGATATACATATATATATTATATTATATATTATAGACATTTATATTAATTTAACAATAATTAAATATTTTTTTATGTTTATTAATGTTATTAGTTAAATGTTAATATTTGTTTTTCGTACTTATTCTATTTCTGCTCTGTTTACTTGATGTTGTATTTGTTTTCGTGTCAAATAAATGTTTTTAATTTCATTTCAATTTTTAATGTTTTCTTAATAATATCTGCAAAATCATTGTTATGACATATTTTACCTTAATATTTAGCTGGTAGAAGTCCACTGCTGGGCATAGGATACCATAAGCACTGAGCGAGTCTTGAGCCACCTCATAAGTTTTCTAATGTTATAACCAACATTAGAAAACTTATGAGGCGGCTTTTCGTTTGACCAGGAATAAATTCATAAACGGACATCGAAACGCGTGAAAAACTATTTTTTTTAGGTAATTCAATAAAAATATGCAAAAGCTTTCGCTCAAACCTTGCACCCTACAAGAAAACAATGTCGCGTTGTAATCCACAAGGAGTTGTCTTCGGCACGGCGTACACAGCTTAATAATGAAATTAGCGAGACAAGCATCGCTTCGCCCCGCCTCGCTAGTGGAAACTGACCCTAATGCTATTGAAACAATTAATAGCTTGTAGTAATTGAACTATTGGAAATCGAAATAGTTCTATAAGGATAGGTAATATTAATGGTTTAATGTTGTAATATACATCTTTTCTGCTTGAATTCTGGTTCATAAACTTGTTATTATACATATTTATATATTATTTATATTATGAAGAATAGTAAGCTATACAAAATTCATGGTCACATAACATAACAACCAACAGTCACAAACATAGACCACACTAAGCCACCCGATGCCACACTAAGCCACCCGATGCCACACTAAGCCACCCGATGCCACACTAAGCCACCTGATGCCAAACTAGGATTCTTTGTATTGTGGGTATCAGGAACTATGAGTACCACGGTACATGCGCCACGGAGGTCGTCCATCATTGACATTTAGTGTAAACCCATACATATGAATTTAAAAAAGAGTAAATTGGTCATACTATAAATGTAAACAATATACAAAACAAGCATCCAGAAAAAACAATGCCAGTAATTCCACAGGCACTTCACCTTCGAAAAACACAACATGCGTTTTGCAGCATAAATAAATGCTGGACATTTCACACAACGTTATCTAGCACCAAGCTAAGCAGAGCTTGTGTTATGGGTACTAGATAACTGATATACTTAATACAATACATTACATAGATAGATATTTTTTATTATACATAGAAAAATACCCAGAACACCCTGAACAAATATCTGCAGAACGTACAAATATTTGTTCCGAAGCGGGAATCGAACCCGCAACCTCCTGCCTTCGAACCTCGAACCTTCGCCCGCCGCGCCACAGAGGTCGTCCTAAATAATAGGTGAAAAGATAAATAGATAGATAGATGGAGCATAAATAGGTGTGTGGTAGTACTTCCAGACGAATTCTTTCACAAAGAGCTCCACTACTAGAAAACTAGCTATTCACAGACGATAGCCAAAAATGTGGCAAGCAAATATATTTCAAAATATGTATTATATGCCTATACTTATGCCTCAAGTCCAATTAATTTAGTAAAACATAAATTACTATACTTAACACAAGTATCAGAACCCGGCACATTTGAACGACTCATTTAATTTACATCCAAGTTCAAAATTGCTAAAGGAACAGGAAAATCTTCAGAAAAAATGTTTCATTTTCAAGTCCTTTGCAAAGTCATACTTTCCCCAGACCTAATTTTACCTTCTTATTTAAAAGGGATCTAAGTAAATAAGAGTTTTAATGAGTTCAGTAACAGCTTATTAAAATGTTAAGAGAGATTCGCATAATTGGCCCAAGAATGAAATTAGCCATTGGGCCTTTCTTTGGCCCGTTTTCCTCATTTGATTTTAGTCGTTATTTTTTATGTACTTCTTTCGAACGGAAACTTGGAAGGAGCCTATATTTTTATGAATGAAACTTTTTGTTTGGAAACGTTCTTAAATACTGTATCAAAGGCTTTCTTCCTTTTATAACTGGCAATAAGCTGAGAAGTTGTAACTGAGTGGCAGATATACAAGAAAATTCAAGATAAAGATAACCTTTAATTAATAAGTTAGCACAAATATATTTAAAAAACCGGCCAAGTGCGAGTCGGACTCGCGCACGAAGGGTTTCGTACCATTATCTATAAGAACGGCAAAAAAATCACGTTTGTTGTATGGGTATGCCCCTTAAATATTGATTTTATTCTGTTTTTAACCGAGTTCACAAAAAGGAGGAGGTTCTCAATTCGGTTGTATATTTTTTTTTTTTATGTTTGTTACCTCATATCTCCGGCGTTTATGAACCGATTTGGAAAATTATTTTTTTATTTAAATAGATATACTTCCAGATTGGTCGCATGTCGCATGGTCAGAATCCAGTTCTGATGATGGAATCCATGAGGAATTGAGGGAACTCCTCAAATATTGTAGGCATACATATGGTGATTTTGATATTTTCAGCAACAAACCAAGCATTTGCATTCAGAAAGTATCATAATCCTTTCACCACTATGGTTCTTTTATAATTTTTTTTCATCCAAATATTTAGTCGAATACAATGGCGGAAGTCGATTTTTTAAATGAAAAGTTATTAGTATTTGTTGTCATAGCGGCAATACATACATCATCTGAGAAAAATTCAACTGTCTAACTGTCACGGTTCATGAGATACATCCTGGTGACAGACGAACGGACGGACGGACAGCGGAGCCTTAGTAATAGGATCCATTTAACCCTTGGGTACGGAACCCATAAAACATACAAATTAAACATTTTTTTTGAGCTTTCTAAAGAACGTTCCAACTATCCAAAGTCCAAGACGACCTCCGTGCTCAAAGCATTTACCGAAATAAAGGCGTGGCGGGTAAGTAGGTAATGTCTGAATGGATTTTGATGAAACTTTGCATAGATATAGTTCATGAATACGGAATAGCATATAGGTTATTTTTTATCCTAATACAACAAGAACAAAGCCGCCTGTAGAGGATAGTTATTTAGTTTTGATCAACTTATATCTCGGACCAGAAAATCCGGTTTCAACAGAAATTGCTACTAAATTCATCTGATTTCACCGTAAGCAGCATCATCTGCCCCTTGGGACGGCATCGTTATCAGTCCTGCGTTATTGTACGACGTTGTTTATACCCTGAAATGTAGGAAGGGCTTCAAGGCAAGGAAATACGACCATTATGTACTGAAACATGAGTTTTGCTTCCTACAATAAATAACCACCACATTACATAAAAGCTTTGTTTCCGTGTGTGAACGTTCGTCGTGGCATTCTAGGGAGGCCTATGCCCAGTAGTGGACTTCTACAGGTCGATGATGAGTAATACTCATTGCTAGGCAAGAGCCTCCCCCCAATGAGGGGTTTTCACGGCCGTTTCAAATCATGCTTTCAGCATTGAAAATAGATGACGCTGCTCTGTAACGTAACTGTCAAGTGTCAAAATAAAGTGAAATGTCAACATCGACAACGTAGAAATAATTTTCGTTTCGTGGTATTTATTTTTGCCTACTTCTAAAAACACCACGAAATCACTAGCGCACACTCAAGAAGCAATCACAAACAGATTAACATGACTAATAGCCACAGACTACTTAGAATAATAGTTTTGTACGCGTGCACCACAGACAATCTTGATTGATACAGTTGAGTCAGCGCCATCTATCAAACCAATTTGAACACTTTTTTCTTTTTAATCGAAGATGAAAAGCCCTCATTCCAAAAGTGTTTCCACGTGCGATCACTCTGTCCGTTTTGTTCAGGATGGTAAGGTGTGTTTTTCAGTGCGTGTTACCGTGGTATTAATTTGATGCTAGGGTACGTTTTACCGTGTTGTGGTCTTGTTGGCCCGCGCCTAATTATGGGTTCTCAACGCCCCGCATCATCGCGAGCGCCATGGTTGTCGATGAGAATTTTTGTTTAATTACTTTATTGCATTGTCCTGACAACACTTCTACTAGACTACTTACTACCCACTGTATTGTCTACTTTTTGACTAGGATTTCCTGTGTCCCAGGTATCAGGAACTATGATGCTACCATGACATTAAGAACCAGGTACTAGACACCAATAAATGAAGCTAATCTCTGAAGCTTTGAGGTACAGTGTTCCTGAATAGGTATAGTGACCGAAGAGCTGTGAGAGCCAGTGAAAGAAATCAATGCAGGGCAAAAGTTCCTTTTAAGCACAAAGTAAAGTTATTTTGTGGACAAACTAAAATAGCCTCAGTTCCTATCATACAATAACAAAACGGACTCTGTCGTCTGGGCTATTAAATACGACTATTATTGTGTACAGACATTTCCCCTACCAGGAAAGTCGTTCCCATTCCCAAAAGAAATAAATTCTCAAACAATTGTCTGACAACGGCAATAATAACAAAATTAATAACCACTATAGTGCGTGCCGCGTTGTCACTCGATATACTGGTGTCGAATTGCGAAAAGAATTGCTATTGGGACGATTATTGGGAACAAATAGATAGTAAATCAGACGTAGATACAACGAAATACAGTTATAATGGCATATCAAAACCATACATTACAAAAAATAAACATTTACACGGGATAGTTAACATAGAACGAGTGCTATATATATAATATGTATACAAATGTATGCAAATAAATGTGTGTAATGTTCCAAGTTATATATACATAATATAATATATGTATTCAGCACTTAGTATATCATATTAGTAAAAATAAACGCAGTATCACTAGTAACATTATTGTAACATCATTATCAAAAAAATTTAGTACCATAGTGTACTATAGGCATCAGAAAATTTAGTACCATTTTGTACTATAAGCGTCATAAAATTTAGTACCATATTGTACCATCAGCATCAGAAAATTTTGTAACATATTGTACTATCAGCATAAGAAAAGTTGTACCATATTGCACCATATCGGCATCTGAAAAGTTAGTACCATATTGTACCAAAGAATCAGAAAAGTTATAGACTTGTTAGATGTTAGAATAGTACAGTAGAGCACGAATACTAAACATCTGATTTGGTAAATTAGGGAATGTTTACAATGACGATTATTATTACGAATTTTACGATTCAAAATGATCCTTGTGATATCAATGAATAGAATTCTTTTGATTTGATTTGATTGAATGCTTAATTATTTGTCATAGACTTTACCAAGTCTGTGTACATTTTATGCGAAGTTTACTCCCACACCCGAAGCCCTTAGCTGAAACATGGCATGTACTGAAATCTCATTTCAAGTCGCCGCAAGCATTTTCGACAACACTGCCGAAGCACAAACAAAAAGTTGGTTCTTTTTGTAGGAATATAGCGTAATGTAATAAAATGTTCTCGTAGTTCAGACAATACCACGCTAGCAAACAACGCCTGACGATCAGCAGCGGCAACAATTTATATTCTGTCTTGTACATAACAATTTTAGCATTTTTAACCTTGATGTTCTTGGAAATAAGACGATAATATCTTGTGCAGCTATTTAGTTCTTCAAATGAAGGATTTTGTTATCTGCATGGTTGAACTGTACCTATATTATCTAAGTAAGGAGACTGAGAACAGTCTGAGTAAGATCGATGCACAAATTAATGGAAAAAACACTGGAATTAGGAAATAATTAAGGAAATAAGATGCAAGTTTCCATAGACTTTTTAGTGCGTTTGAAACGCACTAAAAAGTCTATATAGTTTCGTTGAAAGAAGCATTCAATCTTAAACTTCCGGTTATAAAGAATAGTTTTATAAGAAGAAACGATTGGAACATCGTTCCTATATTCAATCGAGATAGTTACCTAGGTGTACAAATTTTTGTCATTAAAGCAGATAAGCGCGTGTCGGACCTCGCACAGTGAAGGCTTCCAAACTCAAAAGTCACTTCAATTCAGGTTTTAATCTATCTGTTAAGTAAATTTCATTGAAATTGGTTCAGCCGTTAAGAGAATGTGCAGCTAGCACGCGAACCAAGTTTGCTTCTAATTTGGCTACTCATAAATGTTCTTCGAACTCCATGAAACTTTGTACACATAATCAGTACACTAATATCTAGACCCGTGGTGCGTTAGTGACGGGCATTGCAAAACTGCGAACCGTCTCGGTTCGGAACCCTGAAAATGAAAAGACAAAAACGATTTCAAAAACATTCAGTCAAAATACGACAAAACATTAATAATCACCCTATACCAACCATTTTGTTAAACTGTAATAAGCATTTTCGTAAATTGTCAATGTTCCAAATTTGTCTGAAAAAAAAAAAAAAAAATTGGGATAATGTTTTAAAAAAACCGGCCAAGTGCGAGTCGGACTCGCGCACGAAGGGTTCTGTACCATCTATAAAAACGGCAAAGAATCACGTTTGTTGTATGGGAGCCCTCTTTTATATTTATTTTAATCTGTTTTTTAGTATTTGTTATTATAGCGGCAACAGAAATACATCATCTGTGAAATCAAATTTCGATTCATTCCCACTAGTTCCTTTTGGCAGTCCCTTTAAAGGTCAACTGTCTAACTATCACGGTTCATGAGATACAGGCTGGTGACAGACGGACGGACGGACGAACGGACAGCGGAGCCTTAGTAATAGGGTCCGTTTTACCCTTTGGGTACGGAACCCTAAAAAATTACGTTAATTGGTTTCACCATTTTACTCCTGAGTTTATTGGAACTGTCTGGAACTTTGAAAATATACAAGTACTTAATCACCTTAGTTCGTACATATTCAAAGTTCCAGATATTTTCAAATGCAAAAGGTAGCCAAAACATTTATAATCCGCAATTGTTTTGACAGTTTGGAAAACGCAAAAACTCGTTTTACAAGTTTAAATGCCAGTGATAGGGAACTGGGTCAAACTTGAGAATTCGCACTCACCCGGCGGATGCGAATGGGCGGATACAGGATGAAAAATTAGCCCATTTCTCACAGGCCTGGTGAGATTAGTGAGTCAAGTTACAAGGTGAATTTGTTGTCATGATATTTTTTTGTACACTTAAAAAAGAGAAACCTAAAAAAAGGTTTAATTCTGCAGTTAATATAAAATAAAAAAATACCAAAACAAAGATTGCTTTGCTCTGCTGGTACTTAGAGAGGTAGATTTTGGGAAAATGCCTACATTGTAGTTACATGTTTAATTGGTTAACTTCCCTCAGTAGATACTTAAAAAGGAAAGTCGTGAATTTATGGAATGAACGTTTTGATGAATGAACAGTATATTTAGTAAAAACCCGGGAAATGAGGATGAAATTGGGATTTCGGATGATTGTATAATCAGTTGAATGTTTGCGTTTAATTGGGATACATTAACTTAATTAAGGTTTCGAATAATTTAACAAAATATAGCGGGTTGAAATCGCAAATGAAAGCGTATTTTAATTTTGTTAAAAACATTTGAAATTCGGCGACTTTAATCATTAATGATTCTATGTATGTTCTGAAAATATGTTTTAGCTATGTCTTCAAATTAAAATATTCATTAAAATTAATAGCAAATACTGTTATACCTATAGAACCTAAAATAGCCACGCCAAATAAATATATACATTTTGAGCTCATAAATCAAAAATTGTAGTTCACAATTTTCTGAGTATTAGCAAAATACTTGTGAAGGGAAAACAGAACACAGAAAAGGAATCTTTTTACGCAAGTTTCTCCTTAATAGGAAACACATAAAACATACAGACACACAGAAGGTATCAAAAGCATTGGAAAGATCAGACCGTGATGTTCTTTGTTCGGGGATCTGATAAAGATAGCCATTTAAATGAACAGCTTACCTCAACAGCTTGACGTCCCAAAGCGCCAGCACTTCAGGAGGTCTAGAAGCACACAGCGCGAGCCGCGGCCCGCATGCGTGTAGCCGCACAGGACCCGCACGGATGCTGTTGGTAGACGGTGATGATATGATGACGGCAGCGAACTCTTTACTGCTGCCTAGATTGTGTTGGACCTGAAAAAATATTTAAATGATTCAATAATTAAAAATGAAATACACACATACATAAACACACGCCTTTTCCCCCGAAGGGATAGGCAGAGCCTCATAGGGCCTCTTTTCACCATGGATTGCAAAGTCGCAGGAATATAAACGTGACAAGTGGTGAGCTCATCGCCACCATTGCTTTCCACGACCAACTCTACTAACACTTTCCAGTAATAACACATTCCTAAATAAGCCAGCAGCCAGGACTAATCTTATACCAACGAAAATTGTCCTCAGATAGTAAATAGGATATATCAACACTTATCATTAGATGAGATAGTAGTCAAAAGCCAGATTATCCTACTAATATTATAACTATACAGTTAAAAAAAAACAAACATCCATTGTAACCCCTTTACGCAAAAACTACTGAAAGGATTTCGATGAAACTGTACAGTATTATAGCTATGCATCAGAATAACATATAGGCAATAATTTACAATAATTTACAAAAGAGGTTCCACGCGGTTGGAGCCGCGAGCAAATGCTAGTCAAGCATAAACGAATAAAACCGTCGATTTTAGTGTGAAGCATTAAAAAATTTCAATAGAAGCTGAATTCTTAAGTTCTGGAATGATCTCCCTGCCGAGGTTTTCTCTAGTGACTAAAGTATGGGGTTCTTCAAAAAGGGTGTTTTAAAGTTCTTAAAGAGTCTGCAACGCGCGTGTGATATCTCTGGTGTTGCAGGCGTCCATAGGCTACGGTAACTACTTTCCATCAGGTGGGCCGTATGATAGTTTGCTTACGTAGTAGTATAAAAAAAAAATCGGTTACTCTTGGAGGATTCCATACCTTGACTCGCCACTGAATCAGGATCTCCCTGGTATCAAACGCCAGCACCGGTACTACATCTTCACACAGTATCGCTAGCGTGTTCGACTCCTTATCTAGGGTAAACCCTGACTCGAAGCCTAGATACTGCTGGAGGGACAGTGAGGCCTTCGTCTGGCCGTTCTTCTGTCGTTCCTTCAGGTCCTTGTACAATTGCAGGTGTACACAGTCTGTGAACAATGGAGATGTAACTTTGAGATGATGTTTTGGTAGAAACGACTTAGTTTAAAGAAGAGACCAAGAAAAGATTGTTCAGTGAATGTGATGGTCAGTCATCGAGGTGATTAATACATTCTTAATAACATAACATGTCATAACACCCTGCAGTCACATAGATACGTAGTCTTGATCCCACAATAGGATTCTCTGTGTCGTGGGTGGGTATCAGGAACTACGAGTGCCATAACATCGAGACCAGAAACAAATATTTGCAGATATACAAGCATTTGTCCCGCAGCGGGAATCGAAACCGCAACTTCTAACATCCAGCCAGCCAGCTACTTGCCACAGCGGTTGTGAAAACACACAATTAAAACAAATTGTTCGTTATGATGATGGAACATCGAAGTACCATACAAATCCTTTGCTATTTGCGTTCACAGTATTTTAGAAATAATTCATAAGGTTATACTTTAAACTCTACTTCAACTGGGGGCAATTTTTCAACTGAACGGTACTCCGGCCAGCGCAATCTTTGTTATGAAATATGAACCTCATTTTTTTACCGTCACTGCTTTTTGTTTCTGACATTGTACATGTAATAGCAGCCGCTATTAAGTGCATCACACACGTAGCAGATACGATAATATACGAAAATGATACATTCACTCGGAAACCTTCAAACTGTATTGTATTTCAATTTGTATACACAGATATAATCTGTCCATCTTTTGATATATGTCGGTGCCTACAGATGCTTGACGGTAAAATATAAGTGATCTGCAACGTGTGTGTTGCTCCTTGAGTTTAGTATAGAGAGCGATATGGACAGATACGCGCTCAGATACAGATATCTTACCGCATCAGCTATGTGTGTGACACACTTAAGGGTATTTTAAATCCAAGGCCAGTCCCTAATAAAATGACACGTGTCTTGTTTATTTTGCCCTTTTCAATTTTACGAAACTCCTAAATAAGCATGAGCAAAATCCGGAAGCTGAGCGAAAATACGTCACGTCCGAGAATTTAACTTGTACATTTCCGGCACGAAATTGCCTAAACCCCATAGTTAATATGACTTAATCTATGTGGAAATTTGGCCAAAGTTTCTAGTTACTTTTTCCTAATCTGTGGAACCTTCTAGCAATCAGTAAAATGGTTCTATAAATATCTCCTTTAATACCAAATGAATAAACTAATGTTCACGTATATCATGTAGACATTATACTTCCTGGGTTTGGACGAGTAGGTATATATATATGAAAAACCATTTTTAACGATTTTACCTGGATAACTTTACCAAATTATTAGTAGAGTTTTCTCACTCAATCGTCACACGTTTAAGAAATGCTATACAATGCCTACTAGAGGTATCTGGGCCCGAAAATTTGAAGCAACTAATGAATGAGACCTTTATACGGTTTGTGAACTGGATACCCTTTCCTTCGTCACTAATGAGGTCTTCGAGAAAGACCTCTGAGGTTCTGAGGAGGTACTAATGAGTCTGCAAGATGGAGGTTGTGAACAAAAGAGGAAGATATTTTAGTAGTTTCACTTACAGGGTAAGTATTTCAAACCCGTGAAACGTGGAAAATCCCTACGTCTAAGTTTCCAGCATATGTCAGATTTTTAGGTGACGTAACTTTTTTTGGTTAGGCCATCGGAAAAAAAATCTTAAGATATTAACGCTATAATTATATGATATGAATCATACATCGTTGTTTTCACTATGAAATTTCTTAAAAATTCATACGCATTTTGTAGGTTATTCTAAGGGTTGTGAAAAGAGTTTTATTGAGTGTAGTGCATAATATTTTGATATTATTATCTTTTATTAGATTTATCCAAAATAAAATCATAAAATTTAAAATGCGTACTAAAATTAAATCCTCGTCTATATATAGGGGTAAAATTACATAAATGCTATTTAGTTTCAGCTAACTGAATATCTAAAGATTATTGGACGTAAAGCCCAAACTTCATTTTCTTCGCCATTCCGAGAGTGTCATTCAAGCTTTCGTCTCATATTTTGTCAAGAGGAAATTGTAGTTTAGCTTCTTGTAGATAAGGTTAAAAATTGTCTGTGATTTGTAACAAAGAACATGGTATTCGACAACATATCGATATATTCCATGGCGTTTTATAGCTTAAGATAGGATGTCATAACGTTGAAAGTCAATTGTGAGCGCTAACAAAGGACGTGACAGCTTCCACTACATCAGAATGGAGTGTTCAAATTTTGAATTAATTCGCGCGCTGTTCGGATAGGGATGTTATTCTATAATAGGTATAATATCTTTGAATGAAGATAAATCGATCCAAATATAAAATATTAACAACAATTACTACCAGTACCGGATTATTAGTACAAATTTTAATTTGGTTTTATGGCCGTTTAAGTGTTGAGAAAAAGTCTCTCCCAAATCTACCTTCATTCACTAACTTCATTTTCTTTCCAAAATCGAATTACAAGTCAATTTAGTTCTGAATATGCTATTAAAAAAATAGGGTTTTTATTATCTTTTCACAGAATTATTTGTTTTCATGACATTTACACTTCATCGTAATATAATATATTTTAAATGCGAAAATTTTGATGTTTGGATATTCGTTCGTTTTCTATTTAATAAGTTTTATATAAGTACAGATTATAACCTGAATAATCAACACAGACTGTTTTTTATCCCAATACCACGCGAGCGAATCCACTGATACTTACTAGTAAAATAACTACTACTGTAAAATTTGTAGATAAAACTAGACACTTGTTAATAAAACATTTCAAACATAGCTAGAGGGAATGTATATTGGTAATTTATGGAAGAATTTGAAAAAACCTCTTGTTATCATTTCAACTTTAGAGCAATCTCATTGGCCATCCCTATCGAATAGAGTTTTCTAATTGGCGAACGTGACTGTTCGGTAATCAGTGTGTTTGAATTTCGAATGTAATTTGTAGCGCAGCGATTGTTCGAGCCTTGTGCGTGTTGGATTGAACTATTACTATTGGCTCCGCATTGACAGATCAATGAAGGAATCGTCATAATTATTAATTTGTTTACTTGTAATTCTAGAAACAGTTTACTTTAGAAGACTCAAAAATGTAACAGAATTGCATTAATCATTAAGCCCGAAGGTTTTATTAGTATTTTGGAACTATTTTTTTATTTTCGTTTTTTTTAATAGCTTTTCAAGCTCATTAGTTTCCCGAGGGGACTAATTTTTTGGATTAAAAAGTACTTTTCCTTTGTTTTAATGCAGGTTTTTATTTGTCATTGTACCAATTTTTTAGAATTAATAATCTACTATCAACATTTCACTTTAATATATTTAATATCGCTCTGCTAGAGCATAGGGCCAATTGTCGTCCAAATCTGTCCAATCTCCTTTGCATCACATCGTTACATAGATCATGTCATGGTTTGTACCACAAAGCTTAAGGATCTATTGTCCTTTAACACATTGTATTATAGATTAACTAACATACCACGTACAGATCTCACGACACATCTGACGTTACGATCAGTACAAGACCTGTGTCACTTCAAACCCGCTTTCAAAGTAAAATGAGCTTTATCTTGTTGATTTAATGTAGATTCAATATGACTAAGGTGTGACTTATTCGAATTCATATTCTTATCTCAGTCAACTTTCGATTAATAATCAACTTTTCAGTCGTTAAGAAGGTTTTCATTAGAGCGAGAAACATACGTATCCATGCGAAGGATATGTAAAAGTTACTCCACTTATGTACGCAGTGACAGACGTGCCAGTGGACTGATTTTTGCTAGTAGTAGAACTAGTCTAGTGAAAGAAAGAAGTGAAAGAGTTCGTCCGGGGAAGTACTACCGCCGTACCTATTTCTGCCGCCAAGCAGTAGTGCTCGCATTGCAGTGTTTCGGTTTGAAGGGTAGGGGTGCCGGTGAAATCACAGGCACATGAGACTTTTCATCTTTATGTATCAGAGTCAGCAGTGCGTGTGTGGTGCCTCTGGTGTAACTACTTTTCATCAGGTGGGCCGTATGCTTGTTTGCTTGCCATGCAGTATAAAGAAAAACTGATTAAGAGTACGAGTATTAGGATTCTGGTCTCTAACCTAACACAGA
Source organism: Epirrita christyi (assembly GCA_951392215.1). Classification (NCBI taxonomy): domain Eukaryota; kingdom Metazoa; phylum Arthropoda; class Insecta; order Lepidoptera; family Geometridae; genus Epirrita; species Epirrita christyi. The sequence continues at coordinate 13,525,014 of OX595850.1, forward strand.
GTGACCAAAAAAGAACTAGTGACATGAAGTAGTGGCATTTACTACAATTTATTCAATGACAGTACCTTATTTAAGTTGAATTAGACTATATTAGCATGTCAATGTTCTCATTGGTCTTAGATCGTGACCGACCAATCGTACATAATGGCTTATCTTTGTCGGTTCATCACGATCTAAATAGGGTCGTTTAAACGTGCGAAATAGGTACAACACAGGTTGATAATGCCTTGTTGAGAGACCACTTTATAACGTTGGAATGGAGATGAGACAATAAAACGTTCCTTGAGTTGCTGACCTTATAAAAAAGTCCTTCACTTACACTGCTTTAAGTTGAAGGCAATCCTATTGCAAACCAATATTGCCTTTACCTTTTTATATTAAGTTTATATTATTATTATATTATATTATTTTGTTAATATTAAGTGTATATCTTACACTTTAGTGAGAATATATATTTATAGCTATAACTTTTTTCTCCCAAGGACGATTTTTGTACTTTATAAGTAAAAGTCGATTAGCTTGATCTGTTTTTCAAATTAGGTTTATCATAATCTCTTTTTAATCTTTGGACCAGTAACTGCACAAATTTGCTCAGCGCCCCTTAGCAATTACCTTGACAAAAGTAACCAAAAATCAGGCTAACTTGACAGACATAAGTACTAAAAGAAAAATATGACATCTGTAAATGTGTCACATTTTACAAACACGTAACCTGTAACTGTTAATAAACAAAATAAATGAAATGGAATTGCGAAGCTTGCAAAAAAGGTGGTGTCATAAAATACAATGAAATCGCGCGCCTCCGTCGATTTCCCTAAATCTCGCTGACGATGCATCGCACATCCCTTGGTAGATAGATACGGGAGAGTAAAACACACGGATTTTCAGGCAGTAAAGGCACCAAAAATTGCCGATAACTAACAAAAAAGTTTTTATTTCCATTCTTCCATAAATTGTCCTCTCTATCCTTGTCTGGAATCACTATTTTAGCTATAAAACCACCTATAGTGAATGTCTTTTGTTTTATATTATTTTAGTTAAGTTTTTGTATGCTTGTGTCATAAAACGGTGTGCAATAAAACTTTAGCTAGAGCTTGTTCAGAAAGAGAGCTGTCGTGGCCAAAAAGTGAACTAACAATGCGATTTTACATGGCGACCCATTCCCGCCATCCGGAAAATGTCAAACTCATTTGTCATGTTGTATTGCTTGGTATTGAGTGAGCTTACGTGATTTTTTTAGTGACATACCCACTATTATTTTGCAAGTGAAACGAAAATGGTAATTAAGCACGGCTGCGCCCTCAAATCTCACGACGGTTCTCTTTCTAAACAGACTCCATCTATCTTTTGTCACGCGACTCAGATTCTGTTTCCAGTATAATTATGTTAACTATTGCGCCTAACTACAACAACTTCATTATGTTACATCATTTTGAAGTTGTATTTTGAACTTTATAATAAAAACCTAATGTACCTTATTTTGGTAAAAAAGACTTCAACGCGCTATCCAACTTTGCTCCTTTCTGGTAAAAACCGCACCGCATCGATTGGTGTATTTAATTTATCAAGCGATACAGATTGAAAAGGGTTCTCGTATGTTTACAATTTAATTTAAAAGCTTTTCTACAAGAGGGTGAAATCTATTTTCCTCGAGAATTTTGGACGTTTTTGGGTAACTAGGCACATGAATAAGTAATACGTTTTACAGAAGTGGCGAAATTGTACTTTTCCCCTCTTAAATACAAGGATTTCATGTAAATAAGTACAAAAAAGTAGGTAAACTTTTTAACATTCTACTAATAATAATGGGAAAGTTTGTATATTTTCATTTAATTGTTTGTTACTTAATGACGCCGTAATGGCTGAACATATTTCGATGAAATTTGGTAGGTACATTAGGTAGATTATGGCCTAGATTTATATGTTGGTTACTTTTACCCGGTACCCGGAGGTGGATGTTAGTTTTTTATAAAATTAAATGTATCTACTCTTTTTAGGTTTTAATATAATATATATAAAATAAAATGCACAAAAAAAGCATTATTTTTTTTCCCACGGTAAATAAAACTACAAAAGTAGGTTGTGTAACCGAAAGCAACAATTATGGCCTTTAAGTATCAGAATTTAACATCTAGTAAGTGATAAATATTATATTACTTTCACTTATACGCGTATGCAATTTGTAACCACAGAATCGAAATTTTTGGTTCAGGCAGTAAACAAGTATTTGAACTTTAATGACGATAAAGACATTCGCCCATAATGCTCGATCTCCTTTGTGTGATTATTTCAATAGTACCATCATCATGAGCCCGTAGAAGTCTACTTCTGGACAAATACCTCCTCCATATAATTCCACAAGGAACGGTATTGAGCCGCCTCTATCCACCGACTTCCTACGACATTCAAAATATATAATAGATAGATAGAAAAAATTTAAAAATATGAAATGAGCCTAGGTATATTGAACGCACACATAACAGTGTGGTAAATTCTTTCAACACACCAGTTCTTTTACCATTGCCATTTTCAGGGTCACTATACCTGAAATTGAATTGAATTGAACATCACGCATAGATATTTCAAAAACCCGCTATGTGAAGATATATCCAACAAAATGAATTTTACATGATCAAACAAATAAAACTACAAGTGTTTTTGACAAAACAATTTCACTTGTTTGCGCCCCTACCTCCCCTACCTGCTCAATTTAACCCATTGCCAAGGGAATATCACTAAAATAACTCGATATGTGTTTCTGTTTGTAGAATAAATATTGCGTCGGCGTCTTTGATATTTTGTTGGGGTTTTTATGTTACTGGCAAAAGTTGCTTGTTTTACGAGCAATTTTCTATTTTGCATTATCATGTTTTGTTATAGTTTCCTATTTATTTTTGTGAATGGTACTCAAGATTTAATCTACTTAGTAGAAGATTGAGACCAGGAGGGCGATTATGTAATTATGTTGCTATAAATTTCAACCGTCACAAGTAAATAAGTCATTTCAAATAGAAACAACATTGACATTGATTGAAAGCAATTGCAACTGAATTACATAATCGCGCTACAGAATATTTGGAAGAGACAGCTTAGGACCACGATTCCTAATGGCATTGTGGCCTTGAAATGTTCTACTATTTTTAGAGCACCCATCGAAAATATGTATCGGTGCTCAAATGGGAATAGGGGCCGTCCATTAATCACGTGAATTTTTAAAATGAATTATTAATTAGTGTAAGAATCATAAATCTGTTTTGAATATATTATTTTTAAATACAGGTATAAAGTAAATCAATTTTTTTTTTTTTTTTTTAATTTTCAATTTTATTTGGGGGGGGGGTATCCCCCCCCCCTTGTGATATTTCGTTCAAATTGGTGCTCTTAGGCTTCTGAAGAAAGGACGACAAAGCTAGCTCAACTTACTTGCTAATACTTACTAGCTTGCTTTATATAAGGGATACTTATATTTAATACTTTAGAAGCCCGTATGTAAAAGCCGTTATCAAATGAACGTAGTAAGTACCTAACCACGATATGTCAGGGTTACTGTTTAGAATGTCAGTCGTCACGTTCGTGTTGTGTTGATCAGAGATGATTGGTGATAAGCTGAAGGTTGATTTGTGATTGTGGTCCGGGTCTGGGGTCCATTCCAAGAAAAACTCCATAGCTTTATATCTTCAGTCTTTGGTTTTTCATCTAATGGGCACGTCTTCTACTTAAAGTTCAGCGACAGAAATAATTTGTCAAAAAGCCGCCAGAAGCACTGACCATTTAGTTAGTGCTGAAGTTCGCTAAATTACAACTGAAATACTTCTTAGGGCATGTCCTAGGTGGGCGTGGTCTACGCGGTATTGCATTGGCACCCTGAGAAAATTTAAATGTCTCATGTGCCTGTTATTTAACAGGCATACATCATCATCATCAGCTTCTAGAAGGCCACTGCTGGACATAGGCCTCCTCCATAGAATGCCAGAACGATCAGTCCCGAGTCGCCTCCATTCACCGACTTCTTGTGACCTTTAAAATGTCGTTGGTCCATCGAGAGCGACTTCCTACACTGTGTCGTTCAGTTCGTAGTCGCCACTTGAGAACCTTTATCCTCCAACGTTTGTCGGTTCTGCGAGCTATACATTACTTGCTAATTGCATAATATTGGCATGCGCTTTTATTCAAAATATAAGTCGCCCCGATGTACCTGCGCCGTAGACCAATTTCTATAGCGCGGGAACCTTCTTTCTACCAATAGCAATCGCGCGCTAAAAAATCTTGCGCTGTTATTGGTTAATCGATTTCGAGGTAAAATCGCGGCCGGTCGTGCGCGATCTTGTTCATCAGTGTTCATCGACTCTGTCCGACAGTGTACGAATCATGTCAGCGGGACAGACCTATACTATACGTTCGGCTACTGTCGGATATCAGTCTGTGCTTTTCTGCACAAACGAAAACAGCCGAGCAGACTTATTTCTGGGTAAAACTGTACATATCATTCAACAATATAAATAGGTACCTACCAATAACAATATAGGTAACACAAACACATAAATAGGTAGTATAGGTGCTAGGTATAAGTACCTACCTAAAATAAAACGTACACAAAAGACTCCCGTAAAACAAGTCTGTCATTATGTAATTTCACCTGAAGGCATTGATCACAATTACCGTTTGCTTCATCGGGTCAGGCTAGTAATTCTTCAGCCATTTTCTAAGATGAGAAAATTCTTTGTGACTATAATTTGAGCATTTACGCAGTTCCGTTGAAAGAAAAAAAGGTCAGTCAAAGAAATAATCTGAAATTACCCTTCATTTGCGCGGACAAGAAATTAGACGCTCTGTCCTAGGGTTTACTATACATCCGACTTTAACCGATCAAAAACCGTTATTGGGTAACTAGTTTTCACGAACCGTCTATTGGGAATAGTTTTCACCAAACGTTACGTCAAACAGAAACGCTAATGAAACGCAAAATAGATTTTTTGAATGCAAAACTAAACAATTGCGGCTTTACAGGTTTCATTTGTTTGTTCAAGAATAAATAGATTTCATCTAAAACTTCAGGAGAATTTCAATATTAAATGCCCATATAGAAACAAAAAAAGCACGTATTAAGGTGGAACGTTTCGCAAGTGGCGCCAAATTCAAATTTTATTGTGTTTTTTGCACATTACAGCTTATCAACACGTCTTGAAATGGCAAACACTGGTTTTACCGGAACACATGTTTTAATTGAGAGTATCTCATAAATATCATCAGTTCAGCTACGAATGTCAATGAACCAAAATAACACTATACAAATCATTCATTGACATTCGTAGCTTAACTAATGATATTTATAAGTTACTATTAATTAAAACATGTGTGTTATGTCTCCTGATTCCCGCAAAACATGTGTTCGCTATCTCAAGAAGTGTTGATAAGCTGTAATGTGCAAAAAACACAATAAAATTTGAATTTGGCGCCACTTGCGAAACGTTTCACCTTGAAAGGATTTGTGGTCAAGCATTTGTCCGATAGGCGTATTGTGTTCGTGGTGCAATAGGCCTTCTGTCTCCACCCATGGATGTAAATTACACCAGGGAATCCAACTGAGGACCATACATTGAGGAGGGTGATTATGTAAAAACCTATCCATTGCATTTTAATGGGGTCTCCTAGTTTTATTGTCCAGGAGAGGAGATATCCGCCTGATAATAATGACTTTTATTTATTTATTTATTAAAAAACAATTATGACAACTTAACAGAAGACCCAATGTATATTTGTTGATTTGTCCGGTATTATTTTTTACCATGCAGTTTCCAGCTTTTTTCCGCCCAACTCTATTCGTAATAGATTAGATATACTCATCTGTACCCGCCTTCAAGGAAAACTGATGAAAGAAACGCTCTAATTAACTGTACCTTTTATTTATAATGTATGAAAGGGAGAGATTAATTCAATTTGCCAATGCCTGATGGCAAGGCATATTATCATTTTATTAGCTACCTTCCAGTTAGATAAGTTTCGGCGATTTATGAGGCGTGAGTGTTCTTTGAATGAGTAGGAAATTATGACTTGGATATTTTTTGTAGTACATTTATTACGTGAGACTTTAATGATCTAGTAGAAGATTACGTTTGTAATGTTTTTCCTTGAAATTAATTAGGAATATCCGTGGTAAGTTTGGGGTGTCCGTTATTTGACGTAGGTACGTAATTAGCGGATACATGGCGAATGGATGCAAAAAGGTTCGTAAGGGGAATAGTGGACACGTAGAAGATGACAATAATATCATAACTCTCATATACTCGTAGCTTATTAGAAGTTTTTCTTTAGCTATTTATATTGTTACTACTAGTTGCGCCCCGCGGTTTCACCCGCGTGAATAATGATGAAAATTGATGATGATGAGAGTGGAAACGAGCTTCTCTAAGTTGTCACTCTCTGTAACATTTGGTTAAAAATATATAACACATAGTTTGTTATTTTTTTTTTACCAATTAATTCAAGCACTATCAGCTAAGTTAATACTTCAAACTTCTCACAATACACTAAGTATTACTATTCCAAAACAAGTTGAACACCATCCATCAAATTCGAGGCTATCGGCTGTCACATACCTGGTGACCGATCACGCTTGACCGATGTGTTAATGGCTATATCAAGTTTGGAGCCTATAGTTTATAAACGTAATGGCTGGGTCATTTCATGTCAACGGCAATGAAGACAAACCTTAGGCAATAACACCTATTTGGCATAAATACATCAAGTAATTACCTACTGTAGAAGTTTTCGTTTATTATTTTAAAAGAGAGTAGATGTTCTAATAGGGAAGCATCCGTGCACTTCGGATACAACTAGGCACAGTTTGTTAGTAGTAGAACTTCTTGTGAAAGAGTTTGTCCGGGGAAGTTCAACTACCGTACCTTTTTCTGCCGCCAAGCAGTAGTGCTCGCATTGCTGTGTTTCGGTTAGAATGGTACAGGTTCCGGTGAAATTACAGGCACATGAGACATGGCTCCTAGCATGGCGTCCATAGGCTACGGTAGCTACTTTCCATCAGGTGGGCGTATGCTTGTTTGCTTGCAAAGTAGTATAAAAAAACACAGTGCTAATCTTTTCAACCTGATAACTCACCAAAACAACGGATCTTCTCCGACCCAATAGGGAAACAGCATTACGTTTTTGTCCATGTAAATTGAATGAACCAACTCTATTTCAATAAGCTGTGATTGGATTGCGTTGTGGGAACAGAACTTTTGTTTCCATGGATTACGCAGGAGATAATGTGTTTTTTTTTTGTCTTATCATTCCCATTGTATTTACCCAAGTTAGATTAGTATAGATTATAAACTTTTAGTTAGATTTATTTATTTGTTTTAATTTATAAATGCTCATAGAAAATGTAGGTACCTATTAATACCAAGATCAGACACAAACATAATTATCAGCTGGGTTACGTACACTGCCGGGCATATGGTTTTTGTAGTGCCTCAGAGATGTTTGCCAAGAGTAGAACTGACGGTTTCCACACCATCATTCGAAAAAAGACAGTATCTCTGATGAGCAGAGTATGGAGCAGTCACAACAGCATTCTTAAAACAGTGGCAGTGAATTGACTTGCCCCTTGGTACGATTTGTTCAGAGAGTCATCTCAGATCATGGTTTCATGAGGGGATGATTCCTGGACAAATTAATTCATTAGTTTTTTAGTTAGATTTAGATTTTGAATTTATAATTACTTGCCATTATTATTGTTATTATAAATTAGTTATTTGGCAATCTATTTTTACTAACCTAGCTTAAATCAATTTACTAACACAATGGACTATTTATTGTCTGAGAAATAAATGATTTGATTTGATTGATAGATCGCTTCCATAAAATGCCACCTAGAACTGAGACCGTTCTGGCTCAAAACAGTGAAGAAAATTGTTTTTACGTAACTGGTTACAAATCAGTTAGTTACCAAAGTGGCTGAAGGGGTTCTTGGTGGCATTTTATGGGAGCTGGCTTTATCCACAGACTTCCTGTGACCTTTAGAATGTCAAAGTCAAAGTCAAAGTCAAAAAGAACTTTATTCATTGAAATCACAAGGATCATTTTGAATCGTCTTATATAAAATTAAATTACTCCTGTTCCAACGCGACCAAGCCTAGAAGAATCAGGCAACAAACTCGGCTTGGCTTACATAAATGGTCCGTTTTACCACTAGGTGAGAAGCGCCTGTGTAGTGCCTCGGAGCAAGGAGTTCATGATACATAGTAAATGAGAACTTAAAAACCTTAGGAAGGTAGTCAAAAGTAAATAAACATCAGCAAAAATATGCAAAACAGCACACGCTACGCTTGTTATACTTATAAATAATAATCTAATACAAACATGTAAATAGGTAAGTACAGATATTGCAAATTTCCATTTTAGCAGTCGAGGGGCAGAGCGACATCAGGCCACGCGGCTTTATCATTAATATAGTCATCAAGAGTGAATGTCATGAAGAATGTCATCGGTCGATAGATTAGGGGGTCAGGGGGGCCAATAGTTATTGGTTCCACGTAGAACTAATATTATAAGCATCTAGGTCAATACAAAAAGAAGAAAAAAAAAAAAATGTTTATAGCAAAAATAACGTCTTATTCCTAATTTTATTAGAAAAGCAATTATTCTCCGATCGCTTGTCGTGATAACGTCAATAGCTAACGACTTGGCTTCTCGTTATGTCACCGTTATCGTTACAACGAGATTAACGATGTAGATACTGTTATAGCGTTTGAAATAACGAAAAAGAACAAATCGCCAAAATAGATAAAAGGTTCTGATTATAATAAATATCATATTTATTTCTAATGGGCGCTTTTATAATTTTTAACGCGGCGATATTATCGTAGACGTCCACGATACGACGATAACACAGGGACTATGTAGAGAGCTATGCTAGGAGTTTCACTACTTGATATTATACGAAATGAGGAAATCCGTGTAAGAACCTAGGTCACCGACATAGCTCTCAGAAGTTGAAGTGGCAATGGGCAGGTCATAGCTCGAAGAACTGATAACCGTTGGGGAATAAAGGTTCTCGAGTGGCGACCACAAACCGGACGATGCGGTAGAGGAAGGCCATCTACTCAATGGACTAAAGATATTATGAACGTAGAAGGAAGTCAGTGGATGGAGGCGGCTCATGACCATTCGTCGTGGCATTCTAAGGGGAAGGCCTATGTCCAGCAGTGGACTTCTACAGGCTGATGATGATGATGAATAGCATGCAACAATATTTTTCTTTCATGTCAATGATCAATCATGATGCAATGATGCATGATGCAAATGATGCAATGATCAATCATGCAAGTGTTCACATTTTCATTGGTCTATCATTGAAAACCTGCAATTGGCTTTCTGAGGCCCAATTCTCTAAATTATGTTAAAACTACACTGAAAGTTAACCGAATCGAGACTGAATTGTAAATTGACAGAAAGTTGGTATTCTGCTCCCTCATTAATAACAATTTAGTCCACTTTCAATTCACGGTGACTACCATTAGAGTTGGATAGTTATATATATAATTGGAAAGAGTAAAGAGAGACTCAATCTACTTATGCCAAAATTAACGAAAAAAACTTTGAATCGTTCATGTTTCGGTCACATTTCGATATAATCACATTACAGTGTTGTATTTTATGTCAGGAGAATACCATTTCTGACATTTAAGACATCGACACAAGATCAAAACATGATCCGAACTCTATTTTAACTATTTTTTAGTTAGAGAATTGGGCCTCTGATGCTGTTGTTAGTTATTTAAGTAAACTAATTTTAGCTTAATTATCACTAGAAACGGGATATTTACCATGATTTTTGAGGTTTTTTGATTTTCGGGAATCAATAAAACTCAAAAATCATGGTAAATATCCCGTTTCTAGTGATAATTTCGGTTATTAACCATGATAGTTTCAAAACTAATTTTAGCTGTTGGTTCCTTATAATAAGTTAGTAAATAATTCAGTCGAAAAGTTGACGAGGTGTACGTGGGAACTTTAAATCATAATACACAATCTAAGCACTTTGTATAATGTATTTTAAAGTGTTAGGTACCATGTTACCTATCTACATTCAATTTTAATGATTTTAAAGGGCATTGCCCATTTTGTATATCATCTGGCTCCCAAAAAGGTTTTAACTGCAATGAAACATTTTTGCTTATGTTTCACACTGGACTTTAAAAACTAGAGAACTCAGAGATCTCGCACAAGAGATAGTTTCCCAAAAACGGTCTACACTTCCATATCACTACGCCATTCGCCAGACCGAGCGGTACGTAAATCATAACTTTGCAGATTAAAGCCTCGTTTGTGACATCGAGTAGAGGCACTGCCTTAATTTATTTATTTTCAGATAGTAAATTGGCTAAAGGGGAATCTTCCCTTTCCTCTTTTACAAAAAGAGACGTCGCGTCATCTTCTTGTATATATATTTTTTTTATTTCATTTAATATTTATCGTGTAATTTGTGACGTGTGGAACAGGAGTAACTTTAGTTTATAAGACGATTCAAAAGGATCCTTGTAATTTCAATTAATAAAATTATTTTTGACTTTGACTTTGACTTTGACTTTGACTTTGACTTTGACTTTTGACATTGACTTAATGGTGGCATTTGCAACCGTTGTAGCTAATTTTAAAAATGATATAGAAAGTGTATTACGTGACTTTTGAAAGGGGTGGCAATTATCTACGAAACTTTTAGTAAAACTGCTACCGCTTTACTTAAACATGTCTCGACTGAAACTTTGACGACTTGGAAAGCGTGTAACGTTGCAAATGGCAAATTAATCTCAAATTACCTACTTGAAACTGATAAGTGCTAAAGACGTACAACGCCGGCTAGAGATTTTCCAGTGAAGTAATGCCTAAACTTTTGTTTTAATCCGACTGCACCAAGTATCTTCTTGGTAATGGTTTCTAGTCTGGTCTGTGTTTATAAGTCTATGTAGATATATGTAAATTTCTTCCTTTGTTACGCTTTAGAGCTAAAAAGGGGTAGTATGGTTTTTGTACTGGCAATTAATTGAAAAACAAAATGGCGGCAAGGTAGGGATGGCCCTAACTAACATTGGCTGCCAGAGCTGTAAGATATCTCATTGGAAAGGGATTTATAAGTTGATAATTTCTTATTATTACATTAATTAAATGGGATGTGGAAGAAAAATATTACTATATTAAACCGGCCAACAAATTACAGTAGCAAATGGCAATGGGAAACGCAACAATGAAAATGAAAGAAAAAGAAAGAATATATATTTATTTGTATACCGGAGTTACATAAAAAAAAAACTTAGACTAAAAGAAAACAGACCCGAAGGTACGAAGTGTAATAACTCCAGCAACAAAATGGCTCTGCCTCAGCATGAGTTGGTTGACAAGCAAGCTAGCAACCAACAAAGGTCTTCCGTCAGAGCCACTTGTTCACGCTACGAGTATCATAATTGGTAGCCTTCAGCGCAGTCCAAATCTTTTGTAATTTGGAAGGAGGAATATTTAGGTCTAGAAGTTTCCCCTATTCAAGTTTCATAAGATTTAAATAGGGCTAAGCCTCAAAAAAAAAAAAATGATCTAATCTAAATGATCTTCTATTGTTTCATTCCCCATCGCACTGTAATTGGGGGGCTGGTCTGCTGCGCCAATTTTTCTAACAAAACATGTTATATGTTTGTAAACACACAAAAATATGACGCACCAGACACGGCTATGCTTTTGATCTTTGGTTTCAAAACTCTAACTTCATAACTTAAGGTAACGGATGTATAAAGTACAGGATTAAGTGAAAATCCGATACAGATTACACCCAAGTCGTTAACAGTAAGTGTATAAATTACAAGAGTTTAGCAATATTCATTAATATTCTGACACCGACTCCAACTTAAATATAGCTTTGTTTTATGTAACTTGAGCAAATTGAAATTGAGTCTTCTAATTAATATTGTTAGTTTGGAAGTTGGAAAGGAAGAGCAAAATGTATTACATTGTCAAAAAAATTCTAGATAAAATAAATAAATTCGTGATATTTTCAGGTAATAGAATGAAAGTAATGTATAGCAACCATCCGTAGAAGAACCAAGGTCACCGACATAGCTCTCTGAATTAGGAAGTTGAAGTGGCAATGGGCAGGTATATATGGCAATGTATATATATAGCTCGCTGAACCAGGCCACCGTCAAGGTCGCGCGTTATTTACCTACATCCAAAGTTTTTCCCCGGGGCACAGGGGCGCACGCGCCTGAGCGCTCGCACAACAAGTTTCCCGCGCAAATACCTATGACTTCGCGTGCATATTGTGCTGTAAATGGATGCAGTAGTCAAAAGACAAACAGAGACATATCATTTTATTTTTTAAATTGCCAATGGACGATGAAATGCAAGTTATTTGATTGCTGTACATTACTTATTGCCTGTAGGTGCATATCGAAGAAATGCCTTTTATAGGTGTGATTTCATGTACATTTAGCATAGATTGCAATGATCTAGGTTGGAGATACCTAAATAATTACTTGAATTCTCTACCTACTTACGTGCATAATTTTATTTGACTTCGGAATCGCTCTAAATTACTTATATAAGGACCTAAATACTTACCTACTTTATTTCTCCATAATAACAATATTGATAATAACAAACGGTAAGTACTTAAGTAATTCGTAGGTACAAGTCGACAACCCTTACGAGTTGCATCACTCCGCGCCAGACAGCGACAGAGTTACGCGTTAGGAGAGAGCCGCAATGTTTAGGTGAATATTGCGTTAGGTACAAAGCGCTTGTGCGAGCTGAATTGCACTTTGTTGCGTCCTAGCAAGAGTCGCTATTTAAATAAAAAAAATCGCGAAGTGAGTCTTCTGTACTTGTACTAATATTTATTCTGTGGCTGAACTGACAACCGTTGGGGAATAAAGGTTCTCGAGTGGCGACCACAAACCGGACGACACGGTAGAGGAAGGCCCTCTACTCGATGGACTAAAGACAATATTATAAACGTCGCAGGAAGTCGGTGGATGGAGGTGGCTCAAAACCGTTTGTCGTGACATTCTGAGGGGGAGGCCTATGTCCAGCAATGGACTTCTACAGGCTGATAATGATAATAATGATAAAAATTCTGGATGATAAAAAGAAATTGTAAAAACAATAATCTTTGATACTGTCATTCTAATCGATCCATGACCTGTACATTGTATGCAAATTTTGGAGGCCAAGGTATATCATGCACTTACTATGCTAAGTTAACTCACTGCTATAATATCACTGTGTTCAACCTTGGACATAGTACCTATTGAATCTTTAAAAGGAATTTTAAAGTATAAAGTTTTAAAATTAAGTTGTTACACAAATAAGGGCAGTGAAGGGAATAAGGAATCGAGAACAAGAATCGTAAAAAGTGAACGATATTGTTTTTATTCACTTGTTGTCATTGTTGACAACTTGTATGACTTAATTTTTTAAAAGACACTGCCTATTATTATTGAAACTTGCCTTGGACAATCTTGAAGTACATAAATAACTATAATATGCATGTATATTTACAAATTATGTCATATATTACAAATAACGTCATGAATTAAAATTATGCCATAAATTACAAATTATGTCATAAATTATAAATTATGTCATAAATTACAAATTATGTCATAAATTACAAATTATGTCATGAATTTGACGGTTTTGACATGGAGGTTTTGACGACCTCGTGGCGCGGCGAGCGAGTAGCTAGTTGAGACACAAGAGTAGTGAGTTCGGTTCCCGCTGCGGGACAAATGTTTACATGATTTGCAAATATTTGATCAGATGGTGTTTAGTACCAGGGTACTCTTAGTTCGTGATACCCACGACACAGGGAATCCTAGTCTGGGATCAACTATGTATGCGACTGTTGGGTGTTATTACATTAATTATGACATGAATTAAAAAAAAAAAATTATGTCATAATACATACTGGCATAATTTGTAAGTAATTACATAAATAATTAAATATTGGTTTAATTTATTATTTTACCTACAATGTTACAGTTTTACGTTACGGATTCATTTCTCGCAATTTTTATTTCGCAGATCTAGGTTTTTGTTAGTATAACTTCTTGTGAAAGAGTTCGTCCGGGGAAGTACTACCACCGTACCTATTTCTGCCGCCAAGCAGTAGTGTTCGCATTGCTGTGTTTCGGTTTGAAGGGTACGGGTGCCGTTGAAATTACAGGCACATGAGACTTTTCATCTTTAATGTCTCAAGGTCGGCAGCGCGCGTGTGATGCCTCTGGTGTTACAGGCGTTCATAGGCAATTACATTATCATCATCATACGGGTTCATACGGAAAATGCTTTCCATCTGGTGGGCCGTAAGCTTGCCTGCTTGCCAAGTAGAATAAAAAAAAAAAAATTGGGACAGCGTGATCAATATATCTATAAAAATAAACAACCTCCTTTCATTAGTCACAACAAATAATAATGGGTACTAACGTTCGGTAGAGGCGAGCCTACAATCAACTGTTACCATATATGTAGAGCTGTCAATGTAGAGCCGTGCAGACATACCAATATTAGGCAATGACGTGGCATGACTGTCTTACTTGCAGTTTCTGCCCTCGTTTGAAGAGATTAGGGCAGAAACACGAATGAGAGGCAATCGTACGAACTTGTAGTTAAATCCTCAAATAAAGATCATACCATCATCATCATCAACGTCCACTGTTGGACGAGGTCTCTCCCAAAGAATGCAATGCCATAATCACCACGCTTAGCAGGCGGATTGGTGATCGAAGTATTGGTTTTGAGTATTCAGGTTTAGGATGTTGATTTAAATGTAGGTAATTTGTTTCTAATTTATCAGTTTAAAATGTGGCCATCAAATTCATATTATTATATTTTTAAACTGTAGAGGCAACATGGGCGTACATGTGCCGTGGTATGTCCAGCCTTAGAGGCTCTATCTCCTCCCGTGGATGTCGTAAAAGTAGATTAAGGAATTACACCAGGGGGTGGGCAGTAGCATCCACCTGAGTATGCAAACCCAATACTGCGATCACATCCGCATGCCAAGCTTAGTAATTATGACAAATCTCCCCATTGCATACTATGAGGGAGGCCTTGTCCAACAGTGGACTTCTAACGGCTGATGAAGAAGATGAAGAAGATGAAGAAGATGAAGAAGAAGAAGAAGAAGAAGATTATTACAAGAGGCAACATTATTACAATAGAAGACGCCTCAATTACTAGCTACCAAATTATTCCTGATAACCGTTGAGGAATAAAGGTTCTCGAGTGGCGATCACAAACCGGACGACGGTGTACAGAAAACCTTCACTCGATGGACTAAAGATATTATAAACGTCACAGGAAGCCGGTGGATGGAGTCGGCTCAAGACTGTTCGTCGTGGCATTCTAAGGGGGAGGCCTATGTCCAGTAGTGGACTGCTATAGGCTGATGATGATGATGAAAGTATTCCTGCTAACCAGCATCCAATCCAGCCGATACCTCTACAGAAACTTGAAAATGAGAACTGACAGTCTGTTCAGTGCTCTAGTCTGACAGCTGACAGCTTGTGCAAGTCTTCAAGCTTCGGATAGAATATTTAGAGACGGATTTGCAATTTTGCAATGCTAATAGCACCGGTTCGAGAGCTGGCAACTTTGCGGGCAAAGTGGTAGAATGTGGTTACACCTGCCACGGTTTAAAATTTTCCCATAATAAGAAATTATTAACTCGAAAGTTTTTGCATACGAAATTATTTTGTGCGGATTTGGACCTTGAAGAACGGAGCAAATTAGTTTGCGATCGGTTTTCTTTTTCGCGCTTATAAAAAGTAACTTATTCGGTTACTTAAATAATAATTGTAATTGTAATTGGCCTTCGGCATAATAACATGTCCTTGGCATGTTATTTTCATATAATATATAATTTTTATCGTTTTGTTGCAGCTGTAGGTAAGTATTCCTAAAATTGATAAAATAAAATAAATAAATAAATAAAATGAATAAAAAAGGCAAATCTATGAACCTAAAGTCGAATGCCGTGGTGTGTCCGGCATAAAAATAAACTAACAGATTACACGAGGGGATGGGCAGCAGCATCCACCTGAGTAACACAGACAGTAACACAGTGAATGACTAAAACTGCGATCACCAATCCAAGTCAAGAGTGGTGATTATAGCAAATACCCCCCTATGTATTCTATCCATTGCGGTCTATCTATTCTATATATTTTTATCTATTTCTATCTATTGTTGGCCTCGTCCAACAGCTGACGCTTAACGGCTGATGACGACTATAGTTTTATAATTTAAATGAAAAGATAACGAGACATTTGTCTCAAGAACATCAAGGTTGAATTTCACCAGGTCCATTAAAATCTTCATTTCCGTGGACTTTTTTATTTCTAAAAAAATATTTAACTTTTTTAAAGTTTTCGATAATGTATGTATTCCTGCTTAATATCTAGCAGATATCTTAAAAAACTAAAGAGATATACAAGATATAAAAAATTCGTGCCACGGCGATGAAACATGCGTGCACGGCAATGAAACAAGCGGCCACGGCAATGAAAGAACTGTGCCACGGGAAATACACGAGTCAATCCACGAAAATGATAATCCATATTAAACATAATATTTAATACAGAATGTTTTTTTGAATGGGTCTTTGGAACCATTTACTCATTTTGTATGAAAACGATTTTGGCATAGTTATTTTTTTTAGTCAAGCGTGAGTTCTCCATAGAAATGAGTTGTTTTGATGAACATTTTTTTAATGCGTATCGACTCAATTTCATGTAAGGATTGTTTTATTGTACCGGAAGAAAAAAATCTGAGCATTAGAAGTTAGTCAAATTTAATAAAATGTTTTCTCATACAAATTGTAAGCAATCTGGTACTTACGTTAATAAAAATATCGCAATTAATTTTCAAAATGGCCTCCCTCTATTCATTTATGTATATACATTTATGTATATATCGTCTGCAATACCGCAGGATCATTTATTTCAGAAACAATGGTAATTATAAGATTTTTAAACTAAGGATTATGCACATGCTGGTGTAAATTGAGTAGGCGATTACGATCAATGGGCAACCTGACCACTTACCGCCAGGTCGACGACCTAACACATGACAGGTGACTTGTTTTGCATACGTCAAGTATGAGTCATTACATTCTACGCCATCAACTTGTATACAACCTTATTATTATGTACAAAAGGTTTAAAATGTAGTAGGATTGATAACATATTAGATTACGGAATTCGATGACAATGTTTTGGGTGCGTTTGTTGCATAGCAATTATGTCAGATATGTATTTAAAAAAAGTTTTGTTGAATTTATAAAAAAAAATTAGTATGCGTTAATTGAATTTTGTATTAGTCGTGACATAAGTCAACCTATAAATTTGTGACAGAATTACTTATTTATTACATACAATTTAATAATAATAAAAAAAATTATAAGTTTATAAAATTCTCGTTATGAAAAATGTAAGTAGACAGATAGAAAATACTTTTTTGCACACCATAAACCTAACAATTCAACAGTTACAAAAAAAAATAATAAGATAACAAATGGCAGTATTATCACTAAGTAGCGATCTCTACCAGACATCCTTTGGATGGAAACAATCATCTATACCTAGTTGCCTAATGTTAATATACAATACATAAAATATAGCTACTTTAATATATAATATATTGAAATTAATAAATATGTAGGAACCAAATGATAATTAGCGACAATTGGACAGATAATGTTCCTTGCTCATTGAGGATTGAAAATATTTAATAATAATAATAAAGAGATTTTAAATAAATGAATGTCATAATAATAATAATAATAACTGGTACTGTGCAGTTTAGTGCGGCAGCGGAAGGGTTAAAATTAAATGCAGGCAACTAAAATGTTCGCACGTCACAATAGTGCAATAGTCAATAGTGAGTCAGTGCGGAAAGAAAAAGTCAGTGTAGATTTAAGCACTGCAGTGCTTTATTACCGTTTTTGTATTGTTGACAACACTGTCTCGTCATTATAGGTCGACGTTATGATCTTGGTACTTGTAATAAAAATTTAAAAGATTAAATATAAATCTTTGAAGGCTGGGTGTTGTTGCCATGATATGATCTGCAAATATTTGTTCCGGGTCTGTGTGTTATGGTACCATGGTACTCGTAGTTCCCGATACCCACGACACAGGAAATCCTAGTGTGGGATCAAGACTACGTTTGTGACTGTTGGGTGTTATGTTATGTAATAACCCAAAATCAATTCGTTTTTCACTACATCTATTCATTTTTCGCACAGACTCTACAGTCTAGCTTTAGTCATTATTCTGAGCTACAGTCTAGCTTTAGTCATTATTCTGAGCTACAGTCTAGCTTTAGTCATTATTCTGAGCTACAGTCTATCTTTAGTCATTATTCTGAGCTACAGTCTAGCTTTAGTCATTATTCTGAGCTACAGTCTAGCTTTAGTCATTATTCTGAGCTACAGTCTAGCTTTAGTCATTATTCTGAGCTAGTCTAGTTTTAGTAATTATTCTGAGCTACAGTCTAGCTTAAGTCATTATTCTGAGCTACAGTCTAGCTTTAGTCATTATTCTGAGCTACAGTCTAGCTTTAGTCATTATTCTGAGCTACAGTTAATTAAATGTTGCTTGATTAGAATGACAGCTGACGATTTTTGACGCTATATCTTTGTAATAGCGTGGATTATCACAAAACAATAAACATATTTTTCCATACTATCATAACAAGGTAACGTCAACATGCACTAAATTTTAGGGATGTGATGTCGATAAACGTAAATCGGTCGATCGTTTTTGTTAATTTGTCTTAATTGATATTCTGTATCGTTATTGAACATATCGTTTTATAGACACAATGCCAAAATGAACAAAAAATACTGCATTGAACAGTGAATATCTCGTAAATTTGTGGTTTGCTCAGATGGTTTATAAAAACTCGAAAACAATAATAGGTTGTAGTTAACTACACGATTTTTGAAAATATTATTCGTACAAAACACTTCCTACGCATAAACAGACATAAATCTCGATTTGATCCGAATAAAATTGTCCCAGCACTATTCGAGGCTTTTGATATAATTTCATTCTAATCAAGCTACATTTAATAGACTATGATAAAATTGTTACAAAAAAACTTCCAAATAAATTGTTTACGTACCTCTTATAATGGGGTTGATGGAAACATCACACGACTACACAGTTTGATTCCGAAACAGGATCTGAGTAATTGTGCTAATGATTCATTTAATTGATAAATTAATGTAGCAGAAATAATTGATAAAATATTGTGTTAGCACTTTCCGCCCACGGTTGCAATAACTATGATAGTGGAATTTTTAATACACTTTGATTTTGCAATCTATGTAGGTTTTATTTGATAAACAAACGTTGGCGGTACGAAATAGCAAAAAGGTTGTGTATAATTTCACCTATACAAAATGTTGTATAAGGCCCAGTTTCACCAACCAATACTTTTTTTAACCGACTTCCCAAAAAAAGAGGAGGTTCTCAATTCGGTTGTATTTTTTTTTTTTTTTTTTAATGTTTGTTTCCGCATATCTCCGGCGTTTATGAACCGATTTGGAAAATTATTTTTTTATTTGAATAGATATACTTCCAGATTGGTCTAATTTTTTTCAGAATCCAGTTCTGATGATGGAATCCATGAGGAATTGAGGGAACTCCTCAAATATTGTAGGCATACATATGGCGATTTTGATATTTTCAGCAACAAACCAAGCATTTGCATTCAGAAAATATCATAACCCTTTCACCGCTATGGTTCTTTCATAATTTTTTTTTCATCCAGATAGTTAGTCGAATACTATGGCGGAAGTCGGTTTTTTAAATGAAAAGTTATTTTCAATAATAACTTAACTGTCTTGTGGCCCACCTGAAACCGCTTCAGTAGTTTTTGCGTAATAAATATACATCAAAACTTTCGCATAACCTATAATATCCGCTTGTAGAAGGCTGTCCACTGCTAAACTTAGCCCAAATAATGCCACGACAAAAAGTCTTGGTCCGCCTCCATCCACCAACTTCCTGCGATCGTTATAATGTCCTTAGTCCATCCAAGGTCCTTCCATTACTACGTCGTCGTCCGGTTTGTGGTCGTCACTCGAGAACCTTTATTCACCAACGATTGTTAGTTTTGCAAGCTATGTGGCCTGCCCATTGCCACTTTAACTTGCTCATTCTGAGGGCTATGTCGGTGATCTTGGTTCTTTTACGAATTTCCTCATTTCAGACTATCTCATTTCTAGTAAGTATTAGTAGGATAGAATTGGCAATAGGATTCCATGCTACATATGTGTCACAAAGTAACTAAAGGCAGCGCGCGTGTATGTGTGCTGAGGGCCTATTACGAGTTTTGCATTGCAACATCGCTTTGCGAGTCGTGAGTGTTCAACGTAACTTACGCAGTAACTATTTATGAGTCTGTGCTGTTTCTATCGACTGCGCGGCACAGAATGATGAATAGTTACTATGTAACTTGCAAGTCAAGTTGAATACTCACTACTCGCAAAGTGATTGTTGCAATGCAAAACTCGTAATAGGCCCTCAGTACGACTGTATGCAAAAGAAAAATATGGCACAGACAAGTTTTATAGCTCTCTGTCAATTCGGCGCGTGTCCTCTAGTGCCATAGAGTTTATTTCTTTTTCTGACGTTCGCCTAGTTAGATTCTGCTGTCGGATCCTATTGTTCGGTTGAAAAAACGAACATTATACAGGGTGGCCAGAAGTATAATGTCCCGGAAAGAGTTTATTCAACACACATAACATGTTTGTTTTGTTTAGATATTTGGGAATTCGCTGTACAGAAAAAACTTTCTACAAAACTAACTAGCGGACATCCTTAACCAGAGTCAATTTTATTTTATTTTTTGTACTAACTAATACAGTTTTTTGTTGATTTTTGTAATCAATTGTTGAGTGCTTCTTGTTTCAACCCAATGACGTTCAACCCATTTAGGTATTTATATCGACTCAACCCATTCCATTAAATTGTTATGTCAATGCAGGTTCATCCCTTCTGATTAGTATGATAAGTAGAAGTTTAAATTCAAGATAACAAAGAGCTAATTTTTGGTGTGTATTTTTACCCCCTTATTCATAATCATTTTAAAACTTATTTTAGTTAAAATATGTTTTGTCTTGTTTTGACGTATGACATTTTACATCAGAGAGAAGAAGACAAAAGCTATTTTAACTAAAATTAGTTTAAAAATGATTATGAATACGGCCCTTAGAATTTCCAATTCTTATACTAGTCGTAGGACACATTTTCTGTAACCTCTTCAATAACGAAAAATTATGACATTAGTTTTTCAATTGTTACATGACGAATTAGCTAACTATATGGTCCCTAAATGGCGGAAATGAGACAACAAAAAACGGATATGTTAGAAATGAAGGAAGACATAAAAAACACTATCAATAATAACGTCAACGAGAAGTTCAAATCTCTAGAATTAAAAAACGAGTTCCTCGAGCAACAAATAGAAAAACAAAAAATATCGATTGATAATTTTGAGAGATTTATGAGACGGAAAAATCTGTTGATATTTGGAGTGGAAGAGCACGAAAAAAGCTACCAAGACCTCGAAAAAATGGTGTTAGACCTGATAAATAACAAAATTAATGTCAGATGTGAGTCCAACAGCATTGAATCCGTAAGACGAATGGGGCAAAAAGGCGAAAAAGTACGACCTATCGTAATAACTTTGGTGACAATGGGCTTAAAAATAAAAATTAAAAAAAATAAGAAAAACCTTGTAAATACACATTATTATATAAAAGAAGACTTTCCCCTTGAAGTACGCAATAAACGCAAAGAACTACAAATACAATTACAGAAGGAAAGAGAGCAAGGCAAAACAGCTATAATAAAATACGACAAGCTGATTATATTAGGCAACAGAAGCCAGCATGCAGAAACGAAAAACACTAACAATTATAAAAGGAACTTATCTGAATCACCAGAAACAGCAGAAAGCCCAACCAACACGGGCATGCAAAATAAAAAACAACCCCTGAAAATAAATAAGACAAACAGCATGAAAAATTTTGTCATCAAAAAACCATCGTTTGTTTACCCCGAAAGCAGCACATCGCAAGCACACGGTTCTCGCCGTGACACAGAATAGCAATTAATACCGGCCCCTCTCGATCTCGATCTCCCAATACGGTTTGTCACCGCGGGAGTTAACGACAACAACCCTCCAATATGCCAGAAACTCTACGTGTGTACATATAATGTAAAATCTCTACTGTCACCACAGCGTATGATTTTACTAAAACATGCCCTTACCAATGTTAAATACGACATTGTAGGATTAGCGGAAGTAAGAAGAAGTGGAAACAATATTACAGAAGATGAAAGTCACATATTCTGCTATACAGGCGTAACAAAAGGACACCGGGGAGTGGGATTTTTAATTAAAAATAAGTACAAACATAATATAGAAAATTACACAGGAATATCAGACCGAGTCTGTTTACTTAACCTTAGATTTGGAAAAACTGAAATTTCATTAATACAAGTCTACGCCCCTACTCTTGAAGCGCCAGAAGCAGAAGTCAATGTTTTCTACGACCAAATTAGAAATGCACAAAATCTAGCATACGGAAAAGTAATTATGATGGGTGACCTAAATTCAAAGATTGGACAGCGAAAACCCGAGGAAGACCTAGTTGTAGGATCATGTTGCTACGGAAAAAGGAACCACAGAGGCGAAAGACTATTACAGTATGCACTAGAAAACAAACTCACTATAATAAATACAATATTCAAGAAAAACATTAAAACTCTTTGGACATGGATCACACCCGACGGACAGTACAAAAACCAAATTGATTTTATTTTGAGCAACCAACCAAAACTCTTCACCAACATAGAAGTAATTAACAGTAGCACATTCCCAAGCGACCACAGGCTAGTAAGAGGAACAATGACTTTAGACAAACAAAAGAAAAGTAGAGCAACTTTTAAGAGAGCTAAAGATATATTAACCTGCGAAGAAAATCAAAAAATATACATAGATGCGTTAAATGCGAACGTAGAGCAAATATGTTGGGAAGATCAAGATGATATAGAGTCTTATTATAGCAAGATAGAAACAACAATACACCAAAGTTTGAACACTCTTACTTCTGGAAAAACGAAAAGAGATATAATATCAGACAAAACTAAGGATTTAATTAAATTACGGAGTGAACTGCAACACAAGCCTACAAGAAACAAGGATGAGAAAAAAGAACTAACAAACCTTTACAAAATCACGAACAAGCTATTAAAGAAAGACTATGAAAACTACAGATTACAAATTATAGAAAAAAATTTACTACGAAATGGCAGTCAAAAGAAAGCGTACAAACAATTAAATAAAGAGAAAACATGGATACCTACACTGAAAACACGAAAAGACACAGCAAATAAAGGAAAAACACAAACGCGTAGAGACATAGTCAATATTGCTACAGATTTCTATAGGAAACTCTATGACATAAAATACGATGCGAATATACCTAACATTTCAGAAACTTTCGAAGAGACTATTAACAATACAAACCCAGAAAACTTCACCGAAATAGAAATAATTAAAAATATAGAGAAATTGAAAAACGAAAAAAGTCCTGGTCCAGATAATATACCTAACGAAGCTCTGAAGCTGGGCAAATTCGTCTTATCCTTGCCTTTTAAACAACTATTTAACAGAATACTCACAGAGAGAAAAGTACCCAAAAGATGGACCGACTCTAGAATTATTCTCTTGTACAAAAAAGGCGATCCTACTGACGTCGGCAACTACCGACCGATAAGCTTGTTACCTGTGATATACAAGCTTTTCGCATCCTGCCTGGATAAGCGAATATGTGAAAAAATAGAGGAACACCAACCGGTAGAGCAAGCCGGCTTTCGCAAAGGTTTCTGTACTATAGATCATATTTACACACTCGATCTGATTATAGAAAAATATGTAGAGTTCAGACAGCCGTTATATATCGCATTCATAGACTATGAAAAGGCATTTGACTCAATCGCTCATAACTCTATCTGGGAAGCTATGACGAACCAAAATATACCACGGACATATATCGACATTCTCAGAAATATTTATAAGCAAAGCACGAGCCGAGTAAAGTTAGATCGTACGGGACCAGAAATTAAAATTCGTAGAGGAGTAAAACAAGGAGATCCAGTTTCTCCTAAGCTTTTCACCGCAACTCTACAAGACATAATGAAAGACCTACCCTGGGACAAAACAGGAATCAATGTCAATGGCTTCTACCTTAGTAATCTTCGTTTTGCTGATGACATTGTAATTTTTTCCGAATCACATCAACAACTCGAGACCATGCTAAATGAACTCTGCCATGCCAGCGCCAGAGTAGGCCTGAAATTAAACACTTCAAAAACTAAAGTAGCTACTAATAGCATTAAAGACCCGATCAAAATAAATGAAACATTTTTAGAATATGTAGATACCTATACTTATCTTGGAAAACAAATATCCTTTAAAGGTTCGAGAAACCTAGATGAAATTGACAGACGCATCGCTATAACTTGGAATAAGTTCTGGGCACATAAAGAAGTACTAAAAGCAGATCTACCAATTCATCTAAAAAAGAAGGTCATGGATGCTTGTATACTGCCCTGCCTAACATACGCCAGCCAAACATGGACGTTTAACAAAAAAATCAGGAGTAAAATACTTACTTGCCAGCGCGCCATGGAGAGAAGTATTCTAAACGTGAAACTTAAAGATAAGATAAAAAATACCGTAATTCGTGGAAAAACTAAGTTAATAGACGCTCTTCAACATTCACAAAAGCTAAAGTGGAAATGGGCGGGCCACGCAGCACGATCCAAAGGCTCTAAATGGACGAAACGAACAACAACGTGGGCAGGGCCAAACGGCACGCGAAAGCAAGGACGACCACAAGAGAGATGGGCAGATGAAATCCTGAAAACAGCAGGTAAAAGATGGGTCAAGATGGCTCAAAATCGACAAGAATGGCAAAAAATGGAGGAGGCCTTTACCCAAAGAGGGGTCCTTAATTAAGTTTAAATAATATAATGTATGTTTTTAGCGTGTTATCTATTTTGATTAAGGAATAAATAGGCTTTATTATTATTATTATTATTATGGTCCCTAAGTTACAATGCGCGCTACTGAGTTATTACTGATAGATCCGGTTGTTATGATCCGTTGTACTAATATAACTAAATAGGCATACGGATGCCTATTTAGTTACTGATAGATCCGCCCCGTATTCTTTATCTCGCGACAGGCGTAAGTTATGCTATCAGGGCTGTCAAACATCGATTTTCTCATACAAAAGTTACCGTTTGACAGCCTTGATTGCACAATTTACGCCTGTTGCAAACCCTGTCGCGAGATAGAGAATAGCCCTGCTGGTGACCAACCTCCCAACAGGTTAGCTTTTATTCATAGCATTAGGTAACATAACATAACATACCCAATAGTCATATCAGTCATGATCCCACACTAGGATTCCCTGTGTCCTGGGTATCAGGAACAACGAGTACTATGGTACCATAACACCCAGACCCGGAACAAATATTTGCAGATCATACAAATATTTGTCCCGCAGCGGGAATCGAACCCGCAACCTCTCGCATCTCAGCCGGCTACTCGCCCGCCGCGCCACAGAGGCCGGCATAGTATATAACTTAGATAACATAGGTATAACTGGTGGCATAGGAATAAAATTTATTCTACGATACCCTGTATATTGGGTTTTTACGTTTCAAGTACGGTTCGTCGCTTTTGAACGGTTTGCCGGAATATTTTGAGCGGGAGGTTTTCGCCGACATGTTGGATCTATTTCCAAGACTATCATGACAGATGTTTTTTTTTTTTTAAATAGCAGTGGACGTTTATTCGGCAAATGATGATGATGATTACGCCCATCCTTCAATATGTTGTGGCTGTGACACAAGTTTATAGTTTCCAAACTAACTAAAATTTTAAGCAAATCCTTGTGGTGTATATTTTTTGTACTTTTGTCACTTTTACGGGTGGAGCCACGTGCAAAGCTAGTCTTTTAATAAAATAACAATGAATAAAGAACAAGTTCATTCAACCTTTTTTGTTATTGCGTCAGAAATCTTAAGTTTTTGCGTCGCTCTTGAATAAAAAATCGAGGCTTTACTAGCTCTTTGAAGACCTATTGTATGAAAATCTAATTTATTATTTCGTATTTACCCAATTCACAGTGGAAACATAAGTGAAGGAGAGTATTATTCCTTTATTTGTACCTATTACCTTTGTTCTTACGTTTCAGGGTCAAGAACAAAGAATAATAGTTGTTCAATACAGTGTACAGTCGGCTATAAAACCTTGCATTGCATTTGCACTTCAAGGACTGTCAGTCAGAGCTTCATTTTCACTTGCATGATTCGAAATTTGAATACCCAAAATTGCTGATCTTGTTGCAATTTTCATTGTATTTTTAAGAAAATTCTTCTAGATGAGTTACTGGTACTGCTATTTTGTGTCACTGGTTCTTTCTTGTTCACCCTGCATTACCAGAGACATTTTCAGAGACCAGAATGAGGTATGGTGGCCCTGTGCATAACATGAGCGAGGTTCCTTGATCGATGTTTTCTTTGCTTTTCCATTATGAACGGCCAAAGATCAGGTAAAAATTGTGCAAAAAAGCTGATTTTCGAAGGCTGTTATAGAATTTAGATTTCAAAATTGAAAATTTTGATTAGTTTATAAACCTAGATAATAGTCAACATACATAAGTTACATGACATAATATAACACCCAACAGTCACACACTAGGATTCCCTATGTCGTGGTTATCAGGAACTACTCACTTAGCACATATACTATACAAACATAACACTTAATTTTTTTTAACAACATACATATACTTTTGTATGTATTTTGTACGAAACATCTAGAGAATTTGTTACAACGCCACAATCACGTACGTACGAGTTGCGTACGAGCGTTTGTATGGAAAGAATGTCGGGTTGGCCACTCTTAAACACTAGTTCCTTCACTGTTAAGGCCACTAGGCTATATTTTTATTTGGCTGACCTTACCTACCATGTTTGAGTTGACGACATGTATTGTGTGCTCTTAACATATCTGTGACAAGGGTTGGGCCAAAATGTATTGTAAAAATAGTTATGTATTTGGTTGTGATAAAAAATAAATGTATTGTTTTATTTATATCATACCGTAGTTGGTATCATACAAAGGTTGTTTGGTAGAAATCGATACAAAGCGATAAGACCGCCCATTTTATAACAAAGTTAGTTTTAGTTAAAAAAATATTGTTATTTTGTGTGTGTAATAAAATATTTACTATCTATCAGGGGTTATAAATTCCCCCCTCCTGAAAAACTAATAACGATGATGGGGGGGGGGAGGTTTGTCGGTAATGAACTAACCCAAGGTGACCCAGGAACGGACTGCTGATACGAATTAGTACTATAGTAATAGCTATAGTACTAAAGTAATATCTATAGTACTATAGTAATTTACTATAGTACTATAGATATTACTTTAGTACTATAGCTATTTACTATAGTACTATAGATATTACTTTAGTACTATAGCTATTACTATAGTACTAGCTATAGTACTATCAGGATGGGGCAAATTTTTGGCCCCTTAGTAGCTACCTTTTCTTTTGTAGTTAGAAGGTTTTGTTCTTAGGAACCTTCTGTTTTATTTTGAAGAAATTGTAATTTTTAGATTTTTGAAAAAAAGTACGGTTCACACAAAAAACTACATTTGTCCAAAAAAACAAGTTGGTCTTAATCGACTCTATTTCCAACCAGGAACACTTTTCCTAAAGTAACATACCAAATCAAATCGTAAGTTTTGGCAATAATTAAAAAAAACAATTCCCATACATTTTTCTAAGAAGCGCCATTCGCCGCAACAAAGTCATGCATACCATTCGAACACGGAAAGCAATTTGTTCTAAATTCAAATTATTTATTAATATTTATTACTAAACCATATTGGTAGAATGATATACCACCTCTTTGAATGACAATACCGCTAGAAAAAATTGGCAGGAAATATTTTTTTTAATTTTAAATCCAAAATATCTCTGACGAATCAACAGCGTCTAAGCTTAATAAATGCTTATTTTCAAACTAACTCGTTTTTTCATAGAAAATGTATAGGAATGGTTTTTTTTTATTATTGCCAAAACTTACGATTTGATTTGGTATGTTACTTTGGGAAAAGAGTTCCTGGTTGGAAATAAAGTCGATTAAAACCAACTTGTTTTTTTTGACAAATGTAATGTTTTGGGTGAACCGTACTTTTTTCAAAAATCTAAAAATGACAATATTTTTTTATTCAAAATAAAACAGAAGGTTCCTAAGAACAAAACCTTCTAACTACAAAAGAAAAGGTAGCTACCCTTAAGGGGCCAAAAAATTGCCCCATCCTGTACAGTAGCAGCTATAGGGTATATCTCAACCCATATGCCAAGTAATGAATCAAGCAATTTACCTATTATGTAGTTGTTTGGATAACTTAAATCCATCACCAAAATACCACCACGAATCCCTAAAACTATCACCAAAATAGCCTCCGCAAACAGAATCAGTGGCAGCCTAATCAATGTACAGTCAATAAACCAAACTATATAAATTAATTATGACCAGTCTGTCCGTTTGTCTCGATTCCCGTGAGACAACATGTTTATTGGTTCCACTTTGATCTTCCGTGTCGATAGTGGTGTGTAAGAGGGAACCAAGAAAATATTTAAATATTCGTGGCTTTGCAAACCCTGAGTTGGGCCCTTTTGTCCCTTGCAGACACACACATTTTGTCATTATTGTTTTGTTGTGTAATGTGTTTATGTGGTATGTGTTTGTGTTGTGTTGATT
The DNA here is from genome assembly GCA_951392215.1 of Epirrita christyi. Classification (NCBI taxonomy): domain Eukaryota; kingdom Metazoa; phylum Arthropoda; class Insecta; order Lepidoptera; family Geometridae; genus Epirrita; species Epirrita christyi. Next base: position 13,553,933 of record OX595850.1, read on the forward strand.
TTTAATTGATTTGATTAATTTGGTTTAAGAAACCAACTAAATACCGGATTTCAGCTTGCACTAAGCATACTAAAAAGGATTTTAAATTAATAAAAAAAATGGAAGCACAATAATAGATAGATATACACATGGATATTTTTAATTGGCAGAATTTTTACTAACTATGTCATTTTTCAGCTATTTTTTTTGACTGATTTATAATCGGTGTCAGCAGTATAGAAACCTCCGTAAATATGGCAAGTGTACAAAACAACAGGTTGTATAAGTATAGACATAATATGTGTCTGTCTAAGAGCAACATAGCAGTAAGATTTCAGTTCATTGCATGGCTGCATACAGTATAACTCCATCCATTCAGCCACTCTCAGCCAATTGACTTTAATGGAGAAGCTGCTCCGATCCGTGTGTACATAGCTTAACATTGTGCGGTGGCATAAAGATCATGTGGACGCGGTCTTAACTTTAACTATGTACGTACACTAAAGTGCAAAAAAATTGCTTTTTGCAAATCAGAAAAACTATCGTTGGTTATTTGGGTCTTTACTCGTTACTCTTAAGAATGGTGTTTACTCTGTTGAACCTTATTCAAAACAATTCAGTTAGCGTCTGTTTAGTTTAAATTTTACTAAAATATGTTTTTTTATTCAAACATTTATTTCATATTTCGATCATTGAGATTTTTCATTCTAGAAATTAAATTCGAGATTTTTAATTTTAGATTTTTCATTCCAGCTATTTCATGCGAACTTTTTCATTCGAGATTTTTAATTCGAGATTTTTAATTTGAGACTTTTCATTCGAGATTTTTCATTCAACTTTTTATTCGAGATTTTTAATTCGAGCTTAATTCCTCATCTTAGAAACTAAATTCAAGATTTTTAATTCGAGATTTTCATTCGAGCTTTTTCATTCGAGAACTTTCATTTACAAATATTGAGTCAAAACAACTTCTTCCTAGTATCCTGATATTCAAAAAGATATTCCTTGAATTTTAACAGACTGTACTTTTCTTTAAGATAGTCACCGGGTCTATAGTAATTTGAAAACTGCCTACAAATTTTACGGATATATTAGTTACATCAAATTTCAACTTTGAAAAAGCCATCGGAACACCTCCAAGTCGCTTTTGGGCCATAGCATAGCCTTCTCTTCTACACAAAAAATCTACCATTGTAATTCAGTTTCCTAATTGTCTATAAAAAAAGTCCCTATAAATAATAAGAGTAAATTTATACGCCTAATTAAAGGGCTGACTGCATTATCCCACCACAAACAAGATGTAACAGATTTATCATTCCACTACCAAATTTTAAATCCATCACTCCAATTAACTTCAAACTTTATTTCAAGGGTGTTATGGACTATTTTAGTAGTAACTGTTAGAGATAATACGAGTTCAAAGCCGCAATTATGATCAAATATATCATAAAGCGATAAATTTAACCCGTGCCTGAATATTTCTATTCCATGCTATTAATAAAAACCATATTTTTATGGGGCGACATTTTATTACACCATTCCTCATCTTACAACGCTTGATACAAGTTGGGCCGAAAAAAGGGTCCAAATTTTATTTCAATAGTTTTATAGCAGAGTTGAGCTTAACAGTTTACCTATAGGCACTTCCTAGCTTAGGGGTTTATGCTCGAAAGTGATTATATTATATATATTATATTATATCTCTCAATTCACAATTTTTTTCTTAAGCAATTTTTTTTCTTTAGCTTTCTTCCTATCATCATCATCATCGTTGTCATCAACCTATAGAAGTCCAATGCTGTCATAGAATGCTTCAACACCAGGGGATGAGTAGCAGTATCCACCTGAGTACTTAACACCAATACTGTGATCACTAATCTTCATGCCATTTTGCCAATTTGCCAATTTGCAGCTATACATAAAAATATCTAATAGTTCTTGTATTTAGGCTTGAGCCAAACACTTTTCTTGGACTTTGAGCCAAGTCAAACCAACCCCCTGGCATTTGTATCTGTGAGGATGTTCTATTCATTATCATCATCAGCCTATAGAAATCCACTGCTAGACAAAAGTATCATAGAATGCCATGACGAACGGTTTTGGGCCGCCTCCATCCACTGACATCCTGGGACCTTAAAACGACTTCGTCCCATCGAGATATATTCTATTTTATTATAGAATTCCCTCGCAAAACAGAGTGAGTTATGTTTTCCGTCTGGCTGAGGCCTGCCCCATAAAATACAATGATGCCATAATCACCACGCTTGGCAGCGGATTCGTAATTGTGACATTAGTATAAAATAACTTAATATTTTTTACTGCGGCTAAGTTTTGAAATAAATAATGTTTAAAAATAAATGTAAAGAGTGTATTTTAGTATTTTTTTATTTTTGAAAAAAGTACCTGATAAAAAAAAGAAAATGTAGTTACTACAGCAAAAAAAATAAATAAAAAATAAACTTTTTTGCTTGGTAAATCATCTGTTATATTAAGCAAACCGTATTACCAAATCGAGACGTTGTCGATGCCACAAATATCTCCCATTAATTTGTCCCGCAGTGTACTCCATAAGCTTACCACTGTGGTCCAATTAGTACATAAAATCTGAGTAATAATTAACAACGCGTGTGAATGCTTATGTTTAACCGCCATAAATAAAATGAGTGTAAAGTAATTTGAAATAAGAATAACTAATTCGGGTTGAGACGACTTATTTTTGGATCCAAGCCAACGGGAATTGATGAGCAGCTTGTCACATGAGTGATGAATGAGATACACTTCTACCCACAAAACAAATAATCATCATCAGCCTGTAGAGATCCACTGCTAGATGAGGCCTCCCCCATAGCATGCATAGCGTACAACCATTTAGGGTGCAACGGGGAGATTTGCTATAATCACATCGCCCAGTCTCAGTCTCTGCAGGAGGTCTAAAAAGGCCACTTTATATGAATCATAATACGATTCATATAAAGGAATTGCTAAGGATTTGCTGAGAATTTGGAAAATTAATTGCTACCAGATGAATTGCTCAATGTGTCAAATTCATATCGTAGCAATTCATTTTCCGAATTCTTAGCAGATCCTCAGCAATTCCTTCAGATGAATCGTCGTATTATGATTCATATAAAATGGCTTTTTTTAGACCTGCTGATCTCAGTATTAATATTAAGTACTCAGGTGGATGCCGCTGCCCATCTCCTGGCGTAATCCCTTAGTCGTCTTTTCTGACATCCACAGGAGGCCTAGACTACCACGGTGCACAAATATTTTACAGAAAAAACGAAATGGTTGTTGCGTTACTATATAAAATAACATTAAACTTTGAATGTCTAATTATGACTAGTATAGTTATAACTTACAATGATTACATAAAAAAGCTAATAAAATGATTATTTAAATAAAAACACATTATTTAAAAAAAAACTTATGATTTGAGAAATACATAATATAAGTATGTAAAAAATAATAAAATTGAATAACAAATGTAACAATGTATGTAATGTGTGTGTGTGTGTGTGTGTGTGTGTGTGTGTATGTAATGTGTAATAAATGTATGTTGGGGCATTCGGAAGTATGCCGAAATTGTATAACAAATGTTGTTGGATAATATGCGTAGAATGACTCCTTAATTTTGCATACTTATTCTGAGATCCCGTGTACGCGTTGCTAATCTCCGCACTGATTGCATTTAGATAGGGTGTCATTGTTTAATAGCTTGGTTCTTCAGCAAGGTTTAAGGCTATATACATCAGACGAAGGCACAACTCCGCTATAATGGTGGTATTATAATAAAGAAGCATCACAGCTTAGATCGATGCTCACATATACGACCTCTGTGGCGCGGCGGGCGAAGGTTCACCTGCGACGCAGGAGGTTCGATTCCCGCCTCTGAACAAATATTTGTACGATCTGTTCAGGGTGTTCTGGGTATTTTTCTATGTATAATAAAAAATATCTATCTGTGTAATGTATTGTATTAAGTATATCAGTTATCCATAACACAAGCTCTGCTTAGCTTGGAGCTAGATAATGTAGTGTGAAATGTCCAGCATTTATTTATTTATTTATTATTTATATCGAACAATCAATAACCAGTGTACTTTACAATCCAGGAAGCTTACGCACTACTTACTTAGTAGGGAGGGATTTAATAATAGTGGCCGGATGGACAAGTTAACAGCAATCTAGTGTTATAGTGATTTATTACAACACATTTCATCACATTTATTATACAATTAGCCGTTGCAGGAATAGAACTCCAACTCCTCTTGTGGATATCGTGATAGACCACTATGGGATTGCACCAGTGGATGGGCAGCAGCATCTACTTGAGTACTCACAGTACGGTTATAGGAATCGCGCATCGCACTGGCTATATTTACAGAGTAAATTGAAAGGTACTACCACCGTACCTATTTCTGCCGCCAAGCAGTAGTGTTCGCATTGCTGTGTTTCGGTTTGAAGGGTACGGGTGCCGGTGAAATTACAGGCACACGAGACTTTTCATCTTTTTGTCTCAGGGTCGGCAGCGCGCTTGTGATGCCTTTGGTGTTGCAGGCGTCCATAGGCTACGGTAACTGCTTTCCATCAGGTGGGCCGTATACTTGTCTGCTTGCCAAGTAGCATAAAAAGAGATGCCACTACACTATAGATGTTTAAGTAGGTACATAGTACATAAGTAAATACTTACCTACTTAATGGTTTCATGGCGCAAAACAGCGCTAAGTGGGGTGTGACCTAGGTGAATGACGTGACCTAATAGGTATTGCATTTGTAATGACCTGGGGTTACCGCTTAGGGCTGTTGTATCGGCTAGCGCTACCGTCTTTTTTTCTTAATAATACATTAAAAAAAGGAATTTTCAAAAAATGACTGTAGGTACAGTTTGTGATCCCTACACAGCTTTTTTGTTAATGCCTGATAGGGATAGATGGGTTTTGATGGTTGGCAACGCCTACGCTTTATTTGTGAGCAGCCTAGCATCACTGCACCTGACTAGATACCATGTATAGGCACTAGTTTTGCATACAACGTCACTTCCATTCAATCAAAGGCAACCTAACATTGTTCCCACACCAAATTATCCAAAAACTCTGCAATTATAGACAATACAACTTAAAATTAGTGTCGGTAGTTTCATTTGTGTTCACCTGTGCACATTCAAGGGTAAATTTTAGCATATTTTCTTTAATATATTTTAAACTAAGCATTTAATAATTATAAAAATATTTTTATAACGAGTTCTTTCATTTGATACTAGAAAATTAAAAAAAATAACTTGTGTCAAATGTGTCACATACATTTGACACAAGTTTTTTTAAAATTTTCTAGTTTGCCCCCAAAAATTATCCCCCGAAGTCAGAATTCGTTGATTTACGCTATTTATTTTAACAAAATCAAAACAATATTTTTCAATCAAACAAACAGCTTCATTAGTCCAATAGATTCGGAGAAAATAGGCTGTGATATACAGACAAACAGACACCTAGTGGTACCGTTGGTAGACTTGAGGTACGGAACCCTAATAAAACATATATTCTACTCTTGATTTCTACCATGTTCAACAAAACATAAACATTGGTATACATAAGAACATGCATATTCAACTTCACCTACATTCTCATAACTCCTCATTATAATACAATTCGTCATTATCTCAGTACTGCACGTGGTGAGAGGTCATTGAATTGTTAAATATTGACTGTTTGACTATCCGTTAGGGCACAGATCTGTTTGTATTGTAGATAACCGGGTCTAGAGACGTGGAACTAGAAAAGACGGACTTATTTTAGCCGGAAAAAATCTAGATGCGCCTTTTACTGCATGCATCTATTAAGTATCAGAATAAATAGATTTCATAGAGATTAGATAGATTAACACTTTATAATAACATTTGTTAAAATTAACAGTGCAATAGCCTTTTTTATATTGATATTACTGAAATTACCACTTATCGTTTTTAGACGTAGTAATTTCAATTTATAAGACGATTCAAAATGATCCTTATGACTTCAATGAATAGAATACTTTTGACTTTAACTTGAAATGGGATCCATATTACCTTTTCAGTAGATTTTTATCAAAGGAATCTTATAAAAATGTATCGGAAAGTATATAATATTAAAACAGCAGGTAACAATAACAGTTAGTTCAGTGCAAAACGAATATAGCTATAGCATAAATACAAACCACCGTTGAAGCGTGGTAGTCACGGCCTAAGATTAGGACTCCTCCAACTCCTCAAGTGGATGTTGTAAAACGTGACAAAGGGATTACGTCAGGGGATGGGCAGCAGTATCTACCTGAGTACTTAACACTAAACTGCGATCACTAATCAGCCTGCCAAGCGTTGTGATTATGGCAAATCCCCCCATTATGCTATGGGTTGTATGATATGCATGCTATGGGGGAGGTCTCATCCAGCAGTGGATACATGCCGGCTGATGAAGAATAAATACAAATCTACGTTTTAATGAGGTAGGTACCTAAAGAAAAAGTAGGTAGTGGTATCTTAGTAATATCAGAGACAAGTAAATAATACTTGTCCCTGGTAATATGCAACTAGAGTTGAAATTAACTTATCCACGCGTTACAAGCAATTATTGAAATAGATATAAACCGACTTTTTATAACTAATAAAAAGTCGGATAGCCAACAACATTATAAGCATAAGCCATGTTAAAATTGTGTAATAAAAGGCCAATATTATACTAATACCTACTAACTGGAACGCCCGTGACTTCGTCTGCGTGGAATTTTTCCAAACTTCAACACTCCGTAGCACCTCCTGAGGGGGTGAATATCGGAAATTCCTCTTTATTGCACACTTACCCCTTTACTCATAACCATTTTTTAAACGTATTTTAGCTATAACTAATAGCTTTTGTCTTGTTTTAACGAACGAAATTTTACATCAGAGAGAACAAGACATAAGCTATTTTAACTAAAATTGGTTTAAAAATGTTTTATTTATTTATTATATGAATAAGGCCCTTAGACAATAAAAGGAATGTACCCTCCAAATTTTAGGTCTCTACGACTTACGGTTTAGGTTAGTCAGTCAGACATGCAACGATTTAATATATTGAGTGGAAATCCTGAGTATTTGAATGTGAAATAAATAACTTTTCATTTAAAAAACCGACGTCCGCCATTGTATTCGACTAAATATTTGGATGAAAAAAAATTTATGAAAGAACCATAGTGGTGAAAGGATTATGATACTTTTTGAATGCAAATGCTTGGTTTGTTGCTGAAAATATCAAAATCGCCATATGTATGCCTACAATATTTGAGGAGTTCCCTCAATTTCTCATGGATTCCACCATCAGAACTGGATTCTGAAAAAAATGGGACCAATCTGGAAGTATATCTATTCAAATAAAAAAAGAATTTTCCAAATCGGCAGGTCACTAAATTAACCAGTGACACGGATTAGTAGTTTTTTTTTTTTTTTTTTTTTTTATGCTACTTGTCAATCAGACAAGCTTACGGCCCACTAGATGGAAAGCAGTTGCCGTAGCCTATGAACGCCTGCAACACCAGAGGCATCACACGCGCGCTGCCGACCCTGAGACATAAAGATGACAAGTCTCATGTGCCTGTAATTTCACCGGCACCCGTACCCTTCAAACCGAAACACAGCAATGCGAACACTACTGCTTGGCGGCAGAAATAGGTACGGTGGTAGTACTTCCCCGGACGAACTCTTTCACAAGAAGTTCTACTACTAACAAAAGTAAGTAGTGAATTGTGAGTACTAATGTTTTGTATGTACGAGTTATATGTTCGCGGAGTGGCTTTAACAACGTTAATGAAAAACTAAAAAAAAAGGGCCATTATCTAAAATTTCTGGCTTACATAACAAAAGGAGAAATAGTCACGATTTAATAATCAAACAATAACTTTGTTTTGAAAGAAACTGACGCACATGAATGAGCATCTAAAGAATCTGATAAACTTTTGCCCCGTGGTAAAATGCAAAGTTTTAAGGTATCCCCAACTTAGGGGTTACTTTTGGGGTAGAATGGAAGATAATAATTCACGCTTCGCTGAATGTTTTTGGTAGCATTATCATTTACAGTTGATGGAATTCCTGTATGTAAAATATTTCGTATACTTAACATTTTTTTTTCACAAAAATCGCCTTTACAAAATTGTTTTTTTTTATTTTCAGAAAAATCTCATGCGTGATATGATGTCTATCTCGCATGAGATTTTTCTGAAAATCATCGCCATGGTCGAAATTCTCGTATTTTAGACATTATATCGAACCCAACATTTCCATACTTGATAATGCAAAAGTTTTGTTAAAACAGACTGATTTTGTATGAAAATTTAGTTTGAAATTATGTCTACAATCCAAGAATCGGCCCACTGGCCCTTTACTTTATGTATCCAAATAAAAACATGGCACCTAAAAAAACAACGATTGTAATAAATGGAATTGCTTTCTTATCAGCTTACGCACAAACTTAATTAGGCGTAAATTGGGCTTATCCAACCCTTTCACCTTATCATGTATGCAGGTTCAAAAAACTTATTTACACACTAGTGATGTATTACTTCGATTCGGACTCCGAAAACTGATCATTCGATAAATTGTAATATAGAGTCCGCATTACGAGTTCGTGGATGTCGTAGAAGCTGACAATGGAAAGAAACAAGGGGATGAGTAGCAGCATCCACCTGAATCCTAAACACCAATACTGCGATCATCAATCCGCCTGCCAAGCGTAGTGATCATGGTAAATCCCTCCATAACATTCTATGGGGAGGCCTTCTAGCTGTGGGCGTCTATCGGCTGATAATGATGATTCAGAGTTCATGAAGTCCTTGCTGAAATAGTTTAACTCCGAATAGTTGAAATTAGAACAAGCCGGTAAAATTGCATTTCATTCTGGTAGATTTTTTCAGTTTTTAGTTATTGCAGTTAGTATCATCAAGAGTTCCAGTATTACAGTTCCAAGAATGTCAGTTTCAGTCCTTTCCCTTTCCATTCTTAACGTGTTAAAACATGTTTGGTCTAACATTGTCGAAGAAAATAAGCGAATGGCGCTAGTTTTTTGATAGTTTGGTAAAAGACAATCGGTAAGACGCTATAGTACTTATACAATTGCAAAGGTTAAGACCCACTAGTTTGGAAATAAGTCCGGTGAATCGTTTGGTATGTATTTTCCCTATTTACATCAGTGTCAAAATACACCATCACATTGTGACTTCATTAAAGTCTCCAAACTCCGAATAGTATTCCGAAAAATATAAATTCTACATCCCTGTCAAACACCTAACATTTTTCCTATACGATAGTGGGTTCAATACCCGTCACCTATTCGGAAGATATGTAAATAGTAGGCCGTTTTCGTTGGTTTGGGCCCAAATATCGGGGGTTGACTGATTTTTACACTTTGTAAGGAAATCTACATGGATGAGTTTTGTTGATGTTTGCTTACAATGTTGGGTCTGGTTTGACCCGTGTTTTTTGAGATAAGTAAAGTTTTTCTTTATGAATAAAGATATTTGATGTTTTATTTTGATTTATTTTGATCCCCCCATTGCAATCTATGGGGGAGGCCTCGCACAACAGTGGAAGTCAAACGGCTGATGATAATGATGATGATAAATTGCATCCACTGCTATTTCTAAAACACTGTTTTATTTTAGGTCATCTTCATCATCATTCTGTAGAAGAAAACTGCTGGACATAGGTCTCCCCCTTACAATGCCACAACGAACGGTCTTGAGCCGCCTTCATCCACCGACTTCCTGCAACGTTTCTAATGTCTTTAGTCCATCGAGTGGGGGGTCTTCCTCTACCGCGTTGGCATCGTCCGGTTTGTGGTCGCCACTCGAGAACCTCAGTTATTTTAGGTATGACGACTGATACAAAATTTAATGAGTTAGATTTATTACACCTACTTAGAGTAGTGTTTACCTACACTTAGAACATGATAGGAATTCAAGAGTTTTTTTTTGTAACATTGAGAAAAAAACCGTTCTGGTGGCTTAAGAGTAGGACCTCTCCAATTTCTCCCGTGGATGTCGTAAGAGGTGACTAAGAGCTATTATTTATATTTATTTATTATGGCAAATCCCCCTATTCTAGGGGAGGGTGCGTTTAGTTTTAGACGTATAACGGCTGAACAAGAAATTAAAAAAAACTTAGTGATACAAAAAAGAAACATATAAACAGCTTGCCTTGCGAATGAACAGTACTGAAATTATCACAACTGCTAAAGTAAATTTAGGTACACAAATTGTGTACAAGCAAAAATAACATCAGTTTATCACTTAAGACACGTCACCATCAAATTCAACACAAAAATTCACCAAATAGCATTTTTCGGTAAAAAGCATTTTTAAAAAGATAAGTAAAAGGTTCTGATAACACCTGAGTGACACGCCGCGTGAACCGTTTGGACACTCACTCATTTTACAGTTACAACCATATTTCCAAGTGGAGGGTTCAGCCCTCACCCTAGTTACCTCTTGGTGCAAGTTATAGGCGGAAGCGATTTGAAAATTAGAAGAAGATGGCATATTTTATTTGAAAATGAATTCAGCTGCACAAACTAACACGCATTTTGTCGATGCGTTGTGAAGAAGTGTTCTAATATTATGCACTAGCTTACGCCCCTGGCTTCTCAACGTACCTATCTTAAGTGTGTGTCAATCCAGGTCATCATCAATTTTAAAAGAAATTTGTGAGCACTGCGGATTTTTTTCCGCGATTTCACGTATATGTTTCACGTGGTTTTTATGAATTGAAACAAAGACGTGTGTATAAGCCACTTTGTAGCAGAGCCGCGTCAACACAACTGTCTTTGAAGGAAAATATTCGCCCGAAGAAAAAAAAACACCGAAAAATAAAATTGAATGTAATCACGAAAAAACTAAGAACACAGACGATGTGTTTTAAGTAGTACGGTGTTATTGAGTAACAAGTAAATATCGAAACATTCACATTTGTGATATTTGGACGATAGTGAGAATAATGATAGTTTTGATAAAATTTTCTCTTGCTTAATGTAATCACGGATTTAATATTTAATTATCTCGTTAATTCTTGTAACTTGCGGCCCAGTTATAGCTGTATCGAGTTCTAAACGAAGCGCAGAGGGCATTAAACATGAATTTCCCGCCACACCTGCCTCGGGGTGGGTTTTCTCAGTACATTTTACGAAACAAATATCTATTGTTTAGGCCGCATTGTGTCGTTAAAATGTAAAAAGAACTTTTTTAAATTTCAGTGTCCACAAGACGGAAACAAATGAAAGAAGCTTATTTTGTACCAATCCTACAGCAAGATGATTTTTGAATGGTGAATGAATGAAATGAATGAATGAAAATGTAAAGTGCGTCACACACGTAGCAGATGCGGTAATATTTTATATGGGTATAAAAACTTATCGCATCTGAAGGTATCACACACGTAGCAGATACGATAATATACGAAAATGATACATTCACGCGGAAACCTTCAAATTGTCTATACTTGTTTCTTGGTGCGGATTGTATACATAGATATCATCTGTCCATCTTTTGATATATGTCGGTGCCACAGATGCTTGACGGTAAAATATAAGTGATCTGCTACGCGTGTGTTGCTCCTTGAGTTTAGTATAGAGAGCTATATGGACAGATACGCGCTCAGATACAGATATCTTACCGCATCTGCTACGTGTGTGATACACTTTAATTCATGTTTCACGATAGCTGGATATGAACTATTTATCAAAACAAAATTTACGACCTTATGTGATATCAGTAAGTATTAAAAATACCATCTAATTTATTGTGTAACATAAAAAGAGAGCACGGCCATATATGACGGCGTCATATATTTTCTTAAGATTTTAACATTTATGCAGAAAATTTAAAGCCTACTACTAAGAGCACCGATTTGAAGAGCACCGATCCTATTCCCATTTGAGCATTATATGATTCATATTAGGAGCAAGCTTTTTAGAAAATGCATAAAATCACGGCTCACTTTAGGTATTTCTCATCCACGATGTTTATCTAATAAACAGCTAAATGCTAATCCCGGGACCCCTTGAATATCAGATGCCCCTAATACTTGTTTAGATTATTGCGACTATTTGCGACTTAAGCGATTGAAATATTAAATCAAATTTGTCATCAGATTGTGCCTAATCACGTTTCGCAACCCCTCTGTTTCGCAAGGGGGTGATTTTAAATTAGATATTAATTTTAGGGATGAACAACCCCAATTTCCATTAGTTTACAACAGGTAAATGGTTTTAAGCTGTCACTTTTGTTTTGACGAGAGTTTTAATGAAAAATATGGCAGAGCGGATGGATCGACGGTTACAAATTGGAATGTAAATGATGGATGATATTATCCATAACAAATACTGTATGCGTCAAATATATTTGCGGATGGAGTACCAACTTTGTTACTTGTAGCTCGTTTGTATAATGAAAGCCTCCGCTGACGCTACTTACAAATTTTGCTCTTGTTGCTACATTCACAGCGACCAATTTATTTGGCGAGTAGCTAGGAAAAGCACAAAAGTGAATATAACTCCTCAAAGCCATAAGCTTTTTGCCATTATAGTCAACATCTTAGCATATAAATGCAAATAAAAATTAAATATCAGAATTTTTACCTTGGTGACTGAAATTTTCTACAATATGGTTAATTTCAATATTCGTTGAATGGTTACCTGAAACAAAAAAAAACATTAACTAAAGGTCACCAATTACCATTATTAAATACTGATGCTAAAACAGTAACATACTTGACGACCTCCGTGACACAGCGGGCAAGTAGCCAGCTGACATGCGAGAGGTGTGGGTTCGATTCCTGATGTGGGGATAATGTTTGCACGTTGTGCAAATGCCTATATTTCCTGGTCAGGTCGTTTTTTTAAAAATTTGGTTAACTGACGGAACTGTCATTTTGCCCATCTGATGTTAAGCAGTAACCCCAGCTCATAACAAGTGCGTCTCTTACGTCACGGCCACCTACGATGCTGTGGTATTTCCTGATACCTATGACACGGAATCCTAGTGCAGGAGCAGCCCCCCTATTCCCTAACTAAAAGTCACTCGGTGATTAACGTTTGACCAGTAAAATTACAATCAATGGCTCAAAATTATCATTAAGAATTGTCAAATGATGGTCATTTTACTTGTCAAACATTAGTCAACGAGTGACTTTTAGTTAGGGAATAGGAGGGTGGACTATGTATGTGACTATTGGGTGTAATGTTATGTATTTTAATTAACTTGGTAAAATGTTTGTCTCATAAGGCGTAAACACTTCTCTCTCTTCTTACATATTTCAAGATTTGCGACACAAAACATCTCCCAAAGGTGAAATAAACCAACAAGTCATGTTGGCTCCCTGTTTGTCCATCAGTGTCAACTGTCAGATGTTACGTTGTATAACAACGGCTCGTTGAAAACGTTTGCAACATTTCTGCAAAGAGCAAACAATATAATATGAGTTGGGTAGAATATACAACCAAACTCATGTAATGTACTCAAGTCTATGTTTATTTTAAAAACAACCGACGTAAACGGCTGCACCCAAAGATAAAATTCGTTTGAAACGCTCTCCTAGGAGTTCGATTTTTGATTGTCACTGAGTTACTAAATATCATTAAAAAGGCAGCAAATCACCGTTTTGAACTGGAGGGTGGCACTTTTATTGATATCATAGGTATAATTGTTTTAGTCATCAATGAGTTTAAAAATATAGAAATTTGGAAATCGAGTATTAAGCAATTTTACTGACGTTTAGTCACTCGATGAGATTAAAAAATCGCACCTTAGTACTATAACAGATTTGATATTTAGTCACATAAAGTATGAGCTCATATCATTCGAATCAGTGCGTGGGAATCATGATTTGCATTTTTATAAGATACATGTTATAAAATGCCGTCCTGCGCCATTTATCAATACCATAAGAAACATCAACAAAGTCATGATCCAAGAAAAAAAGGTCTGCTACTCCGAAAGTATCACCAGCTGACGTCACTGTCCAGTTGCCACTTAATTGCAACAAATACGGAATTACGGGAATATTTTATGTGACCATTCTGTTAAGAAAATATATAAATTGTTATTTTGTTTGTTTGATCAAATTAATTAATAAAGTTAAGATTGATCGTATTTTTTTGTTAAAACCTCGTGGTGTTATCTATTTGGCCAGTAATAAGGAGTCGGTAAGTTAGAATACACGCACTGCATTGTAGTTTATAAGACTATTCAAAATGATCCTTGAGATTTCAATGAATAAGATACTTTTGACTTTATCTTATTCATCAGCTAGTAGACGTTCGGGGGTATTGACATGGTCACCATGTTTGGTAGGCGAGTTGGTGATCGCAGTATTGGTGGTAAATACTCAGGAGGTTGCTGCTACCCATCTCCTAGTGTCCCTTAGTTGGCTTTTACGACATTTACAGGAGGAGATGAATAGATTATATTCTTAAGCCAGACACCGCAGCCATAAAATAACAAAGAATACACAAAATTATATAAAATGTGTTAAGAATCTTTGTTGTAGAAATATTTTACTGAATACAAGAGACAGGTGTCACTTACAGTTATTTCAAATAGAATTTTATACGAGTGGAAAAAGCAATATTGTTTCTGTTGCGGAAAATATAGAACTTAGACTTACTTATTGAACCTTTGTGTCGAAAGAGCAATGCTTTCAGGAAATATAATAAGTGCGAGCGAGACTAACGCCCTGAGTGTTCCAAAACGTATATTTTTAAATAGTCATATCCCTTTTAGAATTTCATCCACTTTTTTTCCCACAATCTTCATCCTATTTTAAAGGGGAAAATAGTTGAAATTCCTCAATTTTAGACTTTTTCTTTATTTCATAAAGCCAGAAATTTTTATTTCTATATATATTCCATATCTTTTTTAAAGAATTGAATTACAAGCTTGGTTTTTTAACAGCACTATAAAATTAAAGACTTGTGTCTTGTATATTTAAAAAAAAAGTTCTTGATAGACAGACAGACAGGTAGACGGATAAAAAAGTAATCCTATAAGGATTCCGTTTTTTACTATTGATGTGAGGAACCCTAAAAACGCTTATTCATAAACTAGTGTTTGATTTTACCATGATTTTACTATCATATATGTCAGCAGACTTAGCAATTACTCAGAGGTCCAAATACCATGTCTTGCACTTAAAACCCTCAAAGTTGAGCACCAAGGTTCGAAAAAAAAACGTTTTTTTTTTTTTTTTCATCTTTTTCAAGGTAATAATAAAAATGTAAGGCCATAAAGCAGCATTCACCAATAAGTACGTGACGAGTGCCTAGGTGTGTCTGGTGGTGGTGTGTTATGTGTAGGTATTCTTAACAGAAGACTAAACGGATTTCACCAGTGAAAAGTGCAAAAGCATCTGAACCCTCTATACCAATACTGCGATAGCCAAATTGCCTGCCAAGCATATCCCCATAGCTATGGAGGAAGCCTCTTC
The DNA here is from genome assembly GCA_951392215.1 of Epirrita christyi. NCBI lineage: Eukaryota > Metazoa > Arthropoda > Insecta > Lepidoptera > Geometridae > Epirrita > Epirrita christyi. The sequence goes on from OX595850.1 coordinate 13,569,393, forward strand.
CTTCAGTGGACATCTATCAGCTGATGTACGAGTAAAATCAAATGATAGATAGATTAAAAATGCTTTACCTACTGCACTAGCCAAAAAATATGTTAGTACGAGCGTGCACTTAAGACTAATTAGGAGTTAAGCATTTTCTTCCAACATCATGTTTAAACTTAAAAGTTTTCTTCAAAGAGAGAACTATTACCTTGTAATTCTACACCATTATTTTTACCATCCATTATTAGGGTTCCGTTCTTTGTTTACTAGTTTGCATTTGACAGAAAGGTGTTTACAGCGAAATGACGCGTGGTTTCTCCAAGTTTCCCCCAACTGGGACGTCAATCAAAGGCTCGGTCCATTCTTCAATGACACCACCGGAAGGAAGAAACTTTTTAAAACTGAGCAAATGTAAATCCAGGTGTCGATAGCGAGGGTGGTGTATTTGATGTTTGCTTGGAGTGATAGGGAGTTTTTGTTAAGCAATATTATCATCATCATCAGCCTGTTGAAGTTCACTGCTGGACATAGGCCTCCCCTTTAGAATACCACAATGAATGGTCTTGTGCCGCCTCTGTCTAGCGACTTCCTGCAACCTTTATAAGGTCTGTAGTCCATCGAGAAGAGGGCCTTCCTCTACAGCGTCGTCCAGTTCCCCAAAGTTTGTATCGATGCAACATTCATTATAAACACGTAAATAAATGGGTTCTTAAAGAATATTCGAGGATTTTTCTTTTTTTTTGATAGATGATTCGACAGGTAAGTTTTTCATAATAAATCTGAAACAACTTCTGTGGAGCCTCTACATTCTACAAGCCTACTATACTACTATTATCATTGATGGACGTTACCATAAAGCAAAAGGAAGGTTATGATTTTAGCAGTCTATAGTTATGTAATTTTGTTCATCTGTAGCTCCAGAACTACTTATCTGTGATAGATTTTGACAAATGAGGTATCATATAAAGCGTCTTAACAATCCGCAAATTTAAGGCTTTTGACGTACTTACACTTCACTCAAACATTAAAAGCAATTTTCCAACCTCGAAAAATATATGCATGAATACAATAATACGATGAAAATCTAACATAAGATAACATACATGAAGCTTTAAAACTAATCAAAATGTTGTAGAGGAAGGGCAAATGCACAATAGGGCTTTTCTAAACAAAAATCTTAGATTTGGCCTACGATTTCATCTCTTAATTAATTATTTTAGTTAATGTTTAAATAATTAATAAAGTATTGAACCTCTAACTTTCGCACCAATCGCACATAGGGCTACTGAAGTATCCACGGGATGAATATGCCGTATTCTCTGTGCTGTGCATATAATTTAGTATTCTTTGGTTCTATAGACGTATCAATATTTTCTTTTTAATTTATACAGGGGCGCTTGCAAGTGCTTCGCCCAACTTGACAGCTGATGTGTGTGTTCCGGTAGCTTTATTAAAAGTGAAAGCGATATGTATGAAATGGATCTTATCAATCATTTTCTGTTGTGAAAGCAAAAGTATTTTAAATAGACCTTTTTGTGTTTGATATTAGTGCATCATTTTTGTTTGTAATGATGACAAGAGCCTCACTCTTAATCACTTAAAAGCTTTTTGGGTTTTTGTTTTTTTATGTCTAATACTTTTAACTAATTTGTGGATAATGCAGTGGGCTACACTATTGTTAAACTTAACTTTATAATCCTTCTATAACCTAAGATTGTATATTGTAGCTTTTTATTGTTTCTGAATAAATAAATAAATAAGAGTAAGTTGCCTTCTCTACACGATTTTATATGTGTCTGAATAATATTAATATTTCAAAAAGTCTGCAATATAATTCTGTGCAAGTATTTAAAGTTGACAGCTGTGAATCATAATAATTTAAAACACAAAGGGATAAAATATATATAAAAACAAACAAGCGTCAAGTAAAATATTTAATAAACAAAGCAGTACTAATTAAACTGTATAATCACTATTATCTTAAAGATCACAGTAAATATGCTAACGGAAAACTTGATAATTTCTGTTCAACTAATAGGTTCTTGATCTTCCATTCCAACTAAAACAAAAGCTAACACGTATCCACCTAAAATGCTGGAAAACGAAAATAAAACTTCCTGGAAAAATCCATAAACTAGAAAAATCTGTGTCCGAGAGAATAACATATCGGAAACGGAAACATGATCTTTCGGCATTCGAATCAGGCGCGCTGATTCGCGCGGCGAGATCAAAGACGGCCGCGGACCAATTACCGCGGTGCGTACGCGCAACGAAACGCTCCAGTTTGAATTATGTTTGGATTAAGTTACAATATTGGTCTAACGTTACGAGAGTAGCGATTGAATACAATGCTATTCGGAAAACCATAAATCATTGAAAAGAATGTTACTGGTGAATTTTCAGATTTTTTTAAACTCATTAGTGTGTTTTCATTATACAACTCTCGTAAGTTAAGTCAATGTGGGCTAGCAGTTGATTTTTTATAACAATAGATAAAGCCATGTTTAGCAAATCGAATACGAAATTTGACAAAAGCGGTCAAGTCCCTTAGCAAAAGGGGTGTTACTCAAGGCTTCATGTTAGGACCTTTCCTGTTCCTAGCGTATATAACTTTCTAGGTTTGATATAGAGCTTCCTTAATTATTCTCAGCTGTTTCTTAACAAGCACTTCAATAGCAAGTTCGTCACAGGATCTATCAGTAAGTAACTACTCATAAAAATGATTGCAATAAGCTTGTTTTCAGCAATGTTCTGCTGCCTTATGTTCTGTACCTAACTGCTTGTGACTTGAACCATGTTCGTTTAGCCGCATGTTTGGCATCGATGTGGCAACTTTGAAAGTACATTAGCCTGTCGCTGGACATTCAACATAAACATAACAGGAGCAAATGTTAAATAGTTTTGTTATATTTATAACTTTATTTTTTGTTTTAAGTTTGTTTTTTTTCATTGTTATTACAAAAGTCTTAAAAACCTGAAGATGTCTAACGTAACCCTAACTGAATAGTTTATAGACAAAGTTCTAATAGAATAAACAAATAATGTAAAAAATATCAGTCAAGTACGAGTTTGAATGCCTCACCGAGAATTTGATTGTGTTTTGGTTTGTTTAATTAGTATATCGGTGGATGGAGACGGCTCAAAATCGTTCGTTATGTCATTCTAGGATGGAGGCCTATGTCCAGCAGTGGACTTCTATATGCCAATTATGATGATGATGGTTTTTTTTATTTTTCGTCTATTCGATTTCAGTGATTCAGACAAGGTTAATTGAAAAAATCATGTCAGCTTCTAAACAGAGTTTAAAACAAAGCAAGCTAAACTTAGTCTAATAATTTACACTCTCTCCCTCCTGTCACGTTCCATCACTTACGTTCACAGAAGACTCGTAAAAAAACCAATACATCATCATAGCTTCCAGTGAAACGCAGCTTCTGAGAGAATAGTTGGTACAGTTTTCTAAAACAGTAGAAAACCGATTGAGTTCCAAAGAATCCTTGAGTTATTTGAATATCTATCGGTTTCGTAATAAAAATAATAACAACACCGACTCAGAAGTTCGTAGTACGTACGTGTCTAGGCTAGAGTATTATCTTTAGAGTTTTTTTTTTTGAAATTGTGAATTTAAGTTTTTTTTTTATTATTTTTAGTGACATTTACGATTTACTGTGGTATTTTATGTAACATTTGTTGTAATTTAATGGTGGTTTTGACCTGATAACCTGCCTGTTTTGTTAATATTTGTATCCCAGACATGGGAAATGTGAGCCACCTAAATAAACTACACATAAGAACCTTGTACATTCCATATTTATACAACTAAAGTATTTTTTTAAAATTTATATTTGATATTTATATTAAAAAAATAACTCATTCACACTACTTTTAAATTGCCCTTGACTGGTACGTTATAAGAGACTGTAATAGTATATTATGCAATTGAAAACGAGGTTACTCATTAAGTAATGAGAAAAACAACAAGCATTAGAAGGAAGTTCGTATCGAATTACTGAAAATATTAGTAAAAATTACTTGTCATCTTAATGCTTGCCTATAAACTAAACCAGCCAAAATATAAATCTGTGGCTGGACATAAGGCAATGATCACACAGGGGAACGCCTGGGTGGTAAATAAAGATTTTATTGAGTTCTAAACTTAGCTTTCAAGTGTCGAGTCCAATCGCAGAGCCTGGTACACACAAGTCGTGTACTTACTGTATTTATTGGCCAGTAACAGGGTTGGATTTATGAATGTGCTGAAGATTACTATATAATAGAGTGTGCTTTTCTACTAGCAGTCCTCCGGTTAAGCGCCTTCAGCGCTCTCCAAAAGCTCGGTAAAACAGCATCGACCATCTGACATCAACCACATAAAAGTCAATCCCCCAAAAAATAAAGAAAAGTTTTTTTTCAGTCTATGTCAAGCTAAATTTATAGTTCTTCATATTTCTAACAGATGGCTCTCTACCATATAAAACAAACTAAATATCAATAACACGGCTGTATGAAAAAAAAAAATGAACAAAAAACTATGGGCTGTATGAACTGGGCGTGTAAAATTGAGTGAATTTACAGTGCCATCTAGTCAGCAACAGGTAACTAATTGTAAGCCGTGCTACCACAGATTCAAAATAACCTCTCATTGTAAGCGTTTTATAGATAGGTAGATCGCAGAAGACGGGATCGCCATTTACATACGATTTTTGATAGTAATGTTAGCGTAGTTTAAGGCACAGAAATGAAGGCCCCTCCAATACTGTGTAAAGTCCTGTACACACGAAGTCAGTAACAATTCATTTGGACATGAGGTATGTCTGTGTTCGTGAGATATTGCCGTCACCTGTCATTTTAGGAAAGTGTAGTTATGTTGATTCACTGTTTCAAAGGAAAGTTTGTTCTAAGATTCATATTGCTGGTTTTTGGAAGATTCCTACCACGATTTTGGGAAGATACCCAGTTTTGGGAAGGTTACAAGAATAGCATAACACCAGCTGGTGTGGGGAGAAACAAACAGATTTCAAGAGATTTAGATTTTGGAGTATAATTACACCATAATACACATGAGTAGCAGCATCCACTTGAGTACTCAACATGAATACTGTGATGACTAAGTCGCCTGCTAAGCGTGGAGATTATGGTAATTTCCCGAGTTTTTTTTATGGGGAAGCCTTTTCAAGCAATGGACGTCTAAAAGTAATGATGATGATAATGATAGTGGTGATTATTATGACGATGTCTGTCTGTCCAATACGGGTAGTAATAAAGCAGGAGTCAATTCTAAGCACAATTAGATCGAAGACAAATCAGCAACAAACATGCTATCTGGCAGTTTACAGTTCACTATCAGACGAACAGAAGGTCACTTTACTACAATCGGAAACATTAATGATAAGCACTCATTAATCACTGCTTAGTTACTGTGTATTAAAATGTAATAGAAATTATTTTTTATTCATAAACGTTTAGTCGCAAATTCTTTTGTTTTTTAATTAAAACTTAACAATTATTTTTCGTCTACTGTTGACGTACTAAATAATTAACTACAAATATCTAACTATTTAGTTGCATGTGGAAATTAGTAATAGGTCTTCAGAATGCCTAAGTACCTTGACATGTTTTTTGTTAATTATCTGTGAGTGCACCTTACCGTACATTTTCCTATATCTCGAAATTACAATAAAATTAGTGAAACAAATGCAGTATAATTTGAACGATGGAGCTAAGAAAGATTTAGATAGAAATCTCGCGATAACTCTCTTTAATGGAATACATACATAGAATCCTGAAAACAAAAATATAAAAAGTAGATTCAGCAATAATTGTACTCATAACCGTTAACACGTTATTTTGGTATACAAACATTCTACATGTATTTTTTTGACATTATATTTCCAGTCGCAAAAAGATAAAGCGCTTAGTTCCTAAGCCAAAAAATTCAATGTTCATTGACATTTTTTAGAATTTAACTATCTACATAGATGACATACTACTAGGTGCATAATATTAAACGGAAGCGGAGCGAGCGAAGTCTTTATTAAAAAAGTTTTAAATCAAAATTCAGAGACAAAGCCTGGAGCGAGACAGAGACTAAGGGATTTTTAATCATACTAAGCACTAATTATGCAGGCTCTTGGAAGTTGGACCAGAGGAATGAATTGGAGAGAACGGCCATGGCACCAAAAGTTGGATGAAATTAAACTAAGGTTTAAACTTTAGCAATAGTACAGGACTTTCGAAATCACTGTAGTCGACTTCTTTGTATCTACAGTTTTGATTGTGCACTATTGGTTTTCAGTGAAATTTTAGAAGAATGGTTAAATATTTAGAAACTAAATTAATTTCGTTAAAATATTTGTCACTTTCAATGTGATGACACGTTTTCTAGTTTAGTTTTTATAAATTATAGAATTCACCGTTCAGACGATGTTCATCATCACCATCGGCAACACAATGAAACATATTAGGTACACTGCTGCATACTGTTCCTCAAATAACGATTGCAATGATGCAAAATGAAAACATAACGCCTCATCTACCTCACTTTTGGTTAATTACCCAATTTCTACTCATTTCAAAAACTTCTACAAAGCCTGTCTTATCTTCTACTTGTTCTTTTTCGTTGTTATTCTTTGAAGGACCTGTGAGTTTTCTATTTCCTTTCTATCTTACTCTTTATCTGAGACACAAGCCCCTCGTCTAGGAAGTTTGGAGTGTGACGCGTATCCGAACGCCGTCGCTTTAATTCGGATACAAGACAAACGCATTTACTGTCGGGATCCTAGCAAATGGCTGTGTAATTCTTTGAACGATAACATAAATAATGCTTCAATTGTTTTAAACGTTTTCATTTGCCTGATTATTCTAGGCTTGGTCCCGAAGAGTACCTAAGCGTATTCACCAAGTTTGTAAGACTATTCAAAATGGTCCTTGTGATTTCTTGGTGTACGAAGTTGTTTCAGAACTTCCAAGCCATATCTTGGTAGGTGTGTTTATGTTTCAGGCACGTAATATTTCATCACACGATATTGGAAAGGTAGAAGTAATAATATAACGTGGCTTTGCCACATAAATTATATCTTTTCATCATTTTAGTAATAATTTCTGATTAAAAATGGAATATCAATTTTCAAAATCATTCTTTGCAAGTGCTTTTTTATTCGCCTTCCTTTTAAGAGCCCAATGTTATTGTTATTAAAATCTGTACCTGTGTTATGGTAACGAGTAGTTATTTTATCTCTCTGTTTGTATATTTAAGGGTTCCAGTACTGTTATTTCCGTCTACAAAGAAAACGCTATGCAGCTCACTGCTTAATAAATCTAATTCAGGCGGTGACTAACGTGCAGTGTGGCTGCAATACGCTGATATGGTTTAGCTCTATTTTAGAACATAACTTGTCTCAGGGAATGTTATTGACACACACTCACTTTCAGATACAGATTAAATTTAAAGACACACATTCTTGAGGTTCTTCTCCTATCTTGGTCCTGTCTTGGTCTTTGTTGTGTTCTAAAATGTATTTGTAATAATTCAGTTAATGTTGTTTAACTGTCTGTTCTTTTGTGGATAAATGTATTTTATTTCTTTTTTTCTTTCTATCTTTCATAACCGATGTTGCTGAAAAGTCATGAATAGTACTTAGACGAAACTATATCGGTAATATTTTAGTTTATAAGCGAAGATCTAAGTGTACGTGAATACTTACTACAGGTACCTACCTACTTACCTCTGCTTAGTAGCACTGACACATTTAAGTGCTAAGCATTATTATCTGCATGTCTCCGTATCTTAATGGTGCTTATGAGGAAACACTTAAACGGCGCCAAGTAGCCACCTTTACAGAACTTTGTGATAAGTTTCTATTCAATTTGTTTATCTCTTTCAATTTCTAAGATTAATAGCACTTAATGGTCTACTCCGAATAATAAATCATTGTGTTGAAATTAATGATTTGAGAAAATGATAGCGAAGAGTTTGAATTAATAAACTATCAAGGTAATTTAGTTTACGAGTTTATCTATGTTGTTAGTCCTAGCAGAGACTATATTATTTACTAGTCTCTGGTCCTAGTGACATTCTTGGTTAAATTTAGTTACATTAGTTTACTGAATTGTTCTAGCTACCTATTTTTTGAACCATTAATTGTATAACATTAAACATCTAACATAATACCAAATAGTGACATACATAATCCTGATCCCACACTTACTTCTGTGTCATGGGTATCAGGGATTACCCCGGAGTAAATATATGTTGATCATTGATCATACAAAAATTGTTCAATTCAAACTCGCACCTTTCGCACCTAAGTCTGCTTCTCATCCGCTGTGCCACAGCATCTTCTACTGCTGGACGAGGCTCCTCATTGACCATAATCACCACGCTTGGCATGCGGATCGGTGATCACAGTATTGGTGTTGAGTACTCAGGTGGATGCTGCTGCCTATCCCCTGATGTAATCCCTAAGTCGGCTTTTAGGAGATCCACGGAAGCAGACGAAGGTGTCCATTCGTAGGCTGGACACACCACGGCTATGACTTCATATTAATTATTAAAATTGTCAGCTTGAACTCTTTTATAACTTACAACTACGACATGTTTTTTATTAAATTCATATAAGTACCTATACCCTGATTTTTAATTTCAGACAATTTTTGTAAAACAACAAATGTCAAGATATGCCACTGTGTGTATAAGTGTCATGTATGTGTGTCATATGTGAATTTACACGTACGCTACACAATCATGACACTTAAACTCACAGTGGCATATCTTGACATATTTGTTTGTTTACAAAAATTGTCTGAAATTAAAAATCAGGGTATAGGTACTTCTATGAATTTAGTCTACATAATCAAGTGGCTAATATTATTGAGTACCTATATGTATAGCACACAAATTGATTATAAAATGTTGCTGTACAACTGCGTGAGTGTTTAACATATTCATTACCTAAATGGAAGGTATACAAGGTATTGTTTAATATACTATCACGTCTCAAAAGCAATATTGTGACGTCATTAGGGTCACCATTCATTAGTACTGTATTGTTTCTTTGTTTAGACCAAATCAACGTTTTTGAAACTTGAGTTGTTTGTATTGTACTTGGTACTTCGGAAGTGGTGACCTACAAAACCTAAAATATTTAATAATAATGCAGTTGCAATAATAGTCTGTACTGAAATTTGAATATGTGTTGTCGGTTTGAAATAATATAGTCTTTCTATTAATAACCCAAATTAAATTCATAAAATAACATAACATAACACCTAACAGCCACATACGTGGTCTTGATGCTATTAGGATTCCCTGTATCGTGGGTATCAGGAACTATGAGTACCATGGTACCAAATATTTGCAAATCATACAAACAAAATATGTCCCGCAGCGGTAATCGAACACGTAACCTCTTGGATCTCAGCCAGCTACTTGCCCGCTGCGCCACAGTGGTTGTCAATTCAGAGGTACAATCTGGCAATCTTCAATCAATGCAATATCAATCTTTCGTCGTGACATTCTAGGGGGAGGCCTATGTCCAGCACTGGACCTCTACAGGCTGATGATGATGATGATGATGATCTCAGAATTGCAATAGGTAGGTATCTATTGCTTTGTGTTTATTTGTAAAAGGTGTATAATAAAAGATATCATCTATATATCATTATTAAATCTAGGGTACTTAGTGGGTTTGATTTGATTCTTGACATGAACCGTGTTACTTATGATTATGAGCATGGTTTAGTCACGTTTATAAATAACGAGGGATTTGTAATAAATAGTAATGTCTGGATTTTTGGAATTATACTGGATAAAAAGTTATAAAATCAAATCTGGCCGGCAGCGCAGCCAGATTTTACTAAAATACTAATAGGTACTATCATTACTTAAGAGGCCGCTGACACCTTGGCTGAATTGACCCTAAAGTGCCGCTTGCCACCAAATTAGCATAGTTAACTTGAAGTTAATTTGCCGCGCAGTTATGTTATACTACAACAACTTTGTGTTAGATTATAACCAAGGCTTACTTTTTTGCGCCATATGGCGTAATTGTCCATTTGCTAGAGTTGGTTAAATCAGGCTGAATAGCCACTGAAGTAGTGGAATCATGAATAACCTCTGAAAATGTGGTAGACACTAGACAGTTAATACCACAACATGCTGGGTGTGTCCTATCTCAACCATTGGTCTCAACACCTAGTTCACTGATCTCTGTAGATGGGCTCTCTGCCAAATCGTGTATTTCGCAATCAAATTTACAACGACAGAGCCTGATGTTTTTAGGATGTGGGAAACCTATATTGATAAACCTTACCCAAACACATAAACCCTTTTTACTACTATTTATTTTAACTGTCAGTTTCGCAATCAGCTGGTTCCCGGTTGTATTCAGAGAATGAGGTGAATGTACTAAATGGAGGGACATAAAATATTTCCGCTCAATTTGAGCGATTTCGTGGGTATCGGTACAGCTCATGGCTGTAACAGCTGGGTAAATCCATAAAATAGGCAGTCAATAAGCTAATTTGTCATCGTTGTCAGCAAGGTAGAAGGGAAAGTCAGGAGTTTGATATTATCATCATCATTAGCCTGAAGACCTTCACTGCTGCCCCCTCCATAGAGTGCCACGGCGCACAGTGTTGTGCTGCCTCTATCCAACAACTAACTGTGAGCATATGAATAGCTAATAACCAAGCTGTGACCTTAAAAACGCCTTTATATTATGTCAGAAACATACAAGTTTATGTCGTAATGTTTTTAAGGTCATTGGCCCCCCATTGTGGGAGAAGACTGCGTCGCCAATTTAATCGATTGATAGCTAATTAATTAAGTAAATTGATTGTAATATTCGGCTTTATTACAAAACGCGGTACTACCACCACACCTATTCCTGCAGCCAAGCAGTAATGCTCGCATTACTGTGTTCTGGTTTGAAGGTGCCGATAAAATAACAGGTACAAGAGACTTTTCATCATTATATTTTTGGTATGGTGACGGCGAGCTAATGTGATGATGGAGATGGAAGGTGAGCAACGAACTCCTCGATCATTAATAGTAGCCTGGTAGTATTTGGGCTCACGGTTCCGATCACTAATTTAATAAAAGCTTGTTATGAAAAACATTTTTCAAAAAACTTATTTACAATATTGTAACAAATTTTAAGGCAATATACATAAATTAGGTATAGGATATTCTGGTTTACTTTGTATGCACACTTATGCCGTAATTCGCAACTTTATAAACCAAGGGAACGCCAAACAACTGTGCCAGCTGCTTCATCGATATTTAGCTGTGGTATCGGAAAACTAGTGGACTCCTTTGAACTGATTTGAGGAAAGTCGTGCCTATAACGAATGCGATCATTCAGGGTGCTTTGGAAGGACCGTCTATTAGGGAGATCATTTATTTTCCAATACCCGGACCAATACCACAGATAAAATAGGTTGAAAGAAAGTTTTTGGAGCACTAACAATACGTAAAGCAAAAGTAACGAGAATTTTTCATTTTTCATTTTGTATATTGTCATTTTCAAATGAATGTTATCAAACAAAATTAGCCGAGCCATGTTTATTACTGATTCTTCTTTGTTTGGTCATGTTGAAACAGGAGTAATTTTAGTTTATAAGAGGATTCAAAACGATCCTTGTGATTTCAATGAATAAGATACTTATGATTTAGACTTTGTCATCATTTATAGTGAAGAAAGAGACCGCAGCGACGAAGCCCCATGCATTGGAGCGATTCACTGAACTCGATTTCAGCGTGAACGACGCCATCCGCTCCGCGGAGGATAGAACTCAATGGAGTCTACGTCAAAACCAAAACGTTTACAGAAGGCCTAGTATTGATAACGTATAGCGTGTGGTGCACACGACACGGTTTTTTGTATGGAAATTGAAAGCGTTTTTTCAGCGTTTGCTATAGGCGCACTTTTCGGTAATGCTGTACAAAAATCCGTGTATATAGTAGCTTGTTACATTGCTAGACTAGGCCCTCTGGAGGCTGAGTATAAGTTTATTGCATACAATTGACACGGACGTATGGTGTTGTGTAACACGTATTTTGTATGATGACGCCGATGAGCGCCCTTAGTGTTCATTCTTTGAACCTCATGTTCCATAAAAACACAACACCATACGTCGTTGCCAATTGCTTTTTAAAACTCAGACTTCGGTATCTGATCACGAATGAGGATCAGCAGTGAGGATACCAATGCAAGGAAGAGGTCAACAATCAATGGAACATCATCATGTCAAAGAGGAATTCACAGCGTGACCACAATGTTCTGTTAGTAGTAGAACTTCTTGTGAAAGAGTTCGTTCGGAGAAGTACTACCACCGTACCTATTTCCTACAGCCAAGTAGTAGTACTCGCATTGCTGTGTTTCGCTTTGTAGGGTATCGGGTGCCAGTGATATTACAGGCACACGAGACTTTTCATCTTTATGTCTCAGGTTCGGTAGCGCGCGTGTGATACCTCTGGTGTTGCAAGCGTCCATAGGCTACGGTAACTACTTTCTATCAGGTGGGCCGTATGCTATGTTAAAAAACCCATCATGAGCCGTTAGACGTCTACTGCTGGACGTGGCCTCCCACATAATAATGCAATGGCGTGGTAGGCCAATAATCAGCACGCTTGACAGGCAGATCGTAGTATTGGTGTTGAGTACTCAGGTGGATACCCATCCCCTGATGTAATCCGTTGGTCAGCTTTTACGACACTCACGGAAGAATATAGACAGGTCTATTCTTTTAATAATATAATATCTAGGAGGTGGCATAATTCCCAAATATATCTCATTTCTATCATGACATTTCCTTGCCATATTTCACAGGCATCAAATGCGACCTCAAATCATTCGAATAATCGATTCGATAATATTCACATCCACATCACGTGCGTGAATGATAAATGAAGTTTCCATACGATTCGGGAATTATTTTTTTCCTAGTCTTTATTTAGTGATGTGGTTCTCCAAAAGTATTGATACGTGCCAAATTGCGTTGTGGCTGTGACATTACCTTTCAATGCCATTGCGCAACCCCTTAAGCTAACAGAAAAGTCACTATACGTTCTAATATTTCAGTATATTCACTGATGCCAAAGCTTATTAGCAAGTAGGTTTCAAATACAGGTCCATACCGGCTAATCCCGATATCAGATTACAGTACAGATCTTATAATTCTTTGATAAACACAGAACATATAATTTTTTTTTAAACTTTCGCGATCAGCAGGTCTATTCTAATACGTTGGAAACGTTTCCGATCGGCAGTACAAGTACGTTAGGACTCGATTCGATAAATTTGACTTTGACAAAACGGGACTCAAAATGTCAAATGTCATATCAATGTCGGTCCAGCAATGGACTTCTACAAGCTAGTGATGATGATGATGATAATGATGATATTATCAACAAAGAGTGAGTCAGTGGTATCGGACGTAACGGTAATATACCATCAAAATGCTCCTGATTTTAGAAAGCTTCGCATTTCATTTCGCAATATTAGATTCCTAGCTAAAGAAATGCATTTCTGCCTAAAAATTATAGACATGATAGTCTTATATTCCGGATATCCACGGATATCCACGGATATCATACGGATGTTAAGCCCCTCACTACCAGATACAATGCAGATACTTAACGCTTTTTATTCATAGCCCTGATATGTCGTTTTTATCTCTGAGTCTCTGAGTGGTGATAGGAGTTATCAGAGCAAAACACCTTTGTTGTACGGTATCAATCGATCGATAAAAACTCACGGATAACAAGGTAAATTGTTTGGACAAACAATTGATATAAATTGGTAAAAAAAATAAGGTTTGAAACTAAGAAACGTCTATGGATAATCTCAAATCTCATCAAGGACTAAGGAGTTATCAAGGTTTATACGTATGGGACCCAGAACTTAGTTCCCCTGAGTAACTTTGACATAAGTAAATATGAATTGAAAGGAAACCTTAATCTAGCTTAGATACGATTTAAAATAAAAGGTTTTTGGAAGAAATGGCTTCTAAGCTATACGATTGCCCATTGTACTATTAATTATCATGTTAAATTTTGTTTATTTTTTATTATATTCAGGTATACAATAAAGTATTTTCTATACTATTTTATTTCTTAGGAAATAATGCTTATAGGTACATAAAGTGCATCTAAGGAATCTATGTAAGCCTCACTGAATTATTTTACCGCACTAGTTCTTTCATAATAGGTCAGTAGGTTAATTGCAGGGCCACGATACCTTACACTGGTCAGTGACTAAGAAAGAACCGATGACACAGAGATCCACCCATGCAGAGTTAAGATTCTGGACGGAACTGAGCCCTATAGAACTAAAGTCATTCAATTCTGGGTAAAACTAGATAGATAGATAATAATAGAAGATAGAAAATACTTTATTGCACAAAAATAATAATTTTATTATACGTATGGATATACAATGGGCGATCTTATCGCTGAGAGCGATCTCTTCCAGACAACCTTGGTATGGACTGGCATTGATGAGAACGATATAAAGGACGGTGGTGTGAAATCAATAAAAGTATATAATACATACGGTGTACTCAATAATAATAATATAAATACATAACTTAACTACACATACAATACAACACATAAATATAAAAAATATATAATACTTATATTGTATATAGATCCGAGCATATTACTAGAGCTAACTTAAACTAGTTTTCGTTGAAATCAAAAACCAATAGCATTTTGTTCTTCACAAACATTCCCCTAAAGTCCCAATAGTTTCTAGTGTGGCGAACACATTACCGATAATTTACTGACAAATCCTCAGTGAAAGCAAAAAGTAATCTTTTTCTGTTTCTATACGCATTATCGGCTCCACACTACCCAATCACAGTAATAGTATCAAGCAGTAAGGTCACTAGTAGAAATAACGAGAAGCAGAAGCCAAGAAAAACTGTCTAACGCTGGCAAATAAAGGTTTAGTGGCCACCAAGTACCAGAAGGCTAGTAGTAGGATATATTACCGTTGCGTTCGATAACACCCCGTCGCGAATAAAAATCTATTATTATGCGAAGTTAATGGTTATGCTACTTATTCCCACCTCGTCGTAAATTGCAAAAGTACAGTCAAAGTTAAAAATGATAACACTTATCACTTATAGCCGGCTGAGATGCGAGAGGTTGCGGGTACGATTCCCACTCCAGGACAAATGTTTATCTGCAAATATTTGTTGCGAGCTCTTTATGAAAGAGTTTGTCCGGAGTAAGTACTACCACCATACCTATTTATGCCATCAAGCAGTACAGTAGCATTGCTGTGTTCCGTCGAAATTACGAGAAAGCACATGAGACTTTTATGCGCAGTGCAGTGCCAAGTAGGTCGCGTCCTAGGTGGTTGTGGCAGGTATTGACGACAATCAAAAAGTTAGCTACAGGGGTGCGATTTTGGATGTCATCTAGTGACCAAACGTCAATAAAATTACCGTTAATACTTATTTCTCTGTATTGAAACTCTAAAGGCTAAAATTATTATACCTATGATAACAATTAGAAGTGCTTTCTCCAGTACATCTCCTGAATAACTTTTCATTTAAAAACCGACTTCCGCCATTGTATTCGACTAAAAGGTTGTTTTAATGTCCACATCATTTTGATACTGTCTAGGTAGTCGAAACATGTCAAAAACCGTTTTCTTTTTCAAATCACCTATTACTAGGTAATGAATTTGGGCAGCCAAAATATTTGAATGAAAAAAAAAATAATGAAAGAACCATAGTGGTGAAAGGATTATGATACTTTTTGAATGCAAATGCTTGGTTTGTTGCTGAAAATATCAAAATCGCCATATGTATGCCTACAATATTTGAGGAGTTCCCTCAATTCCTCATGGATTCCATAATCAGAACTGGATTCTGAAAAAAATGGGCCAATCTGGAAGTATATCTATTCAAACAAAAAAATAATTTTCCAAATCGGTTCATAAACGCCGGAGAAATGCGGTAACAAACATAAAAAAAAAAAAAAAAAACTACCGAATTGAGAACCTCCTCCTTTTGGGAAGTCGGTTAAAAACGGTGATTTGTGGCCTTTTTGATGATATTTAATTACTCAGCGACAAAAAAAATCGCACCCCTGAACAAGGAACTATACGAAATATTCAAAAAGATCACTTCTTTTACTGCATGATCTTTGTATTGTGATTCAAGTTAGAACGAACGACTATAATTTGGGCCTTTGTCCAATGTCCCAAATGACTCCTTTCAATGTAAGAATGTTTTTTCCCGCCGAGCCGTTGCGTTGGGGCTAAAACAATGAACCCGCTACAAAAGTTCGGGTAAAAAGGGTCAGATATTTTCTATATAAATCTAGCGACAGAGTGTTAAAGCAAGTTATAGATTGCGAATGAAAACGAAAGAAAATTATTTTTGTACTGTCAACTAAAAAAAACATACATAAATGCTGATTTCATAGAAGGCAAAGATCGCACGATCATGACAGAACTTCAATTCATCAACCGGTACAGTCCACTGCTGGACAATGCCTCCTTCAATGCAATAGGAGATTTGCTAGAATCACCACGCTTGGCAGGTGGGTTGGTCATATTTAGCAGTAGGGTGGATGCTGCTACCCATTTCCCTGACCCTTAGACAGCTTTTACGACAGGCTATGGACGGAGAAGAGATTAATGATAAGTAATAATATATACTTAACTATAATTATTATTTATTTATTTATTTATTTATTTAATAGGTTCACAAAACAGATTACAATCAAATAAGCGTACACATAAACATTGAGAATAGTTCAGATCTAGATTCGTAATCAACTATGTAAACACGACAAAGTTACAGTGTTGCAAACTTATAAACTAAATTACCCATAAACCGGGCACTGAAAAAAAAAAAAAAAAAAAAATTAAACATTGTTATCATTGAAACCTAATATCAAGATTTTAAAGAGACATCGCTTAAACCTGTTGGTATTAGGATCAAAAACATCCAAGTCGTTAAAAGAACAAGCCAGCTCGTTATACCGACGACACATTCGAGGAAGAGGATTGTTAAATGAGGATGTTGATTAAATAAATAATGATATTATAACATGTATATTAAGTAGTTACTGAATCTATTCCTCTACCAATATAACCAGTAGGCACTTGAACGTTCATACTCCTACTTTTCATATACTTCTTCTGTTTCTAGAGTCCTTGTTACTACTTACTGCTCTGAAAAGGCAATTTTATCGGAAATTGTGACACAATCACTCTTTTATTCGGCTGTATAATTGCTTTTATTGCGAGATCCCGTCCGTCCAAAAAAAAACCAAATGAATAGGATTTGTCCTTCCCTAATGAATAAAATGACCTCTGCAACGAAAAAGAAATCGAGGAAGGTTTCTTATTAGTTTTTTCCTCATTGGTAATAATTGCTTTAGCAGGTATAAATACTGAGAATAAAAATTAACTATGTAAGTATTCTCGGAACTATGACAATGAATAAATCTTGAATTCACAAACTAATACTTACTTGCATTGACATTTAAGAAAATAGCATCTATTTATGTCGAACATGGTAGCAAGAATTAGGTGTCGGATGAAAAGAGAATAGAAATAAAATGGATTGAACTGAAATATATACCCAATGGAATGAACATTTGTTGGTTGAAACGTTAATAAGCACTCAATGAGTTATTAAATTAGTTTGAATACCGCTACATTATATTTTGCACAATTCTATATGGAATAACCGAAATCCCACGCCTCAGACGAAACTCTAGCAATGTGTCAACTAGGTCACTTTCATTCCCAAATATATTTTTATTGGTAGGTATATGAAAGTGTGTAAATCCCAACTCGACTGTGCGTAGGAAACGGTAGAAAGCTTTTTGTCTTGAAAAGGATTCTGAATAAACGAACGAATGAGCAAATGAAAATAGATAAATATTTATTTACGTGAATATTTATCTAGATCAACTTAGCATTAACATAGAGCCAAATACAATAACGTTCTGCTTAACATATTTACATCTAAATGCTCAGAATATTCTCGAAAAGCCAGATTGGCAACCAAAGGGAGTCTTGAAATAAAAAGAAAGCAATTTTCTGAAACAATAACGTAATGAAAACATGAATTTTATGAAGCGGTCCCTTCTCTGGAGAATTGAAATGCTTCAATAAGCAGAAATGTAAGAGATGTTTCTGTGAACAGATATTGTGCCTGATATTTCTACCTACAGCGGAAAATTATGCAATTTCTTTAAAAATGTATGTAAAAATGTATTTTCTTATTAGACTAAACAGTAAATTAGAAAACAATGCAAACAATTTCACCTGGCGGAATGTGACAGTCGATGATATATTAGATGCCAAAATAAATTATGCACACAGATTTACGTCTCTCAGCCCAGACACAGTCAGAAACACTGAACCAAAAGCAGACAATCCAGATGATTTCAAAGATACCACTTACATTGAAATTGCCCAGAACTCAAAGGAACTTGAAGGAGCAATTTTGGCTGAGCCGGATAAAAATATCCTTAAGAACGTAGACGTTGAAATACCGCAATCTTTTGTCGGAACTAAATCTACGGAACCACTTCACAAGTCCACATTAATGGAAGGCGGACAGGATTGTATATCAAAGCAGATTCAAAGGGGGTAAACTGTTTGAAATGGATTGGTTTCGGCGCGCCGCTCATTGAGGTAACTCGTAAAGTGGACGGATTCAATAACATGTAAGACTCGGAGAGACTTAGTGCAATTCTGAAATTAGTAGAAGACATTTGAAATGCAAGTGTTGAGGCTTTACTGAACGTAGTTATAGCTCATAAAATTGATTAGAATTTTGCAAACGAGATTATTTTCACTTAATTTAAATTAAATGAAGGCATTATTAATTCATATTAGATAACCATTAATAAAAGCTTGTGAAACTTGTAACTGAAATCCCTTTAGATCAAAGAAGTTAACTTCACTGCGAGGCCTTCCTCAAATCTCCCAAAAATAGTAAAGCCCAAAGTGGCAGTTAATATAAACGCTAACAGAATCACGTGTTTCGTTTGATGAAGTGTTTATCCCACGATATATGGTTGTATAAGGATACGTTAAAAAATCTGTTTGTTTAGAACGGGACTTCGGGCAACTTGTTTGAAGTATTAAGCCATTTGTAGTGGTTTGAAAACTATTACAAGAAAGGTTAGGAGTTATTACAAAGACATTGTCTAGCGTGTTTCTTGTGTGTGTGTGTTCTTGCAAGAGAGATTTTTAACAAGTTTGTCTAACTTCTTAGTTTTTCTACAGAATTTTATCTGTACTTCATGTGTTCGTTGTTGTTAACGTATCTGCGATAGACATTCTCTGGCACTTTACAAAACTTTTATAAGACCAGTTTATTATCCACTGTGCCAGAGTACAACCAGCCTCCAATTACAGTAGTAAACGGCAATGGGGAACGCACCAACGTGGATCATTTTGGCAGCCTTAGCACTATCTGAATCCTTATGAAACTTGAATAGGAGAAACTTCTTGACTTAAATATTTTTCCTTTCATGTTTCAACAGATGAGGACAGTGCCAAAACTATCCCCATTGTTGCGTTCCCCATTGGCATTTGCTACTATGGTTGGGGGCAGGAGCTGTATAATAAGATCCAAGCAATTACTTACTACATTAATGCAACCATCAGCGATTACACTGATTGTTCAAACAAACACTATCTTGATTTAATTATATCACGTATTCCACGTTTCTGCCTACGAGTGTATTATCTTAAACGAGTCACGACTTAGAATAAGAAAAGTACCTACATAGCAAGTAGCAGATAAAGTAATTAGTTTAATCTTTCTATGATATCCGTTTCAATGGATACATTAGCTACCAGGATATACCAGGCATAGAAACAGAACAGGGGGTTACCATGAGCTCTTATAACGATTCATTCAGTACAAAATATCGGTTCGTCGTTGACATTCGTCATCATTGAATAACTTTAATCGCAGAAGTCTATAGACATTCTGCTACTGTGCATTTAAATAAAGCTGCGGACATCACGATACTGATATTTTCTACTGAATAGTTTTTGAACTGAATCGCTTTATGAGCTCATGGTAACCCAGGATTTAACCCCTTCCATTCCAGTTTGTTGTTGTTATATAGTTAGACGTTTAAGTTAACGTTTAATCGTTATCTGTATAAAAATGGTAGTGGAAAGGTGGGCCAAGTTGTTGTATAATATCTCTACCTATATTTGACACGTTGAGTAAACTCAAATCTCACTTCACTTCACTTCTTAGTTTATGGCATCTTTGGCTAACTGTCACAATTAAAACAGTAAACGTCAAACCAACATTACGTCTACAGTTATTAACCAAACGTCAAACTTTTTATCTCAAACATGGAACTTTAAAATACCTCCGGGGCAAAATACAGACGAAATAAAATATTTATCCGAAAGATATGGACTTATAACACCCAAGAGGCCCTCCTCGGTCCGTGACCAAATTCCAATATCTTACAATATCGCTACCTCAATAATATTTTTTGTAAACACTCTAATGTTATTTAAATAAAATTATTTGGCTTATGTAACCACAGCCTTGTCCCTCGTACCAGAAGTAACTGTTTAACGCAATTAGCTAAACATCTTGACTAAAATTATGCCCTTCAGTCACTTTAAACACAATTAGACAGTAAAGAAAGTCTACGGTTCGAGAGAGTATCATTTATTTCTGACTAGCATTTGTCGGTTCGCGGGATTTTTTAGACACTAAAATCACTAGTAGTTATCTACATAACCGGTGCAACCTCATCATAATCAGTACATCACACACGTTCTCTCGGTATATTACCATTACGTCTGATACAACCACGTAGTATACGCTTGTTCCGGCACTTACTCAAATAAAATAAAATAAAAAAGCCTTGATACAAATCTGACCTGAGCAAATTATGTATATGGATGTATGGTATGTTCTTAAACTTAAACTTGCCAAGATCCTACGCGACAGTAGCATTAGGTTGGTAAAGCAAAACATTAGTAGGAAACTAGCATGTTCTAAACTAAAAATAAGTAAAATTACCGTTAATCCTCGATTTCCAAATTTCTATATATTGAAACTCATTGATGGCTATAATTTTTATACCTATGATATCAATACAAAGTGCCTCCTCCAGTACATTTCTTGAAAAACGGTGATTTGCTGCCTTTTTGATGATATTTAGCCACTCAGTGACATTGACCCCTGGTTCTTCAACCCGTAACAATCTAAAGCTATCTAAAAGCTACATATCTCAGTCTTAATCCGATGAATAAGTTGACAAACAGACAAACAGAAGCTAGGTTAGTGTTGACTTTAAACACCGTCTTTTGGTACGGGGTTGTAGGTTTATGCTAACAAGAGCGGCAAGGTTACGGGAAAGGTGTTATCGGTCGCGTTTATTATTTTATCAGTTTAATGCGGTTTTCTGCTGGCGTATAGTCGTTATGGGCTGGATTTTACCGCAAAACGTTTGCAGAATTGAGTTACAGTAACAGCTTATGAACATAAGTGTTCTAAGGAAGAGGAAAAAAGAAGAATCACTTAGTGATACTAGATAAAATAGATAGATAGAAGTTCGGTGCCTATGGAAGTATGGACCATGCAAAAAGAGTTTGTGTGAATGTGTCATCAATTATAGATTATTGACCTAGTATAGAACCTTGAGTAACACCTGCACAAAGTCTATACCAAGTTCGTTTATTATCATGTTATAAAATAATGTATATAATATAATAAGTATTATTAATCATAATAAGCATCTCCTATTAAATAACACAAGACATTTCTATGATATTACATAAAATGTGGAGGTCGATACAATCAAACACTTTAGCATAGTCGCAATATGTAATTTGCAAGCTAATTGATACGAGCTTTGTAATAAGATGTGATCTCATAGCAAAACTACACTGGCCATAATAATTAAACGAAGTATATCAATGAAATGGTATGTAGAACGGGTTGAAACGAGTTGTAACTTGTATACACAGGTGCAAAATCCACGCACATTCACATTATTTATAAAGCAACAGAAAAAAAAACTGTTACAAAAACAAAACACGCAAACTCATACCCTCTGTCAATACTGCTACAGGCTATTATGTTATGTTTCTATCAAGCAGATGTTGATTGATGTAAATTAAGAATGTTGATGCGGATTTTTGGCGTCAGTATGCTGTTTTTTGAGTTCGAAATGTTTCTGGCAAGTGATGCCGTAACGAGGGTTAATTCTGCTAAAGAGACCGGAAACAGTTGCTAATTTGAGTTTTTACAGCTCTTTTGATGTAATTATAGGGTTATTTGTCAAGGTATATTTATTTGTTTCCAAAAATCTTTTAAGTATTGATGGATGTGACATTAGTGATCGGAACCGTGAGTTGTAGTACAGGCAAATTAGCAAAAAGTGTGGACCTAAGTCGTGTAGTCGTGGATTCTTATGTAAACGTTAGATGACACGAAAAGAAGCTTATCCTAGGTTTGCACCGTTTCTGGCGCTTACGGAACCCTTTTAAATATTAGGTACAAACTTAAAAAGGCCGTAAATATTAAAATAGGAAGAAATTACTTGATGCAAGTTAAATTACGTATAGAGAGACTGTTTTAGTGCATTATGATTTTAATAAAAACCACGTGCATGTAGGGAAGACAGTGCTGAACAAATGCATCTTCCGTAAAAAAAACCAGTATAAAACTTCCGGCGGATGTAGTACTAATTAAATGAATAAGTTTAAGTCAATTTCCAGACCTACATTAATTTTCCCCGAAGTAAAGCGACAATAAAATATGGAAAAGTGCCTTCCGTGAGACGCACCATGGTGAAACCCTGGTAATGTATTTCGAGCATTTTTCTGAAAAGTCTATCAATTTGCACCGACTACCTTAATTTTCCCGGAGCCGTAATAACCACAAAAAGTTTTTTTTTGTAAACGATTTTTTTTTGTATGTTCCGTATGTCGGATTTAAAAAATACTTGGTGCAAATGTAGATCATAACGGTTCAAAGTCTATGCCAAATTGCACCGACTACTTCTATTTCCCCCATTAAGTTACGGATATTTTAAGGTTTTTCACCCTATTTCACCCTGTTCCGGAGGGAGAAATTACTGATGCTTATTATTAGAGTTGATTTAAAAAGCCATACAAAACAATTAGAAAAGTTTTCATGACTACATCTAATTAGTTCCACACTTTTGCAAAAAATCACCTAATTTGGGTGGAACTGATTTAAAATTCAGTTTAAAATTAAGATTTGACCACATACTAGCAAGTGAAATTAATTTAAACTTGTAAAAATAGATAACTTCATCTTTAATAATCACTAAATTAAGATAAGTAATAGTTACTGATATAATCTCTCTGAAAGATATTCAAATAAAATAAGAAATATACAGGCACAAAACAAAAGTTAAACACAATACCTACCAATAAAGATTTATGTGTAAAAGGAACGGTAAATTTTATGTTGGGCATGCATAC
This sequence comes from Epirrita christyi, assembly GCA_951392215.1. Classification (NCBI taxonomy): domain Eukaryota; kingdom Metazoa; phylum Arthropoda; class Insecta; order Lepidoptera; family Geometridae; genus Epirrita; species Epirrita christyi. The sequence continues at coordinate 13,592,858 of OX595850.1, forward strand.
TAAAACTAAGTTTATTGTAAAAACTATAGATTATCTGTGGCTTTACGTCCACGATAGCCTTGTACCTGTTTGTTACTTGAATACTATCGTTTTAATTTAATGCACCTCTATCGGGTCACGAGTTAAAATTAATTACCAATGCATTCATTATACGTAAGACCTCCTACTTTGTTTGGTAAACAAGACATCGAATGAAATAATATTTTCTTTGAACTAAGCGATAAAATGAGCTTTTTGTCCAATCAATAGTGAGGTATCTATGTGACGACCTCTGTGTGAGTGTGTGGCGCGGCGGGCGAAGGTTCGCCTGCGACGCAGGAGGTTGCGGGTTCGATCCCCGCCTCGGAACAAATATTTGTGCGATCTGCAGATACTTGTTCCGGGTGTTCTGGGTATTTTCTATGTATAATAAAAATATATATCTATGTAATGTATATTATATTACGTATATCAGTTATCTAGTTGCCATAACACAAGCTCTGCTTAGCTTGGAGCTAGATAATGTTGTGTGAAATGTCCAGCATTATTTATTTATTTTAAGAAAGGAAAGAATAGAGTAGTGTAAGAAAGAGAGGTGTGTGTAAAGAATCTTTGTAGTTATAGTGAAAGTATACGAAAATATAGGACTATGACAAACACAGACTAAACAGAGGTAAAAAAAAAGAAGAAAAAGAGAATGGAGGGTAGAAAGGAAAATCCCCAACACAGTGGGAAACTTGAAGAAACATAAATGTTAAAAAACGTATTGATGAAAATGTTTTACTTTAAATAGAGCTTACCAACTCAAAACAGCTTATTAACCCAAACATACCTGAAACAGAGAGAAGTATTTAGTGGCCGGTTCACAAAAGCATTGTTTATGAAAGTAAGTTAAACTGTTTATATAATGGATCGGTTGACAGGTGAAGTGTTAAAGCTGCGGGTGCGCATGCTGCGCCCGTGCTCACATAATAGGGCTGTCAACTTTAGGTAAAGAAAACTGATATCAAAAATGCAGATACATTTCAACAAAAAAATAAGATTTAATTGAAATTATCGTACGTAGCTTGCTATCATTTTAGAACAATTACGACTATAAACCACGTACCGTCATCACGACCACCTCCGACGACCTTCAAGCGTGGTCGCTGTCGGTATTTACGAGGAAGGTTCTTTAAATGGTCAACAAAACGTTAGCAAGAGAATAGTAAAGTACATGGTGCCGCAATTATAAAATATTTATTTCACAAAAGAATATGCTATCATTAGTTATGAAATTGTTTTAAAACATAAGATTATTACAGCATAAAATGTGGTGTATATATCAAAACTAGCTGACCCGCTCGCGACTTTGTCCGTGGGGATACCTTGCCGACCCACGCTATCAACATTGAAAACCCTCTGAAGTGAACTCGACACACTCTCTCCGCGACCCGTTTAGCACTGAACAAGCGCTAAACAGCCCCCAATTATAGTAGCAAAGGCAATGAGGAACGCAACAATGATCATTTTGGCAACCTTAGCGCTATCCAAATCTCATGAAACTTTAATAGGAGAAACTTCTAGACTTTCAAAATATTTGGAAGCGTTAAGGCTGATGCCAAAATGATCCCCATTGACTTTAGCTACTGTATTTGGGGGCTTGATCACCTCTCCCCGAGGAAGATGCTCTAAATTTATGACAGTGCCGTCACCGATACAAAGGTATGTGTTTCCGTTTTTATAAAATGAATGACGAATTCACTAGGGGTTTTATAGTAAAAAGTGAAAAGCTTATTTGAATCCATTCAGTGGTTTTGGACGAAAATAGTAAAAACACGAAAAGCGACTCTAATATTATATTAGCAGTGATAAAAGAAGGTATCTCCTGAAAGACAATATCCATTATTTATTCTGAGGACACTATAGTGTTAAATATGTGACGAGAGCTTAAAGTTCAAGACACTGAAGAATATCTTACACTCTTTTACTTTCACGACTAAAGGGAAGTTAGTGAACTTTCAGTACTTATTAGTAACTACTTTTTACACTTTGCTTTGTCTTTAAACTACTTTGTTTAAGATGGTCTCTGAAGTATATTCACGCTTTTTTCTTAAAAAGTAGTCGGGTAAAGTTCTTGCACTTAGTTTTTCCCTTTGTAGTGCTCATAGCTAATTTAGTTTTTGGGAAGTTTCCATTTTATCATTTATAACCACAAAATAAAGACTTTTTTATGTTGTTCATCAGCCAGTAGAGTCCACTGCTGGACGAGGTCTCCATCGATGTATAAGGGGATTTGTCATAATCATCATGCTTGACAGGCGGATTGGTGATCGCAGTACTGTTGTAGACTACTCAGGTAGATGCTGCCGGCCATACCCTGGTGTAGTCCCTTAGTCGAAATTAGCCGACATCCACGGGAAGAGAAGGAGGGAACTATTCTAGACCGGACACACCAAGGCACATTTCTTAAGTTACAAGACTCATAAAAAGACCAAAAGTAAACATAAGTAAGATAATTCACGTAAATAATTTAAGAGGAGGTCAGACGTAGGTTGATTTTGCCCATTTGCACGCGAACGAAGTCCACTTCTATTTTGACTTCATGAATAATATACATAAAACTATAATAATATATGGTAACCAAATCATAAATAAAAAAAACTGACGCACCATGGGTCTAGATATAAATGTATATGGGTGTACTGATCATGTGTACAAAATTGTATGAAGTTTGAAGAAATAGTAGCCAAATTAAGAGCAACCATCGTTAGCTTGCAAAAAGGCGTAATCGCCGTACCGGTGACCTACTCTTAAGACTTGTTTAACATTTTAACTTGGCTATTTCTCGCGCCAGCCCTACCCAGGGACGGAAACACACTTCAAAATGTTTACCATAAATTGTCACCTCCTTACGTCCAGTGTACTTATTTTAAGGGGGATGCTTTCGATTACTTAAAGCTCGTTTCACGCTAGATGGCGTGGAAAAACAGATATTGACTTTTTTATTTTTTGTTCAAAACTCGAGCGTCTTTAGTGAGTAATTTTACCGTTTGCGAGCACGGTGTAGGTCATAGAATTTGATGCAGCATGAATTTTCGTTAAAGAGTCGTTAGAAATTTCAAATTCACTATAAATAAGATCTGTCAATTTGCCTCATGTAATTACACGCACGCACACTTCTACATTCACTGTTTTGTTTTTCACTAGATGGCGTTGTCATTATCCCCAGATGTTATATAGATGGCGTTAAAAAAATGTTTATAAGGTATCTCGATAATGATGGCGTTAAAGAAAATTGTTAGAAGGGATGAGCCGCCACCATCCACCGACTTCCTGCCACCCTATAAAAAGTGCCGTGGTGTGCAGCGTAGAATCTATAATCCTCCTCCCGTGGATGTCGGAAAAGCCGACTAAGGGTTTACACCAGGGCATGGGCAGCAGCATCCATCTGAGTAACCGATACTGCAATCACCAATCAACCTGCCAAGGGTGGTAATTATGGCAAACACCCCCACAAAAATGAATGTCTTTTTACAGAAATTAATAAAAAGAAAAAACAAACAGATTAGGTATTTTTATTGGTTTATAATTACAAGTATTTTCCACTAGAAATATCATACACTGACAACAAATATTCATCAATAGGTAATAATAGATCAACAAATGTGCAACTGCACATTTTGTCTTCGTATATTGTATTCATTGTTACCATTAGTGCCCATTGCATCTCTTCTAAATATAACTTTTCATTTAAAAAACCGACTTCCGCCATTGTATTCGACTAAATATTAGGATGAAAAAAAAATGATGAAAGAACCATAGTGGTGAAAGGATTACGATACTTTCTGAATGCAAATGCTTGGTTTGTTGCTGAAAATATCAAAATCGCCATATGTATGCCTAAAATATTTGAGGAGTTCCCTCAATTCCTCATGGATTCCATCATCAGAACTGGGTTTTGAAAAAAATGAGACCAATCTGGAAGTACATATATGTATTCAAATAAAAAAAGAATTTTCTAAATCGGTTCATAAACGCCGGAGATATGAGGTATCATCTTCATCATCATTAGATGTAGTTGATCTGATGATCAACTACATCATCATCAGCCTGTAGAAGTCCACTTAGGTGTCCCCTAGAGTGCCACGACGAACGGTCTTGAGCCGCCTCCATCCACAGATTTCCTGTGACGTTCATAATGCCTTTAGTCCATCGAGTGGAGGGCCTTCCTCTACAGCCTCGTCCGTTTTTCGGTCGCCACTCGAGAACCTTTATTCTCAAACGGTTATCAGTTCTGCGAGCTATATGACCTTCCCATTGCCACTTCAACTTGCTAATTCTGGTTGATCATCAGTGGCTAGAAAAAAATACATTTCTTGATATAGTTTTGTTTTAGACAATGTTGTAAGGGTTTTTTGTATGAGAAAAAATAACGTACATGATGTCATTTCATTGAGATCTATGCACTTTGCATTTTTCCGAACACGTCTCAATATATATTTCAGATAAAATCGCATTTTTGAAAAATGCTACCAGCTTTAGCATCATGCTGCTGATAAACTCATTTATAGGGTGTGGTGATACGGCGTTTGCAAACATAACAGTGTACAAATATTACTGTGTTGGAAATATATGATATTGGATAAACAATCAACAATCTGCCTCTCTCACTATTCCAAATTGACTCGCAGTCAGACGACTAGTTAGTAGTTTTGTTAGTAGTAGAACTTCTTGTGAAAGAGTTCGTCCGGGGAAGTACTACCACTGTACCTATTTCTGCCGCCAAGCAGTAGTGTTCGCATTGCTGTGTTTCGGTTTGAAGGGTACGGGTGCCGGTGAAATTACAGGCACATGAGACTTTTCATCTTTATGTCTCAGGGTCGGTAGCGCGCGTGTAATGCCTCTGGTGTTACAAGCGTTCATAGGCTGCGGCAACTGCTTTCCATCTGGTGGGCCGTAAGCTTGTCTGCTTGCCAAGTAGCATAAAAAAAAACGTTCCGATCTGTGAGTAACGTATAAATCATTTCCATGCTGTTCATGTTGTGGACCATTTCTCAAATCTTCTGCCATCAAATCTGGCTGACTGCTGTTGTGCATTATTATTTTTCGTGCAACCAGAGTCAGCTTCGTCAATTTCGGCTTCAAAATATTTCGTCCATAAATTGGGAGCTTGGTGTTAGATAAGATCTGAAAACATAACATATTTACTTATTACATTTTCATTCATTAAATTTTTAAAGATATTTCAAGTAATATAAATATCGAGCTGCGCCTCGCGGTTTCACCTGCGTGAACCATGATATTATTATTATGACGTTGATTTATTTTAAAACTCGTTATAAAATACATTTTTCACTATAAAGAAATACTACTTATCTATAAAAACAAATAGTATATAAAAACAGTATAGTAAAAAATATATTACAAAACGGTAAACCACCGACCGCGGAGCAAAGGCCCAAGCGGTCGGAGGCTAGGGCTGCAGAGAGAGGAACCTCCTGACTATGCGTTCCGAGTCCAGGAGTACTGCCTTCTGAATCTGACCGTTGATCCAACCATTTAGTGAGAGCCTCTCAAGGTATTGGTTGAGGCTCTTTGCTATAAGGCCATTCACAGAAACAACTATCGGGACGATAATCGTCGAATCCACATCCCACATGGCGGTAATCTCGTGGGCCAAGTCAAGGTACTTGCTTGCTTATTATTATTATTATTATTATTAGGTATCTTCATTCCAAATTTCACTCAAATCCGTTCAGCCGTTTGGGCGTGAAGAAGTAACAAACATACTTATAAACTTTCGCATTTATAATATTAGTGTGATGTGATGAGATGAAGAGGTCAACCGACGAATCCAACTCGGATGGGCAGCGTTCGGGAAACTACGCCATATCTAGTTTGTTGGTTTTGTGAAAACTTCTTGTGAAAGAGTTCGTCCGGGGAAGTACTACCACCGTACCTATTTCTGCCACCAAGCAGTAGTGTTCGCATTGCTCTGTTTCGGTTTGAAGGGTACGGGTGCCAGTGAAATTACAGGCACATGAGACTTTTCACATTATGTCTCAGGGTCGGCAGCGCGCTTGTGATGCCTTTGGTGTTGCAGGCGTCCATAGGCTACGGTAACTGCTTTCCATCAGGTGGGCCGTATGCTTGTCTGCTTGCCAAGTAGTATAAAAAAAAATCTTCTCGTCGCCGATACCGCAGAGCCTCAAGACGAAAGTCTACACGCCAGTGTTGACTTACGGCACTGAGACGTGGTCGCTAACTATTGGCCGTATAGACAAGCTCAAAGTTGCGCAACGGGCTATGGAGAGAGCTATGCTAGGAGTTTCACCACGTGAAACCGAAATGAGGAAATCCGTAGAAGAACCAAGGTCACCGACATAGCTCTCAGAATTAGTGGCAGTGGGCAGGTCATATAGCTCGAAGAAGTGATAACCGTTGGAGAATAAAGGTTCTCGAGTGGCGACCACAAACCGGACGACGCGTTAGAGGAAAGCTCTCCACTCGATGGAATAAAGACATTATAAACGTCGCGGGGAGTCGGTGGATGGAGGCGGCTCAATACCGTTCGTCGTGGCATTCTAAGGGGAAGGCCTATGTCCAACAACAACAACAACGAAGGCTTCAAACAAAGGGCAGGCATCTTCTATAATAGTACTACTCTACTAGTAGGTAACACATTAAAATTATGTAAATATCTGTTTACTTACGAAATTTCACCGTGAAACCGTTATAACCTGGCTTGCACTCGTTTCAAAGACACCGCCCCAAAGAAAATTAATCGCATGACACCCACAGTGCACCATAGACAAGGACCATAGAGAAAAAAGTCAAGGAACATATAGGGAGAAATAAGTGCACTGGGCTAGGTAACCACAGACAAACAGAACACCTTAAATTCAACAGGGCCACAAATCAAAAAATTTCAATATCGTTTTTAATGCAAAAATGGCATTTAGATGATTCCAATTTTTATATTCGAAAAAGACACCCATGGTTTTAGCGTTTAAAATAGTTCAATCACACAACTACCCATTTAGCATTTTGAGACTTTGATGACTAACTTCACAGCAAAGCAGCCATCTTTCCAGTTAATAATAATAATAATAATAACTTTATTACGAAACATAAAAGTGTCAGGTTTTGGAATGCGTTTCTTTTGAATGAAAGTTCAATAAGTTTGATTACTATTTTATTAAAACGAAACCGCAGTACTTGGAAATGTGTCTGTTTTGCATATAAGATTACCGTGATTATGGTTGTAATTGTTTATAAACAAACATGCAGTATTTGTTAAATGACTGTTATTACAATCAGTCTGTACAATCAGTCTTAAAATACAGTGTTTCATTATTATACATAAGTATCCTTTGAATTAAATAATCACTTTTAAGATTATTAAAATTACTTTGGGATCACATCCTTTTCAATCAGTTTTAGGATGCCCTGTTTTTTGTCTCAGCAACTTGTAGCTTTTTGATATTATTTTATTTTATTTACTTGGGAAAAATCTGTATCCTGAGAAGTTTTGTATAAAAATATATTATGCCTTTACAACTCTTCCTTTGAAAATTTATGCCAAGAGGCTGAACACTAAGAGGTTCTGAATCATAACTGATTGATAATCAATCGTCTGTACTGCTGTCTGAGCTTATAGATGAGGATTCACTGGAGTCTCTATCTTAATCGCTTCATCAAAAACGGTACAAATTCCATACCAGACAGACAGCCAACACAATCCTAGCCTATCGTTACTTGATGAAAACATTATCTGATTTTGGAAGTCCAGAGCAATGAATAAATTTAGTCATTGAGGAAAGTACAGACAGCGATTCAGATATACTCAAGTGAATCCTCATCTTCAAGCTCAGACAGCAGTACAGATGATTGATTACCAATCAGTTGATTCAGTACTTCCTAGTGTTCAGCCTCTTGACATAGATTTCCAAAGGAAGAGTCGTAAAGAGCAGACCTCAAAGTTATTAAAACTGATCAACAACATTAAAATATATTTTTATACAAAACTTCTCAGGATACAGATTTTTCCCAAGTAAATAATATAAAATAATATCAAAAAGCTACAAGTTGCTGAGACAAAAAACAAAGCATCCTAAAACTGATTGAAAAGGATGTAATCCCAAAGTAATGTTAAACTTTTTATACTTACTTATTTTAAAATTGATTATTTAAGCTAAAGGATTTTTATGTATAATAATGAAACACTTAATGAGATTACTGCGATGACTTAGATATTATTGATCGTAGATCTCATCGTTACTACTAGTAAGTCAAAGATTTATGGAGTATTTTATTTTGTAATATTGCTAGATGAAGAGGTGATAGTTATGGATAAGTTTCTTCCGCATTTAATTACATTGATCTCAATGTAAATTTCAAGGTAGTGTAAGGTTCAAAATACGCATCTTATAATATACCATACATATATGTAGAAAAAAAGATTTATAAAGTAATACAAAAAAAACTACTATCAAAACTTTGATAGGCTTTCCAGTAAAAAAATGAATTTTCGACTTGTGGCTCTTTTGCATTTAAGGAGCGAGATGACAACTTCATACTACACTTTGATATTGATATATTATCAGGGTTGCTACACCGAGTTTCTGAATCACAGCACGGTACACGGTCGGATTATAAAAACTAGTAGTTTTGCGAACAGAATACCTCAAGAGCACAAACTATCTTGTTTTTCGATAAAGTTTAAAAATCGCATCCATAGTCCGATCTAGCATATACCCAATCTTACTTGAACCACAAGTCGTTGAAACTCTAACAAATGAGAGCTCACGTAATATTGGTTTTCATTTTTATTTTTTCTCAAAAACTATATTGTAAAATAAATATATAAGTAAGTACATATATCAAGTTTCATCAAGATTAATTGAAAAATGCGACGTACGCGAGTACTTACGTACATAGGTACATACATCCGAACAGACGATAGCAAATTTTGCCATATTATATTGCAAGGACTTACCTTGCTTTGCTCGCTCGGTCAATGACTAATAATATTTTTTTTTTATTGCTGCGAATGAAGTTACGAAAGTATAGTTTTTACATATTCTTTCGTTGTTTTATTTTTATTTTATAAAACTGAAACTTGAGTTTCAATAAAGTACGTTACAATAAAGTATTTTCTCGAAGGTACCTACTTTGTTGATATTGCAAAGTATAAAGAACATAGCCGCAAATAACTTTGTAAACTATGATTATAACGAACGGTTGGCAACCCTATCAGAGCCAGCTCATAAAGCCTAATAATTACGGGTGACTAGCAAGCACTAAACTTGTGACGTAGCGTTGCCTGGCAACGTCGCGTTTCGCAATTTTGGTGACAGACCCGAAAATAACGCGAGGCATACTTTTATTTATTTAGCGCCATCTTTCACTATCTTTCTCAAAACTCGGTGCTCGAGGTCCATTTAACCGCCATCTCTGTCAAATTAAACAAAACAGGGTGCTCTGCGTAAAAATATCACGCTTCGATGGTAGGTGGCGACTCAAAATGGACATTAAAAACACTCACACATACGTAAAATTGGTCGTATTTCAAACTAATTTTAAAAATTACCCTTAGTAAATTTTTATTTGAAACAACCATTTGCGAGTACGATAATCATTAGAAAATCGAAAAAAAAATACGATATAAAGAACGACAATCTGTGGATTGAAAAAATACTTAAATTATTTTGTATGGGCAAGGCAACGAGAGCATTCACCTTAAGCCCTGTAATCTGTTCCTTACATTTACGGAGAGGGGTGGAGAAGTAAAGTTTGTTATTCCATTATGTAGCCCCTTTGAGATGTCGGCAACTTGTAAACTTGTTAAGGAGTTAGTTTAAACTAAGTGCTGGATAGAATTGTCCGTTTAAAGTTCTATTTTAAAGTTGGCTGCGCCTTAATTGTTTCGACGTCGTGTCTGGGCAGTGTGTAATCGCCTTTAGTTGAACGTGTGAGAGGATTTATTTACAAATTTAAAGATTTCAGTTGATCATTACTTTATTTACGTCTTTCTTGAGTTATTCTTCTTCTTCTTCATTTATTTAATGGCCTGTGAGGAAAACTTTCCTCAAATTTGCCAATGTCAAGTAATTATTTTAATAATGTTAGAGTCATCAAAGTCTCAAAAAAAACACTAGAAATTGAAATAAAGTAAAAATGGACGACGTCTCGTTTCTAAAAAGCAGAAGAAAGTCTTTCGAGTTCTTGTTTATGTATGAAAAACAGCTAGGTACTACTTAATATTATATCTAACTTAAACTTCGTTTTTTTTATACTACTAGGTAAGCAAGCAAGCATTCGGCCCACCTGATGGAAAGTAGTTACCGTAGCCTATATGGACGCCTGCAACACCAGAGGCATCAAACACGTTGCCGACCCTGGGACATAAACATGAAAAGTCTCATGTGCCTGTAATTTCACCGGCACCGGTACCCTTCAAAACGAAACACAGCAATGCGAGCACTGCTTGGCGGCTGAAATAGGTACGGTGGTAGTACTTCTCCGGACGGACTCTTTCACAAGAAGGATCGTTATTATGAAAAAAAAAGAAGAAAAGTCCATTCCATTTTTTTATAATAGTTTATAATGAGTTACAATTGTTGCTTTTATTTAAGTAGAATCTTACTCCAGTCTAGATTTTCCTACAAAACCAATCAACGATAAACTTACTTCCCTTAAAACCAGTTTGTGCTCAGCAGATGTCGAGACAGGTGGTCAGATTGGATACGGGGAGATTCAGCTTGCAACCTCCTTGCAACATGTTTTTATCGAACCTGACCATAGTGACCGAATTCTTTTTCTTTTCATTATTTAAAAGAGTCGAATTTCGTCAAATGTTTGTTTTATTTGAAATACACAGACAGGTGGGCCAGGTGATCAGAGAAACGGGGAACAATAAACATACTAATCTTACCCTCTGATGAGAGAATATTTAGCTTCTCCTTCCAACTAATTTGGTAAAAGTGATATTTTTTGTACCAACAAACTTTTTTGGCTCTTGGCAAACGTAGATTGCTTCGCAACGACAGAACAATAACAATTTGTGAAATATCGATAACGATACTTCACATATTTTAGCATCAAATGCAAAGTATGGGCTTTGAGTATAACTGGAAACTACAGATTAGAAAGTATGTTGGGAACAAAAAGTATATTTTTTTGCAATTTGTCAACTCGCCGCTATTACATGATCCGGGGTTTTTGTATGACAAGTTGACTATCGGATTTACAACAAATCCTGAAAACTACCTAAAAATTTACAGGATCTAAATATTAGTAACATCAAAGTTCACAGGATCTATCAGTAACTACTCTGTTTTCTTATTTTGCAGTTTTATCAAACATGCATATATATATATATACGTAGATTATTTACTAAACAATAGTTCTATTTGTAACAAGCCACCTCTACGAAAACAAATTAATTATGTTAGAAATTAAAATAAATTAGAAGTTAGAGCATATCTAATTAGCGAATAACATTAAAAAGAAAGTGCTCATCAAACAATACCATGTAAGTAGAACAGCAAAAAATAAAAGAAAGTGGCAATACGAGAATGTGACCTGAAATTTACACAATAAATGTTTATTGTCTTTGGTCTAGACTACTTAGTAAAATGCTTCTTAGGAATCCAGGCTAATTTTATACTAAGCTGAGAAAAAGAAGCTTTATTAGAGTTAACAAGAGGCAAGACTTTCTTTAATATGTTTGCTTTCAATTATACAGTAAACCTACATAAAGATGAATTTTAGAGTAGTTACTAATAGATCCTATAGTTTAAATCCTGTGAACTTTAATGTTACTAATAGATCTCGTAAATTTTTAGGCAGTTTTCGAATTACTACTAAATCCTTTACAGACGAGAAAAACAATTAACCAGGTACAGTTATAGAAACTATTAAAGTAAAAGCCACCACACTAATCCACATGCATATTTGAATAAACCTTTTTTTTAAAGCTATGGTTTCCAAAGAAAAGGTCTCTATTTTTTACTCGACTGCGACAAGTACAGAAAGTAAAAGACAAAATTGATGTAAGATTGAAAATCACAGTCACCTATAGCGGTCATCATATGACGGTGATGTCAGCGCCACTTTTTATAAAGCTTTAGGAATTGAATGGTGCATTTCAGTTTGCATTAAATAAACTTAAGTGCATTATTGTTTCAAGCTCGCTAGAAAGTACACTTTCACTCGCTAGACTCGCCCGGAGCCATCTAGCGAGATAAATTCCTTGTCACATAGACTAGAACGAGGTACATTTTGTACTAATATCTCTTTAGCGTGAGGATCTAAAGGTTGATACTCACTTATACACAAACCATTGCAAACGATCTACAGAGAGCTCAATGCTGAGAACTGCCCCCAAATACCAGGACATACCAAATTTTGGCACTATCTAAATCTTATGAAACTTAAATAGGAGAATCTTCTTGTTCGTCTTCTAAATATTCTTCTTTTAAAGTTTTAAAAGATTTGTGCAGCACTAAGGCTTCCAAAATGGTCTCCATTGTTGCGTTTCCCATTGCCATTTCCTACTGTAATTGTGGGGGCTAATCTTGATCAGCATAATGTATAGTAAGCTTTTTTTATTTTTGCAGTAATAAGAATGAAAAGCTTGTTCATTGTCTGCACTTGCCTTTAGATAACGCCTACAAACAACTACAAATCCTCCCAGAGTATACTCACCATAAGATGCCAAGATAGTTTCAGCAAATAGCTGAAGTAGGGTGCGAAGTAACGTTACATAATCTTCAACATTCTTACTACACTCGAGAGCAATGAATCCGGGTCACTTAAAGAATCCTAAAAATCTCGGAAACTAAAAATGCTAGGTTAATGCAATAAATTGTATTTAATAGACAATGTAATACTCCTTAAATGAAGGTATTAAAACTTCTTAGTTATTGTAAAGTTATATCATAAAAAAATCAAATTTGAAAAAGGGCCACTTTCGAAGATGGAGCTACGAAATTACAGCATTTGGTTTTGCTTTTGTTTGTAATCTGTCATTTATCATTGTTTGATTTCTGTTTTTTTGTTGTTTTTTTTCTGCGTAAACGCAGTAATGGAAGCACGAGGAGGCAATACGAAGTATTAAAATTCAAGAAAATCGTAATAAAGTTCAAAAATTTCATGTTTCCTATTTTTGTTTTAAGGAGAGATCAGCAGTTTTTTTCTTTATGTAATTTTGTGTTAATAAAATGTATGGTGACTCATATTTTTTTTACCTTCATTTAAGGAGTATTACATTGTCTATTAAATACAATTTATTGCATTAATCTATCATTTTTAGTTTCCGAGATTTTTAACATTCTTTAGTGACCCGGATTCATTGCTCTCGAGTGTATTTAGCTATTTACACCTACTGAATTAACGAACTAACGGGTAGGTGAGATATTTCTTGTGCTTCTTCCTGATGAGCACTTTGGGGTATATGATGTAAGTATTATTCAAAGTCAAAGTCAAAGTCAAAAAGAACTTTATTCATTGAAATCACAAGGATCATTTTGAATCGTCTTATATAAAATTAAATTACTCCTGTTCCAACGCGACCAAGCCTAGAAGAATCAGGCAACAAACTCGGCTTGGCTTACATAAATGGTCCGTCTTACCACTAGGTGAGAAGCGCCTGTGTGGTGCCTCGGAGCAAGGAGTTGCTGATACATAGTAAATGAGAACTTAAAAACCTTAGGAAGGTAGTCAAAAGTAATTAAACATCAGCAAAAATATGCAAGACAGCACACGCTACGCTTGTTATACTTATAAATAATAATCTAATACAAACATGTAAATAGGTAAGTACAGATATTGCAAATTTCCATTTTAGCAGTCGAGGGGCAGAGTGACATCAGGCCACGCGGCTTTATCATTAATATAGTCATCAACAGTGTAATACGCTTTCTTAATTAGATTCATCTTTATGTAGGATTTAAATCTTCGGATAGGAAGTTTAAATGCACCTTCTGGAAGTTTATTATAGAACCGTACAGAATTCCCCATAAAAGACCCACTTACTTTCTTTAATCGAAATTTTGGTATATTTAGTTTGTGTTTATTTCTCGTGTTAATACCATGCACGTCACTTTTTATCATAAAACTATCCAAGTGTTTATGTGTATGTAATAATATTTCATAGATATATTGCGATATTACTGTAAGAATATTGATTTCTTTGAAACGCTCCCTCAAGGAGTCACGCGACTTCATTTTATAAATGGCACGTATTGCCCGTTTTTGTAAGACAAAAATAGCTTGGATATCTGCTGCTTTACCCCACAGTATGATACCATATGACATAACAATATGGAAGTAGTTAAAATAAACAAGCCTAGCTGTAGCTTCATCAGTAAGCTGCCTTATTATACGAACTGCATATGCAGCGGAACTAAGTCTACCAGCAAGAGCCACAATTTGTGGTGCCCACTGCAATCCTGCATCAATATTAAGCCCTAAGAAAATGGTAGACTTGACGAGGTCAAGTGTCTCCCCATTTATATTAATATTAGTTGGATAATGTTTTACATTTGGCACTGTGAATTTGATGCATTTCGTTTTTTTAGCATTAAGCAAAAGATTATTAACTGTGAACCACTCAAGAACATACGATAGTGAATCATTTACATCATCGTAATTAGATTTAGATCTATCAACTTTGAAAATCAAAGAAGTATCGTCAGCAAATAGAACTATGTCACATATGTCTTTCACAAAAAAAGGGAGATCGTTAATGTAAACTAGGAATAAAAAAGGGCCTAGTATTGAACCCTGTGGCACCCCCATGACAATAGTCGATCCTGAAGACCTTTCACCTTTCATATTTTATTTATTATCTATATTTGTTTATTCTACAAACGATTAGCACATGTAGTACTCGACAATATGTCGAGAGACAATAATATCAGCATAATAAGCAAGAGCATATTATGCATGGCGAAACTGTCATGCACTGCCATGGTGTGCCCGGCCTAAGAATAGGCCCCTTAGTCTCTTCTAGTCTCCTAGTCAGTGGATACAGTCATCATCATCATCAGTAGTAACCTTTAGATGCAAAACTGTATCATACGTTCCTAGTACAGGATATTCAAGTGTTCATAAAGCAATATAGCTATTCTGAGGATGCGATAATACAACATTCTATCAATCTCTCATAAATAAATTATGACAGTGGTGCGTCAGCACTTGAACTGATATAGAATGGCATGCAAAGTGCTGATAACAATGCAATTTGGGATGGCTCTTATCATATCTTTATCAGTTGCTGGAAATCTTCACGGCAATGATTGATTGTGGTGACGCTTCTAGAATCTGATGATGCATAAAGGATCTTTATTCTTTATTGTACACAAAATTACACGAAAAGAAAGAAAGAATAGCTACATACTGACCATTTTGACTAAACAATCTTAGTGAAAATAGACAAGGTACCTAATATAGCTATCAACTACCTTGTACATATAGAGGGGCAAAACGCGCAAAGAAAAGTACCTGTTATAACTTTTAGTTCTAATTTATTTCCCTTTTAACTTCCTCTGAACGCGACAAAAAACTTGTAACACAATCTATGACAATCGAACCATAACAGAAAAAAATTAAGACAACTTCCTGAGGCGTCATTTTTAGGAAAACCATTACAATTTAATTAAGACCCTTAAGACGACGAAATAAAGTTCTAAATAGCCAGTTTATTTGGAGTTTTTGTTAACCGAGGTTTTTTTGTTAGTATTTTGTTACGAAATAAGTTTTTATACGGGGTTTGATTCGGTTGGGCTTGGAGTAAGTGCGTTTTGATAGCTTTTAATAACTTTATTTCTCGGAAAACTTATCACGGCTGTTCCTATTGGTATGCTATTGATATTCATGACGCTACCGGTAGCTTCTTTATCTCCTTCATCGTATTACCCTACGTTAGGTCAGTGACAAGCTATAAGAGGTATGGAACCGTGTCAATTTGGCATGCGTTAGTTGTCCCAAAAAACTGTTGGTTGGTTGAAAATGGGGATGAGGCTCTTGTACGTTTCAAGCCACGATATTCAAAATCAAATGCATGCTAAAGAACCATCATCATCATCAGCCTGTAGAAGTCCACTGCTGAACATAAGCCTCCCCCCACCAACTATAACGAACCATAAGATTATTTTCTAAATTATTACAGAAAACATTGTGTTAATCTCGTCCGTATGCAAACAAGGAAAAAACTAAGGCTCCACCTGTCTGCGGACAAACATTGTGAACACTTTTTTTGCCGTCGCATCGAGTGTTGGGATGACATCGATAAATTTTGACGATAGTTTTGGATTATAGCATAAATTTTTAAATAGATAAAACAAAAAGTAAATGTACAAAACAAATACAAAATAATAAAACAAAAAGATAAGTGATGAGACCATAGGCTTTACTTCTTCATCAGGTGGACGACTTCCACTGCTGGACGAGGTCTCCCCATAAAATAGGGAGGTATTTTATGGGGAGACCTCGTCTGCAGTGGAAATCGCCATAATCACCTAGCTTTGCAGGTGGATTATTGGTTGGATTGTGAAAGTCCAAATATTCAGTAAGCACAAGTAGTATGCAATGAAGGGTTTTCACGGCTCTTTCATTATGCGTAGAAAACAGATGGCGCTTGTCTGTACTTATCTGTCAAGTTTCAAAATAAAGTTAAATGTCAACATCTTCAACGTAGATATTATATTTTCATTCCGTGGTATTAATTTTTGCCTGTTTAAAAAAAACACCACGAAATCACTAGCGCACACTCAAGAAGCGAACACAAACAGTTACGGTATAGCCACAGACTAGTTAGATAATAGCTTAGTTCGCGTAGGTACACCGCGCAGATTATACATTTGTCAATTTTGACAGCTAGAGTTGAGTCAGCGCCATTTATCAAAACAGTTCGAACTAATTTTAAATTGAAGATGAAAAGCCCTCGTTGAAGTCAAAACATTCAGTAGCACATGTAGCTTGTAGCAATTTGAAGGTCAAATATTATGATAAATGCAATTCACGTTTTAAAATATCCCATCTCTATTCAAAACGGGTCGTTATCATTTTGGGTTTCCGCACACAAATATGGCAGCATAAAAAAGCCGTTGAAACTTACAACACTAAATTATTCTTATCTCGTAGCAATAAAGGTTTAAATGGCTCGGCTTATAGCAGCGAGAGGTCTAGAACAAGAATTGGCAAGGAATCCAGTCTTTTGCTTCGATAATGTGTGCGATAAACTTTAATTTGAGGTCATGACCAGAATTTTGATCTCATTTTAGTTGAAACTTTAGTTTAAAGTATTCTATAGAGGAACTCTTTGAAGGATTTTGCAAGTTTTTCGAAGTATTTATTACTTAGATCAAGATTTGATTGGTAAGCCCAGTTTAGAAGTCGAATGTACATTAAAACACTTTGGTATAAATGTTAAAGGTAAGGTACCTAATATCTAAGTTGCTTTAATTCGAGTAGTTACTGATAGATTCTGTGGTTAAGATCCTTTGTACTAAATAGATCGTTATAATACTTGTAGGTATAGTTATAATTTAAATTAAGTAATTTTTATAATTATTACACTAAAATGTCATGAAACATAAGAGGCATTTAAAATTTTCGTAGATTTGTCCTGGCTCCTGGAGGTTTAAAAATGCCACTTTATATGAATCATATTACGACGATTCATATAAAAGAATTGCTAAGGATCTGCTGAGAATTCGGAAAAGGAATTACTACTAAGCAATTAATCTGGTAGCAATTCATTTTCCAAATTCTCTGTAGATCCTTAGCAATTCCTTTATATGAATCGTGTTATGATGCATATTATGATTCATATAAAGTGGACTTTTTAGACCTGCTGGTTTATTTTAGAGTGTGTTAATACTGGTAGAAAGCGTTAGCCGAGATGAGATAGTCGCGGAAAACAATGGCGGCGATGAACTCACCACTTGTCACGTCTATATTCCTGCGACTGTGCAACCCACGGTCAAAAAGTCCCTTTGAGGTTTTGCCTACTCCTGTCGCGAAGAAGAAAGCGGATGATTATAATAGTTTGGCATCATCAGCGTTAAGACATCCACTCCTGGATGGCCCTGTCCAGCGGTGGACGGATCCATTGCTGGACTTTGCCAAAAACTTAGAGCAAGTTAAAGCGTAGTTAAGCCGAAAAATTCAACGATGAAATTTGGTACAATTGTGACTTGTCTTTACAATTTTATCGATAACAAAAACGTATACAATGTACAAACAACAACACTAAATAATTGTAACAACTTTATCTCAATCGTTCATCAGGTTGGTAAGGCACTGCAACCAGGTCATCGCGATTCAATCTGTGGTCTCATAACAACTAGCTTTTGTAAAGATATTAATCTAGGAAGTATGTACCCGGACATACCCTCAATAAACAGACAGACAGACAAAGACCTTGTTGTTAATAGGTCAATGCACTGCACTGGGCATTCAATAGTTTCAAGTGCTTGCTTTCTCTGTCTTAAATAGTAGATTTAATGGTCTCTTTCAGGCTAGTTAATTAAATTATTATCTTTATGTCCGTGTGAATTATTGAACAGAGATTTTATTGCCAGTAACGTACACGAAATCTAGCACTTGCATGCTGCTAAGACTTCTAATAATTAATAACACAGTTGATTCTCAGCCTAAGGCACTGGTCCCACCGCCGCCGAGTAAGCGATGAGCTTTCGGTGATTTTTTCGACCAAGAAACGAACATAAGATAATCGCTCACTGTAAATAAAAGAGAGAGATTATATTTATTGTTATCGTTGGCTAATCGTTCTACGTACTACGTTCTACTCGTTTATCGCTCGTCGCCGGCGGTGGGACCAGTGCCTTTAACCATGATAAATATTTATCTATCATTGCATGGTCACTAACTACGGGCTGAGGAGTTTACCGGTAAGACGCCCTTTTGTACGTGAAAGAAGTTTGCTTATATCTTGGCTATTATTTCATCAAACTCAATGAAACTTTGTGCACAAGATCAGTACACTAATATAAAGACCCGTGGTCCGTTAGTTTCTTATAAAATGATATGGTTAACAAATCATAAATTAAAAAACTAATTTTCACTTCGTTTAAATATGGCCTCTGAGGAAAGTCTCCTCAATTTTGTCAATGTCAAGTAGGTATATTGTTTTAATAAAATTAAGTCAAGTCGTTAAAGTCTCAGTAAAGTCATGTTCTAGTAAAACGGTGGCAATCTTACTAATATATTGGTAGACATTTTCAACTAATTTGAAAATACATGCGATACTCTTATTTTTAAATTCACTACCGTGTGCTCTTTAAATAAGCTAAATCCGTTAAAATGTTACCAAAATTACACGATATTACAAAAAAAACACTAGAAATTGAAATAAAATAAAAATAGACGACGTCTCTTTTCGAAAAAGCAAAATAAGTCCCAACGTGACATTCTTCCGTGATCCCAACACTATCTTATCTGCCCGAGTGCGGTTCGTGACATTTTAGATCACGAGTGTGACTTGGCTAATATTGAAATTAAATAATTAGCTGATGTCATATTTGTTTCTTAGTAAAATATTTGGGTCATAGATCAATAAGTGAAAAAGAGGAGACACTTCACCTGACACACCTAATGTTGTCTAAAGCAAACGCGCGAAAGCTCTAGTAGATTTTGAAGCTATATAGCTATATAGAAACTATATAGATTTTAATGTCAAGCTAGGCTTAAGAGTCCCTACATATAATATAATATTCGTATAATATTATCAAGAATGACGATGCTAATCAACGCATGTGCAATTTACATGCTAAGATAGCTAAATTAGGCGAAGAATGATGTCAAAATGATGTCAGTGTCAACTTTTATGGCAGTAGCCAAATATTACAAAGTACATAACATATTTTACACTTTACAATCTATATTTTCGCATTTTAAATTGAGAGGTTTTATGCATTCAAATCACGATATTGTTACTCAAAGCACGGACAGAATACTGCCAATTATAGAGAATGCAATTTTTTACGTGCTTATCAAATTATTATCGTGACCACATTTCTTTGCAATTCTAACAAAAATGTAACTAAAGTATGTATTATTATTTTAGAACCAATGGTCTAACCCCCTGTTTCATAATCATTCTATAAACCTATTTTAGTTAAAATAGCTTTTGTCTTGTTTTGACGTATAACATTTTACATCAGAGAGAAGAAAACAAAAGCTATTTTAACTAAAATAGGTTTAGAAAACGAATATGAGACAGACCTTAAATCTTTACCTAGTCTTCTGCAGCGCCCCCTGGTGCAAATATAAACTGTCTATAAACCTGCTTAGATGTGGTGAAATTAAGTCAAAAATATCATCTGTAGTGCGTCTAAAAACGTAAACCAAAATGTTTTTTGTTTTTTTTTAGTTTTCTTCGGTGTCGTATACAACCATTTTATGGCATAGTATGTTTTTTTTTTGTTTTACTAACTGTCACATCTGCACGTCAGTGATTACACTGATCTAATGCGTCAGTATTTGTAGACAGATAATTATTGTGTCAAGAGCGAAGCGGCTATTTTTGTCGGGTCCCTGTATATTGTGCAATAAGACTGTCAACAGTATTTGTCGTAACAGTTTTTGTTGTATTTGTTTTTGTGTTTGTATTATTTATCGGTTTAGTGAACTTTCTGTACGTTTCTATTTATCTATAATATTTTTGGAGTACCGTAGGTAGCTAAATATCAAAGATGTAATCCTTTAGTTTCGTCGTCGTGTAAGATGTGAGTGTCTGCTGTGGTATGTGTTAGTTTTCACTCTGCATTCTTGATGTTTTATCCTAGATCGAAAGGTCCACGCACTGGTTAGGCACCTATAGTATGGTGTGATAGATTATTATTAACATCATCATCATTATTATCAGCCCATAGAAGACCACTGCTGGACTTGGGCCTTCTTCATAGAATGCCACGACGAACGGTCTTGGGTCACCTCCATCCATTTTCCTGCGACCTTTTAAATTACCATTGGTTCCATCAGTATGTGTTGCTAGGTATGACTTACGGCCTTTAGATATAGGCATAAATGAATTATATCTAAATAAAATGAATTTATTAAATACTAGCTGGTGCCCGCGACTTCGTCTGCGCAGGATTAGAATTTAGAGTAGCTTTTAGTGTTATTTTATTGTAGTTATATGGTTCACTTAATGGCTTACACATTTTGGCTATAATGGCTTACACATAAGATATAGATATATACTGTGGCGGGCTTTTTTGTAGGACTATTTAAGATAAACATTTCCATCATACATTACATATGTGTAACTCTAGCTGTTTTGGCAGCGCACGCCAGAATAGCTTGCAGATGTTAGATTTTTTCCTACTTACTTGACACTTATCGTCATATTATGGACAATTCACACAATATCTTTGCCTATGTGTTATTCTAATGTATAAGCTATATTATTGTAAAGTTTCATTAAAATCCATTCAGTATTTTTTACGTGAAAGAGTAACAAACATCCATCCATCCATACTTACAATCTTTCGCGTTTATAATATTAGTAGGAAGTATATCAATGCTTACGGTACGTCGGCGATAAGTCTTCTTAGATTATACTTATAACATTTTAAGCATATTGTTGTAGTTTTTAAATAAAAATAAAACTAAAGACAGGCGGAGCAAAAAAATTTAGTATCTCATTAATTTAAAAACTACAAGTCAGATCTTGATTAAATTATAACTGAAATTAACGTTATCTTTGTGTATAATCTTAACAATCCTCAGCGCTTATTTAAATAAGCTAAATAATTTTCGGGATAATTTGTCGGAGATTTTTTACGTTTTTTTTCCGAGAAGAACAAAATGAGATTTTAACTTATTAGGCTTGTAATTTTATCCTTGAGGCCAGGATTTCAAGGGGCTTTGCATGTAAATTGGCTCCAGCTTTTTCCTAGAATATTTACGAGTCAAATTTTTCCAAAGGAGTTCCAGTTCGGACCGTGGTCAAATGAAGATTAATGAATCCATAACCACCCGGTTAAGTTGAATTCAAGCCCACTCTTGAATGGTTAAATTCATCATCATTATTATCATCAGCTCATAGACTTCCACCGCTGGACGAGGCCTTCCCCATTTTCTGAATATACACTGACCTGTAAAAATAAGTATCACACTTTTAAA
The DNA here is from genome assembly GCA_951392215.1 of Epirrita christyi. NCBI lineage: Eukaryota > Metazoa > Arthropoda > Insecta > Lepidoptera > Geometridae > Epirrita > Epirrita christyi. The sequence goes on from OX595850.1 coordinate 13,614,980, forward strand.
ATTGCAATAACTTTTTAAGTACACATGATATACTTTCAAAACAAAAAGGGCTCGAAAAAGAATTTAATTTTATGCATAAAAACTTTATAGTCGGTAATCTTCTTTTAAGAAATGGCTGAAAAAATCTTTAAAATCATAAGTAATCCTTTTTGAATTACAATTTTACCGCTCATTTTTTGTTTTAAAATTTTTTCTTGATCGATGTGTCTTGTTACAAATGCTACGTTTTTGCATTTTTTTTTCGTGTTTTTTTAGCTTAAATATTTTCAGAATCATGGTCTGTCTGAATGCATGTTTCAGTTTTCGGGGGTAGTCTTTTTACGCCCTGTATACTGATCATAGAATACCTCATTGCATTTCCAAAATCACCCACTTTACAGGTGGATTGGTGATCGCAGTATTGGTGTTAAGTACTCCAGTAGATGCTGCTGCTCCTCCCCTAATTGAATCCTTAAGTAAGCTTTCCTCACATCCACGGGAGGAGATGGGTGGGTTTTTTCGTAGACTGGACTCACCATGGCAATGAAGAGTTATATTGCTGAATGTGTAATACAGTACCTAACCTTTATGTAAGTATTATTTGTTTTTAAAGTAGTGGTATGTGGTCACCGGTCATATCTTGGGAAATATTCAAGAACTTCTCTTATCACAAGTTATAGCTGAGTTTATCGCAAGTTGTTCGCCTTGGCTATTTAGAAACTGGACTGTAACTGTGACATCATACACGCGTGAATAATAACCACGAATAATTTGCTATGACTTCGAATAATTTATTATAGTTCAAAACAAACATACAAAACTTTTGAAATTATCATGGTTATTAACATAATTATCACTAGAAACGGGAGATATTTACCATGATTTTTGATTTTTAAGTTTACCCGTGATTATAGCGCATGGAAACTGTGCCGAAATATCGGGAATGAATAAAGCTCAAAAATCATGGTAAATATCCCGTTTCTAGTGATATTTAAACATATTATAAAATATTATGAGTATTTACTGATAGATCATGTGGTCCACAAACTAAAATAAATAGAAATGACCTACAAAATGCCAAATCAACTTCGAATATAATAAGAATAAAAAGTTATTTGATTGACGTCTTGCAACAGGTAGTAGACGGTATTTTTTGCTGTCATTCACGAGACTATAAGTCATGCAAATCACACTGTCAATATTGATAATTGACTTTGCTTAACGGAACCAGACGGTCAATGGGGATTTTCAATGGTTTGTGTACCTTCTGTCTTCCCACGGATAAATTGAAGACACTACTTGACACTAATAATAAATATAATAAACGAAAGCCTACGATGACGACAGAATATGTGAATATGTCATATGGACTTTGGAGTTGTCATTTGCGTTGTTGAATTAAACAACATAATATAACAAATGGAGTAAAACTAACATAACATAACACCCAACAGTCACACACGTAGTCCTGGGTGGTTATTCGCTATGACCTAAGAGATTCCTTGTCAATAACGTGTGACGTCACCCATGCTATTCAGCGATGATTCCACGCAGATATCGTAACGAGCCCGCGTTATGTTACGTTTGGTTATAGCGAATAAGGGGGCAGATCCTACATTAGGATTGGCTGTGTTGTGGGTATCGGGAACTACGAGTACCATGGTACCACAATACCCAGACCTGGATCAAATATTTGCAGATCATGCAAACATTTGTCCCGCAGGGGGAATCGAACCCGCATCTATTGCGTTTCAGCCGGCTACTCGCCCACTGCGCCACGGAGGTCGTCAAATTGGTATATCAAGGTGGCTGCAATGAAATACCTGCTAGCTTTATAAAAGAAGTATCGTAGCCAGTGTGGTCTAGCCAACCTTGACGCAATTACCAAAATCATTTACAAGCATTCGAAGGCTTCTGAGAAAGGCACACTTCCTCTTAAACTTAAAAGAACAATCGAAATGAATAGAGGTAAGCTCCCTTTGAGTGATGACTCATCATTTCTGGGTATAACTTAACCGGTACATAAAACTCCCTATTTTCTACGGATTATGGTTGTAAATGGCCTGGCTAAATGGTAAACTTTGTTTCGACAACGCAGGTAATAAGTTAGGAAATAATGTTAGCAAGTTCTTGACGTTTACGTAACTTCATTTATTTTGATAAAAATAATAGGATTAGGTCATTAGACTGAAGAATAATCACTCCATTTCACGAATATAATAATCGGTTTTCCATTTATCACCAATCATATCAACAGTTTGCCCACAAAAAATATCCGGAACTCTAGGCGCGCTAGTGTCACTCGCACTTTGCCGTTCTCAATCAATTCAGATACAAAATTGTAGATATAAAATAAACCTATACTTACCTAAATAAAACCGACTACTTACTACATAGTAGGTATTATTTGGGGTCTCTGTGGCGCGGGCGGCGAGCGAAGGTTCGCCTGCGACGCAGGAGGTTGCGGGTTCGATTCCCACTTCGGAACAAATATTTGTACGATCTGCAGATATTTGTCCAGGGTGTTCTGGGTATTTTTCTATGCATAATAAAAAATATATATCTATGTAATGTATTGTATTAAGTATATCAGTTATCTAGTACCCATAACACAAGCTCTGCTTAGCTTGGGGCTAGATAATGTAGTGTGAAATATCAAACATTTATTATTATTATTATTTTTAAATGTGTTTTATGAGTATATTTTTTAATCCACTCACTCTTTCACACACAAAACAGAGTGCTTATCAAAATTTCAGGGGTAGTTTCAAAAGTCCAATATAGTACAGCTTCTGTTCAGTGAAAGCCTTTCTCCCCCTAGGGGGATCTTTACAACTTTTCGGTTTGATAGATAAGTTCAAGTTAACCCAACTTCAAGTTAGGCTAAGTTGAATAAAAGAGCCTCGGAAGATATATAAAGTTCGGAATTGATAAAGAGTTAATGGCTGAGAGTGTTGGAATGTCGCCACTTTAGATGGCGTAAATATTTCTTGTGCCGTGGTGTGACAATAGACCCCTCCTTCTCCTCCCGTGGATGTAGTAAAAACCTTACTAAGGGATTACACCAGACTATGGGCAGTAGCATCCGCCTGAGCACTCAACACCAAACTGCTATCACCAATCCGCCTGCCAAGCGTGGTGATTATGGCAAACCTCCCATTGTATTTTATGGGGGACGCTTCTTCCAGTAGTGGACGTTTAAAGGCATCAGGCTCCGTGGGCTGGACAGTCGCAGTTTAGTTTTTTTTTGTTTTTTTTATACTACTTGGCAAGCAAACAAGCTTACAGCCCACCTGATGGAAAGCAGTTACCGTAACCTTTGGACGCCTGCAACACCAGCAGAGGCATCACACGCGCGCTGCCAACCCTGAGACATAAAGATGAAAAATCTCATGTGCCTGTAATTTCACCGGCACCCGTACCCTTCAAACCGAAACACAGCAATGCGAGCACTACTGCTTGGCGGCAGAAATATGTACGGTGGTAGTACTTCCCCGGATGAACTCCTTCACAAGAAGTTCTACTACTATCAAAATATATAGACGACTTGTTGGGCAATGTTCGTTGGTATAAGATTTGTCCTGGCTGCTGTCTTAGAAGTGGGTTATTACTGGAAGAAATCGTTAGCCGAGTTGGTCATGGCAAGCAATGGCAGCGATGAGCTAATTTGCACGGTTAAGGAAGAAATATCTCGTAAAGCGAGTTGTACGAGATACCATACGAATTGATGACGATCTCTGTGGCACAGCAGGCGAGTAGCCGTCTGAGATACGAGAGGTTGCGGGTTCGATTCCCGCTGCGGAACAAATGTGTTTATGATCTGCAAATATTTGTTCCGGGTCTGGATGTTGTGGTACCATGGTACTCATGGTTCCTGATACCCACGACATAGGGAATCCTAGTGTGGGATCAGAGGCCGTAGACAAAGTAACATTCTAATGGCGATGTCGCCAGTAGAAAAGTCCAAAATGTATGGGATTGACGTTAGCTATCGATATGTCACGTGGTCTTTTGTATTAAATTACGAATGTAAAAATGGAATCGCTTCCAAGCGAATGCCGTTTGGCTAGGCCCTCAGGATTACGTATATGACTGTTGGGTGTTATGTTATGTGGGTTAGATCTTTTTCGGTGACGAGAGGTGCTATGGTAGATAGTAGACTTTTCTTATTATTAAAATGTAAGTATTATTAGAGTTTGGACAATACCTGCTACTGGAGACAACTTTCTCATGACACACCATCGCGATTTCCACTGAAAAGAAAAGAGAAATTTATTAAAATATACTTATTATTTAGTTAAAAAAATAATGGGTTTAATTATAAAAATATGTCAAAAGTTAAGCAATGGTTTCAATACTGCCATCCCTTACTATTGCATAGTGTCAAACAGTGACAGGACTAATTTAAGGCAATCATCATCATCATCACCAGTCTTTACACGTCCACTGTTTGACGAGGCCTCTCCCATAAATACACTGGGAGGAATTGCCATAATCACCACGCTTGGCAGGCGGATTAGTGATTGCAGTATTCATGGTGAGTACTCATGTGGATGTTGCCCATCCCTTGATGTAATCCTTTAATCGTCTTTTACGACATCCACGGGAGGAGATGGAGGGGTATATTCTTAGGCCAGACACACCATGGCACTTATGCAATGGTTAAATTTAAATCACTATTATAAGGGTCAATAGGTAGGTAACTATTTTTGGAAGTCGACATTATACCACTCCATAATTATTTTCACTTTTAAAGAGATTTTGTTTAGAGTTTGCACCTGCAGTGCATAAAGTATACTCTGATTTGATAATAATAATTGATTGATCTATTTAGGTGATTTAATTCTAGTGTAAGGTTTACTTAATGCACCCGTAAATGACCTAGGTGAATCAAGTCTACTAAATAGTGTACATAGTGCACCCAGGTGAATTTACCCAGGTGAATTAAGTATACCGCCCCGTTTTTATGAATATATTTTTTATTTTTTCTAAGGGGATTTGAAAACTAACCTAAATTACCTTGGTCAATCTCGCCAATATTAAAATTATAAATAGACGTTCTACCTCGTTATTCCAAAAATTAATATGCCCCCATCAGAGACAATGTAAGAAGATCATTAAATGCCCGTTATAATAATATAAGTGGTCAACTTGTACTGAATTTTATTCTAAAAACATTTTATATTTTTGGAATCTAACTTAATGAAATGAAAAATAAAAAAAAAATAAAAAAAATATATTACAACGAAAAGTCACAGTTTACATAATAAATTACAATGGTTTTTAGGATAAATTTCGAAGACATAATTATCATTACATGGTAATACCTGTCAGTTCCCTCACTAGGCTAGGCCTGTATCGAGGAAACTTATGAACGACATTCAAATGCACATTATTGCTCAGGTGACAGCTTAAAATTAACAGTTTATCGAAGAATTATATAGTGTAGAATCTCGTTGAACAATAATTAAAAGTAGGTTACGTATAAAACTGTAAGTGATATTGATATGCAAACATACACGTAACTACATAATATATTATAAAAATACATGCATACAAATAATACAAAAAATAATAATAACAAGATTTTATACCGAAAACAATAAATATCAACATAAATAAATAAATAAATATTAATAAATGATTTAAAAGGAATTAGCTTTCAAGAATTAAGAATTTCTTCTGTTTCATCATAATATGTTAGTGTACCCAGCCATTTATTAATTATGTGCTTTGCTTCAATAATTGATTTCATTTTTATGTCACAACATTTGTCAACTTTATTGTAAACATGTAGTTTCACAAAACAACCTACACGTTACGTCTTGGTTACCAGCCTGTAATTTAATCTATGATTTAAGATCAGTTACTTACCATGGCAACGTTATTTCCCATACAAAATGGAAACAGAGATGTTGTGGCAACTGGCGTCAAAAATAAAAAATTGCGGTAAACTAAATCGGAACGAATGAAGCAACTTTAATAACTTCGATAAAATATCGGCAATACAAATTGAAGGTCGGCCGAGTTGCCAGACTTGTATGTCGTTGCTTTCCTGTCTCTCTCTAACTAGATGACGTAACTGTTTCGTCTCACTCTCACACACGACCGATATTGAGTTGGTTGTAGGTCGAATGAGGTGACAATGATGTGGGATATTTAAAGATAAATATCGATTCATTTTATAAACACGATTTTATTCTAGAGCCACTTCTAAACTAAGCCCTCGTATTGTATGATGCTAATCAGGCCTTAAATTTAAATATAAATACTTACTCTAGGCTCCCTAGATATAAAGATCTCCTGATACAACTACGTACACATTTCGTAATTTTGTTTTGGCTGTTTGAATCTAAACATAAATAGTAATTTTTAAAGAAGTACTTATTAATTTAAAAATTAAATACTTGTTTTTGAGTGTCATGTAAAATGAGTACCTACCGAACTATTTTATACTTAGTACCTAAGTATAAGTAAAATGATGAATATAGTCTAAAGTACCTTCCTACAACTATTACAACGTGTCGACTAACTTTCACGAAAAAGTCCTACACAATTCTAACTTCATACACACACTACTATTGCGCAGACAGTTGCGCAACGATGGCGCTACTATCGCCTCCGCCGCCATCTTTAGTCGCCGAGTGAGTTCGCGTTAGAACGCACGTCATTTTTTAACACAACTGAGAGTAAAGTTATTCTATCAAACTAACCATGGAATTGTCATCCAACTTTATGATTGATACTGAGCTCCTGATAAAAGGTGTAAAACGTCATCCAGCACTTTACAAGAAGAGTGATCCGACATACTTCCACAAGTCTAATCATAAGCCGAAGATTTGGCATGAAGTGTGCCGTGAAGTTCTGCCGAATTGGGAGCAATTGAAACCGCAGGATAGGGTTGGGCTCGGTAAGTTGTTTTATTGTTTTGTTTTTCGACTGAAGCCAAAGTTTTTGATACCGCCATCCCGTTATCATACACGGTCGTAAAGCCTGAGTTTTGTATGATAGCAAACGGGATCTCTTTGAATCAGGGTTAAAAATCGCTGTTACCGCGGGTTTCTGAAAACCCTGCAGTATAGACTGAATGCCGTCCCTACTTTGCATATTTATTTGTCAATACATTGTAGTTTTCTACTTTTTGGGCAAGCTATAGTCTGAGACCATACCGCCTTGTCTTTAGTTTGTTTTAATATATTACCTATGTCTATTGTTTTAAAATCCATAGGACCTAGGTTTATTGCTAGTTGAGTAGTTACTGATAGATCCTCTTATGGGTACTTATGTCAAATAAGTTTAGACACTTTTAAAACTTAAAACTTTTTGAAAAAGACTTTTTGGAAGTTTTTGAAAACTAGTCACTGTTGTTCTTGCAGTGCCTAGCTTCAGTAGATACAGATTGTAATGCGATACCTACCGATTAACATCAGATGGGTATCACCTGCTTGATGAGAAACTAAATAAAGCAAAAACTGAAGACTTCTAGTTTCCTTTCCTCTCACTTGCCTTTTTCAGCAATTGTGCACAGTAGTTACCAGATTGAACCCACTACCTTTACGATCAGAAGCCTTGGTTGCTTTCTACTAGGCTGCCGCTTTTCTAGGTCAAATATGGGTGTTTGCATAAAGTTGAATTCCACATTTTGCGGAAAAGTCAGGGGTGCTTGAATCATTAGAAACTTTGTCCGTTTTCGGGCCGGTCATTCCTATTATTTATTCTGTGCCTCAACATAGCTATCTGTCAAACAAACAAACTGACAAGGGTCATGTTTTCGATGTTTTAGAACCATTAAAATCCCCTTTCTAGTTCTGCGGTCGAGTTTTAGAGTTTGAGATAAATTCATTTTGAGTTTGAGATAAATTAATTTTAAAGTGCACTAAAATTATCGCGCGCCCTTTCTAATAGACTGAAAAAAAAGGGAAAGGGATAATTTTAGCGCAGTTTAAATTAAGATAATAATGCACAGAATCGCTACCAATGATATTTTAAAGGCCGCAGAAAGTCGGTAGATGGAGGTGGCTCATGAACGTCGTGGCATTTTATAGGAGAGGCCTATAGTTGATATCTATTATGGCAATGGTGATGAAGATGATATTCTAGGCACATTACAGAGTACTCACCCAATTACAGTAGCAAATGGTAATGGGGAACGCAACAATGGCGATAACTTTGGCAGCGTTAGCGCTATCTGAATCTTATGAAACTTGAATAGGGAAAACTTCTTGAACTAAATATTCCTCCTTTCAAGTTTCAAAAGATTTGAACAGCGCCAAGGCTAGCAAAATGATCTCCATTGTTGCGTTCTCCATTGCCATTTGCTACTGAAATTCTATTATCTCTCTATTCTATTCTCTCTGGTCTATTTTCAGTTGTGCTGATGCTCGTTAATTATAGTGTAGATAGATTTTTTGCCGTGGGGTGTCCGGCCTAAGAATAGACTCTTCCCTCTCCCACGGATGTCGAAAATGCTGACTTAGGGATTACAACAGAAGATGGGCAGTAGCATCCACCAGAGTATACCAATACTGCGATCATCAATCTAACTGCCAAGATAGATAGATAGAAAGTAGAAAACACTTTATTGCACACTACATTAACAATTAAAATAATCATATCATTATACGTATGGAAGTACAATGTGCGGTCTTATAGCTGAGAGCGATCCCTTCCAGACAACCTTGGGATGTACTAGAATTGATGAGAACGATAAAGGACGGTAACAAGCGTGGTAAACATGGAGACTGTCCTGGCATTCTATGACCAGCAGTGGACTTCTATAGGCTGACGATGATGATGATGAGGTTTTAATAAAGCCTGCATTTCAAAAGATGGCGGTTTCTATAATTTCGCGAATGTAAAATCAAATAGAGTTGACCACGATTTTCAACCGTCAACAAAATCGATTAGAATTAAAGTAACTGATTTTGCAATGGGTACTATAACAAAACATTTTGTTTTAGTATACCAAATACAAAAACGCTGGAAGAACCTTCGAACGTGCTTCGGTCGAGAACTACTATTACAGAAGCAAGAAGCCGTTCAGCGAAAGCAGAATCTCCCAGTAAAACCAAGGAAACTCTACGGCTATTATAAAAAACTCAGCTTTTTACTCGAAGACGATGATGGAGACGATGAAGAGGAAAAAGCTGATGACAATTCTGATGATGACTATGATCCACTCGTTAATTTGAAGACTGAATCATATGACATGGAACATGAAGTAACTTTAGAGTTAGCACCTGAAACTTTTGCCCAAGCATTTGAGCCTAGAAGAAGCAATGCTGGCAAGGCTAATACAAATCAGAACAACCAAATTCAAAGTACTGACGGAAAAGTAATAGAGTATTTAAAGAACGTAAAGAAGGATATTAAAAAGGACGAAGAAGATGAAGACAAGCAGTTCCTAATGTCTCTAATTCCAACGTTTCGGAAGCTGAATGATAAACAGAAGTTCGAAGCTAGGATTGAAATTCTTAAGTCTTTGAAGGATATCAGTTTTCAGAGTGATGCTGGACCATCTTGCTAATTATCTTAAAAAATCAGAATGAGCAAGATAAAGTGGCCATGGGCAGGCCATGTAGCTCACAGAGACGACAACCGCTGGAAAATAAAGGGTCTTGACCAAAAACCCGAAGAAGCTGTGTAGGCTTGCCCCGATGACAGTGGTCTTAGGTCAGGAAGTCAGTGGATGGATGCGGATTAAGACCGTTGTCGTGGCACTATATCCACCAGTGGATATTGATGTTGATGAAGATGTTGGTGTAAATAAGAGATACCTACTAAGTAGGTAAATTAATAATCACTACAGAGGTTATTTAACGTTTTAATTCAGATCTGTATTGACATTCTATTGAGGAATAATGAAAAGCAAGTCCAAACAGTGTATTTGGCAATTGCTCACATTATGATTAGGTAGTAAATTATACTAGGTAATAAGAAAAAAAGTTTGGATTACCAACAAAATTAATATTTCGGGGAATTAACTATTATTATTATTCTTGTATTGTTATTTCAAATACGAGTGAAAAATAACCCATTTTAAACAGGCTTTGAAGCAGGTTTTAGTATGCCATAAATTACCAGGTTGAATGTTTAGATATTTTTATAGTTTGATTAAAAAGTCGTTGATATATAATTTATTAAGTATTTATGTTTTATTTATGTACCAAATTACATAAAATAACCGATGAGTTTTTGTTTGTTGTGTAGTCATTTAGTAATTTAGAAGCTCTGTAGTAGGGTTGCGTCAAACACATCTGCGAATCGCAGCCCTTTTGGAGGACAACATTCGCCCGAAGAAAAAAAAAAGCAGTAACCCAATAACGAAAAACACAGACGTGTATTCAGTAGCGAGCGTGTTTAAGAGGAGGTCGCCGGTAGCAACGATGTTTGCTTTTAATTTTGCTATTACTTCTTAAAACTCCATGAATCACCCGTGGTGAATTAGTTTATTATAAAATTATATGGTTCCTAAATCTTAATTAATTAAAAAAAACAAATTTTTTAGAAGCTGACGCTCCACGTTTTTATTGTATTAGTGTACTGATCATGCGTACTAAATTTCATGCAGTTTGATGAAATAATAGCCAACATAGAAGCCAACTTAGTTCGCATACAAAAGGGCGTAAGTGACTTACGGTAATCTCCTCTTAAGGACCCACATCGTCAGGTGGATTTACCTATAGCCAACACAGCTCATATATCTGTTCTCTATATGTGGCCCTTTTAAGTCTACTTACCTACTTCTTTTTACAACTTCTCCGTTATCAATGACGAATAGAAAACCACAGTACAAACGCCTAGGACGGAAGTCGTGAATCACATTGTTTGCATAGATTCGATCAAAGTCCTTGTTACTATCATACTATGCAAAATGAGTAATGGGTTTGGTATCTGAATTATCAGAGCACACCCTATTTTATTGTTACTATTTTTGATGATGTGTTTTGCGAATTAATTAGTATGTATTGTTAAATTCAAACGACTTAAAAAAAAAGAGAAGGTTCTCAATTCAACTGCAAGTTTTTTTTGTATGTTTGTAACGCGATTACTCCCCCAATTATGTATTGATTTCAATGATTCTCATACTTCAGAGGTGGTCCCATAGAAACGTATCACAGAAAAGAGCATAGCATATGACTTTTTAGAACTAAGTAGGTATTCTGTTGGCGTGGTGTGTCTAGCCTAAGAATAGATCCCGCCGTCTCCTCGTAAAAGCCAACTTGAGGATCAAACCAGAGGATGGAAAGCAGCCTTCACCTGAGTACCTAACACTAATACTGGGATCACCAATTCACCTGCCAAGCGTGGTGATTATGGTAAATCCCCCCATTGCATTCTATATGGGAAGCCTCGGTCCAGCAGTGGACATAAAACTGGCTGTTAATGATGAAGGTACTCTAGATATCGGACGAAGCAATGGTAAGGACATTCTACTTATGATGTATGATGACATTGCAACGGTAGCAGAAAGTCGGTCAATGTTAACGGCCGAAGATCGTTCGTCGTGGGGGAGGCTGATACCTGCTGATGATGATGATGATGAGGCACCATTTGTCATAATTGTGTTTGACACGTTACGCACTCAGTCACTTGCATCATTTGCTGACACGAAAACGACTAAGGGGTGATATCACCAACAAATAAACAGGCGGTTAAACAACTGTTTAGTCTAACCCAGCCTTTCCCAAAGTGGGCGATAACGCCCCCTTGTGGGCGCTGCAGGTCTAAAGGGGGGCAGTAAGAGACCCAGAAAAAAATGGGGGCGTTGTGTAGACTTGTAGAGGCATAGAGGGCGATTTGTAATTTCATCTAGCTAGGAGGAATCTTAAACACCGACTGAGCTCTCGACTCTCGACTACAACTTGTGAACATCAACTAATATTAATTAAGAGATTGCTCACTAACTCGGTAAAAATGGGGGCGCTAAAAAATAATTTATTCTCAAAGTGGGCAGTAGACAAAATAAGTTTGGGAACCCCTGGTCTAACCAATGCTTTTTGACAGGTGTTTTCAAAGATTATCTGTGACCAATGGTTAGATTTAACAAGACATTTACTAACAAACAGAGTATGGTGAAATTGGCTCTAAATTCGACATACAATTTACATTTAAGCCTGGGGTACATACTTTTATGGTGGTTATTACGTATTCTATGATTTAAGATTAACTTTCAAATTAAGCAGACATCAGTATTGAATCAGGCTACTGATAGTTTTGGAATAAAGATCTTTGGCACAGGAAACAGTTCAAATAGTGAAAAGGGATAATACACTAGAGAACGTAATCCATAAACAAAGTAAAATAAACGCGGCATCAATAACAGAACATCCTATTGTCACCATTTATATCCATGTTTATTCACACGTGTGTCTGTTTGCACACATGTTTCGTGACGCCAGATCTCGGTCGATAGGAAAATTTTGCCAGAATCGAAAGGTTTTATTTACGAAGGGTATAATCAAATGCTGTTTTGTGAGTTCATTATCATCACCAGCCTGTTTGTCCACTGCTGGACAAGGCTGCTCCATAGAATGCAATGGGGGGATTTACCATAATCACCACGCTTGCCAATATTAGAACTTTATTAATTACACGCACCATATTATTTCTTATACTTGTTTATTTCCTTAGTAATTATCGATAAGTTTTGTTTTTTGACTTTGTTTTTTCCCTTTTTGGCACTGACAAACCTGGTAACAATATATTTTTCACACCACCTGCTCGACAATGTCCAATTACATATCATACAACCTCAACGTAAAGTAAAGCATTGTCTCTGTAGGGATATAAAGTTGTTTGAAACTCCCTAGGGATTAAAGTGATTTGAATTTGGAACGTCAAATTCGTGTGGAAACTCGTGGAAAACTCCAAGTAAAAAAATGCCCATATGGCATTGTAAAGAGGTTTTTTCGAAAATCGAACTGGCCACCAAAAGCAGAACTCAAAAAAAAAAGAAATAGGCGCGATTTTAAAGAATGTGAAACAAAAGAGATGTTAGGTTGGTGCTGTGTTTTTCAGTGAAAACCGGCTTTTTATTGTCTCGCAGTAGGTGTGAAAAGTAGAGTATGCTCCTCTGGAATAAAGCCTGTCTTCGTCTTGGGCAGCTTGAACCCCTCGCTTCACTCAGGACTCTATATAACTCCCTCGCTACACTCGGGAGTTAACTTTAGAGTCCCTCGTTACACTCAGGGTTCAATATGCCGCCCGCGACATAAGACACTGCTTTATTCCCTTAGTGCATAATCTACTATTATATAGATACACGTTTGTTCTCTTGGTCTGAAAATGGCTCTAACGAAAGACCAGCTTAGGTTGTTTACAACCGGCATATGCTGTGTTAGGGGCCTTTTTATAATCGTTTGTCTTATTTTGTATCACTGTATTTTTTGTTTTATTTGTGAAATCTATGTTTTTTTTTGCAAATTATCTTTTTCTAATCTATTCTAGTCATAGTCATAGACATAGTAATTTTGTTTGTCAGAATGGAAGTACATGAGGTAGATTTCAAACAATTAAAATAGATCCATTACACTCTTACCGTTTTTAGGCATGTAAATACATTATGTAGTTACAGGTAGGTAAATATTTAAAAGTATACTAAAAAAACGAAACATTGCTCAGGTCGTCCGTTAAAAACTCTGTCACTGTGTAGTAACATTTCTAAAGCAGTGCCTTTAGCTTATTTTTAAAACGTACAGTGTCATTCTCTTTTATGCTCTCTGTTATCTTCTATTTATATGCGTATGTGTTTAGCAAGCCGTGTAGAAGTCTGATGATTTTTCATCAAAAGTTGTTAATTTATTTCCTTATGCCTGTTATTTCTATTTTATTTCTTTTAATCGAAACAGCTTTTATAGTATATTTTTTACCATTAGGGCAAATATCTTTTTGAGGAGCAACAGTTATTCCAAATTTATTATCAGCATTCATACGCTTTATTTCAAATACAGCGAAAGAAACTTCATTTCAACTGAGTGTAGTTTTACTACAAGTTTCATACTTTGAAAGTAATTTCGTCATCAATATCACGAGATCATCATCAATGAGGCTCGTGCATAACAATATCGAGTCAAAGTATAGTCTAACAAATTGTTTGTCCTCGTAAAAAATAGTCTCTTCGTAAACTAGAAGCACCTGAAGGGCCAGCGATAGTGATGTTTGCTATCACACATAGATAGCTTATCGATATCAAGAAATGTGTCAATCGATAACGGCTTTGGTAGCTTCTGGGAAAAACTATTAGCGAAATTATTCAGCTTGGAGCTAAGGTTCTCGGAAAACTATTATAGATTGGGTTAGATCTTAGAACGATGTTGTAAACATAACTTATGAAACTAGTTTTTGTGCCTTGAAATGTAGACTGGCTTCAATGATTGTGATAGGTTCATCGGCCCCATAAAACAGCATTTTCCGTAACTCCCTGTCAAACAACTGCATTCAATATTTGAATCCCCTCTTAATTCAATTCAATTTAAATGTCGTAGGAAATCGGTGGAAAGAGGTGGCTCACGACCAATCACCGTGGCATTCTATGGGGGAGGCCTATGTCCAGTAGTGGACTTATATAGAGTGATGGTGATAATGATGATTATGTTATTCTCTTAAACATTCTATACTTCCTAATTTTGTACTGACGAAAGTGCCATGTACGATAGTGAACAGTAGTAAACGGCAAGATGGTTCTGGTGAGCGAAGCAAGCCGCTTATATGTTCAGTGTACGAGAGGAAGGTAGCGTTGGAAATAGTTGCAATACTGACAACAATAACTTTTCATTTAAAAAACCGACTTCCGCCATTGTATTCGACTAAATAATTTTTGATGAAAAAAAAATTATGAAAGAACCACAGTGGTGAAAGGATTATGATACTTTCTGAATGCAAATGCTTGGTGTCTTGCTGAAAATATCAAAATCGCCATATATATGCCTACAATATTTGAGGAGTTCCCTCAATTCCTCATGAATCCCATCATCAGAACTGGATTCAGAAAAAAATGGGACCAATCTGTAAGTATATCTAATCAAATTTAAAAAGATTTTTCCAAATCGGTTCATAAATGCCGGAGATATGCGGTAACAAACATAAAAAAAAAAAAAAAAAAAAAAAAAAAAAAAATACAACCGAATTGAGAACCTCCTCCTTTTTGGGAAGTCGGTTAAAAAGACGCTTTAATTCTGAGTATTTGAAAGGATGGAAGACTGTTTGATAAAAGTAAGTATAATGTATATATGGGTAGAGATAAAGAGCAGTGTTGCTGAACCAGTAGGAGGTACCTGACTTCGGAGCCCTTTAGAAAAATACAAAGCTCTGCACATCCACGAATATACATCGGGCTAGCGTGATGGGATATCACGATCACTCTTGTTGAGAGTAGGCCCCTAGTCTCAGCAGTGGGAACGTTATGGGCTGGTTAATGCTATCAATGTTAATAATCTGCTTGTAATCTTACCTTTTTCCCATCGCGGAACTTGACAGTGCCCTCGATGATCGAGATGGCAGGACTGTCCGTCATGTTGGTGCCTGTCACGTGACCCGACACCAGCGCCACTGCGGTGACATTGTACACTACCACGAGCACATCACTAGTTCACTCACTGCACTGTTTTGAACTGTAACAAAGAAAGTGATTTCACTTATAAGTGTGTTTAATTCAGATTATAAAATAATAACACGAATAAAAATATTTAGTTAATTGATTATAATATACACACATCAACATTGTCTAGGGATATTCAACATTTTGTTGATTTTTACAAAAACTGAAAATAATTTCTTTGGAAAACTAGGTATGGCAAGAATCTTTATTTTGTGTTGTTTATTAGTAATAATAAAATACAACTGTTTGATATTATTTTTTAATAAAAATTAAAGTAGGAACAAAATCTCGAAAAATCTGAAAATTTACAAGGTTCGATAAATTGTGTTAAAACTATTTTTACGTTGCCATGACTTTATAAAATTGCCTTTTTACAATTTAATAATCGGTGTTGCCTCCTCTGACGTTGATAACACATCTGCACCGGTTATTCATACTCAAAATTAGCGTGTCAAAATTAGCGTGTCAAAGTCTCGCTGGGGTTATGCGATCCCATGTTCTTTTTAAATGGCAAAAAAGTTGGTCTTCCGTGGTCAAATTTGACCGCAAATTGCTGAAAGCCCTTCGTTGCAACATGCCCCAAGCGTGTTCAATTGGGTTTAAGTCGGGTGACTGTGCAGGCCAGGTCAAAACCACGACATCATATTCCTGAAGGGCAGCTGACACCAATCGCGCCGTGTGTGGAGGGGCATTATCATGCATGAGCTGAAATTCCTGGCCAATTTGAACTCTGTGAGGGATGATCACAGGTTCTACGACCTCGTTCCGGTATTTTAGTGCAGTCATGCTGCCTCTTATCCAAATGAGCTCGGTTCGCGCGCCAATACGAATTCCCGCCCAAACCATGATTGTCCCACCTCGGTATGAATGGACCTCTTGTGGATGCTGGAGGCGACTTTTTCTGCCTGGAACTCTCCAAACAGGTGTTCTTTGTGAATCGGGGTGGAACCCAAACCGAGACTCATCAGTAAAGAGAACCATTGTCCATTGGCCATTGTTCCATAACAAATGTTCTATGAGCCCAAAGAAGTCGCCTTCTGCGATTGCCTCGTCGTAGAGCTGGCACACGAAGCGGCCTACGAGAATGAAGATCGACTTCATGTAGCCTTCTTCTGACGGTTTGGTCGCTGACTGACAGCTGATGGTCTGACTGAAGCCTTTGCACTAACTGCTTTGCTGTGAGATTGGGTTCCCTCCTGGCGGAATTTTGGAGAAAACGATCCTGTCTAGGGGTGGTTGCTCGTATTTTTCCAGTGTGGCGCTCTCTTACATCCCCAGTAATACGATAACGTGACCACAATCGACAAATTACGTTTTGATTGGTGTTTAGGGTATTGGCAACCACGCGTTGGATAGCACCGGCTTGTAACATGCGTATCGCTCTTATCATTACTTCTCTGCTTAAATGTCGACGTTCCATGACATTACGAATACCACAAGATTCGTTAAATTTAAAAATGACTTGGATACCACTTATTGATAACTAAATAAAAGTTAATTTTTCTTAGGCAAAATTAACGTTGTTTAATTTAAATCGGAGTCCCCATTCTATATTTTCTTTATTGCGTCTTATTTTTTTTTTTTTTCAAATTTTGAAAATGGAACAAAATAATTAATGAATAAATTAATTAATTAATAGTTTAATTCCATATTAAACTTTTCCTAAATAGCAAATAGTTTGCAAGCAAATCATTTCGAAATGGAATATCCCTAGACAATGTTGATGTGTGTATGTAGATACCTAGTCATAAGTTTTTACCGCTTGTATTTCCAAGGTACGCCAATGCTACAAGAGAATCAATCAAGAGAATTGAAAAAACTTTTGTTGGTTATATCAAAAATTTCCTAATTTTCAACCGTGAAGATGGCTTTAGCCTCTACTCTTTCTATTCTCTTCGTCATGGAATCCCATCATCAGTAGGAGCGCGTGTGCGTATCTCAGTGCGCAGGTTGTTACTTACAGGCAGTGTGGACACGGACATTTCTAATTCGGAATAGCAAGTGATTTCGTGATCAGCCCAGCAGTGGACTTTTACAAGCTAATGATGATGATGATGACTCAAAAAAGCTTTAAGAAGCTTGGAATAGTAGAAGTATATTATTTATTTAGTTAGATACCTACCTATTAGTTCATGATAGTGAAATTTAACGTTTGACAAAACTTTGATCGTTGCTCTGTTTGATCTTTGAACATTATTCAAAATTTCCAAAGGAAATAAGCAGCAGGTGAGAGCAAATATACTTTGCTCCAATAAATTCATAGCTCCATCCAATGCTGAAATATTAGAATCCTTTAGAAACTTTCTGAATACTTGATGAAACATTGACTTTCAAACTTCAGAGCAAACTTGGGAATTATTTCAAACTTCTATCAACAAAATCGAAAGTATACCTACTGTGTTTACGTAAGTAATTCTTTTGCAACCCGTAAAGCTTTTCGAAACTTTACGTGTTCTAAGAATATAACCAATTTGTCAACTTCAAATACACATGAGGAAGTAAAGTTATTTCTGAATACTTCTGTGGAACGTGCTGGCTCAGCATAGATTTTGATTCAAATCAAATCAAAATCAAAAAGTATTTTATTCATTGAAATCCCAAGGATCATTTTGAATCGTAGGTTTTTAATATATTGTATCTAATGCTTCTTGTTATGCTGATTTTTTTAAATATAATTTGATTTTATTAAAATTATTTTAAATGTACCTTACCATTTGCGTGCCGAGATTGGTAAAGCATGGCTTGTTCTACCATTTTATTTGTCACCTTTTACTATTTAGGAATTTACCCATGTTTGTAAATAAATAAATGATTATGATTATGATCGTCTTATAAACTAAAATTACTCCTGTTCTAACGCGACTAAGCATAGAAGAATCAAGGCAACCACAAGGGCATCATTATCACCTACCTGTTTACGTCCACTGCTGAACGAGGCCTCCCCCATTGAATACAATAGGAGAATTTGTCATAATCACCACGCTTGGCAGGCAGATTGGTTATCGCAGTTGGTGATAAGTAATTAGATTGCTGCCCATCCCCTGGTGTAATCCCTAAGTAAGGCTTTTACTACATCCACGGGAGAAGTAGGGGGTCTTTTCTTAGGCTGGACATAATCACCGATATAATATTTCATAATCTCGTTAAAGCCAGTAAGTGTATAAGTAGTACTAGGACTAGTCCTAGTACTACTTATACACTTACTACTATCTCTTATCTTGTTTGTTTCGTCGTTCTTTTACTTACTACATCCACTGAAGGAGAAGGAGGGTCTATTCTTAGCCTTACCATACCTAAATGTTTTATATTTTTTAATCGAATGACCTCAAGTCCAGAAGGCATAAAAAGTATCGCTTCTTATGGCTTCATTCTAATCACGTTACCAATTATTTGAATAAGTTAAGAATTTGATTGGTTTTCAAATTAACTCATCAAAAATGTGAAAAGAATTTCAAGCTCAAAGAAACTTGATAAAAATATGAATAATTTACTAAGTCAACTGCTGGATAAACAGTTTTTGAGCAAGTTCTCTCATTTTGAGCCTAAACAAACAAAGCACCTAAGTATCTACTTGTTTGCATAACAGAGCGAATTGACCCGTATACGGATCAGATTTTAAATTAAAAAACTTTTCGTTTCAAGGGATTCAGGAAAATACTTCGGCTTTTGAGGTTAAATAAGCTACATACTTTACTTAAATAGGTTTGTTGGGGCAATAGCTTCAATCTATTTTCAGAGAAAGTAGCCTCGTTTAGGAAGTGACGGCTTTCATACGATTACCGTTAATACAACAGTGAATGCGATTATCAAACATACGTAAAAAAACTTTAGTGACGTCACGTCTTCTATCATCATCATCACCAGTCTTAAGACGTCTTTGGACGAGGCCACCCACATAAATACAAAGAGGGAAAATTACATAATTACCACGCTTGGCAGGCGAATTGGTGATGGCAGTATATTCATGTTGAATACTCAGGTGGATGCTGTTGCCCGCATCATCTGGTGTAATCCCTTAGTCCGCTTTGACAATATCCACGGGAGGAGATGGAGGGGACTATTCTTAGGCCGGATACACCACGGCACGTCTTCTCTATGTCTGTCCTATTAGTATGACACTTACTTCAGGGTAATTATGTGTTAGTTAATGTTTAGAGGTAAAGATAATACATTACATTTCAATCCACTTTATAAGACCCATGAAATTATATATAAAATGTATTCATATTTCAAAAGCATATGAAAGATTAAACAAGCCTCAATTTGAAAATTAAAAGTGGAGTATGAAGACAAGACAGTCGATGGACGAGAGATCTGTGAATGATGGTGACAAATAACAGAACAAAGGATCACCCACCAAATCGGTTGCTTGACAATATAAAAAGACAGTGGTAGCATTGGATGAAATAGGAGAGGCCTACTCCCAAAACTGGACAGTCTACGAGATGAAAAGATTCAATGACGCAATAAGTCAATAATTACCACAAATTGGTGGCAGATCTAATGATTAAAAACATTAATCAAACATAAATGACAATTTTAAAACTAAAGCCGTAAAACGAAACAAATATTCATCTACTTAAATTGTATACATTTACCCCAAAACGGCCAAGGCCTAGCCCCTAAAAGCCAAAAAAATCGACCCCATGTGGGCTGCAAATGGCGAAAATTGTTGGGTAAAATTCAATAAATACAAATAGCCTACACAGATAGCCTCATAGTTACAACAGCTCCCTGGAGGACAATAAAGGGATCTGAATAGCCCCGAATAGGTACGATCATTTCAGTGATTAATATCTTTGTAAATATTGTTTCTGTATTGATCGTGGATTGGTCAGCTATATAGGTTGTCTCATAATTTTATATGACTGACTCAATTTATCCTACTTTTTGTAAAGAAGGCAGAATTTGCGGCATTTTTAGAAATATTGAAATGAAAATCGGTTCAGCAGTAGCCGAAATCGAGAAATCGGGTATTTTTAATTGACCGATCGAGCGAAGCGAGCGAATTCCTTGCAAAACTTTTAACTGGCAAAATTTGCTTTCGTCTGTTCGGATGTATGTACCTATACATGTATGTATGTATTACGTACTCGAGTACAAGTCGCATTTTTCAATGAATCTTGATGAATCTTTATATCATTCATATAGGATCTACAAAACCATAGATTTTTTTGTTGTAGGCTATTTTTGTTAAGATGGGATTTCCCCCAAAAAGGTGGGAATTTTGCTGTGGCGCTATTTACCGTCAAGTGGGGTGTCATAAGAAAGGGCAATGCTAATGGCTATACATTCCAAAACTTTTTAATTTTTTATTCTACGATGCATAGTTTCGTTACTGTCCATCCCAAAGGTTGCCTGGAAGAAATCGCGCTCAGCGATAAGGCCATCCATTGTACTGCAAATTTTTTATAAATCCTGTTATGTATTCCTGGTGTACAATAAAGTGTTAATCTATCTATAATAGTTTGAGAGAAAAAAAAATTGAAAACCAATATAACCTGAGTTCTCATTTGTTAGATTTTCAACGACTTTGTGGTTCAGGTAAGGTTGGTATAATGCTAGATCGTGCTATAGAGTGATATCAAAGAAAACAAAAAATTCAAAAATTTAACAACAAAGTTTGTGCTCGAGAGGTCTGTTCGCAGAACTACTGGTTTTATTAAAAACGGCTCTACATTTAATGATAGAATAACATCCTACCTCAATCGATCGCTATCAAAATAAGGTTAAACTAAAAGAACCTGATAAATCCAATCGTAACAATTGTAAATTTTCTACCGAAGGAGGAAACTCCACTTGTCGGAAACATTCGCAAATTAGATTAACATGTTTTAACGAGGGAAAACCAGAAAAATTGCAAGTATTCGTGAGACACGCAAGAAACTACACAACACCCACAAGAGTTCGTCCGGGGAAGTACTACCACCGTACCTATTTCTGCCACCAAGCAGCAGTGCTCGCATTGCTGTGTTTCAGTTTGAAGGGTATACGGGTGCCGGTGAAATTACAGGCACAGGAGACTTTTCATCTTTATGTCTCAGGGTGACGGGCACAGTGTATAAGTGCAATATTACGTAGGGATTTGTTATGTTCTGGGAATCCACTCAAAACAAGCACAAACAAAAAAATATAGCCTCAGAACTGGTAATTTTTTTTTTAGAAGTGGCTTAGGCTAGTTACTTAGGCCTTTTATCCGCCTAATATCCTAAGCAAAGATGAGAGTTCAATAGTTTACGATGAAAATGAGGTAACACCGGTTTAGCTAACTTAAAAAATATTACAATCAGTTTTAAGTAAGTTGAACCGGATTTGAACAATAATAATAAATAAGGCAAGAAAAAAATTAAATCAGCCTGTGATATTGCCGTGGGGTGCAATAAACTCATATTTGCTAATAGATTTTCTCTATAATTGTAATATTCACCCCCTGAACTTCGTTCCGCTATAACTGCTGTTTATCCCATATTTCATTTTGTATTAAATTTAATATTTCGCATTTGTATTTCCACTTTGTGCATTTTTTCGTCGATAATTAATTAATTCGTCACGATAATGTTGTAGAGAAAGTGATTTATTTCGAAAAATACTAATTTGTGGAAACAAATATATATAGTAACAACTCCGCTCTTCTCCAACGAATACTCTGAAAGAATTCGACACGTGTTTCGCCTCTCAACGAAGCATTCGAACGCCGAACAGATAAAGAAACTTACTAGTAAGTTTCGCCGAACAGACAATGAACCTTACTAGTAAGTTTCATGCAGTAAGAAAGGGAACATGGCTGCGGAGTTGTTGCAGTATTGTGTCTTTGTTGTTCTAGTGCGCAGTGAGTCAACTGTTTCCTGAGGATGCTTCGTTGAGAGGCGAAACACGTGTCGAATTCTTTCAGAGTTTTCATTGGAGAAGAGCGGAGTTGTTACTATAAAGTCACGCTTGAATCAATTAACTAATTTGTGGAACCTTTTAAAGGTTCTTTCCCCTTCTTTTTCCATTGCACTAGTTCTTTCTTTTTAATGCTTTGAAAAAAGTCTTTGATTCTGATCAGTTGGCAGACAGGATTAGTGTGGTGAAAGGATTGGGGGCGTCTCGCAGTGAGGTTACTTTCAGGGACAAGTTGTCAATTATACGCAAACGCAAGCTTGCTATAAGGTCAAGATAGAGTAATCAGGAAGGCAATTCTGGTAATTATTTGACATTTACAATAATATAATCTTATCTCAGTCATCTTTCGATTAGTCATTTAGTCATTTATTTATTTAATCACACACTAAACTTACAATATAAGCCAAAACGTTTTTGAGGCAGCACACAGAGTTACATATAAGTAGAAAAATAATAACAATAGTACCTACAGTAGTTGTTACATATAAGTAAAAAAATAATAACAATAATACCTATAACACATTAATAGGTAAGTTAAATGTGTTTTTTTTAATGTAGATACATCATACAATTAACTTAAGAAACGTACACAGAGAATCATCCTTTCTGTCGCTCAGGAAGGCGTTCGTTAGAGCGAGAAAGATACTTACATATATGTATACATGCTAAGTTATAGAATACAAAATGTGGATTCAAATTAGTTTGAGAACGGCATATATTTAATTGCTTAAAACTAGTATAAAATAACTGTGAAAACTAGATTATTAAACTAAATAACATACCACCCTACAGTCACATAAGTACGTAGTCCTGATCCCACACTAGGATTCCCTGTGTCATGGGTATCAGGAACTAAGAGTACCATGGTACCACAACACCCAGACCCGGAACAAATATTTGTAGATTATAGTAAACTTTTCTCCCGCATCGAACCCACAACCTGTCGCATCACAGCCTACACACATCTAGCCACAGGCTATATGCCTGCTGCGCCACAAAATTCGTAAATAAATAATACTACGCACGCAGTTACAGACGTGACATTTATGAGATGAGATTGAGAATTAACGTTTTTTTTTAAACTGTCACATTCATAGTATTCCTGCCTTATTATCTCTATACTTATTGTCTATGAAAATGGTAATCGCTTTTGATTAGGATTTCGCAATACATTACGCCACGTATTGTGGCTTCTTTTCCAAGAGCAGAAATATATTCGAAACATAAGCGCAATGAACCGTAAAATGGTATTCAAAGGCGATTACCAGTTTTATAGACAATAAGGAGGCAGATTCCACACTAGGTCGAATCGGAGCTCTACATTTACAATAATGTTTGATACAAGCTGGAAATAGACTACTCCCGTATAATGACGGTAGATAATAACCTGGCTAAATAATAGCTTTCGCCGAATAAAAGATTAAAATAAAAAAAAAACTTGTCTTACTTAATATACCTATACTGGTAAATTCACTTAAAACTACAGTTCTTAATGGTTAAGTAGGTTATTTGACACCTAACACATAAAAACAAAACCTTCCTTTTAGCTACGTTTTCAATTATTTGCTTCTTCGACTACCTCAATCATAAAAGAACACAAACGTAATTGTATTGAAACATCACAAAAAGTTTAATTGTACTTTCAACATCTGCTTTGAAACCGATACAACAAAAAAACATCGCAAATTCACACCCACTACAGAACCATAGAGATAGGATAGTCCTAGAACAGACAATTCCTTCTTTTCCGATCACCATCTGCACTGACGTAATACGACAGATGGCCAGGGCTGTCACGCTTCGATTAAAAAAAAAGCTTTTATCGCAATATTGCTTCATTATTGCTGACAGCGATAAATTTCACGGTTACTAGAGCGTAGAGGATTTAATTAATGTTGCGTTATTAGATATCGAGCCCTTGTAATTACGGGCGCTTTTAATTACAAAATAAATGAAAGATGGGTGTTGACCTAAATAATGTGCCTTGTTTTGATAACTCTTGTTTACTGGGATATTTATTTAGATAAAGTCAATTATGTTATACGCCAACGAGCAAATTAACTTCGATCTATTCATATTAAATTGGCACCAAATTGACATCAGACATTTCAATAACAGGACTTATTTTGGTGATATTTTTATTAAGTTGGCTCTTAAATATTTGAACAGTAGAAATGGCTGGCTTCAGGTTATTATAGAACATATTCATTTTTAATATTGCAATGATATCACTAAACCATTTCAATTTTGTGTGACTTTTTGGCAGATTCTGTTTTCAGAATTATGGTAACTAAACAGCGATTAAATTAATAATTATTAGCTGCTTATTTTTGGCATATTTCTATTGTCAAACTCATTATAGAAACTTATTTTAAAATGTCAAAAGTCGTAATTTTTTACATTTTCTTATACATTAGTGTTTAAGACTGTTTGTAATAAGTATGAATACAGCCACGGTATACGTAATTTCCCTACTGATCGAATTATTTCGTGACATCCCTAAGACAAAATGTGTAACAAATACAATAATATTGGCTTGCATTCATCGCACAGCGGCACACCTGCTGGGCGCGTGGTCTGATTTTGATTTAACGGAATTCAAATGCCATTTTGTAAGCTTAAAGTCATCGGCTGCGATAATGACCTATAAAAACAAGTGTAGTAATAATAATAATTTAAAGAGAGTTATTGGCTGGAATTTTCATGTTAGTGATGCTCACAGGGAGGCGAGGCGTTGTTTTAATCTGTGGCTGTTTTATGGCAAACAAAAGTCAGGTTCAATACATGAGTTAATGTTAACTACTCGCAAACAATTCAAAGCTAAATTGAGGTGGTGTTTGAAGAATCAAAATCAAATTAAAATGGACATTATTGCCAAGCATCACAAAAATAAAGATTTTTCAAAATTTTGGAAAAATACACAAAATCTAAATTGTACACCTAGCCTGCCTGCGAGTGTGGAGGGTGCCAGCGACCCTAAGGTTGTTGCTAACCTATTTATGCATAATTTTAAAATACAGGCCCAACCTTTACCTAGCAGGTCGGTGGGTGTTGCGGTGGTGGGAGAGTCGCGCGAGGCTGTACCTAGTCATGGTGAGGCGCTAGTTCATTTTTCGGCTCGTGACGTTGAAAATTGTATCAGAAACATGAGCCGTGGAAAGTCGCCGGGCCATGATGGGCTCAGCATCGAGCATCTCCAACACGCAGGTACTCACCTGCCTCGGCTTCTTAGTCTCCTTTACAATGTATGTCTTAGTCATAGTTATATGCCACCCAATCTCATGCGCACAGTAGTGGTCCCCATTGTAAAAAACAAAACTGGTGATGTATCTGACAAGCATAACTATAGACCGATATCTCTAGCTACGGTTACTGCGAAGGTACTTGATGGTCTCCTAGATAAACAACTGGGTAAATACCTTAAGCTACATGATGCTCAGTTTGGCTTTAAAGCTGGACTGTCAACTGAGAGTGCCATTTTCGCTCTTAAGGAAACCGTCTCGTATTATACGCAAAGAAAGACACCAGTGTACGGGTGCTTCCTCGACTTGTCAAAAGCATTCGACCTGGTATCCTACCAGATACTTTGGGACAAGCTAGCTGCCACTGGTGCGCCGCGTGAGATTGTTAACCTATTTAGGCACTGGTATGCGAACCAGGATAACTGTGTAAGGTGGGCGGGGGAGATGTCAGACACGTATAGGTTGGAATGCGGGGTGCGGCAGGGGGGGTTAACTTCCCCTAAGCTTTTCAACCTGTACGTGAATGAGCTGATTGGGGAGCTCAGCAGCATGCATGCAGGGTGTTCCGTTGGTGGACAAAGGATTAATAATATCAGTTACGCGGATGACATGGTGCTGCTGAGCCCGTCAGTCTGCGCGTTGAGGAAGCTGCTGCTTGTATGTGAAAATTACGCCACAGCTCATGGGCTCAAATACAACAGCAAGAAGAGCGAAATGATGGTTTTTACAGCTCGCGGCAGCTCCCTCAGTTACGTACCCCCCGTGTATCTGAATAATAATGTGCTGGCTATAGTATCGAAATTTAAATACTTGGGTCATGTGGTCACTGCTGGTCTAAATGATAATGACGATATTGAGAGGGAGCGTAGGGCGCTGGCGGTCCGTGGGAATATGCTGGCTCGCAGATTTGCGCATTGCACAGGTGAAGTTAAAGTTACCTTGTTTAAATCATTCTGTCAATCATTTTACACTAGCGGTCTGTGGGTTAGCTATACCAAAGCGGCCTACAGCGCCCTACGAGTCCTCTACAATGATATGTTTAGAGTATTGTTGGCACTGCCCAGATTCTGCAGTGCGTCAGGCATGTTTGCTGATGCGCATGTCAATGACTTTTACGCCATGATGCGCAAGAAAATAGCATCAGTCAAATGCAGAATGCTGGGCAGTTCCAATAGTGTACTTGGGGCGCTGGCTGGCAGGTACGACAGTCGTCTGCAAAGGCACTGGGTATCGGCCCTTATCAACCCCAACTCTAGGCAGATATACTGCATTAATTAGTTAGAACTGACTAGTGTAGTGTATCTGCTTTCAGTAGGTACATAATTTTAGGAAATGTAATTTTAAGTATTGTAATTTTTGACATTTAATTTAATTTAATTTTGACATTTTATGAATCTTAGTTGTTCGAATAAATAAATATATTATTAAAGCTTCAATCATCTTCGTCGTATCACTGGTTTTGTCTTGGTCACCCTGCTTTAGGTCAAAATCTAAATAAGCCAGCAGCCGGGACAAATCTTATACCAACGAAAATTGCCATAAGTCCAGTAATAAAATAACAAATATTGCCAAACTGTACAAGTAGCAGCACGAAACTCTAGCGCTGACCGTTATTGCGCAGAAGTCAAAAGTATGATCTCTATCTCTCTTACTAGCTGCCCGCTCGCGACTTCGCTCGCGTGGTTCCGTTGGTCCCGGTGTTCCCGGTGGTCCCGGGACATTTAACCACCCATTCGAAAAATACAGGGAATGTCTAAATTTAAGTTATACTGTAAAAATTGGCTCTTGGAAAAACAAAAGTCATCTTGTTGTTGGACGGCTGTGCCCGTCTAATGATTATTTTCAATGGTTTAAAATTAGGGTCGGCTTGCTTAATCAATCTGACCGGTGCCTTTTAGGTTTTTGTTTCTTTCATCTCTCTGTAACCGTCATCAATAACGTACCAATTTTAAGTGTGATGGTGTGTTTATAACTGACTCAAGGTTATCCTAACATAACAACTGAATTGTTACTATAGTACCTCAACCCTTTATTATTATCTGAATATACTTACCTAAATTCTTATAACTTACCCTTATGTATTTAAGTATTAGCCTGTTTGGGTGCCTAGCTTTATGGGTAAGTGCCTAAGGCCTAGTTCATAATAACGAGTTCTCGGTGGTTGTTTTGCTGTTTCCTTTGCTGAAACAGCAGATAGCTTCCGAGTACATGGCTGCTGTGACGACAGCAGCATTCTAAGGTGAGGCTGAAAAACAGCGTGGCTGAGCCCTCGTCCTTTTCTCGTACACTAACTATTAAACTTTATTTATAATTGTACCTATGTAACTAAGATTAGTGTAAGTGAATAAATGCCCTTTTATTTTTTTTTATTTTTTTTTTAAACTTTCCCTAGACCTCCACGAACATTTCAAGACCAAGATAAGATAAATCCGTTCAGCCGTTCTCGAATTTTAGCAAGGCTAACGAACAGCAATTGATTTTTATATATAAAGAGAAGATAATAATTGTATTGTTTGCGCGACAGTAAACATGCGCAACTATCCTCCACGTTTCGTTCAGCGCTAGACTTACGTTCCGCTACTTAGACAAGCAATGATATTTGTAAAATCCTTCATTTCTATATTCAAACTTTAAATCTAAACAAAAAAAGTCAGAGGCTATGCACTCACAAAGGTTTGCATCTACCATAGAGTCCGTCTAGACGCAATTAATAACGGTATTAAGTTATTAACTACCTGACGCCAACCGAACTTTAAATTGAATTATATCCGATAGTGCGGATACCGAAGCGTGATTAGGTGTAAACCGATAGATTGAATAAGTACACCGACAAAATAGATTGATACGAAGTGCATTTGACCAATAGATTGGATCATGAAACTATCTCTATGCTAAATACTTTTACAAAGCGTAAAAACATTTTCACGGTATACAATTTTGAAGTCAAGTTTTCTTTGTGCTTTTAGCCTTAAACGGATATAAATAAATAAAATAAATAAATGCTGGACATTTCACACAACATTATCTAGCCCCAAGCTAAGCAGAGCTTGTGTTATGGGTACTAGATAACTGATATACTTATACAATACATTACAAAGATAGATGTTTTTATATTATACATAGTAAAATACCCAGAACACCCTGAACATCTGCAGATCGCACAAATATTTGTTTCGAGGCGGGAATCGAACCCGCAACCTCCTGCGTCGCAGGCGAACCTTCGCACGCCTCGCCGCAGAGGTCGTATATAAATATAGTTATTATAAAAGCCATATTAAATAAAGTACTTAAAATAAACTTTTATAAAGTTCACTCCACTATGTAAGTATTAAAATAACGTAAAACTATTTCCAAAATGACCAGATTCATAGAAGAACCAAGAAGTGGCAATAGGCATGCCATATAGCTAGCAGAACCGACGACTGTTAAGGAATAATGGTTCTTGAGTTGCAACTATGAACCAAACGATGCTTTGGAGGAAAGTCTGGATGTGCCGACGGCCTTTTAAAGAAAGAGGTGGATTGAGACGCCTCAAGACTGGTCATCGTAGGATTCTATGGGGAAGCCATGTCCAGCAGTAGACTCCTACAGGTTGATGATGATGACGATGAATTTTAGTATTTCAATTAACCTTTCGGGATATAGCACGTTCGTTAATTACGACTTAACGGTAGTATGATTTATTTCAATGTTTAAAACCACGTAGACCCTAATAAATTAAACCATGTATGTCAATATAAGTTAGCCAGTACATTATTAGAATCTGTAAATCGTATTAATGGACTATAAATCAAGTTAAAACTGAGTACAGTTAGTGTATTTATACCGAACTCCATACAAATCCATCGCATCCGCCTTATAGGTATCTACCTAATGCGTGTTTCGGATTGAATATAACGTTCTGTTTGCTTTCAATGGGAAGTTTTCTGACAGCTGAAAGAAAGTAGTTCTAAATCCATGCATAGATGGCGCAGTCCAGAAATGGTTGTCTAAATTTTGCCGGTCAGCCACCAACTATTAGTGTCACTGACTTCACTCGCTCATGCCGTTTGTTGGTGAAGTAAAGTAATTATCTACGTAAAGTTTTTGTTGAAATTCTGATATATTTGTTAGTGTTACGTTATTGTTATAATTTTTTGTTGTTATTTTTGAAGCCGGACCAAGTAGACCGGCATAGTGTAGACTTGAAAAATGAGCTTCGGAATCGCAACGCGAAACTTGGAGGAAAAAAAAAATAAAACAAAGAGAATTTGTTCTCTGTGGTGCTTTTGCAAAATCTTCAGAAGACACAAACATTGCGAGTCACCGCCATCTACCGGAATTTTAAGAACTATTTTTTCTTTTTAATTGCCTCCCTGAAAACTCCCCGTTCAAACACAACTTAGTTTTAATATTAATAGAAAGGTTTAATTCTCATTGCGTTATTCTATTAGCTTTTGCTTAATATTTGCATGAGATCGAAACCCTTTGAGTGTTGATTCAAGTTCTTTTAAAAGTTGAAATGAATTTAACGAGCTCTCCTCTCAGAAATTGCTTTTTAAACTGTTATTTCAGATTTTCACATTTTTATTTTCAAGTTATTTTTACTTTCATTCAATTATCTGGCTCTGGACCTATTTCTGAAGTATTTTATGTTATACTGGAGTTTCATAAAATATTACGACCGGCTCACCCCTAGATTTCTAGGGAAACAAAGTTAAAAAAGTACGTGAGAAAAAAGTTTGAAATATTCATTTTGTAAAAACGGGAAATTTTCACGTACCGATATGTTGGTGGAAGCACCAACACCACCACCAACCGAGAGGAGCGAGCTCAGAGACGCAGTGCGAGGAAGGACGCGGAGGGAGTGTAGCGCGAACCTTATACCCACCCTGATGAAGACCCTCGATTAGGGTCGAAACCTCTTGGTGCTTCCCCCAACATATCGGTACGTGAAAATTTCCCGTTTTTATAAAATGAATGATATAATTCACGAAAGTTTTAAATATCTCAAGAGTAAACCGTCAAATATATATATTATCAGCTATCACTAAGTATAGGTACAAATGAGAAGCTTTTTGAGAGGCTTCCATTCACTAAATGATCTATTATCATCTTAAGCGTAAGCTATACTTACAGTTAAGTGACAATGTTGAATGAGGCACTTAGCTAAACTAAAATGGATGACGATGATAAGTAGAATAAGATCCCAATTTTTCACAAACCACTATAAATAAACTACTCCCAACTTAAACCATGAGACTAAGCCAAAATGCATCGGGTTTTAGGCCCGGGACGGCACCAATTAAACGTGTGCGGTTTTGGCCTAACCGTTGCCTGGAGGAGCTAGGGTTATCACATACCAGAGTACGGAATATAGTAAATTGAAATTTTTAAACCAATAGTGGCACAGCAAAGGTGAAACAGTAATTAATCTGGTAAGCTGAGGGAGATTTCAAAATAAAAACCTGAATTTTAGCATACCTAGGTTACCTATTATTCTTAAAGAAAGAACGAATGGAATTTAGAATTTAGAAGATACCATTTTGGAGCGACTTTGGATGTTGGAGTGGGACAGAGTGATTTCGTGGGACATTTCAATATAGTTAGTATTTGTAATAAATGTTTGGCCTTCCTATTCTACTTCTGTTCTGTTTGCTTGTTATTATATTTGTTTTCGTGGTAAATAAATTTATTTTCCTTCTTTCTTTCTAAATCATTATATCCTTTATTTATAAAAAAAATATAAATAAAGAAATTAAAAAAATATTTTAAAAGTTTTTTTTTCTTTTGTTATAATAAGGACCATTTTGAGTTAGGATAATTTATTTTGTTTGTTTGTTTAGTTCTTTATTGCAACATTACAAAATAATAGTACAAATGTAGGACTTAATACTATGCTGAAAAACAGAGGTTCTTTTTCAAATAATGTCAACGTTATCTAATTGCTGGTTCGTCAACTTTGCGCTCTCCCTCATAAAAAGTGGCTCACTAAAAGGCTTTGATTACCTCTGAAGTTAAATACGTATTTAAAAAAATTGTATAATTACAAGATTTAAATAAGAGTTTTTGTAGCGTCGTGTGTCAACCCTATTTTTGCCCAAACTGCGTCCCCAGAATATTGGCCCGTTCGCTTGGCTATTGTCAAGGTTTGTTTGACAGACGGACTCACCAATCTCTGGGCAGATTTGTTGTGACTATCTCTACCTCATCCCTACATTTTGTAGATGTCAAAAAAACGTACACAAACATGTCGCATTTTATTTCAGTACAAAAATTTCAGTAATATAGAAAATACTTATTGCAAACCATAATATACAAAAAAAACTAATACTAACTATGTTATACAATGGGCAGTCTTATCGCTCTGTAGCGATTTCTTCCAGACAACCTTTGGATGGACTGGACTGAATAAAAATAGCATGGGGCATTGATGGTGCACCTACGTACACTTAAATATTAATAATATAACCAAATTCAATAGATTTTGTGTTCAAAATGTGAAAAACTATATAAAGCGCTTGATTTAAAAAAATCTGCGCAGTCATCCATGATAGGCCACAGTCAAATCAGAATATACATCCTATCCTACTAATATTATAAACGCGAAAGTTTGTGAGCATGGATGGATGTTTGTTACTCTTTCACGTAAAAACTACAGAATGGATTTGAGTGAAATTTGGAATGGAGATACTTTACGCCCTGGATTAACACATAGGCTACTTTTCATCATCATCATCATCATCATCATCAATTTTCATCATTATTCACGCGTGTGAAACCGCGGGGCGCAACTAGTAATATATAATCCAAAGCAATCCATTGTATTCTTTTAACATCTCTTGCTGCGATTATTAAACATCTCTTCACTGGGGAAGGAAAGTCAGTTGGCATTTGTTTTAAAAAGTTGACAAACAAAGACCGTTAGTTATCATCATTACCATCAGCTGTTAGAAAAGGCCTCTCTCATAAAATGCAATGGAGGGATTTACCATAATCGCCACGCTTTGCAGGCGGATTGGTGATACACAGTATTTGTGTTGAGTACTCAGGTGGATACTGATGCACATCCACTTGTGTAATACCTAAGTCAGCTTTAACGACATCCACGGGAGGAGATGGAGGGATCTATTCTTAGGCCGGACACACCACGGGTGATAGGATAATAGTAAAATCTAGATACCTACTTTCAATAATAAATGACAAAAAATTAATCACTGCGTAACGATAACATGTACCTATACATCAATTTCATGCTACACCTCATTAACAAGCCAACATTGCAAAAACAGACCAATTTTTATACGCATGGTCTGTGTCATAAGCGAACAGTTAGGCTTAATAATAATTATATAGTTGTTCATATTTTGTTCAGTTAGTTGATAAAAATGTAATATCCTACCAAAAACATCAATGTCAAATGAAGGGCAAATTCGGTAAAAAATCAATCCATGTTGCCTTTTTGTCCGACAAAGAAATGAGAATAATTTAGATTATTATTAGGTGTATAAGTAACAAGTTTTTAATTAAAATAATGTTTTTATACAGAGGCTATGCATACGCAAAGATTAAGTAATAATTACTACGTAATAATAGTGTCAGATGCGACTGAAACGAGATTATATTGTAATTTAATCGTTTTTAAAATAAGAGAATTGGGCCTCAGATCCCTTGGTCACTGGAGCTATCGGTAACTAAACTATAAGCATAAGGGATCTATTAGTACAAAAGATCTAAACCACATAATCTACCAGTAACTACTCTCTTGGTTGTCACAAAAATCATAATAAACACTAGAGTTGAGTTATCTGGGTCTAGCAGACCCAGAGAAGATGCTTCAGGTAATTAAACAACAATAAAAGATGAAGTCCATCCCTTTCACCAATCCTCACTAAAGCGTGATTTGGCAAGTGTGCCAAGCCACGGGAAAATGAGAGTACGATACACTATAATGGACACTGAAAATGTTACGAAGTATTAACGTAAACACTCTACGGAATAGCCGTCATCATCGTTTAGCGACAGAAATTGGGTAATAGTGAAGTTTTGGCATTGAAATGGTTGCGTGGTCAAAATTTCACAAAAGTAGTAGATTTCTAAATGTGGTAAGTCTTTATTTAATTCCCGGATGAATTAGAGTTCGGGGAAGTACCGATTTATGTCCTATATCTAGGATGATTCGTACCCATCACAGGACTGCATAGATTCAGCTGTCTTTTCTCCTTTTCTTTCTCTAAAAACAAACAGGAACCAAAAACAAATCCACTTTTAGAGATGTTAAGTTTTGTTTTTACATAAGGATAGGCATTCAAAATATTAATTATTATCCATGTGTAAGGCCAAGTGTCTAGCAGTTTATTTCTACAGGATGATGGTGATAATTCATGTAAATGCAATGCGGGTCAAACCTACTCAACCGTTTCAAGGTCTGTAAACAGTTTGTATCTCCTGAGAAGATTCCAAGAATGCCCAGTCAAATAAACGGGCACTTACAGAATTATCAGCACATCATCAAAGATATAACTTTATTGGCATAAACTCCTCATAAAGTATTGAGTGTTGGAAGTAGCCACAGTTTATTTTAAAGTTACTATCCAGCGGGCCATTGACATTGTTATGGGCTACCATATTCGCCTGCAATTTGGCAGCGTTTAGCACGGCGGCTCTGTCAGAAGAGCATCTAGTTTGGCTGTAAAGTTTAAATGGTGTCTAGCTAGTGTTTTGTGTAAGTGCTAAGTTAACTGATAACATTTATAAGAAACTACAAATAAATGAAAAAACCTATGAAACAGAAAGAGACAACTAGCAGAAAGAGGCTCACATTACTCAAAACAGAACATTATTTAACGACTAAAAAACAATATTTTTTTTCGCTAATTTTAGATAAATTTAAATACCTAGTTCTAAGTTTATTGACTTTTATACAAGTTCACGAAGGAATTTACAATATTTCAACAAAACCAAATTAGTTACGGATGAAAATGCAAGTCAAGATTAGTAATCCCTCTTTCAAGTTGCATCACTGAGTGCCGAGATTGGACTTTGTCCTACTACTTTTAAACTTCTTGTACTTACACACTCTGTAGAATCGAACTTGATAAAATATAACATTTAATATTGTTTCATCAATACAAAGAATACAAAATGTTTACAGCAACAATAAAATATTCTATAAGTTTTTCAACGAGAAATGAATTACTTACTCAGCTAAACTTATGTCATGTCAACATCACACAACTGTAGCTTGATTCAAGTTAAGTTTGTTGTTGTAAAGGGGTACATAGGTATTTTATCAAGGGCTTTATATAAAGGTTCATTTCCATTCTCACATAAATTCAATTCGATAAGGCTTCTTGTAATTTTCCGATCGTGCGCATGATGCTGCAATACAACACTGCAACCTTAGTCTTGCAACTGATATTTATTTCATTAGATCGTGTTATTTCATTTAGGTATTTCAATTGTGTTTGTTTTATTTAGATTCATGAAGGTTGGTATTTAGTTGTTTGTAGTAATTGTGGTTTTCTTTAACCACAATACCTACCTATAATTCCATAAACCAAAAGGAGTATTGTTTCTTTCAGTATCAAACTGGCCACCTATGGAATTGTTCGAAACGTGTATTTGAGTAAATAGTGTAAAATTATTTCATTATTTATAAATAATTGTTATCTAGAATTTCATAATAGTAAGGAAAAGTACTAATAAAACAAGTTCAATTTAAATTCTCAGTAAAACTTTTTCAAATTGACGACGAATTAGAAAACTCAGCAATGCACAAAATTCAACCTTGACTTTAAATGCGAACTGGATTCTAAGACAATAAATCGAATGCCAAGCCGTTAATAATATTAACTCAGATGATTATTAAATACTAAACGAGTTAGAATTTCAAGGTCAAGCCATCTTCCAACAATACGTTAGTTAGATATCTTGTTTTTTACATTATACTAACTAGTTTTTGTTCAAATCAAATCACAATAATTTTATGATTGAAATCACAATGATCATTCTGAATCGTTCATAAGTTTCCCCAAGTGGGTAACAACTTAGAATTATCAGATGATGATATCCCGACTGGTGCTAAGAATCGAACCTCACTCATACTAACTTAAAAAATATGTGAGCATTCAAAATTAACTAGTTCTTATTGATTATGCATAAAAAATTAATCCGTGGTTTGATGATCAACGATTTACACTTGCTTGCACAGTTTAATAGTACAAAAATGGCTTAACGCGATCTAAACGTTTCTCTGACACGATCACTCTTAATAACGAATTGGCACGAAAACATAATTATGATTAACTACTATGCTTTATAAATTGTTATCTTTGGATCATACTAGAGAGGCCTGTACGTCTTTTATTGGAATATACAATTTGGACATGGATGAGGCAATTAATTTTGTTTTTATTAATGTTTTCAACCATTAAGTCGCGGCTTCTACGCCCCTATTGGTCGCCTTTAACAAGTCACGTGTGCATGTGGCCGGACCGGACTTAGTGGACATTAGAGCCGCCCCCCAATTAGAGTTGCAAATGGCAATGAGGAACTCAACAACGAGGATCATTTTGGCAGCCATAGCGCTGTCCAAGTCCTGAAACGGTCCAAATCTTTTGAAACTTGAATGCAAGAATATTTAGGTCATGAAGTTTCCCCTATTCAACTAATACATTTACATAGCTTAAAGTGTGTCACACACGAAGCAGATGCGGTAAGATATCTGTATCTGAGCGCGTATCTGTCTATATCGCTCTCTATACTAAACTCAAAGAGCAACACACACGTAGCAGATCACTTATATTTGACCGTCAAGCATCTGTAGGCACCGACATATATCAACAGATGGACAGATGATAATCCGCACCAAGAAACAAGTATAGACAGTTTGAAGGTTTCCGCGTGAATGTATCATTTTCGTATACTATAGTATCTGCTAGGTGTGTGATACCTTCAGGTGCGATAAGTTTTATACGCATATAAAATATCACCGCATATGCTACGTGTGTGATGCACTTAAGGCTCCATCTATAGCTAGATTAACATACTTATATACCAACTATTTAGCTATCTATATGGCTCGGAGTAAGTTTTTGCGGGGTATTCAAAAGGCTGGAGGCGACATCATAATTTCGTTTGAAAGTTGTTGCGGCGAAGTTATGTAGTACTATTTCTATTCCGTGGTTATAGTTGATTCAGCATCATGCATGCTTTTGATTTGATTACCTATCAGTGAAACTTTAGACGTGGCAATGTGGTCTGTATTACTTTGAGTCACAGATTAGTAGATCATAACTTGTACCAGTTCACCAAGTTATGTAACGGGTTTTCAGTGCAACAGTGGTAGATTTCTCATCTTAAAAGGATGAGGTATTTACTCCGTTTCGACACGGTCTTCAGAGCGTAAATGTTGTAGGTTACTATAATTCATAAAGAGATGTTTCATCCTGGGCCTGCTCTAAGTACACTACACAGAAAGGTATAAAAAAAACAGGGGATTTTCATAAAAATACAATTATATTAATTTGAAGCAGCGGTACAAAAATGTTTATTTATGAGTTTTTTAATATGGTCACCCGATTTTTAGAGCAGCCATGACAGTAGAGTGACTTTGACAACTGACAGTTTTGTTGACTGTCATTGACGCTCAACAAAACTGGTTCCTTGTGTGATTTCCTTGTGAGTGATTGCTCTCTTTGGCGAAGATAATCTTGAATGTACACTAACACGAAGCAATATTATGGAAAATAAACAATAACAAATGGTTTCTATATTGCTTAGCTATATTTATATATACCGTACATAGTGCAGGCCCAAGCTCCATACATTCATGAAACATCTCCTTTCAACTATCTTGCGTTGGGATTTCAAAGATTACAAGTATTAGTTTTGTTAGTAGTAGAACTTCTTGTGAAAGAGTTCGACCAGTGAAGTACTATTACCGTACCTATTGCCGCCAAGCAGTAGTATTCGCATTGTTGTGTTTCGGATTGAAGGCTACGGGTCCCGGTGAAATTACAGGCACATGAGACTTTTCATCTTTATGTCTCAGGGTCGGCAGCGCGCGTGTGTTGCCTTTGGTGTTGCAGGCGTCCATAGGCTACGGTAACTGCTTTCCATCAGGTGGGCCGTATGCTTGGTTGCTTGCCAAGTAGTAAAAAAATTACAACATAACATCCAACAGTCACATACATAGTCCAGATCCCACACAATGATTCTCTGTGTCGTGGACATCAGGATCTACGAGTACCATGGTAACACAACACCCAGACCCGAAACAAATATCTGCAGATCACACAAACATTTATTCTGCAGCGGACAATCGAGCCCGCACCCTCTTGATTCTCAGCCGGCTTCTCGCCTACCACGCCACTAAGGTCAACAAAGACAAAGACGGATTCTATCATATACTTGTTTTTGTTCTTCAAGCTAAAGCAGGGTGCTGTGCTTTACTAAGTGATGGGATCTATTTTGTCATATTGTTTAGCGTGGTGTTTTGAAATGTAAGGACATAAAAATGTCGTTAATGCAGAAGAAAAATAATGATAGCTATTTACTTAATAAGATTTATGTAATTTTTGCATGCCTAAAATGCTAGAAATAGTTGGTACATTTTTATAATTAACATCCTAGTAACCCTATTTGAAGCAAATAAATAATTTGATATGATTGAATTTGATCATTGAGCATTTGTTGAATTTTATTTGTTTCATAATCCCTAGTGCTATGTAATTCTTCTGATTCTAATTACGTTACAGGTACTGTTATTAGATAGGTAGCTATAAATCTCCACACTTGCCTATCCACCTCACCTTCCCCATTACAACAGATTACAGTTTTTGCGTCAACTCAACAACGGCCGTGGCGTCCATTTGTAATGTAATATGTCAGATTATCGTGCACGGTGCACGCAATCACTAATTTGACTTTCATACAGAAAAGCCAAGTTTGTTTCCATTGTATCACTTTCTTCGAGCAATTTATTTGACTCTTTGTTATAATTTTAATAGGAATTAATCTTAATATTAATTAAGATTAAGATTAATTATTAATTTATCTTAATATTTTTTTTTTATTTATCTTAATATTTTACTATTGATGATGTAACTACACAGTTTTTCTAATAAATATCCTACTCCTACTTATATTATAAACGCGAAAGTTTGTGAGTATGGATGGATGTTTGTTACTCTTTCACGTAAAAACTACTGAATGGATTTGAGTGAAATTTGGAATGGAGATACTTTACGCCCTGGCACACATAGGCTACTTTTCATCATCATCATCATCAACTAGTAAGTATATATACTATATATATTTGATTCATTAGTTTGATCGATTGACATGGTTAAAACAACATCATTAGAAGCACTGATAGAAGAGGCCTCCCCCATGAATGGCCATCATGCTTGGCAGGCGGATTGGTGATCACAGTACTGGTGTTCAGTACTCATGTGGATGCTGCTGAAAATCCCCTGGTTTAATCCCTTGGTCGTCTTTTACGACATCTACGGGAGGAGTCGGAGTGATCTATTCTTATAAGCTGGACACGCCACGGCAATCAACAACATAGCTGTTATTTTTTTATAGTCCAAGTAAAAACCAAATGGTAAAAATTATGTCTCCATGTGAAACTATATGGCAGATTGTAATAGGATGAAATCCGTACATGACTGGAAACGGGCTTAATCATACTGCAATTGGCGCACTAAGTGAACCGGTAGGTTTTTTATAGCTTTCCAATACAACTTCATACTACATTCGTGGTTAATGGTTATGTATGAATTGGCATTTTATTTCGGTAAATTGGCAAACTTTTTCGAATATTTATCTTTTAAGGTCGTAAAAGTTATCTTTATTGCCAAAAAAGGTTAATAGGCAAAAATTGTTTGTGCAAAAATTGTAACGGAATGAATCCTAAATTCCTTAGCAGACAATAACTAAACTTGACCTGCGAACCGCCATGTCCCTCGTCCCCCCCTTTGTAACGGTAGCACTCAACTTGGCTAGACGCACTACCTTACTCTCTATATTTCGATACAGGGTAAAGGGTATGGCCACCGAGTTATGGCAGTGCACCTATATTATAGTCAAGTTCAGTACCGGCTTTGTCTCGTATCTAATACCTAGGTAATCCGTTAGATTGTTTCTATTATCATAAACTGCCGCATAGTTTAGTCTAACTAAGGATACGAAGATGGTTTTCAAAGCCTAGCATTCTAAACCGATCACGATCACATGAATAAAACAAGTGGACAAATCTAGGAGTAATATTAAAGTAGCTATAGTGTCAGATATGTGAAACGTATAAGCACGAGTATGCGCAGCAACTGACAAAGAATATACGGCTATCCTGAGCACTTGAGCAGTGGGGTTAGCACGAATATCTAACTGTATCAAGGCGCTAGCAAGACGATACTCGATGTCCAATATTGGCAATGACATCGCGGTGACTTGAAATCTTTGTAATTTGATTGGTTAATATTTGACATTTACAATCGCCTCGATAACGACATATATTCATGCTCGGGCCTCAGAAATAAGAAATTTGACGGGTGAGACCGAGTGGCTTTGTTGTGGGTAAATGTAAGATGACTGTTTTTGGTGGATGGTCTGAATTACAGAACAATACTATTGATGATGTAAATGCATCGAAAGAGATCAGACCCGACGCAGTATCTCAAGGAATAGCGTGGTAGAAAACGTCAGACTTCAGCAATGACGTCAACTATCGACCTCTTGTTCTCCACAGCTTCCAATTACCACTCTCATGGTTAGATTATGCACATAATCCGCAGAATCACTGTGCTGACGTCACTAAGGAAAAATATAAATGATTACTGGATTTCTTTGTGTTGATAGTCTTGTTTTTTCCTGATCTTGCCTTTACAAATGGCATCTTTCCTGTTCACTTATCCTTGTTTTAGGAAAAAGCTGTATTCTTTTTGAAAGAGGTTTTGCCATAGAACAGACTCTCTTCTCTGTAGAAGTGCTACGTATGTACTTCTCTTTGTGTTTGCTACGATGCCGACGAGATACTACCTACTACGACCACTTACCCCACGCTCTCCGACGCCCCTCAGCCCATCACAAATGTAATACCTCTGAGGTCATGTCCACCTAGGACGCGTTCTACTTGGCATCGCCTGTCATCCTGAGACAAGTCTCATTTGCCTGCAATTTCACCGGTACCCATACCCTTCAAACCGAAACACCAGCAATGCGAGCATGTTACTGCTACTTGGCGGCAGAAATAGGTACGGTGGTAGTACTTCCCCGGACGAACTCTTTCGCAAGAAGCTCTACTACTAGCATCCGACTTCAGCAGGGCGATTCTAAAACTTCGGAAATGTTTCCGATCGGATTCGTTAGTTTTTCATTTCAATGTGGTAAGTAACTAAAACAATTTGGCAGTGGACGTCTAAAGATTGGGAGTGCTTATCTCAACCCAATTGATGTAGATGAGTTTATAGTTTATTCTTCGGTACGCATTTTTCATGTTTTGGTTGCATTTGTATCGTGCATAAAAGTATTTATTTCTTTGCGTGATGTTACATTCAATCAAAATGTTTGCAACGATAAGTCCGCCAAGATAATTAAACATTCCATCGTTTTTATCCGACAGATAACTAAGTAGCTATAACTTTCGAATACATTTTTGGCAATTATCTCTTACCGATATGTGAAACTTGTGAAAGTGAATCACAAACGATTACTCGTAATTAAACTGCTATTGTACAATGTCATAATTGCAGGACAATGAAATAAAAACCCGACTTCTGCCATTATTTGCTATAGGTATACAAAACAATAACTTATTGCTGAAAATACCAAAATCTCTATTATGTATGCCTATAATAGTTGATGAGTTCCCTCAATTCCTCATAGATTCCATTATTAGGACTGGATTTTGATAAAACTTCCTAGGCCAATATTAATAAACCAAACGTGACTCTGAGAGCAATCTTGAGTGTGTTCCAATTTGAAAATTCCCATACAAAAATGAAATTTTTGGTGTTTTCAAGATCGTTTTCAGAGTTGAGTTCGGTCTATTAATACGGGCCTTAGATTCAAGCCTAGCCAAGGCAATATGTAAAGAACCTACCATTACCATACTACTATTCAACACGCAGAACCACTTAAAAGGCCCATTATGCACATACCTGCCCGGCCACTTGTTACACTACACACATGAATCTAAGCTTTATTACTTAATTGCGCTCATAACTTGGGCCCAATTTGCTAACTTGGCTTGTTTGACCAGTCAAACCCACCTTTGCTATAAGTTACCAAGTTATAGGAGCGAAGTTAAGTGGAAACAATTATTTAATCTGTGACCGAAGGTTAGTTGTGAGGTCG
Organism: Epirrita christyi; assembly: GCA_951392215.1. Classification (NCBI taxonomy): domain Eukaryota; kingdom Metazoa; phylum Arthropoda; class Insecta; order Lepidoptera; family Geometridae; genus Epirrita; species Epirrita christyi. The sequence continues at coordinate 13,657,025 of OX595850.1, forward strand.
AAGATGACTTAGGATCAAATAAAAAACTTATTTGTTAGTTAGGTCTGGGTGAGGGAAGTCACCTTTTCTGACCTTGGTAGTGTACCCATGCACGAATATCGTGTGGAAGTATTAGTAAGGCAGGTAAAGGTAAGGTAAATTATACAGTTCTATATTAATAACTGGATGAAACTCGTTAGGAATACTTTTCCTAATTTTTTCCCATTGGGTAACACTGTTACTCGATAGGAAAAAAAATCCCAACGAGTGACAATGTTACTCGTTTTGGTGTTACTCATTGGGAACCCTCCGTTCTATAAAGTACTAAGTAAGTACTTACAGTTTTTTTAACCGACTTCCCAAAAAAGGAGGAGGTTCTCAATTCGGTTGTATTTTTTTTTTTTTTTAATGTTTGTTACCGCATTTCTCCGGCGTTTACGAACCGATTTGGAAAAAACTTTTTTTATTTGAATATACTTTTTTATACTTCCAGATTGGTCCCATTTTTTCAAAATCCAGTTCTGATGATGGGATCCATGAGGAATTGAGGGAACTCCTCAAATATTGTAGGCATACATATGGCGATTTTGATATTTTCAGCCAAAGATTTAAAAATCTTTGTTTTCAGTAACAAACCAAGCATTTGCATCCAAAAATTATCATAATCCTTTCACCACTATGGTTCTTTCATCATTTTTTTTTCATCAAAATATTTAGTCGAATACAATGGCGGAAGTCGGTTTTTTAAATGAAAAGTTATTGGTTTGTGTTTTTAATTATTAAACAGTTCTAGACTATAGGTACCTATACCTATACCTACCTATATGGCAACATTTCCAACTCAGAACTAGGATGATACCCTTGGCCACCAAGATACAGGCTTCGCCTAGTTTGGGACTCGATGGAATACATATAACTAATAAACATAGTATTATCGATCAAGATCACAAAAGGTTTTTTAAAAAGTAAAATCAAAAACCTAAAGGGTTTACAGAAACTTTATGCGAGAACAGAATTAGTTACAATTTAAACCAGAACAAAGCAAATCTAAACTGATTAATAACAAGTCCTAAGCACGTCCACCACGTCCGACCGTCCGACAAGAAGTGAGGCTCCGGCCGCGCCGCGCCACCTCCTCGCCACCGCGCGTCACCGCTGACGTCACAGCATCAGGCGACGCTTGGCCCCGCCCCTATTTCAGGGTTTATCTCTAACACGGCCTCTCCTGACCTTGCGGCGACCTCGACCGCTTCACCAGCAGAAGCTTCTTCCAGGCTATCTGAGACACCATCATCAGACAGATCGTTATCTGAAAAGAGCATCACTTTAGCAAAGTCGAAAACCAGCTTTCGAGTTACGACGATTTCGCATAACGATAACAAGCGAGCTCTCAAGCCATCGTACACGAAACCGCTTTCACTCAGATTGTGAAGAGACCTGCCTACTGCTAAGCTCCTAATACTTTCGACAGCCCTATCAAATCGAAATAAGAAGCCTAACTTCAATATTATTCAAATCGAAATACGAACGACAGGTTCCGGATTCCCGTCGCCGTATCGCATGGCAAGAGCATTAGGTTTTTAAATGCATTTGCTATGCCCCGTGGCACGAAGCATCCCATTCGCTTGCCACGATTGCCTCGACCATACCAGAGGCTTCCCATTCGCATAGTATGGCCACTACTCGCATAGAGAAAGCATTAGATCTATAAATGCAATCAATATGCCCCGTGGCATATCATGAATAACGCACTTAAGGTTGTACAGAATTGGTGCATGGAATACGGATTGACCGTGAATCCAACAAAAACGGAGCTAGTAATGTTCACCAAGAAGCGTAATCTAGGGGCCTTCAGCCTTCCCAGACTTTTTGATACGCAACTACACTTATCCGATGAAGTTAAATACCTGGGAGTAACTCTGGATAGCAAACTGAATTGGGCCAAACATCTCGACAGTAAAATCAAGAAGGCCACGATTTCTTTCTGGCATTGCCGTAGAATGGTAGGTAAAACATGGGGTCTCAGCCCTAAAATAACCCTATGGCTTTACGAAAACGTGATTAGGCCTTCGCTAGCATATGGTGCTCTAGTATGGTGGCCTAGAACCAAACTGAGCACCTGCATAGGCAAACTACAAAAATTCCAGAGACTTGCATGCGTAGCGACCACAGGTAGTATGAGAACGGCCCCTACGGCCGCTCTTGAGGTTTTGTTAGGTTTAACCCCTCTTCACCTACACGTGCAACAAGAAGCGGCAGCTGCTGCCTACAGACTCTGGGCTTTAAAGCTGTTAGATCACGACACACGTGCCACTCATACCACTATCATGGATGAGTTTGCTGACGGAAACCCGCTGCTACTCTCTATCTATGACAGAATACCTAAAAAACACACACTTTCAAGGGGCTACACTATTCAATTACATGAGGAGCCTAGTGATAGCTCCAACACACACGAACTAAGAATTTACACAGATGGCTCTAAAATGCTAGCAGGAACCGGAGCAGGTACGTTCTCGGAGGACCTGAACATTCACTTATCAGTCGCCTTGGGTGCCTGGAACTCGATCTTCCAGGCGGAATGCGTAGGCATTATCCAGGCTGCGCACGCAGTGCTGCGTAGGAAGGTAACTGACTATAATATCAGGATACTCTCAGACAGCGCTGCGGTTCTACGGGCTTTGCAGAAAAGTGAACATACCTCAGGGTTGACCATTCAGTGTCACCACCTGCTGGAAGAGGTAAGTAAGTCAAACAGCATCGTGTTACAATGGATCAAGGGGCATAGCGGCTCCAGAGGTAACGATGGGGCTGACGCGTTGGCCAGGAGAGGTTCGGAAATGCTGCCAGCAGGACCAGAGCCCCTAGTACCCCTGCCCTTTAGTCAAATACGCTCTTGGATCCGTAATCGTACTGTTAAACGACATCAAGAACTTTGGGCAAGTATACCAGATTGCAGGCAGTCGAAGGAAGCGTTTCCGGTTTTAAACCCGAAATACTCCCGAAGGCTCCTCAATCTGAGACGGGACAAGATTCGGCTTGTTGTCGGGATTGTCACCGGTCACTGCATGCTTAACAAACATTTATTTACACTAGGTATTACTGACAGCCCCTTATGTAGAGGCTGTCTAGTAGCAGACGAGACGCCGGCGCATGTGCTCCTGGAGTGCAGCAGTGTGGCGTCTCAGAGAAGAGCTTTCCTCGGGTCGCCGAGGACTCCCGGGCAGGCCTGCGCCGGTATTAGGGAGCTGCTGGCCTTCCTGGAGGACATCGGGTGGCTGGATTAGCAGCCTCCACTCGCCACGCAAAAAGGGCCCACTGGCGGCCTAGTTGCGGAAAAGAGTCTGCGCTACAAGTACAAGTAAGTACATGCCCCGTGGCACGAAGCATCCCATTCGCTTGCCACGAAAACAGACGATCAAACGATCATCTTCAACAGTGACGAACCAACATATCAACATGAAGGTAAGTCCCAGGAACAACGTCCCGAGCGAGCTCGCTATCAACAAAACAAAACATGACCGGTCAAAACAAAACAGCGTTGACGTCAACTTACCACCACCTTCAAAGAAGGCAACACAGGCGTCGGGCGTCCATTCGCCACGCCAACGAACCATATGCTCAGCTGCTGCCCGAGTTCGCTTGCCATATGAGCCAGTCATAAGCTCGAGCTCATAACGATGGTGAGGGAGGTCTCGTACAACCCTGTACGGACCTCTCATGCCTGAATCAAGCTTGCCAGTAGCCTGAGAAGCCTTGCCGACAAATACGAAGTCACCGACAGCAAAAGGATGTGGTTCCTTTCGCTTCTCATTCACACGGCAGTCCTGCCGGTGCTGGTTAGCTGTCAGGAGTTCGGACGCTCGTTGCCTGCGAAGCGTCATCATAGCCTCACGATTCGGGTGGCTATTCTCTAGAGCCACGTCTCGGACAAGAGCCCTTAGAACAGGAGTGGTACCTTCTATTCCTGTCAACAGATGCAAAGGTGAAGTCTGCGTGGTGGAGTGCTTGGTTACATTTAGCGTTAACTGAATTTTCCACAAGACATCTGACCAACTACTACCCTTTACATTAACTTCTATTCGGAGCATATTTAAAAGGGTACGACAATATCGCTCAACCTGTCCATTCTCACTGTGCATCCCCGGTGTTATAAGGTGAGTAGCACAACCCATGTCAGTTACCCAATTTTGAAAACCTGCACTTTCAAACATTCTACCCTGATCAGATACAATTAAAGATGGAGTACCAAACAAAGATATCGCATTCGTAAACACCCGCTTTAGTTTATCGGTGTCCTGCCTATAGAGTGCGCTCAAGAGACAAAACTTTGAAAACGCATCTACCAGGACTAAAACGTATTTAAAGCCGTTAGACTCTACCAGGGGACCAAGAACGTCCAGATGAACGTGGGCAAAAGGAACATCAGGTTTAGTCCATGACTGTATGGGCTGATGTGGTGCACGAGGGATCTTTTTGTGTGAGAGGCACACTACGCAATGGGTTACGTACTTCCTTACAAATTGTCTCAAGCCAGGAAACCAGAAATGGCGCAGAATCAAATCGGTTGTCTTGTCGATGCCTACATGATCATGATCATCATGAAACACACGCAATAAGCTCAGTCTATGACCCTTTGGAATAAAGCATAGAGGACGTGACTCCTCGCCTGTGGGACTATATTTATAGTACAAGATGTTATTTTTTACAAAATAGCGTGTTGAATCTAACTGACCATCCCTTAACTTCTCCATTAGCTCTTGGGTTTCGGCGTCAGCTGTCTGCGCAATTTGTGCCCAGTTATTTGGCCTACGAATATGGTAGACCTGGACAGGATTTCGACTCAAAAAGTCAGCGTGTTGCATTAACGCACCCTTCCTATATTCTAAGGTGTAGTTAAAGTCTTGAAAGTAGACCCACCATCTGGCTACCCTGGGAACAAGATCTATTTTTCGCTCAGTCATTTTAATCGAATTGCAGTCTGTCACAATTTTGAAATCGATTCCAACGAGGTAGTGCCGGAAATGTTTCAAGGACTTAACTATAGCCAGTGTCTCAAGCTCATAGCTGTGTGTGTGTGTGTGTGTGTGATGTGCCTCCGCCCCATGAGTTGCCTGACTAAAGTACCCTACTACCCGCTTACGTTTACCCTCATGTTCTTGAAAAAGAATCCCACCCAAACCTATTGCACTAGCGTCAGTGTGCAGCTCGGTAGGCAATTTTGGGTCAAATATAGCGAGCACGGGCTCTTGCGTTAAACAGTCAACTATGTACTTGCGAGCTAAGTCTTGATCATTGCCCCAAATGAATGGTTGACCCTTTTTAGTTAATCTCGCAATGCAAGCAGTTTTTACAGCATAGTTTGCTATGTATCGCCGAAAATAACCCGCGAGACCCAAGAATGGCCTCACCTGCCTCACGTTACTAGGTGTTGGGGATTTTACTAACGCTTCTATCTTTCTAGGGCTCGGTCGTACCTGACCCTGACTTTGAGCCTACCTAGATACTCAACTTCCGTTTTAAGAAAGGTGCACTTTTTCAGATTTATAGAAAACCCTGCCTTAGAAAGCGTCTCTAGAACCTGTCGCAGTATGGTTAATCCTTCCTGAATAGAGTCGGACATTATCAAAACATCATCGATGTAGGTCAAAACCTTCCCAGTATCTATCAGGTGTTTCAAAGTCTTTGAAATGATCCGTTGATATACCACGGGGGCATTTGTAAGTCCGTACGGCATTTTTACGTACTCATATTGAGACTCAGGAGTCACAAATGCTGTTTTACTTATTGACTCATCATCTCTTAGAGGTACTTGGTGAAAACCCGTGGCCATATCAAGGCTCGTAAAGAACTTGCTACTACCTAACTTATCGATGTGATCATCGATCAATGGTAAAGGGAACCTCTCTTTGACGGTTATGGCATTTAAGGCCCTATAGTCTACGCACATCCTATCAGATCCGTCTTTCTTTTTGACGAGTATGATAGGACTTGCGTATTCGGACTGAGACTCCCGTATTATCCCCTTACTCAAAAGATCGTCACAGATATCACGAACGCGAGCCTTCTCATCAACTGACAGTTTATAGGGTCGATAGTGAACCGGCGCATTACTGTTTAATTTTATTTCGATACTGCCCGTATTCACAGTTGACGTTGCCGTTCCCGTGACGAAAGACTCGTTAAACTCGGTCAACAGCGAAAACAACTGATCCCTATCTTTCCCAATGAGAGGCGTATCTACAAGATCTAAGCTGTGTAAGCTATTGACTTGTGAAGTACTGTCGATTCTAATAAGCCGTTGAGTGTCGCTGGTACGTATGTACGTTACTCCTTCACGGTTTAAGACATCAGTACCGATTAACAAAGGTGCGCTTATGCAATCTGAAGGAACAACGAACATATCAATTTCCAGCGATATTTCCGGAAACTCAACGACCGCTGTGACATAAGTAGTTGATTCGATCTCTTGGCTACCTACTCCACGCATGACTCGAAAAGTGGGCTTTTTGTTGCAGTTAATATGACTAACAACGGTGCTAGAGATAAGCGAAATATCTGAGCCACTATCTATCATCGCGTCTACCGGCACTTTATTTACGACTACCGCCATCACATTATTTTGGAGTGGATTCGTCAATCTCTGGCAGAAATTTACATCGCTAACCTTGTTACTGTTAGTTTCTGCACGTTGCTTAGCGAAACACCTATCTACAGAGTGCCCTGTCTTTTTGCAGTAAGTGCAAGTAACAACTGGTTTACTAGGTGGAGTAGAACCCGTATTCGAATCTTTTGGTTCGGTTTTCGGCTTTTTAGGACACGTGTCCTTCTTATGACCTTCAACACCGCAATTATAACATTTTCCCCGCATGTTAGCTTTCGAACCTGGACGTTTACCGGATTGAGGGCGTTTCTCGTTATTTGACGAACGAACAGGATTGTGGGTAGATTGCGAATCTTTTTTCGGTTTAGTGTATACAGATAAAAATTCGACCAACTGATTCGTTTGTAACCGTGCGTTAGATGCAGCGGCTTTGACTTGAGGATCGTAAATACCGCGGATAACAATAGCGGTTTTCAAATCGTCCGATAAACCACCTACGATATTTAATTGCAACAAAGATTTACGTGCGTATTCCGCGTAGGTATTGAACTTTGAGGAGTCTGTACTCATTACTTCATAAAGAACATTAGCAACATCGATGCTTGGTGGGCACAGGGATCTGAAATCTGATTTGAAATTGGACCAGGTGCGATCGCTAGTAACCCAGTCACTCAACCACGTGCTTGCGTCACCCTTAAGGCAGTTGCCTACTTGTGACAAGCACTCGCGATCGCCCCACCGATTTGCAATTCGACCGCGGTCGACCTCCGCGCACCAAACATCGAAGTTATGCATACTAGGGTCAAAGTTAGAAACATAGTATTGGGCAGATCTTACTTGAATCAGTGAAGATAACGCGCCTACAAGCCTATCCGTTGCGTCACCTACAACGGGCCCTCGCGTGTCCGATGGTGACACGAAACCCTCTCGTGCCGGCTGGCAGCCTGATTCTCGTGCAGGAACGGAGATCTGTTGTACCGTGCCCTCGGCCGCAGAGGAAAACGAATTCACACTGGGCGTCGGAGCTGGTAGCGGTGGTGTCTGACAATCGCGTGGTGGACGTGACGGTATCGAGGCTGATGGAATCGACGGGACAGATAACTTTCCCTCGATCGCATTCAGTCTGCTTACTATTGCATCCAATGCCAAAATACTGGGGCTGTCACTAACGCTATGCGTACTTCCATGACGCCGTCTATCGGGAGATCTTTTACTGTGTCGAGATCTACTACGATGACGAGACGTGTCTCGTTCGCGGTTTTTCTTCTTTCTAGAAGACCGCCCCGACATAATGAAATCAAGTTTCTACTTACAGTTTGATTAGCACACAAACAATCACAAAAATCACTCAATACGAGTATTACCCGCAAATATTTAACAAAATTTACACAAAGAACAATAATCACAGAAACCGTTAGCGGTTGGCAACGCAGCCATCCCACTTCTGATATTATCGATCAAGATCACAAAAGGTTTTTTAAAAAGTAAAATCAAAAACCTAAAGGGTTTACAGAAACTTTATGCGAGAACAGAATTAGTTACAATTTAAACCAGAACAAAGCAAATCTAAACTGATTAATAACAAGTCCTAAGCACGTCCACCACGTCCGACCGTCCGACAAGAAGTGAGGCTCCGGCCGCGCCGCGCCACCTCCTCGCCACCGCGCGTCACCGCTGACGTCACAGCATCAGGCGACGCTTGGCCCCGCCCCTATTTCAGGGTTTATCTCTAACAATAGAATATATTTTTGGTTCGTTTCTTCGTTTGCGTTCAAAAGGGCGTAAGCGACCTGCCGGTAGAAATACGTACACACTGGCCTGCCTTGCCTTTAAGTTAAAAGGAAGTCTTCAATTTACAGTCATTTCAAATGAATTTTACATTGAACGATTGATTGTATTACGTAGTACCCTATAACAGTCTAAAAACAAACCGAAAAAGTTGTTTTGTTCATTCTCTATAGTTTTTGTCCATTATTTCCAAAAATAATCCAGCGTAAAGCCACACGATTTTAATCTTTAGAGACTTCAGTTAAAAGTATATTTTCAATAGTTACAGTTTGATTTGTGGTTTTTTGTGCACATCCATTAAGACGAGGCGTGAGGGAGTTATTTTGGAGTAGAATTACCTACATAATTAGGTACACAGATTTTTCACATGCGAAAGCTCTTGAAAATCCTACTATATAATTTTCAATTAAATATTAGGTACTTATAAAAGAAAAACCATACTCTCAGATACTTAGAATTAGCATGTTGAAGTGGCAATGGGCAGGCCACATAGCTTGCAGAACAAACAACCGCAAGGAACAAAGGATCTCGAGTGGCGATCACGAAATTGACCAACGACATATTAATGGTAGGTAAGTGGATGGATTGGAAATCATTTGTGGTGGAGGAGGCCTATGGCCAGGAGTTGAAGTCTACTGGCTCATGAAGATGAGGAGGACCAAGACAGAAGATAGATAGATAGAAAACACTTCATTTGCACACCTTAATAATGTATAATAAAGGCAACTTTACAACCAAAAACTGAGCTAAACAAAAAACGTTCTTATAGCTTCATAGCTATTTCTACCAGACAACATTTGGATGGAGTAAACTGTATACCAATTTAAATGGTGATAGACAAGTACCAATTCAAAATGATAACAACGTGTGAAAATCAATTACACTCGATGACAAAGAAATAATGTGGTAACCCATAAAACTAAAAAAATAGGGATTTTTGAGTAGGTAAAGAAAAAAACAAGAACAACCATTTTTTTTCAAAATATGGTAAAAACTTTAGAAAGAGACTTTAGAGAAAGATTTGAAATAGTTAGAGGATAGAATTTAAACTTTCGTGGTTGGGAATCATTTTTAATTGAAAAAACGGCTAATTACCACTGATTTTTGTCACTTTTAAAAACAGTGGTAATTAGCCGTTTTTCAAGTTAAGTTATAGGATCTTTATATATTATTTATATGAGCATTCTTACCATACTAAACTAGCAGCAATTAATTCAAGATTAAAGAAAATCCGTCACGAAGGCTGCATGTAACATTAACTGGTTTACTATAATCAAACAAACAATGATTATTTATCAAGATTGACATTTCAATCCGATCATTATCTTGTTATCCTTGTCATTGCGTAATTACTATTCGCTTAATTGATTGACATTTTGAACTAGGAAATTAGTAAGAACATTGTTTTATAGGTTAGAGTTAGGCCAAGTTCTTAAAACTTAGGTACTTACCTACTTTTTTTATATTATCTAAGGTTAGACTCTGCTTTGAATTTTCTTAAATGTGTATTTATTAGGTTGTTTGGTTGTTTTCATTATTTTTTTACATTTGTTTTATAAAATTAAGTGTCCACAACGTAGACTATAGCAGTCGCCCGCGGTGCCACGCACGTTTTTTTTCCGAACTAACTCAATTTTGCTCTTAAATAAAATAGGTTACTTTTATTTAAGGGCAAAATTGAGTTAGTTCTGTTTTTTTGGTGTACGTTATCATTGTACAAAATTTCATCAAAATCAGTCCAGCAGGTATGGGTTTAAAATTTGATAAACAAACATTTTCATGGGTATGGGCATCCACCTAAGTAATCAACACCGATACAGCGATCACCAATTCGCCTGCCAAGCGTAATGCCAAGTGATCGTAGCAAATCTCCCTCATTGTATTCTATTTGGAACGCCTCTTTCAGCAGTGGAAATCTACCGATTGATGATAATGGTGAAACAAAAAATAAACACTCACAAATAGAAACGCTGACTTTGATATTTATGGGAACGGGGATATAAATTTTTTTTGTTTCACTATTAAACAAAGAAACAATCTACACTATGCTCATAATAAAAGAAACCTTGCTTTGTTAAAATAACTGATTGATGCTATTTCAGACAGTCCATTCTAATAACCAAAATACGGAAGTTACGTCTTAAATGAGCCAATCGCAACAAACAATAGTTGCACAGGCAAATGGACCTTTCTAGTAATTGCAGGTGAAGCCGGATGTATGTGCGTAGTATGTTATGTAATTATAAATAGGTATACTATTGATTAATTTGAATTTGATTGATTGATCAGTTACATTAAAATGACATGATTTGATCGTGATGGTAATTATGGTGATAATGAGGCCTATTGGAGGTTTTACGTATAGTTTCTGTGTACTCTGATAATTTTAGTTATTTGATTTAAATCACATGTAATCTTAACATATAATAGTCACTATAGTTAACATGACATCATGAACTACATAAACGTAATAAAGGATTAAGTTAAGAATGATAAATAAATAAATAAATAGATAAATAAATGCTGGACATTTCACACAACATTATCTAGCCCCAAGCTAAGCAGAGCTTGTGTTATGGGTACTACATAACTGATATACTTAATACAATACATTACATAGACAGATATTTTTTATTATACATAGAAAAATACCCAGAACACCCTGAACAAATATCTGCAGAACGTACAAATATTTGTTCCGAGGCGGGAATCGAACCCGCAACCACCTGCGTCGCCACCAGGCGAACCTTCGCCCGCCGCGCCACAGAGGTCGTCAATTGATGGTTTATTATATTATATTATGTATACATATACATCAAACACTATCTAAAATGACATTACCTTTAGCAAACTTAAATCCATATCATTATTAGCTACAAAAGTATTAGTTATTTTTTTTCTTTTAAATATAAGTTATGCCACATATATTTAATTATTTAAATACTTATTTATTCTAACCAGTTTTTCCTGAACGCTTAAGATTCTGCAATTGTGACCTTGCTAAGCAGCCGATTCCACAATTCATTTTGCTTACAAAAGCCTTGCTTTTGTCAAGTTAATAAGACAAAGGCTATAGACATGATCACTATCTAACATCTGACTAAGTACATTTAAGTCATTAATACAGTATAATATACGACTAATTCAGATGTCAGTAAAATTGCTGTACTCGTTATCGTGGGAAAGCAGGTCACAGGTTTGAGAATCTACAGTAGATACTGTTTACTCGGTGACTTAAGAATGACATTCAACTCGTGCACGATACGTAGTGCATCTCATAAAGACTAGCTTTATTAGGGTCTACGTTTGCTGTAAATAGGCAAGTTATTTCTGAAGTTATAAGATAAAATGGCAAAGAAATAGATTTATTGATCAATTCCTGAATAGCTACTAGATTATTTACGTATCAAAAAAACTAATTCATTTGATTAAACATAAAATACATTACATTTTTCGATATTTGCTTTAAGTATAGGATTCTCATGCATAGCTCCAGCGGAAGACTAGTGTTGTGTTGCCACAATACATTTTTGGCAAATCTCATGTTTTGGTATAATGCCCTCATTGGCATCTCGCGTTTAAGGGTATTCGATCATAAGGGCATTTAAATGCTGTTCTAGACGTCAATTTGTAATAATGATGCGCGGATGATGCTAAAAATAGGTACCTAGTCCGAACTAGGCTTAAGAGATACACAAGTAAGTTTTTTGTTGTGTCGTAAGCTAGTAGTTGTCACGATTGGGCCACAAAGTCAACATCCCTGTATTAATCTTTGTTTTGTGTGTCCCATATTATTCGCCTTCGCCGGGATACGCATATTCTTTCTCTTCTCTACTCTGTTCTATTTAATCCTTTCTCCCCTTGCTATCTTAAAGAAAGGTTTGAGTATCTTCATTCCTCGAGTTCTTATTCGCTTAGGTCATCAGAAAACTTATCTCTCAAAATGCCTGTGCACAGCAGCTCTTTTTATGGTAAATCTTTCACAGTCCAAGCTTTGCGTCTGTGGAACGCTTTGCCGGTGGAAATCAGGCAGGCATCTTCACTGCACACATTCAAGCAGAAACTTAAAAATCATTATCTGTCTGACCTACCCTCGTTTTGATTGGAATGTGAAAATATCCTGTGAGTGTTTATGTAGATTAGTCATATTTTCTTTTCTTTTCTTTTATCAGGGCATATTATAGTCTTATTACTATTTATTAGTGTATTATATAAAAGTAGGTATATTATGTATTCGAGTTTAAAGTAAAAGTTGTATTTTAATATTCTTTCATTGTTATTATTTTTACTCTGTGCACCGCCGTTTCGTTACTGCCCATCCAAAGGTTGCCTGGAAGAAATTGCTCTCAGCGATAAGGCCGCCCATTGTACTGCTAATTTTAATAAATCCTGTTATGTTTTCCTGGTGTACAATAAAGTGTTAATCTATCTATCTATCTATCTATCATATTTATTGCCACTGTCCGTAATTTTTTATTTATTTTAGGTAGGTACAACTTTTTTTAAATAAATATGCACTTGGCTATTCGAATAAAATGCAACCTTGATTCAACACAGTGAAAGTCCTGATAGTCTTCAACCTTTAGTATTCGCCTCAATAGTCAGGTATTTAAACCGATCTATAATACTGTGATGTAGACCACACTGGCTGTAGTTTTTATCTTCCGCCCAAACCAGTTTTCGTATTAACAATACCGTACTATTTGAATGCGAGTTTTTGTCTTACTTTGGCATGATTCCATAGTGATGATAGATTTGATGATTTGGCTGTATTTATCACTCATTAACAACACTAACTTTTTTACGGTTGGTTTTATGAAATGGATGTCGACGGTGTCTTAGAACAATACTCAAGTATAGTAACTGTTTTATTGCAATTTTAATGGATGTCAATTTCGAAGGTTTTTTTCGTAATGTGAAATGATTTTTATATCAATGTAAAGATATTAAAAATAAAGATACTATTAATACAAAACTAAGTAACATTGGCAAACAAACAAACTAATGTAAAAAAAATGTGACAACTTTTATCTTGAAACTTGGTAGTAAAATTTGTTTCGTGCGTCAGAGATTTGAATAAGACATAAAAGGCAGTTGTTTATGTTTTTTTCTAACTAAGCCACTATAATATTATATACTTTTTACCATAGTACCTATAGTATGTAAATACTTATATATATCTATCTATCACAACTATTCGTATTTGACAAACGTACAATTGTATTATGAAGTGCTCGACTTTTGCGAAAACAAGCAGGCTAAAAGGACTGAACACTCTGAATTAACAATTACTTATTTTAGAAAATTCCAAATAAAGAGCCTTTGAGATATTTCTAAGATGTGATGGTATTCGAGAGATTGAAGATCATCAGACATGCAAAGCACGTATTGGTTTTGGCAAAGGAACCTTTCCTTATCTTTCAACATGACACAAACTGCTAAATTTGCTGATTCAACAAAAGCGGAACTGTAGATACAATTTTTTTATATTTTTGCGGATATTTTTGTCCGAAAGATTCGAACAGAATTGAATGTGCCACAAATAAACGCTTGAAGACGTGATGGCAATGCAAATTATAATTTAAAAAAAACAAAACACTGATGAAATGGAGGAAAAATTTCATAATAAAACAATAGAGTAGGTATAGAAGGAGGAAGGTATATACTTTAATAATGTATATACTTTAACTAACCTACTTCCTACTTCTTACTAATGTTTAATTCCTGGAAAATTATGATTTTCTTTGTTAGTTGGCAGTTTATGAGTGATTGGTGAAACTGTCGACAAATTAGTCAAAACTACTCAAGTTTCGGTTAGTAAAGGGCATAGCTAAAGCTTTGTTAGAAGGTGTGAGAACGTGCCACGTTACACAATGGAGTATTGACCTTCGATATTCACGTATTGACGTGTATGTATGTACGGTTACTGATCGTGACGTCACAGAAAGTAAGCGATGTAGGTAAAAGTCATCTTGGTTCCAAAAGAATACTAATGAAAGCGCAAAATAAAAATGTGTAGTTAATTAAAATATTTATAAGAATGGAATATGAGACTTTCGAAAGTCATGAGAATATTGCCTCCTTTTTGTCATATTTGAAATTTTTACATACAACAAATGAAAAAATGCATTGCACATAATGAAATGACACAAACCAGTCCTTATTCACATGACCGTGTTTTTCATAATTTAAATGAATCCTGCCCTGATTTTAATCAATTCTAATAAATGGTTATTTCAAAGCCAAAGTGATTCTAATCAACTGTTTATAAACTGTCATCGGACACTTATGAAATTATTCTCCGATAGATTCATTGAAAGCGACATCTGAGAGATTTTGCAATGTAACATTCTTGGAAGACCTTAATCAAAGTCTATTCTCAGAACGGTCTTGGTTTTAATAGAAAATACTGGGAAATAGTTTAGTTATGATGTTGAGTCCGATATATGCTTGTGGTTAGGTGGTCAAGACGGTTCTAGTTATTATAAAGGTAATAAAGGAGAAGTAGAAGAGACAAGATCACGAAATAGCTCTCAGAATTAACAAGTTGAAGCAATGGACAGGCTACATAGCTCGCAGAACCGACTACCGGTAGGGAATAAAGGTTCTAGAGTGGTTACCACGAACCGGATGCCCGCAGTATAGGAACACCCTCATGATAGAAAGACGACATTACAAAAGTGGCAGGAAATCGGTGGATGGAATCGGCTCAAGACCGTTCGTCATGGCATTCTATGTTTAGGCTTATGTCCAGCTGTGGATTTCTACAGACGGATGATAATGATGATAAAAGGAGAAGTAGATGTTTTGAAGTCACGGAACTGGCAGGTGACTTATTTGATGAGAAAAACCAGCATGTTAGTATTGTTACAAAGCGTATCATCCAGATACATAAAACTTTAAACGTCTCATGTACCTGTAATTTCATTTAGTAATAGGGAACTTGAGAAGGGGCTTGTGGCGGATTAATCTAGGTATAAATAATGCTAAAAGGGACTTAACAGACCAGTAGCTAGCTATAGATTCAATCTGTATGTAAGCTATAATATGAGTAGGTGGGGTTTGATTGCTAACTGACCGCAAAACCTTTGTGGTTAGAAACTTATCTACCTTATACCAGGTGATATGTTCGATGCAATTTATTTTAAGAATTGAAATAACCCATGATTGATTTTTGATAAATCGTTAATTTTGTATTACACTATCCTGAGGGTTAAAAGTGCAGTTTCCGAATAAGGAAAAGACTAAGAAATGTGTAAATGCTTCTAGGGTGGTTGGTTAGAGTGAAGTGAGTTAGGGGCCTTTAGGCCGACTGAGTTAGACGTTAAATGCAGTTTAGTGAGGTCAAAAGCTTTTTTTATTGACTTCTTAGTTAGTTTTCTTATGTTAAGGATGGTGTAGTAAGCACATACTAGGTTTATCGTTGGTTGGTGTAAATAAATTAAACCAAAAACAATTCGATGGCATGTCATGTAAAGAATGCGAGCTTACGGAAGTGACAAAGATTTAATAGTTAAGACGGCAGGTAGATAGATGATTATCTTGAAACGTACCGTAATCAGCTTTTTTCACTATGCTAAAGACCGGTTTCCCAACTGCTGATAATCTAAAAATCCTAAGAATAAGCGTAAAAAACGAGTGTACCTACCTAAGTGAAGAATGCTCAGAAAGTTATACCTTACGTTTTATTTTAACCAGCACGTTATCATACGTTCTATAAATTTATTTGATGTAAAAAGTAAACAATTTCATTACTTTAACCAAATCAAATTAAAATAATTTTATTCATTGAAATCACAAGGATCATTTTGAATCGTCTTATAAACTAAAATTACTCCTGCCTGTTCCAACGCGACCAAGCCTAGAAGAATCAGGCAACAAACACGGCTTGGCTTACATAAATGGTCAACCACTTGGTATCGGTAATGGTATCACTTTAATGCATTACCATTATTATTTACATACAATCAATTTTATTAAAATCTCATGCGTTACTGTAATTTATGATACTGTCACTTAATTACCATAATCTTTATCCAAGTGAGTTCCATGCTAACGAAAATATACACAGCTAACTAATAGGTGCCTACCTCTCAGTTACCTGGTACTTATCTACAAACGGACTCATTTGTAATATTATATGTGCCTACTTTTATTGTAAAGCATCTACCTATATTTGAGGTTAATACGCGGATGGTAAACAAAAATACCTAGAAACAACCTTTAAAGTTACCTTCACATTCTGACCTATTTTGATTTGCAAACAATTTTTAACCTAGGTAACATTTAATAGAATTCAACATTAAACAGATTTGTAGACATTAACTAAATTTTTTATAAAAACATAATCTGCTGACATTATCATTACATTTTGTAGAAAAAACAATATTTTACCCTAAAAGACAATAATGCCATAATTGTGTCAAAAAATCTAATAAATTGCACTTTGCAACTTTTCACACGCGGTGGCAGAATTATTATTATCAACGAACGAAGTACGTCTGTTATTGCGCAAACAGCCTTGAAATGTTTTTATTCAGACAGAATTATTGAGTGTGTCTCTATCACGGAATTTGAAGTCGTATTTTTGTATAAAAAACATATTCAACTATTTATAAATGCATGAGATCAGTAAGTAAGTAGCTTATTGTTAAAACCTTGAGAATAAAATTTGATAAGCAGTTATTCTTGAAAACTTCGATGTTCTACCATCCGTACAGCAGTGGTTCAATTATTCATAACTTTAATCAATCAATTTGCAGACTGATAAAATAATAATTCTTATCGCAAAGATTACAAACATAACAATAGAAGATAAACTTACCGTAAAGTTATAAATCCAATCACTAAGCAACTCGCGCTACCTGAGAACTTTGCAACATTCCAAGCACTACAATATCCACGTATCATCCACTCACACGTCACATAGATACCGTTATTATCACGCGCGAAAACGCTGTTCTCGCAAAAAAAAGTATATTACAATGTTTTTTTACGCGAGTTATCACGAAAACGCTGAACGCAACGACACAACCACAACGAACGGAGTTTTGGAGCGGACTGAAATCGCGCGCGAGAGAGAAAGGTCAAAACGAAATTTGACTGGAGCGGTCTTCAACACAAGTGCGAGTGAGACGGGTATGTCGATAAGATTGAACTTAGTGGAATGGAGTCGCGTAGGGAATGAATGACCACATGGCACGCATTTAGTTTGGAGTACAATTATTGCACAAATTGAGAGTTGCCGCGTTTTGTTCTGTAGGGCCACGTGTTCCAAATATGTTTTTAAAAATAAACAATCTTCAGTAGATTGTTTTTTGTTGGAATAAATAGGGGGATCTTAACAACTTTTTTGTCTATTCCTTGGCAAGTGGAGTGGGCTTGGCTAAAAAATAAATGGTCTTCCTTACGGAGTTTTGGGTTTGATTCCTGCATCGGATCTAAATCACAGGAATCTGGGTCTATCAGTAACCTAACTACTCGGCAAAACTACGTGTTTTCTTGATTACGTCTTCCTACTTCCTAGCTACTTATATTGTAAAAACGCGTTTTCCCGCAAAGATGAAACCTAGCTAACCTAGCTATGTTGTTACTTATATAATTCGCAAATTGACTTATTAAGTAAAATTTTAATTTAGTATAATTTAATATTTTATCCTACTTCCTATCCTATCCTATCCTACTAATATTATAAACGCGAAAGTTTGTGAGTATGGATGGATGTTTGTTACTCTTTCACGTAAAAACTATTGAATGGATTTGAGTGAAATTTGGAATGGACATACGCCCTGGATTAACACATAGGCTACTTTTCATCATCATCATCATCATCATCATCAATTTTCATCATCATTCACGCGGGTGAAACCGCGGGGCGCAACTAGTAACTTATATTTACCGTGTTTTTGTATCAATTTAATTTAAATGCATGAAATTATTTACACTTTATAAGAATTATTGAAATTATTATTAGAAAATTAAACATTTTGCACGACAATCTGGTCGAGTACAGTGAACCAAATAATAAATTAGGAACCAATGTACCTGTATTCAAGCAAACAAAACTTTCATTTCATTTTAGACATATTTTTGTCGTTTTTGAGATCTCAAAATACAACAAATATTGCTCATTTAATAGCATAGGATTTTGGACGAAATCATAATTCATTCATCAACCTGAAGTAGGTAGGTCGTATACCCACCTAGAGACTACCTAGGGTATTTTGTAGTTAAAAGTTCGTAGTGCTCTTCAGTAGCACTACTGGAGTCAAGCACCCGCGTGTTCGTTCAAAAGCCAGCGCAAAAAGCCTGATGTGCTGAAAGGTAGCGGTTATGTTCAAAGATAGAGCAGGCTTAACGCTTTTGCGTAAATTATTCTTAGATTAAAAGACGGTTCAAAATGATCCTTGTGATTTCAATGAATAAATTATTCATTTTAGAATTGATAACATTACATTCCTACTGTCACAAGAGTTTACCGTAAGAAAATGAACAAACCAGCCGGCCTAGACAAACGGCATGCACTTCGAAGCGATTCTATTTCTACAGACGTAATATAATAAATAAATAAATGCTGGACATTTTCACACAACATTAGCCCCAAGCTAAGCAGAGCTTGTGTTATGGGTACTAGATAACTGACATACTTAATACAATACATTACATAGATATGTATATATTTTTTATTATACATAGAAAAATACCCAGAACACCCTGAACAAATACCTGTAGATCGTACAAATATTTGTATAGCTCTTTCTAGGAAGATGTAGGTAAGCTTTAAATTTGAAGTGAAGTCAGGCTTTGGCTGATGATGATGATGATGACCATTTATGAATGCATAACATAGATCTTTCAAAATAAAGATTAGGTTTATGCGGTTCTCTAGAACTTTGAAATTGCGCTCGCTCTCGCTTCGCTCGCAACCACGTTCCCTATCTAACAATGTAAGAGGTTAAGGCTTTGTAGCAAAAGCTGCCTTTGACGGTAGTTGGACATTGTTCTTTTGACTCTGTCACGTTAACTCCCAGTGATGCTGTTTCTGTAACTGTTTCTGTCTGGTTCTAGAATAAGTTACCAAGAAGTAACCTCACGTTTTTAAAAGTAGTACAAACTATAATGACCCTCCTCACAGTTTACTTACATTCTACTATTTGTGTACCTTCATACTAAATATACTTTGTGTACCTACATTCTTTGTGTACAATCTACTATACGTTGTATAGGTACATTATTTTTTGAAGAGACTTAGGACTGACTTTTTAACCGACTTCACAAAAAGGAGGAAGTTCTCAATTCGGTTGTTTTTTTTTATGTTTGTTACCTCATATCTCCAGCGATTATGAACCGATTTGGAAAATTCTTTTTTTATTTAAATAGATATACTTCCAGATTGGTCTCATTTTTTTCAGAATCCAGTTCTGATGATGGGATCCATGAGGAATTGAGGGAACTTCTCAAATATTGTAGGCATATATATGGCGATTTTGATATTTTCAGCAACAAACCAAGCATTTGCATTCAGAAAGTATCATAATCCTTTCACCACTATGGTTCTTTCATCATTTTTTTTTCATCCAAATATTTAGTCGAATACAATGGCGGAAGTCGGTTTTTAAATGAAAAGTTATATAGTATACACTTCTACATTTCAAACTTTAAACTGCCTTAGATGAAAAATCATATTTTGAAACGTATAAATCCACAAAGGGATTCTAACACAAACACGAAGCGCGCAATTTCCGTGTTTTATCAATTTAGTCTGTTTTTATATGCTTAAAAAGTCTGTTTTTATTAAAAAAATGTAAAGCGAAAAGTCGCGTTACATCCTCCATTTAATTAAAATTTTACGGTGTCGTAAAAAGAGCTGAATAACTTGAAGCGTCTAATATGGCTGACGCGTTGTGCATGCTTTTTTCTCCTTAATTTTCATACATTTTTAACCGACTTCAAAAAAAGGAGGAGTTTCTCAATTCGGTTGTATTTTTTTATGTGTGTTACACTGTTACCTCATATCTCCTTAGGTTTTGAACCGATTTGGAAAATTCTTTTTTATTTGAAAGGATATAGGTACTTCCAGATTGCTCCCATTTTTTCAAAATCGAGTTCTGATGATGGATTCCATGAGACTGGCAAAAGACGGTTTTTTAAATGATAAGTCATCTTAGAAGTAAAGTGTCATGAATTTACTTATCAGAAAATAGTACCTAGAGGTAAAATAAGTAAAATACTTACCTGATAGTAATTAATTAAAGATAAAATGGAGGTAACACCTTGTATTATTAATTTTTCAGCTCAAAACCGCTCGTCGTGGTAGAATGCCACTAGTTTAAACTAAAGTTAATCAAAGCCCAGAGTCCCAGCAGTGGGAACATTATGGGCTGGTGATGCTATACTCATGCAGTGGTTTAATTTATTCTTTTCCTAAGTAAATATCAACTACTTATGTGTATAAGTAAATGTATACATTAATTACAAACCTGACGACGCGGTAGAGGAGGGCCCTCCACTCGATGGACTAAAGTGTATTGTAATCGTCGTGGCATTCTAAGAAGGCATATGTCCAGCAGGCGAATTCTACAGGCTGATGATGATGATGATGATGATGATGATGTGGTAGGTAACCATAAATATAATTTAATAAGAAACTAACGCACCACGGGTCTAGATATTAATGTACTGATCGTTGTGTACAAAGTTTCATGGAGTTTGAAGAAATAATAGCCTAATTAGAAGCAATCTTCGTTCGCGTGCAAAAGGGCGTATATACACGCTCTTTTGCTAGCTACCGGAGACCTCCTCTTAATCCTAATAAAAACAAAGCAAGCTCCTCCGGTGGCATCAAACAGATAACGATCAGCCATAAATCCATGATAACACCATCAAGGGTAGATAAACTACTTATTGGCGTTTGATAGTTTTATTAATGGGCCTAGGGGGCGCTGATGTGTTGTGTTACCAAATTCTCGACTTGGGAAGATATTATCCTACTTCCTATCCTACTAATATTATAAACGCGAAAGTTTGTAAGTATGGATGGATGGATGTTTGTTACTCTTTCACGTAAAAACTACTGAATGGATTTTAATGAAACTTTACAATAATATAGCTTATACATCAGAATAACACATAGGCTACAATTTATAAAGATATTGTGTGAATTGTCCATAATATGACGATAAGTGTCAAGTAAGTAGGAAAAAATCTACCATCTGCGAGCTATTCTGGCGTGCGCTGCCAAAACCGCTAGAGTTACACATATGTAATATATGATGGAAATCCACAGTATATTATATAGGTTATTTTCTACGCCACGCTAATATAAGGTACTCGTAATACTAATCCTGCGCAGACGAAGTCGCGGGCACCAGCTAGTCATCGATAAAAACAGGGACAGCGATATGCTATTTATTATTCTCTCGTTCACAAAGCTTTTTCAGGGTCATACCTCAACTTGCTAGCTGTCAGAATTAACTAGTTGAAGTGGCAATGGGCAATAGCTCGCAGAACTGACAACCGTTGGGGAATAAAGGTTCTCGAGTGGTGACCACAAACCGGACAACGTGGTAGTGACAACGTGGGCATAGAGTGGTTTTTTGAGTTATTCGAAATATACAAAACATAGATGAAAAATATGCGCTTGGAACTTTAAAATACAAGTTTAGCAATTTTATTCGTAAAAAAATTGTGTTGTTGCCGTTTAAAATTGAGAGTATTTGAATACCAAAGCTTTTTAGGGTGGTCATTTGTGAGATTTTTATTTGCCAGACTTTTTTTTTAAATTCTGTTTTTGTTTGATTTTTAAGGGCCTACCTACTCAACTTCAAAAAACAGCTGTAGGTATTTAAGGCCAGGGTTTAAAAATATTTTTTTGAAAAAGATTACGAATTTCCTTATTATTTTTGCTAAAACTTTATTCCCATTGGTGGACAGAACCACCTCCTTTCGGTGGTGACCAAGAATGAACCAGTGTCACTAAGTAGTACTTGGTTCTTAATTACAACCATCTGTCAAAACCATTTATTATTTTAATCAGCTTCAGTAGGTAGCACCCCTCACACACGACCTAATCAAAACTAATTACATATTGCAATCTATCACCAGGTGTGCGGGTTCCGTAGCTAATAAATTGTTATGCGCGATGTGGAACCCTAATTAGCCCCAATTGCCCCTCACATACGGGTTAATATATTGTTTTTTAGACGCGTGCGCACAGTTTGGCATATGGTTAGAGTTAATAACTGATATTAAAGAATTTTAATTGAAGTAGGGGTTGACATTGCTGTAGCAAATGATGTGTTTTTTAATGAGTGTTATTTAAGACCGTTTCGCCAAAATGGATCCTCCAATTTTGGAACAAGAGGTTTAGTGTCCATCTCTCTAGACCTAGATGTTATGACGACCTCTATGGCGCGGCGAGTAGCCAGCTGAGTTGCTAGAGGTTGCGGGTTCGATTCCCGCTTCGGGACAAATTTTTGTATGATCTGCAAATATTTGTTCCGAGTCTGTGTGTTATGGTACAATGTTACTCGTAGTTCCTGATACCCATGACACAGGGAATCCTAGTGTGGGATCATGACTACGTATGTGACTGTCGGGTGTTATGTTATTTTAATTTAAGTAGGGGTTGACATTTCTGTGGCAACTGTCCTATGTTAAATGATGTGTTTTTTTATGAGCTATAATGTATTAAGATCGTTTCGCCAAAATGGACCCTACAATTTTGGAACAAGAGGTTTACTTGCCTAAATTCCATATTTATTTTCGAACATACCATTTATTTGGCCAGGTGTTGAGTCATTTGTTCAAAATATTTGAAGGGTGTGTCAATATCCTGCCTATTTTTGCCGCCACGGAATTTATTATTGTGGGTCGATTTTAAGGGTAGTGACTAGGCATGTAAACCGGTTAACCGATTAACCGAAAAACCGACTAACCGACTGATTTTATGCCGGTTTTTTACCGGTTTTTTTCTTAGAAAATAACCGGGTTTTCGGTTTTTTTTAATGAGTAATAAATCACAAATTCATTTCAAACTACGCCTTGCAGACTTTATTTAGAACGACCATTTTAATCCATCTAATTATATTACAACATAATACGTTAAAATTGCAAAAATACAGACAAACACTTCTCAGAAAACTTTATCATTGGACCGCATAAAACGTCGTTAGTGAATATCGTAGTGTAACTAAGCTATTACCTACTATTAAACAAGCAGAGCAAGAAAGCGAAGGCAGCGTTGCATGAGCGCACTGGGCGCCACCGTCGTCGCTGCGGTCAGCGGTCGAACTGGCAAATTGTTAATTATACCAAAAAAAAGTGAATTAGACTTAGTAACTTTTAGGACTGATTAATGATAATATTTTAGACTAACTACTAATCTTGTTGATTATAGTTAACTACTCTATTTGAGTATGAGTGAGTTGAATATTACCGAATTTTTTAAACTTTACTTGAGTAAGAGAGAGAGTTTTAATATAAGACTAAATTATTTGAATGTTTAAAGATACCTATCCCTAAACGTGAGAAAGTCGAGTGGGCCTGACAGTATCCCGGCTATTGTGCTCAAATAATGTGCTCCCGAGCTGTGTTCCGTTTTGTCGCACCTCTTCGACCTCTCTTCTACCACGGGGGTTGTGCCATCTTCATGGAAGGTAGCCCATGTCCACCCTATCCCGAAAAAAGGGGATCGTACCGAACCGTCCAATTACAGGCCTATAGCGATAACCTCCCTACTCTGTAAGGTGATGGAGCGAGTGATCAACACTCGGCTTCTTGGTTATCTGGAGGAACACCAGCTGATCAGCGATCGGCAATACGGTTTCCGTCACGGGCGATCAGCTGCTAATCAGCTGCTGATCTTCTAGTCTACCTTACTTACCATTGGGCAGAAGCCATTGAGAATAGAGGAGAGGCTTTAGCAGTAAGTTTGGACATCGCAAAGACATTCGATCGTGTGTGGCACAGGGCTTATGTAATTGGGTCGCCAGTTTTCTTTCCGGGCGGTGCATTAAATCCTTAGTTGATGGATCCTACTCGGACTCCATGCCCATCAACGCTGGCGTTCCCCAAGGGTCAGTGTTATCACCCACGCTTTTCATCATTCACATCAATGATATGCTACAAATTAGCGGTCTCCATTGTTATACGGATGTCAGCACTGGTGATACCCTCTACTCTGGCCGTGCAAACGCCTCTCGTGCCGAAGTGGATGAAAATAGGTCAGCGCTTGTGTCTGAAGTGGAAAGCTCCTTAGAGCTCGTATCAGATTGGGGTATCCAAAATCTGGTTACTTTCAATGCCACGAAGACACAAGTGTGCGCATTTACCGCAAAAGAAGCCCCATTTACCATCGCGCCGCAGTTTCAGGGCATTCCTCTTTCCACCTCCGCGAGCATTGGGATTCTGGGAGTTGAAATTTCTAACGAGGTCCAATATGGGAGTCACTTAGAAGTAAAGGCAAAACTAACTTCTAAAACACTTGGAGTGCTTAATCGTGCAAAACTGTATTTCACGCCAACTCAGCGCTTTCTACTATCTATACAAAGCACAAGTTCGGCCACACATGGAATACTGCTCTCACCTATGGCACGGGACCCCCAAGTACCAGCTGCTTCGCTTTGACTCCCTACAAAGAAAAGCCGTTAGAATCGTCAACGACCTCAAGCTCACCAGTAGGTACACTAGAGCCGCTGAGCCTGCGCCGAGATATCGGCTCGCTCTGTGTATTCTATCGACTCTATAATGGGGAGTGCTCTGAGGAACTGTTTGATCTTATACCCGCTTCCAGGTTCTATCATCGCACCTCTCGACATCGGTTGGGAGCTCATCCACATATCATCGATGTGTGGGTATCTCGTACAGCTCGCTTTAAAAGATCTTTTCTCCACATACGTGGAAATTGTGGAATAGGCACAATTTAGATCACTCTAGACTCAGATCCCTTCTGCACTGAAAATGCAGAAGGGATCTGAGGTTTTTCCGCTAAACTATAATGTTATAGTTGCCCACCTGTAGTTGTGCATGTGCACAGCTTCAAAAAAAACGTAAAAAGGGTCCTCCAAGGCAGGCAACGCATTGGCAATGCCTCGGGTGTTGCAGATGACAATAGGCGACAGTAACAGCTTATCATCAGGTGGGCCGTACGCTAGTTTGTCGAGCCACAACATAAAAAAAAACTATTTTGTTGATTTTTATAGTTTTCTCATGAAGTGAAATTTAATTTCTTTTAAATATATATAAAGAACATATTTAATATAATAAATATTCTATAACCTGAAGAGAGACAGTTTTAATACTACCAAATAAATAAGTAAATTACACTTAGTAACTAACTATTAGGACTGATTTATCATGTTGTTGAATTTTGTTACTTTATTCGAGTAAGAGTGAGTTCTGCACATTACAATACTTTAAAATTTTACAAGCTAATTTAATTGGTGCTTCCTTATTCAAATAATAAGTTCATTTTTATTAAAATTTACGGTTTTATCTTATCCTAAGACACCTATATAAAAAACTCTAAAAATAACCGATTAACCGGTTTAACCGGTTTTTGAAACATAAAAACCGAGAAAACCGGTTTTTAAAACAACCCGGTTTTTACATGCCCTATGAGTGACACAGAATACGGCAGATTTATTATAGTAAGGAGGTTATGTATGACTCTTATGACGTCATAGTTACCTATCACGCATTTAAAAAAGTTATTGACATTATATTCCTGCGACCGACTGTGCAACCCACAGTGAAAAGAGATTCTTTGTGGTTTGTGTGTATAAATACATACATAAACATACAACATTTTCCCAGAAGGGGTAGGCAGAGCAACAAAGAATCTCTTTTCACCATGGGTTGCACAGTCGCAGGAATATACACGTGACAATTTAAGGATGGCTGGTGATCGCAGTATTGGTGATCATTGGCGTATCCTGCCATTTTCCAGGGGGCCCTGGCCCCTGAGATGTGATGGCCGATGAAGCAGAGTCAACGGCCAATGTAACTTACGTACAAAGGCGCGGTCGTCAGCCTACCATTTTGGGGGAGTCATCTTAAATCACCCTCGGCAAGTTAAAGTTCTCTACCGGCGAGCGGAGCGGACCGCGAAAATTTAGTACCTATTTAAGATGTGTGAACCAAAGATTTGTGAACAGCCAAAGTTTCACGGCCCAACTCCTCCCTTTATATACGCCTATGTTGGTGATAAGTACTCGGATGGATGCTGCCCAGTATGGGCTAAGAAAATCAAGGAGGTTTGCATAGATAAATATTCGTGTGAATGTTAGCGTTCTAAAGCGCTAACTAAAGTATGGAGATAACATAGACCTAAAAGCGATTCACAAAGCCACCCCCAAAAAAAAAAAAAACATGCCCAGCATAAAAAAATATAATTATCACTAGAAACGGGATATTTACCATGATTTTTGAGTTTTGTTGATTCCCCATATTTCGGCACAGTTTCATGCGCCATGATCACGGGTAAACTGAAGTCTTTGCGAGTAGATTTTTATTGTTATAGGTAGCCGTAACGATCTACCCTCTTTCTCACTCTTTTATTACGAAACACCCCTACCATCGGTTTCATTGTCACACTTAACTCCATCTCGACACACCACACTAACGGTATCCGGACGAGCAACTTTTCCACACGGTACCACACAATTTTTCCGATTGCTACACATTCTCACCACAGGATTCCAGACTCCAGACAATTGAAAACCATCTTCTCTATTGAAATTCCTGTGTTTAGTAATCTCAATTGCCTCTTGTGCCAGTCTTGGTATGTAATGCCGCTCTGTTGAGATTACCTGTGGATTGTGTAGCCCCGTATCCCGTTTCTAGTGATAATTATGTTAATAACCATGATAGTTTCAAAAGTTATAAAAAAATATGTTTGCTAGTTAGTGCAACACGCTTGTGCTCAGGTTGGCGTTTAGACGCTGATATTACCACTTTCTGAGTTCCAGAGCTCAAATTTCTGGCTAAGCTTTAAAAAAACGGCAAATGATGGAAAAGAAAAAAATATTTATGGAGAACTTTGTCTATCCTTGAACAAGCAGCGAAACCTATATTAATTTAATTCAAACTAAACCGTCCCTCTGAGTAAACAGCGGATATGCGCTTCGAGACAATTGTTTCGAAAATAGAACAATTTATTGTGACTCGTGCGCAGCACATTACCATTCGTTAATTTAAATTTAGAATTCAGTTTTGTTTCTGTAGGTAATGTTCGTATTTCGAAACATGCGTGTAACAATTTGAGTTAATGGATCAAGAATGGGAAATTTCATGAAATTTGTGTGAATACATTAAGTAGGTAGACGATTTTGAGCCACCTCCATCCACTGACTTTCCACGACGTTTAATAGGTCATCGGTCCTCCAAGAGGGGGACCTGCCTGAATTACTTCGTCTGTTTGAGAGTAACATTCGATTTAAATCGCGGAAAGTTATTGGCCAGGGTTTTCTATGGCGTGCCGGTCGTTATAACGGCCGTTATACGTAACAGCGGATGTGCGGAGTGACGTGGCCTGACAGCGGGTTTGAACATAACGTCAAAGCAATAAATTACGTCAGCCTCATGTCCACTATATTACGACCTTAGACGAAGAAACAAAGAGAGACAGGACGTTCCACGTTAATAGAGTGAGGCACGCAATAGGAAGATGATTCGGCCATAGTAAGAGGGCTACTCACCATACCGCATTCACATCTTTTATTGAAAGGAAAACATGACCTCTCTCTCGGTCTGACGACCCCTGTGGCGCGGCGGCCGAGCAGCCAGCTGAGATGCGAGAGGTTGTGGGTTCGATTCCCGCTGCGAGACAAATGTTTGTATGATCTGCAAATATTTGTTCCGGGTTTGGTGTTATGGTACCATGGTACTCGTATAATTCCTGACACCCACGACACAGGGAATCTTGGTGTGAGATCATGACTACGTATGTGACTGTTGGGTGTTATGTTATGTTAAAAACATAACAACCTTATCTGTAGAATTTATGGGTGCAAAAACAATTGTAAAAAAAACTCATCTGCGGATTAGATTCACAAGTATAAGTAATCAATTCGGTACACTGCATCACGCACTTTATGGAGCTAAAAATGGCCTCACTAAGTTTGAAGCGTTTGTTTACGAGTCTGTCTCCTGTTCTTCCTCACCCGAACACACCACGGCTACGCATAGACATTGGCTCACTCAGTGTTTGTATCTCACGTATGGTGTAGTAAACACGGACTTTGTATGGAGACACCGATAATTTCCATACAAAAATCCGTGTTACACTACAACATACCATCCGTGCCAATAACTCATTAAAACTCAGAAAACGGGCTTCGAGGTAGGTACTAAGTGTTCGATCTCATACCCGCATCGCATTCTATTTACCATCGCACCACTATACACTGAGAGCTCACCCACACACAATCGTCACGTGAGGTATCTCGTATAACTGGCTTTACGAGATCTTTTCTCCCCCCATACGTGCTAGTTGTGGAGTTAGCTCACCTTAGACGTTTCTTCGCAAAACTAATATAAAAAAAAGAGTCTTTCGTAGCATGCAGATGCAGTTTATCGGTAATGCCCCTGGTTTTGCAGTTGTCAATAGGCAACAGTAACCACTTACCATTAGGAGGGTCGTAAGCCTGTTTGTCTAGCCGTTACATCAAAAAAGTGCTTCCGAAACGATTCCATTGATTCACTTTTACCCGGGTCCGATATGTGTGCCAATTACTTTCAAATTCTAACATGCATTTATATTACATGCCCATTTGTAATAACGAACGACCCAACCCCTATTGTTATAGGGGAGTCCAAATTACATGGGCACGTGTCGACAATATCCTGTTTGTACCTACGTCTGTCACTAGTGATATGTCAAGTTGACAGCCCCGCTATTTGATGGATTTGTTTCTAATAAAGGGGGATTTTAATGAACTTTTATGT
Organism: Epirrita christyi; assembly: GCA_951392215.1. Taxonomy (NCBI): domain Eukaryota; kingdom Metazoa; phylum Arthropoda; class Insecta; order Lepidoptera; family Geometridae; genus Epirrita; species Epirrita christyi. Next base: position 13,686,342 of record OX595850.1, read on the forward strand.
CAACTCAATCGGACAAATCTTGGAGCAAGGAACAAAATGGAGTGGCAGTAACATTTATTTTGTATGAAAATTGCCCACCATTAGCTTGCCATTCAACCATTCATTTAATACTCTGTGACCTTTGATTGCCTTCATTCACTGTTTTGTTTACTTTTTGTGTTTTCGTAAATTTTCACTATTTTATTAGCAAATACCTATATTTTTTACTACACAAGTTGGATTTCACAATGCCTGAGTGTAATATTGTGCATTGTGGTACGAGGCAAAGCCAGTATCGGCATGGGCTGACTTTACGCAAGTGCTTCAACAGTTTTCATTGAAATTGTAGTTTTGCTTCATTATTTTGTTCTAAATGTATGTTTCGTTAGTGAGTTTTACAGTAAACATAAGGACATTAGTGCCATTGTTGTGTATATCATTATTTCATAGTAATTCATTTATTGCTAACAAGATTGTTTACAACTAGGGCTTGGTCGGGCAAATAGCCGACCCAGTTCGACCCAAAAATCGAGCACGCCTTATTTATCAGAACAACCGCCCTGTGGGACAAATATACGATTCCTTGGATGAGTAGTATAAGAGGTTTATGCCTCAGAATTAGTCATTATTCTATGTTTATGATAGGAAAGTGGCCTACCACAGATTATAATTATACCCTCGTGGATGGCTAGCAGAAAATGCTGCATAGCATTAAGTCTATCATTATGTAAATGTGTTTAGAATGATCTGGGTAGTTTTGGGTCTGGGTGTTGTGGTACCATGGTACTCGTAGTTCCTGATACCCACACAGGGAGTAGTAGTGTTGGATCAGGACTATGTATACAATGTATCTATAAGTATGTAGTTGTGTTTTTTAAAGTAAATAAATAAAGAAAAACAGTTATTCCCAGCCCTGAACAATCAAATAAATCCATTTATTTCAAGCCTGTTTCAACGAGGCCCTTCTAAACTTCGGAAATCTTATTTTTTCTTGCAAAATGTAAAAAAATACCCGGATCTTTTATTAGCCAGGATCCAACCGTGTCTTGTCGAAACTGTAATATATTTAATACGCCTCGATCAAGAACGAATATGGGCTTACAAGTGCCTTCTGCGCGAATATGTAACGAATATAATGATATATGAATGATATAAATAAAAACAAACCTGACATTGATATATTTTATGACACCCTGCGAACCTTTAAAAATAAAATGTTGAGCCACTTCGGCTCAATCCTATGTCATTAGCATGAAATGATAATTTTAGAAATTTTATGACTTTTCTGTCATTTTAGCTTTAGTTTTTAGTCTTATTTTATTTTTTTTACTACCTATTTTATTTTTCGTTCTTTATATTTTTCCTTTGAGTACATTGTGGTAAATGCTGAACACCTTTATTGTTGTACGTATCAGAACTTATTTTTATTCTTGTATTTTTCATAATGTGTAATATGTATGATGTGTGTGTTCTCAATAAATAAATAAACTGTGCCGAGATGAGAAGCGGTCAGATTTATTACAAAGTCATCATCATCATCATTATCATCAACTGTAGAAGTCCACTGCTGGACATAGGCCTCCCCCTTAGAATGCCACGACAAACGGTCTTGAGCCGCCTCCATCCACCGACTCCCCGCGACGTTTATAATTTCTTTAGTCCATCGAATGGAGGGCCTTCCTCCACCGCGTCGTCCGGTTTGTGGTCGCCACTCGAGAACCTTTATTCCCCAACGGCTATCAGTTCTATTTATTATATTCAGTTGCAGTTCATTATCAGTTGCATTTATTTATTTATTTATTTAATACGGGCTAATTTTGCTACAAAAGCCCCCAAGCCTGGCAACTCTACAGAATCAACTTTGTACTGTCTGGCGCTACGTCCGGCGAGTGTTTAACTAATGCAGTTGTTATGTTGGCCCTTTGTACTGCCAACCTAACGGGGCCCTTCCTGTTTAATGGAGGTTGGAAGCTATATGGTAATGTGTTTTATTTAACCTATCTAAAATGCATTATCATAATCTAAACATCGAACTAGAAAATGTCCTCGAAGTAAATGTCAACCTGGGTGATCCGAAACAGGGGTGATTGGAAACAGGGGTGATTGGAAGCAAGAGTGTGCAGGCAACCAAAATGTCTCCTCGATGTTCAACATTTTGAGCACAGAGCTTACATTAAGCCACATAATAGAAATAGTGATCTAAGTATAAGTACCACCTACCTACAAGTTATACCTAAGTATAACAGGGGGCTGATTCTTGGATCTCGATAATTTCAATCAAAGAGGCCCAAGCACGAGCATTTGTCGTTATCGATATACAATACATCATGTATTTAATATTAACCAATCAAATTAAAAAGATTCCATGCCACCGCGATTTGATTGGCTAATATTTGACATCGACTATCGTCTCGTACGATACCGTTAGTAGTTGCGTGCTTACCGATAAGATCCGTCAAAACTCTCGGTCTTGTACTTATGAAAATGACAAATTTGACATTAGGCACAAAATTGGCCCATAGGTAATACAATTTTGTAAAAATAATCTTATTCTTATAACAACCTCAAAACCTAGTTTTGATTTGTAAACATTCATTTCGTAAAACACCTTGCAACCTACAAAGATTACAAATATTCTTTTACTCGCTAAAGGCTGTACATGTAACTTGCAAAAACTGAAACCAATAAATTATCCCTGCGTCAATATTAGCTAGGCGCGCGATTTACTGCCACCTACCCTAAGTAGCACCACGTACAGGGAGTGCGTAGTTCACACACACACCCTGAATTACGTCGTGCGTCTGTGCTTCACATAGGTACATGTAACTTGAAGAGGCAGGCAGCGCGTAGTAATATTTCGTAGTTTCACTACGTAATATAATCCGAAATGAGGAGACTCTTAGAAGAACCAAGATTGCCTACCAACATAGCTCTCAGGATTAAAGATAAAGATAATTTAATCTTTGTAATTTTACAGGCAGCAAAATGTTGCTTATAAACTAGAAATCTTAAATTAGGAACATAAATAATGTTACCCGAAGTTTAGCTTACTTTATATAATAAAGGTCGTTTCCTGTATAACAAAAGCGTACCCTCTGTGCTAGATTCTATCTATGTCACGGTATGGAAAAAAAATTAGCAAGTTGTAGTGGCAATGGACAGGTCATATAGTTCGCAGAATTCGCGTGTTCCCGAGTAGCAACTACGAATCGAACGACGCAATGTGGATGCCTTTTCGATGGACCAACTACATTTTGAAGGTCGCAGAAAGTCGGTGGATGGAGGTGGTTTAGGACCGGTTGTTTTGGCGTTCTATGGGGGAGGCCTATACCTAGCAATTGACTTCTAAAAGATGATGATGAGAACATGATGTAGATATGACGAACGAAGTTATTCTTTTCGGACGAGACAAATTTTCAGTCGAGTTGGTGAAAAATTAATTCTGTAGCTTTCTTTTCTGATTCCAGAGGCCCAATTCTCTAAGTTATTTTAAAACTACACTGAAAGTTGACTGGATCGAGACTGAATTGTAAATTGACTGAAAGTTGAATTTCTAGTCCCTCATAAATAACAATTTAGTCTACTTCCAATTCATGGTGACCACCATTAGAGTAGGATAGTTATATATATAATTGGAAAGAGTAAAGAGAGACTCCATTTACTTATGCAAAAATTATTGAAAAAACTTTGAATCGTTCAAGTTTCGGTCACATTTCGATATAATCACATTACAGTGTTGTATTTTATGTCAGGAGAATACCATTTCTCACATTTAAGACATCGACACAAGATCGAAACATGATCCAAACTCTATTTTAACTATTTTTTAGTTAGTGAATTGGGCCACAAGTCCAAGCAAACTTATACTTTAAGCAGATTGTAGGTAAAGCACGCGCCTTGTAGGTTACTAAACGCGCGTATAATAATAAAATTTGGTCAGTGAACTCTAAAATACCTTAAAAGAATTACGCGCAAAGTGTGGCGAACCGACGATTGTTAATTTACAAGGCGCAAAAATGAAGATTGATATTATCATCATCAGCAACCATTAAACGTCCACTGTTGGACGAGGCTTCCCCCAAAGAGTGCAATGGGGGGATTTGCCTTAATTACCACGTATGGCAGGCGGATTGGTGATCGCAGTATTGGTCTTGAGTATTTAGGTGGATGCTGATAATATACAATACATTATATAAATAATATAATAGGTCTTTACCTATGAAATTGCCGTTCTTCAGTTCTGGTCATTTCAAAAAGAAAAAAACTTTGGAATGGCTTTGTATTCTTCTTTTTACAAACTCAGTCTTTTGTTTATTGATTAGCGTTGTATTTTCATTACATTTGAACATTTTCGTCATAATGGATACATTAAAAATTCGTGTAATTATGGAATATGAGTTCCGTCGTGGCACCAACGTGACACAAACGGCACGTAACATCAAAAACGTTTACGGAGAGAACTGTACAACCGAACGCACAACCCGTTATTGGTTTTCCCGGTTCCGTTCTGGAAATTTTGACTTGAAAAATTAAGCTCGTGGTCGTTCGGAGACTTTGGTCAGCAATGATGAATTAAAGGCGATTGTGGGACATGACGAAACTTAATCTACAGCTGAGCTAGCAGCAGATTTTAATGTTAGCATCAGAACAATTTTGATCCATTTGCGACAAATAGGCAAGGTAAAAAAACTTGATAGATGGGTGCTCCACGAACTTAACGATCGCCAGCGCAACGTACGCGTCGAGACCTGCCTCGCGCTGCTCAATAGGCAAAGAAATGAAGGAATTTTGAACCGAATTGTTACGTGCGATGAAAAATGGATTCTGTTCGACAATCGAAAGCGCAGCAAGTTGGTTAGATCCTGGTTCAGCACCACAGCAATGCCCTAAACGAAAAATGACCCCTAAAAAGGTAATGGTCACTGTTTGGTGGTCTAGTGCGGGTGTGATTCACCACAGTTTTTTACAAAACGGCATGAGCATTACTGCAGATGTGTACTGTGAAGAACTGGAGACAATGATGGAGAAGCTTGCACATCTGCAACCAGCTTTGGTCAATCGGTCGTCCCCACTGCTCCTTCACGACAACGCGCGACCCCATACTGCACATCAGACAGTATCCAAGCTGCAAGAGCTGGGGTTGGAAGCTCTTCCTCATCCGCCATACTCACCAGACCTTGCACCTACCGACTATTACTTTTTCCAAAATTTAGAGAACTTTTAGTGGGTAAAAAATTCTATTCCCGAGAGGCAGTACAAAATGCCTTTGAAGGGTTTGTTGCCTCCCGTCCAGCTGATTTTTACAAGAAGGGCATCAATAAACTGCCAATGCGTTGGCAAAGATGCGTCGATTGCATCGGTGATTACTTTGAATAACAGAAATAAAAAGTTTAAAAAAATAAGTACTTTCACTTATTCCATACAAAACGGCAATTTCATAGGTAAAGACCTAATATTATATTCTTTATCAATATTATGTTTTAAAAATGTTTTTTGTTTTTGAAATGACATCATTTCCATCGTAAGTCATAAGGTCATAATAATAAATTAAAATCTTTAAATAGCGAAGTAAATTCTAAACATATCTTTTTGACTTGTTTGGCAATTTACGTTGTTATAATCTTTGTTGGTGTATCTTCTTTTGTCCTGGCTGCTGGCTTATTTAGAATTATTAAATGTAAATGTGTGTGTGTCTAGCTTTTCAACTATGATTGAAGCCAATACCAACAGAGTAACGTAATCGCACCACTGGTACGCACTCTGGTAAATTCCACAAAGCAAGTCTAATCTTTCTACACTTAGCTACTCAATTAAAACATACGTCACAACCAAACGACTTTTAAAATACCCTATTTATATAAAAGCTTTTATAGACAGTGCGTTAGAAACCACTTCGATTGCGAACAGTCAACAACTCAACTCATCAAAACAAACAAACTTACCAAATATGGCTAAGTTGTTGTGTCTGATTGTCATATGTTTGGCGATAATCCAGATCCAGGCGGTTGGACCTGGGTCATGTACAGGTGCGGGTTCGTGCAGAGGGTCAGGATCTGGTAGCGGGTCTGGAAGTTGCGTCGGAGCACATTCCTGCAGAGGACCGAACAGTGGCGCAGGCGATGGAAATTGCATTGGAGCTGACTCCTGTCCTGGACCGAACAGTGGATGAGGCGAGGGATCTTGCATCGGTGCAGAATCCTGTGCTCAAGGAGCTGGAAACTGTGACGAGTTCTGTACTGCTGCCAATATGTGTAATTTATGGTAAATAATTTGTGCAAACCTAACAATTTGATTAAAAAAAATGTAAGTAAGTAATTTATTGAGAATCCTTTTATTGAGAAGCTACAACTTTTGTAGCATCTCATTTTTTTTCGAATATCGTTTTACGAGGTACCTACTTATACACACAGTGGCATATCTTGACATTAATTGTTTACAAAAAATGTCAAAGATTGAAAATCAGAGTACCTATAGTATAGGTACCTAATACATATACGGTCGCGGTTCAAAACTGTTTATTAGTTTTCAAATTAGATTCTTTACCACACTATTTGAATTAATGTCCAAAATGGTACTTATTACTTTTTAATAGCTGAGCATCGATTCTAACAAAAGAGTACTTACATTTTGATGATAAAACATTATACTATTACATTATTTACTTATTATCATTTGTGCATTTGCTTCGTGGCGTGGTGACTGTAGCTGGCTGAGACGCTAGAGGTGCGGGTTCAATTCCCACTGCGGGACAAAATGTTTGCATGATCTACAAATATTGTGTCCGGGTCTGGTTGTTGTGGTACTATGGTACTTGTAGTTCTTGATACCTACGGTACAGGGAATTTTCTCTGACATAATCAACTAACTTTTTTGAATGTTGATATGTAAGAGGAAATTAAACGTTTAGAAACATCAATTTATGATGTTATGCGTATAATATATAAACAAGCTGAACAAGAAGCAGCTGACAATATTCCGAAAATGAATAATATCGTACGGATAGTGAAGAATAATGATAGCATATTGAATGTGTACAAGTAGGTATGTAATAGTAGCTCACAGACTGACTTTACTGCATCAGAGCATTCTGGATCATATTAAGATGTTTTATTAGATATGGCACCATGTGCATCGCAGAGGCAGGCTTACTGTACAGGTTGAAGAGTTCCCACACCTGATACGCAGTCTCCGGTTAGGCAAGTAAATTCCTGTCGGCAGACCCGGAAGACTGTGGTGTATTTAGATATGATAGGCGTTTGGATGGGTTTGATACTTAGTGATCTGTTAGGGCAAGTTGTCACAAATAATTGCTTTCCAAATGCCCCATTCACAAACTTAACATAACATAATATAACATTAACATAAGGATGTAGGATTGCTTTGTACACTTGATCTTGTAAATTATACTATTTTCTCAGAACTTAATATTGATGCAGGGTTGCAGTGGGCACTTTAAATTGTGGCACTAGCTTGTAGAGTTAGTTCCGCTGCATTTATACAGTTCGTTTCGGCAGCTTACTCATGAAGCTACACTTAGGCCAGTTTAGTTTAGCTACTTCCATAGTGTTATGTCATATGGTATCATACTGTGGGGAAAAGCAGCTGATATCATACAACCCATATTCGTCTCACAAAAACGAGCAAATTTTTTTTCAATCCTCCTCTCTTAATCAATACTGAGTGACACGAAAATAAACCAATAACAAGCAAACAGAACAGAAGTAAAATAGGTAGGACATACCTACAATTAAGTATTAATTAACTAAATGAAAAAGTTAAATGTCCCACGCACTCGCTCTCAAAATACCTTTCTCGAGTCGAGATAGGTAGAGATTCCTTATTACCCCAGGGACGGTTGAAATCTGTTGACGAACAGTATTTTGCAAGCAGTGTCGGATGCATGTGTCGATGTTGGTTTGAAGTTTATTTATGAATGGGGAAACATATTTAGTGGCTAAGTATAGACGGCTTTATTGATGTTTCAGTTGCTGAACAACAGCTAAACCAACTTAGTTACGAGTTCGTGAGTCATTGAAGAAACGGTACCAGTGGTGAAATAGCGAATGAATTAAGAACAGGAAGAAAGGATGGACTGCTGAATGAAATGGTTTTTGTTCTGGTAATTTTGTCTTTTAGGTCATTTTGTCTTTAAAAACCTTTATATACATCCAACTTACACAGGTTTTTGAAAATTCTAACTATTCTATTCAATTCATGAAGAGGTGTGTCAAAATTTTGAAAATAAATTTTGACAAATTTCCAAATTTTGAATACCTATACAATGTGTAACAAAATACCCCTATAAGCCTAAGGGGAGGGTAATACACACATCATGGCGGACAACTTTAGTTCTACGACTTTATAAATTTCGAAGTTTTTCATTCATGAAATACCTCGTAAACTTTCCTCCAGAAATTTACATAGCACTACATGGAGCTACCCTACTACAACTGTTCATTTGATCTCTATGCGTGAACTCTGAATGCTGTAATAGGGCAGCCCCATGTTGTGTTATGAACATTTCTGGAGGAAATTTTAAGAGGCATTTCATGAATAAAAAAAATCTAAATTCATAAAGACGTAGAACAAAAGTTGTTTGCCATAACGTGTGGAATACCCTCCCCACGGGCTTATAGGGGTATTTTGTAACACATTGTATACACTTTCATTAGTTGTACATAAACATAAATGGGATGCAAATGCATAAAAAATTGGATGCGACCATACTTCTCATTGAGCCTCATTTATATTCAGTATTCGTGAAATAAATAACCTAATTAAAGCAAAGTGAGCCATGTCCAATGGCCATATTGACTAAATTAGGGGAATATGCCACTTCGGCCATATGCCGATAATTGTGTCGTAGATAGCTACCTATTTTTGATGTGGGTGCTTTTTATTTTGGTAAAGAGTTTTATATTATTATTATTATTATTAATACTCTATCTGTAGATATTGGTCCTAGGCAGTACAATATAAAATAGACGAACAAATATATAGTAATAATTCCGCTCTTCTCCAACGAAAACTCTGAAAGAATTCGACACGTGTTTCGCCTCTCAACGAAGCATCCTCAGGAAACAGTAGGCTCACTGCGTGCTAGAACGACAAAGACACACTAATGCAAAAACTCTGCAGCTATGTTGCCTCGCCGAACGCCGAACAGAAAGTTTCTGTCTATTTTGAATCAATTAATTATCCTAGGCAGTAGGCAAAATAGAATAAAAGGAAAATTAAAATAATTTTGGATAAACATAGTTGCTTAGACGTATTAGAGATTTGTATATGACCGGCCTAAGAATGGACCCCTCCTAACGTAGGTGTCTTAAAAGCTGACTAAGGGATTACACGAGGTGATGGGTAGCAGCATCCACCTGAGTACTTACTTATATTGTGATCACCATTCCGCCTGACAAGCGTGGTAATTATGTAATTTCCACTCATTGTGTTTTTTGGAGGAGACCTCATCCAGCAGTGGACGTCCGAAAGGATCAGCAGCCTTTCATCAGATGATCAGCTGATGATGATGATGGTATGCTCGTAAGAAACTACAAATCAAAGTTACAATGAAAGAGAGTGGCGTCCGCCTTGATGGAATAACTTTATAGAAACCACATGTCTATGGCATACGTGTGTCCATCAATTTTCCCATAGCAATCAATCGGCGCCGTAAGAAAAACTTATGATTTTGATGTTACACATATTAAAAGATTACGCGATATAACATTTTGAAAAATGTTCACTTTTACTTGTTCCTCTAACCGAATGACAATAGATAGATAGAAAGTTATTTACTGCACAGCTTAAAACAAAGTGTACATAGGCGAATTTAATACTAGATAGCATTCTCTTCCAGCAACCGATGAGTTGATTGATTTATGTTGTTTTTTTTGAGCTGTTGTTGTTTGTTGTTTTTTCCACAATGAGTGAATGATAATGAATGAATGAAAATGAATGAATGACAATGAATAAATGATGATGGACCGACGACATTTGAATGGTAGCAGGAAGTCGGTGGATGGAGGCGTCTCCAGACAGTTCAGTTCAGTTCATTCCAGCAGTAGACTTCTATAGGTGGTTGATAATTTAATTTTGTAAAAACGGGAAATTTTCACGTACCGATATGTTGGTGGAAGCACCAACAGGTTTCGACCCTAATCGAGGGTGTTCATCAGGGTGGGTATAGGATCCGCGCTACACGCGTCTCCTATGCGTTTTTTTGATGATAATGATATGTATATTTATTCTGTTTATCATCATACAATCGAATAAAATGATCCCGCACTGTCTCTCAGTTTGTACCAGCTTTTATTTGATAAGTGGACCAGTTAGACCGCATTTTTAGACACACTGTGATCTAGTGTTAGACAGTTGAGTTTGACCGGAAAAATATCTTGTGAAACGAGATTATCTTTATTTAGTACTTGTGCGATAAATGGTCTAGAGTTAGTGCGAACTTTCTCGATGTGAATTATATTTCTAGTGATAAAAAAAGGACAAGTGTGAGGGAGACTCGCTCCCTGTGAGATGCACTCACACGTTAATTATTTCAAAATCGTCAGATCCTTTTTTCCCAACATATTTCACCATCCCATTTTAAAGGTTAAATACTGAAATTCTACAATTTAAGACTTCTTCCTTTACTTGTTGTATAAAAGCCTTTTAGCGTTTCGTATTACATAATTGTTAGGTTACTGAAAACACCCTAGAGGTTTCTCATTTTTGCGAATACCAAACGGAAATTCATTATTAGTAACTCCAAAGTCCACAGGACAATAACCAAGGGATCTATCAGTAACTACTCCATTTTTTTGCCATATATTTTTAATGCAATTGAGTGGAAAGCTTGAATACATACCTACATAAACGCACGCCTTTTTCCCCGAAGAGGTAGGCATAGCCTCACCGTGGGTTGCAGCTTACAAACTTTTATATATATTATATATCCTATAAAGGGAACCGGCTTTTTTTGTTGAGGAACCCTAAAAATAACTTTCTGCGCTGGCACACCAAGGAAAATATTATTTTGGATTGGAAACTCTTCAGACTCATCACCTTAATTAACTTTAATTGTGATTTTAGTATGAATTGACGACCTCTGTGGCGCAGCGGGCGAGTGTAGCCGGCTGAGATGCTGAGATCATCAGATGAGAGGTTGCAGGTTCGGTTCCCGCTGCGGGATAAATGTTTGTATGATCTGTAAATATCGACGCATTCACACATTCACACACCCACATTAACCCACAACCTCTAGTATTTACCATTTAGTTTATAAATTTTTCTTTTATTTTCTGTTTTGGAACCTGGCTCACATGTGTTCAGGAGGAGGGCACTGGCACTGCTTCTCAGTTATTTTTATAACTTTTGCAGTCGTCAACGTTTTTAATTGTTACTATTCCATGTGTTTTTAGTTCCTAATAAATATATTTTTTTTTAATTTTGAATATTTTTTCCGGGTCTGGGTGTTAATGGTACCATGGTAAGTACTCGTAGTTCCTGATAACAACGACACAGGGAATCCTAGTGTGGGATCAGCAGGGCGATTCTAAAACGTCGGAAACGTTTCCGATCGGATTCGTTAGTTTTTAATTTCGATGTGGTAAGTAACTAAAACAATTTTCTAACAATTTTCTCTAGTAAACACAGTAATATACAATATTTTTTGTTTTTTATTGTTTTTTACTAGAGAAAATTGTTTTAGTTACTTACCACAACGAAACATAACACCCAACAGGCACGTGCATAATCCTGATCCCACACTAGGATTCACTGTGTCGTGGAACTCGTGGATATCAGGAACTACGAGTACTTACTTGTACTTGTAGCGCAGACTCTTTTCCGCAACTAGGCCGCCAATGGGCCCTTTTTGCGTGGCGAGTGGCGGCTGCTAATCCAGCCACCCGATGTCCTCCAGGAAGGCCAACAACTCACTGATACCGGCGCAGGCCTGCCCGGGAGTCCTCGGTGTCCCGAGGAAAGTTCTTCTTTGAGACGCCACACTGCTACACTCCAGGAGCACATGCGCTGGCGTCTCATCTGCTTCTAGGACGCCCCTGCATAGGGGACTGTCCGTGATACCCAGTGTAAATAAATGTTTGTTAAGAGAGCAGTGACCCGTGACAATCCCGACTATGAGCCGTAGCTTGTCACGTCTCAGATTGAGCAGTTTTCGGGAGTATCTCGGATTTAAGTCCGGAAACGCCTCCTTCGACTGTCTGCAATCTGTAGGAACTACGAGTACTTACCATGGTACCATTAACACCCACCACCGGAACAAATATTTGCTGATCATGCATAAGTACATTTGTCCCGCAGCGGGAATCGAACCCGCAACCTCTCGCATCTCAGCCGGCTACTTACCCGCCGCATCACAGAGGTCGTCAAAACAAAAATGTGCAGTAGCTAACAGATGCGGTAGGAATTTAAATGCAAAGCAAATCATTTATTCCAGGCCTAAACACGCTATAAGCAAAAAGCTAGGTTCATGTTAAGGCCATGTGTAGACTGGAGGCGTCGTCTTTATATGTTAATGCTAAGCATTCACGCTGGTCAGCAGGACAATGGCCAGCATACTAAGTACCTAACTACTGTTAAACACTCTGTGTTATCAGGAATTCTTAAGCGTAGAGATGGATTCTGCGATATCTCTTAACAGACTAGCTTTAGAATAAGTAAATGGAGAAAAATACTTCGGAATTCAGTAGAGAAAATACGTGATATGAAATCTGTGTTTAACAGACGTGATCTAAAATTTTTATGGCTACTGACAGAGGAGTTAAGGTAAGTTATTTATGGGTTATTTTGTGACATGCTCAGATAGGTTATATAAAAGTACAACGTGTTTTTTTTTTAAATTATGGCATCTAAGGAAATTCAAAATTTTACCAATGTCATGTTGGATGTAGTAACCCTTAAGGGATTACACCAGGGGATAGGCAGCAGCATCTACCTAAGTACTTAACTAACACCAAACTGCGATCACCAATCCACCTTCCAAGCGTGGTGATTATGGCAATTCTCCCCCATTGTACTTATTGGGGAGGCCTCATCCAGCAGTGGATGTCTAAAGGCTGGTGATGATGACTTCTAAAATAAGTACCTACATACCTACCTCTCCATCGGTTACAATGCCAAAATTACATGATATAACTCAAAATAACACTAGAAATTTAATAAAAATAGACGACAACTCTTTTCGAATGAGCAGAAAAAGTCCCAACGTGGAATCAAATCAAAAGAATTTTATTCGTTGAAATCACAAGGATCATTTTAAATCGTCTAATAAACTAAAATTAATAGAAATAGGTAACTACATTAAAATATACTGGCCATCTAGACATAGTCACAAAAACTTTTGACTTTGCAAAATTTTGCAGGCGCAATCCAAGAGGGTTGCTATGAGGAAATGCGAGTCGGACTCGCACACGAAGGGTTTCGAACCATTATCTATAAAAACGGCAAAAAAATCACGTTTGTTGTATGGGAGCCCCCCTAAAGTATTTATTTTATTCTGTTTTTTATTATTTGTTGTTATAAAAGCAACAGAAATACATCATCTGTGAAAATTTCAACTGTCTAACTATCACGGTTCACGAGATACTGCCTGGTGACAGACGGACGGATGGACAGCGTAGCCTTAGTAATACGGTCCCTTTTACTCTTTGGCTACGGAACCCTAAAAACTGTTAACTTATCAACATCATCTAATCTCTTCTCCTGCACTTCTTGAATTTTCTGTATGTTCTTTATTTCAAGTATAAACTCTAAGATTTTTTTTATCAAAATTTTGGTTTATGTTCTGGGTACTTTGCGGAAACAAATCAAGAAAGATAATCAAGAAAGTTTGAAGCAAGTAGAAGAAAGCCTTACCCAGAATATAAACCAAAATTTTGATGAAGCTGTCTACGATTGGATGTGACTAGTTCCAATAAACAAACTAAAAAAACAAATGTAACAAGTGCAATAACGTGAATATGTTATCTTTTAAATAAAGAAATAAGTATCATCATCAAAAAGTAATTAATACCCATTTTGTTAGAATCAATGCTACAGAGATATTACGAAGTAATATGTACCTAGATATGCAAACACTGTGGTAAAGAATTTAATTTGAAAACTGATACAATATTTTTAGACCACGACCGTATGTACCTAGACTGTATGTTACTATCAGTAAAAAAGACATTCTATTTTTATTAATAATCTTAACAACGATGTTATAATAGTTGTTGCTTCTACATAAATAAAGGATGTAACTATTATAAGAAAGCTGAATTATGTATTTTTTTAACAATTTGTTAAGTTCACACAAATTATTTACCAACAATTAACACATATTAGCACCAATACAGCACCCGTCGCAGTTTCCACCTCCGTCTTGAGCACAAGAGTTAGCTCCGATGCAAGATCCTCTTCCTGCTCCGGTGAAAGCACCGCTACAGGAGTCTGCACCGATGCAAGATCCGTGACCTATTCCACTGTTCGGTCCAGAACAGGAGTCAGCTCCAACGCAATTGCTATAGCCTCCACCACTGTTCGGTCCACTACAGGAATGTGCTCCGACGCAACTTCCAGTCCCTTTACCAGATCCATCCCCTGAGCACGAACCCGCACCAGTACAGGACCCCGTTCCAGCTACCTGGTTCTGGATTATCGTCAAACAGATGACAATCAGATAAAATATCTTAGCCATTATTTGATTAGTTTGATTTTTTTGATGAGTTGATGACTGTTCGCAATCGAAGCGGTATCTAACGCGTTGTCTATAAAAGCTTCTATATATATAGGATATTTTGAAGATCATTTAGTTGTGACGTTTGTTTTTACAGAGAAATGTGTGGAAAGATTAGACTTGTCTTTATGGAATTTACCCAAGTTGCTAGGTACCAAAAGAACGAGTAGTTAAGTGTCTTGCTTAATGATGCCCGAAACGCAGATTGGTCCGAGGTTTTACACGCTACTTCCATTGATGAGAAGGTAGATTCAACAGCATCATCACGAAACTGTATGATGTGAAACATGTGCATGCCCCAGTTCGAGCAGTCAAAACGAAGCATCTTTCTTTTTTTTTTCGTTTTTATTCTACTTGGCAAGCAAATAAGCATACGACCTAAAGGAAAGTAGTTACCGTAACCTATGGACGCCTGCAATACCAGAGACATCACACGCGCGCTGCCGACCCTGAGATATAAAGATGAAAAGTCTCATGTGCCTGTAATTTCACTCCTCCCATCATGATCAAGGTCATCAAGGTGGAGGGGGGTGCATCGCTCTGCACCTTGGCTAACTGATAAAATACGAGCTGATACGTACAAGAAACTCGCTGCTAAAGGTTTGATACAAACGTAGTTCGCCTGATGAAAACATGAACAAGTATGCTGAGCGTAGAATCACTGCAATAGTGTGTGTAGGGACGCACAACGCCGATACATCCATGAGTCTGTAGAAAATAGTGATCCTGCGAAAGTATGGGAATTTAATAGGTCATGAAATTGTTCTTAGGTCGTTTGTGCCTTCTCCTACTTCAAGTCCTCGCCAGCAGAAGAAGAGTTACGTGCTGTGTCTCCTTGCGTCGAGGCCCTTTGGAGTAATGTTACTAAACCCATTTTAAAAAGTAAAGTGTCAATGCCGGCGGCTTCACCCTCGTTGAGAAGAGATGTCGACCAACATCTTGCTATAATTAACGCAGCACCGGCAAGATACTGACAGAGGCGACAATCTACCCCTCATGAATAAGCGAGAAGAACAACTTTTCCACCATCAGTAGTTCAAGTTAAGTTCTTACTTGGTGGCAATTTTACCGGATAGGAGTAAATATCGAATGTTCCTCGCGAGTCGAATCGATCTCGCTGCAAACTGCAATAAGTCATACACATAGTGTTGGTTTATAGGTATAATAGCAATGCACCGGTCAGTACCAGCTAGTATATGTAAACAGAGGCGCCAGACCGAGGGCTATAAATAAATAATATCAATTACTCAGAGCGCGTTCTCTGTGGATCTTGGTTTTCTACCTTTATTGTATTTGTGCACTTCTGCTATTATGAGCTAATTTCGTTGCACCGTAAATTTCCCAAAAATGTTTCAACAATAGAATAGAATAGAATATTCTTTATTGCACAAAAAAACAAATCATGTACACAGGCGAACTTAATGCTAGGAAGCATTCTCTACCAGCTAACCTTTGTGTAATGCGGATAAATTTATGTAGGTGGTGCATAATACGTTAAAAAGAATTAGATAGTACTACAAGTACTTAGATATAGTTTCACAATAATAAATTTTATAAATTAAGTAAACATACATGAACAACATTATACCAGGAACACACTAACAATAAATAAATACATACATTAGGTACTTAAAATACATAATATGCATAAACAAACATAACCCTAACTTACAATATTATAATATAAATACATACCTATCAATCAATATATATATATATATATATATAATTACAAATTAGCATTTTATGATACCGCTCACTTTATACGAGTTAATCATCTCAGTCATAAAAAGATTATACACTCCAACTCTGAAGGAAACGATAGAGGAGACATCTCGAATATGGTGTGGGATACTATTCCATAGCCTAATCGCAGTAATGGTGAAAGAGTCCGAATAACAAGCCGAATTGTGGATTGGGGTTTTCAATTGAAGTTGCTGTTGAGGGCGCACAGAACGGTCCGCACCGTGCAGAAGGGAAAAACGTTCTTTAAGGTATTGAGGTGATAAGGGATCATGCAAGATGTTGAAAAGAAGACTTAATATGTGGATGTTCCGACGCTCTCTGATCTCCAGCCACTTCAGCTGAGCGCGGAAAGTAGATACATGGTCATATTTACGAAGACCATGTATGAAGCGTATACAAAGGTTTTGCAACCGTTCCAGTCTGTCAACAATGGCAAAGTTAACTGTAATTTTTTTTTGTTTATGGGATAAGAGGACGATCTACGTAGCCCGGCTGAGATATAAGAAGTGCGGGTTCCTTTCCCGCTTTGGGATAAATGTTTGCGTGATCTGTATATATTTGTTCCGGGTTTCAGTGTTGTGGTCTTGTAGCTTCTGATACCTACGACAGAGGAAATCCTATTTTGGTGTCAGGAAGGCAATTCACGTTATTATTTGACATTTAATTCACAATATAATCTCATCTCAGTCATCTTTTGATTAATCATGAACCTTTCTGTCGCCCACCACGGGTCTAGATATTAATGAACTGATCATACAAATTTTCATGGAGTTTGAAGAAATAATAACCAAATAGCTACTCTTAATTACAGGAATTTAAATTTATCTTACTAGGAAAATAGAATGGCAATATAGCGTCGTCATGGCTAATATCTTCCATAAAAGCACCTTATCAAATTCACAATTCAAGTGAGCGCTCTCGAAATGAATATGTCACCGTGACAGCTAAGCAAATGTCAGCATACTCGTAATATTACATGACGTCACAAATAATGTACGGAACTCTCGCGGATATTAATATGGTGTGGAGACAGACGGACGTAATAACGAAGGTACAGAATTGTTGGCATTGATGTTAGATTTTATAGACTTTTGTATTAGGAGAACAGCATACACATAAATTAACTAAAACAAATAATTGTTTAGATAAGCTCATTTAAGAATTCAGAATTAGCAAGTTGTAGTAGCAATGAGCAGATCACGCAGGTCATATAGCTCGCAGAACTGACAACCGTTGGGGAGTAAAGGTTCTGGAGTGGCGACCACAAACCGGACGACGTGGAAGAGGAAGGTCAAGGAACATAATACTCTCTAACGAGAGAGGAAGGCCCTCCACTCGATAGACTAAAGACATTATAAACGTCGCTGGAAGTCGGTGAATGGAGGCGGCTCAAACCATTTGCTTTTGTATTACAGTCGTAATATACATATACCAAAGGTCGATATTTAAGCCTAGATTGGTAGTCCTGGTTTAAACCAAGAATAAGTCAATGTTTTGTAAAAACAACACAATGTTCTAAGTTGCGTTCTAAGCGCGGAATAGCGTATCTAATGTAATACAGATCGTTGGATTAGGTAACGGATTAGGTACGTATTATAGTAACAGAAAATTATAATACTCAGATCCAACTTCCTCAGTAGACAAACAACAAGGTGATATACGGAACCCGCGTTCGGGAAGATGATATTAATACCAGACAGACAGACAGACGTAATAATGAACACTTTGATACTGAACCATAGACTATGAAACAGTTACTACTGCGACACATAATATGATTGAATAATTACTTGTGCACCTACCTACCCACTGAGGTGATACGGAAGATGTGGTACTAATTTTATGAGTGACTTAATTAAATGTTGTGCACTCTGCATTCACTAACGAGGACTTTGTCTATGAAAGAGATATGATCTCTTTAAAATTAAATAGTCACTGACACTGATTGTTTGGTTGGCTATTATTTCTTCGAAATCCAAAAAACTTTTTACACATTATCAGTGCACTTAGGTATATCTAGACCCGTGGTGCATTAGTATCTTATAAAATTATATTGTTACAAAAACATAAATTAAAAAAAATACTATTTTTTTATAAACTGACGCACCCCGTGTCTTCATTTTTGTGTACTGAGGCCTTGCCATGAGTTCTTATAGCGATTCAGTTCAAAAACTATTCAGTACAAAATATCTGTTCCGTGTTGTCCGCAGCTATATATAAAGGCACAGTAGCAGAAGGTCTATAGACTTCTGCGATTAAAGTTATTCAATGATGAAAGATGTCAATAACGAACCGATATTTTGTAGTGAATAGTTTTTGAACTGAATCGCTATTAGAGCTTATGGTTAGGCTTCAGGTATTAGATAATTATCATTATGCGTTGAGGTTGTTGTATTGTACGTTCCTCAATCCACTAATATCCAAGGATCCAATATTACATACACTCAGGCACAAAGCTGCAATCAGTTCTATAACCTACATATTGAAAGGTATGTAAGACATTAACCCCCTTGTCATAGAATACACCATAGTATGTATTAATAGTGGCTCAGAGTAACACAGATGATGTAATAGGTGGTATGAAGTAGGTGACCCGTGAGACCCCAAGCGATTTCCTGCTTTAGTTGTGCTTAGTTGGAATCTAATCCTGACTGCTTATAGGGTAGCTGTAATGCTCTATGAGATTTTCTATGATAGGGCGTTGTCAGTTCATGAAGTTTGTAAAAGGTTATTTTTAAACATGAAAATTATTATCTTGCCGGTGACCGTGGTGCACCGGCAAGATGTGACTTTGACAAACAACAAAAAACAAACTGAAGAATTTTTGACAGTTGAAATTAATGAATTAAATTGAAACTATCGTGGCTTGATATCATTTTAGAAAAATTACGGCTATAGGTACACCACGTACTTTACTATTCTCGTCAGCAGGAGAATAGTAAAGTACCTACGTGGTGTAATAGTCGTAAACTCGTAATTATTATTATTAAAGTTGAAATTACTTTAAGTTGAACTACTTTTTAACCGACTTCCCAAAAAAGAGGAGGTTCTCAATTCGATTGTATTTTTTTTTTTTTTTTTTTTTTTTTAATGTTTGTTACCGCATATCTCCGGCATTTATGAACCGATTTGGAAAATTATTTTTTTATTTGAATAGATATACTTCCATATTGGTCCCATTTTTTTCAAAATCCAGTTCTGATGATGGGATCCATGAGGAATTGAGGGAACTCCTCAAATATTGTAGGCATACATATGGCGATTTTGATATTTTCAGCAACAAACCAAGCATTTGCATTCAAAAAGTATCATAATCCTTTCACCACTATGGTTCTTTCATCATTTTTTTTTTCATCCAAATATTTTGTCGAATACAATGGCGGAAGTCGGTTTTTTAAATGAAAAGTTATTTGTTTATAAATCGAAATTGAATGGCCTCATTCAATAATTTTTTTAATAAAGTGGCATCTAGATTTTAGTGACGTAAGCTGATACTACCTACTCTCGAAGTAGCAGACCTATGCTCTAGATATAAAATCAATGGACACAGATCGACACACGATGTACATTGCACGTGTATAGGTACTCGCTCACGTGTGTCATGTTGTGTGTTTACTTACCTATCATATTGTTGCCAAGAACTCTTACAGATTACGGCTGTTGCTATGGCATAATATAGTGGACAAGAGAAAGAGTTTAGCAACGATTTCAGAATTAAAACGAACTGTCTCAAAAAAAAACAGCAAAAATGTACACGAACTCACTGGTGTTCAAAAAGTATATAGAGTTTGTCAACATTTTGAATATTTCGATAACAACCCCCCCCCCCCACCCTTGCTACGTCCATGCTCTCTTGTCCATGTGGTACAGGCCCAACCGACCAGCATCTGCAACAGACAGAATGAATGACAGATGCATTCGCATAATTCAAGATTACCTATGTTGTAGGATCTAGGACATTCACATTTTGTTGACAATGATTTTCTAGTCGAATGTGGGGAATTTTAAAAACAAACTAGCATTTTATCGTGGCTCCGCCCGCATAGAACCTCGATTATAAATTAGTAACTACCTAAGGTGCTATTTTTGAATGTCATCGAAAAATTGACGTTAATTTTAAGATTCAAAATTTCTGTATATTGAAACTCATTGATGACTAAAACTCAAATATGATTCCCATGATATCAAAAACAAGTGCCTCCTCCAGGATGTTTCTTGAAAAACGGTGATTTGCTGCCTTTTTTACGATGTTTAAGTCAGTCGATGACATTTAAAAATAGCAACCCTGAGAATTTTTTTATTAAATGGTGGTATGCCTAATAATAAGGTATATTATAGTAAGCCCAATAGTAAAGTATAATAAGGACTAACACTAACTTTTGGTTTTGCCGTAGTTGGTTAAAAAGAACCATCTGTCAAAGGCCTATATTGGAGGGATGTTGGCCCATTCAATGCTTTTAGGCTGTGTAGAGTAAAACCTTTAGGATCCCAGTTTTCACCATTTCCGTCCAACTTTCTCCCATTTACATGAAAATAACCCTTTTTATCGGGTATAACGGGACCAAATGATTCGGTTAGCGTCGGGTTAAATCGGTAACCTGACACTAACCATTCGGATTCAAATGAGCAGGCCTTTTATAAATCATTTAATATGGGTTCGGGTGCCCACTAAGCCCTCAGTAGGGTTGGAAAATTAAATTAAGCTAGCATTTTCATATTTTTTTTATCTCAATTTCGCCCCTCTGCTGGGCAAAGATCTCCCACAAATCACTTGTCAGTCAAGAAACAATTGATTTGGGGATTAAGTCTCGACTCGTTACTAGAAGTCCTTAGTCTAGAGTCTGACGCTATATTTTCATAAATAGGTCCACTTTCACCCTTGGAAGATAAGTAGCTAGAGTTTCAATGATTGAATCTATGAAAACCTCTGACTGGCAGCCTTAGCGCTATCTAAATCTTATGAAACTTGAATAGGGGAAACTTCTTCTGAATAATCCTCCTTTTAAGTTTCAATAGAATTGGACAGCGCTAACTTTATACATCTTTGTAGCTCTGCATTTCAAAACGGTTTGGTGCCAGAACAGCTTTTTACTACCCTCTTCTAGAAAATACAAAATATTATAATGTACTTTTTAAAAGCTTGTATTAAACTTTACTTGTTAGTAAAAAAATAAAGTAAAAACGGAAATGCTACGCGTATTATGTGGTCAAACCTTGCAACTGAATTTTAAATCAGCTCCACTAAAACGATTGAGCTGAAATTTTGCATACTACCTTTCTAGTTCCGATGACAATACAATATTATAGTAACAGCGAGCGGATCTGATGGTAGACAACAGAACTCCTCGATAGTTGATAGTAGCCTGGCTCATTTTTTAAAGCTCACGGTTCCGATCACTAATTTCATAAAATCTTATTTGTTTTATGAAAAAACTTATTCATTGGCAATGAGGGCTTTTCAATTTCGATTTAAAAACAAAAAGTAGTTCCAATTGCCTCGATAGATGGCTATCACAGTCGAAAATTCTTCAGGTTCATATTAATTTGTTGTTTGTCAAAGTCACATTGCCACTAAGTCAAACTTTCTTTTGACAGTTTATCCACAGTGCAGCGCCATCTATTTTCAACGCTAAAAGCATGATTTGAGTCGGCCGTGAAAACCCTTCATTGCAAAGCCGCGCAAAGCTACAAAGCGTATTTCTGCTGAAACATACATTCTTTTTATGTTTTTGCTATCTGTACCTACCCCGTAACGAGCAGCCGTTCGGCACACGCCCATCGGGCCCGGACAATAGGCCCAGTCTGGGATACCCCACACTATTGAACGCTATTGTTCATACGTTTATACCGAGGTTAGCTTGGTTAAGCCTGGATAGTCAGAGTTAAGTTATCCGTGTTTGAACCTTTAATTCTAGTCAATTATTTTTTGAACCAGCCCCAGTATTGTTAACGAACTGGTAATCGCTTTCAATTACGATTTCGCAGTACATTGCGCCGTATGCTTCAGCTTATTGTCACAAACAGAAATATTCAAAACATAAAGCGCAATGATCTGTAAAATCTGAATCGAAAGCGATTATCAGTTCGTTAGCCAATAAAAGGGCTGGCTACTTACACCAGTGCGCAGTGGATGTACGAAATCTTTCAATTAAGAGAAAGTCACCGGTATAGCAAGCACGCGAGACGCGATTTTTTTTAATCTGACAAGATTAAAAAAAAAACTGATTCACCACGTTTCTAGATTTTAATGTACATCTTGACAAAATTTCATGGAGTTTCATAAAAGCCCCTGCGTTCCTTACACTTCCCCATTCGTACAAATACTAAGCCACACACTACACACTACATAGTAGGTACATTTATGGGCTGGAAGTACATAATTTTAAAAGTTTAGTATAGTTAGTATTTTTATTTATTTTTTTAAAATGTTATATTGATTTTATTTTTTCTCGGGTTGTGAACTCACGCATAATTTATTCAGTGGTCAGAACGCCAACCCAATCAGCTACCATTAAATCTGACTTAGGATATCTAGGGTCACCAAGATACAGGCTTAGCCTAGTTTGGGACCCTTCGTAAAATCTGTACCTCATCATTGCATGCTATAAATATAAGTATTTTTAATTTTTGTAGTTCATTTTGTTTGATGCTCAACTTGTGTTTGTTTTGAATAAACTTTATCTTTATCTTATCTTATCTAGTTTGATGAAATAATATCCAAAATAGAAACAACCTTCGTTCCCGTACAAAAGGGCGTAAACGCCCTACCGGTAGCCTCTTCAAACCCGGAATGAAAGACAAACTACAGTAATTACACTCGTCTAAGATCCTCATTTGACAATGCCATCTGCAACCAACCCTCACATTTCCACCCCACGCCACAAGAAATAATAATTACTTACCCCATAGCTCAATAAAAAAACAACCCACAATGTGGTGTTTGAGACAAATGATGGTATCAAATTCTATGTTAAGGGAGTTTAGAAACACAACACCCAACGGGATATTGATTGTTTATGGTATATTTAAAAGCTTTCTTCATTTATATTAAGTAAAAGCTTCTGACAGACTAAAAAAACCAGACAAGTGCGAGTCGGACTCGCGCACGAAGGGTTCCGTACCATTATTTGTGTAAACGGCAAAAAAATCACGTTTGTTGTATAGGAGCCTCCTTAAATATTAATTTTATTCTTATTTTTATTATTTGCTGTTATAGCGGCAATAGAAATACATCATCTGTAAAAATTAAAACAGTCTAACTATCACGGTTCATGAGATACAGGTTGGTGACAGACGGACGGACGGAGCCTTAGTAATAGGGTCCGTTTTACCCTTTGGGTACGGAACCCTAATAAAAAAAAATATTTCACTTAAACTATGTTAAGCCAACGTTATAGTATACTCTTAAAACTGTAAGATACATTTATAGATTAAGCCACCTTAGTTGTTGTAACACATTCGTAACTTTTTCTTTAAGATACATACTTATACATATATGTATTTTGAATCGGCCTTGGCGTGTCTGGTCTAATAATATACAGCCCTGTGTCTCCTCCCGTGGATGTCGTAAAAGCTGACTAATGGATACACCAGGGGATGGCCAGCAGCATCCACCTGAGTACTCAACATTAACACTACGATCACCAATCCGCCTGCCAATCGTGGTAATTATGGAAAATCACATAATGCATTAAATGGGGGAGGCCTTGTCCAACAGTTAACGTCTAACGGAGATTGATGACTTATGTATTAGTTGGTGCAAATTGGTATAAAATAAATGCGCGTGTTCGATGCGAGTTGTAAAGGACATGTTCCAAAATGGCCTATATCGATGTACACCAGACAGAGAATGGCGAAAAAATCAGTGATTATGGTAAAAATACTCTTACTCTAATTTGAAGCATAATTTACTGCACAGAAATGTTTAAATATCGTTTTTTTTACAATGGTAACATATTTTCCTGACCACCGATGACAGGGAATGTTACTTTTATTGCTTTGTGGTTGCTTGCTTTGTTCGTTCGGTGGGAGTAGTTGTACATAGAATGCGTTGCCTACGCTAGCTTTATTACTATCGTCACATCAGTACAAGTTCTTCAATTCAATATTTCGATTCTACGCGAAAATATTTTCCTTGCTCCAAGACCTTGGAGCCAAGACGCGAACGAAATGCAGTTCTGGTTAAAGTTGTCAACAGCTGTCGAAACATTTTACCATAGAGTAAATTGTATCCACCCCGCCATATTGTTTTGTCTTGTGTTGCTCTTCGCGAGAAAGATATTTTTGGAACCTGCACTAAATGAAGCGAAATAATCAAAAAATGACAATCGGAAAAGGTTTTACATTATATTTAGCCACGTTTACACAAGTGTACATCTACAAGGGCTAGGCTCCATATATCTTGGAACAACACCTTTCAGATATTTTTATGTATAAACTAGACTTGCTACTCCTTTAGCCACGCATAGTGTAGGAGTAAACAACTCAAGACTTGATGAACCCACTAGGTACATTAGAATGCGCTATTGGTACCTATTGACGAACTCTGTAGCGTGGAGGGCGAGTAGCAGGCTGAGATGCGAGAGAGATTTGTTCTGGGTCTGGTGTTATTGGTACCATGGTACTCGTAGTTCCTGATACACACCTGACACAGGGAATCCTAGTGGGGATCAAGACTATTATGTTAAGGTATGAGTAGTTACTGATACTTGGTGGTTCAGATCCTGTGAACTTTGATGTCTACTAATCGTCAAGGTGCAAATTCACTTGGTATATGTTTGCGTTATTTATCCAAAGCAAAATCAACCATGATACCATCAGAACACAATTTTGTTTGCCTTGGCAAAATAATGCAAACATTTGCGCAAATACGCCAAGTGAAGTAATGATCATACAATGGTGTGATTTGCCATATTCACCAAGCTTGGCAGGCGGATTGGTGATCGCAATATACAATACAATGTTGACTACGAAGTTGGATGTTACTAATACAAGACAAGCAGGCCTAGCCAAACGGCATTCGCTTCGAAGCGATTCTATTTCTACAGTCGTAATCTAATACAAAAGATCACGTGACATATCGATAGCTTACGTCAATCTCATACATTTTGGACGTTTCTACAAGCGTCATCGCTATTAAAATGCATAGACATTAGAATGTTACTTTGTCTACGGCCTAAGATAAGCCTTAGACAAGCTTAATAAAAAAAATATAGAACCAGTCAAATTTCGATTAGTTTAAAATGAAATGGAAAATTGAAAAATCTATTATTATTCGAAGTTAATGGTTATGCTAATTACCCACCTCGTCGCAAATTGCAAAAGTACAGTCACAGTTAAAAATGATAACACTATGAGGACCTCTGTGGTGGGGCCAGCGAGAAGCCGGCTGAGATGCGAGAGGTTGCGGGTACGATTCCCGCTCCAGGACAAATGTTTATCTGCAAATATTTCCGAGTCTGGGTGTTATGGTACCATGGTACTATGCATATGACGTTGGGTGTTATGTTATATTATGTATATCCTTGTGTTGTCCTAATGTATGTGACTGTTGGATGTTGTTATATTGTTTCGCACGAGATCAAAAGAAAATGCAAGTATTTAGCATAACAAACACGATAATTCCATGTTATACTTTCACATGATTAGTTAGATGACTTGACACTATAGATACGAGTAAATTGAGCGTAATCACGCGATCATTAGGTACGCGTAGTTTCTGATACCGATAATGATACAAGGAATCTATATTATGTGTTTCTGAACCAACTGTCTGCAGTACTGTTGCGTGTAATATATTGATTCTCAAATCATTGTCATCTATAGGCTCTAACCCTCATAATCCTACTTCCTACTAATATTATAAACGCGAAAGTTTGTGAGTACTCTTTCACGTAAAAACTACTGAATGGATTTGAGTGAAATTTGGAATGGAGATACTTTACGCCCTGGATTAACACATAGGCTACTTTTCATCATCATCATCATCATCATCATCATCATCATCATCATCATCAATTTTGATCATTATTCACGCGGGTGAAACCGCGGGGCGCAACTAGTTCATAATAAATTTTTAAACCTTTGATAGCTAAAATAGTTTTTGTCTTGTTTTGGCGTATCTCATTTTACATCAGAGAGAACAAAACAAAAGCTATTTTAACAAAAATAGGTTTAAAAATGATTATGAATAAGGGAGTTAGTTTATAAGGCGTTATTGTATAACAGCGGATGGACCGTGCTGAGTAAATTTCTCTAATCCACCCCCCGCAATTACAGTAGCCTATGGCAATGGGGAATGCAACAATGGGAATCGTTTTGGCAGCTTATCATTTAGCGCTGTCTAAATCTTCTGAAACTTGGAAGGAGGAATATTTAGGTCAAGAAGTTTCCCCTATATACCTATTCAAGTTTCATAAGATTTAGGTAGCGCTAAATGATAAGCTGCCAAAACGATTCCCATTGTTGCATTCCCCATTGCCTTTTGCTACTGTAACTGATCAGCTTTTTGTCTCCAGCCTCATACTTTGTCCTGTTTGATGCCATCTTGTCACCAGAAACCCAATTCTCGCAATAATTTGAATTCGGATTCAAGAAGCTCCTACCCTACCTGGAATGTGCACGGGAGCGGTCCGAGACAGATAGCTTAGAGAGAATCGTTCGTCTCTTTCTAAAGGGTAATGAATCAATCACCACCAAGATCCCCACAGCAACCGCAACAGGCAACAAAACAGCATGGACGATCGATGGGTTGTCATGGCAGTGCATGTAAGTAAATTCTACTAATTTTCATGCAAATTGCTTACCTAAATTATTGTGATATATATTTCTCTTACAAATACGTAATTACCTTTCACTCAAAATATACAAAAAGCATAAAAAACATGTGAGAAACCACTGTTTTTTTCTGTTTTTCATTTTCATTTTATTTCTACCTTTCTTACTAAGTTCGTTAAATTATTGTCCTGGCAATACTTTACATAGGAACACGGCTTCGTTTTCTCCTTCATACCGTTTTTCGCTCTCA
Source organism: Epirrita christyi (assembly GCA_951392215.1). NCBI lineage: Eukaryota > Metazoa > Arthropoda > Insecta > Lepidoptera > Geometridae > Epirrita > Epirrita christyi. The sequence continues at coordinate 13,713,824 of OX595850.1, forward strand.
CTGAGTGATTGTCTATAATATAGATCTTATGTTCGTACACATTAGATATTTACATTTTCCACTGATGTCAAATTATCAGTGCACGTTCCAGGTTAGGTATTACTTCCTTGTTCGGAGTGTATATGCTTTAAATGTTAAAAATGGTATACTCCTCAACTGACAATACAACGCGGAAATGCGATTGTATCGAATTGGGAACCGAAACTTCAACGAAACTAAATCGGCATAAAATAATTTAATAATTATATCAATCCTTTCAAAGTTTTTTCAAGGATTTTGGCTAGAGTTGTAGCATAGTAGATGCGTTCTTCACTCTTTTCAATCATATTGAACTCTACCCTTATCTTATCTACGGTCGCTACGAATTTAGGGAAGAAATTGAAATTATTTATAGGAACAAAATACAATCTTTTAATCAAATAAAATAAAAATTATCAACAATATGCATTAAATGCAATCTACTACGTAGAAATCAATATCAATAAAATCAGTAAAAGTCATTAAAATAATTTATAATAACCTTGAAAACGATACTACAAAAGTTATAGCTTCTCAATAATTAAAGCATGTAAGTAGATATAAAGCTGAATATTTTTTTTTATATCAATTTGTAAAGTTCACATAAAATTATTTACCAACAATTAACACATATTAGCAGCAGTACAGCACCCATCGCAGTTTCCGGCTCCATCTTGAGCACAAGAGTTAGCTCCGGTGCAAGATCCTTTGCCTGCTCCGCTGAAAGCACCGCTGCAGGAGTCTGCACCGGTGCAAGATCCCTCGCCTCTTCCACTGTTCGGTCCAGAACAGGAGTCAGCTCCAACGCAATTTCTATCGCCTCCACCACTGTTCGGTCCTTTACAGGAATTTGCTCCAACGCAACTTCCTGTTCCTTCACCAGATCCTACCCCAGTGCACGAACCCGCACCTGTACATGACCCAGGTCCAGCCGCCTGGATCTGGATTATCGTCAAACAGATGACAATCAGACAAAATAGCTTAGCCATAATTGATAAGTTTTTTTTTATGAGTTGAGTTGATGACTGTTCGCAAACGAAGAGGTATCTAACACGTTGTCTAGAAAAGCTTCTTTATATAAAGGATATTTTGAAGGGCATCTGGTTGTGACGTTTGTTTTTATAGAGTAGCTATGTGTGGAAAGATTAGACTTGTCTTTGTGGAATTACCCGACAGCGTGCCAGGTGCCAACGGAACGTGTATCGTTAAGTTGTTTAATAGATCTAAGACTAGTATTTCTTATGTTCTGACTTCTGAGTGGCTTATCTCTTCGATGAGTTATAAAAACTTTTCGTTTTTTTGGCGATAAAAACATTCTATAAAGCTACTCTGAAGTACATTTCGTTTAATTACATTAAAATCTGTGTTATTATTATAAAAATTCCGCCATCCGTTGCAGCGCCCCCTAGTGAGGTGTGTTACTAAAACCATCTGAACCTTCTTTGGAGACATACAAAATAATCTCTCAAACTCCTGACTATTATCTATTGTATGTGCCACACGTTTTTGGTTATAAATCTAACAAGGGGCTAGGAGATTTGTTTTAATGCTTCTTAGTCTGGTGTGTGAGCTATGTAAGTATTAAGCTCATCGTGAAGTTAGTTTAAGCGTAAAATCGATTGCAACATTTGTACCAAACCGACAAGCTAACAGACAGTCAAGAAAGTGAGTTAGTAAAAATTTTAAAATTTTTTTTTTTTTTTATTCTTATTTATGATAAGGACCTTTATAATTTTCTTATATGCCAGTCCTGTAAAGTGTACAATTACTTAAATCTAAACAAGATATATATCAAACACATATATACAGGTAGCTAGTTATATAATTTATTTAATAGGTATTATTTTTCACTTGTGATGACTCAAAGCTATGAACACAGCTTTTGCTGCCTCAGAAGTTGGTTCAGATAAAACTCTGTTAAAAATAAAAGTCTGTCTTAAAATAAAAGTAATTTTAAAATCACTTTTTTTTTCATTTTTGAAGACCTATCTAATGATACCCTTCAAGCTGATGCTAACTGGTTTTATTTTCATCCCTCTATTATGGTATGGAGTGCCAACCGTTATTATTGTAACTTTTTTACCGGGTCATAGGATACACCTACCTTCCAAACTTCGGGTCGTTCCTCGTGCTCCACCTGAGTTCTCCACCTGGGTGGAGCATGAGGAACTGTATGTCCTCGTGCTACAACCACTGTGTAAATAGTGTCATTAGTTAACTGAGAGATTATACCAGGGGATCCACCTGAGTACTCACCATGAATACTGCGATTACCAATCCACCTGTAAAATTATTGTTGTTATGTTCTAGGATACCTACACTGGAATTTGTACTTTGATACCTACATTGTGTAATAAAAAAACCTTTAAAATTGAAATTGAATTGAATCCGCCTGTCAAGCGTGGTCATTATAGCAATACCTACCCCCCATTGTATTTTATGGGGGAGGCTTTGTTTAGCAGCGGACGTCTAAAAGGTGATGAAATAGACTCATTATGTAGTAAAACATAGTTTTAATTTAACATAGGCATTTATCCAGTTATTCGCATTTAAAAAATATTTATAACAGTAGTTTTTATAAGCATTTTAATATATGTTAATGTGCGCTGTGTCATTAAAAATTCAAAAATTTTCCAAAGAGGTTCATTAACTTTAGTAGTTATTCATGTTTTTTTAAGTAGATATTCTTAAAAAATATAATTTGCAGTTGCTACCTCACACCCGAGATTTATAGAATCATCATCATCATCATCGTCAGCCTGTAGAAGTTCTTTGCTGGACATAATTCTAAAGGGAGGTGCCTTTAGAATTTTACGAATATTAATTCAATTTGATATGCTTACAGAACTATTGTAAAATAAAATATATATACGTTTTTGTGTAACAAGAAACTTTTCCACAATATGATGTACACACATTTTCGAGGAAAATTACATTTCTAAATGATTTGCTTGAAAACTATTTGTTATTTAGAAAAAGTTTGTCTATAATTATCATTTCTTAAATACTTTATTATTTTTTTATTTATTCTATGTTCAATACTAAATACACTATATATATCGACGGATGATGCGTCTCTTTTCTTCATGTTATCATTGTCAGAGCTATAATTATTCATATCTTGAGCGTGATGTTTTTCATGATGTATTGTTGTGGTGTTCACGTGGACGTCTCTTGTAGGGTTTATACTCTGTATACGCTTAGTTACCTATAGCTGAAAAGAATATCTTAATAATATAAAGTCTTAAGTATTGTATAACTTCTTTACAATTAATGTATCATCATCATTATCATCATCAACCTGTAGAAGTTCACTGCTGAACATAGGTCTCCCCCTAAGAATGCCACAACGATTACAATGTCTTTAGTCTTTAGTTCATCGAGTGGAGGGCCCTCCTCTACCGCGTCGTCTGGTTTGTAATTAATGTATACATTTACTTATATAAATAAGGAGTTGATATTTAGGAGTAGAACAAATTAAAGCACTAACATAAGCAAAGCATCACCAGCCCATAATGTTCCCACTGCTGGGACGCTGGGCCTTGATTAACTTAATTAGATTAAACTAATGTTTCCGTTCACCCCGAACTGAGACCTCGCAATTACATGCGATTTAGTTACCTACTTTCTTTACCTATCTAACCGAGTTAAAAAAACATTTAGATATAGTTTGCAAGGGCTACTTCGAGATCTCTCCCTACATGGCGATGAAGCAACTACTTATTTGAATCGGACCAACTTTTTTTTATTTTTGGATGTTTTTTTTTATTTTACCCTGCCTTAAAAGAAGATACCAATAAGGCTGCAAGAGGATAAGAGTAGGCTTAATCATAGAAGTGTATAGCGTAAAATAGTTGAATTCTAATTTCTAGGGGGCAAATAAAGGGGCTAGAAAATAAAAATTACTTTTGTCAATGGCTGCATATTGTGACATTTTAAATGAAAAATAGAAAAACAAATTCTGAGAAAAACAATGTTTTTTTTTCATAGGAACTTTATTTTTATACATGGGTATAGGTACTCAGTTTTAAAATGTAATTATTTTGAAGATAACTTTGCATTCTGACCACCAATGTAAAATTACCTGATTCAAAACAAATAAATTATCTTTATCTTTATCATTATCATTAAAAAACCGACTTCCGCCATCGAATTCAGCTATCTGCATGTTTTTATGTGCTAAAGGCCTAACATAACTTTTCATTTAAAAAACCGACTTCCGCCATTGTATTCGACTAAATATTTATAAATATTTAGATGAAAAAAAAAATGATGAAAGAACCATAGTGGTGAAAGGATTATGATACTTTCTGAATGCAAATGCTTGGTTTGTTGCTGAAAATATCAAAATCGCCGTATGTATGCCTACAATATTTGAGGAGTTCCCTCAATTCCTCATGGATTCCATCATCAGAACTGGATTCTGAAATAACTTTTCATTTAAAAAACCGACTTCCGCCATTGTATTCAACTAAATAATTTTGGATGAAAAAAAAAATTATGAAAGAACCATAGTGGTGAAAGGATTTTGATACTTTCTGAATGCAAATGCTTGGTTTGTTGCTGAAAATATCAAAATCGCCATATGTATGCCTACAATATTTGAGGAGTTCCCTCAATTCCTCATGGATTCCATCATCAGAACTGGATTCTGAAAAAAATGGGACCAATCTGGAAGTATTCAAATAAAAAAATATTTTTTCAAATCGGTTCATAAACGACGGAGATATATGAGGTAACAAAGATACAAAAAAAAAATATACAACCGAATTGAGAACCTCCTCCTTTTTTGTGAAGTCGGTTAAAAAAGGGACCAATCTGGAAGTATATCTATTCAAATAAAAAGAATTTTCCAAATCGGTTCATAAACGCCGGAGATATGAGGTAACAAACTTAAAAAAATACAACTGAATTGAGAACCTTCTCCTTTTTGTGAAGTCGGTTAAAAATATATGAAAATCAAGCATTATCTCCATTTTTAACCAACTTCCCAAAAAAGGAGGAGGTTCTCAATTCGATTGTATTTGTTTTTTTTATGTTTGTTACCGCATATCTTCGGCGTAAATCGGCGGCTAATGGCGTAAGTCGGTTTTTTAAATGAAAAGTTATTCCTCATAATTATTTCCGAAATAACAAAGCCAAAAAAAAAGCTCGGTATATAATAGGGCCTCGCTCGGAAACCCTGAATGAAAATCCTAAATGTTTAAATTCCCACGGGAAATGCAAAACATTCGTGAAGAGAAAATGCGTTTAAAATGTGTTGACAAACTAACAAGTTAGTCAGTTTCATTTCAATTCATTTCTCATTTATTTACCGCAGGAGCAAATTGGTTATGTCAAATTTAGACACAGTGGGAACAATAAATAATAAACGAAACAAATACAGAAATATTACCCACTCAGAGCCATCCAAAAACAGACAAGCATAAAGATAAAGATAACGCAATTACTTAGAAAACAAAAAAAAACTAAAAACTAAAAATACAAGTATTACTTAAAGCTGCTGTAAATGGGCGTTGTCAACAAATTACAATCAAAAAGTTCGTGTATTAAAAGATTCAAAGAGAAATGTCCGAAACTTAAGCTTCTGTAAAGGGGCATTGTCAATTACATATAAAAAAAAACAAACAAACATTGACATGTCATTGATAGCTGCTGTCAGATTTTCATTAGAAAACTTGGTACTAGTACTACAGTCTGTGGTAGTTATCCTAGTGGATACTATTAGTAGCCTACTTGTATGTAACCTTCTACACGCGAGTTTAACTCGCACTTGACTGGTTTTTTATGACTTATTAGACGTTTTGTATAAATTCCATAAACGACTTTAAAAATATAAATTATTATTCACACCTTTGTCAATATTTCCTAATTCTATATTTTATTATTCCATTTTAAACATTCCTAAATATTTTTGTTTTAAAATGACCTGATTCAACTCAGATCAATTACCTACACTATACGGGCATGGCGACACAGGAGTTGCACGAGCTTCAGGCGCACACAGTCGCGCGCTGATCTATGTGACTGTTGGTGTTGTTATAATATATGTTATGCCATTGGCTGGTGCGGGCTCAAGGTCGTTGACAATAGTAATCGTCTTAACAGGTGTGTTGATACCATGGAAGTAATAAGTACTACGTACAACAGTACTTATTACTTCATGGTTGATACCTGTCACGAGTTCGGGTAAATCACACACAAACACGTCCACTATCTTACCGGACATAACTATCTATTTGATAGCAATAATCTTCACAACAAGATAGCCTTTAATGTTCTATTATATAGTGGCTTTAAAAGACAGACTGTTAGATACCTCATCGATAGCGAACAGTCAAACCAAACCAAATATGGCCAAGTTATTTTGCTTAATTGCCATCTGTTTAATGATAATCGAAATCCAGGCGGTTGGGCCTGGGTCCTGTACGGGTGCGGGTTCGTGTACAGGGGCAGGCTCTGGCAGTGGGACTAGATGCTGTACCGGGGTTGGCTCCTGTAGTGGAGCAAACAGTGGAACAGGCACGGCAAGTTGCACCGGAGCGGACTCCTGTAGTGGACCAAACAGCGGAGGAGGCCAGAGGTCTTGCACCAGTGCAAACTCCTGTAGGGGTGCGGTCAGTGGAGCAGGCACAGCAACTTGCACCGGTGCAAACTCCTGCAGAGGTGCATTCAGCGGAGCAGGCATAGCTTCTTGCACCGGAGCTAACTCCTGTGCTCAAGAAGGAGCTGGAAACTGCAACGGGTGCTGTACTGTTGACAATATGTGTTAAATAATTGTTAGTAAATAAATGGTGTCAACTTAATAAATTCATAAATAAAATATAATTATTCATATCCCTTTTTTATTGATGAACTAGGTAATTTAAAAGGGAGCAATGGACCCCTTTTCACTGTGGGTCGCACATCATGGCCCATTGTACGATTTTTTGCCCAGTGTTTTTTATTTTATTGGAATTTGGTTCTTATACTTTTGAGTTTTATAGGTATGTCAACAACTAGGGTTTTTCCATAAAATATATGATCACGCAGCCAACTCGCAAAAGAGGTGAAAGCCCCCTTTTAATTTTAATTTTATAAATATACAATGTACAAAAAAAATACAGTCGATTGGTCTCAGTAATTTTTATTAAGAAATCTTATAGTCCTGGCTGAATTTTAGCTTTTTTATGAATAAAATATTCAAAATTATATAATGTTTCCTAAAAACAAACCTACAGAGCTGAGTAAAAATATTTAAATAGATAACTACATTAGTTTATTGATTTAATGCTATTTACATTGTGATATTGTTGCAGCTAAACGCTAAACGGAATACTTATCAAGAAAATTATAGAATTCTAAACCATCAACTGGAAACATTTTAGATTCATAATTCAGATATATACTTCAATGATGATAAATAAATGTAATAAAACAAGGCGGAAAAAACCAGTTATTTTGTTTATGATTTGTAAAAGTTCACTGCTAGACATAGGCATAGAATAATAATAATAATACCGCTGGGCACGCTTGTGGCGAGCGTTCGGTGAGTGGCGACACCGCGGAGCCCCATTACTCCCTGGGGTCAACAGAGACCCCTGTCCCTCGGCTTGCCTTAGCCGGCTGGCCGAGGGTGGAGGCGCAAGAGCAAGGTGCAATTGCTCCAAGGGTGGAAGTGTTAAAGGGATAAAGCCGGGAGTAGTGCTTAGTGAAACTGCAGCACACTTCTCAAAACCTTTTAGCCGTCCACACCAACGTTGCCCCTTACGCTGCCTTCATTGGCGGCACATTTAAGGGGCCCGTTTAGTGAACGGCAAGTCACCACCTGCCTAAATCGTTTTCAATAATTTAGAATTGGCAAATGCCGTTTCTCATATTATAATAGCCCAATAAACATTCAATTAGCATGTTCTCCTTACAATAGCAACAACTTTCATCCATTTCCACAATAGTTTAATCATCTGTCTTCCATCCACCATAACAATAATGTTTTTACTGCTTATGGTCTGTCTCATAAAAAATGTAATAGGTAAAAGGGCCTCTTACTGTTGGCTAATACGGCCCCAGTTATGCATCATAAAGGTCCAGGTTAAGCCTGTGTTTGAAAAAAAATTACTGAAATAATAATAATAATATAGAATGCCACGACGATTACAATACACTGTAGTCCATCGAGTGGAGGGCCCTCCTCTACCGCGTCGTCCGGTTTGTAATTAATGTATACATACATTTACTTATATACATAAGTAGTTGATATTTACTTAGGAGAAGAATAAATTAAACCACTGCATGAGTATCACCAGCCCATAATGTTCCCACCGCTGGGACTCTGGGGCTTGATTAACTTAATTAGATTAAACTAATGGTTCCGTTGACCCCGAACTCAGACCTCGCAATTACATTCGATTTAGGTTACCTACTTTCTTTACCTATATAACCGAGTTCAAAAACATTTAGATATAGTTTTCACGGGACTACCTCAAGATCTCTGCCTACATTGCGATGCAACAATTTAATTCTGACTAACTTTTTTTTTATTTTTGTATGTTTGGATTTTAGGATCATAATATTACCCTGCCTTAAAATAAGATACAAATAAGGCTTCAAGAGGATAAGAGTAGACCTAATCAAAGAAGTAGGTATTGTATATAATTGAATTCCGATTTCTGGGGGCAAACTACAACTAAAAATATATTTTTTTTGTCATTGACTGCATATGAAAAATACATATACAAATTATGAGAAAACAATATTTTTTATAGTTTTCAAATGTATAATTATTGAAGAAAATATATGAAAATCAAGCATTCTCCATTATCCCTCATATATCCGAAATAACAAAGCCTACAAAAAAGGTACGGAATACGATATAGGGCCTCACTTATTGTTTACAGGAAAACCTGAACAAAAATTTTAAATGTTTAATTATTATAGAAGCCTACTTGTACGTAACTTTGTACGAGCATGATACACTTTATGGCACGGGCGTCAGGCAAGCACAGTCGCGCGCTGCCATTGGCTGGCGACAATCGTAATCGTGTAAACTGTTCCGTTGATACCTGACATGCTTACAGATCTATGGACTTAAGGTCCATGGATAAATCAAACACAAACACGTTCATTATCTAACCGCACATGATCTATTTGATAGCAGTAATCGGCACAACAAGATATCCATGGTGGACGAAGTTATGCAAACCGCAGCAAACCCACAAAACTGGTGAAATTGAGTTATTGGTACCAACAGAATCTAAGAATCAACTTTCATAATACTCAAAAAAGATCCAAGCAACTTGAGACAGTTTTTACTTATATTAATGAATGTCGCCAAGGATCCCATGATCCCATCTAAGGGTCAAGGCCCCTAGATAGAATCAGTTTTTAAAAAGCAGTACCTTTAGATCTTTAGGATTTGAATTACACAAAATAGAAACAAGCCACGTGATTCCCGTTAAAATAATAAACAAACAAAATGATTGATTTTTTTTTGCTAAAGGGAACCATGATGATATTTTAAATCTAACTTATAGGTAATATAAATAGCTGATAGTTTAATAATAATAATAAATAAATAAATAAATAATGCTGGACATTTCACACAACATTATCTAGCCCCAAGCTAAGCAGAGCTTGAGTTATGGCAACTAGATAACTGATATAATTAATATAATACATTACATAGATAGATATTTTTATTATACATAGAAAACACCCAGAACACCCGGAACAATTATCTGCAGATCGCACAAATATTTGTTCCGAGGTGGGGATCGAACCCGCAACCTCCTGCGTCGCAGGCGAACCTTCGCCCGCTGCGCCACAGAGGTCGTCAAAGTCGGTTAGTTGTTGAGATTAAAATATTTTCAGGACCTCAAGTTTAAAATGGGACCCCTAAATTGAACAACTTAAGTGTGGTGTCGTTTCAAATTTGTTTTCACGGTGTGGAAGTTGAGATTTCAATATTTTCAGGACCTTGAGGTTAAAATTTGACCCCCAAATTGAAAAAAAACAGGGTTAAAGGAGGTTGTAGGAGTTTATTGAGGTTTGTTTGTTTCACTGCGGCCGCATTATCTTCTTCCACGCAAAAGAAGTCGCAAACGGGTCAGCTAGTATCAAAAAAAGCAGCTTATAAAATAACCAAGATGCTAAATTCCATAATAAATAATTTGATTTTTTGATTTATTATAGTAAAAAATTTTTGTAAAATCAGTTGTAAAACAATAACTACGAACCTTGGGTTTATTTTGCATTTGACAATGTAGAATGTCTGTTATGAATCGAAAAGTACCTACCGTTAAAGGTCACTAATACAATGTTGTGCGTGTTAATTAATGGGACCAAGCTATGCAAACTAGAACCAACCCACAAAAACTCTATCACTTTGGAGATAATTCCATTTTTGTTTCAGAAGTATAGGTACCTACTTCACCAAAAAAACCATCTATGTCATCTTCGACAGTTACATCACCCTTTAATTTTCCGTAAAAGTCTTGGGTATCTAGCCATATTCTGGAATAAGATGCAGCAAGCTTGTTAAGTCCTTTAACTTTGCTTAGGGGATATTTCCATCAGGCCAACGTTAAGTGGTTTCGTGATTTTTTCTTTAAATTTACTTCTACATTCTCTGAATCCAGGTAAAAACGCATAAAATTTAGAACTCATCTTCTTTCCTGACCTTGATCTTTTTTGTATTAAGCCAATACAATTTTGATCCATTAGTGGCTTTCTTTTTGTTTGTTATTCTATTACCTATAGGTATTTATTTCTATACACTTTTGAAACAAAAATCTAATTACATACCTCGAAAGTAAATTTTTGTGGACTGGTTCTAGTTTGCATAACTATGTCTACATTTACTTTATATAGTGGCTTTAAAAGACAGACTGTTAGATACTTCATCAATAACGAACAGTCATCCATTCAACTTTTCAAATATAAAGTCAAAAAAACCAAACATGGTCAAGATATTTTGCTTAATTGCCATCTGTTTGATGATAATCCAGATCCAGGCGGTTGGACCCGGGTCCTGTATGGGTGCGGGTTCATGTACAGGGGCAGGCTCTGGCAGTGGGACTAGATGCTGTGCCGGGGCTGGCTCCTGTAGTGGAGCAAACAGTGGAACGGGCACGGGAAGTTGCATCGGAGCGGACTCCTGTAGCGGACCGAACAGTGGAGGAAGCAATGACAATTGCGTTGGAGCTGGCTCCTGTGGTGGACCAAACAGTGGAGGAGGCAAGGGCTCTTGCACCGGTGCAGACTCCTGTAGGGGTACGTTCAGCGGAGGAGGCACAGGTACTTGCACCGGTGCAGAGTCCTGCAGAGGTGCATTCAGCGGAGCAGGCATAGGATCTTGCACCGGAGCTAACTCCTGTGCTCAAGAAGGATCTGGAAACTGCAACGGGTGCTGTACCGTTGCTTATATGTGTTAATTGTTAATAAATAAATGGTGTCAACTTTATAAATTCATAAATAAATTATAATTATTCATATCCCTTACTCATTGATAAACTAGGTTATTAAAAAGATGTGTGGTTGTTTGTTTTTTTTGGATCGCACAATAGTTGCCTATTGCACGTTTTTTTGTCCAGCTTTTTATATTTTATTGGAATTTGATTCTTATAATATTTATTATAGTTATATTTAGTTTTTTATTATAAATAACTAAAAAGGGGATAATTGCCTTAATCACCATGCTTAGCTGGCGGATTGGTGATCGCAGTATTGGTGTTGAGTACTCAGGTGGATGCTTTTGTTCATCTCTTGGTGTAATCCCTTAGTCAGCTTTTATGTCCTCCACGGGAGGAGACGAGGGGTACATTCTTAGGCTGGCCTAATATTACAATATAGTAATAACCATGTTGTTACAATTTTGCGGAATAAAAGGACCGGTTACTATCCAGAAATGTACCAAACGGTAATAAAATAAATGTTTAAAAAAAAAATACAAAAATAAATTTAAAATTCTCACGAAAAACGGAAAATATTCGTAAAGAATAAATGCAAATAAAATGTTTTAATTGACTAATAAGTTTGATTGGTCTATGGTGGTTACAATGGTAGCACGCACAGAACCCTCTCTATACCAGTCGAACTCGCACTTTTTTAAATTTAAATGAGGTTTTTTTTAATTATTTAGTTGATACCTATTTAGATTTATTAGGTACTTTATTTATATCAATAATTGCTATATTTACGTACACCCCGGCCATTCTTCTAATCTGACTACATAATTTCTCTCCATCCAAAGGTTATCTGGTAGAAATTGCTTGTAAGCGATAAGACCGTCAATTGTTATCATGTTAAGTTTTGTTAATTTTTGTTATCTTAGTGTACAATAAAGCATTTTCTATTCTTATCTATTCTGTTATTTCAAATGACTAATTTTAACGATTTCATGATAACACTAATTTCAATGTAAGTGTATGTCAAATAACTGTCTTGGAATGTAAGGACTTAACATAAAATGTGCACCTACCATGGAAGTAATAAGTACTACGTACAACAGGAATGAGCTGTTGTCGCAAAATTGAAGCCGAGCGACAGCTCAGTAACTGTATCTCTTATCCCTCTCTGGCGATGGTGACTATATTGCAATATGATTTGAGGACAATAATTATAAAAAATCATTTGTGATCTGTGTATCAGAACTAAACTGATAAACTTGCCCTTTGGTGCACTATACATTTGCTGTTTTTGCTTGCTTTTCACACTCGCGTCATATATATATACTTACCTACTGGTCCTTGTGGGACACGACATGCAGCTGGACTGAGATAACATTACGATAATAGATTATTATTAATTTAATTTTAATTATTGATTAATAGAACATTTAGCTATTGGCGAATAGTAACCAATTTCAAAAGGTATTGTGTGAGCAAATTATTAGTTTTTGAGAAAATTACATTTTAATTTTCCATACAAAATAAAAAAAACAAACATTTTCTATTCTGGTTTAGCACACCAACGGAAAGGGGGGAAAGGGGGGCGAAGCCCCCCCTCCGTCCCGGGGGTCTCAACAATTTAAATAAAACACAGAATCCCAAACGACATGTTTTTATAATAACATACAGGCAGACGTACGAACGAACACCGAATTCTCACATTAGGGCACCTTTTTACCTACAATCAGATATAAAATCCTACAAAATTACCTACCAGCAAAAAAACGGAGGGCAGTGCATCACATTTTAATACTGGTCGTGATAAACAAGCAACAAAGTCTTGAGCTTTAAAATGTTTGCTACATACAACTGATGCATCGGTCAGTTTTCGGGTAGAGCTCATGGGTATATTATTTATCCATATTTCCCTAACATTAGGATCTTTAGGAAATCTGAAATTAAAACAAAGTTATTTTAATAGAGAAAGGAATAAAAAATGCATAGGTATTTATTTGTTCTTGAACCAGGATTGGATAGTCATGCATGGTCACCGTAATTCTTCACTAACAAATTATGTTTAAAACTATTACCTGTGAAAAGATAAACCACAATCAGGATAATACTCGCTTCGGCAAGCCTCCACGACACAAATTCTCCCCATTTTAACTAAAATTCTTCTAAAATATCACGAAATATGTTAACGTCCGAATCGGCGATTTTATGTGGGGTTGTCAGGTCAGGTGTCCGTATTTCATACAAACATGGAAGTAAGTAATAAGTACTACGTACAGTACTTATTACTTCCATGCATACAAATAAAAGAAAACCTATACGCCAATCGCAAAATTTTTGCGTTAATCTGGAGGCACGGCAGTGCCCCCGCCGAGTCGAGCTAAGGGCACAGCCGTACCATACTTTTCTCGAAGCCATTCGGGCCATTTTCTAGCCCCCTGTAACTTCGATGGATGTGGATAAAGTTAGAAGCCTGAATTTTCAATGACCGAGAGGGCATACTATAACTAGGTATATTCCCAAATTACATTCAATTTGAACGTGTAGTTTAAGAACTATTACAAGTCAAAGTTCCTTAATTTTGTCATTGACACCCAATCATCAAAATGACTTGGCAATCGCACAAGGTAATAGAATCTATATACAACAAAATTTATCTAATATTAGTGCTCTGAGCGCTTTATTTATCGCGCGGCAATATGCAATTATGTTTTCATGCGATGGCCGAGTCGTTCTATTTGTTAAAGAAATAATTAGATGTCTGATATTGATAAGGTCACTATAAAATGTTGTTACTTAACTAATTAGGTAACAATTTGTGACAAAGTTGTTGGATAGATGTTCCCATAGATAGATACTGAATAAATTAATAACCGACTCGGTTTTACATTATGATATCACAACTTTTGGCGGAAGAAGAACTGCGTTGCGAGACTCGCATTTTTGTACATAATTTATTATGTTTTTGATTGGATAAGGCTTTACACGTAGCAACAAATAATATTGCTTTAACATGTCGGTAATAAATTATTATTTATATTTAGAAACATTTTAGAAGTAAGTAAATGTTTTTACTTCATTACATTACATCAATCGCATATTTTTCTACTAAGAACGAAAGGATTGAAATCAACATAACTCTGGCAACTCTAAGTCACTGTTAGAACGGGACACAGCGTTCTGAGGTTGCCCTTTCACTCGGCTTCATTTTTATTTTGCGTGCAACAAGACTCTTACGACCTTAGCATAAGGTTTTATTTTTTTTATTTTAGCTGCTAGATGCACAGATAGAGCTCATTCCTGTTGTACGTAGTACTTATTACTTCCATGGCACCTACTTATTTCACCACATAAACAATTCTGGAACTCACCATTTACTACTCTTGTCAATTTGTTTTTTTTTTCACTATATTATAACGTGACAAAACTACTTAACCGATTCTGATGGGACTGTGTGTAAGATTATGGTACAACTTAACAACTAGGATTTTTCCATAAATATGATCACGCAGCCAACCCGCGAAAGAGGTGGAAGCCCCCTTTTAATTTTTATTGTATAAAGATACAATGTACAAAAAGAAATACAGTCGATTGTTCTCACTAATTTTTATTAAGAAATGTTATAGTCCTGGCTGAATTTTAGCTTTTTTATGAATAAAATATCCAAAATTATATAATTTTTCCTAAAAACAAACCTACAGAGCTGAGTAAAAATATTTAAATCAATAATTACATTAATTTATTAATAAAATGTTATTACATTGTGATATTGTTGCAGCTAAACGATAAACGGAACACTTATCAAGAAAATTATAGTAAATCAAAACCAACAACTGGAAACATTATAGATTAATAATACAGATAAATACTTCAATTATGATATGTAAATGTAATAAAACAAAGCGGAAAAAACCAGTTATTTTGTTAATAATTTGTTAAAGTTCACAATTAACATGAATTGAATGTAGTACAACAACTGACGCAGTTTCCAGACCCGCTTTTAGAACAGGAGTTAACTCCGGTGCAACTTCCTGTGCCTCCTCCACTGTTTGCTCCACTACAGGAGCCAGCTGCGGTACAGCATCTAGTCCCTTTGCCAGAGCCTGCCCCTGTGCACGAACCTGCACCCTGTAACGAATCACAATGCTGAAAGGGATTCAATTACCTGGTAATCAGATTCAAGCTTGAAAATTATATTCGTTCATGACAAAGATTAAAGGTTTTGCAGAAAATGTTTCTGGTACTTCTACAAATTATTTCATAAAGTTGAGAAAAGTCAAATATAAGTTGATGATGCAAGATGCGCAAACCGTCAATCAGTCAGTCGGTCAGTTTTATTGTTTGAGTTTCTCAAATAATAAAATAAAAAAAAATGTAGGTAAAATAATCATTCAAGTTGCGTCACTTCAAATTTAGTTTCACTAAAAATCATAAATTATTTCGACGTAAACATACAAAAACTACTTTGAGATAGCAGTATATTTTGCACAATTATTGGCTTTTACGGCAGAAAAATTAAGTACACAAAATAAAGATTTCACAATAATTGGGCATAAGCAGTAAAATCTCAACAAATATTCATGGTTGATTTTTAGTTACTTTTTCCGTGGCATAAAAAAAATATAATAATTAAAAAAATAAATAAATAATAATATTTAAAATTTAGAAAAATGTTAAAAAAAATATGTATATAAATTTATTTTAAAAAAGAAAAGGGGGAAAAAAATCATTCAAAATAATGAGTTAAACAGTTTGAACTAAAAACCGAAAGTATTCTAGTGAATGGAATTGAGTTTGGCTTGTGTGTGAAGTGGCACGGCTGTGATATCTCAGCGAGTGCCAAGAGTCGGTACACACGTGCCATTCCCAGTGGCATGACTGTGATATCACAGCGAGTGCCAAGAGTCGGTACACACGTGCCATCGCCAGTGGCATGGCTGTGATAACACAGAGTGTACCAAGAGTTTGTACACCCAAGCCATTGCGTGTTTTACGTCGTGGCGAGCTGTGTTGTTAGTTGGGCAAGCTGTGACAAAAATTTACACTGAAGAAATTTCGTGCGAATTGATGTAGGTTTGCTGTAAAAGTTGGGGGGAGGGGAGGTTCAGATGATGTGGGAATGCATCTCGGAAATGGATATAAATAAAGCAGGGCTCTGGGGGAGCGTTAGTTATTATGGAATCGCGGGCAGGAGCGGAAGTCGAAGATATGACTGAGTCGCGGGCGGCTACGGGCTACTGAGTTTTTATTGAACCGCGGGCGGTTACGGGCAACTAAGTGAAGCTAGAGTCGCGGATGGGTACAGAATCCTAGTTCCGATAAAAAGTGCTGTGACGTGAGTGCCCTAATTTTGGATTTCAGTGATTTGGATATAGTTGGTGCATCACTGGTAAGTGTTTATGTATTTTATTTTATCAGTGTGTTTGATTTATCTAGTGTAACTTGTGTTTAGGACTTAACAGAATTTTTAAGATCTAGTAAAATCTCAGATAGAATTTTATTGTTGGAACTACTTAAATAATAGTAGATACCTACATCTATATCTACTATGGGAAGACTTCAATTCAGTGAATACTGATTAATGGATGATGATTTATTTACAGATTTCAATAGATAATTTCAAAAGGGTTACATACATCTGTTTACGAGTGATTATCTAAGAAAGGATGAGAGTTTACTTTCAAAATTCTAGGTTCTAGGTTCCCTAGATTATAGACTTCTTCAGCGGCCTTCGAGACTGAATTTCGCCTGACTATCTATTTTATTAATGAATGTGTCATTGCGACTTGTAAGTTTAACCCGTTCTCTTTCAGCTTATGTCTTTGAGATTTAACTTCACTTATCTGTAGATACTTACCTATTTTATTATATCGGCTCAATACTGTTCGTTGTGGCATTTTAATAGTGAAGGCTCCGTACAGCAGTGGACTTCTGCAGGCTGAAGATGTTGTACTTGCTAGAGTCATTATGAAGTCATTACGACTTGAAATACTTTTACGAGATACTGATGATGATAAAGAAGCGTTTACCTGTTTGTTGTTGCGTGTCATTATGGATTTAGGAACCTTAAATTTATTGAAGTAGGTATCTAACCCGCTCTCTTTCAGATTATCTTCGAGACTTAATTTCACTACACCATTATGTGTGTCATATTGTTGTATTTAAGATAATCCGTTTCCTTTCAGCTTTTATCTTTGAATTTTTATATGCTCTAGACTGATATTTTCATGTGTTCTACTACATTTTGTGTGCATAACATTTTTAAGCTGTGCTCTTCTTAATTATGAGATTAACTTCAATTAATTCTACAAAATTTACTTAACAAGAATGAAAATACTTGTACCATCTAAATACCTACGTAACCTTTATCTACTTCGTCTTTATTAACTACAAATTCGAAAGTTAGTCATTACTTTTTATGAATTTTAGTTCATTGAATCTTAAATCCAACTTATTACGTGAGATACTTAAAAGTAATATGAACTTCTGAGCTGATTTTAAAAGGAAGATGTTTCAGATTAATTTTATATGAATAAGTTGAGGTATAAAGCTGTTCAATTTCGATACCAGTGGTATAAACTCTATAGCCAAGCAAGAGCAATGCTAAAGTTAAATCTGACTAGAAAAGAAGATTAAACTTGAGTCAATGATCCAAGATATCTAAGGTGAATATCTACTTATCTCTTGTATTATTTTAAGGAGATTGTGGAGTCTAAATTCAGCCTAGAAGTTCTTAAAGTTCAAATTAAATCTATTCTTTGTAAAGTTGGGATTTTAGATTAAAATAATTATAATAATTAAATCCAGGAACCAAAAAAAAAAGGATCCTCATGTTTTAGTTCAGCTTGATTTCAGGTTATATCTAATAGATTATTAGAAATATCTGATAGAATCAATAGCATTCTAGAGATGATTTTATACAAATAAACATATAGTAACTTCAAATAATAGAAGAATAATTCTTATAATGAAAATGTATGAAGAAATTCACAAGTTGTGTAAACTTCATGTTATCTAGATATAAGTTTGAGTACCTAGCAGGACTCTTGCTTTATCAGATTTATTTATAGGTATATACCAAAAAGAGTAGTTATTATAGACTATTATTTTAACAGAAATTAGAAGATTTTGATTTAGATAAGTATATGTTTCAGAGATTAGTTAGTTCAGAATAAAATGGGAACTATATTTCTTTTCAATATTATTAGAATCAGAAGTAAGATTGCTAAAAGGGCTATTTAATAATTGCCTACATAACCATACATTCATTGTACGCGGAATCATAGTTCGAATCTATGTTGATTAAGTTTATTTAGAATACGAACACATAGTTTAGACCAGTGGCCAGCAGTGTGATCAGGACTGCCTTACGGAACCGTTAGGTTCCACTTTAACTAGGGAGGTAATATTTGATTTTGCGTTCATGAAGTAAATGTAACTTTATTTGGAATGAAACAGAATGACTTACTTCCGACATACTCAAGTAAAATTCCTCTTGTCATTTGCAGTAAAGTACCGAAAGAGTTTGCTTATTAGAATATCATTCTGATTGTCCTCCACTATATATAGTTAAATCTATATAAAAGCAGAAGGAATTTGACCAAGACTTTACGGGTAGAAAATTATTATTTAAGGCGAAGGAGGAGCCTTAAATCAAGCTGCTAAATTGATATCCCCTAGTGATGACTTATCAACATCAACATTTAAAGGAAGTTTATTGTTTTACTAGAAATACAGAGATTAAACTATTAGAGAACAATTCAGACATTAATGAAATGTCCCTTGCTTTGATTAAATCATACAGTAGAGTAACTTCAGAATGGAAAGAAAGTGATTACTATAATGTTATGTTAAAAACCTCTGTAAATATATCTTATTCTAGAACGTGAAATCAAATCAATATTGTCATTAGAAAGATAGATAGAGTAGTATCATTATAGGTATGAGGTAGATAATCATAATTAAGTCTCAACTTACTAACTCTTTCATAGATAGGTATGATGAAGCGATCTTGAACAAATATACAAGCGAGTAACCTTTTTAGATAGATAGAAAGACAGTAAATCCTAGATCACTATCACATGTTAGGATTATTAACTTGCAATAGATTACCTAGATCAATTTATAGAAATTAGTCAGTTTAAATAACTATAGATTATTTTGAGAGATTGAGTTTACATTAACATTCCTAATTGTACCTACAGTTCATAGTTAAGCATTGTAATATTTTAATAATTAGACCTTCTGTTAGATTTGGTGAGCATTCAATAAGATAAACAGGTAATTATATCAGTAATCTAAATAAGATTAGGTTAGTTAATTATGTCATTAGGTAGCACAGGACTTTTTAAAACTTTAAAGGATCTGAGTTATTACACTACACAATGTATGTTCCTACCACTAGACTAGACGATCATTTTGGCCACATTAATTAAGTAAGTAGGTTTCCACAAATTAAGTTAACTTAAATAGAAAGTTTATAGGTTCATATACCTATTCAGTCAGCATTAGATTAAACAAAAGACGTGAGAAGAATTGAAGTAGTGGTGGGTACAAGGGGGGGGGGGTTACAACCCGTACAGGACCCGGGTCCAGCCGCCTGGATCTGGATTATCATCAAACATAAGACAATAAAACAAAATAACTTGTCCATATTGATTTGTTTGATTAGTTGAATGTATGACTGTTCGCAAGCGATTAGGTGATAGCTTGTTTATAAAAACCATTATATATAGGAAACTGTGGAGGGCATCTCTATCGATTGTCGGCTGCATGTGGATTAAAGTGACAGAATAACATTTTCGAGTATGATTGATGACGATATTGAATATTCCGAGATGGAATTATCGTATTGGTTTTTTTCCAGGTTCCATTTGTCTAGTGGACCAATTCTGACGCAAATAAATTAA
Organism: Epirrita christyi; assembly: GCA_951392215.1. Taxonomy (NCBI): domain Eukaryota; kingdom Metazoa; phylum Arthropoda; class Insecta; order Lepidoptera; family Geometridae; genus Epirrita; species Epirrita christyi. The sequence goes on from OX595850.1 coordinate 13,734,129, forward strand.
TTTCAATTAATTGTCTTCAAAGAGGCATACTAACTTTTATGGGACACTTACTGAGAAAAGTCCAAAATTGAAGAATTTCGTGATTTATACCCTAAAAAATTCAAAACCATCTTAATAATCCATTGTAGACCTGTAGGATCTGTAGGAATTTGAATTTTGTTGTAGTTCAGTTAAACTTTGATTCACTGAACATTATACATTGTTTCCTATTAGTTTTCCTGCAATAATGCTACCATGATACACTTGCTAGACTATTTTTAGATATTGACTGACTTCATAAGAGGAGGTTATTAATAAATTTGTCAACTATGTACTGTACCTACTATATTATGTAGATAATGTAGATTTTACGCACAATTTTTAATTTTTTCTTATATTATCTATTAAGAAATGTTATAGTCCTGGCTGAATTTTGGCGTTTTTATGAATAAAATATGCAAAATTATATAATGTTTCGTAAAACCGAAACTCTCTAACTACAAAAGATAGTTGATACTGAGAGCCGGATTAAAGTGTTTCTAGACTAAATCAGAAAGGGGGGCAATAGCGAACAGACCATCTTACCACATCTTGCATAGGTTACACACTTAATTATTGCAATTATCTTTACTCAGCTCTGGAGGTACATTCATGTTATTACATTGTGATATTGTTACAGTTAAACACTAAACGGAACACTTATCTAGAAAATAAAGGTAATTCCAAACTAACTTGAAACTTTGTAGATATATAATTCAAATAAAATAATTCCATGATCATAAATAGATTTAATAAAACAAAGCGGAAAAAACCAGTTACATTGTTTATGATTTGTTAAAATTCACAATTAACATGAATTAGCTGTAGTACAACACCCGACGCAGTTTCCAGACCCGCTGCTAGAACAGGAGTTTTCTCCGGTGCAACATCCCGTGCCTCCTCCACTGTTCGCTCCTCTACAGGAGCCAGCTCCGGTACAACATCCAGTCCCTCTGCCAGAGTTTGACCCTGTGCACGAACCCGCACCAGTACAGGATCCAGGTCCAACCGCCTGGATCTGGATTATCATCAAACTTAAGACAATAAAACAAAATAACTTGCCCATATTGATTTGTTTTAATTTATTAGGTGAGTTGAATGTATGACAGTTCGCAAGCGATTAGCTGACACCCTGTTTCTAATAGCCATTATATATAGAAAAGTTTGAAGGGCATCTTGTTAATGATTGTCGGTCGAACGGGGATTAAAATGGCTCTAAGCGACAGAATCAAATTTTTAAATATATATAATGCCGCGGGATATTGAATATCCAGAGATTGAATTGTCGTATTGTTGTTTTTCCAGGTATTTGTCCAGTGGCCCAATTCTGACGCAAATGAATTAGAATTAATTGTGCAAGAGCGTCCAGCTATATTTGTTGAAGGCAAGCATGAAGCCAGAATTGCGATTCCCGAACACCAAGGGTGTTCCGACGAACCCGAACTGCAGGAACAAGCTGCAGCTTGAATCTGCTTGAACAAGCATGGATTTATTAGAGCTGGAATAATTACAATTGGACAGTGCGCGTTTTTATTTATGTGTAAGTTTTAGACCAACCTTTTGTACTTTTAGTAAAGTAAAGTAAATTAAAGTAAAGTAAAGTAAAGTAATTCTTTATTGTAAAAACTGTGTACATAAAGATGGTCTTCATTTTCTAAACATTTACAGATTATTGCCTATGGTCATTTCAGCAAGGCACTCAGACGAATACTTTGTATGATGTAGCGCTATTCAGAAACAGTTTTTTGTACAGTAACTCAGCTTTTGCATATATTATTTCATGGATACCAAAATGTTGGATTGGTACAAAACTTGTTAATGGGTGTTCTGGTACCTACTCACTTTCTTACACCAAAAAAACTATGGGTAGATAATAATTTAAGGAAAAAATTCAACCTTTAACATCCATATACTATTTAAAAATGTTTTCGAGTATACCTACACCCAAATCACTTATCACCTAGTAAAACTTTTTACCTCACTTTATGAACTGTTTCAAAAATGTGATAATGAAGTGACTTATCTTTTTTAAGGTCTTAAAGGATGTTATGAAGTGTCGTGGTAACGCAAGTGGGCGTGCAACACACATATTCGGGTCAGCACATTCGTTTAGGCTTTTTTCCGAACCGTAATGGCCGAGTCGAAGGTACCAATACAACACAATATTCGGCTTCGGCCCGGCATTGCCACACAACTCTTATTGGTTCGGGATCAAATGTACATGGTCGCGAGTTTGTTCAGCCGTCGTTCCACTAAACACTCTTCCAAAAAGTCGCGACAAAGACGATTGTGCCGAACCGTATACTGTGTAAAACCGAATCAATACCGTTCGCCTTGTTTGTCAAGGTGCTACTTCACTTGGCGTATATTTGCAAATCTTTGCGTCATTCATCCAAGGCAAAATCAACCATGATTCCATCAGAACACAATGTTGTTTGCCTTGGCAAAATAATGCAAACATTAACGCCAAGTGAAGTGCCACCATCAATCGTTTCCTATCCACATCGGCCGAATCAGGCCAACCCGAATAATATGTGGATGGCCTTAGAAAATAATATACCGACTTTGAAAGATAGTGTCGAAGATGGAAATGGGTAGTTCATTATATCACACTTTCAATTTCTGTTTGTGATAAATGACGATATCTGCTAACGTTGAATAGAAAAAACTGTCAAGTTTGAGTCAAACCTTGAGATATGAATTTGCCGTACACTGTAGTTCAAATTACGTATCTGATATAGAAGACAATAAAGATGGTGTCATGGTGTGTCCAGCCTAAGAATAGATCACTCCTTCTTCTCCCTTGGATGTAGTTAAAGCCTTAACTAAGGGATTGCACCAGGAGATAGGCAGCAGCATCTACCTAAGTGCTGAACAACAATCTGCGATCATCAATCTGCCTGCTAAGCGTGGTGACTCATTAGTCACCACGCTTGGCAGGCTTAAATTGAATACAATGGGGGTAAGCCGTTGCTTACCCCCCCCCCCCCCCCCTGTATTCAATTTAAGTAAAATTTCCGTTTATTCCACGATTTCCAAATTCTTATACATTTAAACCTAATTGATGACTATAATTTTTAAACCTATGATATTAATTCAAGTGCCTCGTACAGGACATCTCCTGAAAAACGGTGATTTGCAGCCTTTGATGATATTTAGTCACTTTGTGACATTCAAAAATCGCACCCCAGCAGTGATCGTAAGATGACTCTCATCTCATTCGTTACACTCTTGACAGAGTGGTAGTGGTCGTCATGAAGTACTGTTGTTGGGGGCAGATGTGGCTCGCCTCACGATATCTCGCCATTTATCTCGTGCATTAATGCAGGTTGCCACCCACTGCAGACTTGACGTCCAACGCATGGGTGATCTTCCGCGCGGTCGGGTGCCTTCTACTCGTCCTTTATCGTAAGATGACTAGTTATGTCATTAATGCTATTTTTTTTATAGACTTGTTTGTGATGACCAAATCTTTAACGACATAATATAATTTTTAATAGAACTTGGTAACTATTTAAAATTAAATACTGAAACTAGTTATGCTATTAATGCATTGTTACCAGTTTACATACTTGTTGGCAAAATCTTTTACGACGTTGTTATTTATTCCATTAGGATTAAGAATAATAGATACCTAAAAATACTATCTTAGAAGTATAGGAAATTTTTTAACATTTTTATCTATCAATTTGTAATCTTTTGTCGCACAAACTTGTTTACGTTGCTGAGCAATGAAACTATTATAAATAGAATTATACATTTGAACCTTCAAAAATATCAATTCACTTTTAGCTATATTGTAATATGGGCTAAGCCAAAAGTTATAGCAAGCAGCAAAACTACCGAGGGTGCTGGGCCAGGTCTAAAAAAGCCACTGTTTTATTATGAATCATTAATACGACGATTCATATAAAGGAATTGCTAAGGATCTGCTGAGAATTCTGAAAATGAATTGCTACCAGATTTTGCCACATTGAGCAATTCATCTGGTAGCAATTTATTTTCAGAATTCTCAGCAGATCCTTAGCAATTCCTTTATATGAATCGTCGTATTATGATTCACATAAAGTGGCTTTTTTAGACCTGCTGATCCCTAATAATAATAATAATATAATAACAATAATGTTTATTTCTTTAACTTTGGGCTGCAGAGAGAACTTATTATTGTTATTGCTATTATTATTATTAATCGGAACCAGATCAAAATGAGCTCAAACGCTGCCAGGCTACTATAAATCATCGAGGAGTTCCGTCGTCCGTTTCCGTCTCCATCATCAGATCGGCTTGTTGTTACCGTAATATTATATTGTCATCTAAAGACAGATATCCAAAATTCCAGAACTGGTTTAAAAAACAGTTGCATGATTTGACCACACATAAAAATACAAGTAGGTAAAGTTATACTAATGCTAGTTTTTTGACCAACTTCTGTGGCACGGCGGAAAAGTAGCTGGAGGGGTTGCGGGTTCGATTCCCGCTGCGGGACAAACGTTTCTATGATCTGCAAACATTTGTTCCTGGTCTGGGTGTTATGGTACCACGGTACTGATACCCACGACACAGGTAATCCTAGTGTGGGATCAGGACTACGTATGTTACTGTTGGGTGTTATGTTATGTTATAAAGGATTATTCTCTCTCTCGCAACAAACAGACAGCCTTTAAATAAATTGAAGCCGCCAGCGTTTGCTATTAATTTCCATACAAGCGCAGCGTCCAATAAAACGTAACAACATGAATTTATTCACTAAAGTTACGGGGAAAAATGTTGTATCAAAATTAATGGTTTTGGTGGATATTGAATGTTTCATGGAAATCAAGCTTGTATCTTTTTTTATTTAGTAGGTATATATCTATCAATGTTTTATTTACCATATTTGTAATTAACCATAGTGTTTGGAACTTTTGAATTAGTTTCATTTCACGATAGCCTGTGGTCCGAATACTTTGTTTCGATTTGGCCGTCGCGTCGGTCGTTTTAAACTTTGAATCATGGTAGCTTGATAGAAATCAAAGGAATATATTATGTCAAGTAAAAAATTTCAATTTTGAGTTTGGCGTTTATGTTCAATTTGAATGACGATACAGTACAAGTGACATGACATAACATAACACCCAACAGTCACATACGTAGTCCTGATCCCACACTAGGATTCCCTGCGTCGTGGGTATCAGTACAATGGTACCATAACACCCAGACCCGGAATAAATATTTGCAGACATTTGTCCCAGAGCGGGAATTGAACCCGCACCTCTTGCGTCTCAGCCGGCAATGTCCCGTCACACCACGGAGATCGTCACACCACGACAGTGTGATACTAAAAAATATATAAAATGTCGCACAGATTGTTCAATTGTGGATATATTCAGAAAATCTGTTTTTTGTTTGTAAGGGTATTCTTTGTATTAATTTGCATGGAAGTTTAATGTGAAAAATATTAGGTTCTTTTCTCTAAATTAACACAACACGAACCTCTTTTACTAAGATTTATTCTGTTTATCTGTTTCGTGAGGTTGGCATCACCGCCCTATAGTACAGTCAAATTAGGTGATTTTTTGCACAAGTATGGAACTAATTAGATGTAGTCATGAAAACTTTTCTAATTGTTTTGTATGGCTTAAAAATCACCTCTAATAATAACCATCAGTAATTTCACCCTCCGGAACAGGGTGAAATAGGGTGAAAACCATAAAAATATCCGTAACTTAATGGGGGAAATAGAAGTAGTCGGTGCAATTTGGCATAGACTTTGAACCGTTATGATCTACATTTGCACCAAGTATTTTTTAAATCCGACATACGGAACATACAAAAAAAAAAACATTTACAAAAAAAACTTTTTGTGGTTATTACGGCTCCGGGAAAATTATGGTAGTCGGTGCAAATTGATAGACATATCAGAAAAATGTTCGAAATACATTACCAGAGGGCCTAGCCAAGTGGCATTCGTTTCGAAGCGATTCCATTTCTACAGTCGTAATTCAATACAAATGACCACGTGACATATCGACAGCTAACGTCAATCCCATACATTTTGGACTTTTCTACTGGCGTCATCGCTATTAGAATGTTACTTTGTCTACGGCCTCAGGTTTGCACCATGGTGCGTCTCACGGAAGGCACTTTTCCATATTTTATTGTCGCTCTACTTCGGGGAAAATTAATGTAGTTCTGGAAATCGACTTAAACTTATTCATTTAATTAGTACTACATCCGCCGGAAGTTTTATACTGGTTTTTTTTACGGAAGATGCATTTGTTCAACACTGTGTTCCCTACATGCACGTGGTTTTTATTAAAATCATAATGCACTAAGAGTCTCTCTATACGTAATTTAACTTGCATCAAGTAATTTCTTTCTATTTTAAAATTTACGGCCATTTTAAGTTTTTACCTAATATTAAAAAGCCTTCCGTAAGCGCCAGAAACGGTGCAAACCTAGGATAAGCTTCTTTTCGTGTCATCTAACGTTTCCATAAGAATCCACGACTACACGACTTAGGTCCACACTTTTTGCTAATTTGCCTGTACTACTAGTAATTTTCGTAAATCTTACTAATTTTATAAATGTAAAAGTTTTGAGGATGGATGCAGATGGCTGGATGTTTGTTACTCTTTCACGAAAAACCTACTGAACTTTACAGTATTATTAGCTTATACATCAGAATATCATATAGACAATACTTTATACTTAATAGAGGTTCCATGCGGGCGGAGCCGCGAGCAAATGCTAGATGGTATATGCTATTTAATAAATGAAAGAATAGTGAAAAGAGTCCTACAAGAGAGGAATGCTTTCTGTAAAAAAAAAAAAATTCATAAACATCATCATCTACTTATAGAAGTCCAATGTAGGGCATAGGCCACCCCCCTAGAAGGCCACGGTAATCAGTCTTGAGCCACCTTCATCCGTGACCTTTGAAATGACGTCGGTCTATCAAAATAGTTTACAGAATTCTAATAACGAAAAGTTTTTGCGAAAAAGGACCACAATATAGAATTGACGAACAAAAATATACATATTAAAATAACTCGGAAATAATTTGTGACGTGTTTCGCCCTTCTAAAAAGCATCTTCAAGAAAAAGTTGACTCGCTGCGCTGTAGAACAACAAAGAAACAACAACACCGTAAAGACTCCGCAGGCATGTTGCTTTGCCGAGCGCCGAACAGTATACAGCGCACATCTTCCCGTTGCTACCAAAGATGTGCGACGTAGATGAGCGCTGCGAGGATGCGTAGCGAGGCTGTGGAACGGTGCGTAGATGAGCGGTGCGAGGATGTGTAGCGGGCTCTTTTTAGACTGAATGCTAGTAGTTTCTCGTACACGTCCATCCTTTGCACACATCCCTCGCGTACATCTCTCACAACGCATCTATCGCTACGTATCCTCGCTCATCTCTGGTGGAAACGCAGGCTAAGACAAGAAGAAACAGACCGTCGAACTTGTTGGGCAATTTTCGTTGTTATAAGATTTGTCCAGGCTGCTGGCTTATTGCGGAGTGTGTTATTACCTACTGGAAGAAAGCGTTAGCCGAGTTGTCACGTTTATATTCCTGCAATTGAACAACCGACGCAACGGTGAAAAGAGGCCCTTTGAGGCTCTGCCTACATACAAACATACGTTAAATCCAATAATGTATTGCGAAAATTTGATAGGTTAGCCTCCTTGACTATGATCAGCCAGTCAGGTGCGTTCCGAAACCTAAGCGGTGAACATTTTCGAGTGTTATTGACGGCGGGTTCCGAAGCTCAATTGAGTTATGTTTCTGTTTTGTGTTTTGCTCATATACGATACCCCTCAGGATGCCTTCAAGCCTGCTGATGACGCTTTTTTCTTGGATTGCTTCAGATTGTGGTTGGATTGTGGTTTCAGAAATAGGTACGATTGTTATGCTGTTGTATGTCATTTCTCAATCACTCTAATGCGATATGCTTTTACAAAACTTTTTGTGTTAACGGCTACAGTTAATACTGGGAAAACACACTGCATTGCAAAATGTAGGAAAAACTCTTCGGAGATATGCCCGTGCCACGCCTTGTTATTTTATTATCAATTTGGAATTAGTTGTGTGGTGTTCCACTGAACTCCAATTTTACTTTTAATTAATGAATGAGGCAGGCTGCACCATTTTTTAATGCTTTGACGTTTCATGAATGCATTTAAACAAAATTGACTAAAAAAAAACCACAAATACATATTACAGGTATTAGGTACACTTGTGTAAACGTGGCTAAATATATGTAAAACCTTTTCCCATTGTAATTTTTTGATTATTTCGCTTCATTTAATGCAGGTTCCTAAAATATATTTCTCACGGGGAGCAACACCAGACAAAACAATATGGCGGGGCGGATACAATTTACTCTGTGGTAAAATATTTCGACAGCCGTTGACAACTTTGACCAGCCCCCCTATTCCCTATCTTGAAAGTCACTCAGTGACCAACGTTTGACAAGTAAAATTACCATCAATTGAGAATTCTTCATAATATTTTTTTTTATGATGGTCATTCTTCTTGTCAAACGTTAGTCACTGAGTGACTTTCAGCTAGGGAATAGGGGGGCTGAACTGCATTTCGTTCGCGTCTTGGCTCCAAGGTCTTGGAGCAAGGAAAATATTTTCGCGAACATTTATTTTTATTATTTTGAAGAACTTGTACTGATCATCACCGTAATAAAGCTAGCGTAGGCAACCCATTCTACGTAGACATACTACTCCCAACGAACGAATAAAGTAAGCAACCACAGAGCAATAAACGTGACATTCCCTGTCATGGCTGCTCAGGAAAATATGTTACCATTGTAAAAAAAATACGAATTTTAAACATTTCTGTGCAGTAAATTACGTCACGTAATAAACTTCAGCCGCTGAACTTTCGGCGCGGTACGTAACGCAGGTGTGGCGTGACACTAAGAATCAACTTTCTTAAAGGTACACAAAAAAGAACCAAGCTGCTTGAGACAGTTTTTACTCATATTAACTAGTAGTTCGCCCCGAACTGAGACCTCGCGATAACACCTTTATCAGCCCGACTACTTAACCAAGTAATTTCCATTTTTCTATTATTAATTTTGAAAACTTTCACCTCGAGGTCTACCAGTACAGTATAGGATCTATCAGTAACAACTCGGCGTAATACTACATACCTGTTAGGTACCTATATCAAGTACCTGACGAATTAATTGATAACGTCCTTTTGACGTAAACCATAGAACTCCAGCGTCATTCAAATTCCTGGAAATGGGAGGTCAACAATGGATGTTATATTGGTTTTTTGTTTTATGGAGTACAAGTTTCTAAATTCTTCAGTTTCAGACTTTTCCCTGTAGTTGTGACACAAAAGCCACAAGCATACCAAATTTCAGCATTGTGGGATTGCTGGAAGTACCCTAGAATTTTTGATTTTTACGTTTTTTATTTTCCCTAATATCTCAAAAACTACTAAAGCTAAATACTTATTAAAAACAGTTTTGAAATGTCCAACCAAAGCGCTTTCATTAGACACCCCACTTCCTTAATTAGATTAATCTTTATGTAGGATTTAAATCTTCGAATAGTAAGTTTAGATGCACCTTCTGGAAGTTTAAGTTAACACCGACAAGGGCTAGGCTCCAAACATCATGGAACAACACCTTTACCTAAAAATCACTACATCTTCTAAATGTCTGCACCGATTTATATAATTTTTGGGTTGACTTTGTTATTATGCATTATTATATGATAAAATATTCCTAGGGTAACAATATAAATTAGGCTACGGGCCTAGCGGCACGACGTGAGGCGAACACAGAAGCGTGCTGCCATTGGCTGGCGCTGGTTCAAGGTGATTGACATTATAGTAAGCGTGTTAACGGTTCCATTGATACCTGACATGCTTTCAGGTATATCTATGGACTTAAAGTCCATGGGTAAATCAAACACAAACACATCCATTATCTAACCGCACACATTATCTATTTGATAGCAATAATCGTCACAATAAGATATCCATAATGGACGAAGTTATGCAAACAGGAACAAACCAACAAAACTGGTGAAATAGAGTTATTGGTACCATCAGAATCTACATCAGAATCAACTTTCATATACCTACTCAAAAAAGATCCAAGCTGCTGCAGTTTTTACTCATATTAATTAATGTCGCCAAGGACCCCATAGACCATCCAAGGACCCTAGATAGAGTCACTTTTTAAAAGCTTAACAAAGCATAGAATCTTTAGATCTTCAGGATTTTCATTACACAAAATAGAAACAAGCTACGTGGTTCTCGTTAAAACAAATAAGCAGACAAACTATATTTGACCAACCCACAAAAAGTCACTTTCGAGATAATTCGGTATTTCACCAGAAAACCCGTCCATGTCATCTTCAACAGTTACATCTCCCTTTAAATTTTATATAAAAGTCTCGGGCATCTTTTGGAATAAGATGCAACAAGCTTGTTAAGTCCATTAACTTAGCTTAGGGGATGGGGTTTCTGTCAGACCATAGTAATAATATTTTATGGATTATTCACACCTTTCCCAATATTTCCAAATTATAATTATGTTTTATTGTAACATTAAAACATACCTAAAATTAAAATACGTTGAAAATGAGCTAATTTTGTCAAAAAAACACAACTTCTTCTTAATGTACGCACCAATTTTTAAAATTTTTCGATTTAAATTGACCTAGTTATCTAGTTTTTGTATAAAGGCAAGACAAGCTTGATCCATTAGTGGCTTTCATTTTGTTTGTTGTTTTATTTTCCAGGTAATAACTTACCTATTTATTTCTAAACAAGTTTAAAAAAAAAAAAACTAATTACATCGTAAGTGAATTTTTGTGGGCTGGTTCTAGTTTGCATAACTATGTCTTAATTTTCTTTATATAGTGGCTTACTGATACCTCATTTATAAAGAACAGTCATCCATTCAACACTACAAATATAAAATCAAACAAACCAAATATGGGCAAGTTATTTCGCTTAATTGCCATCTGTTTGATGATAATCCAGATCCAGGCGGTTGGACCTGGGTCCTGTACGGGTGCGGGTTCGTGCACAGGGGTAGGCTCTGGCAGTGGGTCTGGATCATGCACTGGAGCGAACTCCTGTAGCGGACCGAACAGTGGAGGAGGCAATGACAATTGCGTTGGAGCTGGCTCCTGTGGTGGACCAAACAGTGGAGGAGGCAAGGGGTCTTGCACCGGTGCAGACTCCTGTAGGGGTGCGTACAGCGGAGTAGGCACAGGAACTTGCACCGGTGCAGACTCCTGCAGCGGTGCATTCAGCGGAGCAGGCATAGGATCTTGCACCGGAGCTAACTCCTGTGCTCAAGAAGGAGCTGGAAACTGCAACGGGTGCTGTACAGCTGCTTATATGTGTTAATTGTTGGTAAATAAATGGTGTCAACTTTAAAAATTTATAAATAAAATATTATTATTCATATCCCTTATGGTATTGATAAACTAGGTACTTCATTTGAAAGGGAGCCAATGGACCCACTTTTCATTGTGCGTTGCACAATCATGGCCCATTGTACGTTTTTTTGTCCAGTTTTATTGTATTTGAATCTATTAATATTTTAAGTCATTTATTTTGACACTTTAATATAGTGTATAATAGCACAGAAGCCTGCGACTTCGTCCGCCTTAAAAACTTATACACGATGTACATTATGTAAATAAAGAGTGTGAGTAACACTTTTTTGTGTGTTTTTGCCTATTAGCCCTCCCCTAAGCATTGGACTTATTCCGGCTGACAATGATGATAAAGATGATAATTATGACAACACTCGGTCGCTATGTAGGTATGTACTCATCAATCGTCTCACAAACGAGATCAAACACGACTCTTCCACTGTTAACGATCGAAGAGGTGAGACGGATGACAATACGTGACAGCCGTCTCACGAAAACAATTAAAAAGTGGTCAAACACTACCATTCTACTGTTATTGGTTAAGGAGATCCGTTGAATATGTTCCGGCTTCATCATCAGATTATGTGGCCCTCATCTACCGATAAACATTTCAAAAAACAATTTAAAAGAACCTAATTCTAGGTATTGCAAATTGTTGAGGAGTTCAGTTGACGCTTTCTGATTCCATCATCAGACCAAATATCAGATAAATTAATTAAAATAACCATTTCAGATTACGAATTTTCGAAACGACTCATGTTTTTCAATTAGGGGTCCCATTTCAAACTTGAGGGTCTGATAATATTTGAATCTCAACAATAACACCATAAATCTAACGTTTACCACGTTGATATAAACTGAAATCTGAGGCCCAATTCTCTAATTTAAAAACAATCCAGTCACAATATAATCTCGTGTCAGTCGCACTGTTTCGTATAGTAACTGTTACATATTCTTAGCAAGAAACGCGAAGATTAAATAATAGTTACTATACGTGTCAGTGTGACTTAGACGAGATTATACTGCGAATTGAATGTTTTTAAATTAGAGAATTGGGGCCTCTGGCTAAAACACAATGCACATTTTTTTACAAAAAAACGATTTCTTACCTTTTTTAACCGACTTCACAAAAAGGAGGAGGTTCTCAATTCGGTTGTTTTTTTTTGTATGTTTGTTACCTCATATCTCCGGCGTTTATGAACCGATTTGGAAAATTATTTTTTATTGGAATAGCTATACTTCCAGATTGGTCCCATTTTTTCAGAATCCGGTTCTGATGATGGGATCCATGAGGAATTGAGGCAACTCCTCAAATATTGTAGGCATACATATGGCGATTTTGATATTTTCAGCAAGACACCAAGCATTTGCATTCAGAAAGTATCATAATCCTTTCACCACAATGGTTCTTTCATAATTTTTTTTTCATCCAAAATTATTTAGTCGAATACAATGGCGGAAGTCGGTTTTTTATATGAAAAGTTATACAAAGTAGGGATGTACTTAGAAAGGAACTTGGAAAGTTCGCCCTCTAAGAAGTCCAAAAAGGGCTTTTAATGTAGAACAAAGGTGTTCTGTATTTCAGAAACCGTAGGTAGATGGTTGAAATTTCACATGTAGATTCCTCAAGTAAAATAATCAAACACATAATTCAGCGATACCTGAAATTTTCCTGAATAACTTTTCATTTAAAAAACTTACTTCCGCCATTGTATTCGACTAAATAATTTTTGATGAAAAAAAAACATTTCAGGTAACAAACATAAAAAAAAAATTCAACCGAATTGAGAACCTCCTCCTTTTTGTGAAGTCGGTTAAAAAGGAATACATTCTCCTAATTTCAAGTTTCTAGTTTCAGCGGTTTAGGCTGTGGGTTGTCTGTATGTCAGACGGTGTCTCAGCACCCTTATTAGGGGTAGTTTCGAAAAAACATATTATTAACCTTTTATAATTTGTATTAAAGAACATTTATGCCAAGTTTCAAGCAAATCGAACCACGCGTTAAAAAAATCCCATACGAACTTTAACACACTATCGCACCCCTTTTACGAGCAGGGGTGGGAAATATTTTATCTTACACTTTTATTATTTGTATTGAAGAACATTTATGCCAAGTTCTAAGTTTTCAAAACAGAAACTTTAGAGATTATTGATAATCTACTACCGCAAAAATCAAAACAAGCCCTGGCTTTATATTGTCTCGCAGAAGGTGTGAAAAGTAGAGTATGCTCCTCTGGAATAAAGCCTGTCTTCGTCTTGGGCAGCTTGAACCCCTCGCTTCACTCAGGACTCTATATAACTCCCTCTACTTACGCTCAGGGTTCAATATGCCGCCCGCGAGATAAGACACTGCTTTATTCCCCTAGTGCATAATCTACTATTACATTTTAGCTTGAATGTGTGCAGGAATATGCCTACTTGATTACTCTGAGAGCCGGATTAAACAGTTTCTAGACAAAATCAGAAAGGGGGGCAATAGCGAACGGACCATCTAACCACATCTTGCATAATTACATTTGATTATTGCAATTATTTTTACTCAGCTCTGTAGGTATATTAATGTTATTACATTGTGATATTGCTGCAGCTAAACGCTTATTGATAAAATTATAGTCATCCCAGCCAACAGGCCCATAACTGCAAACATTGTAGATTCATAATTCAGATAAATAATGCAATGATGCCATGATAAATTTATGTAAAAAAACAAAGCGGATAAAACCAGTTATATTGTTTACGATTTGTTAAAGTTCACACACAAAAGTATCAACGATTAACATGAATTGGATGTAGTACAACACCCAACGCAGTTCCCAGACCCGCTGCCAGAACAGGAGTTAACTCCGGTGCAACATCCCGTGCCTCCTCCACTGTTCGGTCCACTACAGGAGCCAGCTGCGGTACAGCATCCAGTCCCTCTGCCAGAGCCTGGCCCTGTGCACGAACCCGCACCCGTACAGGACCCGGGTCCAGCCGCCTGGATCTGGATTATCATCAAACATAAGACAATAAAACAAAATAACTTGGCCATATTGATTTGTTTGAATTTATTAGGTGAGTTGAATGTATGGCTGTTCGCAACCGATTGGCTGACAGCCTGTTTCTAATAACCATTATTTATAGAAAACTTGTTAACGATTGTCGGCCGAACGTGGATTTAAATGGCTCTAAGTGACATAATCAAATATTTGAGTTATCAATGACGCGGAATATTGAATATCCAGAGATTAAATTGTCGTATTGTTGTTTTTCCAGGTATTTGTCCAGTGGCCCAATTCTGACGCAAATGAATTTGAATTAATTGTACAAGAGCGTCCATCTATATTTGTTGAAGGCAAGCATGAAGCCAGAATCGCGATTCCCGAGCACCATGGGTAAGGAGCCAAGTCCGAACTGCTGGAACAAGCTTTTGTACTTTTAATAATATGTTAAGTTTTGTTATAAAGTGTAAATTAATGATTATCGCCTATGGCGGTCAAAATCTTAAATCAGTTTCAGCAAGGTACTCAGACGAATACTTTGCATGAGGTAGCGCTATTCAAAAACTGTTTTTGTACAATTATTCAGCTAAATTTGCAAATATTATTTCATGGGTACCAAAATGTTGAATTGGTACAAAACTAGGTACCTATTCTGGGAACTTCACCTCATTTTCTTACACCAAAAATCTATGTAGGTATACAAAGAAAGAAAGAAAGAAAAATATTTATTTGCTACAAAAAACAGGTTAAACAAAAAGGGGAAAAAAAAGTAAAATAAAAAGGTACAAAAAATTAAACTAAAAAGCAGCTAAGGTAATAATAATAATAACATTAAGTAACAAAAGTTATTATTATTATTATAAACAAATCAAATAAGTATAGATAAAATAAAACTAGAGATCTGATTCCCCTGTGCGTCCCCGATCGCTGCAGCAAATAGGTTTCAGCTCAGCATTGTGCCGGATAATTTCCAAGAAAATATCTAGCGCTGATTTTCAGCTAAAACCAGATTTGACCGAAATCACGACCAACGGTGATGAGAATGACACAACATACATAATTAAACAAATAAACAATAAAGTGAGACCATCACATCAGTATAAATTATATTATTATTACAGATAATAACTTCATGAAAAAAATTCAACCCTTAACAACCATTTACTATTTAAACGTTTTCGAGTGTACCTACACCGAAATCACTTATCACCTAAAACTTTTTACCTCACTTTATGAACTGCTTCAAAAATATGATAATGAAGTGTCTTATCTTTTTTAAGGTCTATAAGGATGTCATGGAGTGGTAACGCAAGTGTAAGGCGTGCAACATACATATTCGGATCAGTTAGGTTCGTTTAGGCTTTTTTGCCGAAACGAAATGGCCGAGTCGAAGATACCAATACTACACAATATTCGGCTTCGGCCCGGCATTGCCACACAACTCTTTTTGGTTCGGGCTCAAAAGTTCAAGTTCGCGGATTTGTTCAGCCGTCGTTCCACTAAACACTCTTTCAAAAAGTCGTGACAAAGACGATGTTGCCGAACCGCTGCTGTGTAAAACCAAATCAACATCGTTCGCATTGTTTGTCGATCGTTTCTTATCCACTCATATTCGGGTTGGCCTGATTCGGCCAAAACAGGCGGTAAAAACCGAATATGTGTGGATGGCCTTAAAAATAATATACCGACTCTGAAAGATAGTGTCGAAGATAGAAATGGGTAGTTTATTATATCACACTTAAAATTTTTGTTTGTGTTAAATGACGAGATCGGTGAACGTTGAACTAAAAAACCTATCAAGTTTGAGTCGGCCCTTGAGAAATGAATGTGCCGTACCACTGTAGTTCAAAATTACATACCGATACTAGCTATGGAAGATAATACAGATGGTGTCTTGGTGTGTCTTTTCTAAGAATAGACCCCTCTTTCTCCTCCCTTGGATGTAGTAACAGCCTTACCTAAGGGATTACACCAGGAGATAGGCAGCAGCATCAACAATCTGCGATCACCAATCCGCCAGCAAAGGTGGTTTTTTTTTTTTTTTTTTTTTTATGCTACTTGGCAAGCAGGCAAGCTTACGGCTTACCAGATGGAAAGCAGTTACCGTAGCCTTATGAACGCCTGTAACACCAGAGGCATCACACGCGCGCTGCCGACCCTGAGACATAAAGATGACAAGTCTCATGTGCCTGTAATTTCACCGGCACCCGTACCCTTCAAACCGAAACACAGCAATGCGAACACTACTGCTTGGCGGCAGAAATAGGTACGGTGGTAGTACTTCCCCGGACGAACTCTTACACAAGAAGTTCTACTACTACTAAAAGTGATTATGGCAAATCCCACCATTGTATTCAATAGGGAAGGCCAGCCTTGCAATTACGGAATCAAATGGCAATGGGGAACGTAACAATGGGGATCATATTGTCAGCCTTAGCGCAATCCCAATCTCTTGAAACTTGAAAGGAGGAATATTTAGGTCTAGAAGTTTCCCCTATTCAAGTTTCATAAGATTTAGATGCCAAAATGATCTCCTATTGTTTCGTTACTCATTGCCATTTGCTAGTGTAATTGGGCGGCTAGTCCAGCACTGGACGTAAACATATGACCAGTTATGTCATTAAAGCTAATTTTTTTATAGACTTGTTTGTGATGACCAAAACTTTGACGACTTAAATAGTTTTTAATAGGACTTGGTAACTATTTAAAATTAGATACTGAAACTAGTTATATCATTAAAGCATTGTTACCGGTTTTCATACTTGTTTGTGGTGGCAAAATCTTTTACGACATTGTTATTTATTTCATTAGGATTAAGAATAATAGATACCTAAAAATACTATCTAAGAAGTATAGGAATTTTTTTTAAATTTTTATCTATAAATTTGTAATCTTTTGTCGCACAAACTTGTTTACGTTGAAACTATTATAAATAGAATAATACATTTGAACCTTCGAAAAATCTTCACTTTTAGGTACATTGTAATTTGGGCTAAGCCAAAAGTTATAGCAAGCAGCAAAACAACCGAGGGTGCTGCTGGCCCTTATCGAGTCCTTCAGGTCTAAAAAGGCCACTTTATATGAGTCACTAGTTGCGCCCCGCGATTTCACCCGCGTGAATAATGATGAAAATTGATGATGATGATGATGATCAAAAGTAGCCTATGTGTTAATCCAGGACGTAAGGTATCTCCTTTCCAAATTTCACTCAAATCCATTCTGTAGTTTTTACGTGAAAGAGTAACAAACATCCTCTCACAAACTTTCGCGTTTATAATATTAGTAGGATAGGATAATACGATTCATATAAAGGAATTGCTAAGGATCTGCTGAGAATTCGGAAAATAAATTGCTACCAGCTGGGCGATCCTAAAACGTTTCCGACGTTTTAGAATCGCCCTGCAGATGAATTGCTCAATGTGGCATGGCCATGGCTGAATTAATGATTAGGAATCGTCGTATTATGATTCATATAAAGTGGCTTTTTTAGACCTGCTGGTCCCTTATAAAAATTATATAATAATAATAATGTTTAGGTATTTCTTTAACTTTGAGCTGCAGAGAGAATTTATTATTATTTTGACGTGACAACGTCTTATAATTCGATAGAGCCGGCTGCACGCACGAAAAAACATGACTCATGCGGCGTTACCTCGCTCTGAGGCGTTCCATGTAAGGCTTGAAGTGCAAGCGAGAGCGCGGAACGAGCGACAAAGAAGCACAATCGGCCACAATCGTCAATCAATCGGGGATCGGGCAATCGTTGTCACGTTCAACTATCGTCAGTAAACCGACTTTACAGCATGGAAGTAAGAAGTACAACAGGAATGAGCTGTTGTCGCAAAATTGAAGCCGAGCGAGAGCTCAGTAACTTTATCTCTTATCCCTCTCTGGCGATGGTGACTATTTTGCAATATGATTTGAGGACAATAATTATAAAAAATCATTTGTGATCTGACGTCAACAAATCATTGCTTCAGAAAGATGCTAATGATAAACTTGCCCTTTGGTGCACTATACATTTGCTGTTTTTGCTTGCTTTTCACACTCGCGTCATATATATATACTTACCTACTGGTCCTTGTGGGACACGACATGCAGCTGGACTGAGATAACATTACGATAAGCTACCTATTGTGGTATATTTAATTAATTAGGTAAGAAAAAACAGTTAAGTTTACCTTTAAGTTTAATTCTAAATCAGACATTGCTAAACAAAACAGTTTTGTGAAGTTTCTGCCGCAAACCCAGCTTATTTCTTATATGTTTCATTGATTCTAATTTTGCATTATGAGTAAATTGAGATATGAATTCGCTAACGCCTTCACCAATTGAATATCATGTGGATCTTCAAATATAGATTGAGGAGGATGTGGTGGATCTAACAATGTATGTAGTTTGCTATAAAATTCTTGGACAACATACATGATAATTTTATTTTTGTGTACGTTTTTTAATGATTGATTTGATAATGTAATAAACAGTTTTTCAGTGTACTTCAGAATTACAAATACAAATCTGGAAACATGCTTAAGTTTTCCTCGATCAATAAAAGCAGTAAATGCAGAAAATTGTGATATGTCGACACAGTAGTTCAGAGGCTCTGCCGTTACGTTTATAAATTTCTGCTGAATACAAGGTTTCTTGGACGGAGGTTCTAGTGATAGCACAAGCTCGTCAGATTTGCTACTACAGGGTATCTGAATATCACATAATACTACTATTTTCTTCGTTGCTGGCTGTAACAGAGATCATCAGGTCAGATAAATATACTCACTTCTATGATCACGATGAATACTGAGGTAGGTATCTTAGTAGGTACACAAAATAATTGGCTCATCTTTTGAATGCGGCCTTAAGACTTTTAAGCTACTACCTAACGATTTTAATCGATAGATATTGGCGAATAGTAACCAATTTCAAAAGGTATTGTGTGAGCAAATTATTAGTTTTTGAGAAAATTACATTTTAATTTTCCATACAAAATAAAAAAAACAAACATTTTCTATTCTGGTTTAGCACACCAACGGAAAGGGGGGAAAGGGGGGCGAAGCCCCCCCCGTCCCGGGGGGCCTCAACAATTTAAATAAAACACAGAATCCCAAACGACATGTTTTTATAATAACATAAAGGCAGACGTACTAACGAACACCGAATTCTCACATTAGGGCACCTTTTTACCTACAATCAGATATAAAATCCTACAAAATTACCTACCAGCAAAAAAACGGAGGGCAGTGCATCACATTTTAATACTGGTCGTGATAAACAAGCAACAAAGTCTTGAGCTTTAAAATGTTTGCTACATACAACTGATGCATCGGTCAGTTTTCGGGTAGAGCTCATGGGTATATTATTTATCCATATTTCCCTAACATTAGGATCTTTAGGAAATCTGAAATTAAAACAAAGTTATTTTAATAGAGAAAGGAATAAAAAATGCATAGGTATTTATTTGTTCTTGAACTCAGATTGGATAGTCATGCATGGTCACCGTAATTCTTCACTAACAAATTATGTTTAAAACTATTACCTGTGAAAAGATAAACCACAATCAGGATAATACTCGCTTCGGCAAGCCTCCACGACACAAATTCTCCCCATTTTAACTAAAATTCTTCTAAAATATCACGAAATATGTTAACGTCTGAATCGGCGATTTTATGTGGGGTTGTCAGGTCAGGTGTCCGTATTTCATACAAACATGGAAGTAAGTAATAAGTACTACGTACAGTACTTATTACTTCCATGCATACAAATAAATGAAAACCTATACGCCAATCGCAAAATTTTTGCGTTAATCTGGAGGCACGGCAGTGCCCCCGCCGAGTCGAGCTAAGGGCACAGCCGTACCATACTTTTCTCGAAGCCATTCGGGCCATTTTCGAGCCCCCTGTAACTTCGATGGATGTGGATAAAGTTAGAAGCCTGAATTTTCAATGACCGAGAGGGCATACTATAACTAGGTATATTCCCAAATTACATTCAATTTGAACGTGTAGTTTAAGAACTATTACAAGTCAAAGTTCCTTAATTTTGTCATTGACACCCAATCATCAAAATGACTTGGCAATCGCACAAGGTAATAGAATCTATATACAACAAAATTTATCTAATATTAGTGCTCTGAGCGCTTTATTTATCGCGCGGCAATATGCAATTTATGTTTTCATGCGATGGCCGAGTCGTTCTATTTGTTAAAGAAATAATTAGATGTCTAATATTGATAAGGTCACTATAAAATGTTGTTACTTAACTAATTAGGTAACAATTTGTGACAAAGTTGTTGGATAGATGTTCCCATAGATAGATACTGAATAAATTAATAACCGACTCGGTTTTACATTATGATATCACAACTTTTGGCGGAAGAGGAACTGCGTTGCGAGACTCGCATTTTTGTACATAATTTATTATGTTTTTGATTGGATAAGGCTTTACACGTAGCAACAAATAATATTGCTTTAACATGTCGGTAATAAATTATTATTTATATTTAGAAACATTTTAGAAGTAAGTAAATGTTTTTACTTCATTACATTACATCAATCGCATATTTTTCTACTAAGAACGAAAGGATTGAAATCAACTTAACTCTGGCAACTCTAAGTCACTGTTAGAACGGGACACAGCGTTCTGAGGTTGCCCTTTCACTCGGCTTCATTTTTATTTTGCGTGCAACAAGACTCTTACGACCTTAGCATAAGGTTTTATTTTTTTTATTTTAGCTGCATGATGCACAGATAGAGCTCATTCCTGTTGTACGTAGTACTTATTACTTCCATGCTTTACAGACAACCAATTTTTTGTTATTATTATTAATCGGAGGAGTTCCGTTGTCCGTTTCCGTCTCCATCATTAGATCGGCTCGTTTTTACGTTACGGCTTCGTTTGGTGGAACTGGTTAATAATTACGTTGCAAGATTTGACCACATACTAAAATTCAGTTGCAAGATTTGACGATTTGGCACGGCGGGAAAGTAGCTGGCTGAGATGCGAGAGGTTGCGGGTTCGATTCCCGCTGCGGGACAAATGTTTGTATGATCTGCAAACATTTGTTACGGGTCTGGGTGTTATGGTACCATTGTACTGATACCCACGACACAGGTAATCCTAGTGTGGAATCAGGACTACCTATGTTACTGTTGGGTGTTATGTTATGTTATAAAGGATTATTCTCTCTCTCGCAACAAACAGACAGCCTTTAAATAAATTGAAGCCGCCAGCGTTTGCTATTAATTTCCATACAGGCGCAGCGTCCAATAAAACGTAACAACATGAATTTATTCACTAAAGTTACGGGGAAAAATGTTCTATCAAAATTAATGGTTTTGGTGGATATTGAATGTTTCATGGAAATCAAGCTTGTATCTTCTTTGTTTATTTAGTACGTATATCGATGTTTTATTTAGCATATTTTATAATTAACCATAGTCTATGCTAGTTTTGGATTAGTTTCACGGTAGCCTGTGGCCCAAATTCTTGATGTTTCGCTTTTGCTATCGGTCGGTTAAAACCTTGTATAGTACCTACTGGTAGCTTGATATAACTCAAATGAACAGGTAGGTACGTCAAGTAAAAAAAATAAAGTAAATTTGGCTTTTATGTTCGGTTTGAGTGACGATACAGTGTATGGGACATGACATAACATACATAACATAACACCCAACAAACACATACGTATATAGTCCTGATCCCACACTAGGATTCCCTGTGTCGTGGGTATCAGTAAAATGGTACCATAACACCCAGACTCGGAACAAATATTTGCAGACATTTGTCCCAGAGCGGGAATCGAACCCGCACCTCTTGCATCTCAGCCGGAAATGTCCCGCCACGCCACGTAGATCGTCACATCATGGCAGCGTGATGAATGAAAATGCATAAAATGTCGCACATATTATTCAATTGTGGACCTATTCAGAAAATCTGTTTTTTGTTTGAAAGGGTCTTTGTATTAATTTGCATGGAAGTTTAATGTGACAAAATTAGGTACTTTTCTCTTATTTAACACGAATCTCTTTTACTAAGACTTATTCTGTTTATCTGTTTCGTGAGGTTCGTATTACCGCCGTAGTTATGAAATGGCGGAAAACTTCAGACACTATTTTACTTTAAAAGTAGTCGAAGAGGCGGGTGTAAGAAACTTTCGTGAATCCTACTAATTTTATAAATGTAAACAGTTTTGAGGATGGATGGGTGACTGGATGTTTGTTAAACCGGGTCTTCTGAGCTATGTTTTGGTGTTTTACAAACAATAACATCATTTACTAACATGTTTTGTTAGAAAATTTGGCGCAGCAGACCCGGCTTTACCTACTCTTTCACAAAAAACTACTCAACTTTACGGTATTAAGTACATATACATCAGAATATCATAAAGGGTGCTTATAGGCAATAATTTATAATAATTTATAAGGTTCCACGCGGGCAAAAGCTATATTATAATAAATGTAAGCATAGTGAAAAGAATCCTGGCTGAATAGAGGGGAATGCTTTCTGAATTTTTGTTTTAATAAATTCATAAACATCATTTTCTAAATACTTGTAGAACTCCACAGCTGGGCAAAGGCCGCCCCCATAGAAGGCCACGGTAATCGGTCTTGAGACCCTCCATCAATTTAAAATGTCGTCAGTTTATTTATAGAATTCTAACTAAGCAACAAAAAATTTCTAAAAAATCTAGCGTCAAATCCTAACGGCGCGGCTCATGTTTATAGGTTGCTTTTCATACAAATACAACATTTTTTTACATTTTCACCTAGACCATGAGTCCAATAGAAATGTACATTGTACATTCTATTATAAGGTATTTGTTTCTGTTTGATGGACAAATGAAATGGCTTACTTAGCTTTGTAAAATAACGACTTAGGTTATTTTCGTACATTACGTCCGACCTCTTATATTAGATCAAACCACTTTGCGGCGTAAAACTCCTCGACTATGATCAGCAAGTCAGGTGCGTTCCGAAACCTAAGCGGCGAACATTTTCGAGTGTTATTGACGGCGGGTTCCGAAGCTCAATTGAGTTATTGGTAAAGTTTAAAGAGGAAGTTTCTGTTTTGTGTTTTGCTCATATACGATACCCCTCAGGATGCCTTCAAGCCTTAAATTGCTTTGTTGTGGTTTCAGAAATAGGTAGGTACGATTGTTATGTTGTTGTATGTTATTTCTCTACCACTCTAATGCGATGTGCTTTTACAAAACTTTTTGGGATAACGACTACAGGTAATACAGGGAAAACACACTGCACTGCAAAACGTAGGAAAACTCTTTGGAGATGTGCCCGTAAAAAACAAAAGAGCAAAAAACCTTTGTATAGGTATTATTTTTTTGAATATGGAATTATAGTAGTTGTGTGGTGCTCCAATGAACTCCAGTTTTTTTTAATTAATGGGGCAGGCTGCACCATTTTTTAATGCATTTACGTTTCATGGTTATAATGCAGTAAATCAAAATAAATTCAAAAAAATTGTTTTCACCAAAATTACAGGTAGGTACTCATTGGATTTTTAGTTTTTATTAAATTAAAAGTATTTATGTGGAATAAGTCCTTCAGTGTGACTGTAATTTATCAAATTATAAGGAACTAGTCATACTGAATTACAGACCATATTTTTATACTTACCTACTTAGCAATATTTTCCCGTACCCCCGCCATCTTGTTTTCATAGTGACAGCTGATATGAATGGACGGTAATAGCGTTAATTGATACGAGCGACCAAGCGTGAATATGGTAATTTGCTGTTCGATGATTTATCATGTATTTCTGATACTTATGACTACATTTACATAATTTGATTATTGACCGCATCCTATTAGGGATGAAAACAGAAATAAAATATCTATGATTAACACAATCGAATCAAAACAAAATAAAATATCTATAAAACACTGGTGAAGTTTAAAAAAAACCTTGAACTTCGAAGGGATGGATCAGATTAACATAGATTGTTTCCTAATCACATTCATTCAAGTTAGGTGCTTAGATATTAATAAAACCTTTATTGGCCATTAAAATAACATTTTCTCATTTCATTAATCAAATACTATTTCCGTAAATGAGCTCGCGAAGGCTTTTACGTTAAGTAACGCAAAGTTAAACTTGATTGAACATGAACTTTTACAGGTTCGGCATCGTAAAAATACTAAACGTTTGATGCCGATTTTAACATAAAAAAAGTTTAAAACTAATTATTTTCTTGATTTAGAATCTAGTTTAAGTAAGACTAAGCTGATTAGCATGGTCTACGTGATTGTAGACATGCAGGCAGGACCAGACTACAATACAACTATAACAGATTTTCAAAACAAGGAATCACTAATTCACAACAAAGTCAAATTACACATTACGAAACACTATAATCCGCTCACGTAACGTTGTCACTGTAAATTATCTATTCTGTTAGAACAATGGCCTGAAACTCAACGTTATCAGTGGATTAACGGATGGTTAAAAATGCATGGTGTAAGCGACCACACGCGGCGTTCTAAATTCAAAATTACGCTTTTTTTCGTAATGAGTTTATGATAGGTAATTCTTATTCTTGATTTCTTTCTTTTAAAATGCATCTGGTATTCATCGTGTTGTCTATTCTGCCAGATATTTTATTGTTCATGGTAACTGCTATTAATCAATTACGAATTTATTGAATTAGAAAGTTTGAAATACAAATAACTCTTTTGAAACTTGTCAGATTCATCACTCAAATTCAATCACAGCTTTGATAAGATCAAAAGGGTGAGCCCCACCATCAATTGCCGCCCAAAACAGAGAGATCACTTGAGAAAAATTTGCGAAAGTTTACGCTTCACAATGTCAGTGTTTATATCCGACTGCGTAAAATGGAAACATAGATACTTAATATTAATGTCGGGCTCAAACTGAAAATCTTAATAATATCCTTCTTAAAATAAAAAAAGTAAAATTTTGGAAAACGCTTGAACAGTTGCACCAAATTCGATTAAATAGGTCTTAGTTTATCGCTTTACCAATCGATAAACTATGACCTATATAGATAAGATGCAATCAAGTTTGCAATAAAATAAGTTTTGGCGAGCGAGTACCCGGCTGAGATGCAAGAGTCACTAGGTCACTCACTACACCATTATGACATTTCCTGCCAATTTGTCATTTTCTGTCACTTTTGTAATTTTCTGTAATTTCCTGCCACTCTTGACATTTCATGTCAGTTAAAACATTTCATGTCACTAATTGTCAGTTTTGACAATAATTGTTAATAAAGGCCTAGGTGGACCACGAGGGGTACTTCTTTCCCGGTTTCCACCTAGGTGGAAATAAACTTAAACGCACCAGTGCTATAAATGTTACTTCGGTAAAATTTCCAGAAAAGTTAGCTTACAATTTTACGCCTACTCGTCCCAAACCCCTAAAAACTGGAAGTCCATAAAACACAGATATCATAAAAGGACCCTATTAAATTAAAAACTTGGCGAAGGGTTCCTTAGCCATTTAATTTTCTGGGCCTGAGCAGGTTTGTTTCACTTCAAATCAGTTGGCCTTGTAAAATGAACTTTAAGGTTCCTAGTTTAAGTACCATTATAATATTGAATGTCATCTTTATATTACTTATAGCATGCTTATAGCACAATCTTTATCTTACTAAAATAACTTTCGTGAATTATATCATTCATTTTGTAAAAACGGGAAATTTTCACGTACCGATATGTTGGTGGAAGCACCAACAGGTGCGAGGAGGGACGCGGAGGGAGTGTAGCGCGGATCCTATACCCACCCTGATGAAGACCCTCGATTAGGGTCGAAACCTGTTGGTGCTTCCACCAACATATCGGTACGTGAAAATTTCCCGTTTTTACAAAATGAATCTTTATCTTCTTCTTCATCAGCCAAGTCGTCCACTACTGGACGAAGCCTCCCTCATAGTATACAATGGGGGGATTTGCCATAATCATGCTTGGCAAACGGATTGGTGATCGCAGTGTTGGTATTGAGTACTCAGGTTGATGCTGTTGCCCCTGATGTACTCCCTTAGTCGACTTTTACGACATCACGAATATAAACGTGGTGAGTTCATAGCCACCATGCTTTCCCACGACTAAGTCTATCGCTTTCTTTAATAAAGCTACAGTCTATCAATTACAAGATCTATGTTTTATAAAGTAAAACTAATGGGAAAAAAATAACACTAGCGAAGTCTTACTATCAGTAAGTCAGAAGAAAATTCCAGTAGTTCAACTGGTAAGACTACTCTACTGGGAATTGCCCAATATTCCTAAAATACAAATTTTGTTATTGGCAAAAGTGACATTTTAATACGTCAGTATTATTTCTTCTGCGCCTGAAGTTTATAGTGTAGTAGTTAGCTTTTTCTTACTTTTCTTTTTTCTTAATCAATGAGCAATGATCGAGTAAAAAAACTCATGGCTTTTTATGCCCCTTTCTTTTTGTGGGAATAAAGTTTGATAAAAAAGGGTTGGCGAATGAAATGAGAATCTTTTAATAAAAAAAGTTTGGTATAACCCGCGTCTATAATGAAACGAATTTAAAAAGGCGTTTTACGCTTTGGTTCCGTTTAGATACAGTCCAACACGCAATCCGTCTAATTTTAGAATTATTGTCACAATAATGTGGCAATCCTGAAGCTCTCAGTAATACAGTAGCTTTATACGAGCGAAAACCTCAAACCGTTTCTTTATTGGCGCAGGTTATACCTACAAACTGTTGAATATACAACGGCATTAGCTCATGAAAATATTCATACATTTCATAAGTAATTTCACAACCTAGATAAAACCAAACTGAGCTCTAGTACTCGTAAGTTGTTGTGTAAGATAGACAATACAGCCTCTCGAATGACCCCCACTTTCTATTAAATGTCACAGAACAACACCATAGAACACACGCGCTCTAGGTGGTCTAGGGCGCATTTTGATATAAAACGGGTTACCGCCCACTACTGGTCTTCTTTCGTGTTACTGGCTCTTTCTTAGTACTTTACTTACTTACCCTGCTTTTAGTGGTTCAGAGTCTGAAAGTAGGAAAAAATCATAATTAGTTCTGACTCACCGTCCTCTAAGACCCTCACCGGTAGCTATTCTATGCATCATTCTCTTTGAAACTGCGTTAAAATTATTGCGGTCCCTTTTATTTTAGTCTATTCGAAAGAGCGCGCGATAATTTTAGCGCACTTTTAATTTAGGTAATACTGAACAGAATCGCTACCAATAAATCTAATTCTACTCTAAAATCATCTTGAGTGTGTATTCTAAAATTTAGATGGTGAAACTTTTGGTGAACTCAAGATCGTTTTTAGAGTATTACGGGCCAATAGTGTGCTGTTTCGTGCCTTACCAGCACGTAAATGAGCAGACAAACTGGTATTCCACGTTTTACATAAATATATAGCTCTAGGAAGTCTAGCTTTCTACCTATTAACATTCAATTCGTTCAAAGTGACATTTAGTGTCGCACGATTTACGGTTACAACACTTGATGACCAGTGGTTTTAGTTAAACGACTGATTAAAACTTTCTTGGTTATGCTTTGATGTTTGTTTGTTTGTATGGTTCAAAATTATACAATATCCATTGTCTGGAAGAAATCACTCTCTGCGATAAGACTGCCGATTTTAGGACTTTAACAGTAGGTTTATGTTATATCTTAGATTGTGTCCTCAATAAAGTTTATTATTATTAAAACTTAAATGAACATTTTGACATAGTTTCTATTGAGCTGAATTTTTTTATCATGAAGACCACTCTGAACGACACTCAACATCGGAGCCACAGACAGCCCACTCTGCAGGGGGTGTCTGACCGAAGAAGAATCGGCTGCCCACGTAGTCCTGGAATGCGTGGGAGTAGCAGCTCAACGTGAACAAATCCTCAACAACCCGAGGTCACTCCGCAAAGCCTGCGAAGACCCCAGGAAGCTTATATATTGGGGCTAGATAATGTTGTGTGAAATGTCAGCATTTATTTATTTATATTATATTTTTCAGGTTTTTTATAAACCTATATCAGGCACCAGTCTCTCACAATACAGGTTCACATGTTTTTTGAAATTAGTAAGGTTTTTCACTAATTGACCTTTGTGATGAGAAAATAAACGAATTTATTATTATTATTATTATTATTATTATTTATTTTATTGCTTCTGGACGGAGTTAGGCTGGCTAACTATATCTAGCCAGTTAGCCCTCACGCATAATGGATCATCATAGAGTTCGAATGCGGAAAAGGGAGTTCTTTAACATTAACATTAACCACTCTGAACGAGACTATCCTCATAGAATGCAGGTAGGGATTTGCCATAATCACCACACTTGGCAGGTTGGTAATCGCTGTATTGTTGTTAAGTCCTGTATGCTGCTGCGCATTCCCGGGTCCCTGAATCGGCTTTGACTACCTCCACATGAGGAGATGGAGGGGTCTATTCTAAGGTGTGCTGTCTTGCATACTTTTGCTGATGTTTATTTACTTTTGACTACCTTCCTAAGGTTTTTAAGTTTTCATTTACTATGTCTCAGCAACTGCTTGCTCCGAGGCACCACACAGGCGCTTCTCACCTAGTGGTAAGACGGACCATTTATGTAAGCCATGCCGTGTTTGTTGCCTGATTCTTCTAGGCTTGGTCGCGTTGGAACAGAAGTAATTGTAGTTTATAAGACGAATCAAAATGATCCTTGTGATTTCAATGAATAAAATTCTTTACTTGAGTTTTTGACTTTAATAATAAAAAAAAAACTAATTTTTGAAAAACTGATGCACCACGGGTCTGGATATTAGTGTACTGATCATGTGTACAAAAAATCATGTAGTTTGAAATAATAGCCAAAATAGAAGCAAACTTCGCGTACAAAATCTAATCAAATCAAATCAGAAATACTGGTAACCTTCTCTTAACAGATTAATTGAATCAATGGTTAGTAAACGGTGGAACTTACCCCCATAGTAACTATTCACTAATCTATGACCAAGCGAAGACAAATATTAACACTAACAACTGAATATAGGTATTTGCAAACCATGCTTCTTGTGGGGTAAACAAAGTGGGTGTAATGATATTATTTACGAGTTCTGTAGCAGACAGACATTGTTTTCGGTTTATGCGAAATAGATTTGGTTGTAAATTTTCTACTGACATAAAATATTTATTGCGTGGTTTTTGGTCATGGCGTCAGTTGTCTGAAAGGAAACTGTGTTGCCATTGTCTAATTTATGATGAAAGATGTGTAGATCAGTAAATATGTTAACAGTTACATTGCTGATACAATAACTTTTCATTTAAAAAACCGACTTCCGCCATTGTATTCGACTAAACATCTGGATGTTTTTTTTTTAATGAAAAAACCAATGTGGTGAAAGGGTTATGATACTTTCTGAATGCAAATGCTTGATTTGTTGCTGAAAATATCAAAATCGCTATATGTATGACAACAATGACTACAATATTTGAGGAGTTCCCTCAATTACTTATGGATACCATCATCAGAACTGGGTTCTGAAAAAAATGGGACCAATCTGGAAGTATATCTATTCAAATAAAAAAAAAATCCAAATCGGTTTATAAACGACGGAGATAACAGGAAACAAACATAAAAAAAATACAACCGAATTGAGAACCTCCTCCTTTTTTGTGAAGTCGGTTAAAAACCATCCTTCCTTGTATGTTGGACACTCTGTAGAGTAATCTTGGTTATGCTGGTCTTCGTTCTGCTCTACT
This sequence comes from Epirrita christyi, assembly GCA_951392215.1. Taxonomy (NCBI): domain Eukaryota; kingdom Metazoa; phylum Arthropoda; class Insecta; order Lepidoptera; family Geometridae; genus Epirrita; species Epirrita christyi. The sequence goes on from OX595850.1 coordinate 13,764,241, forward strand.
AACAGCATTTGAGAACATTCTGTATGATAGGCTTGATAAAAGCAATATAGCCCCCTCATAAATCAATGTACCATGCATACTAGATCGTACTGTAATCCATTAAAATTCATAATTTTACAAAGCACTTTAAACTAACAAAATGTTACGGAAGTTGGAACATTTACACTGCAATGCACAAAACTAATGCATTTCAATTAACAGAACAATAGATACGCTTCACTCGGCGGCGTGACCAGTTTAACACATGGTTAAACCAACAAAATGTTGGTAACTGTTGGTCTAATTCAATTGTTTCTATGGTTATAGGAAACGAATTACGAATTAGAGTAGAGGTCTGAGGATATCATCCATGGAAATGAAGTTATTGTGAGCTAATTTTTTGTTATTATAGTTACTGGGTGTAAAAGGACAGCTCCCAAATACTGAAGGTACCGGTAAAACTACCTATATCATAGCTATATATAAAACAATCAAAAAACGCATCTACAAATGATTTTAAATAAATTTTGTCAAAATTAACATAAGTCAATTTGTAATGCCATTGCAGATAAAAAAAATAATTAATAATTAATTAATTATTTATTGGTCCTGCCAGAAAGTATCACGCATTGAAATGGATCATACAACAGTGACTGAGGTACTCACAGTCAGTGTTTGTGAAAACTAACATAACTTTAGTCACTTTAGTCGATGAAATTCAAAAATAGCACCCCAGGGATAAATAAATAAAAATAATTGAATTTTTGATAATAACGAGAATCGGCGCTATGATTGATTGGTGAAAAAGTTTACTTTTTAACCGACTTCACAAAAAAGGAGGAGGTTCTCAATTCGGTTGTATTTTTTTTTTTTTTAATGTTTGTTACCTCATATCTCCGGCGTTTATGAACCGATTCGGAAAATTCTTTTTTTATTTGAATAGATATACTTCCAGATTGGTCCCATTAAAACCCAGTTCTGATGATGGAATCCATGAGGAATTGAGTTCCCTCAATTCCTCATGGATCCCAACATCAGAACTGGATTCTGAAAGATTGAAAAAAAATGGGACCAATCTGCAAGTATATCTATTCAAATAAAAAAAGAATTTTCCAAATCGGTTCATAAACGCCTTCTCCTTTTTTGGGAAGTCGGTTAAAAATAGCGCGAGTTCACAGAGCGCACCGGCGCTGCGCGAGTTCAATGCTCCCGGTCAGCTGCTCGACGTGCTGTGCCAATATTTCTTAGGTGGTTTTAATTGTTTTTTTTTGACGTTTTTATTTATAAATGTGTTTTTACTGATGGAAATTGGATTTTTTGTGTTCCTTTTTTGATGTTTCACTGATATGTGAGCATTTTTTTTTAAACTTTTTTTTCAGCTTAATTTTTTTCAGAATCATATTCTGAGTGCACTATTTCAGTTTTAGGAAGTAGTCTTTTTACACCCGTTATATGGAGGTGGTTCCACCACCTCGAGCGTTCGTCGTGAGTCATCACGACGTCATCATAGACTTTAACTGACTGATGATGATGATGATGATCTAAGGAATGACTTCGAGGTGGTCCCATTATATTATAATTAAAATCGCTTTTATTACAAACAAACAAAATTTGACAATACATTTTCTTGATGCTTCGCTACCATTTAAATAGACAAACTTAGAAATGAACGAAAGATAATTTATTTTTCCTCAATGAAAACAACACAAAAGTAAACGTAAAAATCAAATTACCTTAATACAAGACAAGCACATAACCGTGGTGTAAGCCTAAGAATAGACCTCCCTCTCCTCCCGTGGATGTCGAAAAAGCCAACTAAGGTATTATAGCAGGGTATGGGCAGCAGCTTCCACCTGAGTACTCAACAACAATACTGTTATCACTAATCCAACAAGCTTGGTGATAATAGCAAACCTCCTATTGCATTCTATGAGAGAAGCTTCGTCCAAACAGTGCACATGAGTACGAAGTTTCACAAATCGGCATCGGAAAATGTACTCACTAATTCAGAGTTCATAACATACATTATAGGTAGGTACGTAAAATAACATCTAACAGTCACATACATAGTCCTGATCCCACACTAGGATTCCCTGTGTCCTGTACCACGAGTACCATGGTACACAACAGCCGGTCCGGAAACGAATACATGCAAATCATGCAAGCATTTGTCTTGCAGCAGGAATTGAACCCGAACCTCTCGCGTCTCAGCCAAGAATGCCAAGATGGTCTTGATCCGATTGACCTCCAATGACCGACTCAATGTGAACGGTCCTTCGAGCTATGCCTTACAATGAGCTCTTATAGCGATTCAGTTCAAAAACTATTCAGTACAAAATATCGGTTCCATGGTGTCCGTAGCTATATTTAAAGGCACAGTAACAGAAGGTCTATAGACTTCTGCGATTTAAGTTATGCATAAAGTTATATATAAGTTATGATGACAGGATGTCAACGACGAACCAATATTTTGTACTGAATAGTTTTTGAACTGAGGCCCAATTCCCTAACTAAAAAATAGTTAAAATAGAGTTCGGATCATGTTTCGATCGTGTGTCGATGTCTTAAATGTCAGAAATGGTATTCTCTAAACATAAAATACAACACTGTAATGTGATTATATCGAAATGTGACCGAAACTTGAACGATTCAAAGTTTTTTCGTTAATTTTAGCATAAGTAGATGGAGTCTCTCTTTACTCTTTCCAATTATATATATATCTATCCTACTCTAATGGTGGTCACCATGAATTGAAAGTAGACTAAATTATTATTTATGACGGACTAGAAATTCAACTTTCAGTCAATTTACAATTCAGTCTCGATTCGGTCAACTTTCAGTGTAGTTTTAAAATAACTTAGAGAATTGGGCCTCTGATATCGCTATAAGAGCTCATAGTAATAAGGCCTCTCTCTGGCCACACTCTACAAACTTAATTCCCAGCATTTACAATCATCTGAGGATGTTATAAAACAAGATAACAATAAAGTGCTAAAATCTTCAGTGTTGAGTTACACAAATTGAATTCTGCAAGATAACTTTCCTAGTTATAACTCGGTCCGTCTCGGATTGATAGTATCACAGACAAACTAAGTAAAATTTCTAGACTCTCCTAGAGATTCTACGAGCGTCTATAGAATTTATAGAGCCGCCCAAGATGAACAATTTTGCATACAGTCATTAAAATGCTCATATCACAATTAGTTCAATTGAATTTAATTCTAAAAGTGCACATTGCAATTTTCGTTTTCATGCTTAAAAGTATGAGTGGAAGTGATCATAAGTTTAAATCTAATATCAATGGTACATTCAACTGTAGGTATTTCTTCCGGTAGGAAGCTTTTACTTTGTGCTATTATTGGGATTATTACGATTTAACACTATCATATAGTTTTCGAGGAAAGGATTTCACACCGTACTGATAATTCGATCATATGCTTATGACTGCTGTCACCATTATCTAAGCATAGCTTGGAGTTTTCGTTGATCTGTGGGCTATGAGTCCATAGTTTCGAAGTGCTGTCGTCTTATGTGCCTCGGACTGATTGTTTAACCTCTATCAAAGCATAGCTTTCAGCTTTCATTGATCTGTGGACTGTGAGTCTGTAGTTTCGAAGTGCTAATTGCGAGACTTACCTACTGATAAGTCGTCTTATGTGCCTCGGACTGCTGTTTCACCTCTATCAAAGCATAGCTTGCAACTTTTGTTGATCTGTGGACTGTGAGTCAGTAGTTTCGAAGTGCTAATTGCGAGACTTACCTACTGATAAGTCGTCTTATGTGCCTCGGACTGCTGTTTCACCTCTGTCAAAGCATAGCTTGCAACTTTTGTTGATGTGTGGACTGTGTGTCTGTAGTTTCGAAGTGCTAATTGCGAGACTTACCTTCTGATAAGTCGTCTTATGTGCCTCGGACTGCTGTTTCACCTCTATCAAAGCATAGCTTGCAACTTTTGTTGATCTGTGGACTGTGTGTCTGTAGTTTCGAAGTGCTAACTGCGAGACTAACTGATAAGTCGTCTCAGGTGGCTCAGACTGTGGTTTCATGTTGATTTGTGAGAGATTTCATTGCAATTTAGAAGGATTATTTACTTATCTAAGTTATAGGTAAGTTTAGGTATTATATGAATCATTTCAATACGTACTTAGGTAACTACCATTTTAAGACTTGGCGGTTTGCTTCTATTTTGTCCACGATTTCTTCAAACTTCATGAAATTTTGTACACATGATCAGTACAGCTACACTAATATCTAGACCACGTGGTGCGTCAGTTTTTTAATTGGAAATTACAGGCACATGAGATGCACATGAGACTTTTCATCTTTATGTCTCAGGGTCGGCAGCGCGCGTGTGATGCCTCTGGTGTTGCAGGCGTCCATAGGCTACGGTAACTACTTTCCATCAGGTGGGCCGTATGCGTGTTTGCTTGCCAAGTAGTTTAAAAAAAAAAACTAACGCACCACGGGTTTAGATATTAGTGTACAAAGTTTCATGGAGTATAAAGAAAAGTTTGCCAAATTAGAAGCGAACTTCGTTCGAGTACAAAAGGGCGAAAGCACCCGTTTGTTATAGCTACCGGTGACCTTGTAAAAAAAAAGGTACCTAAAGGTTGTATGTGGAACTAAATAAATAACTTTATATAACTTATTTACTTTTTTGAGCTTCCTTCGCCCATACTTACTAAATACTTACATACCGATTTAAACAAAACAATAGATAGGTACATACTAAACATACACATAATAAACATAAACGCACTAAAAACAATAACTTCATAAATAAACAGTTGTAATAGGTAGGATTTACGTTAATTGTAACACAACATCAAGCGCAAATAAAGCAAGTTTACACTAAAACTGGCATTAATTCTGTTTGCTCGGCCCTCATTCGAGTACGGAACCAGAGTTGCTGTTTGTGTACAGAACCCTGTTTTTGTGTATTTGCCTACTGTTTGTCTCTGGTATAGTTTCGGTTTATGTAACCGAGTTTCGATGTGTTCAGTAAATAGTGGCATAGGAAATGTAAGTTGGTGAAACTGATGAATCTGAAATGCTGAACTTTCTATGTTTAACGACTATTGTGGCGGGTTGGGTAGCTGGCTGAGATGCAAGAGGTTGCAGGTTCGATTCCCGCTGCGGGACAAATGTTTGTATAATCTGCAAATATTTGTTCAATTGTTTAAGACTTATAACTGATCATAATTTTGAAAAAAAGTCTGGTTTTGCAAATAAAAGTCGCACAAATGACCACCCTTAAAAATCTTTGGCATTCAAATGCTCATAGTTTTGAACGGCACCAACACAATTTTTTTTACGAATTTCACTCATCTCTTCACTCCACACTAGGATTACCTGTGTTGTGGGTATCAGGAACTACGAGTACAATGGTACCATAACAGCCAGACCCGGTACAAATATTTGCAGATCATTCAAACATTTGTCCCGCAGCGGGAATCGAACTTGCAAGCTCTTGCATCTCAGCCGGCTACTCTCCCGCCGCACAGAAGTCGCACATGCATGCATTACTGTGTATTCTTTAAGGTTGCATGAAGTATTACAAAACTATGTTTACCAACTTCTCAAACTTTTAAAAATCTTTATAATCCAGTAATTTATGAGTTTGTAGGAGTCTACTGTTTTCGGTGAAGCTTTGGTGATATAGGTATGTGAGTTTGGGCGGATTTAATAGCGAACTGTGGGCGATTTATAACTCAATGTAGAGCAAACAGCTTATAACATGATAATGGATATACATCATTTATAAATTGTAGTAAAACTGTCCCAGAAGCTTTTATTTGCCAATAATTATAAAATTTATAGCAATCACACCATCAAAATGTTCTGGTATCGGCCTAAGATTAGGATTAAGATTAGGGGAAGAGCAGTAGCATCCATCTGAGTAGTAGCCGGCTGAGATGCGAGAGATTGCTGGTTCGCTGCGGGAGAAATGTTTGTATGATCTGCAAATATTTGTTTCGGGTCTGGGTGTTAAGGTAACATGGTACTCGTAGTTCCTGATACCCACGATACAGGGAATCCTAGTGTGGGATCCAGGGCTACGTATGTGACTGTTAGGTGTTATGTTATGATCGCCAATCCACCAGTTTCTTTCTTTCAAACCCCCTGAAGATCCCCCCTGATCCCTGATCCCCTGTCTATCAGCTGAAGACGATGAATGGTGATGACACCGGGGCGGTAGTCTGTTCTTAGGATGGTTTTGTATGCCAAAGAGTTAGTAGTAGAACTTCTTGGGATAGAGTTCGTCCGGGGAAGTACTACCACCGTACCTATTTCTGCCGCCAAGCAGTAGTGCTCGCATTGCCGTGTTTCGGTTTGAAGGGTACGGGTGCTGGTGAAATTACAGACACATGAGACATTTCATTATCATAATATTTTATTATTATTATTTTCCAGGGCCGTAAGCTTGTTTGCTTAATAAAAAAAAAGTTATGTATGGTTTGTGATTACCATTAAGGTGTGTAATCAATCAGTAGGATTAATTATACAGAGATCTGTCAAATTTACTTAATTATCTTCTTATTGCTACAAGTAAATTTATCTCGCTCCCTAATTCTATCATAACGTTGATTTGATAGACATCTTCCGGTTACTTATCTTATTTTGACGCTACTTTCGAATTAAGTAGCTAATAATAGTTTTATTTAATTTAAGAGCAGTCTATGTAATTAATTTTGGAAAATAATTACTAACATGTGTAGCTAATATCTTTCAAATGAAATCTAACGGTATTACATTTACAAATAGCTGTATTTCTTAGGCCGACACCTACCTTTTAGGGGATACCTAAAGTCATCATAATGATCATCCTGAAAAAGTCCACTGCTGGACATAGGCCTCCCCCTTAGCATGCCACGAGGAACAGTCTTGAGCCGCCTCCATGCACCGACTTTCTGCGACGTTTAAGTAATTAGGGTAAAGAGAGTAAAACGGATGAAAGTCATCATCAGTTTGTAGAAGTTCACTGCTGGACATAGACCCCCCCCCCCCTACAATGCCACAACGACTATTTATGATAATGATGATGCCCACAATGATTTGACGAGCTCTGTGGCGCAATGGGCGAACAGCCAGCTGAGATACGAGAGGTTGCTGGTTCGATTGCAGCTGCGGGACAAATGTTTGTATGATCTGCAAATATTTGTTCCGCGTCTGGGTGTTATGGTACCATGGTACTCGTAGTTCCTGATACCCACGACAGAGGAAATCCTAGTGTGGATCATGACTACGTATGTGACTGTTGGGTGTTATGTTATTTCCTTTATATTTCCTATAACCTTTCAAATGTCGTCTGTCTATCTAGAGGGGGAGGAACTAGGAACTTAACCACTGAACGCCACACTAAACTGTGGCACATCGTGATCGCCAATCAAGAACCTTTGTACTCCAACGACTGTCGGTTCTCCGACCTGTGCCAATTGTCACTTCAACTTGCTAAATCTGTGCAACTTCACTTAATGTATTCCCAAATGTTTGCGTTATTTAACCAAGGCAAAATCAACCATGACTCCATCAGAACACAATGTTGTTTGCCTTGGCAAAATAATGCAAACATTTACGCAAATACGCCAAGTGAAGTGCCACCATGAGAGCAATGTCTGTCAATCTATGTTCTTGCATGAATCTTTTAGAATCCCATCACGTAATAATGACCATTACGCCCAGGATGACTGGTAAATAATGCTATTAGCATTAAGTCCTCCTAGCACTAATGTTTTGTGTGAAAGACTAGTGGTTCGCCCCGAACTGAGACCTCGCGATAACACCTTTATCAGCCCGACTACTTAACCATGTAATTTCCATTTTTCTATTACTTTTGAAAATTTTCACCTCCAGTACAGTACAGGATCTATCAGTAACAACTCTAATTTCCTACACATCAACGAAATAACCTTTGAATAGGGCTAAGCAACGGGGCGTAATACTACATACCTGTTAGTACCTATATCAAGTACCTGACGAATTAATTGATAACGTCCTTTTGACGAAAACCATAGAACTCCAGTGTCATTCAAATTCCTAGAAATGGGAGGTCAACAATGGATGTTATATTGGTTTCTGTTTTATGGAGTACATGTTTCTAAATTCTTCAGTTTCAGACTTTTCCCTGTAGTTGTGATACAAAAGCCACAAGCATACCAAATTTCAGCATTGTGGGATTGCTGGAAATACCCTAGAATTTTTGATTTTTACGTTTTTTATTTTCCCTAATATCTCAAAAACTACTAAGGCTAAATACTTATTAAAAGCAGTTTTGAAATGTCCAACCAAAGCGCTTTCCATAGACATCCCACTTGATCTGACTGTCTCACTTGACTCAGAGAACTCGCTTCGCTCGTTCAATTAAATAAATAAATAAATAATAATCTCTACATTTCTCAATTTCTTAGCACTACTCAAATTACATTTCCTGTACCATACAATATTTAGGTACTTACATAAAATTAAAGTGCATCTACTGTTAGACCCAACCTACACAATATAAATGGAATGGTCCAAGTTACAAGCTTCAAGCTTTATTTATTTAGGAAAATACTGAAAGGCAGAAAAGGAATACTTGAGTTTTTATTAGTAATTTAAGTTTTATTCACTTCCCTTCTTCGTTTTCAGGGTTCCGTACCCAAAGGGTAAAACGGACCCTGTTACTAAGGCTCCGCTGTCCGTCCGTCCGTCCGTCCGTCTGTGACCAGGCTGTATCTCATGAACCGTGATAGTTAGATAGTTAAAATTTTCACAGATGATGTACTTATTTCTGTTGTCGCTATAACAACAAATAATAATAATAAAAAAAATAAATTAAAAAAAATTGTTATAATATTAATTTTTTTAATTATTATTACATAATTTTTTTTTTTTACCATACAACAAACTTGTTTTTTGTTTTGCTGTTTTTATAGATAAGGAACCCTTCGTGCGCGAGTCCGACTCGCACTTGGCCGGTTTTTTATTTTTAGACATGCGTAGTTATTGACAGAACTGCTACCACCTGATGTTAAGCGGTAACCCCAGCCCATTACAAAATACAATACCACTTAGGTCACGTCCATCTAGACCGCGCCGAATTTAGCACTGTACTGCGCCCGTCACTGGCACCCATACCCTAAAAAGAGGCCCAATTCTCGTAATAAAAAAATTGTCAAAATAAAGTTTGGATCACGTTCCGATCTAGTGTCGATGTCTTAAATGTCAGAAATGGTATTCACCTAACCCAAACTACAACACGGTAATGTGATTATATCGAAATGTGACCAAAACTTGAATGATTCAAAGTGTTTGCGATAATTTTTGCGTATAGATAGATGAAGTCTATCACATTAAGCTTTTTAAATTTATTAAAAAAAAAACGTTTATATTCGTTTTTCTAGTTTGCTCCCCAAAATGAACCCCTGGTTTTTGAATGTCACTGAGTGACTTAAATATCATCAAAAACCCGCAACGTCTTTCAGGAGATGTACTGGAGGTGGCACTTATATTAATATCATAGGTATGAGAATTTTAGTAATTTATGAGTTTCAGATGTACCTACTTAAGTATAGAAATTTGGAAATCGTGGAATAAACGATAATTTTAATTTAAATGAAATTTGAAATCAGAATTTGTTCATTAACGCTATTCGTCTATGATTGGGTTATCTTACTCATGTACCAAATTTCAACTTATTTGTTTGGTATATCTGGAGAAAATAGGCTGTGACAGACACCTGATTGTTCCTTTAATTGATCCGTTGGTACCTTTTAAATTACGGCACGCAAAATTTAAGTTATTTACTCACGCAACTTTTTATAAATTGGGCCCTAACATAAAAGGGATGGCGGAAGGTGAAAATGTACAAAATTATCATATTATAATGCCATTGTCCTACACGAATAATACAGCGAGCCGTGATTCACACAAATGCATCCGCTTTCGTTATAGCGGGATGCAAATTAGGGTAAAGGATACAGATGCAGCCAAGGGCAGTATTTTACTAAAATAACTTTCAGAATTGAAACTTTTGTGGTTAAGAAACAATTTTATATTGAAAAAAACGGCTACTTACCACTGTTTTTCATCATTTTTGCTGAAGTTTCGAGATAGAGTGCAGAAGCCTCTTCATCATGAGTACCGCCCGCGATCGCGTTCGACGATAGACCGGCAAATACTGCGTGTGGCCGCGCAACGACGAAAAAAAATGGTAATTACCAGTGTTTTTCGTCACTCTTTACCAAAATAAAAATATATTTGATTTGATTTTGATAAAAAAAAACTACTCTCGCACGAAATGACGACACCACGAATAGTGCCTTCACTAAATAACTCTACCACAAACAATCCAAACACGATATCGCATTGTATAAAACAACCTTCTCAATTTTTTACACTAATTGATTCTAAAATAGGGTAATGCCAGTAACGGTCCCTTTACCCTACTAATTCATAGTACCGACGACGTAACAATGGGCGCTGGCATCAACACATTACGGTCATATCCCATTACGATTTAAATTACTATTATCTGAATCACAAATTATCATTTCTTTATGAATTAATCCATCCGGTTATTAATAAGATGTATTAAGGTAGCTGTATATGTAGGGTGTGCCATTATGTGTTCGGCCTAAGAAAAGATTCCCCTCCTACCGTGGTACACATGTACACAATACAATGGGGGGATTTGCCATAATCACCACGGTTGGCAGGTGGATTGGTGATCGCTGTTAGTGCAGTACTCAGATGGATGCTGCTGCCCATCCCCTGGTGTAATACCTTAGTCGGCTTTTATGATATCCACGGGAGGAGATGGAGGGGTTTATTTTTAGACCGGACTCCACGGCACAATTAGTTAAGAAAAATATTAAAAAGAATAAACCACTTAGCAAGACTATTTTTTCGGATGGACTCTAAATAAGAACATTGCTTAGTAGAGTACCTTTAAAATCATATGTGCCACAAAGACAACCAAAAACCACTTGTTTTTGCTACTAAATTTCGTTTACAGCCTACATTTTTGTGCCACAACAACGAAAATAATGCAAAATGGGACGCAGAGTCAATAGTCCTCAAACCTTGGGCCACAAAGACAGCATCCCGAAGAAATTTCGTCAGTATTTATTTATTTGAACGTTCAAAAGCAAAATCTTAAAAACAAAGAACCTAGGTATTTCTATTTATATTTTAATTCAACCTCTTGATTCTTAATAGGAAATACCTCGGTGGCTAAGCGCGTAAGGTACGGCAGACACGTCGGTCGGTATTGCGGAATCTCTCATAAGATTATTGACTCCATTGTCTAACTGATAATGCACCTTTACTAGGTGCTCTTACCCTATTGTTTAAGTTTAGCGACTTCATGAAGTTTTATCAATTTGAATTTAGAAGGCGGTAGACGCACCCTTGTTTACGCCGTGGGAATCAAACCCGCACCTCTTGCGTCTCAGCCGGCTACTCACCCGCCACGCCATGGAGGTCGTCTGGACAAACGTTATACAATTGGTTAGTAATAATTACAACAGAAAAAAAAATATCTAAAGAACCTTTAGACGGTTTAAATCGTGATGATAATGATGTTTCTATTTTAACAAAATTCGTCTGTCAAACCACAAAAAAACATTTAATCAATCATCCACTTCCAATAAAACCTGTGTGTAGGTCAGAAGAATTACGGCTCTCATATAGTACCTCTGGGTCACAGATTACTACAGTACCGGCATTCTATGAAGTAGCTTTTGACAGAAAAACAGATACTAAAATCCAATGGAAATTCAATTACTTTTCAACTTAGTCGAAACGCTACACTAGCTATAATGGACGGTATTTAGCTATGCACCAAGGGTCAAATGTATTTTATTTTAATAAATGACGGAACTGGAATGTTGCCGTTATTACTGTGTTGTACTAGAGAAAATTGATAGTTTTAGTTACTTACCACATCGAAATGAAAAACTAACGAATCCGATCGGAAACGTTTCCGACGTTTTAGAATCACCCTGCTGGACCCGTATTCTCAAATAAATCACATCCACGTGATGACGTCACATTTCGTATAACGCCCATACAAAATTATGGTTATAATTAGAGATTTGACGTCATCACGTGTACCTACGTGATTTTTCCGAGATTAACTCCACTGATGTGATAGTGACCCAGGTCACAAATGCAATACCCCTCAGTTCACATCCACCTAGGACGCGCCCTACTTGGCATTGCATTGCACCCGTCATACTGAGACATGAATATGAAAGTCTCATGTGCCTGTAATATCATTGGCACCCTTCAAACCAGGAACACAGCAATGCGAGCATTACTGCTTGGCGGTAGAAATAGGTATAGTAATAGTACTTCTCCGGACGATCTCTTTCTCAAGGAGCTCTACTACTGGTATGGTCTCCATGTGACTGTTATTTCACCAACACTATTCCCGTATTTGTTAGCAATTTTCGTTGGTATAAGATTTGCCCTGGCTGCGTGTGTTATTACTGGAAGAAAGTGTTGACCACTTTTTGGAGCTCACCACCATGTCATGACTATATTCTTGCCACTGTGCAACCTACGGTGAAAAGAGGCCCTTTGAGGCTCTTCCAATCTCTTCGGAGAAAAAAGCGTGTGTTTATGTTTGTATGTATGTACATTAACAATTTTCAAATCGGAACACAGCAATTGCTTTGTTGCAGAAATAAGTAAATGCGTTACATCCCGGAAGAAATCTTTTATCTGCTCTTCTACTACTCAAAACCTGTCAAATGAAACTTCATAGGATGCCGATACTATACGTCAGGATATATTGCGGGAAAATGGCCGTATTTATTGAACGAGCGGTCAAGTAGTGATATTGGTTCTCGTATTGTCAAGTCAGTTTGATGGAGGATGGAATTATATTAGCGCGGTAGGTTAAATCGGGTTAACATGGGATTGCGATGAAGATAAATTAGTAATGTTAAGGTCAAATCAAATCTAAATCAAATAGTATTTTATTCATTGAAATCACATCGATCATTTTGGATTGTCCATTTGGATATAATTTGTAACATACATAACATAGCACCCAACAGTCACATACATATTCCTGAGGCCCAATTCACTAACTTAAAAATAGAGTTCGGATCATGTTTGGATCTTGTGTCGATGTCTTAAATGTCAGAAATTGTATTCTCTAAACATAAAATACAACACTGTAATGTGATTATATCGAAATGTGACCGAAACTTGAAAGATTCAAGTTTTTTCGATAATTTTATTATTGTAGATGGAGTCTCACTTTACTCTTTGCGATTATATATATATAACTATCCTACTCTAATGGTAGTCACCGTGAATTGAAAGTAGACTAAATTGTTATTTATAAGGGAGCAGAATACCAACTTTCTGTTAATTCATAATTCAGTCTCGATTCGGTTAACTTTCAGTGTAGTTTTAAAATAATTTAAAGAATTGGGCCTCTGGGATGTTCCTATTCCGGAATTTTGCTCATCTGTCCTTCTGCTGCAGAGGGAATGAATTCCTTACAATATACGTACTCCGTCTCACTACAAACCTCCACATCTCAATTGAAAATGTTATTACGTATCGATGTGCATTCCAATCCTTCTAAATTCGTCTCCCAAGTCTATAGGAGGTTTGTTCAGGGATCTAATAACGGAGCATTGCAGACTACATCTGCTCCTGCAGTCTCGTATAAATATAAAGACGGAAGGGGGAAGCGGGTAGCGATTTGACAATAATATTAATTATTATTTTAATGCAGGCTACATGAGAAATTTAACAAAATTATTTATATACCTACACATCTTAATAATATAGTAATAAAAACTTTGTCACTTACACTTAATACAAACCTAGGTACGGTTTAATTCCTACAATCTGCGGTCTTATCGCAGAGAGCGATTTCTTTCAGAAAACCGCTTGAATCTTCATCGGCTGGTGGACATCTATTGTTGGATGAGGATGCCTAATCACCACTCTTGCCAGGCGGATTGTGATCACAGTTTGGTCTTAAGGACTCAGATGGATGCTGCTGCCCACCTTTATGACGTAAATCCTTAGACGCCTTTTGCGATATCCACAGGAGTTGAAAAGAGTCTTATTCTTAGTCCAAGACTACCACGGCCCGGGGCAGGGGAGGTTTTTCGAGCCCCTTTCAACTCCCGCTACCTTGAGACGTTACAGTGTTAAGTCTCTTTTGCCTGTAATTTCACTGATACCCCCTTCAAACCGAAACGTAGCAATTCAATGTTTGTTTTTTGGGTCAATTCTTGAAACTGAATTTTTTACCAATTTCACCCAACCGATTGAGCTGAAATTTTGCATACCTACCTACCTGTCAAGTTCCCAAGACATTACAATATTATAGGGACAGCGAGCTGATCTGATGAAATCGAGACGGAAAGTGGACAGCGGAACTGGTCGCTGACAGTGTTTGGGCTCATTTTAATCAGCTCACGATTCCGATCACAAATCGAATAAAAGATAGTTCATAAGTTCATAGTTAGAAAAATTCAACAAAAACTTATTTCAATTATTCTTCTTGTTGATGACAATGAGGGCTTTTCCATCTTCGATTAAAAAAAAAGTAGTTCAAATTGGTTCGATACAATGGCGCTGACTCAACTGTAACTGACATGATTGTCAAATGTATTATCTGTGGTGTACGCGTACTAAGCGTTTATCTAACTAATCTGTAGCTATTAGTCAAGATATTCTGTTTGTGTTTGCTTCTTGAGTGTGCGCTAGTGATTTCGTGGTGTTTTAAGAAGTAATCAAAAATAAATAACACGAAACGAAAATTATTTCTACGTTGTTGATGTTGACATTTCAATTTATTTTGACACTTGACAGCTAAGATACAGAGCAGCGCCATCTATTTTTAACGCTGAAAGCATGATTTGAAACGGCCGTGAAAACCAGTGATCATTAATGTGTTTATTATGAGGTAACAAACATAAAAAAACAACCGACTTGATAACCTACTCCTTTTTTGAAGTCTGTTAAAAAAGCGAACACTTTAAGAAACAGAAAGGGTTGGCGCTTGGCGTTCATCGATTGCTTACGAATGTCATCTAAAATTAGCGACATTTGCGTTATGTAAACAATGCAATGTCCATGGGCAATGTCCCTTTATCTACAAGCCATGGTATCCCAGTGGAAACCAACCAAGAAACCAACACAGATTACAAGTTTTCTTGGTAACGATGGCAACTACTGAACTTAATACTCTTCAGGTTACTGCTAGTGGGCACTATCAGTAACCTGAAGAGTATTAAGTTCAAGGCCTAAAGGAAATCGAGGGTCGCTTTATGACTTTCATGTAACTTGGCCCACAACCAGCGACGGTAATGCGATTTAGACGCGCGATAACTTAGTTTTGTATGGGAAAGAATTATATTTTGGCGCGTGTATTGCTTGTACTGGGGTACTGAGAGATTCCTGAACATACAATGCCAATTTTAATGTTTGTTTGTATATTTTTGTAGATAAAAATCTAAAAAAAAAAAATTGCTTTTTATCTAATTTCCGATTGGCTGGTATACCATACCATAGACAGACGAACAATTCATGTGCTTATTTCAAAAGCATAGTTTCTTATGTTTTCAATTTTAAAATCATTCTGTGTGGTTTTGCGGAAACCCATAAAAATGACAGATTACGGACATTCTGCCCCATTCGGAGACGAACACCATAATCTACACTGCGGCTTTTGTTTTCACTTTTCACTTCCACTTTTTTTGAATTTTTGCTCCAACATGCCGTACGTACAAATACCTACAAAATATTCTGATTAACTGTAGAGTTTATTTTCTTTGAATGGGGCCCAAAAACGACTGTATCAAAGTGGGTAAAACCGCGGATTAAAGCTAGCAAGATGTATTTTCTCGTCTTGCTCGACTGAGAAATGAAGTTGGGAGCTAAGTAGGTACGGATTTTTATAAGGCTCGTTCGTCTGAAAGGAAATTTATTAGTGCACAAAAGTGACATGATGCATTGAATTTACAAAGTAAACTTTGGAGTTTCTAAGACAACAGAATACATTTAAAAGTGTGTGGACGTTTTCATTTTATTACAAGCTTTTATTTATCTAGATCTGAACTATTCTCAATGTTTATGTGTACGCTTATTTGATTGTAATCTGTTTTGTGAACCTATTAAATAAATAAATAAATAAATTTATCTTGACCTGTTTTTTTTATTTATTTATTGGGTTCACAAAACAGATTACAGTCAACTTAGCGTACAAATAAACATTTTTAAATGGTTCAGATCTAGATTCGTAAACAAATATATAAACACGACAAAGCTACAGTATTGCAAACTTATAAATCAAATTACCCCATAAAACTGGTAACTGAAAGAAATAAAGAAAGAAAGAAAATACGTTTATTTGTCCCCACTAAAAAAGAAACAAAATAAAAACAACAGTAGGTACCTACCTACCGAACTGAAAAATTAAACATTGTTATCATTGAAACTTAATATCAAGATTCTGAAGAGACATTGCTTAAACCCATTGGTATTGGGATCAAATAGATCCAAGTCGTCCCGTTAGTATGTATCTAAGTATGTTAGTTAGTGTGGGACAAATCATGAAATTGTTTTTTTTGTCAATCAGTATCAAGGCCTGTTTAAGGGCCACCATATAGGCATTAACCACCGGTCATTAACCAAGATAACTAACAGCAGATAACTAGCAGGTTTTCTAAGATAGAACCGACACGATGAACAAATGAATGGTTGACTTGTCTTGTGAACTTGGTTACTAAGAAATATAATTTCGAATAGAAACAGCATTGAAACCAATAGCAACATGGTTACGTAATCACCCGCACCGCATGGCGGGTGTTAGTTAATTAGACGATTCAAAATGATCAGTTGCGATTTCTACGAATAAAATTATTTTGATTTGATTAGTTGAAAACTATGGAAAAAGCTTCCTAAATCATCAAAAATTTCAAATAAAAGTCACTTAATTCGTTAATTGTTCAATGTTAGGTTTGGAGACATTTGATATTTTATTCCAAAAAAAAAACTCCAAAACACTAAAATGCACTTCATACCATAACAATTTTAGTGGAACAGTAAACTCATATCGCACTGACATGCACAAAATCTAATGCAATATTCATGTCGAAAGCATAAATTGGTTTCGAATTATCATGGATTTATCACTATGGCATGGTTGGAAGCCGTAAAGTGTGGGAGGTCAAAAATGTGTTAGATATTTTATGGTAAAAGTACCAATAAACATTTTATAGCAGATGCGACAGATCAAACTTGATTTATTGCAGAAATCTAAGATGCTGTTTTAGTAAGTAAGCTAAGTTTTTTTTATGTAAGTACTATACAAATTTTACGAATTAGAAGTTTCTCCTTTTTTCGAAAACCATAAATTGCCAACTTGCCACCGGATGGTCGATAAAAAATATTTCAGCAGCGAGAGCTTACTAATTAGAAATAGTTTTTCCTTAGAATAAAGAGTTTTTCTACAGACGGCTTTCTCTCTCTACCAAAATGAAATGATAATGTCAAAAGCTACTATACTCTGATCATAGTCATTTTTTGTAAACAAAGAAATGTCACTGTGTGTATAAGTGTCATGTATGTGTATCATATATGTGTTGTATATATACACTAATATAGCATAATATACACCACAGTGGCATAATCTTGACATTTATTTGTTTAAGTACAAAAAATGTCTAGGATTAATAATCAGAATTTCTGGAGTTGTTTCCATACAAAAAAAATACAAAAAAAAAATACAAATGTTTTATTTGGTAATAAAATATACTTAAAATAACTAGTTGTTGAAAACACCTTTTAAGTATTTTGTAATACTTGTGATAGGCATTTTCGCTCTTCCACATCTTTAAGTAGCAAGAAACATTTCATTTCTATAAAACATTGTAATAAAAAAGATAAAAATATAATCCAAAAGAAGTAAAAAATAATTTAGGGTAGGAACAATTTTAACAAAGATTCGATGGCCGCTCAGAATGCTTGTTTGGTCCAAGTTAAAAACATTACAAACAGTTTTAAAAAGCACAGCATTGCAAGGGCTCGCTGGAGTCAGTGTGTTGGGGGGGCGCGTGTGTGTGTGTGTGTGTGTGTGTGTGTGTGTGTGTGTGGGTGTGTGGGGGGGTGTATGTGGGTATGTGTGTGAGTATACGTATGAGTGAATATTATCCTGAGGCACCAGTCTCGTAAGAGTCTGGGCAACAGGAGAACAATGTGCGTGAGTGGGTGTGTGTGTGTGTGTGTGTGTGTGTGTGTGCGTGCGCACGGGAGTGGAATCTGAGATAATATGCATTCTATAATATATTATTTTAAAACTATGTATATCTTTCCATAAGAACTTCAGTCTCATCATAACTTAGTAGTAATAGCCAACTTGATAGGGTTGTTTTACATTTGTAACTATTAAGGGGGTATATATTTAGTATTTTATTAATCTTATTGTAGAGGTGTATAGATTGGCTTGAATATTGTCGCCTAGCAAATTCTGAATTTGTATGAGGTTTATAGGTTACTATATCATTTCTTCTTTTTGTTAATATAGCGGGGTCATAATCAAGTTTTTTATGTAGTTTTACTATTGTATGTAGTACATAAAGTTTCCTAACTGTTAGTATTTCAGTACTGGAGTAGAGCCTACCGGTAGGGTACCTGTAATGTTTAAAGTACATTAATTTTAGTAATGACCTTTGTGTTCTTTCAAGATCCAGAAATTTAATCTTCGTAGCTCCTCCCCAAATAGGAATACAGTATATAAAAACTGACTGAGCTAGCGCGATATAAATTTGTTTTAGAAGTTTAGGTGAAGCTACGTGTCTCAAGTTTTTAAAGATATAAATTAATTTTCTGGTTCTAGTCATAAGCAACTCAAGATGGGCGTGCCATGATAATCGTTGGTCTATAACAACACCTAGGTACTTTGTAGTCTCTGCTTTTTCCACAATAGGGCAATCACAAGATTGACTATAATTACAGTCATGTAGTTTGATGTTGAAGTTAGAATCAGGTTGGGAGCTATTGTACATGGAGAAACATATAAAGTTAGTTTTTGATACGTTAAGTGTAAGTAAATTTGATTTTAACCATATAGCAATCTTTTGTAAACCTTTCTCTGTTTTTTCTTTGACGTCATTCCATGAAGTCCCAGTGAAAATAATAGCAGTGTCGTCGGCATAGGATATTATATGCCCCTCATCAATCCTCAAATCACATAGGTCATTAATGTAAGTAAGAAACAAGGTGGGTCCCAACACACTCCCCTGAGGTATACCGTAGTTTATAGGCACATCGTCACTAAAAACTTCGCCAATTCTAACTTTCTGCTTTCTTTCATGTAGGTAGTCACTAAATAATGCCAGTGCAGTCCCTCGTATACCCAAATTGTCCAATTTATGAATAAGAATGGGGACAGAGACAGTGTCAAAGGCCTTTTTCAGGTCCAAAAAAACTGTTAGGCATTTTCTTCCCCTATCAACTTGTTCAACTATCTTATTACAAAGAGCTGTAACGGCATCTTCTGTTGAAAGACCTTTCCTGAAGCCAAATTGCGTTTTCGAAATTAAATTATATTTAGTAAGGTATGTAATTAGTCTATTATTTAGTAATTTTTCTAATATTTTTGAAATAGATGGCAAAACTGAAATAGGTCTATAGTTACTTAAGTCGTCTCTGTCTCCATTCTTGAATACAGGTGTAATTAAAGACTGTTTTAGGGCAAATGGAAATATTCCATGAGAAAAACATAGATTCACTAAATGGCAAATAACTGGAATTAATGTGTTTTTGGAATGCTTTAAAAAACTCGCAGGGATACTATCGTATCCAGGAGAGCTGTTTTGTTTAAGATTCATTATTATATTATTCACTTCATCATAATCCGTATCTAATAATACGAATGAGGAAACTTGATTGTTGGGTAGGTTGATGATAAGATTCTCTCGTACAATAATATTTTGCTGAATTATATTTTCCGCTAAAGTTTTACCTATACTAGAAAAGTAAACATTAATATAATTAACAGAGTCAACGGATGAGGCCTTAATATTTAATAGTTTAGTATTCGGTGTTTTTGTTGCTTTGTAGTGTGTTATATTATTAATTGTTTTCCATAGTGCTTTACTGTTATTTGTTGATTTAGCCAATTCCTTCCTTTCATATTTTCTTTTTAGGTTTTTAAGTAAGTTAGTGCAGTAGTTTCTATATCTTCTGTATGTAATTTTCAGTATATCATTTTCGGGATCATTTTTAAGTTTTCTCTGCATGGAATTTCTATTTTGAATGCATCGCAAGATACCTTGTGTGATCCACGGCTTTAAAATACGCTTGCTTCTAGGTATAGGAATAATTTTAGTATAATCTGTGAGACATTTTTGTATTTTATTAATTAAAAATGTAGATAGTATGTTAGGATCATTAATTTGAAGTAGGTCTTTAGTATTGAATTGTAAATTTTGTAGAGCATTATCAAAATCAATAATAGTTTTAGTTTTACTAATGAATGTATAGTTGTTTGTTTTTGAAAGCTTTAGTAGTATTGTAAGATGATCTGTAGTAGAAGTATTAAGAACAGCTATTGTAGCAGAGTTTTTAGTTAAGTTAAGTTTAAGTATGACATGGTCAAGACAATTATTTCCTCTGGTAGGTATGTGATGGCCGGGCAAAAGCCCATGGGAAGATAAAGCATTTAAATAGTTAAGTCGGTTATTTCTTTCACAACTTCGTTCTTCCGTTTTAGGTGAAATGTTAATATTAATATCTCCTACAATAACTATTTTACCAAATGATTTAATTTCATTTAAGTGGTTGCATAAAGAGTTTGTAAAGTTTTCGGCATTCATATTTGAGGGTGAACGATAAATACACAAAATTATTGTAGAATAAATATTAATTTGTAAGCAAGAAGCATGTACTAGTTTTATTTCCTTAACAAGGGCATTATGGTTACTATTTATGTAAACTGTTACACCGTCATTTTGATTGAGATGATTAGTCGTGGAGAAAGAATTGTAGTTTATAAGATAGGGTATAGGTTTAGCTACTTTCAGTCTACACTCTGTTAAAACAATAATATCTATTCCAAATTTTAGTTCAGTTAACGTTAATTGTAAGTCATCCATATTACTATAGACGCTCCTTATGTTTTGTGTCAGTATCATTAAGTCTGATGCATTTTTGCGTATCTTAGATGGTAGTTCTTCAATATCACATACAAAAGAACGTGCAATTTCTGTCATGTCTATTTCTTTAGCATTTTCTATGGACCTATCCATCATAGAGAATTTGATAAAGTGATTTCAGTCATTACCAGTAAGAGATCTGTTTTGTAAATAGAAAGTGTAATATAACGTTGTAATGTTAATAGAATGGCAACTCTTGGGGATGGTGTATTGTGTAGTATGTATTTGTATGTTTTTGTAACAATGTATATACATATTGTGTAATGTCTTTGTGTTTTGTTTTGTGAATGCAATTGTGGACATAATATAATACGAACAGTAATTTCAATAGGATATTGTGCGCGCTGAACATTAAGTGCTGAGATATGTAGAGGTAGTCAAGACGCCTGCATTAGCTTGTTCACCTGGTCTTCACTATGTATGGTAATTATTGGTGAGCTTTCGTTTCTTCTTACGTGTACCCTCCCATACGAGGTCCAGCAAAATTTATAGTCTTTCGACTTCGCAAGGTCTCTTGCCAAGTAATACAGCCGGGAACCTTTTATCGTTAGTTGTTCGGCGACAAATATGGGGGTGTCTTCATTTTTTGTGAAGCCAATGTGTTTAGCACAGAGTTTACCTTTGTGCTTAATGTTGCGAGCTTTGCTCATTTTCAAAACATTAGCCTTTAAGATGGTGGAGGAGAACTCGACTATGATGGGTGTGTTGGTTTGTCCTTCTTTTTTTCCTCGTACTCTGTAAATATCCTTGACGTCTGATTGATTTATATTGCAATCAATAGATTTCCCCAGTCGTACCACCATATCCATCAAATCTTCCTTAGTCTCAGTTTTCCCTTTTGGTACATTTTTCATTTCTATATTATTCTTCCTATTCGTTCTCTGAATATCCTCTAACCTGTTCTCCAAAATGTACATATATTCGTAATCCTTTTTTTTTTCTATTTCCAACTGTTCAACCCTCTTTGTTAGCTCTTCATTTTTGCTCATTAGAAGAGCGATGGAGTTTTCAATATTTAGATTTGTTTTCTGAATTTCTATCAAAGTAGGGTTAAAAAACCTCTTAAATTCAGTTTCTTGTTTGGCCATAAGGGTAGCAATCATTTCCTTCATTTCCTCCTTGAAATTACTAAAATCCGCTTCCCAATCGTCGGTTCTACCTCTCTTACCGCGCAGGAGAACATAGTTAGGAGGTGTGGTTTCCATGTTCTCCTTTGTTAGATTTGTTTCACTGGACGACTTGCCAGGTAATAGGTATTTATCCATAATTTAAAAAGAATACGTAATCGCTAGTGCCTATGAGCTTGGACCAAACGTTAATACGCACACAGTGATAAGAGTGTGATGACGCGCAGACGCAGCGTAGCTCGCAGAGTAACTTCCTTCACTGTCGCACGCGTAGATGTTGTGTCGTGCTGCGCGTAGCGATGTCTTCCGCTCTTTTGTGGGCGCCTAGTATTTTAAAACTTGTTTTTCGAAAAATATAAATTGCACAGCGTTGCACACGTCTTATCGCTTTCGCGGTCCGAGGGGAAGAGGCAACTAACTTCAACATCCCGTTGCATAGGGGAAATTGAATTGAATTTCGAAAAATCTTTTCTTAGTGCAAGTGCACACCTAAACCACAAAAGGAACGTACCTCTTGAATAGGTCTCGTTTTATGATTTGCTTGCGCTAATAGTCGGTTTTATTTGTACTTATGGATATCACTGTACATGTAGTCTATGGCGTGTTACATACATCGTTGCCTACCCATTGGCTACAATTGCTTTGTTAATGCATGAAAGTTTATAAATACGCTGGTGCAGGGTAATTTGAAAAATGTAGGTTATGATCTGTGTAACATTAAACTGACCCTACTTACCACAATATTAAAAATAAAATTCCGTACATTTATTTTTATCCAAATTCTTTGTAAATAAGCCAAAAGTAACATCTTCTAAAATAAAAAATAAGTACCTAACCAAAAACAGCATTCCCTATTTGAAATCATTCAATCAAATTCGAAATAAGAACACTCCCATCGCATGTTCCTAATTCGAATCGAACGGAACTGCATCCTCAAATTAAATTGCGCCACCCGATTTATTGCCCAATTAATTGAAAGCAATCTCAACCTTGTACGTTTGAAATAAGGATGTTTTTGAAGGTATAGAAGTTTCTAAGCTTTAATGCAGACAAGTAGAGTGGAAGGGCTCGAGATTGCATCCGTCTCGTGTACTTCTCTATTGTAAGTGGGTCACGTGGGGATGTAAAGCTTTGCCGCGTTTTTAGTTTAATACTATGTTTTTGAAAAGAGCGAGCCAAATGCATTTATAATGCAAGACATATTTTTTTTATTCTCTTGATTTTCGAATCTACGATTTTCACTTTTCTTAGGCTTTCCTAATTTGACACTTTCCCTGCTGAAATCACAGAGACGTACGTTCTTGGTTTTTAGGCGATAGCTTTTTTATTTATTTCTGCAATTTTTTTCCTTCTTCAGTGCGGCGATTCGCAGACTTGTCTGTTTGACGTGGCGCTACTACTTACAGAGGGCGTAGTCCGAGTTTTGTAGTTGTGTTGTGGTCGATGGCAATTACGAAAATTGACCATCTATTTTGTAGTAATTAACCATTAATCATGTATGTCAGTAATTAACCATTTATGTCGAGCGCGCGCAGAGATTATAGAATAGAATAGAATATTCCTTATTGCACAAAGAACAAATTATGTACATAGGCGAACTTAATGCTAGGAAGCGTTCACTACCAACTAACCTTTGTGTAGTGCGGATAAATTTATGTAGGTGGTGCATAATACGTGGAGAAGAATCAGAAGAAGAATGTAGTATAAATAGTATTATACAGGGTGTAAAAGGACGGCTCCAGGATACTGAAGGTACCGGTAAAGCCTACCTATGCCATAGCTATATAAAATAGCGTCGAGTTTACAGAGCTCACCGGCCGCGGCCGCGCGAGTTCAACGCTCCCGGTCAGCTGATCGACGCGCAGCGCCACTATTTATTATGTGATTTTCATTGCTTTTTGAAGTTTTTATTTATTAAAGTGTTTTTAATGATGGAAATTAGGTTTTTGTGTTCCTTCTATGGTGTTTTATGGATATTATAAAGAAAACACGAAAAAAGCGGCACAAGAGTGAGCATTATTTTTTCGTGTTTTATCAGCTTAAATATTTTCAGAATCATGCACTAATTCAGTTTTCGGGAGTAGACTTTTTACACCCGGTATAAGTACTTAGTTGATAGTTACTAAGATCGTCGTAATCGTCATCGTACGAATACTACGAACTTCGAACTTCGAACTCTATGTGGCTCACACGCAAGTCTGTGTTTCGTTTCAAAAAAGCGTATTTACACGGGAATTGCGGAAAACGGTCCGTAGTCAAAGAGCTCATCCTGCATATTCACAAGTTTCAGTGAAGTTTACTTGCACTACATAAGTTTCGTTTCTATCTCAGACAAGACAAAGGCGGCCCCCAATGTTGGTACAATGGGAGTACTATAACTTGCTACCTAGTTAGGAGAACGTAGTGATTTATGTTCATGTTCGTTAAGTTGGTAGACCCGCCCCCTAATTATAGCAGCAAATGGCAATGGGGAACGCAACAATGGGGATCATTTTGGCAGCTAAATCTAAATCTAAATCTTATGAAACTTCATTAGGGGAAACTTCTTGACCTAAAATTCCTCCTTACAAGTTTCAAAAGATTTGGACAGCGCTTTGGCTGCCAAAATGCTCCCCAATAGCCGCGTACTGACCAAGCGAGCAGCCTCGCGAGGCTGCCTCGCGAGGCAAATCCTCGGTCGGTCAAGACGTGCCTCGCCCGAGGCAAACGCACTCGCTGCCTAGCCCGAGCGTGCCGCGGCCCGAGCCGAGCGTTGTCGGTTTTTGTCGATGCTCAAAGGCGCCTCAGTAAGTTTGCCGCGCCTACTCAAGACGGTAGTGTTTTGCCTCGCTTATTCGTTGCGTGTTAGTTGTGCGTCATGGATAAAGAACGCTCACGGTGGCTCGGCCTTGCCACGCGAGGCAGCCTCGGATTAGAAAACTTACAAACCGAGGCCGCCTCGCGCGGCATGCGTACTGCGGCAAATGTCCGAGGCTGCCTCGCGAAGCCGCTCGCTTGGTCAGTACGCGGCTATTGCCATTTGCTACTGTAAGCAGTACCATAGTATATCTATAACAAAGAAATGTCACTGTGTGTATAAGTGTCATGTATGTGTATCAAATGTGTATATACACGTATGATACACAATCATGACACAGTGGCATATCTTGACATTTGTTTGTTTACAAAAATTGTCTAAGATTAAAAATCAGAGTATAGGTATGTATATTTATGTCATCGTTTTCACAAAATGACACAGTAAATCTCAATCTAATAACAATATCCAGTTTGTCCACGCGTCTGTTTGTCAGCCCAAGGAACATAATACTCGTCCAGCCATCCAATCAGGTAAATGTGATGCGCAAACATTGCACAGCGGTTATACGCAAGCTGCTTTAGTCCAAACATATTGTAAACTAGTGACCGCCTGCGGTTTCACTTGCATTATACCCGTATAGCCTCCTATAGCTCAATCCAGTTTAAAACTTGTGTACTAAATTACTTCAAAATCGGTTTAGTAGTACCAGCGTCAAAACATCCATACTTTCACATAATATGTATGGTAGGATTATTATTGGTTGGATTGGATTTATTTAAAAAAACAAATTAACGTAGCTACGTTTTAAAATCCTAGATGAGAAGATTTGTAGAAGAACCAAGATCGACATGGCTCTCAGAATAAGTAAGTTGAAGTATATAACATACATATATACATAACACCCAACAGTCACATTCATAGTCTTGATCCCACTCTAGGATTCCCTGTGTCATGTATCAGGAACTACGAGTACCACAGTACGAGTAGTGAGTGTTGCGGGGCGGCGGGGTGTCGCCGAGCGGTAGCGCGGTACGGTGCTGGTCCTCAAGGTACCGCGGTCGCTCGAGGCGTAGATGTTGTTGCGCCCGCCTGGTTTCAGGTTCTGCACCGCCGTCCGGAGCTGGATGTGGAAGACGCGAGGTAGATGACCTCAAGGGGATTTGTAAGATCCCGAGCCGTGGGCAACAGCCTATCCACGCATGTGAAGGGGTAGTGGGGGGTCCCTCGACAGAGAAACAACGATTCCTTTTGGATGGTGCGGTGCGAGGCTGCCTAACCATAAATTGCGACCTCGTAGACGATCGTGAGAGTGAGGGAGACCTCCTCGTTAGAGCGAGATGCCCTATACAGCGCCACCTCAAACTACTTTTTTCTTGCTGACTTCTTCTCTCTTCTTTCCTCTTGTAGGATGGCTTGTTTCTTCGTCTCATTCGCACGTACACACACATATCGTTTTCTCACAAACCCTGGCTCCCTAAGGTACTTCCGAGCATTACCGTCGGGAGACCGGGTTAAAATTGATCGATCCAGGTCACAGTTTTCTTTATGGATAAGCAGCCTTTCACCTAATAACTTTATTCAGAATAAATCTAGGTACATACAACTTTGCGTTTTACTTAGCCCTTATGTGTAGCTACCTAGCTTTACCTATGTCCTGCCTATCAAATAGGTATCCTGGCTCGTAGACTTAATTTACCAAACTGAATCCTTACTATTATGAAACTAGTACATAGAAATTGTCTTGCATCTTTACTGGCCGGAGACTACTCTTAATCCTCTGGTCCAGCGAAGATGCAGACACCTTCTCCCTACGTGTTAGAATAGGCGGCAATATAATCCTGCCTCTCGTTTCGCTACGGCAGACACTTTCCTAAAGCGAGTGTGTCGCAGTGTCGCCCCGTCGGCCGAGTTTATAAATATTAGCAGCGCGCACGCAGCTGCACAGCCATTCTGCGCGCGACGCTCACACCGACCACACGTATTGAGAGGCCTGTTCACGCTAGACCAGCCAACTGTCCCAGCTGGTTGGGCGAGCGTACCCAGGCTCCGTGATGAGCCCTTACCGATTACCTTAAATTACCATGGTACTCCATACCTAGTACCAGACCATTACCAGTGAGTACCTACTTAACCTTTGTTTTAGGGTTTTTACGATTCTACTAAGGTGGGGATAAATAAATACAACCCTGCCTAGTATCCCTACCGTTTTGTTTCATACATTATTTAATCCCTAAGTTCAAGTAACTAAGCACTATGGGTATTTTAACCCATTAGTTACCTAAAGTACCGTTCTTTATTCCTACGTTATTTCTAGCTACATTATACGATTCTAAACAATAACAAATTCCCTACTTAGGCGCTACGAGTCGCGTACAATGGTACCACAACACTCAGATCATGAATAAATATTTATAGGTCATGCAAACATTTGTTGTTCAGCAAACCTCAAACCCGCATCTTTTGCGTCTCAGCCTGGCTCGCCCACTGCACGGAGGTCATCAAAGTCAAGTAGGTACCAATAGGCAGACCATTATAGCTTGCAGAACCGACAATGGAGGATAAAGTTTCTTGAGCGGCGACATAGCTCTCAGAATTAGCAAGTTGAAGTGGCCAATATAGGCATTGGGCAAGTCATAGGTCAAGTCCTTCAGCTAGAAAAGGTCCAGAAGGCCTTTTTGCGGTTCCTTTACAAGCGTCGGCACGGGTACTACCCTTACATGTATCCCACCAAATTCCTTTTGGGCTGCCTTGGGTATACCTCGCTAGAGGTTAGGCGGGCCAAAGACCAGCTCGCGATAGCATGCAAGATCTACCACGGCAAGATCGACGCTTTGGACTTGAGTGATGAGCTGTGTCGATTCTATGTTCCGGACAATTATTGTCGAGGTCGGAAACATAAACTGTTTGCCTTGCAGGCGTCTCGCACGGCCATGCGAGACTCGTCTCCCATCCCGCGCATCCTCGCCACACTCAACGCTCTCCTGGATGCTAGTCCTCACTGTGATTTATTTGCGGATGAATGGACGAACATAATGTCGGAATGTTTGAGGTTTTGTGAGCGAGTCTTATGATTTTGTGTTTGATCAATGTCATTTTGTAATGTCTATTTTAATTTAGTTATCCTATTTGACTAATGTGAAATTATTAATTTGTTGTGTTTATTAATGTATTTTAGACTTTTCCTTGATATAACGTGTTTAATTTTTTTATTTTTGTAAATTTATTAATATGTTAGTACTTGATTGATCTATCTTTAATTAATGTAACCAATAGGTTATGTACCGTTTTAATTAAAGTAAATAAATAAATAAAAAGGTAGGTGGTAGCTTGTAGAATTGAACACCGTTGGGGACTACAAACCGGATACCGCGGTAGAGGAAGGCCCTCCACTCGATATAATAAAGACATTATAAACGACGCAAAAAGTCTGAAGAAGGTGACCAAGAACGTTCGTCATGGCATTCTAGGGGGGAGGCCTATGTCCAGCAGTGTAATTTTACAAGCTGATCATGATGATTAGAGGTAACCATAAATTGGATGCTCGAAGGACCAATGAGGCCTTTGTCCAGCAGTCGATTCTTCAAGGCTTAGACGCGTTGGAACAGGAGTAATTTTAGGTTATAAGACGATTCAAAATGATCCTTGTGATTTCAATGAATAAATTTCTTTTGATTTGATTTGACGTCAACCAGCTGTTGATGATGATCTGCTATAGTTGCATCACACTTATACCATTGCTCCACTTCACTCCAATTATGAATCACATTGAAACGTGATAAAAAACACGCTTCGTTGCATCCAAGGATGGAACCAATTTTTTGTATGCAAAAACGACAATGCTCACTCAATCGATACAGAGGTCATAATAACCCTATATTCTACGTCACTTTTAATTCAATTACATTGTTTAATGAACTCTATTGCACTGGTATTAGATTCAATATGGTTTATAAATACATTGTGGTGTCCAGAATAGAATAAAATATAAAATACGTACCTTAGTGTACACCTTAAGATAATAAAAAGAAAAAACTTAATATGATAATAAAATATACAATGGGCGGTCTTATCGCTTAGAAGCGATTTCTTCCTCACCTTTGGATGGAGAGAGATCTGTAAGATTAGAAAAATACCCGGGGGTGTACCTAAATTTTACAAGACTATACGAAAGAAGTAAAAATTAATACTTAATCTACCTGTATCAAAGTCCAGCAGTCAGACCTTAGACCATAGTACCGAAATAGACCTTCTGCATCTTCCTGTAAATGTCGTTAGAGCAGACTGTACACCAGGGCATGGGCAGCAGCATCCTCCTGATACTTCAATGAAGGATTTTCATCATCGATAAAAAAAAATAGTTCGAATTGTTTCGATAGATGGCGCTGACTCAGCTCTACAACTCTACAGCTGTCAAAATTGACAAATGTATTATATGTGCGGTGTACCTACTAAGCTATCATCTAACTAGTCTGCGGCTATTAGTCACAGTAGTAGTAGTTGGCTGTCGACCTCTGTGGCGCGGCGGGCGAAGGTTCGCCTGCGACGCAGGAGGTTGCGGGTTCGATCCCCGCCTCGGAACAAATATTTGTGCGATCTGCAGATAATTGTTCCGGGTGTTCTGGTTATTATTTTCTATGTATAATAGAAATATCTATCTACGTAATGTATTATATTAAGTATATCAGTTATCTAGTTGCCATAACACAAGCTCTGCTTAGATTGGGGCTATAATGTTGTGTGAAATGTCATGCATTATTTAATTATTTATTTATTTTTATTAGTCATGATAATTCTGTGTGTGTTTGCTTCTTGAGTGTGCGCTAGTGATAATGTTAAAGAACTCCCTTTTCCGCATTCGAACTCTATGTATGGTCCATTATGCGTGGTGCGCTAGTGATTTCGTGGTGTTTTTTTAAGTAGGCAAAAATAAATACCACGAAACGAAAATATATCTACGTTGTCATTTCACCTTATTTTGACACTTGACAGATAAGTACAGAGCTGCGCCATCTATTTTCAACGCTGAAAGCATGGTTTGAAACGGCCGTGAAAACCCCTCGTTATCAAAATGCCTGACGTTACGGATTCGCGTCATCGTAGTGATACATCTATAGATTAGTACTACATTTATTCCGTAACATAAGGTCATGCGACAACCCTGGATAAATCATGACAAACAGACAGAACGTTTCTAGGTTTACACAGTGACAGTTGACTTGTGAAAATGGCATTTTATGGAGAAAACGTTTTGCTGGTATTGGGAATTGCAGCGTTTGGTACCGGCATTTTTATCGTGAAAGGTATGTTACATTTTAAAAAAGACACTAGTTTTAGGAATTATAAAGCCCTTATTTATAAAAATAGGCACTTATATAATACTCATAAAAAAATGTCTAAGTTTAAAACATTGCCATGCCTTGTATACTACTATTTATCAAACAATGTCAGAACTAATTTTAAGCAATTATCTAATCTTATCTTTATTATACACTCGAGAGCAATGAATCCGAGTCACTTAAAGAATGTTAAAAATCTCGGAAACTAAAAATGATAGATTAATAACAATAAAGGAGTATTACATTGTCTATTAAATACAATTTATTGCATTAACCTAGCATTTTTAGTTTCCGAGATTTTTAGGATTCTTTAAGTGACCCGGATTCATTGCTCTCGAGTGTATATAAAAGAAAGTCGTGTTAGTTACACTATTAATAACTCAAGAACGGCTGAACCGATTTAGTTGAAAATTGGTGGGGAGGTAGCTTAGAACCAGAATTAGAAATTCATATATAAAGTGTATCTAACAATTATTTGTATTTCCTAATAAAAAAAATAACTTAACAAAATAAAAAATCTGCTTATTTATTGCCTCTAAGGCGGAACAGAGTTCACCGTGTGAGGTATAATTTTATAAATGCGAAGGTTTGTGAGTATGTATTTTTACTTCTTCACGCTCAAACCTCTGAACAAATTTGAGTGAAATTTGGAATGAAGATACCTTATACACTGGATTAACACATAAACTACTGTTCAGAATAATTATCATCATCAATTTTTATCATTGTTCACGCAAGTGAAACCGCGTGGCGCACCTAGTAATATAATATAATAACAATTCCGCCCCTTGCCACCGAAAACTTGGAAAGTATTCCACACGTGTTTCGCCTCCTCTGCTCTAGTCTCTGTACTACTCTCTACTTTCTGTTCGGCACTCGGCGAAGCAACATGCCTGCGGAGTTTTTGCGGTGTAGTTGTTTCTTTGTTGTTCTAGAGCGCAGCGAGTCAACTTTTTCCTGAAGTTGAACACCTCAGCCCTTTACCTCACCTCTTTTTGATGAGGATGAGGTTGAGAGGCGAAACACGTGTCGAATTATTTCTGAGTTTTCAGTGGAGAAAGACGGAGTTGTTACTATATATTTGTTAATTTATTAATTACTAGTTGCGCCCCGCGGTTTTACCCGCGTGAATAATGATGAAAATTGATGATGATGATGAAAAGTAGCCTATGTGTTAATTCAGGGCGTAAAGTATCTCCATTCCAAATTTCACTCAAATCCATTCAGTAGTTTTTACGTGAAAGAGTAACAAACATCCTCACAAACTTTCGCGTTTATAATATTAGTAGGATTATAATATTAGTAGGATTGTACACTAAAAAAATAACATAAGTACTTACATAACATAACAGTCACATAAAAGTCTTGATCCACACTAGGATTTCCTGTGTCACGGGTATCACAGGAACTACTAGTACCATGGTACTAATATGGTCTTGAGATCAACTTCAACAATACTAGAAATACTTCCGCTAATTTGTAAAAGACTGAAATGAAAAGGATAGCGATACTTCAAACTCTATCTTTAGTTTGGTTTAGATTTTAGAGAATGGTTAATCAAAATTGGTCCCACCAGCTGGAAACTTTTTTGGCAGTTTTTGCAGTGCAAGTCTCAATCTATGATCGTGGCAGCCTGATGCGTGGATACAGATTCCGCCGGGGAACTCACGGACGAAGCTTACCCTGAAAATATAATGTTTAACTGTTACAAGTGAACAGTTAATAGCGAATAGCCGGAATATAGTGTACCATAACATCACAATATTACCAGTGATAGAATGGGGCACTTCTAACACCAGCAACCGTTGGGGAATGAAGGTTCCCAACTGATCACGAACCGTATGATGTAGGGTTCATATTTTACTCACATCTAAAATAAAGGTTTTCCAAGTTATATAACTTAATATACATAACTAGAAAATAGTAGGTCTGTATAATTCGTGTTTTATGTCGGCGATTTTATTTTGTTTTTTATTCTCTTCCCGGTATCAAGTAAGTATCACTATCTTGCAGTTCTGCCCACTCGAGATTCGATATATTTTAATATATCTTTTACCGCGCCATTTTCCTTTAATAAGACTGGCACTGGTTCATCAAATAATCTTTTGAGAGCCACTTACATCGAGCATAGCAACAGTGATACCGGATAAGAAGTATAAGAATAGCCTTAAGCTAACGTTTACCTGCAAATGCACCCAGATTTGCAATGATTTAGCCTGATAGGCGCTATTTTGATCCTATCCATACGATCTTTATTTGCCCAGCATGTGTGCTCCTCGTAGAATGAACAGGACTTGTGCACCTCTTCTCGAGGACACCTTTTTACTAAAATACCATGAACACAGTTTGAGCTTTTATGAGAACTCCGCCATTCATTCCAAAGGCGGTTTAGACCAGTCTTCTTCTTTCGTGTCAATGTGTCGTGGCAAAACATTACTTAAGTATACCATTGCGTGTCTGGCCTGAAAATAGACTACTCCATCTCTTCTTGTGGATGTCGTAAAAGCCGAATGAGGGATTACATCAGGGGACGGGCAGCAGCATCCTGGAGTATTCAACATGAATACTGCGATCACAAATCCGCCTGTGAAGGGTAGTGATTATGGCAATTCCCCTTTGTATTTCAAGGGGGAGGCTTCGTCCAGCAGTGGACTTTAAAACGCTGCTGATGAGTAAGAAGTGGCCTTTATAGTCCGCCTGGTTGAACCCGTGTCGGGTTGAGAGGACATTAGTGCAGATTAGCTGTCCTGTATAAGTGCTCCATAGATTGACGCTGGTTTTCAGTTACCCCCCACCTGTTTGGCTCCACTGGGTGATGGTTCAAACCCTTTAGGGGTATCCATAAAAGGTCTACCCTAAGGAAAAAAGATTTGTGGTTTGCCTAGTGGTATAGGTAAACATCACAATAGAATCAACCTGTTTATCAGACAAAAAAATCTGTCTCGTTATCATCATCAGCCATCAGACGTCCACTGCTGGACAAGATCTCCCCCATATAATGCAATGGGGGGAATTGCCATAAACACCACGCTTGGTAGACAAATTGGTGATCGCAGTAATGGTGTTGAGCACTCAGCCAGATGTTGCTGCCCATCCCCTGGTGTAATCCCTTTGTCGCCTTTTACATCTACGGCCGGAGACGGAGAACCTTTTCTTGGACTGGACACACCGGCAAATATCTCGTCGTTTACTATTATTTTATTAATTACTAGCGGCCCGCGCGCGACTTCGTTCGCGTGGTCCCGGTGTTCCCGGTGGTCCCGGTACATTTAGACCTTCCCGTGATAATTATGAACACAACAAAATCAAAATCAAATAAATCCGTTCAGCCGTTCTAGAGTTTTAGCGAGACAAACGACAATTGTTTATATATATAGAGGAAGAGGATAGAGGATTAATCTTCAGGACACTAACCTATCATTGTGGAATTCACAAAACTAATTATACACCAGATTATTACTGAAATCTTCATGTTAACAGTTTTTCAATCAAGTTTGAATTGATACTATTGACGGATACTTTACAATTATACTTGCGACTTCAAGTAGGCCATGATAAAAAGGATTCTATTTTTTCCAGATGAATGCCCAACAAACGAAGAGTATCTCCTCTGTGGAACTGCCTGTCCAGCCAACTGCACCAGTTCTGAGGCAGAACTGTGCTCAGCTGATTGTGAGGAGGGTTGCTTCTGCACTCCAGGATATTTGAGGAACGAGAACGGTACTTGTGTAACACCTGAGAAATGTGGTAAGTTATTTTGTGATACAGTTTTGTTGAGAGTAAAAGAACCCATTTGCTTGTCTATAGACTCTTAGTAGTAGATTAAAATCCAACAGTGATAGAATGAACACCATTCCATTCCACGCGCTATTTTCTCTTTCTTTAAATAGTGAAGGCAAACACCGTAGACCAACTCCCATACACTCTAATCCTGGATTTAAAACTCTATAAAATTCCATGAGTTCTTGAGCCATCCACCTCTGCGACGGTTATCATCGGTCCATCGAGTGCGGTCCACCACACTGGGCCTTTTACTCTTTGCGGATTGGTGATCGCAGATATTTATTTATTATTTGTTTATTTATCTTCAACAGCCTTTAGATGTTCACTGCTGGACGAAGCTTCCCCCATACAATGAAATGGGGGGATTTGCCATAATTACCACTCTTGGCAATCGGATTGGCGATCGTAGTTTAGGTGGATGCTGTTGCTCAACCCCAGGCGTAATCCCATAGTCGCTTTCTACGACATCCACAGGAGGAGTTGGAAGAGTCCTATTCTTAAGCTAAAACTACCACGGCTCAATATAAATTAATTTATACTCTGTAACCTTCTTTCCTGCGACGTTTGTAATGTCTTTAGTCCATCGAGTGGAGGGCCTTCCTCTACGGCGTCGTCCGGTTTGTGGTCGCCAGTTGAGAACCTTTATTTCCCAACGGTCGGAATGGAGTCGGTGGATAGAGGTGGCTCAGAACCGTTCGTCGTGACATTCAAAGGAGGAGGCCTATGCCCAACAGTAGACATTTACAGGCTGTGAGGCTGTGTGTCAAGTAAGTGATGTATTTAATATATTCAGGTATAACACCAAAATGCGGAGAAAACGAAGAGTTCATGATTTGCGGATCAGCCTGTCCAGCCACATGCGCCCAGCCTGAGCCAGAAGCTTGCGACTTCATGTGCAAGATGGGTTGTACCTGCAAGCCTGGCTTTGTCAAGGATGAGGGCAGCGGAAATTGTGTTACAGTCGAGAAGTGTCCTGCTGGTAAGTCCTTTGAGTTCTTCGATAATTCTATTCTTTTTTTAAAGGCGATAGGATTTGTTTTTTGCCATGAAATAACATGACATCCAACAGTCACATACGTAGTCTTAATCCCACACTAATATTCCGTGTCGTGGGTATCAGGTACTACAAGTACCATGGTAAACCTCTTGCATCTGAAGCAAAGTCGATGAAAAAACAAACCTGTAAATCAGAAGTTGCTATGCATGGTAACTCGGTGGATGGATGAGCTCCCATAAGCCATAAGCTCGTTGCCATAAGCTGGGGTCCCACAGCCAGATTTCTTACAGGTCGCCTGTAATTTTGCGTCTGTACCTGTGAGAAATCAGGTTGTGGAACCGCATCTTTAATAGGCTCGTGACGGGTGGTCTTTTGTGTCCTTACATTTTTGTTTGTGTTCCGTACCTTAAGGTTGCTAACGTGACCCTATTACTAAGGCTACACTGTCCACCTGTCTGTATGTCTGTTTGGATTATGTTCTAGGGGTATATATTATCTTTGCAGACGTTATAGGTAGCCTGTTGAAATTTTGCTGTTTTGGTTGTGGCTTTAACCTTGGCAAGGAATAAAAAAATCAAGAGTGTCACAGCACTGTTCACATAAGAAAATTATAATCTATAACTAAGGAATAAAAACTTATCACTTTATTGTAAATTAACCTCCCGTAATAAAACTGGCTATCGTATTTATCTTTGACTCACTGCTGCAATAGAACAATTTAATTATTGTTTTGATTGAATAAACAATTAACGTTAGTTTGATAAAGTTATGTGATTTTCATCATTAATTATTTTGGATATCCTGTGATGAATATTTTTCAAAGGTTGGGGTGGGTACAAAGAGATTGCACAGGCTGTGTAACGTTAGGTACCTACGATAGCGAGACGACGGCAACCGTTAATATTGGTCAATTACATCTGGGTAGTTTTCAATCTTTGTAATTTGATTGGTTAATTTACTAATTTTAGTCAGCCTGTTCTAGCCATATAGAACCAAAACACTATGCTTGGTTCAAGACGCATTTGACCGGTTCATTTATTAAATAATGTCACACCCCATTTTCTACCAGTAGATCAGACTTCTCGATTGATGTAATGATTATAATAATATCCAAACTTCATCATCATCTCAGCATGTAGAAGTCCGCTACTGGTTATAGGCCTCCCTTTAGAATGCCATGAAGCATGGTTCTGAGTCAACATCCATCCACTGACTTCATGTGACACTTCGTGAAACTTCATGTGAAACGTGACCGGCCGTAGGCTTCCACTGCTAGACATATTCTTCCCCATATAATGCCATGTGCTTACTTCGAGTAAGTATAGGTAATTAGCTCTTTACTGCACGCATCGCATAGAATGGACTACATAATTCAATAGATATTATTGTTTTTTTTATTTCGTTTTATTTAATATTTCAAACGAAAAATTATGCACGTAAATGCAAAGCAAAACATGAAATCGTCGTGCGTGATCAGAAAGGACAAAAATTTATTTTTTTGGTAGTCCTGTTTGATATCGTGATCAGACGGGACGTGATTGGTTTCCTGTGATCAGAAAGGAAAAATCCCTTTTTTCTACCTTTCTGTGTATCGATGTGTTGTAAAATCATTTAATTTAATTCAATTTCTTAGATATTTTAGCTAAGGTCATCTATTGCTGAAACTATAAACTAGTTTTCCATTTCAAATACGTTTGGTCTCTTTCAGAACCATGCCTGAACGAAAACGAAGTCTACGACACCTGCAACTCCGGATGCGAGCCATCGTGCTATAACCCCGAGCCAATTTGCACCAAAATCTGCATAGGAGGCTGCATCTGTGCACCGGGACTATTCAGGAATGATACGGGAGAGTGTATTAGTGTAGACAAATGCCCTGTTGGTAACTCGACAGATATTGGTCTGCTGGCTAAATATATAAATGCTATCAATAAAATTCTCTATATTTAGTTTTAAAAAAATAATGTTCGAGATTTATATTTTATTTTATCTCATTGTTAAAATTATGTATTATAGATACATTAAGTTAAAATAAGAGTAAACTCACCTAGTTATAAAACTATGAAATTAAATACTCTACTTATAAAATCATCTTATCATCTATAAAACTTATAATAAATAGTTTGTAGGTAGTATAGTGTAAAATAATTTTAATTTATTACTATAATAATTGTAATCATTAGAAAGAATAATAAGTTTTACGAGTAAAATAAAGATAATGCTAATATAAATGTAATTATAATTTTTCCATTGGAGTGCAGCGTCAATCCATCGTTTCCTACTGGGAGAGTTATAATATTTGAGATCTGAAACAAATATCAGAAAAACACATAAATATAGCTACTCAACACTTAAATACTACAGGTGGAGTCACCTAGCGGTTATCATGAAAACTACTTTGTGAATAGGCAAGTACCTTTTACGAAGGGCAAGAAAGGAAATTACGTTCACTGTAGCTGATTTTAGTTCTGTAATCCTGACATAGATGGCAGTTCTTAATGGTATGTAATTTTTATAAATCCTAAAGTTACTAGTAGAGCAGTTGGCATAAAATCTTCCACACAACTTTTACAGAAGGATTTGCCATCATAACCATACTTTGGCAGGTGGTTTGTTAGTTGAAGTATTCGTGTTGAGTACTCAGGTGGATGACTGCTCATCCCCTAGTGTAATCCCTTAGTTGGCTTTTACGACATCAACGGGAGGAGATAGAGAGGTATTGGAAACACGACAGCAATGAATGGGTATTATACTGGTTTTGAGTAAGACACTGGAGTATCCAAGTAATTTTTTCTATTCCCGCTGCGGGAGAAATGTTTGTATGATTTGCAAATATTTGTTCCGGTTCTGGAAATTATGGTACCATGGTACTCGTAGTTCCTGATACCCACGACACAAGGAATCTTAATGTGGGATCATGACTACGTATATGTGACTGTTGGGTGTTATGGTTTTGGTAAAAAGTAAGTACCTAATAATTAATCTCTGATGCTTGGTTCACCTTTTTGTACTCATCTTCCCTGATCCCGTAAGCTAAATAGCTGTACGATAGGAAGTCAGAGTGATTGGAGACCAGCTGGAACGTCATGGTCTTGGATCCTGTCGCTCCGCGGATGACGTGGAAGTCTACTTCTCCTGATTCGCTGACCGTGGCCGATATATCCAGGTAGGTGATTACAAAGCCACTCTGTGAAATGAGAACATAATTGTAACTATGAATGATAAATAAACAAAATGAAATAAATCAAAAAGGTCGAGACAAAATGTGTCCTCCCATAAGAGGAATTACTCTACACTACACAGTATAATACTGAAGAGGTTTTCCTAAAATGGGGCCGACCTCATAACTAATAACTACCTAGGTACTACTAATATATATAAACGCGAAAGTTTGTGAGTATGTTTGTTACTTCTTCACGCTCAAAGGGATGAACGGATTTGAGTGAAATTTGGAATAAAGATACCTTATACCCTGGATTAACATATAGTTTACTTTCAATCATCATTATCAACTTTTATCATTGTTCACGCGAGGCGTAGCTAGCTCCTGATAAAACAGGGGAATTTTTACCTTTGCAGTTGCTGATATGGTGACAAAGAATGGGTCGTAGTTATTCCTGTGCCTGTATCTGTCTGAGCCTCCGTCCATTGGCAATGAATCTGTAAAATAACAAAGTATATATAAAAAAAAGGGTTAGGTCCCCTGAAACGTTGTTTCACTTTGAGAACGTTGATGTTTTTTAGCATGGCCAAAACTGTTAACTGTTGTTTTTAAAATACTGTATAATACTCTAGCCCCTTTATTCATAATATGAGCTCGTTATCCTATCCTATCCTATCCTATCCTACTAATATTATAAACCCGAAAGTTTATTGGAAGTGGAAGTGAGTATGGATGTTTGTTACTCTTTCTCTTTACGCCCTGGATTAACACATAGGCTATTTTCATCATCATCTGATGATGATGATGAAAAGTAGCCAGTTTTAGTAGTAGTCAATTTTCATCATTATTCACGCGGGTGAAACCGCGGGCGCAACTAGTGAGTAATATAAACATTGTTTTTTTATTATTTTTTAATACTTAGTTTAAATGATATTAAAAAGTTTGTATATAAATTCCCACGGCAAACGGAAAACCATTCGTAAATAAAGTTAATGTTTGGAAAAAACATAAACCGACTTCAAGCCTTTATTATATTATTTTTATATTATTCATTTATTTCAATCAACATGGATCATATTGTGTTAGTTAGTTTCTTATCCTAGATTAGTTAAAGGTCAAAAATCAAATAGAATTCACACAATCTTAAAACACTTGCTTTAGTTATTATCCTGGGAATTGAATTGAATTTGAATGAAGTATGTCATAAATAGGTTATTAAAAGTCAAAATTGTAATGTCATTGCACTTAGAATAAATAATTTAGCCTATGCCTGTACATACAAACTTAAACTAAAAAGTAGAAAATAATATGTTAATTACTTCAAAGCAAAGATCATTGAAGGAGAATTAACGAAATTATTGATACTTATCTTCTCTACTATATAAAAATAAGTCGGGTTTTCCTTCCTGACGCTATAACTCGAGAACGGTTGAACGGATTTATCTTATCTTGGTCTTGAAATGTTCGTGGAGGTCTAGGGAAGGTTTAAAAGGTGAGAAAAATTAGAATAACTGCCGGGAACACCGGGACCACGCGAACGAAGTCACGCGCGGGCCGCTAGTTATTAATAATAATAAATAGACTCGGTGCCAGCCTGCTTAGTTTTTAAATTTACAATCGATTACTGAAGCCACTGAATTTAATAGTTCCAAACCAAGGTTTTTTTTAAATTTTATTTTATTATCTTAGCTGGCATTTCATACGCATTTTAACGGGTCGGTTAAAAATGCGTTTAAAATGTGTTGATTGATATTAAAGTTTATATGGTCTATTAGTGGTTACAATGCTAGCCTACTTGTACGGGACCCTCCCCGGGCGAGTTTGACTCGCACTTGACTGGTTTATAAAATTTTGTATTTACTTGTATGAGTTGTATTATTCTTTCTATAAATAATTATATATACTTACGGTCATATTCAATCCCAACTCTGAACTTCGAGGTCTCGTACATATAAGGGTATCCGACTACTACACCCACCAAAACCAAAAACAACCAACTTTGCTGTATCATTTTGCATAAAACTTTTACGAACGGGAGTCAACGCGACACTGATGTTGGAATGTCAGCTTATCGAAGCTTATCTAAAGCTATCGATTGATAAAATCCTCATCTTATTTTTGATAAAAATAAAGATGTCTTCTCATTGGAGAAAGTATGCATTTGCAGTAGTTTGATTTTATTTTAAAAGTACCGGGCTAGGAAGAGAGCTATGCTAGGAGTTTCACTACGTGATAGAATCCGAAATGAGGAAATCCATAGAAGAACCAAGGTCACCGACATAACTCTCAGAATTAGCAAGTTGAAATGGCAATGGGCAGGTCATATAGCTTGAAGAACCGATAACCGTTGGGGAACAAAGGTTCTCGAGTGGCGACCACAAGCCGGACGACGCGATAGAGGAAGACCCTCCACTCGATAGACTAAAGACATTATAAACGTAGCAGGAAGTCGGTGGATGGAGGCGGCTCAAGACCATTCGTCGTGGCATTCTAAGGGGGAGGCCTATGTCCAGCAGTAAACTTCTACAGGCTGATAATGATGATAGACAGCCGAAGAATAGACGTCTCCGTCTCCTCCCGCAGATGTGGTAAACACTTATTAAAGGATTGCCCCAGGGGACGGGGCTTCAGCATTCACTTGAGTACTACGATCACCAATCCGCCTGCCAAGCATGTTGACTTATGACAAATCAAAGGGGGGATTCTATAGGGGAGGCTTTGTCCAACAGTGGCCATCTATTTGCTGATGAAGACAGAGAGCTGATTCTGAGTTTTGACAAGCAATTGACACGGACGTATGGTATAGTGTAACACGGATTTTGTATGGAAAATGAGGTTCACAGAGTGTACGCTAGGGGCGCCCATCGGTGTCGCCATTCAAAAGTTCACACTACACTACACCAGACGTCCGTGTCATTTGCTTGTCAAAACTCAGAATCAGCTCTCAGAGAGAAAAGAGAGAAATTGATTATGAATTATGACAATGGGGAAAAGCAAACAGCGACACGCCCACGCCTCGACTACCTCCGTCGCCAGCGGCGTCGATGCCGCAAATCATGTTTGTGTAAGTAACTTGCCTTGCTTAGTCTTTCAACTAACGCTATTTTAGTTTATTCTGTAACCTGATTCACTCTCTCTGATCT
The DNA here is from genome assembly GCA_951392215.1 of Epirrita christyi. Lineage (NCBI taxonomy): Eukaryota > Metazoa > Arthropoda > Insecta > Lepidoptera > Geometridae > Epirrita > Epirrita christyi. The sequence goes on from OX595850.1 coordinate 13,805,742, forward strand.
CCAAAGCACAAAATATCTAAGTGTTCTTCTTTCTGTACACATCCTTATCTTATCTTTTACATTTCAGCTGCAGCATTGAAAAATTGTATATATCTGTTTCGCAATGAAAGATTGCTTATCTTTGCAACCGTTATGATGACTGACTGCTTCTTCAACTACACTGTAAACCTAGTTTTACAAACAAGACGTAGTTTATTGAATAAATTTGATTACTGAGATCTATTTACAGCTTTAACTCAATTTATTCAGTATAGGACCGCCCGCCCCCACTCGATGCGGTTATTCATAGTTTAATTATATTATTCAGTGTAGGACGGCCCAGATCAATGCGCTTTTATTACATTATTCAGAGCAGGACGGTCCTGTTCCATTAAAAGCTTCGCCATTCACCATTCGCGCCATTCGGTTTTCATACAACAGCTATGACGAATTGTCATTTTCCTATCGAATTTGGATATACCTAGTTGTTTTAATTTCAATTTTTATTTATTATTTGACATGTAAATACATAAATGTTGTATTGATAATGCCCTTTTACAGCTGCTATTATTTGACATGTTATTTTTATTCACTTACGTATTTTAAACTATTTAAAAAAAACTATTGTGTATTCTGATAAATATGAGAATGAGTAGTATAACTCAGTGTAGGACGGTCCTCACCCGATTCGCTTTTATTACATTGTTCAATGTTGGACGGTCCTCACTCGATGCACTTTTATTACATTATTCAGTTGAGGACGGTCCTCACCCGATTCGCTTTTATTACATTGTTCAATGTTGGACGGTCCTCACTCGATGCACTTTTATTACATTATTCAGTTGAGGACGGTCCTCACCCGATTCGCTTTTATTACATTATTTAGCGTAAGGCAGTCCTCACTCTATGCACTTTTATTACATTATTCAGTTGAGGACGGTCGTCATCCGATTCGCTTTTATTACATTATTTAGCGTAGGGCAGTCCTCACTCGATGCACTTTTATTACATTATTCAGTTGAGGACGGTCCTCACCCGATTAGCTTTTATCACATTATTCAGCGTAGGACGGTCCTCACTCGATGCGCTTTTATTTCATTATTCAGTTGAGAACGGTCCCTAATCGATGCTCTTTTATTTGATTATTCAGTGTAGCAAACCAACGTTTTTCCAGGAGATCTGGAGGAGGCACTTGTACTGATATCATTGGTATAAGAATTTAAGTCATCAATGTGTTTCAATGTATAGAAAGGAAATCGGGGATTTACGGCAGCTTTACTGACTTTTAGTCACTTGATGACATACAAAAATCGCACCCCAGGCATGAGTCATCGTGACGCTCGCAGTAATGTACGACCACATTACCATTGTTTTAATAAAAATCGCTGAAAATCCACCCTTTATCACAATGAAAAGTCACCCTCCACCAGTTACCCTTGTCAACCCTGACAGATCTATTACTTAGGGCTATGCGGTTGTTATAATTGATAATAGGTAAAATATGATGAAAGATTATTATTTTGCTAAGTAACGAGTTATACTCTACTTGAAATGGGTTTAATCATTATTTGTCGTTATAAAATTAACACACATAATCACCATAACACCCAATAGTCACGTAACACTAGAAGTCCCTGTATCGTGGGTAACAAGTACTATGGTACCACACAACTCCCAGACCCGGAATAAATATTAGCAGATCATGCAAATATTTGTCCTGAAGAGGGAATCGAACCCACACTTCTTGTGTTTCAGCCCCCTATTCGCCCGTTACACTGCAGAGGTTGTCTGGTGGTTGGATAAAATAAATAAATAAATGCTGGACATTTCACACAACATTATCTAGCCCCAAGGTAAGCAGAGCTTGTGTTATTTGTATTAAATTACTGATATACTTAATACAAAACATTACATAGATAGATATTTTTTATTATACATAGAAAATACCCAGAAAACCCTGAACAAATATCTGCAGTTTGTACACATATTTGTTCTAAGGCGGGAATCGAACCCGCAACCTCCTGCGTCGCGGGCAAACCTTCACCCGCCGCGCCACAACAAATGGATAATAATATATTAATGGATACAATTAATATATTCCTTTATTTAGGTGATTATTTAGGTCCTTGATTAGGTCTTAGTTTCATTTTGTATTTTTCTATTGGTATCCAAAATTGCTTGCAGAACCTCTGGGAAATTAAGGCTCCCATGTACACCTCGTCAAACTTTTCAGGTGAATTACGCTTCAACTCTCACTCATTTTTTTTCTGTTAGAACAACGTACCTTAATAAGCTTTATCTGATTATATTTATAATATTCTACGTAGATCTAAGTTATAGTTTTAAATTAAAAGGAAACTAGAATCAGACGGAACTAAAACACGTAGTTACTCATTAATTTTAAAATAACAAAGTAGATTAACATAGCATTTTGTACATACAGCGTGTAAAAGGACGGCTCCCAAATATTGAAGGTAAAACTACCTATATCATAGCAGTTATCTAGTACCCATAACACAAGCTCTGCTTAGCTTGGGGCTAGATAATGTTGCGTGAAATGTCCAGCATTTATTATTATTATTATTATGACACTGATTTATTTAAAAACTCGTTATAAAATACATTTTTTACTATAAAGGAATACCTACTACTTATCTATAAAAACAAATAGTATATAAAAAACAGTATAGTAAAAAATATATTACAAAACGGGGTAAATTTGTCGAATCACGGCTCCACCTCGAAAGTGCTCCAATTTTTTTTCTATCGTTTTTTACCACTAATATGGAGTATCCCGAGTAATATTGAGGAGGCGCATGGCTTCCGACCCGTAAAAAAAATTAAAAAAGTCATAATATTAAATGCACAATGTTAATGATATTATCCCAGTTACCAATGGGTCCCAGTGAGTTCCAGTTGTAACGACACACAAACACACATACAAAAACACACAAACCCAAACATACGCAAACCAAAACAAAACCAAACACACATAAACACAAACCCAAACACACGCCACACCCCGGGGAAATATTCAGCAGAGCGAAGGGGGGAGGTGGCGAGCGAAGCGAGCCGGCGACCTCCGTAGTGTAGCGAAGGTCGAGTGGGTGAAGCGACACTCAGGGGCGACTGCGCGAGAGTACTGGCGAGAGCCCATACTGAAGTCCGACACTTCCAATTTTAAAAGTTCATAGGTTTTCAGGTTTAGGTTTTTTTTTATGAACAACCGGAAATCCTTCCTTTGACAGAACTACCCAGTTAACAGTAGGTTAAGGTTTTTTTTTTATGAACAACCGGAAACCCTTCCTTTGACAGAACTACTCGGTTAACAGTAGGTTAAGGTTTTTTTTTTATAAACAACCGGAAACCCTTCCTTTGACAGAACTACTCGGTTAACAGTAGGTTAAGGTTTTTTTTTATAAACAACAGGAAATCCTTCCTTTGACAGAACTACCCGGTTAACAGTAGGTTAAGGTTTTTTTTTATGAACAACCGGAAACCCTTCCTTTGACAGAACTACTCGGTTAACAGTAGGTTAAGGTTTTTTTTTATAAACAACCGGAAATCCTTCCTTTGACAGAACTACCCGGTTAACAGTAGGATAAGGTTTTTTTTTTATGAACAACCGGAAACCCTTCCTTTGACAGAACTACTCGGTTAACAGTAGGTTAAGGTTTTTTTTTTTATAAACAACCGGAAACCCTTCCTTTGACAGAACTACTCGGTTAACAGTAGGTTAAGGTTTTTTTTTTATAAACAACCGGAAACCCTTCCTTTGACAGAACTACTTGGTTAACAGTAGGTTAAGGTTTTTTTTTTATAAACAACCGAAAACCCTTCCTTTGACAGAACTACCCGCTTAACAGTAGGTTAAGGTTTTTTTTTATAAACAACCGGAAACCCTTCCTTTGACAGAACTACTCGGTTAACAGTAGGTTAAGGTTTTTTTTTTATAAACAACCGGAAACCCTTCTTTTGACAGAACTACTCGGTTAACAGTAGGTTAAGGTTTTTTTTTTTATAAACAACCGGAAACCCTTCCTTTGACAGAACTACTCGGTTAACAGTAGGTTAAGGTTTTTTTTTTATGAATAATCGGAAACCCTTCTTTTGACAGAACTAGTTTTTCTTTTTTTTTTATTTTTTTTTTTTATGAACAACCTAACCTAACCTAACCTTAACCTAACCTTAACCTAACTTAACCTTAACCTAACCTAACTTAACCTTAACCTTAACCTAACCTAACCTTAACCTAACCTAACCTTAACCTAACCTAACCTTAACCTAACCTAACCTTAACCAGAAAAAACTTGAATCCCAAGAACCTAAGCTCAAGCCGATGCCCCTTGTGGAGAGCGGGAAGGTGGAGCAAAACCGCAAATTTTCAGACCGACTGGCCGAAGCAAAAAAGTGCGTGACTAAAGCTAAACTACATCTCGGCAACTCCCGAAACACAAAGACGGAGATAAAAAACGAGGTTATAAGTGCAATAGAGAGGTTGTATCAGTTAGTGAAAGAAGGAGAAACTGTTAAAGGGAAGGCTAAAACAGTGGAACCAGAAGAGATCACCAAAACGCCAACAGAAGATGTGACAAAGAAAATAGTTGAAAAAAGTGAGAAAGATCTAATAGGAAAAATGGAAGAACACGCGAAACTCATTCGCGAAAACAATGACAAGATGGAAAAACTCAAAGAGACCATAGAAAAACAACAAGAAGTTCTCGAGAGGCAAACCTACGCGAGTGTGGCAGCTGCGCCTAACAAATGGCAGGCCCGAGGGCAGACCGCCTTACACTCGGTAGTTGTTACGGCCAAAGACGAAACAGAAACAGGTGAAGAAGTTCTCAACCGTATACGGAAGGCAGTAAACGCGAAGGAAAGTGGAATAAGTGTAGAAAAAATCAGGAAGGCAAAGGACAGGAAAGTGATCGTTGGCTGCAAGACTGAGGAGGAAAGGGATAGAATAAAAGCAAAGCTCCGAGGAGCGAAGGAACTCAACGTTGAGGAAGTAAAGAATAAAGATCCACTTGTGATCCTGAAGGATGTCCTCAAATATAACAGCGACGAAGATGTTCTCAACGCCCTGGTCAACCAGAACAAGGCTACAGTAGGTGACACAAAGGGCCTCAAGATGGAGATCGCTTACAAAAAGAACACTAGGAACCCCCACACGCACCACATCGTGATGAGAGTGTCTCCCAAAATATGGCAACGTTTAGTCGATGCTGAAACCGTCCTCATTGACCTGCAGCGAGTGAGAGTAGCAGACCAATCACCATTGGTCCAATGCTCACTCTGTCTGGGATATGGACACGGAAGGCGGTTTTGCAAAGAAACGATAGAAAAGTGCTGCCATTGTGGGGGACCTCACACTAAAGCAAACTGCGCAGATTGGCTCGCTGGTGTAGCCCCATCGTGCTGCAACTGCACGCACTCCAAGATGGACAGGACTGACCACAACGCCTTCAGCCAAGAATGTTCGATCAGGAGAAAATGGGATGCGCTAGCTCGAGCATCCATAGCGTATTGTTAAGGGCGTCCCAACTGACAAAACAGCATCAAACAACAGCACCCCAACCAAAGAAAAACAGTACCTAGTAGTCCAAGCAAACCTCCAAAGAAAAGATCTAGCCACAAATGAACTGATGATTGAAGCAAGCAAAAGTAAGGTAGCACTTGCGCTGATCCAGGAGCCATACGTGGGTGGAATTAAGAGGATGAAAGACTACAGAGGATCCAGAATCTTCCAGAACAATAATCAAGGAGAAGGTACGGTCAAAGCAGCAATAGCGGTCTTTGACCACAACATAGATGTTATACAATGCCCGGAACTTACCACAGACAACATCGCCGTGGTGAAGATTCGCACTAGTGCCTGGGAGATCTCTGTAGTTTCTTTCTACTTCGAGCCAGACAAACCCATACAGCCATACCTGGATCAGCTCAAGAACATTGAAGAAAAACTTGGCCCAGGAAAAATCGTTATGGGAGGAGACTCTAATGCTAAAAGTATTTGGTGGGGCAGCCAAAATGTTGATCATAGAGGAGAAGAAATGTTAGGAACTATTGAGGACATGAGCATGCAGATACTCAACAACGGGACTATGCCCACTTTTGATACTATCAGAGGAGGGAAAAGCTACACCAGTTACGTAGATATAACGTTCTGCTCGACGGACATGCTGGATTTCGTGGAGGATTGGAAGGTCAGAGACGACCTTGTAAGCTCGGATCACAACGCAATCACTTTTGGAATAAGGCTTAAAAAAGCAAATGGAATTAATGTAAGCAGAACAACTAGGCTTTATAATACAAGAAAGGCAAGATGGAGTATATTTCAAGAGAAACTAATCGAATTAAAAGCAGAAAATAATATTAACGTAATAGAAATAGAAAAAGTAGAAAATAAAGTAGAATTAGATCAATCAATAGTAAAATACACAGATTTAATAACACAATCATGTAAAATTTCAATACCCAAAAAGAAAACAAATGAAGTACTTAACTCACCGTGGTGGTCCGAAGAACTTGCCAAACTGAAGAAAACAGCTACAACCATGAAGCGAAGAATCCGATGTGCAGCGCCAGTCCGAAGAGCCGGAGTAGTTGAAGAGTACCTGCAAGCAAAAGAAACATATGAGAGCGAAGTTGAAAAAGCGAAAACAGAAAGCTGGAAAGGATTTTGTGGAAAGCAGGATAAGGAAGGAATGTGGGAAGGGATATATCGGGTGATTGGCAGAACGGCCAAGAGACAAGAGGACCTGCCTTTGATAAAGGATGGAACAGTCTTGAATACCGAAGATTCTGCAAAACTTCTAGCGGAAACATTTTATCCGAAAGATTTAGAAACGACAGACAATGAAGACCACCGAAGGACCAGAGAAAAAGCAGACCAAGTAAACGACTGGGTTCATGATGAACAACGTGACCCGCCGTTTACAGTGGGAGAGCTAAGAGCCTCGGTGGAAAGCTTCAACCAGAAAAAGGCCCCAGGAATAGATGGCTTTACAGCCGATATTTGTAAATATGCAATAACAGTGGACCCAGAAATTTTCCTCACACTGGCCAACAGATGTCTGGCACTTGAACATTTCCCTACTACCTGGAAAGAGGCCACAGTTGTGGTACTGAGGAAACCGGGAAAAGACAATTATACCAGCCCAAAATCATACAGACCCATAGGACTTTTGCCAGTGTTTGGAAAAATACTTGAGAAGATGTTAGTAGGACGCATAAAATGGCACATTTTACCGAGTCTCAGTATCCGCCAATATGGATTCGTGCCCCAGAAAAGTACGGAAGATGCCCTCTATGTTCTTTTACAACATATACGAGACAAGCTTGCAGAGAAAAGACTCATTACAATAGTATCTTTAGACATAGAGGGAGCATTTGATAGTGCTTGGTGGCCTGTCATCAGAACCAGATTGGCGGAGGAAGGATGCCCCGTCAACATCAGGAGAATGGTAGATAGCTACCTTACTGACAGGAAAGTTAGAGTGAGATACGCGGGTGAAGAAGTACTTAGGCAGACCACAAAGGGCTGCGTTCAAGGATCCATCGGAGGCCCTATATTATGGAACCTAATCCTGGACCCACTGCTTAAGACCTTAGAACGACGGGGAGATTACTGCCAGGCCTTCGCGGACGACGTTGTCCTAGTTTTTGATGGCGAAACGGCGTCGGAAGTAGAACAACAGGCCAATGCCACTCTTGCGCATGTTCGGGAATGGGGTGTTAAAAATAAGTTGAAATTTGCACCGCATAAGACAAATGCTATGGTGATAACAAAGAAGCTGAGGTTTGACACTCCACGCCTGAACATGGGTGGGATAGACATTGGTATGTCAAAAGAAATCAAGATCCTAGGGCTCACTATAGACCACAAGCTTACTTTTAACAGCCATGCAGCAAACGCGTGCAAAAAGGCTTTAAATGTGTATAAGCAATTGTCTAGAGCTGCTAGGATCAGTTGGGGTCTTAACCCGGAAGTGATACGCAACATTTACACTGCCGTAGTTGAGCCTATCATTATGTACGCAGCCAGTATCTGGGCACCTGCAACCCAGAAGTTGGGCATGCAGAAACACCTGAATGCGGTCCAACGGGGCTTTGCCCAGAAACTCTGCAAAGCGTACAAGACCGTCTCTCTGAACTCAGCGTTAGTGCTGGCCGGCATTCTGCCTCTTGACCTCAGGATACAGGAGGCAGCCGCCCTGTACGAGGCAAAAAGAGGAGTCCCCCGGCTGGCATTGTTGGATAGAGATGTAGAACAAATGTCTTCTTTATTGAAGTCGCCTCACCCTGCCGAGCGTATGGACCTGGAATTCTTATGCCTGGAAGACAGAGAGCAGGTGAACATTCACAGCGGTCACGCAGTCCGAATGTTCACGGACGGCAGTAAGATTGAGGGCAAGGTCGGAGCAGCATTATCCGAATGGAATATGTTAGCCGAGACCAAAGCCCATAAATTGAAGCTGTCGTCCTACTGCACTGTCTACCAGGCGGAATTGCTGGCCATCTGTAAGGCAACGAGGGTGATTTTAAAGAGTCCGGAATCGACATTTGGAATATATAGCGACTCTAGGTCGTCACTCGAAAGCATTACAAACCACGGCTCGGCGCATCCTCTCGCTGTTGAAATAAGAAGAAACTTAAATGAGGCCAGCAAAAATCAGAACAAAACGGTCGCTTTATATTGGATTAAAGCTCACGCGGGACTTGAAGGAAACGAACGGGCAGACGAACTTGCAAAGGAGGCAGCCCTCGGATTAAAAAGAAAACCTGACTACGAGCTATGTCCAGTATCCTATGTAAAGCGACAGATCCGACTAGATACACTAAGTGAGTGGAATAGGCGCTACAAAACTAGTAAAACAGCAGCCATCACAAAAATATTTTTCCCGGATGCGGTAGAAGCTTTTAAAACGATAAGACAGATTGAGCCAACCGGTGTTCTTACACAAATTATGACAGGACACGGTGGGTTTTCAGAGTACTTGACACGATTCAAGTGCAAAGAAGACCCATCGTGCATCTGCGAACCCGGAATAAACGAGTCAGTAACACATATTTTATTTGACTGTCCAGTGTACGGCAAAAAGAGATACGAGGTAGAACAAGAAATCGACATAAGTCTAAAAGCTGAAAATGTGAATCAGATCATACAAGACAAAAATAATAGATATAGGTTCATAAAATATTGTTTGGAAATAGCAAATAAAGTTATAGCTAGAAATAAGGACAAATAAGTAAAATGCAAAAAATTACGCCAAATATTAATGAGTGAGCTCATAATAAAATAAAGAATAAATAAGTATGTTGTAATATATATATAGGAAAATATATATAAAATCAGAATCAAAAAATGTAGTAAAAAATGTTATATGAATACGTAATAATAAAAGAAGTTGTAAAAAGTCTCTGATCACCATGTCAGAGGAATAAAGCAAAGGGAGGAGGTTTTAGTCCGTAGGTCACCGGGAAACTGGGGGAGTCGGACATATCCGCGAGGAATCCATGAGGATTTCCTCCTCCCTACAGCAAAAAAAAAAAAAAAAAAAAAAAAAAAAAAACCTAACCTTAACCTAACCTAACTTAACCTTAACCTAACCTAACCTAACCTAACCTTAACCTAACCTAACCCTAACCTAACCTAACCTTAACTTAACCTAACCTAACCTTAACCTAACTCAGGGCAAAGGTCAAAGGTCACTCAAGGTCAAATGTCACTGTCAAGGTCACCGGTTCCGCGTGGTTCCCCCCACCCTAATACTCCCACATCCCCCCGGTCCCGAATGTATGTTTTGGCATTTTTTTTTTTTTTTTTTTTTTTTTTTTTCGAGATGGAGCCGTGATTCGACAAATTTACCCAAAACGGTAAACCACCGACCGCGGAGCAAAGGCCCAAGCGGTCGGAGGCTAGGGCTGCAGAGAGAGGAACCTCCTGACTATGCGTGCCGAGTCCAGGAGTACTGCCTTCTGAATCTGACACTTGATCCAACCATTTAGTGAGAGCCTCTCAAGGTGTTGGTCGAGGCTCTTCGCTATCAGTCCATTCACAGAAACAACTATCGGGACGATAATCGTCGAATCTACATCCCACATGGCGGTAATCTTGTGGGCCAAGTCAAGGTACTTGCTTAACTTGTCCTTCTCAGCCTTCACAAGATTAGCATCATGTGGGATAGTGACATCAACAAGTATCGCCCGGCGTTCCGACCGGTCTACCAGCACGATATAAGGCTTATTGGCGACAATAGTCCTATCCGTGATGATAGATCGGTCCCAGTAGAGCGTGGCACGGCCATTCTCAAGAACCGGCTGTGGCATGTACTTATAGTACGGCACCTCAGGTCCAACAAGGTCGTATCGAAGAGCAAGTTGCTGGTGAATGATCCTGGCTACTTGATTGTGTCTGTGCAAATACTCCGAGTTAGCAAGATGCGAACAACCCGAAAGTACATGCCTGAGGGACTTTCCGGGACGGTGACATGCTCTACAGATATCGACCGTCCCGTCCTTCATGATGTACTTCCGGTAGTTGTTCGTCTTGACAACTTCATCCATAATTGCACAGACAAAACCCTCGGTTTCCCCAAATAGGTCACCGAAACGTAGCCAGTTCACCGAAGCGAGCAGATCCACATCGGTCCCCATGAGGGCCTTGTAGAACCGCCCATGTAGTTCCTTGCTCTCCCATACAGTCTTGCGGTCCTGAGTACTCAGCACGGGTGGTTTGTGCCAGTTCTTGTTTGCTAAGGAAAGCGGGGTAAAGTTCTTATCAACTGCAACAACATCGTGGTGCATCCCACACTCGACGTGGAGGAAGTACTCCCTAAGATTGTACACCTCGCGGTTGTGGAGGGTCTTGGCATTTAAAAAACCCCGACCTCCACACTTCCGCGGGATGTACATTCTCATAACCGACGAGCGCGGGTGTCGCATACGGTGGGTTGTTAACAGTTGACGAACCTTACAATCCAGGGCATCTAATTCTGTCTGAGTCCACCTTAGTATGCCAAAGGTGTATACGAGTAGGGGCATAACCCAGCCGTTAAAGGCGCGGACCTTGTTACCACCCGACAAAAGACTATTAAGAACTTTTGTCAGGCGGCAAAAGAAACGCTCCCTCACCGACTGTTTTATGTCCCCATCTAGCATGCCCAACGACTCTGACATACCAAGGTATTTGTAAGTTTCGACTTCGGAGAGAGATCTGAGGGAAATTGTCTCCGAAAGCTGTAAATTCGTAGAATTTACTACTTTCCCTCGCTGTACCTGCACGATCGCACACTTATCTACACCGAACTCCATGCCGATAGCGTTGCTAAATATCTGTGTGGTATTTAACATCGCTACCAGTTCTGGTTTTTTCGGTGCAAAAAGTTTGAGATCGTCCATGTACAGCAGGTGAGAAATGATCTCACCCTCTCTTCGAAGTCGATAGCCTAGACCTGAATCCTTCAGTAGAGTGCTCAGAGGATTCAGTGCTAGGCAGAACCACAAAGGACTCAGACTATCACCCTGGAATATACCCCGTTCAATCCTTATTAGGTCTTGCGGAGCAGAGGGATCCCATCGGCTACCTGGATGTTGAAGGACCGTGGTCCACTGCCTCATACACGATCCTAAGAAGAATCTCAGAGTTATATCTACTTTATATAACTCTAAGACCCTCTCAAGCCATGTATGTGGCACCGAATCGTAGGCCTTCTTATAATCAATCCAGGAAGCCGAGAGATTTCCCTTGCTCTTCCTGACCTGCTGACTGATGGCCATGTCAATGAGGAGGAGCTCCTTAGTACCACGGGACCCAACCTTACATCCATTCTGAGCAGGGGCCAAAATGTTGTTTGCAACGATGTGCGAGTTAATTTTTACGGTCAGAATAGATGTTAGGAGCTTGTAGATGGTAGGCAAGCACGTGATGGGTCTATAGTTCTTAGCTTCCGTGGTACTACCGGACTTATGGAGCAGGAAGGTGATACCTGTAGTCAGGAAACTTGGGAGAAATCCAAGTTCGAGGGCTTCCTGGAATTGTCTGGCAAGCACCGAGTGTGAACACCTAAACCATTTTAGCCAGAAGTTATGCAATCCATCCGGCCCTGGACTTTTCCAGTTCTGAGCCGAGCGGATCGCACAACTTACGTCCAAGGGGCAGATGGTAATAGCCTCCATGGTTTTGATCGGTTCACACCCAGCCCTAACCACACACATCCAGTTACCTTCCGTGTGTTCGACGGGCGCAGACCAGATGCCTCGCCAGAAGTTATTTGCGACTTCAGTATCTGGCGCACGTCCGTCAAGCACACATTGGTTAGGTTTCTCCCAATTTCGGTATACTTTCCTTTGGTCACTTTGGAAGTTGCGGTTCTGCCAGTATCTATCCACACGCTCCCTATAGCGGCGTATACGGCTTGCCCATGCAGAGACTTTCTGTTTCAGAAAATCAATGCGCTCCGTGACACAGGTCATGTAGTCCAGGGGCCGCGTTTCGGTTCCTGCAAAAGCCTGAGTCACGAAGCGCATCACTCGAGGGCGATGGTTGCCCCCTCTGAAACAGATTAATTTTGCAATGAGGGTCCTGAACGTACTGATACGTCGTTCAATCCGTACTTGCCAGGCGGGAATGCTACCGGCGGCGGGCCGTGATGCTCGGTCAGTGTTCGGAAACTTGACACGAGCAACACGGCACATCGCAATGGCTCCGCAGTAAAGGATTGAGTGGGTATCAGTTAAATCTTCGCTAGTCAATAGGTATGGGACTAGCAAGGAGTTCAGGGCCCCCATTAACATTAAATTACGTCTATGAGTGGGCAAGCGAGGTAGACGCGGCTTTGCCTCGAGAGGTGCGGATCGATACGAGAAAATTGCATCCTCCAAAGCCCTCCTCAGTTGCTCATTATCCTGGGTACTCACACTGATATTCTCGTAAACGACGTCATCAGCTACGGAGTCCGTTTGTGTCATCGCCGGAGGTGTCGTAATCGGTGACATGACAGTCGGATCCCGTTGCGAGTGGTCATTCACTAGAGTATTCAGTGTTTCGGAGCGTAGCCGATCCAGCACAGTGTCATCCAACAGTTTCAACCGTTGGATGGCTCGTACTTGATCCGACAGTCGCTGTGCAGTGACGGATATAGTTGGTTCAAGGGCCTGAAACAAAGGAAGCATCCGAATACGGTAAGCGGTCAGGTAGGTTCCTCCGTGTGTAGCCCTATAAAATGCGCGCATGACGTTTTCGTTTATTGTTTTTGTCCACTTCATGCGACGCACTATGCCATCGGAGGCGGAGACCGGGCGCGGGGCAGATTGTCCCACAGGCCCCAAGCCAGCCGACAGCGGTTGCCGCCTTCGTCGTGTAGGTGGTGGTGGCGGCGAAGACGACGTTAGCGACCCACTCTCGTCGCTCGACACGTTGGTGTCCGGGGGGGTACCATATTCCTCATCCCCAGACGACGACGCGGAGCTCGACGAGGCGGGTGGCGGTGGTGGTAGTTGTGCTTGTGATGTTGCCGCTATTTCTTGTTTTCTCCTCGATCTTGTGAGCATATTTTTGTTGATTGTTTAATTGTCATCTGTCAATTTTGTAAAATCATTGTAGGTATTAAAAACTGTTTTTCCCAGGGTTTTCCAGAATTTGTGTACAGTGGATGTTATTCTAAATAAATTGGTTAATAAATATTGCATAAATTTACTGAAATAAATATTTTTATAAAAAAACTACGGAGAAAATTGTCTTGTCAGAGCGGTGGGTTTTTATTTTTTTATTATTATTATTATTATATAAAATAGCTTTCGCCTGATTCATACTGGAGAAAACCTCTTTTTTCGTTTCGTATCGTATTTGTCTGCCAGCAATGTACGCATTTACTCCGGTCACGCGAGTTCAATGCCCCAGGTCAGCTGATCGACCCGTAGCGCCAATATTTATTATGTGGTTTTCACTGCTTTTTTGACGTTTTTATTTATTAACGTGTTTTAAATGATGGAAATCAGGTTTTTATGTTCCTTTAACGATATTTTATGGATATTTATAAATAAAACATAAAAAAGCGGCCCAGAAGTGAGCATTTTTTTCGTGATTAAAATTTTTCAGAACCATTGTCTGAATGCACTGTTTCATTTTTCGGGAATAGTCTTTTTACACCCTGTATAATCGGGTTTTAAACAATGCACCAAATATAAAAACAATTAAGCGTAGATCATTCAAAAGAAATGCTTGACTATAGGTTCATATGGAAACCTTAAGGTTCTCAAGTGGCGACCACAAACTGAAGACGCAGTGCGCGACGGTCCCTCGTTAGTCAGCACTTTATTTTAGTTTAAAGCGACTGACTGGTACAGCTCAATTAACAGCCAACATTATGTAGATTTCCTTATAACAGTAGAGCTTTGAGACAGTAACTAAAACATGCCAGATGACTCGACTAAATTGAATAATTTGCAACAGCTGTCACAAAGCGACAACAGTAACAAATTACCTAAAGCTTGTGCAAGTAAATAATATAAATGAAAAGCATCTGAAGCCACCGTTTCATAAGATAAGGGCACCGTAATCTAACGTCCGAATAAATAAATAAATGCTGGACATTTCACACAACATTATCTAGCCCCAAGCTAAGCAGAGCTTGTGTTATGGGTATTAGATAACTGATATACTTAATACAATATATTACATAGATATATATTTTTATTATACATAGAAAATACCCAGAACACCCTGAACAAATATCTGCAGATCGTACAAATATTTGTTCCGAGGAGGGAATCAAACCAGCAACCTCCTGCGTCACAGGTGAATCTTCGCCCGCCGCGCCACAGAGAGATCGTCTTAAATAAATGGGAGGAATAAAGGTGAACACCGTCAATGTGCTTACTTGACGTTACGTTCATGACGGCATACTTTATTATTGCCGTCATATGACGGTACTGCTATCTTAAGAATGGAACTAACGACATTTAATGAACACTGATTAGTGCCTAAGCCCCGGAAGCTACTAAGTAGCTGCCAGTGGAGGCCGGTCTTTGTTTAATTAAGGTTTCATTTGCAAGCCTTTTGTTGAATAAGAAAAACCTTGTGATGGAGTGCAAATGAAAGCAATAACTGTTTTTAACCGACTTCATAAAAAGGAGGAGGTTCTCAATTCAGTTGCATATATATATATTTTTTTTTGTGTTTGTTACCTCATATCTCCGGCGTTTATGAACCGATTTGGAAATTCTTTTTTTATTTGAATAGATATACTTCCAGATTGGTCCCGTTATTTTCAGAATCCAGTTCTGATGATGGAATCCATCCGAGCTGAACAAGGCCGCGTTGTTGTTCGCTAAATTTAAGGTGATTAACGTTACCAAGACGTTAGCGAGATGATCGTAATTATTAAGTCTGCGTTTCCACCAGAGATGAGCGAGGATGCGTGGCGAAGGATGTGTTTGTTAAGAACCAATAGAATCACTTCATTTACCTAGCCTCGCTCAGCGCAGCTCTGGTGGAAACGGATTAGCGAGCGAGGTTTTATACGTACAAAACAAGCGAGGGATGTGTGCGAGGAATGTGTGCGAGGCATGTGCGCGAGGGATGTGTTTAAAGAATGGACGCGAGCGAGAAATTACTAGCAATCAGTGCTCCGCTCCCACCACACCTCGCCCGCTCGCTCGCATCTGAAACTGCGACTGCACTGCTCAGCTGCCTCGCACATCTTTGGTGGGCACAGCCTTATACTGAGCAATGATACTGAGGTAGCTTGAAATCTTTGTAATTTCATTTATAAGTACTTTGTATATTTGATATTTGACATTTACTCTCTCTCGCCAGCGACTCGCTATCGTTAGATAACGTTGCTTGCCGTACCTGCGACGAAACCGATTGTTCCGCATTCATGAATGCTGAACTGAATATGTGTGAAAACACGATCAACATCGTTCTGCATAAATGGCTGGCCGGGCGGCTTTTTGCTAAATATACGATTTTTACTGCCTTGTCAGCCAATGATGCCGACCCGAATATGTAAGAAATTAAAACAGTTGAGCGTTGTGTCTATCACCATCATTTTGCATGTCCAGGTTGAATAGTAGAGAACGCTATTCGCATTATATATTAAATGAGAATATTTTTTTATAACATTTTTTTTATAAATGCTGGACATTTCACACAACATTATCTAGCTCAAACTAAGCAGAGCTTGTGTTATGGGTACTAGATAACTGATATACTTAATACAATACATTACATAGATAGATATTTTTATTATATTTAGACACACAACACCTCGAACAAATATCTGCAGATCGTACAAATATTTGTTCCGAGGCGGGAATCAAACCCGCAACCTCCTGCGTCGCAGGCGAACCTTCACCCGCCGCGCCACAGAGGTCGTCAATAAAATAGTCAACAGTCATATACATAGTCCTGATTCCACGTAATCTTCCCTGTGTCGTGGATATCAAGGAACTACGAGTATCATGAAACTACAACACCCAGACCCGGAACAAATATTTCCAGATCATGCAACAATTGCACGCAGCGGGAATCAAACTCGCAACCTCTTGCATCTCAGCTGGCAGCGGGCGACGGTTCGCCTGCAATGCAGGAGGGTGCGGGTTCGATTCCCGCCTCGGAACAAATATTTGTACGATCTGCAGGTATGTGTTGAGGGTGTTCTGGTTATTTTTCTATGTATAATAAAAATATATATCTATGTAATGTATTGTATTAAGTATATCAGTTATCTAGTACCATAATACAAGCTCTGCATGGCTTGGGGCTAGATAATGTTGTGTGAAATGTGTCCAGCATTTATTTATTTACTCGCCCGCCGTGCCATGGAGGTAATCCTTTAGTCTTATTATCAGTTAATTCATATTCAGTTAAGTTGTTAGCATTAAGCCCACCTTTTTGTATCATTTTCTTGTGCAATAAAGTATAAATAAATAAATCAGTACTTTTTTGTATGAAAGATTTAAATAAAATGAAAAACGGACACGCGCTCCAAGGGTTACGTACCATTATCTATAAAAACGGCATAGATATCACGTTTGTTGTTTGTTGTTGCTGGCCCCCTTAAATATTTATTTAACATTCTGTTTTTTGGTATATTTTGTTGTTAAAGCGGCAACAGAAATACATCATAGATAGATAGATTTCATCTGTGAAAATTCCAACTATCTACCATGGTTCATGAGTTACAGCCTGGTGACAGACAGACGGACGGACGGACAGCGGAGCCTTAGTAATAGGGTCCGTTGTACCCTTTGGGTACGGAACCCTAAAAATGGGCTTTCTTAAAACTAATGATATAAGTTAGTAGGGGACAAAAATATAATATACCTCCAAATAGATGTTCAAATTGAGGTTTTTAAGGAACTTAAGCTAATTACACTTTAAAACGAACCATTAACGTGAACTACAAACCCACGAAAACAGCCATAATTAAATTAAACGGATCACAAATCATGACACCGTGAAATAACACAATCACGAATCAGCAATGGCTCACACAAAATTGAATTAAACGAATGAAATCTGTGACAAACACTCACAGTAATTTGTTTCAACATTCCAACTAGTTTCAGCTACAAACACATCCCAATCTGATGAGCCTTTACAGGGAACGATAGAACAATAGGGTAGAGATTACGTATCTACATAACTATACTACAATCTAACAATAGGAACACATAACTACACTAAGTATAACTAAACAGTTGGGCAACCTTTGAAAACTTGGTACAGAGCAGATTTCATGAGCCCTCGGGCAGAACCCAAGGTACTTAGTGGTAGCCGTACTGTTACTCAATATAAATAGAGCTAAAGTTTCAGCAACGTCATGTAACTGTTACGCTTACGAGTACGAAACATATTTGTAGTACAAAAATATATCTGCCGTAAAGGTTTCCTGAGAAATAACGACCGTCATAAAACGGCCGTGATATGGCAAGATAAATATTGACTTACTTCATGTCTTAGAAATAGCATAGCGAATTGGAAAATATTTACCTACATAAACTGTCAAATTTAGAAACGCAGGGGTGTGTGTGTCTTGTAATGCTCTAATCTAAGAGCTTGTCTATATTGTACTTGTACTACATTGTTTTATAGAGATTCAGTTCAAAAACTATTCAGTACAAAATATCGGTTCCATGATATCCGCAGCCACATTTAAAGGCACAGTAGCTTAAGGTCTATAGACTTCTGCGATTAAAGTAATTCAATGATGACGGATGTCGACGATGAACCGATATTTTCTACTGAATAGTTTTTGAGCTGAATCGCTATAAGAGCTCATGGTAAGGCCTCAGGATCGTGAAGGAAGTAGGTATGATTTATAATTTTTCCCTTCAAATACTGTAGATCGGCTGTTACTGTCTTAGCCATGAGCGTACTGTTAATACTTGACGTTATAATTAAATATTAGTATGAAACGAGGATTAAAATACAAATGTAGCTTTCGCTGGAATAATATTTTTTGTTCTACACTCGAGAGCAATGAATCCGGGTCACTTAAAGAATCCTAAAAATCTCGGAAACTAAAAATGCTAGGTTAATGCAATAAATTGTATTTAATAGACAATGTAATACTCCTTAAATGAAGGTATTAAAACTTCTTAGTTATTGTAAAGTTATATCATAAAAAAATCAAATTTGAAAAAGGGCCACTTTCGAAGATGGAACTACAAAATTAAGTTAAAAAAAATTAAAATTAAAATTTAAAATTTAAAATTAAAATTTAATAATAAAAAAAAAATAAATAAAATTAAATTAAAAAAGCACGAGGAGGCAATACGAAGTATTAAAATTCAAGAAAATCGTAATAAAGTTCAAAAATTTCATGTTTCCTATTTTTGTTTTAAGGAGAGATCAGCAGTTTTTTTCTTTATGTAATTTTGTGCTAATAAAATGTATGGTGACTCATATTTTTTTTTACCTTCATTTAAGGAGTATTACATTGTCTATTAAATACAATTTATTGCATTAATCTATCATTTTTAGTTTCCGAGATTTTAACATTCTTTAAGTGACCCGGATTCATTGCTCTCGAGTGTATATCACAAAAGAGGAATATTATTTATTTGTACCAGGTCACTTGTCACAACAAAATAAAAAATATCAGCGCTTTTTATGAAAGCAAAAATTATATTTTTTCATGAAATAGGAAATTCATATTATCTTTTATAACAGCCAAACGTTAAAGTTTTTTAGCAACATATATTTTAACAGATTTTTCTTGGAAATATAACATTTTTGTAAGAGATTCGTTGGAGATCCGTTTTTTCCCAACAGTCCTGTTTTTTTAATAATAATCATAATCTATGTTTCTTGTGACTTTTGACAATACTTAGAATAGAATAGATCAGATTTATTTGCAACTACATTCAGAAAATTAACAAAAAAAATACATCTGACACAATTTATAGCTTAAAAAATGCTGTTGCATAAAGGCCCCAATTCAAAATAAAAGCATTTATGCAGGTAGCAAACAACCTACACTAGTCTTCTGTTAGAGCCATTTCACAAACAATAATTATAAATTGATATAATAAAGTCACAGACGTAGGTACCTACGTCCGCGACACACAATAAAACACAAGAAATAAAACATAAAGGATCTTGCCGTTTCGGCAAGGCAGCTCGTACCACACCAAAAATAATTGCGTCAAAACAATACCTCGTGTATTATGAGGATAATAAACCGTTTTTGCTTTACCAACAAGTCTTTTTAAGATTCATGACCGCAATTCATAGTTTTTGGGACATAAAATTTTGAGGTTAGTTTTAAAATAAATACATTCTTTAGTATCTTTTGGGCCTTGGCATGATAAAAAGGATGTTCTGATAAAAAAAACTTACTTCATAAATAGTCTGCATAATCTTAGCACTTAGGTAGTTGCAATAACCAACATTTTGGTAACATGGTAGGTAGGTACCTACTCGTGATACCCATGACTCAGGAGATCCTAGTGCGGGATCAGTAACTGTTAAGTATAAGGCAATGACGTTCTAATAACTCGATGAGGTATATATTTAAATATTAATAACCAGCTATTAGTGAAGTCAGGAAAGTAGCAAGTATAGGTATAATAAAACATTTCTAATGTACAATAAAACACTAGATAGGTACGTAGCATCATTTTCATCATCATTATAATTTCATCCATTTGACGTCCCCTGCTGGACATAGGCCTTTCCCATAGAATTTCACAATGAACGGGGTTGTGCCGCTCCTATCCACTGACTTCACGCGAACGTTAACAGTGTCGTTGATTCGTCGAGTTGGGTATATATAGGAAAAGAAACAATATTATAAAAAAAGGCATGATGTTCAAAAGCCAATAAATAATAATAAAAGGAAAAAAAAGGTGGTTCCAAATATTTATGCATGTAAAACACACACTATGGTGACCAATACTAGGTTCAGGTACACTTTCAGAATTCAAGGGCGATGTTTCTTGAATTAATATGAAACATTCATGGCTCAGTATTTTATCAGGGGTTAACTGTAACAAATTAATGTTTATACAATCAATATCTAACAATAAACTAAAGTCCTTATTTTATTTTAATGCAGATAGTACAAACAATACTTACGGGGGGGTGTGGGCACAATCCATGATCAGATAATCCACATTGATCACAGCGTATGTCATGCCTCAAGGACATGACATGTATCCGTAAGTTTCGCAGCACTAATGCCAAGTATGATGACCTGGGTTCATCAAAGCAATCATCCATCGCAAGTTGAGATGCGTTATTTCTAGTTTCTAGTTAGTTTGTGTAAATCAAGTATACGTATTTTAAAAAAGCCGCTGTCTTTGACAGAGCTATCCTGTCATGAATGATAATGTCATTTGTGAGTCTTACGTAGTCATTATTCTGAGGTCTTACGTAAAGTAATTGCATCCTCTTTGTTTGTGAGCATAGATTATACCTACCTGCAATAATTTCTCTTTGTGAGGTTCATTGCCAAGCAATGGCACCGTCACCGCACGGAAGTAAACAATACAAAATCTTATTTAACTTCATTTCAAGATCACGGGTTCATGTAAATCAATCGAAAATGTTTACGTAATTTAAAAAATATGGGTAATTTTATGAAATACATTTGGTTTTGACGCAATTGGTACAAGCTCTCGGCAACATCCTTTAATAAAGTTTATAGGAGCGCGTGTAGCTGCTCTTAAAACAAAATTTCAACTGACGGCGATCATACACCCGGCGGGGCACGCCGATTCAAAATAGTCTTGTGCATCACCGTTTACATAGATAGTGGTGTAACAAAACCATAGACTAAAAACTAATTATGCGGAGGTACTCCCTACATGAAATATAATGAAAGTACTACATAATACTTTGATCTCGATTTTTTTTTATACCCCTATTAAATTTAGTAAGTGTTTCAAAAAAGATAACGATCGCTATTAGCAATAATTACATTGTATTAGCCCATATTAGCTGAAATTGAAATAACCTTCCAGACATTACAACGCACACATACACTTGTAGATGACTTCATAAATGTGTTGACAATGAAGCAGCATCGCATGCTGATGACGATCATGATAAAAAATATGAACATGATCATGAAAAAATATTATACTGGACTTAACTGGAAAGAAGAACGAATAATATTTGACATCATTGGGTACTGATCAAGATTTATCTAACAATCAATAAAGTTTAAATCTGTTTTCATCTAGCTTCATAGAGAAACCTATTTTGTACACCGATCACAAATTAATTAAAATAGACCTCTGTTGTTCTGAAGACAGGGACTCCGCAACCCGTTATTTCTCCTAGATAATTGTGTTCATTGTCTTGCCACAATATTGACCTATTTACTGTTTCCATAACTAAGTTAATTGTAGCCATTTTACCTATTATCTTTTTGTATTTCAAAACAAAAAGTGACCGCAGAATAAATAATGAATACGGATGGTTCGCATTATATAAACGAGCGTTTGAAAATCGCAGCTTGCATTTACGAATTCACGTAACAATTTACGAATGAGCGTTCATTCGCCGCGTGCTTACGCCATAATGGGTTGCCAACTTTATTTTTTCAGACTATTCTAATCACTTTCAAGTTTTTCAAAAGTGGCAAGTTAGGGATTTTCACGGCCGACTTTAACCATGTTTTCACCGTTGAAAATAGATGTCACTGCACTGTTGATAAACTGTCAAAAGAAAGTTTGTTTTATTTGGCAATGTGACTTTGACAAACAACAGAAATGAACCTAATGAATTGGCAGTTTACATTATTTTACCAAGTACTTCAGTTTAAATTTCAAAATTCAGTTTCAAAAATTTCAATTAATTTCGTTTCGTTCTTTATTTAAAATTATTTCAGAGTCTTCTATCGAGCCAGTTGAAACTACTTTTATAAACTATACTTTTACGTTTTTAAATCAAAATTGTAAGGCCCTCATTGAAAAACTGTTGTTAGAATTTTCTAAGTTAACATTCCGTTTGGAATGTCATGTAACCATGGAAGAAGGAATCCAACATGTAACACATGCGACACACACACATAAAAGCGTTTGCGTTAGTTTTGAACATTACTACACATTGGTATGTGCTACCCTCTTTCTTCTAGAGAGTTCTTATAAGTTAGTATTTATACACATAAGTCAGACGTCAGTTGGCAATAGTCACCATAACTTGAAAGGCGCAATAAGGGTGACTGCAGTGGGAGCAGCCTACAGGTGGGGTGGCACCCCGCTAGACTCTGGACCATCCAGCCTCAACCCTCAGTGCCGATCCGACGGCCGACGTGTTCGGTCGCATCAAGACCGCGAAAAAAATCGAACATCGAAGTGTAACGTGCCAATTTTAATTTCCGAGTTCCATTTTCAAGTTCGCGTCTGTGATTGGTTCTGTGTTGTGTTGTTATGTCATATCTGTGTTGTTTTTGAAGCGGAATGGATGGGGAGAACCGGATTATTTTGAACGTTGGCGGCATAAGGTAGTGTTTAATGATGTGCAAAAATTCGCGATGGACTCCAAGACTTTAATTCATCGGAAATTTTCATTGTGAAAGGAAATCTAAGCGGCTTTGTTATAGGAATTTAATTTTAAATTTGAGATCAGTGGTTTTTACGTGTTTTGTCCATAAGCAATTCGAATATCAACCCAGAATCTCTTCAAGCAAAGCAAGCTTTTCAATCTTTTTTTTTTCTTTTTTTGCATTCAATCTTTCTAGATCATAAAACATTTTAGTACAGAGAAATACCACATGCAATGTTTACCTTTATTAAAACCTTTTCAGTCTTCCCAAGAAGAGCATTAAATATGCAAAACTACCCTCTCAAACTTGCAAGGTTACCGCATCACAGGCAATTATAAATTCTATGTAACCCGGTTTATATCTTGCGAAAATGTAGGGCTTCCGCAACTTTTATGAACATTTTCCAAGAGATTTTAGGCATAAAGCATTAAATGTGGAATACCATTTCTATCAGAAGTAGCTGAACAACTCATCAGGTATCAGAATACCTAAACACTCAAATATTGTGTCTATAAAAGGAATGCTGACATTTGCAAACATTATTGATGACCTCAGTTGAAAAGTTGGCTTTGTGTTTAGTGTTAACATGGTTTTGAAGCCCTGAGTGTCATTTGTGAAATGCGTGTGAAGGTATATTTGGACCCTCAATTTGCTTAGCAACTTCCAATGAAGACTTTTGTCAACATTTCGAGGAAATTTTTATAAAACGAGAAATTCCAGTTAAGTACCTCTGAGGTCCTCAATTCTCGAGATAAGGATAATTAACCAAGGCCTAAATAAACTGAGCTAATAAAGAGTCTGTATAAATCGCACAGTTTCTTGTAATTTGGGTTTTTTTTGGAGTTCATATTTGTTGGAAGTCACGCAGCGGGCTATATAGAGAGCTATGCTAAGAGTTTCTGAAATGAGGAAATCCGTAGAAGAACCAAGGTCACCGACATAGCTCTCAGAATTAGCATGTTTGAAGTGGCAATGGGCAGGTTACATAGCTCGAAGAACTGATAACCGTTGGGGAATAAAGGTTCTCGAGTGACGACCACAAAACCGACGACGCGGTAGAGGAAGGTCCTCCACTCGATGGACTAAAGACATTATAAATGTCTTAGAAAGTCGGTGGTTGGAGGTGGCTCAAGACCGTTCGTCATGGCATTCTAAGGGGGAGGCCTAAGTCCAGCAGTGGCCTTCTACAGGCTGATGATGATGACGATCATTTGGTGGAATGGATAAGTTTGGTAGCACTTAATCTTTTGTCATTTTTAAAAACTCTTTTTTGACGTATATTATGTTAGCTTGTATGGTTCAAATCGAGCTGATATACGCTGATATATTTTTCGTATCTGTCAAGTTTCTATGATAAATAAAATAGGTTTGGGAACCCTTTTCCCGTACTTTAGGTATGTTGAACCTGAAAAGGAATTTGTGACTAATAGGTACTAGTATGTTGAAAGGATGGGTCGAACTGGTTTCAAATTCAGTTCATTTGACAACATACTATGCATAATAGCGTTTACGTTTATTTTTTAACTACAAGTGAAGTTAAATAAAGGCTTTTAAAAAAATGGCAAGCAACTTTGGCAATGTTCAAACCTCTGAACAGCCACCATCACCATGTTCATACCAGAGTATGAACAACCACGGAGAGACAACTCTAAATTTACAACTCCAACAATAAAAAATAAAATTATAGAAAATAAAAAAAACTTAGTCGTCTACCAAAAAAAGGTGCTATTAGATACTTTTACATTCTTAAAGTAAATTAAAGTGGGACTCAGTTGTAAAACATAATAAAATTCACTTATCCCAGAACAAAGATGGAGGCAATAACACTTAATTTGTCCTCATTCTGTCCGAGCCTCCTAATTACAGTAGCAAATGGGAATGGGGAACGCAACAATGGGGATCTCCATTGCCATTTGCTACTATAATTAGGTGGCAGAGCTAATCCGCAATAAGATTCTAAAGTGATGAATAGTCAAATGGTAGTGACTGCTTTTTGCTGGTTTACGATGTTGTTTGTGCTATGCGTCAGAAAAGCGAAATCAACCTTCATGGATTTTGAAAACTGCTAAAAGGGTCCAGCTTTGATACAAGCGCATGCACCAATTGTGTTCTCGCGGCCAAATTATTCATCCACCGAACTTTCTGATCAGTACGTCAACAAGTCACTTAAACGATTCTATTTTTCTTGCTGATTCTTTTCTTTCGAGATTTAAATGACTGAAAAAATAACTTTTTTGCATCAGAAACAAAGCAATTTGTAAATATTAGCAATGAAATTATTGCTACTATTCACAAATAGTAAAGAGGACGCATGTACAATTTATAGCATAAACAATTTTTAATTAATAATCTACTTTATATATCTTTGTGAGTCTGGAAATAACTGGGTTAACAAAGCAGAAACAAAGCAATTCGTAAATATTAGCTATAGGTTCAGTTGCTGTTTTTCAATGCTGTAGCATTGGGGACTTCTGCGTAGAGTGCCTACGGCGTAGAAGATGACCGTAGAGGACGCATGCGTAAGTTATAGTATAAACAATTTACAGTGAACATTCAACTAATCTATGTTTATGTCCATATGCGTCTCCGAGTACAAATTTGTGTAGAAAAATGCTGTGAAAGTCTTGGTTCCGTATAATAATGGTTACCGTTATAATAAGGCCGTGATAAAGCGGTGAACTACATTTTCAACCTATGTCAGACTTTAATGTTTCGCACGTTTTCACCAACAGTTACCTTTTAGGTAATCATAAGCCACGTGATAACAGCGGTAAGGATTCGAAAGATGACAACGACTGACAGTTTTTAACCGACTTCCCAAAAAGGAGGAGGTTCACAATTCGGTTGTTTTTTTTTTTTTTTAATGTTACCGCATATCTCCGGCTTTTATGAACCGATTTGGAAAATTCTTTTTCTATTTGAATAGAGATACTTTCAGATTGGTCCCATTTTTTTCAGAATCCAGTTCTGATGATGGGATCAATGAGGAATTGAGGGAACTCCTCAAATATTGTAGGCATACATATGGCGATTTTGATATTTTCAGCAAGACACCAAGCATTTGCATTCAGAAAGTATCATAATGCTTTCACCACTATGGTTCTTTCATTAATTTTTTTTCATCCAAAATTATTTAGTCGAATACTATGGCGGAAGTCGGTTTTTTAAATGAAAAGTTATTCAAGATAATCAAATTAACTACACAAAGAAGTCTCAATCAAAATTAACTTGTTTCCTGTTGGGGAATATTATTTGGTGAGGAATGTTATGTGACATGGAAATATACAGGAGGACCACCCTCTACTACCATCATCATCATCATCATCATCACCAGCCTGTTTACGTCCACTGCTGGACAAGGCCCCATTGAATACAATGGAGGGATTTTCCATAATCACCATCACGCTTGGTAAGCGCATTGGTGATCGCAGTTTAGTGTTATGTACTCAGGTGGATTCAATATCCTAAAATAAGGCTTTAACTACATCCACGGGAGGAGTTGGAGGATTAGTTAATTAACTTCTCTAGAGTATACAGTTCTTAAAATAGCAATGACATATGATTGAATAATAGCAACTGCTGACTCTCAAATTAGTAAAAGAATTTGAACAATGATTAAAAAAATAATTGAGTTAGATGGTATTCTCGTTCCAGTCATTCTTAATAGGGTTATTAATAGATGCCCAGCGATTATATTAGCTGTTAAACGTACTGCTAAGTTTCCAGGTCAAATAATATTTCTAATAGTTTCAATTAATACTATAAAAGGCATTAAAATTGAAGGGGTACCTTGACGGATTATATGAATTATTAATTTTAGTCCTATGGCCGTGGTGGTCTTGGCCTATCCTTTTATTAAACTCTATTCAATACGTTTGTCAGACGATGAATAACAATTCAGCTTACAGTTAAAAACAATTGAGCCTGCCGTCAGTCACACGTAAAACTGACACCCCTTATGTAAATACAGGGTAGCAACTCGGTTCGAGTGACGTCATATTGTTTTGTTATAGGTATGCAAATTTTCTAGCTTCTCGTTGTATCTAAAAGCTGTACGTTTCTCTCATGTTTTAACGTTAAATAAGTCATTTTGGGACAAGTTTATCTTTAAAATCATTTCTCAAGTAAATAAAGGTGTATTTTTGAATGGAGTGGAAGAAATAACACCCAACCATCACATAAATAGTCATGATTCCAAACTAAGATTCCCTGTGTCGTGGGTATCAGGAAGTACCATGGTGCTATAATACCCAGACCCGGAAATTATTAACTAACCATACAAACATTTGTCCCGCAGCGGGAATATAACCTGCAACCTCTCGCATCTTAGCTGGCTACTCGCCCGCCACGCCACTGTGGTTCGTCAGATGGTGTTAACTGTATCACTTTATCACCTCATCAATCCACGTCAGTAGCTGGGATATCACCAGTCACGTATCGGCCAAAATAATCATTATCTTCTATACTTAAGAGCTAGGACGAGATACGGTTAAAAATAATACTGTACGATGTTCTAATGCCTTGACTTTAAAGCAAAAATAACCAAATTACAGAAATCCTAGTAATTGTAGAGTCGGTAGCTTATAGAATCATCCAAAGACCATTCATAGGGACAAAGTTATAAATGACGTGAAAGTAGTATTACAAGAAATCATTAATGACGTGTGTTCCGCCAAATCCCGTAACGATATAATTATTCGTCTTTGGGTTTCGTATTTCAGTTAGAATCGACTTTTTGATGCAGGTAGAATAGACAGAATTAAGCTTAAAATGATAATTAAAAGTACAATGAGCGGTTTTATAGCTTTGTAGGGATTTCTCTCAGACAACCTTTGGAACTTTCAACTTTTTGCCTTTTGGTTGTTGTTATGGTACATGTTATGACAATCAACACAATCCTTTTTTTTTATGTTGCAATCAGCACATTTACTTACATGTCAGCCACTGCAGAAATGAAATGTTCGTTTCGGGACTTGCCGGCACACACGTCAAAACGTCCAATTGGTTTAATCAACTAAGAGTCAAAATGTACAATATAAAAAGAGTTTTCAATAACAACTTGACACTTTTGATCTTTTTTTATTTGAAAGTTGTCAAGTTCTTATTGAAAACCCGATACAATGTTATCAATGTTTAGGTAAAAAAATCACAAAAGTCGTTATGTATCTAAGTCAAACTTGCCAAAAATAACATAAATAAATAAAATAACATAAATAAAATAACATTAACATATTTCCACACCGTTTAATTGTCTAATCTTGTGAACGACAAATTGTCTTCATATGATTTTTTTAGGGCAGGCCAAAAAATAACCAGTGGAGAACCACGGTAGGTCTAAAACATATAAATATCCCAATTACCATCCATACAAGCTCTCTCTAAAATCGTAGTTGGCTATCCGATGTTCGGTTATTGATTTTAATAGCCCACTGTTAATTGGACTCTGGTAACGATATTATATCTCTTAGTTTAAAGTTATAACTAACGTAGTTTGTGTTTACCAGACATGATCTTTGTTTAAGTTTCTGTACCCTTCGAACGAATTAATATCGCTATAGATTTAACTTGAAAATTTTGGCCAGTTAAATTTCATACACTTTGTTACATGTTTTGTAACTTTATTTTACTTCCGTTTGAATAAAAACCGTGTATTGACGTCTCGGCATCATTTCCATGGAAAAAATAGTATATATCCAGGTTTTGATTGAAACAATAGCCTTTTTTAATTTTATTCTTTAATGTACACACGTATACATATGAACACAAGACAGAATGAAACGACATGAACAAAGGCGAGCTAAACCCTATAAATAGTTTTCTTCTAGCAAACCTCTGAGACTAGAGAGTGGTGATTTATATAGAGGTAGGATCGTGAACGCACGTAAAAAGAAAAGTGAGACACAAAACAAAACAAATTAAACATGATATATAAATTATAATAAACACACTTAAGCATAGATATGTATTAAATAGCAAATACATACCTTAAAGCATTTGTAGGTTCAATAAGGTGTATTTCTATATAAGTTTGATATTAAGGCAACCAGATTCAAAATGGTACGGAGGTCCAGCCTATCTTTGTAGTTTGTGAAAGTAAACTAGGAACAGATTTCCATGGTCATACTATTTCAATCACATTGGCAATGATTTCATCTTTAATTTTAACCATACACTCATTTTTATCCGAACTCATCATAGAGCTTTTTCAGTTCAATGTTTCAAAATGATTCAATTATTTATTTTCGTTCGAAAAGCGCGATGATCGCAAATGAGTTTTTAGAATAGACATAAAATAAAATAAGTATGGACGTTTGTTTGTCTATTAAATCTTTATCTGTGGCTCGAATGGATAGTAAAAATCGGGTGGATTTGTGGGTTTTGAATACGTTGTTTATATTGTTAAAGGTAAATATGCAACATTTTCTTAAATATATATTTTAATTTGCTCCTGTAGGCCTTTAAAAAACACTTTTCTTTTAAAACCATACTCAGACAAGACTATTCTTTGTATTTACAGCAAGTGATTCAGTTTATTTGGCATTTAACTTATATTTCCTGAAATTGTTATTGATAGGTTCTTACTACTTATTATTTATGGATGATGTGGGAATCGAACCCGCTGGCTCTAGATTGGCATTATTTGTGAGTAGTATTATTATTTAATATATTATAATTGTATTTTAGAGCCATTCTACATCAAAATATTTTAGGATGTTGTGGTAAAGAGAAGATTTTTTTAAATTTACTTTGAAAGTTAAATCTGACGGATGTGTCATAAGTCTTTTTTCTTATTCGTCATTAATGTCGAAAGTGAACTCAAATATTGTATTTTATGTCTGACGAAAGTGGAATCTGTCTGTAGTGTCCCTGCTCCGAGGTACCGCACAGACGCTTTCCACCTAGTGGTAAGATCATGAAAGTAAGCCCAGCCGTATTTGTTGCCTGATCCTTCTAGGCTTGGTCGCGTTGGAACAGGAGTAATTTAATTTTATATACGACGATTCAAAATGATCCTTGTGATTTCAATGAATAAAATTATTTTAATTTTATTTGATTTGTGTCATCGAAATATTGTAAAAGCTGTGTATCAATAAGGAATCAATATTCGTAGACCTTAGATCAAATTACAACAAAATGAAAAGTCAAATCCATCGAAGATGTAAATGACTGAAATTAAATCTAATTCGTTCACTTACCTGGCTCATTAAGCTTCGTTCAAATTTCCTCATCTCTGAAGGTTCACTGTAATTGATTGATGAATTAACTTAGAATCATTTAATTATACAATTTGTTAGTCAGTGGTAATAACATGAAGATAAATGACCCTACTCAGCGACGAATAAAGATGGACAGAACTTCTTTTGTGAAACCTTCGAACTTCAGAAAATCGATTAAGTTCGGCGGTTGTGTCACTGGTTTCTTTCTTAATTGTGGTGTTGTCGTTGCCCTGAAAATGGCCTTGAGTTAGATAGTGATAGAGCCAGTGTGGTGAAAGGATTCAATGCACCTGAAACTACTTTCATGCACATTGTTATTTCATAAAACTGTTGGCATAGGACATGCCGCTTGTCTCACAATGTTCCCTTCATTGATTGAGAGCACATATGCCCATATTAATAAAACATACTTGACTCTAAGAACAATTTTGAGTGTAATATAATTGAAATTATAGTGGCTTAGATCCCGTTTCACGACCTTCATACGTAGACGCGGTCGATGCTCATGAGGAAGGACCTCTAAATGGCCAACGAAACGTCAGCAGGAGAATAGTACCTAAAGTGCGTGGTTGACTGTGTTGCAATTTCAAAATTCCCATACAATAACTTTTCATTTAAGTAACTTTTCATTTAAAAAACCGACTTCCGCCATTGTATTCGACTAAATAATTTTGGATGAAAAAAAAATTATGAGAGAACCATAGTGGTGAAAGGATTATGATACTTTCTGAATGCAAATGCTTGGTGTCTTGCTGAAAATATCAAAATCGCCATATGTATGCCTACAATATTTGAGGAGTTCCCTCAATTCCTTATGGATCCCATCATCAGAACTGGATTCTGAAAAAAATGGGACCAATCTGGAAGTATATCTATTCAAATAAAAAAAGAATTTTCCAAATCGGTTCATAAACGCCGGAGATATGCGGTAACAAATAAAAAAAAAAAAAAAAAAATATAACCGAATTGAGAACCTCCTCCTTTTTTGGTAAGTCGGTTAAAAATGACATTTATGGTGTTCTCAAGATCGTTCACAAAATTCGGTCTATTACTATGGGCCATAGACACTTACATTTTACGAATAGAAATAGTACTTCACTGAGGGGAGAAATTAACCGATTCCCAACGAGGTTTAATACACACGAGGTGGAAATCACACTTTCTCCCGATACATAGTGCTTTGTACTATTTTTAGCTGGCGTAACACAGGGTAAAACCTAGCACGGCTGCTAACAGATCTAAACTTTTAGCCTACTAGCATCATAATTAAAATTTTATTTTTAGGACTTAGGGTTATATTGTACTTGTTTTTTTAATAAATATATATATAAATATCTGCAAGGAAAATAAAAGATTTTGAGTTCTTACGGGGTAATCAAAACTTCTCTTACACTACTAGACGGCATTTCGAGTAGACAGTAAACAAAAATTTTAAATTCCATAAATAAAACAAAAGAAAGCGCAACGAACAGTTTTTGTTTTGTTCTATTTTTAAATTAATGTTCAGACACATTAAGTGGCCTGTATCATTTTGAGGTCTTGGTGATAAAAATTTTAGAATTGGGGCATTACCCAAAATTTTAATAAAAAAACAGCACGTATCAATGGATTTACACACACTTTTTCTGCCCGCTCAGTACGTTAATAATGGATTGTCATACACTTTGAATATAAATATAAGTTTAAAAGGAACACAAATCCATTTTCTTGTAATACGTGTAGCAGGAACATTATACATAAGTCGTTGAATAAATAAATAAATAAATGAAATGATTATCAGGTACCTACTTTTATTTTTTTCTTTTTCGTACCTACTTGCAAATCAATCAGATCATGACAAGGAAATTGAGGAATATATTTAATATTTATGCTACTTACAATTCCTCGCAATGTAATTTATTTTCGTATCAAAATTGCGGATACACAGGAATCGTTTAAGGGCCATTTATTTAACCTATAATTGATTATTTTTGTAGTAAATTTGGAACTGATATCTTTAGCTTAACCAGTTGCAAAAATCAATTAAAAATCCAGCTCTTTATAAAACTAAAATTAAATAAGTTTTACCCAATCCATATAGCTAGGTGTGAGTTGAATACCTTATAACATAACATAACATTATATAACATAACACCCAACAGTCACATACGTAGTCTTGATCCCACACTAGGATTCCCTGTGTTATGAGTATTTGGAACTACGAGTACCATGGCACCATAACAAATATTTGCAGATCATACAAACATTTGTCCCACAGCGGGAATTAAACCCGCAATCTCTTGTATCTCATCCGGCTACACACCCGCCGCGCACAGAGGTCGTCAGAGGTATGAAAGTAATTAAACCAAATGTAACTAACTAATAGCTTGGTCGTGCTCAAAGTCAAAGTCAAAGTCAAAAAGAACTTTATTCATTGAAATCACAAGGATCATTTTGAATCGTCTTATAAGCTAAAATTACTCCTGTTCCAACGCGACCAAGCCTAGAAGAATCAGGCAACAAACACGGCTTGGCTTACATAAATGGTCCGTCTTACCACTAGGTGAGAAGCGCCTGTGTGGTGCCTCGGAGCAAGGAGTTGCTGATACATAGTAAATGAGAACTTAAAAACCTTAGGAAGGTAGTCAAAAGTAAATAAAGATCAGGAAAAATATGTAAGACAGCACACGCTACGCTTGTTATACTTATAAATAATAATCTAATAGAAACATGTAAATAGGTAAGTACAGATATTGCAAATTTCCATTTTAGCAGTCGAAGGGCAGAGCGACATCAGGCCACGCGGCTTTATCATTAATATAGTCATCAAGAGTGTAATACGTTTTCTTAATTAGATTCATCTTTATGTAGGATTTAAATCTTCGAATAGGAAGTTTAAATGCACCTTCTGGAAGATTATTATCCTATTATGCTCCTTAGCATGGAAATAGAACAAGTCCAAACCATAAAGTAACTTCTACCTGTTGATTAGTATACCCTAATGCCGATAAGTAGGTATCTATAATTTAACACTTTTTTGTCGAGATGTTAAAATACATATTATATATTTCAACACCGACGGTGGCACAAATATTTTTAATTTGTCCAAATTGTTTAGAGCACCACACCTTCGCACAGCCAACAAAAAATAAAATTCCTCTCACGAGAGCGTCAAAATGTTCACCTGCTTCGTTTCAGCGCTTCCCAACCTAAAAATTTTAAGCCCTAGACGCTATTAAAAGACTCCACCTGACCCGGTCACCAGCCCACACATTCAGATAAAGGCTTGGTTACACTAGAGCACTTGGTACTTTCAATCGTTGTTAGATATAAATATGTTGTTAGTTAAAAGTGCATATTATACGGTTATCTAAAAATATAATTACCTACCACTAGATATAAAACAGCTAAATTAAATATGTTTAAAAATAAATTAAGAAATTTGCTTGTTAGCAAAGTTCAGTACAGTTTGCATGAATATTTTGATAGATAAAGTTATTATTTATATCATATAAATAGTAGTATATAAGTATACTGAAACACATATTATTTAATTTTAATTGTTTAGTGACGTATCTCTAGTCTGGTATGCAACGCCTCTTTACAGCGGATATTGAAAAAGTCTGAAAGGCACATTGTAATTGTAATTATTAATTTGTTAAAGACCATTATTTTAAGTAAGTAATAAGAATGTATCTGTACCAATATGCATAGTATTGACGAGAAACTGGTGTTGCGATCACGTTATCAATTAGTTTTTGATAGTGCTGATGGGTATTCTTCAGGTTTTCAATAAACAATTTTCATTTCATTTTTTTTCATTTATGTACTAGTACATAATTACTGACTATGTTTACTCTAATATGTTTTAGCAATAATACTAAACAATTAGTACATATTATTGTCATTGGTAATAGTGCTAAACATAACTACTGTACCTATTGTACGCCCGATATGAGCAGACTGTTGATACCACATTAGCTGTACCTACGAACTTTTTACACAGTTAACAATAAATTCTTCTTGACATGTATCCTTAATTCTTCTTATAAAGAAGTAAGAATGCATGTCATGTCAGTTTATTTTTAGGACATGTGTAGCGTTGGTCCAATTATGCGATAGTGTTTCGTTGGCAGGTTTTAAGCAAAATTTAGAATTTTACCAAACATCATTACAATAACCGATGTATTTTATTGGAATGATGGATAGCTTTCCACTAAAACCATTTATCATTGTCATGATCGAGGCATTCTCTCACGTGCACGTAACGGTCTGTCGTACACCACTCTTAAGCTCAGTCCACACTTAATTGTAGCAGTCGGCGCAAAATTCCCCATCAATCTTGGTATGCACGCGGTATTCGCAGTAATGGGTGCTCAGCCTAATGTGGCACTCATGGGTGATGAACGACAAGTGTAAGGCTGTGAAGAAAAACCTGTGTAGGGGACATAAGAACTTACATGTGAAAGACATTCAAACACGTTTGAGCTAAAGTACAGTAGGGATTTTAGACGTATGTTCAAGAGTGGAAATAAATAAGAACGGGAAAGTAATAAACGAAAACGTTTTATTAGAAGTGTTGGAGGTTTATTTTTACAAATAAAATTATAAATAATGCACCAACCTAACCTAGGCTCTATTTTTTTTTAAATGTTTTCTTAATTTTGCATTTAACGCCCTGTCCAACCAAACCAATGTATGTTTAGTTTATTTAATTTGTATGCGCATGCATCGTTCTAATCTATGCCAAAAGGGCCCAATCATATGTGACGGAATTTACTTTGCCGATATTCTATCGCAACACACCGGTACATAATATAATAAAAAAGTTTATTGTTGAAAAATGTATTTTTCAAAACAAGCTTTTGTTAAATTCGTTGTCGGAACCTGATCAAAATGAGCCAAACACTACCAGGCTACTACTAATCATCGAGGGGTTTCGTTGTCCACCTACTGTCACCATCATCAGATCAGCTCGCCGTCACCATAATATTGTATTGTCATCTGAACTTGACAGGTATAAAAAATTTCAGCACAATCGTTTAAAGATAAACTGATTTAAAATTAATTTACCAGATTCCACCCGGACAAACATACATACGTTGCAAGTTAAATAAAAGCTTGTAAAATATCTCACACCGTACACATTTGACCGAAGATGCATAAACAAAACGGTAGATCAACGACGTAAATGGCGTCAGATGTGTCAGCAAATAGAAATGTACATGTTCTGACCCATCTTTGGTATCTGTCAAGGGTGAAATAAGAGGTCCTTATCACAGTAATTTGTGGCTTGTTTATATATGAACATCACTGGCCCATCTATCCCTCGATTTACAGGGTCAGGGCTGGCCCGGAGGTGCCACAAGCTATTTAAGGTACCGCCAAATGTGCAATTTAGAACCGCTGCTAGTTAGGTGTTCTGGAGAGATTTTAAGATTTGTAGTAACACCCGGCTTTTTTACAAACCAGTATGGTGACAGAATTCTAATACATTCCATCGGTTTTAACAATGTATTCTTTTAACGTTTGAGAGCACTTCACTTGATGTTCGTGGCTTCACCTAGGCTCTGTCTGAAAACCAGCGCCGCGCCGACCTGGGAACGGGCCGCTTTTTCCAGGTCTGGTGCAGCTTATGCTGAGATAGGGACCTATTTCACCTCACACAACACATTATCGTCTAAGTATATAGATGTTCATGTTTATTTTTAATGTTAATCTTTTGTTTCTGTTTGATTTTTCTTTTTGTGTAATCTTGTGTTGTGTTTTCTATGGGTGTAATAAATACATTTTCTTTCTTTCTTTCTTTCACTTGAATTGCATAAATATTTTTCAAAAGTGGAAATAAACATTTTATCCGTCATCATTGCACTGCCGGAATTCAAATCCGATCTTGGATTCAAGATTACATACCTAACATCCAACAGTCACATTTCATTTTTTTTATATGATTAGAGGTTCGTATCCACTACATTACCATTACTCTCGTAAAGATACTTGCTTTTATCTGTACGTAGCCCTAATAGATACCAACAACTAAAACTCTAAAATATTTAGAACCTCGATAATATACCTGCCCGTGCAAGCAGTTCATTTTATCGGAAATATTTCACAGTCCAAGCTGTGAGCCTGTGAAACGCTTTGCCGGTGGAAATCAGACAAGCATTTTTAATGCACACATTGAAGCTAAAACTATTAACTATTTATAGTCTGGCTTGTTTTGGTAGGAGTGTGAGAATACCCTGTAAGTATAAAAGTAGAATTGACCTGTTTTTCTTTATTTTATCAAGGTATATAGTATTTAACTTCACAACTATTTATAAGTCTATTTTATTAAACTAATTATGTTACATAAAAATTTAATTTTATGCATCTATCATAATTATCACTATTGTTATTTTTTACTCTGTGCACCATCGCTCTGTGCATTATTTTGCGCTCTGTCCATTACTGATTGACTCATTGCCGTCCATCCAAAGGTTGCCTGGAAGAAATCGCGATCAACGATAAGGTCGTCTATTGTACTGCTAAATTTTATAAATCATATTATGTTCACCAAACGCATCTCCGTATTATCTTATGTAAAACGCTCAATCGCTCATTTCACACCCAATCAATCACTAAACAAATAAAACCAAAAATAACGTTAATTTGATTTCATCACATTTCGGTTCGGCCTATCAAAACAGAGCACAAAAATTTAGAACGGCCAGATCCCAAGGTTGGGATTTGCTTATCAGAATCATAGTCTTGGGAAGTATTATTTATTTATGTCTCTATAATTGCATTAAACGAATTTTTTTCCTCAGTTAATACTAACATAAAATTATTTTCAAATTTTTGCAATAATATTTTTTATTATTATGCAATTATTATTATTTAATCATCTAAATTTATCAGATAAATTTAACGATGACATCAGTTAAACATTAAAACTCAAAAAATCTCAATTCACACGAGATCGCAGCAACTAGCAGTTTGTTCCAAAAGTTACGCAGCATTAAGGACTAAATACATTATAAACGTTACAAAAAGTCGGTGGATAGAGGCGACTCAAGACCGTTCGTAGTGGTATTCTAGGGGGGGAGGCCTATGCCCAGCAGTGGACTTCTACAGGCTGAGGAACTATAGTGGGTTTTTTTAAATCTGTTAATTGGAATTTAGCTTTATATTGTCATCTCTTTCTATATATTACATTATATATTGGATATAGTCAATGAGTGACCGGACTAATTTTAAACACTGTATAAACTTAAATAACGTTAGTAAGTGAGGGATATTCATTACTAAATTATAATATATCTTTTTAAATTGAAAAAAACGGCTAATTACCACTGTTTTTCAGTCACTTTTGCTGACGTTTCAAGACTGAGTTCAGAAGCCTCTTCATCATGAGCAACGCCCGCGACCGCGTTCGACGGTAGACCGGCGAATATAGCCGGTAGTGGTAATTAGCCGTTTTTAACCGACTTCACAAAAAAGGAGGAGGTTCTCAATTCGGTTGTATTTTTTTTTATGTTTGTTACCTCATATCTCCTTCGTTTATAAACCGATTTGGAAAATTCTTTTTTTATTTGAATAAATATACTTTCAGATTAGTCCCATTTTTTCAGAATCTAGTTCTGATGATGGAATCCTTGAGGAATTGAGGGATCTCCTCAAATATTGTAGGCATACATATAGCGATTTTGATATTTTCAGCAACAAATCAAGCATTTGCATTCAGAAAGTATCATAACCCTTTCACCACTTTCTTTCAATTCTTTCATTTTTTTTTATCCAAATATTTAGTCGAATACAATGGCGGAAGTCGGTTTTTTAAATGAAAAGTAATTAAAAGAAACGTTATTTCAATTTAAAATGATTCCCAACCACGAAAGTTTCAATTCTATAATGTATCGCTTGAAGGGCTCGAAGGGGCGCTGCAGTCACTAGCAGCCATCTCTATATAGGCTAGAGGATTCACGCAGTGCCTCGCACCGGGGTGGCATGCGCGGTCTTCTGCGAATACCTGTCGTTGCATCTTGGGTTGAATATAATTAATATCTTACACCATCCAGTTTATCCATATTGGATCAAGTTTTTATTTTTCAAAAGAATTTGCCACGCACTACGACAATACTTATGTTACTAAATAAGTAATTGTAAACAAATCATCTATATAACTAAATATATAACTAAATAAGTAATTGTAAACAAATCATCTATATAAGAATCTGTAAGGATTTGTTAATACAAACACATTAAATTGTTTTGTTTATCAAAACAAGTGGTTTTATAGATTTATGGAAAAAATGCTTATATGATATAAAAAAAAACATGGACCTTCAGGAATATTCCCAACATAGCAAATAAAGCCATTAGAATCACAATCAGCACAAAATAACTCGTATATGTTGGAAACATGAAGTTCTTTCACTCATTCAGAATGTTTGTCTGTGCCTCCATTTCATTCATTCGCTCTCTATCAATAAACGTCAAGTAAGCTGCACGTTGAATTTTATTATTATAACATTTAAAATATTATTATAACATTTAAAATATTAAATCTAGCCTAGGACCCAATTGAATGTTTTAGAACCTTTCAGTATACAATACATTGTCAGAGAGACATCTTCACTACAATGTATGTCAGTCCATTGTGATGAGTTTGTTTGTGTCGAACACAACCATTGAGTGATAGATAGGAATACATTTTAAAATAATGCATTTTTGTGTAATCAGTTAATATAACGAACATAATTGAATGTCAAGACTTTATTCATCTCCAAAATAGCAAACTATAAAGCTAAAAGGAAGAACTCACTTACCAATTATCCTTCCTACTAATATTATAAACGCGAAAGTTTGTGAGTATGGATGGATGTTTGTTACTCTTTCACGTAAAAACTACTGAATGGATTTGAGTGAAATTTGGAATGGAGATACTTTACACCCTGGATTAACACATAGGCTACTTTTCATCATCATCATCATCAATGCTACTTATATTATAAATGTAAAATTTTGTGAGGATGGATGGATGTTTGTTACTCTTTCACGCAAAAACTACCGAACGGATTTTGATGAAACTTTACAGTATTATAGCTTATACATCAGAATCACATATAGGCTATAATTTATAATAGAGGTTTCACGTGGGTGGAGTCAATTTAGAGGTCCCACGCGGGCGGTGCCGCGAGCAATCACTAGTATCAAATAACACATGGAACGAAGAACATACCAAAGCTACCTTCTTTTTACCTTTTCATTTTACTATTTTTTATTTTTCTTTTTCTGAAAAAGTCTTTGAACTGAGCAGTAAGAAAATTAAATAACACACGGATGATAGGTACCATACAAACGATGTAAAATGAGAAAGAGCGTTCATTTTCCGTCTTCAATTCAATTCAAAATGAGACATGATAAAATCCTTTGCAAGCTTGATTAAAGTCGTTGTACCTACTAACGTACGTAAGTAGGTATTAACCTAAACAAGATAGCTACAAGAAATTGATAACTTCTACTTTGTTATAAAAATATCTTTGTCAGGGTTCAAGAGGTTTAAGGAACAAGTTAAAAAAAACTACAACCAGACCACCATAAATACCAACATACTAGAACCATAACCATACCTAGGGAACCATAAATTCTATTTTTTTTACATTGAGAACAAATTTGTGTTTGATGATTGATTTAACATAACATAACACCCAACAGTCACATACGTAGTCTTGATCCCACACTAGGATTCCCTGTGTCGTGGGTATCAGGAACTACGAGTACCATGGAACCACAATAACTAGACCCGGAACAAATTTTTGCAGATCATACAAACATTTGTCCCGCAGCGGGAATCGAACCCACAACCTCTCAGATTTCAGCCTCGGCTACTCACCCGTCCTGGCACAGAGGTCGTCAACCTAAAAATTATAATTATGTTATTTTATCCTCAGATATTGATTTTGTAATCAATCGGCCCAGTAATCGCTACTCTCACTCACTCGACCATCGTTCCTCTCAGAAGGCAAGTGGCTCGCTACGCTCGCCATTTCCCCTTCGCTTCACGCTAGTCTCAAGTGTTCGTTTTACTGGAACACAAGCTTTTGGCTCCACGCTTATTTACAATGTTTATTTAGTTTTTTCGACAAACAGGTTGCGTTTGCAAAATCAACAAGGATACCTCATTTTGATTTTACAAAACCTTACAAAAGATACACCACATGATATTTAAAAAAAAACCTAGAGCATTTGAAAGTTCGATATTTAGAACGTTACAAAACCAGTGTTAAATTGAACATCCTTCGGGATGAACCGATTTTGTTTTAACCTTTCTAGATGTAACTGTACTGTGCCGTGTGTTTTGGAAGTTGTCTTTTAGCAGCCCATATAGATTTCTGGGATCATCAAATACTTGCTTGAATATAGTTTCGTCTATTCTCCGATATTATCAACAACTTATTTTGATGAAACTTTTTACAGTCATCCGTTATGAACATTGATTTCCCGCGAGCCGTCCGGATTTATCGCTCATGTGATATTTAAAGCTTTTCTTCAGTTCGAGTATTTATTGAAATAGCGAGCGTTTTTCGATACCGATTATGAACGTTTTTGTTAACTTAATGATTAATCAACGTTTTTGTTAACTTAATGATTAATCAACGTTTTTGTTAACTTAATGATTAATCAACGTTTTTGTTAACTTAATGATTAATCAACGTTTTTGTTAACTTAATGATTAATCAACGTTTTTGTTAACTTAATGATTAATCAACGTTTTTGTTAACTTAATGATTAATCAACGTTTTTGTTAACTTAATGATTACTTATCAACTTGGTATAATGTTTTGCTTTACGGAGAATAAAGTTTTTTGTTATTTTTGTTTTGAAAATTCTAAAGATATTGGAGCTTGTTATTGTAAGGAAGTTACATCAAGATTCATGTGGTATTGTAAGGTTTGTAATTGTTTTAATAATTAGTTCTAATTTTGCGCCATTTTAATTTTTTGACTTGGCGAGGTGTCGTCATCAGCCTGTCCACTGCTAAGCCTTCCCTCTACAATGCCATGACGAACGGTTTTGAGCCGCCTCCATCCACCGATATCCTATGACGTTTTTAATGTATTTAACCCATCGATTGGACGGCCTTCCTCTATTGCGATGTCCGGCTTGTGGTCACTACTCGAGAACCTTTATTCTTCAATGGTTTATGTCAGTTCTGCAAGCTATATGACCTATCCATTGCCATTTTAGCTTGCTTATTCTGAGAGATATGTTGGTGATCTTGGTTCTTCATCGGATTCTATTACGTAGTAAAACTCTTAGCGTAGCTCTTCCCAAAGCCCGCTTCGCGACTTTGAGCTTGTCTATACGGCCAATAGTTAGCGACCACGTTTCAGTGCTGTAAGCCATCACTGGCAACACGCTCTGATTATGGATTATAGACTTTCACCTTGAGTCTCTGCAGTATAAATAAATAAATAATAAATGCTGGACATTTCACACAACATTATCTAGCCCCACGCTAAGCAGAGCTTGTGTTATGGCAACTAGATAACTGATATACTTAATACAATAAATTACCTAGATAGATATTTTTTGTTATACATAGAAAATACCCAGAACACCCTGAACAAATACCTGCAGATCGTACAAATATTTGTTCTGAGACGGGAATCGAACCCGCAACCTCCTGCGTCGCAAGCGAACCTTCGCCCGCCGCGCCACAGAGGTATGAGGGAGGAGTATGTGTAACGAGAAGATATGGCGTAGTTTCCCGTGCATTGCCCATCCGAGTTAGATTCGTCAGTTGACGTCTTAGCCGAAGTTGGTTCCGTTGGCCTTCCTAGTTGAATCGTCTGACCGAAATAGATAATAGTGGTCCATGACTAGTGGTCTGGCGACCAATAGGTCGCTTCTAGCTGGCCAAATAAAATTAGTAATTTGTCATTGACACGAAATAAAAGATGAATATCGCCATGAGCAATAAACCGTGCTCGCGGGAAATCAACGTTTCGTCGAACGAAATCACAGCATACTCGTAAATGCATTTGACGGACAGAATAAAACACGAGCTTAGGGATGGATTATGGATGAAATAAAAGAACGCTATAAGAAATCATGAGACTAAACTGAAAGTGGTTTTTTTTTGTGTTCAATTTAACAAGACAATAATTATTTAGTGGGACCAGTAACAGTGGACAAGGGAAGTAGAATGGAAGTAGAATACGATGGCCCAGATAAACCAGATTCCCTAAATTTCACATAAGAAAAAAAGTTATTGTTTTTGTAAAAAAAGCGGCTTCTTTTAAAAAACGCTGAATCAATTTCGATATTTATATAGGACCACCTCTGAAGTATGACCAACCAAACAAAAAATGAATCATTAAAATCAATTCATAATTGGCGAAGTAATCGCTTAGCAAACAACCAAAAAAAAACATATAGTCGAATTGAGAACCTCTTTCTTTTTTTGAAGTCGGTTATAAAATACCTACGTATGACGAAGATGATTCAAATTTGTTTAAAATTGTGATAGATTGTTGAATAATAGAAATTAAACAATTAATAGTATTTTAATAATTATATATTATTTTTATTAAGGTAATGCTTGTCTTCTGTGTATTTTTAATAATCTTTGTTAATCTCTGTTTGTATGTGTGTCTTTTTCCCTTGTCTTTCTGTTTTTTTTGGCACAAATAAATGCTTTTTCTTTCTTTCTTTCTTTTAAATGATCAAAAACAATTTCTAATACACCAGCAGGCCTACTCCGACCGCCACAAGCTGAATCCCAAGCAGTTTTACGAATGGGCACCATATAAATAATCGTTAATTAATAGCTGTTACTTTAACTTAAAAATAAATTATGTACAGAAAAAATAATACAACTAATTACAAAAAGGATAAAATTCAACAACAGAAACAGTTGAGATATCTAAAATCCGTTGCAAACAATCTAAAGATAGCTCGACTAATCTAAATCAATAATAGATGGAAACGTTCATAAGACGCTAGCTGCATTGGCACGCTGAATGGCAATACTAATACGCAGAGCCAGATAAGAGCCAGTTGTTGATGGTGCGGCGGGCGAGTGGGCTGAGACGCAAGAGGTGCGGGTTCGATACTATGTATGTGACTGGGATCAAGACTATATATGTATGTAACTGTTGGAGGTTGTGTTATGTAAGCTCTGTCGTGACTTGCATACATGCGCCTTTTGAATACTCAGTCAAATCGGCTGCTGCACCTAAACCGGTCCTAACTGATGCCCCGATCAGATGAGATAGCCTGGACTGATGTAAAGGTATAAACACACTTAGCATATCCCACACCAAAAGCCCACCCTTATTCCACGGAACAAGAGTCATGCCATC
This sequence comes from Epirrita christyi, assembly GCA_951392215.1. NCBI lineage: Eukaryota > Metazoa > Arthropoda > Insecta > Lepidoptera > Geometridae > Epirrita > Epirrita christyi. The sequence goes on from OX595850.1 coordinate 13,849,275, forward strand.
AGGCCGCTTACCAGAGATAAATAATACAGGAAAGAGTGCAGTGATGTGTCCGGCCTAAAAATCGACTCCTCCTTCTCCTACCGTGGATGTAGTAAAAGCCTTACAAAGATATCATAACATGGGATGGATAGAGCATCCACCTGAGTACTTAACACTAAACTGCGATCACAAAACCGCTTGCCAAGCGTGGTGAGTATGGAAAATCCCTCCATTGCATTCTATGGGGGAGGCTTCGTCTAACAGTGACGTCTAAATGCTGTTGAAGAAGAAAGAAGACAATCGCAAAGTTCATCTCAGTAACCCCACAGAACATGAATTAATCTTTTGTGTCACCTGAAAAGGCCCCAAAAGTCCGTCCCCGACAATTACTATCAAATCGCCTCCCCCGGGCCGTGAGGTTACTGCAAATATGTTGATTGATTTCAAGTCGGGTAATTCATTGTGTTCGGGGGCTGGGGAATTACCGCAATTGTATTTTCCTGTGGACTGTTTGGGCTCTTGAATACGACGCCAAACGACTTTGGCAGGTCGCTAAGTAATAATATTTGAAGAAGCCTTTTTTCTGTGTTGCTATACGACTACGCGAGATAAGTTTTTTATCCAGAAGCCACTATTGTAATACTCGTCCGATCCGCTAGCTAAATATAATGATCTACTGTCAACTTCATCATCATTATCAGCATGTAGAAGTCAACTGCTAGACATAGGCCTCCCTCCAAGATAAGACTGCCCATTATTCTTTTAATTATCTTAAGGTGTACAATAAAGTATTTTTTCTATTCCATTACATTTTATTCTAGAATGCCACGGCTATAGATAGATAAATAGAAAATACTTTATTGCAAAAGACAAAAAAGCAAGTACATAGGCGAACTTAATGCTAATTAGTATTTTCTTCCAGCTAACCTTTGTGTAATATAGAGGGGGTGGTAGTGCTATTGGGAAATAATACATAACGAGATTATAAAGTTAACATAATTAATTACTTACCTACTTAAAATTACTAGATACATTATTATAATATATTTATATATATAAATATATATAGTTATTATAACCTACCTTAAACATACTTATAAAGAGAATAAATAAATAAGAAAATAACATAAGCGCTCAATTGCTATGGTTCTTGAGCCGCCTTCATCCACCGACTTCTCGCGACCTTTATAATGTAATTATCACTAGAAACGGGATATTTACCATGATTTTTAAGTTTTGTTGATAATGTATTTAGTCCATCGCGAGGCGGGTCTTTCTCTACTACGTCATCCAGTGCATGGTCGCCACTCGAGAAACTTGATTCCCCTAGTCACTTTGTATGTACACGCTAACGTGCACGTCACGCAGGCGGTGTGACATGCTTCATACAAATCCATACATTACAAAGTCATGGTACGACGACTTCTACTCGTACGCGGCTGGTGTGCTGTGGCCTTAAGTGTTCGGAGCGGTCTCTTTGGAATTCGTGTCGGGGTGAAAGGCTGTAGGTATAACTTAGGGTAGGATATTGAAAGTTCTCTCGTTTCAATAGTTTCCATTTGTGGTTAAATGGACAGGAATTTGATTAAAATTTACTTGATCCTTGTTTCGTTTGTGATTGAAAGTTGGAGGCTTTGCCTTGAAACGAATCGTTAATCAAAAGATCTTTACGTTACTTGCCTATAATGTTTCTCGCTACAACTATTACAAATGAGCCTCATTTTCTCCAAAGTTTAATCTCGAATTAGGAAACAAAAAGTCTTCAGTTTCTTGGCTTGAACTAATGCGGGTAAATTGAACTAGTTTTTTGATCAACGTGCCAACTAGTCCCTAGTTCTAATACACCTTCTTTATCCATGTGAGACAATGTTGTATTTTGCCTAAAAGTCATCAAAGTAGCTAAAATCACTAAAAAAAAAAGCTAAAACAGAGATATCTCCATCTGATAATATTTTTTTTTCTAAATGTTACTGCAAGAATTAGTTTTAATATTGACGACCTCTGTGGTGTGGCGGGCGAAGATTCGCCTTCGATGCAGGAGGTTGCGGGTTCGATTCCCGCCTCGGAACAAATATTTGTACGATCTGCAAATATTTGTTCAGGGTGTTCTGGGTATTTTTCTATGTATAATAAAAAATATCTATCTATGCACAAGCTCTGCTTAGCTTGGGGCTAGATAATGTTGTGTGAAATGTCCAGAATTTATTTATTTATTTACTAGAATAAGAATAACACATATTAATACTAGAATATTACATTGTTTTCCTCACATTATACAAAACACGGACATCTAGAATAGTGTTTTCGGTCTACACTCCATGATATAGTAAAACTTAATTTAAAACCAAAATTATACCCAAAATAGGAGCAAACTACGATTGTATGCGTTCATGTTCTTTCGCAGTACTCTCTTCTTAAGCAGTAAACTTATTTCCAGATACGAAACCTACAAGGCTACACTAAAAAAGATCCCCGCCACGCGCCTCTCACGGCTCACGGAGGCCCTCGCCAACTATGACCCCGTGCTCAATGAGTACTTCTTCGACCGGCACCCGGGAGTGTTTGCGCAGGTCCTCAACTACTATAGGTGAGTACCAGCTTATCATAGTTACAATTCCAATTAGACACAGGCTTACGTCCATACTCTCAACTAGTTCTCTAGTTCTTGTTAGCGATCGTGTATGCCCGAGTACCGTTAATTCATCTAGTTGACCTTGAGATATACCGGCTAGAGTCTTAGTGCTCAATGAGTACCTACTTCTATGGCCAGCATCTGAGGGGATATTGCCCAGGTCCTCAACTATTATAAGTGAGTATTCTGATTCATATTATATGTCGTAGTCATTGATAATTAAATGTTCGACAGTGGAGCGTTATTTCATTTCATAGTACAGGAAGTTATTGTTTTGATGTAAATTGTCAGTAGAGAAAACACAGGCATGCCAACTGAAGAACAAAATGGTCGACCAATAGGAATCGAGTTATTTAGGTTGGCACTCCTGGACAGGTTTGAAAAGTCTTACTGGTGGCGGACACGTGACGTGGTGGCGGCCATTCTATTCTGGAGTTTCGTCCGCACCAGACTGGAAGATCCAAGCTGTTGGTTTTCTAGCTCGCTGTACCTAAAAGAGGATGACGAACATCCTGGCGATCGCCATGACGCCCACGACTCCATATACATACCTCCATTTAGAACCTACCTCCTATTCGAAACGATACATTGTTTAAAATCACTCAATGCTCAAACTGTCATCGAGCCTCATCTGTGTCTTTGTTCCGTCACTCCATTTAGCTGGGTAAGTCAGTTTTCTAGTCAAAATAATCAAATTATTATTAACGCATTGAATTATGATAATGAATAACTGATATCTTGTCCTAATTCATATAAGACCACCAGAGTAGACTCTCTTTTTAACCGACTTCACAAAAAGGAGGAGGTTCTCAATTCGGTTGTATTTTTTTATATTTTTTATGTTTGTTATCTCCTTCGTTTATAAACCGATTTGGAAAATTCTTTTTTTATTTGAATAGATATACTTCTAGATTAGTCAGAATCCAGTTCTCATGATGGAATCCATGAGGAGTTGAGGGAATTCCTAAAATATTATAGGCATACATATAGCGATTTTGGTATTTTCAGCAACAAATCAAGCATTTGCATTCAGAAAGTATCATTTGGTCATGTAATCCTTTCACCACTCTGGTTTTTTCACCATCAAAATATCTTCCAGATATTTAGTCGAAAATAATGGATAAAAGTCGGTTTTTTAAATGAAAAGTTAATAATTATTAAGAAACGCATCATTTTTACATATTGAAAGACTACCTAATCTTATTTCTACTGCTATGTGAACAGTTTTTGAAAACCACCTATGAAGCCAAAACCATAAAAAAAACTATTATCTTTTCTTACTATTGTTTTGCCATAGTGTGTCCGGCCTAAGAATAGACCCCTTTGTCTCCTCCCGTGGATGTACTTAAAGCCTTCTACGTAATTGATAATGATAAAAATGCCTATTATTTATTTGTTGATTGACTAATAAGTCTAATTGGTTTAGTGGTTACTTTGGCTGTCTACTTATACGGAATACTCTCTATGCGAGTCTGACTCTTACTTGGCAAGTTTTTTCTAATAGCAATACGTTAAAAGCGATATGTCCAACGCCGCTTTCTGAAATACTAATCGCAAAATCTATTTATAATGCATGCATACAATTTAATGAAATATAATAAAATTGCAGCGCCCTAACGGGGTTTATACTAACTACCTAGTATATAAGACCAATACTTACTATTAAAAATTACTTACTACATAACAACAATGAATAAATGAATATGAATATGAATATTTCCCCAATCCATACGTACATACATAAACACACGCATTTTCCCCCGAAGGGATAGGCAGAGCCTCAAAGGACATCTTTTGACCGTGGGTTGCACAATCGTAGGAATATAGATGTGACAAGTGGTGAGCTCATCGCCGCCACTGCTTTCTACGACCAACTCGGCTAACGATTTCTACTAGTAATAACACACTCCTACAACCCATAAATAGCCCAATTTAGGTACTCATCTAAAAAAAAGGCTCTGAGTCCCAACAGTGGGAACATTAAAGATGGATTCTCCTGATGCAATAACTTGTATAAGTATTCCGCAATCATCCCTTAAAAAAAATTCGACAATAAGTGGCCTAGTTTATTGTCTGCCAGCTCTAGAATAGCGCGGGTTCAAGGTCTGATCGACCGTGCGACCCGCAGTGTCTATAAAATGCAATGTGGCCTCTGGGACCCAGGCCACAATCTACAGGGTTATATAAAAAACTGGAGAAAATCAGAATTTAAAGACTTCTGAGCATCATCATCAACTGGTAAATGTCTACTGCTGGATATATAAAGTGATTAATTTTGGATCAAGCACTAATTGAAGACCTCACGTCATTACTTCTCAGCAATTACTTGTCTAGTATCATACTGATTCATTATCAGCATCCTTTAGACGTTCACTGCTAGACGAAGCATCCTCCATAGAATGCAATTTGGCATTTTTAACCGACTTCCCAAAAAAGGAGGTTCTCAATTAGCTTGTTTTTTTTATGTTTGTTACCTCATATCTCCGGCGCTTATGAACCGATTTGGAAAGTTCTTTTTCTATTTGAATAGATATACTTCCAGATTGGTCCCATTTTTTTCCGAATCCAGTTCTGATGATGGAATCCATGAGGAATTGAGGGAACTCCTCAAATATTGTAGGCATACATATGGCGATTTTGATATTTTAAGCAAAAAAACAAACATTTGCATTCAATAAGTATCATAATCCTTTCACCACTATGGTTCTTTCATCATTTTTTTTTTCATCCAAATATTTAGTCGAATACTATGGCGGAAGTCGGTTTTTTAAATGAAAAGTTATAATTGATACTTTTGGTAATTCAATACGTTTACAAACTGCGTAAACTAAAGCGGGTCGCGACCCACCTTTACACTGAGCCTTCACACTGTCATATTTTCAAATTTAAGTGTGAAGGTGGGTCACAACCACGTTCAACAGTGTTAACGTTGGGAATAACAAAAAGGAGACTAAAACATTCCTTCGTTACCCACCTTACTACCATAGTGTTACGGAAGCGGGTTCTGGGATAGGAATCAAACGCTGTGGCTTCTGAGACGTGCCTTTATTCACGAGACACAGAGCACTTTACACGCACTGCAATGCAAGGACACTAACGCAGCTTTTCTAAAAAATGCCCAATGCTTATTTGATTGGTTAACCGCTGCATTTGGGCATTAATAATGATGTTGTCACGAAGTATTGAATTTGTACAATATCTAAAGAGGTTTGTAATATAAATTATCAGAAGTGGAGGCAGCCAGCCTTGTGTGGAGGATTAGAATAGGTAACGATAATTTCCTTCGCGACCCACCTTCACACTTAGCCTTTTCCCGTCATTCACACTGAGTTCCCCTCCTTAACACTAGTATGAAGGCCGGGATTTCTTTCACACTGGTGTTACGGCGGGGAATTTAATTTCCCTACCTTAACACTGGTGTGAAGGCTCAGTGTGAAAGTGGGTCGCGAACCACTAAAGCCAACATTGGAAAACGTATGGCCAACTTTTGGTAAAATACACCGCTTGCTACATTTATTGACTTGGCAAATGATGGCTTTCTCGCGGTAGATTTTGGCGTCCAGTGCTTATAACTAAAATAAGAGGTAACTTTCACTAGGTCTTTGTTTAGGTCGTTTATTTAAATGAAAAGTTATCATCACATTGATTGGTGATCGCTGTATTGCTGTTATTAACACAGGTGCCTCAGTTGGCTTCTACGACATCCATGGCAAGAGACGGAGGTGTCTATTCTTAGGCTAGAATTAGACTGGACATATGCCTGAACTAAACGTTTCCCTTTTTCCTTACGAAGCCCTCATGTAGCGCCTCTGTGGCGCGGCGAGCGAGTAGCCGGCTGAGATACGAGAGGTTGCGGGTTCGATTCCCGCTGCGGGAGAAATGTTTGTATAATCTGCAAATATTTGTTCCTGGTCTGGGTGTTATGGTACCATGGTACTCGTAGTTCCTGATACCCACAACACAAGGAATCCTAGTGTGGGATCAAAGACTACGTTGGGTGTTGTTATATTCATGACCCATCTGAATCACCCCTGTTTTCGATTCCTTCTAGCAATGTCTTGACAAATGTGAGCGGCCTTCATTCACAGACTTCAAGCAAACTTGAAAACCAATTATTAAGGGCAAACACACGTAGCAGATGCGATATAATATACGAAAATGATACATGCACGCGGAAACCTTCAAACTGTATTGTATTTCAATTTGTATACACAGATATCATCTGTCCATCTTTTGATATATATGTCGGGGCCTACAGATGCTTGACGGTATAATATAAATGATCTGCTACATGTGTGTTGCTCCTTGAGTTTAGTATAGAGAGCGATATGGACAGATACGCTCTCAGATACAGATATCCTACCGCATCCGAAATGATGAGTGTTTCCCAGTGGTCAGATTGGTGGTCAGACTAGTCTGGCCAACGGGAATTATTTTTCCCGTTGTTTAGATAAGCTCTTAATTTAGTAAAGTACTGTTCAATACAAAAAAATACGAAGAGGTCATGTAAATTTCTAAATGTTTTATTTATAACTTGCACTGATTGAAACTCTTTGCTAGATGGTTTATGGTTGTAACAAGAAAAGGACCCGGGATAGTCAACTTACTGAGAATTTTACAAAAAAAATATTTTACCAAAATAACAAATAAACGGACAAAGGAAAATATAATGAGAGACGAATTCATAATGTATTCACAAATGATGGTAACTACTGGAGAATTGACTGTTGGTAATTTTTTAGAACGCCTTAGATAAAATTTTGATAATAAAATGCAAAACAGTTTTTTCTTAGATTGTACTTTTTTCTATGTCTTTTCCAGCTGTCAAATAAATCTGGCCAATGGGAAAAATAATTCCCGTTGGCCAGACTAGTCTGACCACCAATCTGACCACTGGGAAACACTCGAAATGATTAAGCAGTCAGCTTTAGTGTGAGGTTGTCAACACCAATATTGTGAACACCATCTGCATCGTTTGATTACGGCAAATCCCTCAATTGCATTCTTTGGGACAGCCTCGTTTAGCAGTAGACGTCTAAAGGCTGCTAATTATGATGATGATGAAGCAGTTAGCAGTTGCTCAAGTTTCCATACAAAATTATGCTTTAAATCTCGTTTGTTTATAAGTGCTATAAACTGGGTAACCCAATTGTTTAACTGGGACAGCTGCCTTCAGCCACCATATGGAATTGAACTTAAAAACAGAGATTCTGTAAAAAGTTTATTTAACTAAGGGCATCTTTCACAATCTACAAGTAAAGTCTCGAGTAGGCTAGTTGTCGGTTAATTAATTATAATTATCAATTTTACACGAGTTGTATTGTGTACCACGAAAGAAATGCAAGAAATTATTAAAATCTGACAACCGTGCCGTGTGACTGCTGAGATTTGTTGTTGATGACAGCGTCTATTGAACGGTTAGGTTGAATGATTTTTTAAATCATTCAGCTGACCATCGAGTTGCTAATCGGAACTCAATTTTCTTTTGTGAAACTGATAAAAGTTAATCGACACTTTTACTTGCTGGTTTACACTACTTAGGAAGTAACTAATCAACACTTTACTTGAAGATCGTGAACGAGTCCCTAAGAGTAATAAAATCTATTAAATAAAAAATAAAATAAAATTAAAAAAGCCTACTTATTCCATAGTTAAAAAGTGTTTTACATTTTTTTTTGGTACTGAAGATTATAACTAGGACCCCGTCCCGGGTAAAGGCCTCCTCCAGTTCCTACCATTGCTCGCGATCTTCTTCTAGATCTGCCCAGATTGGGGTATTCGAAACCTTTTGTATATCATCTGACCATCGAGCAAGTGGTCTACCAACTCTTCTTGTCCCTATCGGTCCTTTCCAGATGTTTACCTTATTGACCCACTTTCCTTTAATCATTCTTGCCGTGTGTCCCGCCCACTGCCATTTTAGTTTTAGTGCATGTTCTAGAGCATCTATAAATTTAATTTTATTGCGGATTTCTGTGTGTTTTTTTATTTTTTCTATTAGTCTTATTCTTAGAATCTTATCTTCATATCTTAAAATAAAAAAACACAGAAATACGCAATAAAATCCACTAGAAATAGTATATCACTGCATCAGTCGGTAAATCAGGCGTTGATAGATGAACGTGCTAGTTCAATAATCCCCAATTGCGGCCTAGGCTTTCATTGTACATTTCTCTTTTGATGATTTTGTCTTTTGATTTTGGTCGCAACAATTTTTCAAAAACAGTCGTGTGCCATCTTTGAATTTCTGGTGGCGTCAAAAAATTTTCATCAAACTCCTCGTTAGAGCTCATTTTGTTAAATCAATTCTAATAAAATAACAACATTACATTTTCACACTTCTTCAAACCGTTCTACTTCCCTAAAAACGATACCTCTATTATCCATATTGTGTAATTTGATATTACTAATATTCGTTTGCATTATGTAATTTAGAAGTTCAATTAATTTAACTGAATCATAAATTGTATTTTTCTAATGTGGCACTTGGCAAATAATTACCGTGCCCTACCAGGGTTCATATTGAAGCCATATCTATCATCACTTTCGTACAACATGAAAGCAATAAACAATAGAACTTGAATTTGAATCACTCCACGAGATAAGACAAAAGTGTATGATGAACATTCCCGTTTTTACGATGGTATAAAGCAATTCTATCCGGATTATACGGAGCCATACTTTAAGCGTTTTATAGCTCGCAGTACAGACAACCGACTAAGGAGATTATTAACGTCGTGAGAAGTCAGCGGATGGAGACGGCTCAAGACTGTTCATCATGTAATTCTAGGGGGAAAGCCAATACCAGCAGAGGACTTCTAACGCCTGATGATGATGTTGACTTTAAGCGTTAGCTTATGATAGCTTTAGGTCCGAGTTATTCTAGTCTAGCTTCTTATAAAACTAAAATTCTTGATGGAATCACGATTTATAAATGCTTAGTCTTAGGTACCTAGACTTACAGTAATACGACGAAAGTAATGTGGCTCGTCAATCTTCGTTCAATACCGACTGTCGCTTTTTAACTCACTTGCAATCATTATATCATATATGTTTCGAAAAGACTATAATTACCGAGGAGCATACCTTTCGTCGTAGTACTGTTCATACCTTACTTAGGTGTTTAATAATCGCTATGTTAAAGTTATTTTCTCCCAATAGTCATACAAATCATCATCTTAATGCCACAGTATATATATGCATTCGGGGCACAAGGCACGAATTTAAATAAATAGCCAAATTATTCGGCTTTGACGATGGAACAGCCCTACCTATTTAGTTAGTAATAATGTTAATCATTATTGTACGGCCTACCTATTCCACTTTTGCTTGTGTTATTTTCGTGTCAAATAAATTAATTTTATCTCTTTCTTTATAACTTCACAGTCTTTAGAAATCTCCACTGTTTTATTTGTATTTATTAATTTTAGTAAATGTTTGTATTATTCTATCTGTAAATAAATATTCAGAGATTTGTCATAATGACGTAGAGTTGTTTTGACTCTTCTTATAAATCAAGCATCTTCCTATTCTCCAAGATTTTATTTATAAAGTTCAATCTAACATAAACCGGGGATACAGAAGTCGGTATTAGTTTCTCAAACAAGCGCTAACAACTCCAGCGGAACTGTAAAGTCAATTGATTTATGTACCTAACAACATTATCGTGCATAATACCTTGTAATATTCCGAAGCCAAGCCATGCGGATGAGGGAGTACGGTGACAATATTTACAAACGTTTTAAGGACTTTTCCCGAAAAACTGCAAAGTAGCGTTTTTATGCAAATTCCGTTACACATTACACTTGAAAATAAAGCAAGTATACTATGCCTGACCTACAATAAAACTGTGCTTTACGTATTTAACAGTAAGTATATTGCTTTTAAGAAAAATTACTACTATACACCACGTTCTTTACTATTCTCCTTGATTTTATAAAATAGTAAAGTACGTGGGTATAGTCGTAATTTTTCAAAAATGGTGTCAAGCCACAGTAATTTCAATTATATTAAGTACTAGTTGCGCCCCGCGGTTTCACCCGCGTGAATAATGATGAAAATTGATGATGATGATGATGAAAAGTAGCCTATGTGTTAATCCAGGGCGTAAAGTATCTCCATTCCAAATTTCACTCAAATCCATTCAGTAGTTTTTACGTGAAAGAGTAACAAACATCCATCCATACTCACAAACTTTCGCGTTTGATGATGTGATGATGATGAAAAGTAGCTTATGTGTTAATCCAGGGCGTAAAGTATCTCCATTCCAAATTTCACTCAAATCCATTTCGTAGTTTTTACGTGAAAGAGTAACAAACATCCATACTCACAAACTTTCGCGTTTATAATATTAGTAGGATATTGCTTTCGCGTTAAGCTCTAGAACTAACAACCATTGGAAATAAAGGTTCTCGAGTGGTGACAACGAACCGGAAAGAGGTCGATATTGGAAATGTCGGTGAATGAAAACGTTTCAAGACTGGCTGTCGTGGAATTCTATGAGGTCCAGCGATGGACTGTTCAACAGGGTGATGGTGATGATGTTATCTTCACGAGACGTTTTCACGGCGCAATTAACCACGGGTCTCCGTATCACTACTGTATTTATTGGAACTGTGGATAATCCTAACCAAAAATCTATCGGAGTTCAGCCTCGTTTTGGTGCACGTTGCAGAACTAACTGTAAGCATTACCAAGCTTCGCGGAAGGACATTGCTACGCGTACCTACTTTCCAGGTGTAGCAAAAACATCTCGTGCAGACGAACCTAAGTGATAATTCAATACAAAATTTTCTCACTCTTCTAGCGTAAACAACTTGTTCAATTTAGAACAATTCATGGACACCATAGTCTCGACTACCCTGGCGTTACATAGTCCTTCCAAATGATTGATCACCTAATATTCTTGAACAGGTCACCAACGTAGACCTTAATATGTTCCCAAACTCTTTGAAGGAAACCATAATTCAACATCATCATCAGTATTTTTGGTTCACAGTATCTACCAACTAGGGCCTAGAACTCAGACAATAGACTTGCGAGAGTAAACCTAGCTGTAATCCTTTACACTAGTACAAAAAAATTGTAATATCACACTTAATATTATAAAAGCGAAAGTTTGTAAGTATGTCGACCTCTGTGGCGCGGCGGGTGAAGGTTCGCCTGCGACGCTGGAGGTTGCGGATTCGATTCCCGCCTCGGAACAAATATTTGTACAATCTACAGATATTTTTTCAGGGTGTTCTGGGTATTTTCTATGTATCATAAAAAAATATCTATCTATGTAATGTATTGTATGAAGTAAATCAGTTACCTAGTACCAATAACAAAAAAAAAAAATATTATAATTTTTTTTTATTTATGTTTTTACTCCTTCATACTCAATTGGCTGAATGGATTTGAGTGAAATGTGGAATAACCTAAAACCTATATTACAAAACAATATTGTACGTATATGTGAGCAATAAATAAATACAAATACAAATACCCTATACCCTGGATTAACACATAGGCTGCTTTTCATCATAATCATCATAAATTTTCACCATTGTTCACGCGGGTGAAACCACGGGGCACAGCTAGTTAAATAAAATGTTACAAAAGAAATAAAGATTAGTTATCAAAGAATACAGCCTCCTAGCTGTAAATCAAACGGCAACCACTCTCGCGAGTCTGGATTTACGATTTAACACTTAAATGGTTTTTGGGTTTGAATTACTGGAAAGACGTAGTCGACAGGTTTGTATTGTTTCAAAATATGAAGACCTAAATTTGAATGATTCTATTGAGAATCAAATTACTTTATAGTGTTTTAATATTTTATTGTGCGTTTTAGCATTTTAAATCCATCGCTGCGTTTGACAACCTCCGTGGCGTAGAGGGCAAGTAGCCGGCTAAGACGCAAGATTCAATTCCTGCTGCGGGACAAATGATTGCATGATTTGCAAATATTTATTCCGGGTATGGGTATTGTGGTTCCATGGTACTCTTAGTTCCTGATACCTACGCCACAGGGAATCCTAGTGTGTGTACTGTTGGGTGTTTTGTTTGTTATGTTAATATGGAGGTATGAACAGTGATCCTAGTGGTTTATGTCACATCTCGAAGGACTCAAACGTGATATTTACAGTAAAGCAATAGTAAATCAATTGCACTCAGCACTCAGAACTCCAATTCTAGTAATTATTGAATATTCAATAATTCACAATCTTATCTCATCTCAGTCAACTGTCATGGCTGTCACTGCGTGCGTAGAAGAAGCTATTGTCTTAATCTTCGCGTGCATACGTTTTCTTTCTCGTTCTAATGAACGCCTTCGGAAGGCCAATAATAATTCTCATAGTAATAAATGTTCAAAATAAAGTTTGGATCATGTTCCAATCTGGTCAAGTGACAATACAACATGAAAATGTGAATAGATCACTATGTGACCAAAACATGAACGAAGCTAAACCAGCATAATACGAATCAAGTCATTTCATTCCAGTATTTAAACGTCAAAGTTGATCGAAATAAATCAAGAGTTGACCAAACCTTTGTTATGAATCAGAATACCGATTCAGTCAATTCAAAATTCAACAACAAAATTCAAGTACAACTTTCAAAATGGTTGTATTATAATTTAATAACGAGACCAGTCTTCAGACGTTCATTTTAATAAGAATCGAGAAAACTGATTTCAAAATTGTTAGTATTGGTTCTAGTGCCAAGTTCAAAGAGCTAAGAATAAATTTTTCAGGTGCTAAGAAAGGCTAGGCTAAAAGTTATCAATTCTGTAATAGAAAGTAGTTTCTATTACAAAATTGTTTATTCTTAGCCTAAGCTGGGCTAAATCCTGAATCCGTGACCGCAGTACAAGTGAGCTGTCTCACTGGATTTTATGGAGATAAGTCTGGATTTGGTATAATACCAAAAAATAGAAGGGACAACATTTTTTAACCACATATCGTGTTTTTTTTTTTTTGGTAAGTACATTATTTGTTTTTGTACCCGTCCTTGTAGAGCTGTTTTCTTTGGTGTAAGATCAGTCTTGGCTGCTGCTTTCTATCGTAATATGTTGCGATGAGCATACCCAAGGTTCGCGTATCAAAGTTCTTACGTTTGTGCGACCCACGGTGAAAAGAGGCACATTTGTTTGGATTTGTTCGGAGGAGGTTTGTTTGGATGTACCCACAAAAGCCGTGTGCCATGTGCCGTGGTGTGTCCTAGCCTAAGAATACACACCTCCTTCTCCTCACGTGGATGTCGTAAAAACCAACTAAAAGATTACACCAGGGGATATGCAGTAGCATCCATCTGAGTTCTTAACACCAATTCTGCGGTCACCAATCCGCCTGCCAAGCGTAGTGATTATGGCTATTCCCCCCATTGTATTCCATGGAGGAGGCTTCATCCAGCGGTGGACTTCTAAAGGCTGGTGATGATAATGATGATATATTGGGGATCCATCCTTGAAATTGGTCTTTCTTGGGCTCTGTCTGAAAACCAGCTGTTTGAAATAGAGCCATGTAGAGCAGCATTATGCTGAAACAGGGCCTGTTCGGCTCCATACTCCCTTCGCACATCAGTGAACTAATAAGCATATTTGGACTAATTAGCATATATATACGTTATAGGTATGTATAATGTATAATGCTTTGTGTGTGTTATTGTTTGTAATTTCTATGCTTTCCTTTTAATGTTATTTTTATGCTGTCATATAATAAATCATGTGTAGTCTATATATTTCATTCAATTTTGTATTTCATTCTACTACATTGATAAGTATCAGCGTGTCGCTAAAATACAAGCAGATTAATTTGCCTGTTGAAAATCACAGCGAAGTTTCCATTGTTACTTTGAAAGTGCTTTGTTCAGATGCATGTCGAAACAATTTCTTTAGAAGTTAAGGTCTCTGCGTATATTAAAACAAATTTTGTATTCCATCAGTGGCTGAAAATGGAATGTTTTAAATCTTTGGTGAAGATGAAATATTTATAATTTCTGAATTAAAGTTGGCATATTTCCATTGTATGACTATTCTGTGTTCTCAAACGGTGAATGAAAAAACGAGAGGATACTATGTCCTAAAACCAACAAATTCGAAGACATGCGTCATTGTGAATGGAAGGAGCCTGTGTGACGCATGAATCCTTTCACCACACTTGTTCTTTTTCTCAGTTACTTGGCCTTTCATCAGTGACACTACCTAAAGCTGGTCACAGATCACGGAAGAACAAGATAACACGAATTTTATTACTTTGTCGATGCAGAAAAATCAAAATAACATTAAAACTACAGAACTAAATATATCGATTTAAAAATCCCAACTTTGTCTCTTCCGACGACATACGTGGCGCAGCGGGCGAGTAGCTAGCTGAGACGCAAGAGGTGCTGGTTTGATTCCCGCTCCAGGACAAAAGTTAGCATGATCTGCAAATATTTGCTCCGGGTTTGGCTGTTGTGGTACCATGGTACTCGTAGTTCCTGATACCCATAATACAGGGAATCCTAGTATGGGATCAGGACTATGTATGTGACTGTTGGGTGTTATGTTATGTTTCCTCTTTCTTAATGCAAATTAATAACAGTACTCCTAGAGATTGCTATCCAATTTAAAAGTGCAAAACCTTTACGAAAACTGGATGAAACTATTTTAAACCAGCAACCTAATTAGTAACAGCTGTCTGAAAATAAGGCTAGCAGCTGGCCAGTGACAGCCGTGCTCGGTCTTCTATTGAACCAAATTATTAATAGGCTGAGTTGGTCAGCTGTATACAGTAAATACAGTGGCTCATCTTTCTATTCTGATAAGCTATAATAGTGTAGTGGATAGTGACCCAACTTCCAACCCGAAGGGCTCGCGTACACCTAATCCGCCATCGGCCGAAGTTTGCTTGGACGACAACGGCCGAACACGGACGATCGAATCAAACACTTGTAAAAGAATGAGACACGACCGTCATCGTCCGATGACGCCCGAAAATGACAACAAAATTGAAAATGACGACGACGTACACTGCAGTGTAAGTACATTGACATTCGAGTTACTCGTCCGGGTAGTTCTGTCCGCCATCGGCCGACAAAATCAGTTTTGGTGTACGCTTACCGTTGGGGCGCTGCCACACGGGCGTTGTGGCTGCGCTACATCGGTGCGGGTGACGCTCCGTAGGTCTACACACAAATCTGAACGATATGCCACACGGGCGTTGCCAGTGCGTTGCGTCGTCGTGACGCGAACGTAACGGAGTAGGGGCTGGGGAGACAAGGTGGGGAAGGGAGCTGCGTTGAAACGACGGAGCAGCAGCGCAGTATTTAATAGCATATCGAAGCATAGCATAGCTGCGTTGACGCAGCCCTCATGTGGCATTCACTGCGTTAAAATCATTGCGTTGCGACGACGCACGCAGCGAAGCCGCAACGCCCGTATGGCAGCGCCCTAAGGCCATGTGTCCCAATTAGAGAATACAATCCCGAGCATGTTTTTCAATCCCGGGATTACGGGATTTTTGATGCGTAAACCCGGGATCCCGGGGCTATCCCGGGATTAGACTATGTGGTATTATGGACACAATAATAATTTATTTCGACTGTGCATGTTAGGTATGTGAATGTGCGCGTTGTTGCGAGTCGCCGTGTTAGTTTTGGTTATTTAACAATTATTTGTTATAATTGATCGTTTTTTTGTGATGCAAATGATGGAACATTATTTCCATTATTTTCATCACAAAAAAACAAAGCAGTAGTATTTAATACTCTTTGTCTTTGTTTGGTTTTAATGGGTTTTTTGACCAATAAACTGAAAAAAGTGTTTTGGTCGAATTTCAAATTTTAATTTTATTGCAAATGGCAACTTTAATGATTCTTACATATCTTGTTAGCAAATTTCACCCTATTCCAACGACATACTATTTTTATTAATGTAATGCTTGTCTTCTGTGTAGTTTCAATAATCTTTGTTAATCTCTGTTTGTATGTGTGTAATTTTCCCGTGTCATTCTTGTAATTTTGGCACAAATAAATGCTTTTTCTTTCTTACATCTTTACATAAGTGTTTAAGATAGTTTCAAAAAAAAAATATTAGAGAGATCGTAAGTTTAATCATGCGCGCCGGTATTTCGCTAGTTCGTGAAATTGCCGCAAGTCAGACGGTCCTACAGGCCGTCTGACTTGTGGCAATTTAACGAACTAGCTAGGCCGGTCTAACAGGCTAAATGAAAAAAATAAACGGTGTATGTATCAGTTGTTTTTGTCGTTATGTACTAAATGCTACTAATATAATCTAGGCAAAGTTATTGTCAAGGTGCAACGGACTACGGAATGCAAGCTAGACCTGTTTGTGGCAATCCCGAAAATCCCGAGATTAGCCAATTACAGTCCCGGGATTTTCGGGACCAGAAAACGGCCGGGATCCCTAATCCCGGGATCCCGGGATTGTATTCTCTAGTCCCAATGCACACGTGTGTGATGGATGCAGTTGAAGACTAGTTATCGTCGCATTATATGGGGGAAGCCTATATGTCCAGCAGATACTTCTACAGTCTGGTGATGATGATGATGATAACCCCTTAAAAATACTAGTGTAGATTGTGCTGTCAGCAGCAATTATTGGTAGTCTCATATATTTAGTAGTATGTAGAATTAATCCTGGGAAGTAATACAATATATATTTCTACCACCAGGCAGTAATGCTTACATTATTGTGTTTTTGTTTCAAGGGTATATGTGCCGGTGAAATTACAAGCACATAAAACCCTTGTGTACCCTGCCAACATGACGGGCGTGATGCAATGTCACGTAGGGCACGTCCTAGATGGACGCGACGTAAATAATTGCTGTTGTAATATAATAGCCAAGGGATTAACACAGGTGGGCAAATGCCAGTTCTACCATTTACTCATCTAAAAAAAGCTTTTGTATGTTTGCTTTGAAAAGGCATTCTATGATAATCAACAGAGAGCCTATTACTTTACCTACTACTTATTTGTTTTTCTATGGACCATCTTAGAATCTTAGCGGCTTATCTTTCCCGACTCTATTGTTTGTCGTGACCAGATTTGGCTATTGTGTTGGTTATACCATTACTCATCTTTTCAGTGCCTTGATTGCGTAATTCTCTCAGAGAAGAAACTGCCAATCGAGTCATAACGAGATAGGACTAATTGGAAAAAGTTGGAACTATTGAAAAAAAGGGTTGGAGTTTTAGAAAATATGGAAAGTTCAAGTAATAGAAATATCGGCAGTTTAGTTCTTTATCTGGCCCAAGCAATTAGAAAAGTTTTAATTTGTTAAAATTATGAAAGATTTTTAAAAATCGAATCACAGGATCGTTTTTATAATTTAACGGCTTCAATACTTGACGAATAAACCAACGAAAAAAAACAAACGTTCTAAAGTTGACGTTATTAAATTTTTTGGTTCACAGTTTTACGTTCTTATTCATAAACAGACACCTAAAACCTTCATATTTGTATAATTACTGTGGAATGTCCGGCCTAAGAATAAACCCCTCTGTCTCCTCCCATGCTGGTTGTCGTAAAAGCCGAGTTAGGGAGAATACCAGGGGATTGGCAACAGAATCCACCTGGGAACACAACACCAATACTTCTACCACCAATCTGCCTGCCAAGCGTAACGGTGGTGATTATGGCAAATCCCCCACTTGCATTTAATGGGGGAGGCCTCATCCAGCAGTGGATGTTAAAAAACAGAGTTCAAGTCACCGACCGCAGGCAGGTTCGCCCAAAAGGCTGGCACCGTTATCCAAATATATCTTGACCTACTTTTGGGCAAAGGTCTCCGCCACATTATCATGATGATGTCTACTTGCTTTACTATTTTTTTGATGATTCGTATGAAACATCGGACTATACAAATAATCAAAAAGATATGTTCACATAATGAACTGTGTCTTACGTACTTATTACATGTTATAACATGTCACGAAATTGCGTAAAAGCTTCTTTTTTTAAAATGTATTTTGGCACGAAAAGACACTTAAAACAATCTTAAATGCTATACATGTTTACAAAAGACAAGAAGTCCCCAAAATACTATACAATTGTAGGTATATAATAACTTTTCATTTAAAAAACCGACTTCCGCCATTGTATTCGACTAAATATTTGGATGAAAAAAAAAAATGAAAGAACCATAGTGGTGAAAAGATTATGATACTTTTTGAATGCAAATGCTTGGTTTGTTGCTGAAAATATCAAAATCGCTATATGTATGCCTACAATATTTGAGGAGTTCCCTCGATTCCTCATGGATTCCATCATCAGAACTGGATTCTGAAAAAAATGGGACCAATCTGGAAGTATAGTTATTCAAATAAAAAAAGAATTTTCCAAATCGGTTCATAAACTCCGGAGATATGAGGTAACAAACATTAAAAAAAAATACAACCGAATTGAGAACCTCCTCCTTTTTTGGGAAGTCGGTTAAAAAGAGCAAGCGAGGACCTTTGATGAACATAACTTTTCATTTAAAAAACCGACTTCCGCCATAGTATTCGACTAAATAATATTGGATGAAAAAAAAATTATGAAAGAACCATAGTGGTGAAAGGATTATGATACTTTCTGAATGTTGGTGTCTTGCTGAAAATATCAAAATCGCCATATGTATGCCTACAATATTTGAGGAGTTCCCTCAATTCCTCATGGATCCCATCATCAGAACTGGATTCTGAAAAAAATGGGACCAATCTGGAAGTATATCTATTCAAATAAAAAAATAATTTTCCAAATCGGTTCATAAATGCCGGAGATATGCGGTAACAAACAAAAAAAAAAAAAAAAAAAAAAATACAACCGAATTGAGAACCTCCTCCTTTTTGGGAAGTCGGTTAAAAACCAGAAAAAGAACCTGGTCAAAAGTAAATTGGCAAACTGAAACACAATTATCATTAATGATAATAACTTTTCATTTAATAAAAATTTAATTTGTTTCACATTCTTTATAACTTTTCATTTAAAAAACCGACTTCCGCCATAGTATTCGACAAAATAATTTTGGATGAAATTTTTTTTATGAAAGAACCATAGTGGTGAAAGGATTATGATACTATCTGAATGCAAATGCTTGGTGTCTTGCTGAAAATATCAAAATCGCCATATGTATGCCTACAATATTTGAGGAGTTCCCTCAATTCCTCATGGATCCCATCATCAGAACTGGATTCTGAAAAAAATGGGACCAATCTGGAAGTATATCTACTCAAATAAAAAAAGAATTTTCCAAATCGGTTCGTAAACGCCGGAGATATGCGGTAACAAACATTAAAAAAAAAAAAAAAAAAAAAAAAAATACAACTGAATTGAGAACCTCCTCCTTTTTTGGGAAGTCGGTTAAAAACAAAAACAAAGGATGCACATAAGCTTCTTCTATTTCCTGATAAAATAACGTATCCTAAGCTGTCTTTTCAGAAGCTGGACAGATGTTGCTTGAGTGGACAGAGCCACTTATCTGCAGATAGTGTCATTATTGCAAACAAGCTTACCTTAACTATAACATTCCAACCCGTACACACAGACTGGCAGAGCTACGTTAATATAATGATAAAGCGTATTTCCGTCGAATTTGAATCCGAAACAGCCCCAAGTGGCAGCAATTGGATTTTTCAGCCAGAAACTCTGAAAGGAGCTTAGTTTATAAATTGGTAACGAAGCTTGTAAAACAGATAGCTCACTCCGTCTACTGTTGTTGTTGTGTGTACTTTTGGTGACCTGTGGCGCGGCGGGCGAAGCTTCACCTGCGACGCAGGAGGGTTCGATTCCTGCCTCGGAACAAATATTTGTACAATCTGCAGATATTTGTTTAGGGTGTTCTGGGTATTTTTCTATGTATATTAAAAAATGTCTATCTATGTAATGTTATTGTATTTAGTATATCAGTTATCTAGTACCCATAACACAAGCTCTGCTTAGCTTGGGGCTACATAATGTTGTGTGAAATGTCCAGCATTTATTATTATTTATTATATTATATGTTGTTTTGTTGGTAGCCTATTCATCTTTCCATCAAACTCGATACACTCTTAAAAAACTGGTTATAAATTGGTAGGCACTCGTCTTCGATGGCCAGCAGACTTCAGCTTTCTTTTGACTGTTATCAATACGCGCCAAACAAATCCATACGGAGATAAAGCATATGCTCAACCACTTGCTCATTCAATGATTTTTTCAATGTATATATGTATCATATCATATCGATACATATTATAAACTTATTGTAAGTTGGTTTCAAGGTTACTACCTGGCATAGCTGATAAACTGCTGTTTACCAAAAACAGCAGCAAAAACCAATTTAATTTTCTGAAATATAAGGTGTATTTTCTAAAAACCTTCAAGAAAAAAAGTATGCCATAATTATGACTCGAATGGCTCAATCTACGAATACATTAGTAGGTAAGTACTTAGTAGTGACCTAGCTCTGCTCTCAAAAACGACTGGTTTCATGCAAAACTTTTCAGGAATGTGGAAGCGATCTTATTACCAAGCAGGCTAAAGAAGGTAAAGCTGAAAATCTCTTAAAAGAACCTCCGTTAGGCTCATAGATAATTTAATGAAGTTTTATATCAGGATTTAAAGAATTTGAAGCCTTATGTTCATCATTTTATTTACTGTATACGTTTGAAGTTTGTTACAAGGTATATTTACCTATGTAGAAAACGAATTGTAAAGGCGATCTAAAATTTTTATTTCGTAGTGAGGCGAAGATGTTATGTCTTGCAGGACCGGAATTTATGAGTCATATTTTTATGATTATTTGGGTCTGCTAATCGAGGAGCCACAATACTGTGCATTCTTTCACTACACTGGTTTTTCAACCAAAGATCTCAATCAAGTGACAAGAGACAAGAAAAAGAAAAGAGTATCATTTTCAACCAGCAATCAGAAAGTCAGGGGGCTTAGTAGGTACAGGTTTTGATAGTTTACAAAACTATATGAAGTTTCGTTTCCTTCCATACATTTACTTGCAGCGCCCCTAGCGAAAGCGAGAAGAAAACTACGGACGCTGTCAGTAAATGTATTGGATGAAAACGAAACTTCATATAGTTTCGAAAACTATCAAAACCCGTACTAAGCCCTCTGTTACATTGTCAAACCATCAAACTTCTGGCTTCTGTATCTATGACTCCGTCCCTCGTACAACAACCTTCTTTATGGCTGGTTAAAAACCGTCTTCGAAATCTTCTTGTCAGCGCTTGGAAAATTAAATGGGCCCACGGTCGTACTGACACTGAAATGGGCCATTGAAACGGCTATGTCTCAACGCGCCCCGGAGGGCAGTTAGTATAAACAGCGGATTAGATTCCTTTGGACTCTCTTTAGGGATTTAAATGATAGAGAAACTTAATCTTTACAATATATGGGCATTATGTATGGTTGATAGTTAAAAGAGCAGAGCGTGTTTCTGTTTTAAATTGGACGAATCGGTGTACTTAACAGACTAACAATAGTCTGAAGAAAACATAACATAACACCCAACAGTCACGTACTTAGTCCTGGGGGAGTATTGTCTAACGAAATGGTAATCGCTTTCAGTTACGATTTCGCAGTACATTGCGCCGCATGCTTTAGCTTACTGTCACAAGCAGAAATATTCAAAACATAAAACGTAATGTACTGTAAAATTGGAATCGAAAGCGATTATCAGTTGGTTTGCCAATACAGGGGCAGATCCCACACTAGGATTCCCTGTTCAAATGTTTGTATGATCTGCAAATTTTTTTTCCGGGTCTGGGTGTTATGGTACCATGGTACTCGTAGTTCTTGTTACTCACACACACCACAACTCCACACTAGGATTCACACACAGGGAATCCTAGTGTGGGATCAGGACTACGTGCCTGTTGGGTGTTATAGACTTTTCTCCTGGTGACGGGTGCAATACCATGAACATGCAGCTCGTCCATTGTGTGTGTGGTATTTTTTTTTCCAACGTTTAATTCCAATGTGTCCTTTGTGGTATTGCAGTAGCATAGATAAGCAGAGTTACCACTTAACATAAGGTGAGCCATGTTTGTTCTATGACACTTACACTTAAGACTCGTTTTATGCTTTTTCATGGTCTTTGTCATTGATAAACTAAACTCTACTTGAAAGTTCCATTGTAGTAATAATCTTCTCTATTTATTTAGAGTAGTAAAGAGTTTCTCTGAATGGGCTCCAGTTTAGAAATCGTCTAATACACTCTCGTCTAGGCACTCGTCTTACCTAACTTCTTACTTCAGTTACTTGTAATATAATTATTCCACCCTAGGCTCTACAATATTGAAATTACAAACTCCTATAGCAACAATCTAAACTTGGCTTTCTTCAAATCCTGTTTCAGTCCAAATTGTGTTTCGTGTAGCATATTGTTGTTATTCATTTACAATTACATTGATATTTTGGGAAAGTTAAGAGCTCAGAATAAGGACTGTTAAGAGAAGTTTCAATTGACAGTACGGCTAGCACAGATAACTATCTCAGAATAATGACTTATGAGCTAACTATATACTCTGCTTTTTAATCTTAGACATTTTTTGTTTACAAAGAAATGTCAAGATATGCCACTAATATGCCACTATGTATAAGTGTCATGTATGTGTATCATATGTGTATATATATATATATATATATATATACATATGTGTATATATATATATATATATACATATACCTCCACATACATATGCTACCATTATCTTAAATTATAAACAACTGTTTTTTTTGTAACTTTATCAAAAGCTCAATTTACGCAATAATATATATACGTTAAAATTATTCTAATTTTATATTGTATTGGGTTTTGGCTAGCAAAAATACCTAGCTTTTTTTATTGGCCAAATTTAGTAACCTACGTACGACGTAACGAACGTAGGTATATTTTTTGCTCTGGTATCCTCTTTGTTTATAAAAAATGTCTAAGATTCAAAATCAGAGTGTAAGGGCCTCAGCACATGGATCATATGCGTAGTCGTCTCGTAAGCGTATCGTCAAGACGCAACGAGTACAACACCCGCAGTGTTCCACGTTCCTTTAGAAATCTCGGTTGAAATCAAAAAAGTGCGAAGAAGTTTTTATACGCTTTGTGTGCGGACTTGTTTGAAAATGTACGTGTTTGTATCGCTCTCGTCTTATACACGTATTACGATACGAAACGATACGACGTGTTCGGAGGCCCTAAGATGCTAGCGATCTACTCTCAGGTCTCACTAGCGACTAATAACATAAGTCAGCCAATTGCTAGCCGTATACAGTTCAAAGTTAAAGACAATAGTGTTTTGTTCTGAATAACTTTATTGTCATGATCTAAACTAGGTGAATTTGCGCTTAAGGCTTTAAGGTAAACTTAGTTGAAGATATGACATTTGATTTTGATTTGGTCGTGGTGTGTCTAACCTAAGATGTGGATGAGATCTCCATTACATCCCGTGGATGTCATAAAAGTCAACTAAGGGATTACACCAGGGGATGGTCAGCAGCAACTACCTGAGTACTCAACACGAATACTGCAATCACCAATCCACCATACGTGATCTTTTGTGGTGGTCTTCTCCATACAATACAATGGGAGAGTTGCCATTTGAGGCAATCTTAATTATGGTAATTAGGGCATAAAAGTCATAAGTATATGTGTATTTCGTAGGTAATAATATGTAAATAGACAAACTATTTTAAATTAAAGCAGTCAGAATACATCATATTTATTAATATTATAACAACAGTTATTGATATAGGTAACAATAAAATAAACGTTGAACTAAACAATTAGTTCCAAGTTTTATAACGCTGATTGGATTAAAATGTTTTAGAGTGGAAAAAACAATATAGCAGATCCAAGACGCCCGGCGACGCCCTGCTAAGTTTAAAACACTAATTAATTATGAAAGGCAGCTGAGAAAACGTGAATAATTAGAGCCGAGGATTTAGTTTAAACTTATTTAAAATAATACTTAATACAGCAAAATAATGCTCAAAACATTGAGACAAATGAAGCCAAAACAAAACAGCAAATAAATTAAAAGGGGTTTTCGTTTTAATGCAAGAGAAATGTAACCAAACTCTCAATTAACGAACAATTTACATCATGAATATTTTATTCAAACCGAATAGGTAGGTTCTTAAAGTGCTTGAAGCGCGTGATAAACTCAATAAAATCTTTTGCTTTGATCAAATAAAGTATTTAAATTGAGTGGAATCTTCGATTTACCATTTTGGATCTTCTTTTACTTGATACTCTTTTTGTAGCTTATTCAAGATTCAACATTCAATCGTTTATTTGCATGAATTTACATAATTTTACACGTTTAGTTGTTAAATCTATACTAGTCGCTGCATTCAGCCTGCATGCAGGCGTACAAATATATTAATGTCAAATTAATTAAGAATTTACATTTCAAAAATATTCCTTTATACTAAAAAAACAGTTATCTAATAGCCAATGAGTTAGTCCCATCTTAAATATAATATATTTCCATTCAATACTTATATATAGATACATAAATTCTAAGGGATGCTGTCATCTGGTAGTAATCAGTTGAGTTTTCTTTAGATCCTTTGCAATGGCAATGAAATTTCTCAACTATTTATTTTGTATTTTTAGCAGTACTTAGTAGTATTATTGAAGGTTGTGTGGAAGAGCTCGTTTTCAGCTATAAGACCATCCATTTGTTAGCGCTAAAAAGTTTTTGTTTTCCTTTGTTTTTCTATTTATATGGTGTGCAATAAATAGTGTATCTTTCTAGATAAGATAAGACAAAATAAGATAATTTTTTATTGGCAAAAAGTTTTCCTTTGTATCATAAGGTTAAGTACAATAAAGCACAAAGATTTACTTAGTTCTATAAGATATTAACTGTAAGGCCCAAACTAGGCGTAAAAACCTGTACTTGGGTCCCAATTTATCTATTAGTTGTATTGTTAATTTTGAAACGGTAAAATATAAATTTATTTAAGATCCCACTTCTCATATCGTTTAAAAACCTTTTAAAAACTAAAAATCTTCGTTCCTCATTCCTAATTACTTTAAAACATCCTGTGGGTTACTTGCGGATATTTTTGTGTAGTTCAATTTCGGCGGGTTGACAGAAGGTCTGTTACAACCCTTGCGGTATCACCCTGTCGTGTGGTTATTTATTTTTACTTCGCACTCCCAACTAAGAAAATGTCCAGATACTTTTATTTAATTTCAAAATCTTGGTCTCGAAGATGTTCGTAGCACCTCTACGGGGGCAGCGTAGAGGAACTTCGGTCACCTAAAGATTCTGAATTAATGGCCCGCGTGCTGTGAGTTAGTAAGTATGAGTTTTGGCAGTCAATGTTAGAAATCAGAAAAGAGGTTAAAGTTGCTGTGTATAGACCAATAGCTTGTATAACAGCAATCGGTGGGAAAGAAAGGCTGCCTAAAACTAAAAACTAGTCTCTACTTAAATTCTTATAGAAAGGGTAATTCATTTTCTACGTAAAGGAATCATTGGTTTAATATTTTTTAGTTTAAATACTATAAAATGAGTGAGTTGGTTGATGTGGTGAATTGTGAGTTTGAAGCACGTAGTAAATAAAGGTTTTGTTGTGTAAATCCCCGGTGTGGAACCGTAGTAAAGATTACGCAGGTATATTATTTGTGCCCAATGTTTATGACTGGCCTAGCTTACAACGTGAATGAGCCGAGCCTAGTTTAAAAGCTTTTATGGGCTTTTGTAAAAGTAATTTCTATGAAATATACAAAGTAAGATTAATTATTTATATTACCCAATGGCAAGGTTACAATCTGTTTTGCAAGTGTTATGACAGTTTTAATTTTGGAAGAAAAATAAACATGTTTTAGCGACTTTTGTTTTTGATTTAAAATTCAATGAATAAACTAACCTACTTACATTATTTTGTTTTTCGCTTGTCCTCCATTTTCCTTTCATAGTCCATCCGTCTTCAAGCGCGTTCTTTCTGACCATTGGTTTGAGTTGGTTCAATAACTTTTTTTTCTAACTTAGTTCTAACATTATATCGTTACTTTTCTTTCTCTTTTACCGTTTGAATTATTTGTGTAAGTTTTTAAGGATTACTTATGTGTAGCCCGGTTTGTGGTCGCCACTTTAAAATCTTCATTTCACAGCGGTTTTCTGTTCTGCGAGCTAAAATGGCTTATTTTGTCACTTTAACTTGCTAATGGTGAGTTATGTTGAATTTAGTTCTTCAACAATATAATTAAATATAAAATTAAGAAGAAATTACCGGTAGGGCTCTTACGCCCTTTTGTATGCGAACGAAAATTGCTTCGATTTTGGCTATTATTTCATTAAACTACATGAAGTTTTGTACACTAACATCTAGAACATTTTTTTAAAATAAATTTTCAAAATGAATAGTTTGATAGTCAAAGTCAAAGTCAAAAGTCAAAGTCAAAGTCAAAGTCAAAAAGAATTTTATTCATTGAAATCACAAGGATCATTTTGAATCCTCATATAAACTAAAATTACTCCTAAAATAAAAATAAAATAAAAATTACTCCTATGATAACCATAAAATTTTATGAGAAACTAACTTACCACAGGTCTAGATATTAGTGTACTGATTATGTGTACAAAGTTTCATGTAGTTTGAAAAAATAATAGCCAAATTAAAAGCAGCAAAAGAGCGTACGCGCCCGTTTTCAACCTTCTCTTAAGTAGGTTCAATGACCAATTATGTGCATCTCACATGATCAGACCCTTTGTTCTATGGAAGTGCAAGGAACTTGAAGGGCGAACATCTTCACAGAATGTGCGAATTACACGCTTCGTAAGCCACTATGATCTCGTGAGATTACGTACTTACGCACTTAGTTTTAAAATACGCTACGTTAGGATTACCTTTGATGACTATTTTCAACGTGATATGACAGACAACCTGCATAGTGAGGTGGGTTAGTAGCCAGCTACGATAGAGAGCTGCGGCTTCAAATTTTGCTGCGGGACAAATGTTTGTAAGATTATTCAAAACGATTCTTCTGATATTAATGAATAAAATACTTTTTGACTTTGACTTTGAATTTGCATAATCTGCAAATGGTTATTTGTTCCGGGTCTGATTGTTGCGGTACCATACATACATACATAACACCCAACAGTCACATACATAATCTTGATTCCACACTAGGATTCCCTGTGTTGTGGGTATCAAGTTGTAGTACCATAACACCCAGACCCGGAACAAGCATTTGCAGATGATAATAAACATTGGTGTATATGCTTTTAGGTGTAAAATGTGACGTAATTTCTAGTCTTCTACGATAAAGGCATTATTTAAATATATTTAAACATTGTCTCAAGATTTTGTAGCCTTATTAGTGAATACGGTTCTTCGCAGAAAAACTATACAGATGCCTTCATGTCAAATTTATACTATTCATTCACTAGTTAGTTCTTTTGATGGAGAGTATTTTTAAATCTCAAGAACGTCCGAAATAAAATGAAATTGAATATAACGAAACTAAATAAAAAGTGATTTATTACGTACGTTTTCTGTTTACAAAACATGATAAAAACAGATTTACATAAAAACAGATGGATCGTGACTAGGTTTACATTATTTATTTGACCATTCTTTGACCGAGGTTAAAAGCAGTTCTGAGGCGTTACCATGGGCCTTATAGCGATTAAGTTCAAAAACTATTAAGGTGATTGCTCTCGCATGTGGCGCGAAATTCAAATTTTATTGCGTTTTTGCTCATTGCAGCTCATCAACACTTCTTGAGATAGTAAAAACTGATTTTGCGAAAACTAGGAGACCTAACACACATGTTTTAGTTTATAGTTTCACATATAGATCATTACTTCAGCTACGAATACTCTTCAATGATTTTTACAGTGTTTTTTTGGTTTAAAGATATGCGTAGCTTAACTAATGACATTTATGAGATACTATCAATTAAAACATGTGTGCTAGGTCTCCTAGTTTTCGCAAAATCTGTTTTCTCTATCTCAAGAAGTGTTAATTAGCTGTGATTTACAAAAAACACAATAAAATTTGAATTTCGCGCCACATGCGAGAGCAATCACCTTAAGTACAAAATATCAGTTCGTCGTTGACATCCGTCATCATTGAATAACTTTAATCGCAGAAGGCCATAAGACCTTCTGCTAGTGTGCCTTTAAATATAGCTGCGGACATCACGGAACCGATGTTTTGTACTTTGTATAGTTTTTGAACTGAATCGCTATAAGAGGTGAGGCCTCTGTAGTTGCAAGGTAAAGAACTTTTAAAGTGATTTTTTTTATTTCCTTTCCCAACTTAAATACGTAGTATCCAATCAATTTAATTGATGCAAGTACGCTAACAACTAACAATTAACTTTAAACTGCGTAGATAAATTAGAACCGCTAATGAAAACCGTGATCTATGTAGGTACCTATACTACACGATATACCCCTTACAGTCCATTCCATTCAAAGCTTTTCTGGTAGTGATCGCTTCTCGTTAGTGATAAGGCCGCACATTGTTTGTTTAATTATTATTATTTCTTACTAACCTTTTGCTATGTCATGTTTATGGTATGCAATAAAGTGTTTTCTATTGTCACCTCTGTCTTTAGGCTTGCGCTAATCTCATGCAGCTATACCCTGATTTTTGATTTCAGACAATTTTTGTAAACAAAGGGGATACCAGAGAAAAAAATATACGTTCAGGTAGTAGGTTACTAATTTTGGCCAAAAAATAGGTAGAATTTTTTGATTGCCAAAAGCCAATAAAATATAAAACCTTAATAATTTTAACGTATATATTATTGCATAAATTGTGTTTTTGACAAAGTTAAACGAAAAATAAATATTTTTTAGTAGTACATATTTTAAGATACTGGTAGCACATGTATATACACATATGATACACATACAAGACACTTATACACACAGTGGCATATCTTGACATTTCTTTGATTACAAAAATTGTCTGAAATTAAAAATCAGGGTATAGTAAAAAGATTTTAATGTAGTTTTTACAACCGAAGATTTTTTATTGAAGCCTTGTCTTATTACCTAATATTATTATTAGTAGTATATTATTCTGAACGACCATTCCTAAAACACGTTTACCCACGGCCACAGTGGCAAAAAATTGATTTTCCACTCCCGGTCATCTCACTAATGGTTTTGAAAATTAGATACTTATTTAACGTTAATAGTTAATAATCACTTCAGACTAAAGCTCAGAATTGTGTTCAGATTGTACTTGAATCACTCAGAAATGTCGCAATGTGATGAGTCTACGTATATCAGTAACAAACTGTTGAGCCTAATTGGGTGACAGTACGTGATCTTATTTAATTTGAGACACTATTCTATAAATTAAGCCTAAAAAAACGAGAGCTTTAAGCAAGTCTTGAAGTAATAATGAGCAAGCTAAGTTTGTAGGATTTACGATACAGAATGCAGAATGTTTAGATTACAGAGGCCTTACCAGTACAGTACCTTATTCAGTACATAACTTTTCATTTAAAAAACCGACTTACGCCATTGTAATCAACAAAATATTTGGATGAAAAAAAAATTATGAAAGAACCATAGTGGTGAAAGGATTATGATACTTTTTGAATGCAAATGCTTGGTTTGTTGCTGAAAATATCAAAATCGCCATATGTATCCCTACAATATTTGAGGAGTTCCCTCAATTCCTCATGGATTCCATCATCAGAACTGGATTCTGAAAAAAATGGGACCAATCTGGAAGTATATC
Organism: Epirrita christyi; assembly: GCA_951392215.1. NCBI lineage: Eukaryota > Metazoa > Arthropoda > Insecta > Lepidoptera > Geometridae > Epirrita > Epirrita christyi. The sequence continues at coordinate 13,879,566 of OX595850.1, forward strand.
TATTCAAATAAAAAAAGAATTTTCTAAATCGGTTCATAAACGCCGGAGATATGCGATAACAAACATTAAATTGAGAACCTCCTCCTTTTTTGGGAAGTCGGTTAAAAAATATCGGTTCGTCGTTGACATCCGTCATCATTAAATAACTTTAATCGCAGAAGTCTATAGACCTTCTGCTACTGTGCCTTTAAATATAGCTGCGGACATCACGGAACCGATATTTTGTTTTGAATAGTTTTTGAACTGAATCCTTATAGGAGCTCATGTAAGGCTTCTGGATTCCACAGACTGTCTTGAACGTTCTACCTTATAGTTCTAGGATCATTCTAGATAGTCTCAAAAACTATAGGAGAATTAACGTTTTTGTAAATTTGAAACATTTGCGATTTGAAAACCAATGTTAAAAGAGTTAACGCTTTTTCTTCGCGACCAAGCCTTGAATCTGTTTTCTATGATTATAGGTTACAAGTGTTCATACCTGTTCTAACGGTAAATAACCATGAGTCAGTTCAATAGTTCTTTCGTTGTATCTCTTGTTTTATTAGGTTTGTAATTCCAAATGAAATGTTATATTATCCTAATTCAAGGCTTTCTTGTTTTCTTTCTCAGTAGAACAGGTATTTTGTTTTAATAAAAAATAAACATTTTGGTCATGTTAGTCTCAAATATTACCGCCTACGTCTTGATGACTGTTTAGATGAAATGTTTTTATTTCTATGATGATCCTAATCGCACAATATTTTTAACAAGATTCATCATCATCATCATCATCAGCCTGTTGAAGTCCAATGCTGGACTTAAGCCTTTCCCCAAGAATGATACGACAGTCTTAAGCCGCAGTAGAACAAGGAAGTAGAGGAAGGCCCTCCATTCGATGGACAAAAGACATTATAAATGTCGCAGGAAGTTGTTGGATGGAGGCGGCTCAAGTCCGTTCGTCGTGGCATTCTAAAGGGGTTGCTTATGTCAAGCAGTGGATTTCTGCTGCCTGATGATGATGTTGGATGATGAAGGTGATGCTGATTGCGGGTTATTGGGCAAAAATAAAAATTCAAAGAACTGAACTGAACCAGACTCATTATATTTGAGATATTTACATAAATCTCGACCTCCAATATATGACGATGACGACACGATCATACGTAATGTAAACGGAACGAGATTCATTTTGATTTACGACCTAGCAAATAAGAGTACAGCGTGAATAGGGTACCTACAGTCTCCACGTAATCATTTCTACCATTCATCTTTGGATAGCTGGGAGGTTTCATTTGAGAATTTATTAGGTTCTACACACTTGGCTCGTGTTGAAATACATCAGCTTGCCAAGATACATCATTTCTATTCGTCTTTGGATGTAGAGGAGATATGATTTGTAAATTTGAAAGCTGTTCATTTGACTAGTTTTGGAATCTTATATTTTCGGGCTCATATTTCAGAATGCCAGCACCATCATCATCATTATCAGCCTGTAGAAGTCCACTGCTGGATCTAGGCCTTTCTCTTAGAGTGCCATGACGAACGGTCTTGAGCCGCCGCCATTCAACGACTTCCTGCTACGTTTCTAATGTAGAGTGAAGGGCTTTCCTCTACCACATCATCCAGTTTATGGTCGCCACTCCAGAACCTTTATATCGCATCGGTTGTCAGTTCTGCGAGCTATACGAACTGCCCATTGCCACTTCAACTTGCTTATTCTAAGAGCTATGTCGAATGTCGGTGACCTTGTATGTTGTTTTTTGTTAGTAGTAGAACTTCTTGTGAAAGAGTTCGTCCGGGGAAGTACTACCACCGTACCTATTTCTGCTGCCAAGCAGTAGTGTTCGCATTGCTGTGTTTCGGTTGGAAGGGTACGGGTGCCGGTGAAATTACAGGCACATGAGACTTTATCTTTATGTCTCAGGGTCGGCAGCGCGCGTGTGATGCCTCTGGTGTTACAGGCGTTCATAGGCTACGGTAACTGCTTTCCATCTGGTGGGCCGTAAGCTTGTCTGCTTGCCAAGTAGCATAAAAAAAAAACCTTGGTTCTTGTACGGATTTCCTCATTTCGGATTCTATCACATAGTGAAACTCCTGCCATTGTTCTCTCCATAGCCTTATAAATAGCTTCTTTTGTATGATACACATATATAACTGTACAAACTTTAAAATATTGATATAACTTAAAATCCTCTAGTGGGGTTTTTCTTTTATGTCTAATACTGTTAGCTAATTTGTGCATAATACAGTAGGCTATACTATTGTTAAGCTTAACTTTATAATCCTTCTATAGCCTAAGATTTTATATTGTTGCTGTTTATTGTCCCTGAATAAATAAAAAACTAAATATATACAAAATATTTCAGCAATTTTACCTCTTGTCCAAACAAACATAGGGAATTAAAAGCATTTTTCTGGCATAACTTCATATCCCTTGTGTACCGTAACGTAATTTACTTGTAAACGTTTAGCTTGTACAAAATGATTTAATTTAACATTCATTCCAGTAAACTCAAAAGGACAATTCGGATTTTTCTTAGCAAACTAGATTACCCATATCATGTTAGGATAAGCCAGTTTCGGTAAGAAAAACTTCGATTAATCTATTGCAAATACGATCAAATTAAATAAAATAATTTTATTCTTTGTACTCACAAGGATCATTTGGAATCGTCCTCTATATTAAAATTACTTCTTGATTTAATGATGTAAACTTTAGATCCATTTTTAAGGTTCCGTACTCAAAGGGTAAAACGGACCCTATTACTAAGGCTTCGCTGTCCGTCCGTCCATCCGTTCGTCTGTCACCAGGCTTTATCTCATGAACCGTGATAGCCAGACAGTTGAAATTTTCACAGATGATGTATTTCCGAAAAAACAGAAAAATAAAAAAACAGAACAAAATAAATATTTAAGGGGGCTCCCTTACAACAAACGTGATTTTTTTGCGGTTTTTATAGATAATGGTACGGAACCCTTTGTGCGCCAGTGCGACTCGCACTTGGCTGGTTTCATTTTTATTACGAACATTCAATTGATGATAGAAATCACTAAAATTACATCTTTCTCTAGGACTGGAAAACTCCACTACCCAACAAACGTGTGCGGGCCGCTTTTCGAGGAAGAGCTGGAGTTTTGGGGGCTGGACTCCAACCAGGTGGAGCCGTGCTGCTGGTCTACCTACAGCATACATAGAGACACACAGGTCAGTGCATATAAGTATGAACTAAGCTCTGGCTTAAACAACAACTTGATTTTCGATGTATGAACTAAGCTCTGGTTTAAACAACAACTTGATTTTCGATGTATGAACTAAGCTCTGGTTTAAACAACAACTTGATTTTCGGTGTATGAACTAAGTTCTAGCTTAAACAACAACTTGATTATTGGTATACCTATCAAGATAAGTTAGACGTAGATAGACACACTTCTTACCCCTGATGAGATAGGATAGGCCTCTTTTTACAATGGTTGTCATAATCACAGGACAGGAATATATACGTGACCAGTGGCGAGCTCATCGCAGCCATTGCATGTTCATGATCAAATCAGCTAACACTTTCTTCCAGTAATAACATATTCATAAAAAAGCCAGCAGCCACGATAAATCACTAGGTACTAATGAAACTTGCCCAACAAGTCCAGAGGCCGTAGACAAAGTAACACTCTAATAGCGATGACGCTAGTAGAAAAGTCCAAAATGTATGAGATAGACGTAAGCTATCGATATGTCACGTGGTCTTTTGTATTGTATTACAACTGTAGAAATAGAATCGCTTCGAAGCGAATACCGTTTGTCTAAGCCGGCAGGTGATTTGTTAATTTTTTATGTGGATTTTTGGAGGAGTTACAACTGATGATGGTAATTACTTATTACCATCATCAGTTTTCGTTCTCGGTCCTCTGTATCTATGTTCCTCTATCTATGTATCTATGACTTCCGTAGTGTAATGGGTGAGTAGCCTGCTGAGATGCAAGAGGTTCGGGTTTGATTCCCGCTGAGTGGGATAAATAATATTTGCATGATCTGCAAATATTTGTTCTGGGTCTGGGTGATGTGGTGCTATATTAATCGTATTTCCTGATACCTACGATACAGGAAATCTTAGTGTGGGATCAGAGGCCTTAGACAAAGTAACATTCTAATAGCGATGACGCTAGTAGAAAAGTCCAAAATGATTATGAGATTGACGTAAGCTATCGATATGTCACGTGGTCTTTTGTATTGTATAATGATTACTGTAAAAAATTATCACTTTGAAGCGAATACCGTTTGTCTAGACCAGCTGGATATTTTGTTATGTTAAGACTATACTAATATTATGTGCTACCTATACTAAAAACGTTTGGTTCTGTAATCGGATTACAGCCCCAGTATATTCCGTATATCCAAAAATCGGTATTATACCGTTCGTTTCGTTAGACACTGTATTTGTGTATTTCCACAAATACAGTGTGAACTGTATTTTGAAATAAACTAGCAGACCGGAAGTTCTATTTGTGAGTTATTTGACTACCGGTGAGGTCGAATCATCGCACAGCTTCGTAATGTGTAGCTATAAAACTAGCATTTGACTTAAAATAGGATAATGGTGTTCTTTTAAACAGTTCTTTTTATATTAGTTATAATGAAACAAAAACCATTTTTTTTTTAATTTTGAGTTCAGTAAATAATTATTGCTGTAACGACTTACACAAAAAAAATATCATGTGATATCGTCCACATTTTATCAATAAACTACTAAAGGGTTTTTGGTTTGGTTAAGTATTTGGTAAACATTGTGAAGAGTGATAAAGGTTGTGTTTAAGTGAAGTGGCACGTGTGGTTTGCATTGCGACATGGACGTATTTAGGATAAAGCGTATTTAGGTAACTGGCAAAAACGCTATGGAATTGCACCTAAGGAAGGTATGACGACGTTTTTAGATCACTTATGACATCACTGATGTCCTGATAAATAAAACGTTCTTCTCGGTGACTAAGTCTAAGCCTTACTTTGAAATCGTCCGTCTCTCTCTAATACGCGTGTTTTAACATTTGTGTGACAGTGACGAGACGATTTCAAAGTAAGGCTTAGACTTAGTCACAGTGAAGTACGTTCTATTTATCTCGACCTGAGTGTTGATTACAAATCGAACGAAGCAGTGTATAGAAAGGCCAACCTCTCGATAAACCGACAACATTTGAAAGGTCGCGGTAAGTCCCTGGATAAACGCGGCACAAGAGCGTTCGCAATTACATTATGGGGAGGCCTATGTCCAGGAGTGGCCACAGGCTGATGATGATGACGATGCCATGATGTCATGTCCATAGTTAGCGCTTTTGCATTACGCTTACATTCGCATGGACGTTTGACTACGTAAATAGACGAGTCGTACCTACTAATGCCGATTGTTCCTGGCTGACTAAAATTTTAATTTGAAAGTATTAGAAGTTTCAATTTTAGAATTTCAGATTTAAATCTTCAGTGCAAATTATTATATATCCTTTATTCATAATCCGTTACTGATATCTGGTTTAGCGTAGGAAAAACTAAAACCCGCTGTCTTCATAGCCCATCGTGAGTTCACCGACTGAACGAGTTACTATCACCATAAAACCTCAAACACAATTGCTGTAACTTCGCTCATATCGCGCGTATTACGAGCAGTCTTATCGCTTTCCCCATACGTTGTCTGGAATGTTCTATTTATCGTACGCTAGCAGGGTCAATTACTTTCTTAATAACTTTAGGCGGTAGTTGATACTTGGTGTTAAGATTTATTTCCATTGTTAGTTGATGCCAAAGTGTGTATACTGAATAACAAGTTTATTTGGCGTTTAGAGACACTGCTTAAGTATTACCATTGCTCTTCTGTGATACATGTCCTTCACCTTGCATGTTTTGTTCTTTCTTAGTAAAATTTAAAAATGTTAAAAAATGCAGAGATATTTCATAACATAACATTGTTTGCTAGGCCTAGTTATATAAAATATCCTGATTAAAATCTCACGTATTATTTACTATTATTATTATTTACTTTTATGATATTTTTACTATTGTTATACATATACTATTGTTATTATTTATTCAACATCACAATTTTGTTTGCGATACGAATGAACAAACGAAATATTTTTGTCACAGCATTGCCTCTCTCTGACCAACTGAATTATAATTTATTCTACACAAAAAATACAGTGAATAACTAATGTTTACGTTTGTTAGTAGTAGAACTCTTCTTGTGAAAGAGTTCGCCCGGTGAAGTATTACCACCGTACCTATTTCTGCCGCCAAGCAGTAGTGCTGGCATTGCTGTGTTTCGGGTTGAAGGGTATGGGTGCCGGTGAAATTACAGGCACATGAGATTTTTCATCTTTATGTCTCAGGGTTGGCAGCGTGCGTGTAATGCCTCTGGTGTTGCAGGCGTCCATAGGCTACGGTAACTACTTTCCATCAGGTGGGCCGTATCCTTGTTTACTAGCCAAGTAGTATAAAAAGAAATAAAGTAAATTGATTCTTTATTGTTACAACTGTGTACGTTATCTTTAAAAAAAGATTACTTAACTTGACAAAGTATTGGCTTATTTTGTCAAACAAGCATTGTTACCGACCGATTTATATTTTTACCCCGGCGGTGGTAAGAAAAAGATGGATATTCAATGTTCCGTTGTGATCAAATAATTTGAATCAACAAACAAAGAAGCTTATCACAGAGTCAGATAACCAGGTGTATAGCGTCTTTGAGGAAGTGCGAACCGTGAGCATGGTATAATTGTACATTGCTAACGAAAGCTACTAGGTCTAGAGATGATAAGGTGAGGATTATTCATGTTTTTTATTTCTAGACGTGTTTGGTATATCCTCAGCGGTCATCGAGCACATACTCAATAGAGCGGTAATATGGGCAAGCCTTCTCCGCAACTGAGGCCTTACCATGAGCTTTTATGGCGATTCAGTTCAAAAACTAGCCAGTACAAAATATCGGTTCGTCGTTGGCTTCTGTCATCATTGAATAACTTTAATCAAAGAAGTCTATAGACCTTCTGCTACTGTGCTTTTAAATATAGCTACGTATATCATGTAACCAATATTTTGTACTGAATAGTTTTTGAACTGAATCGCTATAAGAGCTCATGGTACGGCTTCTGGACTGTTTATTAGCATTGACATTTATCTACTCTCGCTCGCACTGAAACAGTACAGCACCGCAGCGTATCTATGCGTCTCGCTTTCATGTAGTGCAAGATATGTCACGTGACGTGCGAAATTGCTGTGAAACAAAATTAATAACATTGCGTCTCTATTGGGTATGTGCTCGGTGTCCGCGGTAGACCACAGCTAAGTGATGCCTTAAGCCATAATGCATTGGAGATATTTGCTTCAATCACCACGCTTGGTGATCGTAGGTTTGGTGTTGAGTATATAGTAGGTGGATACTGATGCCCATCTCTTGATGGAATCCCTTAGTTAGATTTTACAACACCCACGGAAGGAGCCAGAACTAACGCTTGAATTTCCTATTTTTTCTCTCGATCGCGCTTTAGTTCAGGGATTGCTAAATATTGCTCTGTTTTTATATTCACTTTCTTTGTCCTGAATTTGCGGATTGGAAGCTTAAAATCACAGTTGAAAAGGCTTTTGGGTTGTAAATGTAAAGATTGAAAGCTTAATAATGCAATCTTTCATTAAAGAATAAATTTAGATAATTATTTCCAAATTTAGGTTTGTTTTGCTTTAGGGAAATTCTGATTTAAAGTCGTTATTTTTTTACAAGCTTTCAAAACGGAACAGTTATAGAATTACCTAGACTCTCTGTTACTAGCGTTATTCAGAGAATATAGTTTTTACATAAGGTCAAGAATTTTATTAAAATCATCATCATCATCAGCCTATAGAAGTGCACTGCTGGACATAGGCCTCCCCCTTAGAATGCCATGGCAAACTGTCTTGAGCTGGCCTCCATCCACCGACTTCCTGTGACGTTTATAATGTCTTTAGTCCATCGAGTGCAGGGCCTTCCTCTACCGCGTGTCCGGTTTGCTCGAGAACATATTTTATTCCCCAACGGTTATCAGTTCTTCGAGCTATATGACCTGCCCATTGCCACTTCAACTTGCTAATTCTGAGAGTCATCGGAACATAACATAATTAACATAATAACATAATTTTGTTATATAATTAATATTAACATAATTGCTTACAAATGATTGAGGGCTCACTCAAAGGAAAATTGTACAATTTGCTATATCTTACGAGATATTGAAATAAAATGCTTATTTCGAGCACAAGGCGTTTTTTGGAATGAAGATTTATTGCTAGGCACAGCCTTAATGCATTTTAAAGCAGTATATTGCCGTGAAGAGTATGTCCAAATTACTAAATGCTTCAGCAATTTCGTTAGAACCTGAGAGCACTCAGTGAATCAGGTGATTGTGGAGATACCACCTGCGTGCTTTTTTGCTTTTAAACAGAACTCGGATTGTTGAAGTAGGTAAGCACTTTAACAGCAGACGTGGTAGACGAAAATAGTAATAACTTCACCCGGGGCGCGTTTAAATTTAGGTGATCACGCCAAACTTAAACACGCCCCGAGTTATATAAGCTGTAGGCTTTTTGATTGCTTTAAAATCGTGTTTTGGTATGCGTGTTCACTGCTTGTACCTTGTAAAGGTTATTGAGTGTCTATACCACTAATTAGTTAAATGTTTGTTACTTGTATCCGTAAGTGATGTGATACGGGGTGGATAAAAAAACAGTTTTTGACCTTCACAGCAATATACTTTAATTTGGTCACATTGATATTATTTAAGTTACACGTTTTAGGGCGGCTTGCGTAAAGATCTGATTTAAATGTATTTAGTAAAATACGTTTAGCTGCTTAAACATGATCAGAGGCCCACGAATATTTAACGTTATCGAGATGCTAGCGAGACGATTGGAAACGTCAAATATTAACCAATCAGCTTACAAAGATTTCAAAGCACCTTAATATCATTGGCCAATATTTGACATTAGCGATCGTCTCGCTAGCGTCTCGATAACGTTAGATATTCGTGCTTACCCCACTGGGTTGCCTTGCACGAAACCCTAACAGATGTCATCTAGTTAAACGTATTTAGTGCGTCGGTAAAACAGTTGCATGGGTTCCATTTCACGTTTCCTTCAAACTAACATCAATCTTATGGTAATAGAGATAGAACTTAAATTCACTTAAAATAATTAGCTAGGTAGCTAATCAGCCAATTTCGGGTGTTTAGTTTTGACAGTTGACTAAACATGTTTAAGAGCAGAAGAGAGAGCATTTTTGTTGTGCAAGAGGCTAATTGTGTTTAGTTGCCTAAATGTATTTAGGAGGTCGGTAAACATGTTTAGGGATCCTTATGCAAGCCGGCCTAGTCCACTTGTGGGACATGGGTTAACCGAGTGACGGTGACGACTGACTATCCAATGCAAATGCATAGTACTAGTTTAAGCTGAATCGCCAATCGCGTTTTGCAAGCGTACTATTTAATTAACTGTGTCAGCACAGAGTTATCAAATCAACTGACCGATTTTTTGAAATTTTTCATTATTTTTGTTATTAGTTTATGAATATCTGTTTGTAAATACCTGCAGGTTGGATGGGGGACCTAATATCAAGAAGTTGAATATGGACTTTATTATCCACTTATATGTTAAAAGGTTTCGAATCTCTCCGCATGATCACTTATAAATTCCATGTTCGGAGTTTGAAGAGGTGGAATTTAACTTTAGTAGATCACACGGAGCTGTGGTCTATAGTATCTCTAAAAGGTAAATATTTTTTTTTTCAAAAATAAATTTATTTTCATAGCGAACGTTTACCTACCCGCAAACGTACCAAGGTCGTTAGTGACTCTGATATGCTGATTACCCTTTCGTATTAGAACGAAGTTTGCTTCTTTTTGGGCTATTATTTCATCAAACGACATGAAATTTGGTACACTGATCAGTACACTAATATCTAGACCCGTGGTGCGACATTTATTATTTATGATTTTGTAAACATAAATAATTTTATCTGAAACTAACGCACCGCGGCTCTGGATATTAGTGTACTGATCATGTGTTAAGATTAAAGAAATTAATAGCCAAATTAGAATCAACCTTCGTTCGCGTGCAAAAGAGCCTTGATGAGTTATTTAATGACAAGACGTTTGTTTAAATTTAAATTGTAATTGTGTTTTTTTACTGTACTTACTTGTTTGAAATTTTTTATTTTTATTAACGTACCTACTATTTTTAAGTTAAAATTGCGACACCCATACTGGGTACATAATGATTACTCTTCTACCTTATAATTATGATGCAATAAAGAATAGAATTTGAATTTGAATTTGGAGCGTATGCGGCCTTTTGCTAGCTATTGGTGACCTTCTTCTAAATGTGATGTTTTATTTTACCTTCCCATATTCTGAACCCAGTAACAAGGTGGGTATTTTTCTAATGTTCCTTTTTCCTAGAAAAACGGCGAAAAATCTCATCCATTACAATTATTAACGTAACTGTTTACATAAAATAAGATAAAATAAAAGCCTAACCTTGTTTTCTAGTAATTTCTAAAAACAGCCGCTTCAAAAACATTTACCCAATTAACTGGGAGCTGTAAAAATCAAATTAGGACGTGCGTCGTGCTATGGTTATTGGAACACGTAAAGAGAGTTTTGGAATAAGGATTAAGGAGATGGTTCCGTAGCTTCCTAATACGTATTTTATACAGGTTTTTCTTTTACTCTGAATTTTAAATGAAGCTTTGTGTGAATGTAGGTAGGTATCAAAATTGATTAGGGATGTCGCGTCGTATTGTCAAAGCGATGCGTAAAATGAAAACCTTTATTATTTGTCATTGCCATTCAGCAAGAAAGCAGCCAGCGTCTAAGCCTTACCTCCTGGTCTATCAATTGGGCTATCTTTAGATTATTTGCAATGATCATTAGATAGCTCAACTATTTTATAAATTTTATTCATCATTATCTTACACTGCATTCTTTGTGTAAATAAATGTATGTCGATATCATAAGGGTTGCTATAATTTAATAACTTTTTTTATTGAATAATAATTTCTTAATAGTTTATTTTTATACATTTGATTAAAATTATCAAAATATTGAATTAAACTCCACAGAGAAAGAACTTAGATTGGCAATAGAAACGATCAAAATATTTTACAATTAATAAATAAAGTTTAATTAGTTATTGAATAAAATTCTCACAAACTATTGCTATATTAAAAAGTCAAGTGGCAATGGGCAGGCCACATAACTTGCAGAACGGACAAACACTGGGTAATTAAGTTTCTCAAGTGGCTACCACGAAACGGAAGCCTTAGCCTCCTCCCAATCGATGTACAGACAACATTTTAAAGGCCGCAGGAACTCGGTGGATAGAGGCGGTTCAAGATTGTTCATCGGCAGTCGATGGGGAAGCCTATATGTGAAGCAATAGATGTTTTTAGCTGATTATTATTGGTGAAAATTGCGGTTACCGCATTGTGTCCCCTTAATACACTGTAATTTTCCAACCCAAGCAAAAATAAGATAAAAACTGTCCCTATTCAACCTTATTTTATTTCTCCTATCTTTAGATTTTCTCAAAATGCCTACTTTTATTTTTCCAGACGGTTTTCGAGTCCCAATTTCGGAACCCTATCTGTAACCTGCGTTATTAGAGTCAAATAAGCGCTTGCTAGGTAAGAGGTAATATTGTTAGCAGACCCTTCCATTTGTATGTAAATCTACGGATGCCTATTATAGCTTGGTACTGAAATCTATCGTTTTTTTTCACCGAGCAAAGCGAGGCCTTAGTGTTAACTTGAGGGGTAGGAATTCGTATGTTTGATGGGACTTTGTTCGACGATAAAAGATAAAAATGTTTATTTGCTACAATAAACAGGTTTGACAAAAGAGAAAAAAAAATATATTTACATAAAACTAAATTAAAAAGCTAGTTGCTTAGCAAACCAAATAAGTATAGGTAAAATAAAACTAAGTAGAGATTTGATTCCCCCTGTGCATCCCAGATGGCTGCAATAATAGAAAGTTATCGTGGCTTGGTATCTTTTTAGAAAAAAAAAAACTATCCACCACGTATAAAAAAAAATAAAAAAAATGTGTATAATAGGTTTAAGCTCAGCATTGTGCCATAACAATAGTTATCATATTTTGTGTGATAACTTCAAAAGTTATCGTATTCATCCCTATCTCAACGAATCCTTTACCGATTAAGCTTATATATTAAGCTAATTTTGTTGGTATCACTAACCTATGTACCATATTTAATGGCAATTGGATCAATGGTTCGAAAGTTATTATAGAACAAAGAAACATCGTCCTATTGACCATACAATACATACGAAAGCTGACCCCTCGAATATACAGCGAGAACTGCTTCGCTCGGTCAATCACAGGCCTGTTAAGCAAGTGACATAAAGCGAGAAGCGCTCGCTCACAGCTTAGCAATTAAGAGTTGAGTGGATAAGTGACGATCAGTGGTTCAGACGTTTGTTGTGCCAGTGGGGTGAAATTGTTTTAAACAATTTTGATACCAAGAAAATCCAACTACTTCGGTATAAGGATCATCCATCATAACCATAGCAATAAAAAAGTTACTATCATTTCATATGCGTTTCATAAACTTGGCGGTAAATATTGCTTTTATTCCAAGTGATATTTTATTGCCCACTCAAGACATATGAAATCATAAACAGGGCTTCTTTATATCAATAACAGCTTTTTGTATGATTGAATGAATTTTGATAGGTTTATTCATATGGCTGAATGATGAGCTTTTAGTAGAGTAGGTAATAAAAAAATACTTTGTGTTTTGAAGGGATGAGACAAGTTAAATTGTTGAAACATTTACCGATGAGCGTGTGGTCTGTGTTCTTCAGTTTGTTCTGTGTCTCTTCATCATCAGCCTGTAGAATTCCACTGCTTACTGGACATTGGTATTCCATAGGTCTTCCTCATAGAATGCTACGACGAACGATCCATCAATCGATGTAGTAGAACTTCTTGTGAAAGAGTTCGGGGAAGTTCTACCACCGTACCTATTTCTGCCGCCAAGCAGTAGTGTTCGCATTGCTGTGTTTCGGATTGAAGTTTACGGGTGCCGGTGAAATTACAGGCACATGAGACTTTTCATCTTTATGTCTCAGGATCGGCAGCGCGCGTGTGATGCCTCTGGTGTTACAGGCGTTCATAGGCTACGGTAACTGCTTTCCATCTGGTTGGCCGTAAGATTGTCTGCTTGCTAAGTAGAATAAAAAAAAAAAAAAGGCGGCTCCTAAATACTGATGGTACCAGTAATTCTTCCTTTACCGTAGTTATATAAAAAAGCTTTCGCCTGAGAAGTGATTCATACCGGAGAAAAACGTTTTTTCGTTTCGTATCGTATTTGTCAGCCAGCAATGTACGCATTTATTCCAGCCGCGCGAGTTCAATGCTCCCAGTCAGCTGATCGACCCGTAGTGCCAATATTTCTTATGCGGTTTTCATTGTTTTTTTGACGTTTTTATTTATTAACGTGTTTTTAATGATGGAAATAAGGTTTTTGTGTTCCTTTAACGATATTTTATGGATATTTATAAAGAAAACACGAAAAAACCGGGCTGAATGTGAGAATTATTTTTTCGTGTTTTTTCAGCTTAAATATTTTCAAAATCATGGTCTGAATGCACTGTTTCAGTTTTCGGGAGTAGTCTTTTTACGCCCTGTATAAATTATCGGGGAAAATAGACTCTTGGGACACATTAGATCATTTCTTGCTAAGCAAAGGATTTCAATGAAATTCCCCACATCCTAAAATAAGTGACAAAATCCCTGAAGTATCATCCATCCCGCATAAACAAACAAAATGGAAATAAACCGCTTTGATCTTACGTCCCAATAAATCCTATCATATCCGATGCTGATCCAGCTCACAAAATAGTGGTTGGTTCACAACATTTATGTCCAATTGACGAATGAGGAATACGTTTGTCGCACGTTTTACAGCAAGTCGGTAGATGCAGGCGGCTCAAGACGAGTCATTTTGGCATTCAAAATGCGAAACCTGCACCCTTATTCACTATGACCAAACGTAACACAACGCGGGCTCGTTACGATATCTGCGTGGAATCATCGCTGAATCGTATGGGTGACGTCACACGTTATTGAAAAGGAATCTATAACCACCCTATCCAGTAGTGGACGTCAGCCACTGATAAATGAAATGGCTAAATAAATCAAAAATAAACGAATTAATAAAATTAATTAATTTTTAATGACATTATAAAAAACAACAGCATTGTTATTTTAAATAATTTCATAGAAACTTTTAACGCTTTTGTGCCTCCATTTCCTGAAATGATTTCCCCTTATGAGCTTTGTTGTAAATAAACGCTGAATCGACAGATCATGGAAAGAGAAAATAATAAAAAACGCATCAGTAGAATAACTGTGTGGAGTGAAGCAGCTGTTTACTAACCCACTGCGATACCATACCACTTACACTTTGATGTTTTGATTGAAAAGTTAAGCTAATACGTCCGTCTGTCTGTTCGTCCGCAGATCTTGCGGAATTTTTGATCTCAAACGATACATTTATGACGTGTTTGAAGTTATGCTAGTATCAAGAATATTCCTTTGATCAAACGTGAAATTTACAGAAATTAGTGCTATTACAAAGTGAACCAGATTAATTGGTAAAATTTAACGTATTGATTAAATCCACATGGTTCTTGTTAGGGCATTTGTAACATACTATACCTGATACCTGATACCTCACAGCACATTAACAGTAGCTTTTGTGTTATCTATCTCTGCAAAATCTCATGGAAATTAGATAACGGTTACAAACATTCACTTTTTTTTAACCGACTTCACAACAACTTTTCTTTTTGTTAGTAGTAGAACTTCTTGTGAAAGAGTTCGTCCGGGGAAGTACTACCACCGTACCTATTTCTGCCGCCAAGGAGTAGTGTTCGCATTGCTGTGTTTTGGATTGAAGGGTACGGGTGCCGGTGAAATTACAGGCACATGAGACTTTTCATCTTTATGTCTCAGGGTCGGCAGCGCGCGTGTGTTGCCTCTGGTGTTACAAGCGTTCATAGGCTACGGTAACTGTTTTCCATCTGGTGGGCCGTAAGCTTGTATGCTTACCTACTTGGTAAAAAAAAAAAAAAGTTTCTCAATTCGGTTCTTTTTTTTTTTTTTTTAATGTTTGTTACCTATTTGAATAGATATACTTCCAGATTGGTCCCATTTTTTTCAGAATCCAGCTCTGATGATGGAATCCATGAGGAATCGAGGGAACTCCTCAAATATTGTAGGCACATATTGTGTACATATGGCGATTTTGATATTTTCATCAACAAACCAAGCATTTGCATTCAGAAAGTATCATAACCCTTTCACCACTATGGTTCTTTCATAATTTTTTTTCATCCAGATATTTTGTCGAATACTATGGAGGAAGTCGGTTTTTTAAGTGAAAAGTTATAATGTTGTGACCTCACTGGCTTTTAGCCCTGAGGAGGTTACTGATAAGGCGCTTACGCATTCTTGCATGAAAACGAACTTTGCTTCTATCTTGGCTATTATTTCATCAAACTCCATTAAATTTTGTACACGTGGTGGGTAAATTTTTCATCATCGGTTGACCTCTGTCGAAATTGGACCTTCCTAGTTGAATCGTTTGACTCAAATAGAATTGTGGTCAACTACTTCGACAATTTCGTTATAGGTGCGACATGGTAATTTATGACTGGACGACGCAGTAGATGAAAGCCCTCCTCACGATGGATACATAAATAAAATAAATGAAAAAATGCTGGACATTTCACATAAATTATCTAGCCCCAAGCTAAATAGCGCTTGTGTACTACACTTGTGGTACTAGATAACTGATATACTTAATACAATACGTTACATAGATAGATATTTTTTATTATACATAGAAAAATACCCAGAACCCCCCAACAATCGTACAAATATTTGTTCCGAGGCGGGAATCGAACCCTCCTGCGTCGCAGGCGATCCTTCGCTCGCCCCGCCACAGAGGTCGTCAAATGGTAGGTACATGTCGTATGAAGTCAGTGTGTGGAGGCTTAAGACCGTTCGTCGTAGTATTCTAGGGGGAGGTCTACGTCCAGCAGTGGACTTAATAATGAAGTATTATTTATAAAAAATATTGTATTTAAAGCCGTATGAAATATACATACAGTTTTTATTTCAATTCAATAGCTTGCAAAGTTTGGGAGATATTTTCTTAGTGACCCTATTTCATGGCATGCTAATTTATAATCACTTCACGTTTATTGTATTTGTAACAATTTTTATTTGCGGTGGCTGAAGTTTCGACTGCGACGCAGGAGTGGGTTCGATTCCCGCCTCGGAACAAATATTTGTACGATCTGCAGATATTTGTTCAGGGTGTTCTGGGTATTTTCTATGTATAATAAAAAATATCTATCTATGTATGTAATGTATTGTATTAAGTATAATATCAGTTATCTAGTACCCATAACACAAGCTCTGCTTAGCTTGGGGCTAGATAATGTTGTGAGAAATGTCCAGCATTTATTTATTTATTTAAGTAAAGCAAAGTAAGTATACGATTATGATTTTATTTTCTCCATAAATAATCGTCGATTGAGCTGAAACAAACACGTGATTTGGCATTCGTTATGATAATAAAATCGCAGCCGTAAAAATAAAACGCTTAACTTTACAGAACAACAAATAATCTTAACGTTTTCAACTCCACATTTTTAGGGTACCGTAAACCGTACTTCATTGCAAGAGCCAATTTTCGCGGTGCCAAGCTATAAACATAGAGGTGATTTTCACGAACGTAGTAACTGTATAACGCCAAAAGTTTAATTTATACGAATTTATAAAATTCAACATGCGCTGTGGTGTTGTGTCGATGTTCCAGTGCGGTGGTCACGTAGCCGGCTGGGACGCAAAAGGTGCGGGTTCGATTCCTGCTTCGGGACTAATGTTTTCATGATCTTGAACAGTTAATCCGGGTCTGACTGTTGTCGTGCCATGAAACTACTACTATTCCTACGACAAAGGGAATCCTATAGTGTAGGATCAGAAGGCCTATTACGAGTTTTGCAGAGTAACTTTATTTAGAGTTTTATAGAGTAACTATTCATCATTTTGTAGTCACTAGAAACAGCATAGATTCATTAATTGTTACTACGTAAGTCACGTTGAATCCTCACGACTCGCAAAGTGATTGTTGCAATGCAAAACTCGTAATAGGCCCTCAGGATTATTAGTTATTATGTGAACGATGGCACTTTTCTGCCAACATCCCCCATTGGGCCAGATAGGTGGACGCTAGGAATATACGTAACTGCTGGGTTTTATTTATTTGTTTATGTAAATATCAACGCATATTAATTTTCATGATAATAAAAAAAATTATGTACAGAACCAAGGTACACTTACAAGCTTAGTTTTATTGCGTCATGTGAGCTAGCATTGTTTATATCCCAGTTGTGATTGTGACTAATGTTCTGTTATGTTGTAAATGGTACATTTGAATGCTTCCAATCATTGGATTGGAAGCAAATGTACCATTAAATTTACTTTTTTTAATTCTCTTAGGGCCTCGTTCACGATCTTCAAGTAATGTGTTGATTAGTTACTTCCTAAGTAGCGTTAACCAGCAAGTAATAGTGTCGATTAACTTTTATCAGTTTCACAAAAGAAAAATGAGTTCCGATTAGCAACTCGGTGGTTAGCTGAATGATTTAAAAAATCATTCAATCTAACGTTCAATAGACGCTGTCATCAACGACAAATGTCAGCAGTCACACGTCACGTTTATTAGATTTGCGCGGCGCGGGTAATTTCTTGCAAGTTTCGTGAAAATTCGTGTAAAATTGAAAACTATAATAGATAAAGCTAAAAGACTATGTTATTATATTAGACTATACACTTGGTTAACTGCATTTTTAGATAGGCAAGATCTGGCAAAAAAATCATATTCATCAAGTTCGGCAAAATAATTTACACGAACATGAAATACACGAACACTTGGAATTGTTTGTCTTAATGAATTTTCTTATTCCTCTATTTGATGATCAATTAAATCAAATAAATCCATTTCTAACACTTTCTAATAGATTTTTTGAAACAGTTCTCTGCACAAAACCAGACGAAAATTGACTTTACTCGACAATTAGATCGGCTAATCGGCAGATGAAGCAAGAAAAAAGTTACAGACTACTTCCTGGTTATTGCTACTCGGCCTTTGTGAAACTCTTATGCACAGTTACATGGGACTTTAATCGACAACTAGCCTACAACTCAAGACTTTACTTGAAGATTGTGAAAGAAGCCCTTAGCATTATATTACCAATAACCAAAAGTATACGTAACGTAACGTGAAATTATCAAAAAATTTGGGTCACAAAATGTATTGAACATCGCCATCCTTCTTTGTATGTTAGGAAGGTAACCCATTTCAATATAGACGTCATTGATTCCAAGCGTGTACCTACTTACATTTCCTAAGACATACAAATAGGTAAATAGGTACTTACAACAGACACATGTCAGCTATTCTCTTTGTTTAACAATTCGGTTTCAGGTATAACCCTTTACAGCCTACGTGAAACTCATCTTGAGTGGGTGAGGCCTTCATTTATCAATAAACGAAAAACGATTTTTTTGTTTTTTTTATGATATATTTTTTTTCTGCGTAGATTGTTTACGACCAGCATATGCTGAGTTAGGGCCTTTTTGTAACAGCAATGCCTTTTAATTTTTTTTACACTTGTCTTATTTTTTAATTTAATTTGTTAAATCTGTGTTGTTGTTGCAAATAAAACTTTTTCTATTCTATTCTTCTATTGTATAAGTATTTTGTAAATTCAAGATACAATATCGAAGAATATTAGGTAACAGCATAACATTATGTTTTTTTTAAAATTGGGCCATGCATCTGTCTATATTTGTCCTATATCCTAGGATTGTCTTAAATTACGTAAATCAGCTTAAACACAGTGTCACGTACTGAAATGTCACGAATAATCATCATCACTAGCCTGTTTACGTCCACTGTTGGACGAGGCCTCTCCATTGAACACAATGGGGTGATATTTGCCATAATCACCACGTTTGGCGGATTGGAGATCGCAGTTTGGTGTTAAATATGAGGATGCTTCTGCCCATCCTCTTGTTGTTAGCTTAGTACCTACCCTTAGGGCGCTTCTAAACGTCCGTGTTTTTTACCGGATAACTGACCGTGTTTTTTACCGGATTCGCGGTAGTGTATGGTTTATAATGAATGTGTGTACATGCACCGGACATCGGTCCGGCAAACAAACCGGATGCACCACTGCTTCCCCTCGGCGCGACGGACACTGGTCCGGCTAAAAAAGAGCGGTCATCCACGCCAGTGTATTGGTGCCTATTAACGCAGCCGGACGTATTGCCGGCTTTCTATAAATTGAGTGCCATCTACCTATGTACTAGCGCATATAGACGGCAGTCCAAGGTAACATCCATACGGTAATTTTTTTATATGTTTACATGGATATCCGTTTATTGACGGTTCGCTATCCGGTGAAAATAACGGACGTGTACAAGCACTCTCAGTCGGCTTTTGCGATATCTACGGGCGCAGACGGAGGGGTCTATCCTAAGGTCAGGCACACAGATAAGCGTATATTATTTTTTCTATTATGTAGGTATGTGTATTCATTGTATAATATTATTTGGTTGGTTCAAGTGGAACAGGTAATTCAGGTAGATCTCTGATCAGTTCTTCTTTCAAAGTAAAAGCTCCGTTTCATTAAGGCAGCTTTTATCAAAGTCAAAGTCAAAGTCAAAGTCAAAGTCAAAAAGAACTTTATTCATTGAAATCACAAGGATCATTTTGAATCGTCTTATATAAAATTAAATTACTCCTGTTCCAACGCGACCAAGCCTAGAAGAATCAGGCAACAAACTCGGCTTGGCTTACATAAATGGTCCGTCTTACCACTAGGTGAGAAGCGCCTGTGTGGTGCCTCGGAGCAAGGAGTTGCTGATACATAGTAAATGAGAACTTAAAAACCTTAGGAAGGTAGTCAAAAGTAAATAAACATCAGCAAAAATATGCAAGACAGCACACGCTACGCTTGTTATACTTATAAATAATAATCTAATACAAACATGTAAATAGGTAAGTACAGATATTGCAAATTTCCATTTTAGCAGTCGAGGGGCAGAGCGACATCAGGCCACGCGGCTTTATCATTAATATAGTCATCAAGAGTGTAATACGCTTTTTTAATTAGATTCATCTTTATGTAGGATTTAAATCTTCGAATAGGAAGTTTAAATGCACCTTCTGGAAGTTTATTATAGAACCGTACAGAATTCCCCATAAAAGATCCACTTACTTTCTTTAATCGAAATTTTGGTATATTTAGTTTGTGTTTATTTCTCGTGTTAATACCATGCACGTCACTTTTTATCATAAAACTATCCAAGTGTTTATGTGTATGTAATAATATTTCATAGATATATTGCGATATTACTGTAAGAATATTGATTTCTTTGAAACGCTCTCTCAAGGAGTCACGCGACTTCATTTTATAAATGGCACGTATTGCCCGTTTTTGCAAGACAAAAATAGCTTGGATATCTGCTGCTTTACCCCACAGTATGATACCATATGACATAACACTATGGAAGTAGCTAAAATAAACAAGCCTAGCTGTAGCTTCATCAGTAAGCTGCCTTATTATACGAACTGCATATGCAGCGGAACTAAGTCTACCAGCAAGAGCCACAATTTGTGGTGCCCACTGCAAGCCCGCATCAATATTAAGCCCTAAGAAAATAGTAGACTTGACAAGATCAAGTGTCTCCCCATTTATTTTAATATTAGTTGGATAATGTTTTACATTTGGCAATGTGAATTTGATGCATTTCGTTTTTTTAGCATTAAGCAAAAGATTATTAACTGTGAACCACTCAAGAACACGCGATAGTGAATCATTTACATCATCGTAATTAGATTTAGATCTATCAACTTTGAAAATCAAAGAAGTATCGTCAGCAAACAGAACTATGTCACATATATCTTTCACAAAAAAAGGGAGATCGTTAATGTAAACTAGGAATAAAAATGGGCCTAGTATTGAACCCTGTGGCACCCCCATGACAATAGTCGATCCTGAAGACCTTTCACCACCAACATCAACTTTTTGGACTCTATTGGATAAGTAAGAATTTACAAGATTAATTGCCTGATTTTGTATGCCATAATGTTTTAACTTGGAAATTAAAGTATCATGCCTCACGCAGTCAAAAGCTTTGGACAGGTCGCAGAAAACTCCGATCGCGTCCTGCGAGTTCTCCCATGCTTCAAATATGTGTTCTAAGAGCATGGTACCAGCATCGGCTGTCGAACGACCCTTAGTAAATCCAAATTGATGACTATGAAGAAGTCCGTGGAGGTTGAAGTGTGACAATAACTGAGTAAGAATAAGTTTCTCAAAGATTTTACTTAACGCAGGCAATATAGAAATTGGCCTATAATTACCTGGATCTTTTTCATTACCAGACTTGAACAAAGGAATTAATTTACTATGTTTCATAAGATCAGGAAAGACTCCCTCGTCAACACATCCATTGAAAATATAGGCCATACACGGCGCAATATCAATAATTATAACACCTAACACCTTTGTAGATATTCCCCAAAGGTCTTCAGTATTTTTAATATTAAGTGACTTAAATGTCTTAACAATATCAATGGCATTAACGTATCTGAAACTAAACGCGACCTCACACTTATCAACACTTAATTCCAATAAAGTAGATGCTCCAGAGGCAGTTGATTTTAAAGATTGAGTCACAATATTAGGTATACTAGAGAAAAAACTATCAAAGGCATTTGCGACCTCAATATTATTTGATAATATTGTATTGTTTACGTTTAAATTAATTTGTTTACTACGAGGTTTAGCTTTACCTGTTTCATTATTTATTAATTTCCAAGTTGTCTTAATTTTATTTGTTGATTTTTCTATTTTATTTCTCAAATGCAATGATTTTGCTGCATGACAAACTTTTTTGAAGGTCTTGGAATAGTTCTTTATGTACAAGATAAACGTTGGATCGTGCAACATTGATTCTCTAGCCGCATAGAGTTCATATAATTTATTCCTACTTCTATAAATACCGGTTGTAGCCCAATCAGCTAACCCGACATTAGCTCTAGCTTTACATTTTTTTAACTTAAATATCTCACTATGTTCCTCACATATCAACTTAAACAAACTAGTAAAAAGGTCATTCGGATCATCTACGCACGGTACAAGGGGCATTTTAAGTTCAATACTGCCCTGGAACTTCTTAATGCGACTTTCTGTGATAGGCCGATAAGTGAATTCCTTAGGTTCATCTACAAAATTACAAGTAAATATAGCACTATGACCATAGTGATCTGAGGTGAAATGTTTAATTACTGATTTATCAATTGGAACACTACTGCAATAAATATTATCTAAACAGGTGGATGTTGTTAGTGTCACCCTTGTAGGTTCTTCGAAGAGGTGATTTAAGTTAAAGCATTTAAATAAATTAAGCAGCCTCTCAGATAGAGGATTAACCGGAATATCTATATTGAAATCTCCGCAGACTATTAGCATTTTATTACAAACAAAAGTTTTAAGCAATGCTTCTTCCATAGTGGATTCAAATAATGCGAAGTCTGCGTCAGGGGGACGGTAAACGCTCACAATGATATGCCGCTCTAGCTCAACACAAGATAGCTCAATAGTCCTCTCAATAGTGAGATTTGCAACATCTTTACGTTCCTTGCATTTTAAAGTATTTCGAACAACAATTAAGGAACCCCCACGTATGGCGTTTTTGCGTTTGTATGAACTTACAATATTATAATTCTCATAATAAGGGAGTAAATCAAATTGTAACATCCAGTGTTCAGTTACACACATAATATCAACATTAAAACGATTTAAAAATAATTCTAATTCTAAGATTTTGCTGGGAAGGCCTTGCACATTTTGATGTACTACATGTAATGTGCCCGGCTGTCTCATTGTCGAACTCGTCAGTTTAAATGACTGTCAGCTACTCCTACTTGTTTGCCCTCATTAGTACTACTACTAACTACGGGCTTGTCGGTGAACTGCGTTATAGTACTTATAACGGGATCAAAAATATTAAATGCTAACAATTTAGCAATTATTAATTTACTATGTCTACTCAAATACATAGTATCTTGTGTCAAAATAAAATTACTAATAAAATGATTAGTATCAAAATACAAAACGTCTCTATGACGACATGTCAAATTATACAGCATTAAATTAAGATTCCAAATTTTTTGATTTTCTTTAGTACTCAAACATTTTGAGTAAGGGAAAGCACATAAAATTAATTTTCCCAGTCCTGAATCTAGCTTTTGTAACAAAGTCTCAACTAACTTAATAATATCCAAACGCGTTACACCACTACTCTCACCTAATTGTACTAACAGAGTGGTGTTGTTGTCAAAGCAATCCTCCCTCTTTATAGTATCTATCCCAAGTTGATGATGGCTAACTTCACTCTAATTCGAATCACTAATCCAGTGAGCAAGCCTGTGGCCAGTCTGTTTGTCAGAACTAATTAATATTCACAAATACACAGAATAATCCTTTGTTAGTCAGAATTATTGGAAGACCAAGTTTCCAAGTACATTGGGGTGCTAATACACGGGCAATTTATTGCCCCAGCAACTGTTGCCGTTTGCAGTGTGTTGAGTAATATAGAGCGACATTATGTAAGCAGCGGCCATCATTTGTGCATGACGACCTCTGTGGCGTGGCGGGTGAGTAACTGGCTAAGACGCGAGAGGTACGGGTTCGATCCCCGCCGCTGGACATGTTAAAGAACTCCCTTTTCCGCATTCGAACTCTAAGGTGGTCCATTATGCGTGACGCCGCTGGACATGCTTCATAGATCCATCTAGCAAGTTTTATTTAACACCTGTGGCTATGTTGTACAAAATGGTGACGTAGCCGCCAAATGCTAATTAAAAAAAATATATCTATACTGTAACAAGTTTTAAAAAACAACAAACACATAAAGCTGTGTTTGTTGTTCATGCATAAAAAATATTATAGTTATTTTTAGTTCCAAAATGGTCAGGCATCAAGAAACAATGAAATTAAGGTTCTATCGATCAATATCTCACACGACATTTTGTAACCAAAAACTCTATAAAACTCTATAAAATGATTACCAATTTCAATAGAATTGAAGTTATCGTGGCTTGGTATCATTTTAGAAAAATTACGACTATACACCACGTACTTTACTATTCTCCTGCTGACGTTTCGTTGACCATTTTGAGGTCCTTCCTCCGCGACTGCTGACCGGGACTGTGGCAGAGGTGTTCTGGAATGTGATACAATTAGCACAATGTGTACGCAGCTTTATATCGGTGACGTGATTGACGCGAGCGACGGTGAACGGGTTGCTGCCTCTCCCCCTCCGCCCCCGCCGCCTGCCCCATTATCCAGTCGGGCTGAACGTGCGGAGCGACGGAGCCAAGCTAGTTCTCGTCGCACGACCTTTGAGCGTGGTCGCGGTCGGTGCTCATGAGGAAGAACCTCAAAATGGTCAACGAAACGTCAGCAGGAGAATAGTAAAGTACGTGGTGTATACTCGTAATTTTTCTAAAATTACCAATTTCATCAAAATGTTTTTTAAAGTCGTTTAGAAAGGTTAAAAATATAATATGGTACATACATACATCGTGTTTATTCGCGAGGTCTCAGTTCGAGTCAAACTGCTAGTTTATTTGTTGCTATAAAGTAAATGACGATGTCGTAGGACAAAATCGCCAGGTGTTGCCCAATTTCAATCGTCCGTATAATATGACTCTAATCCAAGTTTCTGTTAGGGTGCGGGTTTCGGAGAATTTAAAGAATAAGGTTGTTTCAATGTTTTCTGAATAATTATAAAGCACTGTTACTTTATTTAATCAAAAATTACTTTATGCTGAGCTTTATTTAATCAGTTTAATTTAATATCTAGTTAGGTAAGTGGTCTCGACCTAAGAAAAGGACTCCAAATCCTCCCGTCGTAAAAGGTGACAAAGGGATTATCACCAGTAATGGGAAGCAGCATCCATCTGAGTGCGATTACCAATACTGTGATCATCAATCCGCCTTATGGCAAAATCCCCTTTTCTATAGGGAGGCAACGAGATGCGTGCGGTCAGTCCTAAATATATATTTAGATAGTTATATTATATGTTCTGATGTAAAAATTAGTTAGTTAATTCCTGTTTTTGACTAGCCTACTCATTAACCTATTTAATTTAATTGTTTTGTCGTATGCCCAAGCTACAAACTGACATAGATATTATTGATTTGACTTGCCTATACCTTTTTTTAGTTTTTGACATATTATTGTATTGTATACATGCGAGATATTAAATTTGATAAACCTACCTATTTCTACTCTTATGTGATTATGACATTGTTTTAAATTGTTTTGACTTGTATTTTAATAATTAACATAAGTATTGTCCTATAATTTTATTCTTGATCTTGACTCCAAATTGCAGCGCCCTGACGGGGTTCATGTACCTACCTGACTAACAGTAAATATAAGACCAATTACTAACTATATTGTATGTACATGAGAGCAATAAATAAATACAAATAAATACAAATAAATACAAATAAATATTTTCTTAAAGAAGCTTTATTTAGAAAATTTTCTGAAAAAATAAAACCGTTCTTTACCTATATCGTTTGGTATAACGCTGGAGGCGTGCAACAGGGGCATGGTGGTACTGTTTTTCAAGAAGGGTGATTACACACCATTGAAAAATTATAAACCCATTTCGCATAAAAGACATAATGATAAAAAGTCTCATGTGCCTGTAACTTCACCAGCACCCGTACCCTTCAAACCGAAACACAGCAATGCGGGCACTGCTGCTTGGCAGAAAAAATAGGTACGGCGTTAGTACTTCCCTGGACGAACTCTTACCAGAACTCTTATTCTTAGTTGAAACAAATTACCTTTATTCCGAGCTAAATTAACTTAATTTGAAAGAAGATTATTTTATCATTTAAACAACGCTTGCAGCTTTAGATAGATGTACAATTAATTATAATACTTTCATATTAGCGATCAAAGGAAAAATTTGTCTTGTGTTATTAAATAATTTTCATTTTCCTTTGTTTCCTGTGTTTCATCTTCGCTTTATCCTTTTATTTAACGTATTTTTAGGAAATGTGTTTTAGAATTTTGACGGTTTTTGTTTATTTTCCCCTTTTCCAGTAGATATCTCCTTTATCTACCTAGCCTACCTGTGAATTTGATAAGACGTTTTTTCTATCATGCTTTGCAAAGGCATTTAATTGGTCCTTGCTTATCAGTGCAGCTAGAGTGAGTTAGAGGCTATTTTTAACCGACTTCAAAAAAGGAGGTTCTCATTTCGTCTGTATGTTTTTTGTATGTTTGTTACGTGATTACCCGCCAATTATAAATTGGTTTTGTTATTAATTTTTTGTTTAGTAATACTTCAGATGTGGTCCCATATAAAGAATCTGTGATGACATGAATATCATAATATATAGTTGTGAATCTAGGTTTCAGTATATAGGTACATTCAGATGTTAAAAGTAGGCAATCAAAGAGCACTAGTTTTTGCCGTATAAGAAACAAACAAAGAAAAATAACTTCAAAACATTAATGTCACTAATAAAATTGACTAGTATTTATACACAACAGACATAATAAACAAATATTAATTTGGATCGGGGATAAGTAATACAGAAATGGAATCGCAAATCTAAATTCGCAATTAAGTCGAACACTTACTCAAGGATATAATATTATAATATAATAATTATTATGCTAGGTATAGCAAACTTTGGAAGCCTTATTCAAAAGTCCAAGTCAAAGTATATTTATTGCTAAATTACATGTTTATAAGATGTCATAATTATTATAATGGATGTAAACAATTAAATAATAAATAAATAATATACCTATTTAGTATATTTCACTCTTATAAAAAACAGCTTGTATTTTTGAAGTAACAAATTACTGATATTTTTATCAAGGGCACAACTTGGTGTTTGTTCATTATTGTTCGGAACAAAAGTTTTTTGCTTTCGTCTTATTTAAACTTTGAAAATTACTCTGATTTTGGCGCGACAGTCAGAAGTAACGATGTTTTATTAATAAGTTTGCGAGGAAAAATGTTAATTTTGCTGATTTATTTTGAAATGACGGGGCTTGTGATTTTTTTTTGTGTGTATATAATAATAATTAGATACGAACGTACACACTTTAAATTATTTAGCAAAAAAAAAATAAAGGATCTTTTGTTATTCCAAAATAGGCAAAAATGATCTTATCAAAAACTAAATACAACATAATCATCATTAAAGTAAAAAATACAATAGCTACATATATTCTATAGCAGCTATCGTCATAACCATCTTCTGCTGATGTCCACTACTGGGCATGGGTTTTTCCCATATAATGCCTTGACGAACGGTCAACCCAACCAGTAACCCAGTAATACCAAGTGGGACCATCTTACACTACGTCTTATAACTAGTGGTAGCCACTTGAAATTTTTTCTTCAGTGGTTATAATTTCTGCGATTTATATTATGGCCTCCCATTGCCACTTCACCTTGCTAATTCTGAGAGCTTTATCAGGGATTTTAGGCCATTCTACGAATCTCCTTATTCCGTTTTTAAGCTAAGCTTCCATATTATATTTTATAGTAATACGGCTAAATAAAATTTGATAAAAGAATTATATGTTCACGCAGCAAAATTATGGCATGAATAAACAGCCACTTAAGAAAAAGGTTGCCAAAAAGAAATCGCTTTATACAACATTATTCGCACAAATATACTTAAAATGTAACATTACCTACATAAGACGTGACTTGAACCTTACTAAGCCTTTTAATTCGCATGAAAAATTCTAACACATTCAACCTTGTACTTCCTGGATCACACCAAATACATTTTCAACGGAAAATGAGCTTTAGAGTTGCGGATTTTAGATTCAATATGACTCCAATGCGAACGGTCATACCTACATGCTGATACAGAATTCTCACTAGGTGCTGATTGTCTACATATTTTTTGTCAAATAGAAGAGAGCTGTCATGCTCTGAATACAAGTTCCAATATACCTTGCGTGCGTGGCACAGATTGACTATATAGCGTCTGTTTCAGTGCCAACGAGAAAAACGTATGAACGTAGTTACTTTTATTAATTCTATGCCATTCCTAAATGTAACATTGAAACACGCCTTCAAAACCACTATACTAAGAACCTTTGAAATCATTTCACTCCTCATTATTCACCGCATTTGCGTGGGACTGGGAAAGGATGGGAGATCTTTCGTGTTTGGTTGTGTGATGAAAGGTCCAAGGTTGTAAAAGCTGGCTCTTATTAATACAAGCGACATAATGTTTTGCTATCCGATCTTATATTTGTTGAATTAAAAATTATTATTTAGATTTTCTGTAAACATTGGGTTAGTTTTTGACCTGAGACAGACCTAAAAGAATTTAAGTATTTGTACAAATTACATCGGCTTTTTAATCCATGGACCGACAACAGTGTATACTGTATTTGTCTGACATAATATACAATGTAGAAAGTCCATGGATGCAAGTGGTTCAAGACAGATTGCGGCATTCTATGGGAAAGAAATGCAATAAAATAAATAAAAACATTTATTTGACACGAAATACAAATATAATAACACCAAACCGAAGTAGAATATGTAGGACACAGGAAAAATGTTAAATAATGAAAGTCTATCGGCTGATGATAATCATGGTACTATATCATAAACAAACGAACTAGTTGACTTGCTATCATTTCCATCATAACTAATAAATACTATTATAGGTAGATCCAGATTCAAGTCTTGCTCCAGTCAAACAATCAAATTATTTGTTAGTATGTCAGTTGGCACAACCCTCCCTTGGTCCTCCACGTTTTTCTATCCACAACAATACTTTTTCGTTATTTTATCTGTAAGCACATATTGCTCTATCCAATCTAAACGTACAAAAACTCGAGCCCTCTACAAAAAGTTTCAATTCGGAATATTGAGCGAACAAATTGGCAGGATTAGTTATCAAAATATATTTAGCAAAAAACTTTAGTTATCCGACCACCTGTAACTGTAACTGAAGAGAAATTGGTCCAACATTGGTAAAAACTAGTTTTTATGAATCTAACGGAATTTAGTAGGATATATATAGATAGATAGACAGATTAACACTTTATTGTACACCAGGAATACATAATAGGATTTACTAAAATTATCAGTACAATGGGCGGCCTTATTGCTGAGAGTGTTTTCTTCCAGGCAACCTTTGGATGATGATTAAAGATAGAAAATACTCATAATCATAATCATAATCATTAAAAATTTTTTTTTGTTATTTTTCGTTTACATTATTACACATCTTAATAAAAAAATAATTTAACAAACATAAAGTAAAACTAACTATGTTTTTTTTATGCTACTTGGCAAGCAAACAAGTATACGGCCCACCTGATGGAAAGCAGTAACCGTAGCCTATGAACAGCTGTAACACCAAAGGCATCACACGCGCGCTGCCGACCCTGAGACATAAAGATGAAAAGTCTCATGTGCCTGTAATTTTACAAATAATATGTAATGTATACAATGAGCGGTCTAACGTTGATATAATGTTAGATCCATTTCCTATCTAGGTTAAAAATAAAACTAAAATAAAGCAGTCGTCACGGTACTCGTGATTCATATATCAGTCATCATATTATAATATGCTAGCATCCGTATTCCGTGAAGAAAGCAGCCGAAATTTCCGTATGCTTCGTCGTTTTCAAGGTTGAGTTTGAAAATTGAGAATATCCGAAAACATAGTAAAAACATAACATAGTTTTCGGATACTTGGATTACGATTTCCAGAAACATAGTTTCAGTGAGTTTCACAACTAACACGACATATGTATCAAAAGTTTGGAAACTGAGGCAACTGAGGTAGTAAAGGAGAGCATAGCAAGAAAACTGCAGTGCACCGTTTTCAACCGACTTCAAAAAAAGGAGGAGGTTCCCAATTCGACTGTATGTTTTTTTGTATGTTTGTTATATGATTTGACACCGTTAATTATGAATTGATTTAAAAAAAATCTCTGCGGCTTTTGTTTCTATGAAGAAAAATAATGATGTAAATTCAAGTAATCAAAAAATTTAAGATAAGTAATACGAAAAAGTGTTTTCAAGTGTTAGCACATTTACACTCGAGAGCAATGAATCCGGGTCACTTAAAGATGTTAAAAATCTCGGAAACTAAAAATGATAGATTAATGCAATAAATTGTATTTAATAGACAATGTAATACTCCTTAAATGAAGGTAAAAAAAATATGAGTCACCATACATTTTATTAACACAAAATTACATAAAGAAAAAAACTGCTGATCTCTCCTTAAAACAAAAATAGGAAACATGAAATTTTTGAACTTTATTACGATTTTCTTGAATTTTAATACTTCGTATTGCCTCCTCGTGCTTCCATATAATGAATATAGAGCACTATCAACATGGTTTATGTACCCACATAAATGACAGATTACAAACAAAAGCAAAACCAAATGCTGTAATTTCGTAGTTCCATCTTCGAAAGTGGCCCTTTTTCAAATTTGATTTTTTTATGATATAACTTTACAATAACTAAGAAGTTTTAATACCTTCATTTAAGGAGTATTACATTGTCTATTAAATACAATTTATTGCATTAACCTAGCATTTTTAGTTTCCGAGATTTTTTGGATTCTTTAAGTGACCCGGATTCATTGCTCTCGAGTGTAGTTACATTGAGTCGGGCCTTATTCATAATCATTTTATAAACCTATTTTAGTTAAAAAGCTTTTGTCTTCTTCTCTCTGATGTAAAATATCATACGTCAAAACAATACAATTAAAAATTATTATTAATAAGGGGGTTAATGTTTGGCGACTCAATGACGTTATCATTGAATAGAGAGGTCCATAACCCGCTTTTTCCCACAATTTGTTCCGTTAACAACCCTTCATTTAAAACTGATCCTTTGCTAATTAAACAATTTACTGCCGGATCAAATTGATTTAACTTGCCAAAAGTCAAAGGTTGACATGTTGATATTTCAGTGAAATTTAATTGGAGGTCACGCCTGCTTGGTTGGTGTAACGGATTTGGGTTTTGTTTGTTGTGTTTTCCCTTTTGGACTTCCACACGTGATGAGAGTCGATATTGCCTTGATGGCTGTTCTCGTAGTGACATCGAAAGAGACGGTTGGCGCAACCGGTCTGTCGAGTAGAGCTCCATGACATGAGTGAATGAACTTTGACATGAAGTGCTCGTAGTTGGCGCTGCTATGCATGTCTTTATTCTTGGTTTTATTAGTAGATAGATAGATAGATAGAAAATACTTTATTGCACAAGACAACAAAAAAACAAGTACATAGGCGAACTTAATGCTAATTATCATTTTCTTCCAGCTAACCTTTGTGTAATATAGAGTGGGTGGTAGTGTATTGGGAAATAATACATAACGAGATTATAAAGATAACATAATTTATTACTTACCTACTTAAAATAACTAGATATATATTAAAAAATATATATATAAATATATATAATTATTATAACCTACCATAAACATACTTATAAAGAAAACAAATAAGAAAATAACATAAGCGTTCAATTTTGTTCAACATTTTGCAAGGAGAAAAAGTATTGGTACAGTTTGGACTTGAAAATTCCTATGGACGCAGCTTTCCGAATTTCGACTAGAAGAGAGTTCCATAAGCGGATCGCAGTGAGTGGATAGATACGAATATACGCAACAATCAGAAACACGATTAGTAAATACATCTCATAAAAACGATCACAAATTGTATGTATTTATTTTTAATGTATTCACAAAACGCTATGGGGGGATTTGCCAAAATCACATGCTTGGCAGACGGATTGCTGATCGCAGTTTTGGTGTTGAGTTATCAGATGGATGCTGCTGCCCATCTCTTAGTTAATACCTCAGTTGGCTTTTACGACATCCACAGGAGAAGATGGAAGGGTCTTATGCGGACACAACACGGCTGTCATATAAACAACTAAAAATTAAACAAATTCTATTCTTAAATTTTTTTAAAAAGGAATTTCTTATAAATTACAGTCAGCTACAAAACTTTTTACACAAGTTTCACAATTCCACTAACCTGTCACGTCCGCCGCTAACAACATCCGTTGACCCCGCCATTGTTGACAAAAGTGGCCGGAATCCGGACACGCGTCTGCACGGAGATAAGTACCCAGGCATTCTTTTGAAAGGGGTTGAATCGTAGGTATCATATATACATAAATAAAATTACGCCTGTTTCCCGGAGGGGTAGGCATGGACCACGGATTTATACTTGCTACGATCTTGACAAACCTGTTTAGCTTAATTCACTCTCATTACATTCTCTATACATCATATGCGTCGGTTTAGGGTAGGTACTTTTGACCTTACCTTTCTCCAAAACGTCTCCGATTTGGTCAGAATAAGTTTACTAGCAAGTAAAACCAGGCTGCTTAAATTCGCCTCAACGTGCATCTAAAGTGGTTGTTATCGTATAGGACAAATTTAGCCGCTAAAGTTTCAGAAGCTAGGTAAAAACCCTAAACTTTTTTCAAATGATAGCATAATTTTTATTTCGAGTGCTAACCTTTTCGTTTGACGCAATTGCTTTGTTAACAATGTTAACATGACAGATTCAAGATTTCATCAGCATTCATGTGGGCCGTATTGACCCGGAGTACCTGGATACACCTACTTTGGATGGACCGCTCCGGGATAAGGACCGTCTTTCTCCTTTAAAGGGTTGAATTCAGTTTGAATAAGATGGATAAGTGCTTCTTTACATTGAAGAAAGGTTTGGATGGGACCATAATACGATGAAATCTACAACTGACTTAAATTTTATTGAACAAATTATAGAAGAGAATAGATTTCGATTGCATAAAGAGTTTACTTACTCACCTATCGGAACGGAAAAAAATGTAAACATCATAATGTTCTGATTTTTCACAAAAAAAAACTCAATTTTACATTTCAATAATGTACTCTGTGAGTGTTCTAGCACAAAAGATTATGAAATCAGTCGAAATTGAATCCCATTTCACTTATTTACCTAATTTAGCCATTAAAAAACTTCGCGTTTGAAGTCGAGCCCATTTTGTTTATTTATTGTTACGGTAACAGATAAAATAATAAAAAGATTTAAAATAAACAGACATTCTTAGTAGGTACCCACAAAACATAATTATTACCTATCAAACCCAGGGAAACCTGGAACCTATTATGATATAATTTATAATTTAATATCTAGGAACATTGAAATTAATAAAGCTAATTCCACAAAGGCTATAAACAAGTATCTAGAACCGACGCACCTGTCAACACAAAACTACCATCATACCCGGGCGGATATTGAGGTGCCTGTTCAAATAATGTACAGTCAAAGAGGAGTCAAGATTATATCAAAATTCATAGAACCAACCAACGCACCTGTCTACACAAAACTCATCATATCCGGATGGGGTATTGAGGTAGCCGGGCAAAAATTGTACAGTCAACATAAAAATATAACTTACTTCGAGTTGCAATTTGGGTATTGACTTTTGCGCTAGGAAAACGTATAGCAAAAATTAATTTATTTTAATATCAGGAAATTACGTGAAGAAAAGTGGTGTATAGAATAATAATGTAAGAGCCAGATTTGACAAAAATGAAGAACGAATTAAGCGTTACCCATGCCAATCAATGGCTTAGGATCAGATAGGAGTAAGTACTAAGAAAACTTCTAAGTTAAATTGATTAATTACCTGTACATATTTAAACTTGACCCGGACTTGTTGGGATTCGTTAGATTTGTCCAGGCTGCTGGCTTTGTCAGGAGTATAGTTATAGTTATAGTTATAGGAGTATAGTATAGTTTGTAGTTTTGTTATTTTGTTTTCTCAGTCTGTATAAAAATATCGAGTACGACATTATGTCTATTAGCGCAAGAATTGGCCTCCTGGCTCATAACATAATTATGAAATAAGGCCCGCAGAATGTTTTAAACACTTACCATTCTTTGCATCGGATTTTTTTGCCGTCTTTACCTACCCGGTAAATAAACAAAGGGGATTCCATTATCCAGGATTACTTTGGTCGGGAATCGATTGGCACATATCTCTAATAATAACAATATATGCCGAGACACGTGCATTTGACTTACCTATAAGTTTTCAGACTCAAAAAGTCGTCGAATATTTAGAAGTTGTTCTTTTTCATTAGCCGGTAAACATCCACTGCTGGATGAAGCCTCCCCATAGCCTGCATAGCGTGCAATGAGATGATTTGCCATAATCACCACGCTTGGCAGGCGGATTGGTGATCGCAGTTGGTGATAAATCTATAAATGTTTAATTGTTTTTTAAGAAATTAGGTATTGTTTGTATTTTTTAGCAAGTATACTTTTTTAATTATCATGATAATGATTAACACTAGAAACGGGATATTTACCATGATTTTTGAGCTTTATTAAATTTTTTTTTTGATCATGGCGCATGCAACTTTACCAAAACATCGAGAATTAATAAAACTGAAAAATCATGGTAAATACCCCGTTTCTAGTGGAAATTATGTATACATTTTTGTTTGTTTATCACCACCTACCATTTTGTTATTTTATTTTTTGTTTACTTATGTTAAGTAAAAAACTTGTAAGAGGACCATTTGTATGACTACACGATCCGAGCAGGTCGTTTTAAGTCTCGGGCGATATTACACGTTCTGGCCGTTAAATATGTCGTAAGGGTGTAGAGATATCCAAATTGTATATTTTAAAATATTTTTGTAGGACCTTGAACTCTATCTGACAGACTATTGCGACGAGTATTGAATAAATCAAAGACACTATGGTTTTATTCATTGAAATCACATGGATTATTTTGAATAAATAAAACTAGTAAGATTACTACATTTTTTTTTTGCTAACATTATTATAAGTGATACTACCAAAACTATGGTAATTGACTGAAATAAATATGTATTTTTAATGGAAATGAATTTAAAAACAATATTTTCAACAAAAATAAGTAAGTATATTTAACTTTGATAGGCCTTCGTTTGGCTGCGATCTCATCTGCTGGTAAGTGACGATGCTGCTGACAATGGTAAATGGCGGTCTCTAGAATGCTATGGCATAATGGTATCAGTACGTACTTAGTAATTCTTAGTGTATTTCACAGAGAGCCCCACTAAACGAGCCCACTTCTACTTTCTACAAATATTCCTTTAATATACAAACTGTCCACCTATGGAATGCTTAATGCTCTCCCTCTTGTTATCAGAACCGCCAAATCTCTTCCTATTTTCAAAAAGCTATTTGCTCAAATCACTTTGTCTGTCTCGCAAAGCTGTTGAGCTAGTTCTAATATTCATAAGCTGAGATACGTCATATTTATATTTATTATAATGTTATATTGGATTATTTATTATGTTGTTAGTTACACCGTATATATGCGTATACTTTAATTGATTGAACACCACCGCCCTTACAATCCGGTACAAACGCGGTACAATCGAATAATGTAATGTCATAGAAATCAAATTTTGTATACCCGGTTGCCAACTACACATAGGTCCCCCTGTATCGTTCTCATCAAATCTATTCCATCGCAAAGTTGTCTGGAAGAGATCGCTCGCTGCGATAAGATCACCCACCATACTTCTATACTTAGAGTACTATGATTATTGAATGTGTCATTTTTAGTATGGTGTGCATTAAAGTATTATCGCTCTATTTATATGCTCAAAGTCAATATAGATCAATTTCTACCACATTTTCGGACTCTTTTTTTTTTGTTGCTGCTACTCAAGTATTACGGTCATGAGCCATCTCGATCTACCGACTTCCTGCGACTTTTTCTTACGGTCGTCATGGCATTCTTTGGATGATGTCCTGCTGTTGACTTCTACAGGTTGATGATGGTGATTACATACAAAAAAGTTAAGTAAAAAGTAGTAACAGTTTGTGCTACATTTTAAACTCAAGATAGCCTCACTACTACAAGTTTAAATACATTTAAGTTTCTAACTATAGACCGAGAGATGATTGACGCCTATCTACAACATAAATAAATAAATGCTGGACATTTCACACAACATTATTTAGCCCCAAGCTAAGCAGAGCTTGTGTTATGGGTACTAGATAACTGATATACTTAATACAATAACATTACATTATATTATAACATATTTTTTATTATACGTAGAAAAATACCCAGAACACCCTGAACAAATATCTGAAAATCGTACAAATATTTGTTCCTGGGCGGGAATCGAACCCGCAACCTCGTGCGTCAAAGGCGAACCATCGCCAGCTGCGCCCACAGAGGTCGTCAAACATAACATACATACATAACATCCAACAGTCACATACGTAGTCTTGATCACACACTAGGATTCCCTGTGTCGTGGTTATCAGTAACTACGAGTACCATGGTACCATAACACCCAGACCCGTAAAGAGAGTTCGAATAGATTTAATGACCTCTGTGGTGCGGCGGGCGAGTAGCCAGCTGAGATGTGAGAGGTTGCGGGTTCGATTCCCGCTTCGGGACAAATGTTAGTATGATCTACAAATATTTAGTACCATGGTACTCGTAGTTCCTGATTTTTTTGGAAAACAAATCATTTGCTTTTGTATTACAGTCGTGTATACCAAAGGTCGATATTTAAGCCTAGAATGGTATAGTCCTGGTTTAAACTCAGATTTAGGCCATATTTTGTGATAACACCGTAGAGGGTTTTTTTTGCATTTTACTGGAACTTCTAACTTAGTTTCAGTTCATTCATTAAATCATGAGTCTAAACTACTTTATGACCTATTGTAAATGACGCAGTTCCCGTAAGAGCTGGTAGCTCTTGGTCTAATCACAGTATCTTCTTGACAATAATGTCTGCTACGGACAACTTTTCAAAGTAGTTTTCAGCTAGTGCCTACATATTGTTTGAAAGATTTTAACTTTCTTTGGCACAATATAGTGGAGACAACGAATAACTTTAAGGTGGATCGTTTCGCATGTGGCGAGAAATACAATTTTCAATTGTGATTTTTGCTCGTCACAGCTCATCAACACTTCTTGTTATAGCGAAAACTAGGATACCCAAAAAACATGTTTTAATTGATAGAATCTTATAAATATCATAAGTTATTTCCCTGAACCAAAAAAAACACTAACTAAAGATAAAGATAAAAATAAAGATCATTTTGTTTGTTAGTTTTAATTGTTATTGTGTTTAAACTAATAACCTTTATATCAAATAGAACATGTGTGTTAGGTCTCCTAGTTTTCGCTATCACAAGAAGCGTTGATGCGCTGTGATGAGCAAAAAACACGAGTAAATTTGAATATCGCGCCACTTGCAAGATGATCCACCTTAATACAAAAAAAACCTACTTACTTTAACTTTTAATGATTTTTATTAAGGATTCTAAATACACTTTTATTTTAATTTATTTATTTTTTATTTATTTATTGAGAAATCAACAGCGATACAAAAGTATAAAGAGAAACTAAGAGATAAAAATTTTAAATTTTTTTTTGAATAAATTTTGGGAACAAACAATAACTGTTTGTAATCTATAGTTACCTATAACCTATAATGATCCACCTTAATACAAAAAAACCCCACTTACTTTAACTTTTACTGATTATTTGTTAAGGATTCGAATTACAGTTTTATTTGTTACTTTTTGAAACTATTAACAACTTTTAAATAAACAAAGAGTATGAATTCTAAAAACCTCGGGTACGCACTTTGTAAAATTACCCAAACTTTGTAAAAGCAATGAAACAAAAATTTC
Source organism: Epirrita christyi (assembly GCA_951392215.1). NCBI lineage: Eukaryota > Metazoa > Arthropoda > Insecta > Lepidoptera > Geometridae > Epirrita > Epirrita christyi. The sequence goes on from OX595850.1 coordinate 13,917,485, forward strand.
TCAACTTCTACGAAATATTATTCGAACTTGGCGAGTTAATTTGGAGCGAAGTTACTTCGTCTGAATTACGTGGATCTGCTCAGTTCATTAACCCTGGATTATCTTAATCAGCTGTTTGAAATGTAAACCGTTTCGGGATTACCGAAGTTAAAACATTTGATTTAACCGACCTGAAAATAGGAGGAGGTTATCAATATGTCTGCAAACTACCTGGTAAGCTTGGATCTAGGTCCGTGATTATAGAAGAGATTTGGTAGGTATAAAGAAGATTTGTTAGCTGTTCGTCCACCACCCGTATCACCGCAAGTCCACAAACCCCAAAATGGTTTTCCATCTTATACATTTTTAAACACCTACCCGCTTATTAATAATAATTTTTTGAACCTATTTTAGTTAAAATAGCTTTTGTCTTGTTTTGACGTAAGAGATTTTACGTAAGAGAGAACAAAACAAAAGCTATTTTAACTAAAATAAGTTTAAAAAATGATTATGAATAAGGCCCCTAGTACATAATAATATAGATCGAAACATTATCAGAGACGCCTGCAATTACTGCCAATGATCCAAAAATAATATTCCCTGTTTTCCACTTACGTGGTAAAGTTCTATGATACTTCCATCACATGGAGAATGTTAAAAAAATATTCCCCATGGCACATCTATGTAGATAATGCAAGTGGACCACAGGGAATAAACTCAAATACCTTACCACGAAAACATTTTAACTTAGAAAAAGCGAAGCACTCTAATTTTAGTTGCCAAGTTGTCTATTCTCTAAATTCTTCTGTTATTTTCTTAGTTCGAACAGAAATAGGTCGGATGTGGCGGAGCTTCAGGCATTAGTGCATCTTACTGGCCCACAAATGCAGTGGCGCCGAAATAAATGTATATTTTCAGACTGTTAGAATGGAACATACGTTAGACAGGATGAAGTTAAGAGTAAGAAATCATAATCATAATTTATTCATAATTGGCGGAGTAATCGCGTAACAAACATACAAAAACACACAATCGAATTGAGAACCTCCTTCTTTTTATCCTATCCTACTAATATTATAAACGCGAAAGTTTGTAAGTATGGATGGATGGATGTTTGTTACTCTTTCACGTAAAAACTACTGAATGGATTTTAATGAAACTTTACAATAATATAGCTTATACATCAGAATAACACATAGGCTACAATTTATAAAGATATTGTGTGAATTGTCCATAATATGACGATAAGTGTCAAGTAATTAGAAAAAAATCTACCATCTGCGAGCTATTCTGGCGTGCGCTGCCAAAACCGCTAGAATTACACGCCACGCTAAATATAAGCTACTCGAAATACTAATCCTACGCAGACGAAGTCGCGGGCACCATCTAGTAATTATATAAGTGAGACATTCTTCAGCACATTTTATAATTATTAAAAATATATTATTTTGATTTATTGTAGTTTTCTTTGTCTATTTACTATATAGGGGGGAAAAGTGGAATATCCAAAATGAAAAGGGGGATTATCTCAAGGGGGAAAAGTGGAATAAGCCCTTTTTTTGAAGTTTGTTAAAAACAGGAGTGAAATTCTCCAATAGGATTTTACAGTTAATAACTTATACATCGTTGCCTCTACGTTGGATAAAAATGACAGTGCGTCATCCCACTGCTGGGTAAAGGCTTCCCCAATTTCTTTCCACAATAATACAAAGTTGATTTTAGAGTCGTCTTAATCTGCAGTATTAGTGATGATGTATAAACACACTGATGCCTGTGTCCAATTAGTTGTGTCATAGGTCATGTTCTAGTGCTATGATAACGAATTCAATAAAAAAGGCTTTAAGAATTTTCTTATCAGCAGATAAAGCGGCGCGGGTAGCCTATGTGAGGTGGTTTCATAAATTACCATTCAGAGGATGACCCATAAATATTATATGTAAAGTCACTATTCAAATTGTGAAAATAAGTATTCAAATTCATAAAATTTTTAAGAGAAAAAATCACTGACCTGAAAACTGAGACTGAAAAATACTTTTGTTAATCGACTTCAAAAATACAACCGAATTGAGAACCTCCTCCTTTTTTAAACGACTTCAAAAAAAGGAGGAGGTTCTCAATTAGTTGTATTTTTTTGTTTTTATTAACTGTATGTTTGACTGTTTTTTTTGTATGTTTGTTTTTCGAGTACACCGCCAATTGTTAATCGATTTTTATGATTCTTTTTTTGTTTCGTAGATCATACTACAGAAGTCCCCATATAAATTTTATCAAAATTGATTCTGCGCTTTTTGAAAGAAGTCAGATTTTGTTCTTTTTTCTAAGAAATATTTTTTTATAATATCGAACGTTTATTGTTTTATGTAGAGTAAATGTTTTCTCCATTGTCAACAGAATACCTTGGCAATTCTGGACAAGCTGGACATTGATAGTGAGAAGCCCTCAGAGGAAGAGATCGCAAGAATATTTGGCTATGAAGAAGCGTACCTCACAGGAGACATTGGCATTTGGCAGAGGCTTAAACCGAGAGTATGGGCCTTATTCGACGAGCCTTCCAGTTCACAACCCGCGAAGGTAAGATTTTTTTATTAACATTATTTCATGAACCAACACAAAGACTAGTAGCTTATGAGAATTACTGGGGACCGTTCTCATCTAAGACCTAAACCATGAGACTCCACAGACTCTGTGGTCCTATCATGGAAACAGCATTAACCTAAAGATTAATAAAATACGAGCACATGATCCTACATAGGAATATACAGGAATACATTGAACCTACATGATCTGTCGATCGCAAAATTGGAGTACCGTGGTTTCGTTTTGTTTTCGGCGTAAGTTTAGTTTTTAAGAGGCACAGGCTTTTTTATAGGCAGGTTGCTCTACAAAGCCGCGGTGGGGATACGCTGCAATTGCGATGATTACTCAGTGCGCACCCGGCGCGTTTTCAGCTGGTATCCAGTGCGTACCTGGCGCGTACTAAGCACGTCTCCAGCGCGCCCCCAACACCAATGTGTACCAAGCGCGGTTTACTAACCTCTTCACGATCAGAAAATTATAGTTTTTTAATTGTTTGAGAGTGAATTGACGGCTTTATGTTTGTTACCTCGTTACTTCGTCATTTATGAACCGATTAGAAAAAATCTTTTTTTTTGATAGGATATGCTGCCAGAATTGGTCCCATTTTTTTTTAAATCCAGTTTTAATGATGTAATGTGACTATGAGGAATTGAGGGTACTCCTCAAATAATATAGGCATATATAAAGAGATTTTGGTATTTTAAGCAATAAGTTCTTGTTTTGTATACTTTTATAAAATAAAAACATACAAATGGCCGAATTCAATGGCGGAAGTCGGTTTTATTAGTGAAAATGTATGTTCATTCATTCCGTTTCAAGTAATACAAGGCTCCAATCCAGGCATTGAATGGATTTAATGATTGTGCTATATTTTGTCAGCCCGTCGGGTAGTTAGAGATACATAGAAAGTTTCTAAGCTTACGGATAACGGAAACCTTCCTCTGGACCAACTTTTTTACAACATGCAATACAGAAAAGTGGTTCTCAAGGTATTTTACGACGTTGGGTAAGCCACAATTTTCTGGAACACCTGAAATTATCTTTATAACGCTTTTAGTAGAGTTTATTATAGCTTGTTCACAATAAAGTTTGGGATACTTTTATGTTGTAAGGTTTTATAGGAGTTTTAACAACAGCGAAATATTACGGAGGACATTTGGTTGTACGCACAATGGGCTACTCTGTCTAAATAGTTACTATTCTCGGCTATTTTAATAACATTTCGGTTTTGTAGAGAGTTCTTTGTTACACGTTTCCTTCAGCTGGTAGACCGCCACTGCTTGACGGGGCCTTGCCATAGAATAGGGGAGATTTGCCATAATCACCACGCTTGGCACGTGGCTTGGTGATCGTGATATTGGTGTTGAATACTCAGGCAGATGCTGCTGCCCATTCCTCTGTGTAACCATTAGTCGGACGAGATCCATGGGAGGAGACGGAGGTGTCTTGAACACACCACGTCACTTTCAGTCCTATTACCCTATAATTTTAGCAACAATTTGACTTGACTTGATATTGAAGACTTCTTCTTTTAGTCCAATCTCAGAAGAAATCTCAAGTAATTTACATAACGTCAAAGCATCAATTTATATGAGATATCGTGACTTCTGAGTCTTAGACATCATTTCTCATAGCAAGGCTCGAAAGCCAGACAAAGGCAAAGTAAATTGGCGCCGAAACACTCAGGGCACGGTCACACCGAGTGTACGAGGAAATGACAATATGATTCAATCGCTTAGTCTAATCAATGTAAAATTGGATTCAAAAACAGTCTTTAGACATTTTTGCCATTTGTTTTTTTTTTCTTCATAATAATTGAATAGTAGGTAAAGAAAATCATCATCATCATCTTCAACCTTCGACCGGAAGGTCTTGAGCCGCCTCAATCCACTGAAATCCTGTGATCCTTGAAATATCATAAAAAAAACTATTTTCTCTACATGGTGTTAATTTAAAAAAATGTACTATTATACCTGATTTAAGATTAATAATGCAAAAATCAGGACAATGCAAATAGGAACTACATGTTTCTGTTTAACAATGTAGTATAGTATTAAAATAAAATACCCACGACACAGGGATTCCTAATGTGGGATCAGGACTATGTATCTGACCGTAGAGTGTAACGTATTTTGTTAAAAAAAACACATACCTTTCTAGGTACTTGTTAGTAACAATAATAGCTTGAAACTATAGATTCTTTAATTTTCCTTGTTTCAGTTTTTTTACGGGAACATGAATCATGATGTAATTAATAAACGCGATAAATATCCGTAACATTATCAAAAACTACGTTCACTTGTTTTGTCTCATACTAGTCTTAAAATTTTGTTTTTGTAAGACTTTGGATACAAAGCTCAGAGCAATTACTAAAGCATAGAGAGAGAGCGTAAAGTTTCACTCTATTTACACTGTTTACACTTATTACATAGTCAGAGTGAAAAAAGACAGGTATATCATTATAATGATTGCTTATGGCAAAGCAGTTCACTTGTTTTTTAATGTTCTCAGATATAAATATATATATTTTTATCTTCTGTGTGACCGAGGCCTGTCAGGCAGACAGACCGGAATCTAGATCTCAGGTTAGGTCATTAGGTGCATGTCGTTGGAGCGTGCTTTGTTATAGAAAACTCTATTTTTATCTAGTTATGTCATGTTGTAGGTACATTTTTATGTTAACTGTTAGAAAAATCGCATTAGTAGAGATATTTTAACGATAACTGCCCGCCCCTCCTCTTTGGTCTGCTGTATTGTCATTAATAATTCTCGATCTAAATCACCCTTCAACAGTATTCAATTGACCTCAATTTGCATCAATTTGACCTGTCATCAGTGACAGTAGGCCCTGATCTGAGACGGACTAACTTTCAACTCTGGGGTACGCTTGTGTGTCTGTAAAATGGCGTATATTGTAAAATGAGCCATAGTGCGATGAGTTTAGTTTCAATATTGACCAAAAGCACATAGTTAAGGCCACCGCACACAGACTGCTTAATCGTAGTTGTGACGTTTACGTACACGTACCACTGCGTTGTAATGTATGGAACTGTAGGCCTAGTGTGAGCATCGCGTTTACGTGACAACCGCGTAAACGCGCGTTGGTTGAGTACCCGGCAAAATTAAAATATACGTAAAAACTGCTCGCACTCGCAATTTTACGTATTTTTTAATTTTGCTGGTTACTCGACCAAAGCGCGTTTACGCGGTTGCCACGTAAACGCGATGCTCACACTAGGCCTACTGTTATATGACATGGCACACCGCTTGCGTGACGTGCGTGCAACACGGTGTACGTATGCAATGCGTGGACGTATGAATAACCCAGTATGTCAGAGGTCCACACGCGTCTCTAAGCGTATTTTAATTACGTGCTGCATACGCATCCGATGTGCTTTGGCCTTAAAGTTCCAAAAACTTACGACTTTTGACGACCTCCGTGGTGAGTTGGACGAGTAGCCGGCTGAGATGTAAGGGATTCGATTCCCGCTGCGGGACAAATGTTTGCATGATCTGCAATTATTTGTTCCGGGTCTGGGTGTTGTGGTACCATGGTACTCGTAGTTCTTGATACCCACACAGGGAATCTTAGTGTGGTATCAGGACTATGTATGTGATTATATTGGTGTTATGTTATGTTATAGAGCTATTTTCATATACACATAGTTCAATAGTTCAAGTGTAGCACAGCTAGTTTTGGTCTGAGAACTTAGATATATAGATAGAACTATTGAACTATTGAGTAAAAAAAAAAGAGAAAAAAAAGATCCCCTTAAAAATCACTCGGAAATATATAAAAATATATCCTGATTTTATTTTATTACTACATTTTCTGCGCTCAAGGCTTATAAAAAACTATAAACAATTTGTGTAACTATAACCAAATGTTTTTTTTTATCTTTCATGAAACTAGGGCAAACAATATTTTTATATTCTAGTCAGTTACACAACGCTTCGGTCTACTTTACATAATATTTTAACTGAGTTACAACCCAAAATATTCCCGGTTCCAAAAATACATTTAATTTAAATTTATTGTTTGTTGAAGGTTTTTATAATCTGTCCTACATACATACGGTCACGTCTATATTTTCCATGAAGAATATATTAAGGTTAGTCAGAGGCACGTTTTATTTGGCGCATACCCATTTGCTGACAACAGAGGCACGCTTCAATTATTATTTGACCGAACACTATATCTATAAAAACCGGGCAAAGTCATAAAAAACTTGATAACAATTTTAAATTTCAATTAGTCTCATAAGATGCTTTAGTTGTATAGTCGTGCTATTACTGTCGTAGATACATATTATCTATTACCAGCTCAAGAAAGTAATTGTAGTATTTTAATGAAAACTGAGGCATTATTAAAACTTAAGCTTTAGCTTTGAGCCAGTTTTGAATACTAGTTTAATTATAGGGATTTTTTTATTTGATTATATGACGTATCAGAGATTGCCTTGTGAAGCGGTATCCTCTGCCTATAATAATGAATTACCTTGTACTCATGATTTCTGATAATATGCATGTGACTGTTAAGGCTCCTACACACTATGCCGGCGGCCCAGCCGGCGGGTCAGCGGCATGCCCGACGAGTATTCTGTGTACCTGCGGCGTATATCGGCATACCCGCGTGGCAAAAAGCCGCCGGCTGTGCCACCGGCATAGTGTGAGGAGCCTTAAGGTGTTATGATATGTTTCATAGACAAATCCATAGGTATTAGTAGGATACAGTGAAAAAATGAAATAAAATGGTTTTTGCATTGGTTTGCTGTCCATTGTATTTCTTTAAGCTATAATATAGGCTGTGTATATAGCTTAACGTATATTACGCAAGTATCTGAACTAGGTTAGTTCACTCTCAGATCAGTGCACCTGCAATACTTTCACCACGCTGGCTACTAGATCACTAGGCCCTTTTCAGGACCACCATATCTCAAATTAATCTCTTACCTAGCGCAAGGTACTAAGGAAATAAATGGTAACCTAACCGGAGTAGTAGTACAATAACCACACCCATAATAATAACATAAAGGGAAAGTAAGAATCGTTGTAATCCGTAGAAAAGCTTCGTATGTAATAGTTGTAGCAAATAGTGTTGGAATGTCACTAAAACTGTTATCCCCAGAATAAAACACGATCTATTCCCAGTATACATTGGTAGCAACAATAAAACAAGCAAGTAGGCACTAAGAAAACAATATAAACGCAGACAAAAAATGAGCTACATCGTTTCACACTCGGATAATTTTTATGCCGTCGTAAAGCGTGGTCAAATCGGCCTTTTACCGTCTATTGACCTGGATACCTTTTCTGATGACTATTTACTTGGTATTTTAGTAATAACTATTACGTAGGGTATATACGTAACTTAAGTGCCGTGGTATGTCCGGCCTAAGAATAGGACTACTCCAACTCCTCCTTTGGATGTCGTAAAAGGTGACTAAACTAGTGGTTCGCCCCGAACTGAGACCTCGCGATAACACCTTTATCAGCCAGACTACTTAACTAAGTAATTTCCATATTTTCTATTATTATTTTTGAAAAATTTCCCCTCGAGGTCTACCAGTACAGTACAGGATCTACCAGTAACTACTCTAATTTCCTACACATCATCGAAATAACCTTTGAATAGGGCTAAGCAACGGGGCGTAGTTATACTACATACCTATTAGTATCTATATCAAGTACCTGACGAATTAATTGATAACGTCCTTTTGATGAAAACCATAGAACTCCAACCTCATTCAAATTCTTAGAAATGGGAGGTCAACAATGGATGTTATATTGGTTTCTGTTTTATGGAGTACATGTTTCTAAATTCTTCAATTTCAGACTTTTCCCTGTAGTTGTGACACAAAAGCCACAAGCATACCAAATTTCAGCATAGTGGGATTGCTGGAAGTACCCTAGAAATTTGGGTTTGTACGTTTTTTATTTTCCCGAATATCTCGAAAACTACTAAGATTAAATAATTATTAAAAACAGTTTTGAAATGTCCAACCAAAGCCCCCCCCTCTTGGGGCTTTTTTACCCCCTCTTGGACCCCATTATCTCAGCAACCCCCTGATCGATATAGCTCATAACCTTACCTACAAATTGTACCAATACTATCTACCCTCATACCAAATTTCATGAAGATCGGATTAACGGTTTGGAAGTTTTCATCGGACAAACATACATACATACATACAAACACCGATTCTTCCAACTTGACTCGGAGAACTCGCTTCGCTCGTTCAATGATAACACCAGGGGATGGGCAGCAGCATCCACCTGAGTACTTAACAATAAACTGCGATCACCAATCCACCTGCCAAGCGTGGTGATTATGGCAAATCCCCCCATTGCACGCTATGCATGCTATGCCTCATTCAGCAGTGGATGGCTATCGGCTCACGATGATGATGATTGTGTCGTATTAGTATACGAGCCTTGTTTCCACACAAAGTGCCTCAAACGATTAAATTTGACATAATTTTCGGGCAACTTTTCACTTTGAAATATCACATTTTAACATCCTCGTATCTAACAAACGTAAATTTGATTAATCGCCTCTCGTTTTCCTTTTGTGAGGTTTCGTTGCTGTAATTTTATATTTTTATGTCACTAAACTTGAATTATTATTTTTTTATTTAGTTCCTTGTTTTTATCTAGATTGCCAAAATTATCCCCATTGTTGCGTTACCCATTGCCATTTGTTACCGTAATTGGAAGGCAGGACTATGTATATTAATGTTATGTTATAATTATGTTGTTATGGTATGTTAGTTACTTTGTTTTTCCAAAAACACTCAATAAATCGGTGAATCGAATTTCCATAAAAAGTCTACAAAATAGGAATTTACCTGGCTTTGGCAAACTTTCGCAATAATCTACATAAATCCTTCCTACTAATATTATAAACGCGAAAGTTTGTGAGTATGGATGTTTGTTACTCTTTCACGTAAAAACTACTGAATGGATTTGAGTGAAATTTGGAATGGAGATACTTTACGCCCTGGATTAACACATAGGCTACTTTTCATCATCATCATCATCATCAAACGCGAAAGTTTGTGAGCATGGATGGATGTTTGTTACTCTTTCACGTAAAAACTACTGAATAGATTTGAGTGAAATTTGGAATGGAGATACTTTACGCCCTGGATTAACACATAGGCTACTTTTCATCATCATCATCATCATCAAACGCGAAAGTTTGTGAGTATGGATGGATGTTTGTTACTCTTTCACGTAAAAACTACTGAATGGATTTGAGTGAAATTTGGAATGGTGATACTTTACGCCCTGGATTAACACATAGGCTACTTTTCATCATCATCATCAATTTTCATCATTATTCACGCGGGTGAACCGTGGGGCGCAACTAGTAGAACATAATATACTGAGGTAAGCAGGTAGGTTTATAGGTATGCATAACAAAAGGTAAACATTTATTTATAGTAACAATTTATTTGTACCTTTTACGATACTTTTTATCATGTACGGAGCGTGTCCTGTATTGTAAGCGGGACATGAAAAATTGTTCCCCTTAACGCACACGGTACAGTCGGCTTCCTAAGTTTGTGAACAGGTAGCTATAAAAAAAACCAATAGTATTAAACTCTGTTTTCAGCCGTTAGACGTCCAATACTGGACTAGGCCTCTCATATAGAATGCAATGCATATAGATTTGCCGTAATCACCACGCCTGATAGGTGATGAATACGTTAAAATATTGCTGCAACGACATCTAGCTTTTTCTTTTATACTACTTGGCAAGCAAACAAGCATATGGCCCATCTGATGGAAAGTATTTACCGTAGCCTATGGACACCTGCAACACCAGAGGCATCAAACGCGCGCTGCTGACCCTGAGACATAAAGATGAAAAGTCTCATGTGCCTGTAATTACACCGGCTCCCGTACCCTTCAAACCGAAACACAACAATGCGAGCACTACGTACTGCTTGGCGGCAGAAATAGGTACGGTGGTAGTACTTCCCCGGACGAAATCTTTCACAAGAAGTTCTACTACTAACAAAACTACTAGCGTTCGTAGAGTGCAAAAAAAAAGAAACAGATGATATTTAAAGTAAATTTCGTGAATTATATCATTTATTTTGTAAAAACGGGAAATTTTCCACGTACCGATATGTTGGTGGTAGCACCAACATATCGAACATATCGGTACGTGAAAATTTCCCATTTTTACAAAATGATATTTAAAGTTTTGCAATTTTATTTAAATTTTAGTTATCGCTGACTGTACTCGGTTAGAAGTTGGGTAATGTGCCATTATGCAAAACCCAGGACAGCAAGGTTTGCGGGTAGAATCTTTATTTTGATTTATAAAAATGAGACGCATTTTTACCACGGACCTTTGACTTGGTTTTGTTAAGAGTTAGCTTTGAATTCTTTATTCAGAACCTTATCAAATGTAACCTTACCAAGAGGCATGAATGTAGTCGAAACGATAGCAAAGTTTATAACTATTCATTTAAAAAACCGACTTCCGCCATTGTATTCGACCAAATATCTGGATGATTTTTTTTTATGAAAAAACCATAGTGGTGATAGGTTTATGATACTTTCTGAATGCAAATGATGATTCGTTGCCGATAATATCAAAATTGCCATATGTATGCCTACAATATGAGGATTTCCCTCAATTCCTCATGGATTCCATCATCAGAACTGGATTCTGAAAAAAATGGGACCAATCTGGGAGTATATCTATTCAAATAAAAAAAGAATTTTCCAAATAGGTTCAAAAACGACGGAGATATGCGGTAAAAAACATTTAAAAAAAAATACAACCGAATTGAGAACCTCCTTTTTTCGGAAGTCGGTTCAAAGTGTAATGTTTCTATTTGAAACATTATTCAGGTGCGAACTCTTTTCAATATTGACGATCTCTGTGGCGCGGCGGGCGAAGGTTCGCGTGCGACGCAGGAGATTGCGGGTTTGATTCCCGCCTCGGAACAAATATTTGTACCATCTGCAGATATTTGTTCAGGGTGCTCTGGGTATTTTCTGTGTATAATTAAAAATATATAATATCTATGTAATGTATTGTATTAAGTATATCAGTTATCTAGTACCGATAACACAAGCTCTGCTTAGCTTGGGGTTAGATAATGTTGTGTGAAAATGACCAGCACTTTTTTTTTTTTTTTTTTAGTATTTATTTTAACTTTTGGTATTAGATGATCTAACACCCATTTCTCAGGCAGTATCTGTGTGGGTTCAACTTCTAAATTAACCTATCGGTACAATGTAATTTGGTCTGCTGTTGGCAATTTTAGCAGGGTGACCTTCTTGGCCAAGCCAATTTTAGCCTTGCCTTCTATCCGATTATTCAACGTCTCCAATCCAAACTAAATGTTTGGTTTGGTTAGTCTTGTACCACATCCCCGGGAGGAGACGGAGAGGGTCTATTCTCAGGTCGAACACTTACGGCAGCATTAAACTTAACTCTCTACCGCAAAATTTTAAACTTGCAACTCGACTCAGAGAGCTGTAGGCCTAGTGTGAGCATCGCGTTTACGTGGCAACCGCGTAAACGCGCGTTTGTTGAGTAACCGGCAAAATTAAAGTATACGTAAAAACTGCGGAGTCCGAGTAGTTTTTACGTGTACTTTAATTTTGCCGGTTACTCAACAAACGCGCGTTTACGCGGTTGCCACGTAAACGCGATGCTCACACTAGGCCCTCTGATTCTGAGTTTTGACAAGCAATTGACACGGACGTATGGTGTAGTGTAACACGCATTTTTGTATGGAAAATGAGGTTCACAGAGTGTACGCTAGGGGCGCTCATCGGTGTCACCCTACAAAAATCGACACTACACTACACCAGACGTCCGTGTCATTTGCTTGTCGAAACTCAGAATCAGGTCTCTGAGTGCAATTTTGAGTGCAATCTAATTTCACAAAAATATTTTTAGTGCACCTACTCAAGATTGATCTCAAAGATGAGTACGATATAAAAAATCCTTATTTTTTTTAAATGGAGACTTCGTTGTTTATTCAAAGAAAATGTGACGAAAGACCCTTTTAGTGTTGACATAGGAAGGATTTTGTGTCAGAAATGACCGTTACTGAAAGGTTCTAAAGGTTGAAGGAAAAATTACATTCATGGAGCTTTTCACGAACATATACATAGGTACATATTTGCTTATTTGGTGATTTACATAGAACCTTTTTTTGTGAAAGGAGGTTGGAAACGAGCCTTCTCCTCATCCTAATAGTTTTCTGGATAACGCAGACATTTTTTCTCATACCTACTTCTTTTACACTTTTATTTATATTTATTTTATACTTAATAGATTCCATTCAAAACAATACCAATCTTTTTTTTAAATTATGTTATGTCATGGCCCTATTCGTAGAAAACACTAGAGACAAAATTACTCGTGGCGATGTTTCCGTTACACGTACATACCTTACATATCATCATCAGAAACCATTAGATGTCTAGTGCTGGACATAGGCCTCCCCCATAAAATGCCATGACAAAATTTACCTTTCTGTAATCTTTAAATTGTCGCCGGTTCATTGAATGGGAGCCATCTTACACTAGTCTGGAACAAAAGATGCGGTTTAACAACTTTCAAGTTATTGAGTTTTTATTCGAATAGGTCCCAGTTTTTGTCTGGAACCGACCACCGTGATATTACCATGATTGATAACATCGCTTTGGGCAAAAACTTGTGATTTCATACGAAATTAAAAATACGTAATAAATCATTGGGATTTGGGGGAGTAAATACTGGACACGAGCTTAGGGTTCCGTCGAAGAAAACCATTTTTCATTATCTCATTCTTAACACACACGCCGTGTACACATCGAGTGAACATCTTGTCGACGCACCTATATACGAGTTCCAACACAATATTGTCTTTTGTAATTAACTAACTTTGTTCATTTTTTAAATATTGTATTGCAATAATTAATAGTTTGTTTTGATGTATTTTTCATTTGAAGCTCTAATACTTGACTTGTGTTACTTGACTCTGACAAACATGGCTCGTAAGATCTATCACAAACAGCCATGAGAAAGTTTCCTACCTACAAACCATTGAGCAAAATTTTTAGAAGTTTTATTACATTTTAATGCGGAACTCAATCTTTCATTTAACGACTCACACATCACCAGACTTTTATAAAATGGTTCTGGTTGATAAAGTGAAAACTTTTGTTTTATGCCTTTTGTGATGGATGATCTGCGGGAAAGATAAAAATAATTTGTACTATTTTTTTAAGGTTTTACGAATGATTTCATTTGGAAATATTAATATTAGGTTTTTGTAGTTACATAAAAATGTTTTATCTCTGAAATTGAAGTCGAAACTAAAAAAATTACCCGATTGATTCAAAATGATTTGTCGGTCGTTAGTCATGTGAAAACTCAATTACAAATAAATTGTACGTGGATTTTTAGTGTTTTTAGTATAAGATAGAACGAAATTGATGAATTTCCCCAAGAAAAGAAGTATATAAAGGAATAATCTTTATGAGATAATTATAGTGTGTTTCTTAGTTTTTGCAAAATCGCTTTTCGTTATCACAAGAAGTATTAATGAGCTGTGATGAGCAAAAAACACGAATTAACTTGAATTTCGCGCTGCATACCAGATGATCCACCTTAATGTCTTACCTTAAATAAATAAATGCTGGACAATTCACACAAAATTATCTAGCCCCAAGCTAAGCAGAGCGTGTGTTATGGGTACTAGTAGTACAGATAACTGACATACTTAATACAAATATAACATTACAAAGACAGATATTTTTTTATTATACACAGAAAAATACCCAGAACACCCTGAACAATTATCTGCAGATGGTACAAATATTTGTTCAGATTTCGAAATCAAACCCGCAACCTCCAGCGTCGCAGGCGAACCTTCGCCCGCCGCGCCACAGCAGTCGTCGAAATGAACTAGCCTCAAAAATATAATTCATCGGTATTTTACAAGCGTTAACGTTCCAGTCAATGTAGAGCCGAATAGTCTTTTACGTGACTATGCGGTAAGTGGCATGACGCCATGACTTATCCATGGGAGAAGGGTGTCCTTTGGTGTGGGGTACGTGCATTGATAATCTTGCGCCATCATCTGGCTCAAATCAATCAATCAGCGTAGCAATGCAGCCAGCAAATTAAGGATGCTTTCGTCTGGATTTGGAAGATAGTTCATCTTTATTTTCGAGATTCCCTGTAATTACTGAACATGAATATGTTTTTGAGTGTGTGACGCCATTTTCAGGGTTACGTACCCAAAGGGTAAAACGGATCCTATTACTAAGGCTCCACTGTCCGTCCAGATGGACGGACGGACCGTATCCATCCATCCGTCCTTCTTTCCGTCCGTCCGTCTGTGACCAGGCTGTATCTCATGAACCGTGATAGTTAGACAGTTGAAATTTTCACGGATGATGTATTTTTATTGCCGCTATAACAAAAAATAATCAAAAACAGAATAAAATAAATATTTTAGGTGGCTTCCATACAACAAACATGTTTTTGGCATTTTTATAGATAATGGTACGGAACCCTTCGTGTGCGAATCCAACTCGCACTTGGATGGTTTTATAGATAATGGTACGGAACCCTTCGTGCGCGAGTCTGATTCACAGTTGACCGGTTTCTTGTTTATTTTTTAACCCATTACTTTCATGAAGAAATCATAAAACATCTGATTTCCTTGTCCCCAGGTGATATCTTGCATATCAGTCTTCTTCATCTGTATATCGGTGCTATGCTTCTGCCTAAAAACGCATCCAGACCTTCGCGTGTTGATTCCCCCACGACCCCCTGAAGAGAACGCCACGGGACTGGACGAGCTGAGCTTCGAGATGGAGTCATGGCTGGACAATGGAAAGCCCCATGTAGCGTTCTTCTACATTGAGCTCGTGTGCAATGTGTGGTTCACGATTGAGCTTCTGGTGCGTCCAGTGGTAAGTAAATGAAGGATTACAAGTTCTTTTTGAGTTTGTTCCACTGTTTTCTCCTAAGTATTATCAGTTTACGTCTCAATATCACAGACGTTTTACAACTCAAGGCGCAGTATGATCCTGAAATCTAAACATCCAAAAATAAATGTAAAATACCCATACGGCTTTGTTTAAAGTTGAAAATCGCATGTCATATTTGATAAAGTATACAAATTATAGATAAAAAATATGTGGTTAGAACTTTGAATCCTGCAACCGATCAAATGCAAGTGGCAAACGTAACCTTTCCATAAAACGGAGGTGCCTACCCGTTAATGAGAATATCAAGCTTCATGATCTCACGGAAGCACAGTGATGCACAATTATTACAATTTTCTATCACATTAGGGAGGATTGCTTCGCTCACATAGTTACGTTTACGCGATGACACTATACAGAGGCCTTAGGCAAAGTAACATTCTAATAGCGATGACGCCAGTAGAAAAGTCCAAAATGTATGGGATTGACATTAGGTATCGATATGTCACGTGGTCCATTGTATTGTCGACGACCTCTGTGGCGCGGCGGGCAAAGGTTCGTTGCGACGCAGTAGGTTGCGGGTTTGATACTCGCCTCGGAACAAATATTTGTACGATCTGCAGATATTTGTCCAGGGTGTTCTAGGTATTTTCTATGTATAATAAAAAAATATCTATCTATGTTATGTATTGTATTAAGTATATCAGTTATCTAGTACCCATAACACAAGCTCTGCTTAGCTTGGGGCTATATATGATAATATATTATATTGATAATGTTGTGTGAAATGTCCAGCATTTATTTATTTATTATTATTTATAACTGCATCATCTCCCCTAAACTCATACCTCAATGATATATCTTTCGAAATTAGGAGCATGAATAGTGTGCATGGAAACTAAATACAAGCTTCGGGTGAAAGGGCCTCCATAATAATATAATCAATTATATTTATGATTTTTGTTTTATCAAAACATGTTATTATGTTTATAAAACACCAAAACATGGTGCAGCGGAACTGGCTTAACAGGAACAAAAAAGGTCGTTAGAAAAAGGCTTCATCATAACTCATTATTATTCGCTGATCTTCCGTTTAGCCTACGCGAGTCATTATGACGAGTGGCGAGCAATGTAGTGAGTACTAAATATGTCTGGTCAGCAAAAAATTTGCGTACGTGGTTTAGTCGAATAAATACATTCTGTTATATTTTTTCAGGCCAGTAGTATGACCATGCACCGCGCTTCACTGGTCAGTGGTTCGTCAACTAAAGAAGTCTGAACGTTTTAATGTAGTTGGGTAACAATATCGTTTTAGCAGAGCTAAGAAACAGCAAAAAAACCAGTCAATTGCGAGTCGGACTCGCGTGAAGAGGTTTTCGTATAAGTAGGCTAACGTAGTAACCACTAGACCAATTAAACTTATTACTTAGTCAATCAAAACATTTTATTTTACCAAATTACCGTTTCCCGAGGGAATTTAAAGACTTAGGATTTTCATTTAGTTTTTCCTATATACTATGCGTAAAGCTTAATATTTCATACATATTTAAAAAAATTGGCTCAGAAGTTTCTGAGCAGCAAATTTCCTCCATTTTTGGGGGAAATACCACTCCAATCAAAAATCGCTGACTAAAAATAATTATATGGTTTTGCAGAACCTGTATATCAAGTTTAGTCAAGATTCATTGAAAAATGCGACCTGTATGCGAGTACTTACATACGTACATACTTATTGACATACATACATACATATATACATCCGGACAGACGGAAGCAAATTTAGCAGTTATTGCAAGGACTTTGCTCGCTTCGGTCGCTCGGTCAACTACTTGCCACTCGACTAAATTACTCGCGCGTGGGCTAAACTGGACTTTATAGCCGATCTGCAACCGAGTGAAGATATTGATAAAGTCGCGGACGTATTCACAAAATCTAGTCAATAGAAAATACACATTTCCCATTTTTATTACAATATACTAGCAGATTGATGGATTGATTTAACTTCAGCTAATTCCAATTATACATAATTAATTATTCAAACTCCTGTTTTGTTTATGCACAATATTTATTAATAAAGTTTCAAGGCGTAGAATAAAGGAAACTTCGGCCGGACGCTTTCCAATCATTGAATTTCAATAAAGCTGGTAGAACTTCTGCCTTCCGTAGTTATGTTTAGTTTTGTTCGAATAACTTGGCAAAAAAAATTCATTACGTTTTTGTAAAGTCAGTGAATGGTTCCATTTCCTTTTCATTCCTATCTCAGACAAAGCGGTCTAATCTCTCACTCTGATTATTCTTGCATAGTGTTTTTCACATCTAGCCAAGTCAATGAAGGGTTTGACCCCAATATTAATTCCCCTGCCTCTGAGTTTAATACACAGAGGAAACAAAAAAGTTTCATTGAAGTGTGTATATAAACAATCATTCATGTCTTATTTCATCACATATTTTATCTTAGAAGCAATTTAAATTCTAATTCAGTACAAAAGCAGATGGTTTGTTTTCTGAAATCAACTCTGAATATCATACTAGATCACTAGAAGAGACCTACACCACCCACAAACTATTTGTATATATACAACAACTGCTCAAATAATCTTCCAGTATACTTACTTACTCACCGTCCGTTCAAACAAATCTAGCAAATCACATTTCACAGCATATTTGGCGCGAAACAGTCAAGTTTGTAACTCATGTCATAGTAAACCCCCTTTGTACCTATAACTTTACCAGTGAGTACAGGATGCTACAAACTAGATTTCTAGATTTTTCTGCTAGAATCTACTTAGTCCCGAATGATGTAATTTATGACTGCTTTTAAATGGGTCTAGCTGTATGAAAACCATTTTTATAAATCGTATATGGTCTTAGCAATGCTATATAAATAAGGAGACGAAACATTGCAATTCAGTCCAACTCACTGTATTGCAAAATACCTACTTATGTTTGGACTGGATCAAAAAACTCATCAGAAAAATATTATTTTCGTTAGTTTATTGTATTATATATTTGAATAAAGTTGAGGTAAGGTTTAGTATTGCGAGTAGTCTTTTTACACTCTGTATAAGGTCTCCATGATGTGATAGAGTGTTGAACTCTGTGTCTGGCAACCGGCCAGTTCATGTTTTCCTGTATTTTTCGCTATTTTTGGGAAAAGTTTGATAGGAATGGACTGATAAACGAAGGATAGAAGGGTATTCTTTTGGGAGGTTGGCACTGACGAGGGCTCTGTGTAAATGGGTACTGGAATAAACATTCTAGTTTTTGTATGATGTCTGGAGTAAGTATCATAATTTGATGGTGTTAATAAAGGCCTTGATTTGAGATGTTTTTTTAACCGACTTCCCAAAAAAGGAGGAGGTTCTCAATTCGGTTGTATTTTTTTTTTTTATGTTTGTTACCGCATATCTCCGGCGTTTATGAACCGATTTGGAAAATTCTTTTTTTATTTGAATAGATATATTTCCAGATTGGTCCCATTTTTTTCAGAATCCAGTTCTGATGATGGAATCCATGAGGAATTGAGGGAACTCCTCAAATATTGTAGGCATACATATGGCGATTTTACTATTTTCAGCAACAAACCAAGCATTTGCATTCAAAAAGTATAATAATCCTTTCACCACCATGGTTCTTTCATATTTTTTTTTTTCATCCAAATATTTTGTCGAATAAAATGGTGGAAGTCGGTTTTTTAAATGAAAAGTTATTCTATATCCATCGCTTTGTACCAATACATACATACATCAGTATGTTTTTATTATGTTTTTTAACACATATTAAGCACACAATGATTTTGTTCGTCAAAGTTAGTAAATTTTAAAATCCTTATCATGTCAGCGTAGAATTGTGCCTGTCTGCACTATTAATGGCAACAACGTCATGTATGCAACATCTAAGGTAAGTGCGACGCACTTTTCATCGTTAATTGTACGTCCTAGAGAAATTAGCATGAGCTTAGGAGCTTACAAATTTTAGTGCAACGTGCAATAGTTTACTTTACTTAAAACACAATACATGACATACCTAACAAAAAAAAATATTTATACGTGGCATAATATACTGTAGTTAAAAGCACTGACTCACTAACTCACTAGCTCACTTCACTCACTTGACGAGTGTAAACTTACTATTGGTTTCTTTGCAAGCCCTGAACCAATTGGTATGTATGATAAGTACACTGCTATCTTTACGACAATCCTTTTAGGCCTATCTAAATCTTTGTAAGTAGCTTCGGTAACTTTGATCCTGTCTCCTTTATCGGTATTATTGTCTCAATAAACCTGTATTGAACTTCAAGAAGTAAAGTTGCACAACTATTCTGTTGAAATTTCAGACGATTATTGGTTAAATGTTTCGCAATAAGCTAGGAAACATAAATGGCTCAACATCCGTTAGGTTGCCTTGTGAATATACAGATCTATTTTATAATTGCTTTTTTTTTTTATGCTAATTGGCAAGCAGACAAGCTTACGGCCCACCAGATGGAAAGCAGTTACCGTAGCCTATGAACGCCTGTAACACCAGAGGCATCACACGCGCGCTGCCGACCCTGAGACATAAATATGAAAAATCTCATGTGCCTGTAATTTCACCGGCACCCGTACCCTTCAAACCGAAACACAGCAGTGCGAACACTACTGCTTGGCGGCAGAAATAAGTACGGTGGTAGTACTTCCCCGGACGAACTCTTTCACAAGAAGTTCTACTACTAACAAAACTACTGTAACTGTTGTAGTTTTTTTTGCAGTATTAATTTCTGCACTAGCTAGATCAGAATTAAAGAATGACCATGTATCTTTTCAATGTCTCACTATATAAAATGTGACCTTTTATAATTTCAACCCCCACACATACACTTGGCAGACAGCCCATTTCATTAACGCTTCGCCTGAAAATCTTTCGTTTTGTGAAATTTATAACTGTTCGCGACTGTACTTTGCAGTACCAAAACTACTTTGTTAATTACGCTCTTTGTGATGATATTTCTTTTGTTATGCAACGATGCGGAAAAAGCTGCTTATAAAATTATCTTGTTAGCTTACAGCTGCAATTCAAAGACTTCAATGACATCAAGGTTCCATTGATATTATAAGCGTAGCCGTTATTCTGTGAATCCATTCCATTTCAATTGAATGAACGAAGGCTTTTTGTCCTCACTTCACAGTTTATTTATTGATGTTTTAAATTTTATGTTACTTACCACGGTGAAAAAGGTCTCCGACATAGCTCTCAGAATAAGCAAGTTGAAGTGGCAATGGGCAGGTCATATAGCTCGAAGAACTGATAACCGTTGGGGAATAAAAGTTCTCGAGTGGCGACCACAAACCGGACAACGCGGTAGAGGAAGGCCTTCCACTCGATGGACTAAAAAAATTATAAACGTCGCAGGAAGTCGGTGGATGGAGGCGGCTTAAGATCGTTTGTCGTGGGGAAGGCCTAGGTCTAGCAGTGGACTTCATAAATTATCAAGAACCGTCATGTTACCTGTCGAGAACATAAAAAGAAATGGGATTTGAAACAATTCTTGCAAGTTTTTAAATAAATCTAGGTACTCAAACTTCTAAAAGAACCGTCAAAACTTAAAGTTGTTATTTAATTTTTTCATTGCGTCCCTCTGCAAACTTTCAACAATGAAACTTGGTAGACTTGGCCCGGTTACTGTAATTAAAAATTAATTATCGCCAAAGTGGGTAGCAATTGTTTCTGGCTCAAAAGAGAGGTTTTGTTCTTGTGCATTTTGCTGGCAAACTGAAAATTGATGGTCTTTAGTTTGGAGGTTTTACAACTTTTGTTCATTTTCTTTTTCGTTTCATCTTCATCTTTTTAGGGTTACGTAACCAAATGGAAAAAAACAGAACCCGTATAGTTTTATCCTGTTCTTCTGTCTGTCAGTCCGTCTGTACGTCACAGGCATTTAACTCAGAGACTGTTATGGCAGTATAAAAATGAAACTTGATTGTTGTATTCTTGTGCACAAGCCGCTGTACAATGATGTAGGGAAATTACTAAAAATAATATGGGTTGACACTCCATAGATATAAACGAAGGTCATGAAAAAATATTCAGTGCACACAAGCGTATTGAGTGTGTTAAGTATTTAAAATCGGTCAAGTGCGAGTCACGCACAAGTAGGTTACCATAGTCAAATATCAAATATATCAAATATCAAATATATTTATTGACACCTTAAAACCTTAACACGGTACAAAAATATATAGGACATAGTAAATAGGTATACAGGCTTAAAGGTAACTATAGTAACAGTTTTAGTGTCGCAACTGACCCCTAAACTAAGATAATAATATCCTGTATGATAGGTGTCAGCGCCCATCCTCAAACAAAATTTATTAAACAATTAATGCCAATAAAATTAAATTTAAACTAGTTTAGTATTTTAATTACAATTTATGAAAGTGTTTTGTAAAATTAATGAATGTTTATAAAAGTGTCCGTGTGTTGAGTGAAAAAAATAGATAAAATAAAATATAAAAGGTTATATATGACTTACAATGTTAAAAACTTTACACGAATGTGTGAATGAACGAAAGGTCCGGATAGGGATGTGTATCAGTGGGAAAAGGCGTGAGTGTTTTGCACACAAATACCTAGGTACACAAATATGTGCACTCATTTGTATGAAATAAGTGTATTACAGATAAGTGTTTAAAAAGCATGGTTCACAAAACCAACCAAAACAAATGCGTGTTATGTATAGTTCACTGCAAAAAGGGGTACTTGTTAGGATATAACTGTTAAAAGATTTTCGGTTTCCTCATACGACAAGGAAAGAAACCACCTCAAAAGTGTTTGCCTGCATGATCGTTTACCCATGGGAGAAATGTCCAAATGTTTATTTGCTATATTGTATAATCTAGGACTAAGGAACAGTGAAAATCTTCGAGCAAACGATGTTCGGCAACCAATAACACCGAAAATTTTGTGCTTCCTCCTTGAAATAGTTTGTGTTGATTGTATTGAGTCAACCTCAGGCACAACAGAGTGTGTGTTGAGAATGATGTGAAGAATAAATAACTGACGAACATTTAAAACCTTGCATTCATTGTATAGTGCATTTGTTGAGTAATACTTGGGTTTAAAAAAACTAACTTTCAGTAAGGCTCGTTGAGCTCTTTCAGCAGTTAGTAGGTTGGTTTTAGTGGCACCACCCCAACATGTTATACAATATGATAAAATGGACAGACACAAGGAAGTGTAGATCATTTTCATGACACGAGTATCAGCAGAATGTCTTAGCTGTTTAAATATATAAATGAGCTTTCTAACCCTATTAGCGATGTGGTTAATGTGAATTTTGAAGCTAAAATTGTGGTCAATAATGATTCCCAAATACTTGATGGATTCAGCAGCAGATAAAAAAGAACAATTACAGGACTTAGAATAGAAGTCATTACAGGTATGTGCAGTTATATTAAATATTTGTGACGAAGGATACGGTGGATTACGCATCGAGAAGGGAATGTATTTTGTTTTATCCGTGTTGAGCGAAAGACAGTTTATGGCTAGCCAACTTGAAATTATGTTAAAACCATGCTGAGCTTTTTGATATACTTCCTTCCATGTGTTTCCATAAAATGTTAAGGTAGTATCATCTGCATATGATAAGATATTACAGTTATCAATATCCAGCTTGGTAAGATCATTTATATATGCTAGGAACAATGTAGGACCCAGAATACTACCCTGTGGTACTCCATGAGTAATAGGTAGGGAACTGCTCGTATAATTATCAATTTTGACCTTCTGCGTTCTGCCATTTAAATAGTCTTTAAGTAAGTTAAATTGAGTTCCTCTTATTCCCAGGCATTCTAGTTTATGTAAGAGGATGGGGATAGAAACCGTGTCAAAAGCTTTAGCAAGATCTAAAAATATAGTAATACATTTCTTTTTTGCGTCCAGTGTGCGAACTATATTTTCAGTAAACTCATTTAATGCGCCTTCAGTTGATTTACCAGAGCGGAAGCCAAATTGTCCTGAAGATAGTAAATTGTTTTTTTCCAAATAGTTAACGAGTCTAGAGTTTATTATTCTTTCCAAAATTTTTGAAAGTGATGTTAAAATTGAGATAGGTCGATAGTTGGTGACACGGTTTCTATCACCACCCTTAAAGATCGGACGAACAATAGATCCTTTGAATGATTTAGGAAAAACGCCATTCGCTAAGCACAGATTAAAGATAAAAGTGAGGGGTGATTTTATTACATCTCTAATGCGCTTTAAGATATTAGATGGGATACCATCATCACCAGCGGCACAATTACTTTTCAAACCTAATATAAGTTTATTAATTTCGTGTTCGTCAGTATTGAGTAACACAAATGAATTGAGAGTTGGTTTATTCCTATCAAAAGGTAATGACTGGGTAGTAGGAGGTATGATTTTACGGGATAGATTTTCACCAATAGTGGCAAAAAACTTGTTGGTGATGTTAACAGCCATATCAGGAGTCGGTTCAATCGAGAGTAATTCTACAGATTGTTCCTTTTTATTGTTTCTATTAGTAATATCATTAATAGTATTCCATAGTTTTTTGCTGTTATTACCAGCTTCAATTAACTGTTGCCTTTCATATTGTCGCTATAATTTTTTGACAAGGTTATTGCAAAAATTTCGATAGTAATATCTAGCTAGACCATAACTTATCAATTCAAATCAATGAACACAATTTATCCGCAAAGTTTATCCTCTATATTTTCCGTTTCCCGTGGGAGTTAAAAGACTTATATCCAGATAAATAGAACGTACTTCACGGTGACTATGTCTAAGCTTTACTTTGAAATCGTCCGTCTCTCTCTACTACGCGTGTTTTAACATTTGTGTGATAGTGACGGGACGATTTCAAAGTAAGGCTTAGTCACAGTGAAGTACGTTCTAATTATCTCGACCTTAGGATTTTCGTGTGAAATTTCCAGCATTTAATTATTTAATTTTTGAACAAATGTTTGGCTGCGTAGTTTTGGAGATAAGAGGACGGGGAGGGGAATATTAAAAAAAAAACCGTCTTTAATAAAAGAAAAAGGTAATGTAACTTCGGGACCCTCAGTAAAACGTGGCTCACCTTGGCCAGTTTTATTTATCGATTGACAGATCTGGTATTTTGTCCCACATTATCATAACCCATGCCAATTACAACTGCAATACTTATAAGTCACGTCAATCTAGGAGCTCTAAATTAAAGACCTTTTATTTGGATCATATATATATCACGTACTGAAACTACAAGCATAACTCTGTCCATAGCCTGCTGCGTGACTTTAAGCTTGTGTAAGAGTATAGGTATAATATCACAAACCAACAAAATAAATTTGCACATGGAAATCCTCTGCCTATCCCTGCAAACACGCGTTAGTTTACTTCTGTTATAATTTCAGAAAGTTGTCCCAAAACTGTGCTTTTGGGGCTTTGTATATGTTACAATACTGTCTCGTTAGAAGTTTATTCTGTATCGTTTTCCCGCATGGCTGGTGACCGTACTTTTACAGAAAAGCACCGTTGCACGAGCAATTAATGTTGACCAACAGTTTCCAATGTTGGTCAAACTAAACTTGAATGCAACATTTTGATATGTGACGTCTTAACTAAGCATTATTGATATGTATAGCTATTTAAATCAACTATGCATCATATAGTTAAATCCTATAATTCAGTTAAAATTGGTCACAAATAGCTCCACGTTATCTCATGTGACCAACCTAGGGTTATGGTGCCTCCAGCCAGACTATGCCGGACCTACAGTTTGCTCCCTCATGCACCAGAGCCAACCTCAACAGTTCAGATACCGCCATAGCAGTGGCAACGTTTTGAGCCAAAGCATCTAACCCCTTTATTTGACAGATGCTTGACACGACGGAACAGAAGATGTGACCGCAGTAGGGGATTTTTTCTGCTCTTTCGAACGGAGACGTCGTCCTTTATTATTTTATTTAAATTTCTAGTGTTTTTATTAGTTATATCGTGTAATTTTGGTGGCATTTTAACTGATGTAGCTCAAAAAGAGCACATGTTAGTGAATTTTAATAAAATAAGTGTATTGCGTGTCTTTTCGAAGGGGTGGAAATTGTCCAGGAACATTCTAGTAAACTGCCATCGATTTACTAGAACATGACTTGACAGAAGACTTTGACGACTGGACATCGTTTGATTATATCAATAACTTGACATTGGCAAAATTGAGTAAATCCTCAGATGCCATATAAAAAAAACCACAGTAGGGAAAAAAAACTTCTTTAAAACTTAATTTGGCAACTTGATGGCAAATTTTAATGGGCAATTAGTTACTTTAAAAGTTGCCCGTTTATGATTTACCCAGTACTTTATATTCCATCGTTTTCCAGAGTCTGTGGGCACAGAATAAATAAGGTCTGGACCTTCATAACTCATTGTTTAGATACGCATGTATTGTAACCCGCCCAAGTTTTAAATTCAGATTACATTAGTATAATTTATGATAAATTTATTTGGCACGGGTGTTGTACTACAGTAACGTAAATTTATATTATAATATATTTTTCACACCACCTGCTCGACAATGTCCAATTACAAATCATGCAACCTCAACGTAAAGTAAAGCATTGTCTCTCTAGGGATATAAAGTTGTATGAAACTCCCTAGGGATTAAAGTAATTTGAATTTGGAACGTCAAATTCGTGTGGAGACTCGTGGAAAACTCTTAGTAAAAAAAATACCCATATAGCATTGTAAAGAGGTTTGTTCGAAAATCGAACTGGCCACCATAAGCAAAACTCGAAAAAAAAAGAAAAAGGTGCGTTTACAAAGAATGTGAAACAAAAGATTCTTTTCACGCTGTGCGCGTGTTTGGTTCTGTGATTTTCAGTAAATTTTATTGCAATATTCGTGTAGATACAAAATTACAAACGATAGTGATTCTACTCCAAAGTTTATCAATACAGACGCTTTAGAGATTATTGATAATCTACTACTGCAAAAATCAAAACAAGCCCTGGCTTTTTATTGTCTCGCAGAAAGTGTGAAAAGTAGAGTATGCTCCTCTGGAATAAAGCCTGTCTTCGTCTTGGGCAGCTTGAACCCCTCGCTTCACTCAGGACTCTATATAACTCCCTCGCTACACTCGGGAGTTAACTTTAGAGTCCCTCGTTACGCTCAGGGTTCAATATGCCGCCTGCGACATAAGACACTGCTTTATTCCCTTAGTGCATAATCTACTATTGTTTTGATGAATTTATACTTGACTAATTTCGCACCTTTGTTTTTGAAACGTATGCAGACAGCAAAACCCGCTTTAAAATTCATTCAGTAGCTCATGGAGTATATAATAATAATATTATAGTGTATATGAGAATGCAAGCGCTCATGAATGGAGCTTTTGGAGCTTCCCTGCCTGTGAAGCGTACTTGAATCCTTTCACCATAGGTTCGGTCTACCAACAATTAATCTCAATGCTCTGTTGAAAGTGCACTAACTTAGCCAAGAAAAATCCAGTAATCTGTCAGAAGAAATTATCTAATATACAATCATCATATCTCGTAATAGTAGTTTATGAAACTGTTGCATAATAAGGGTTGTTTTAAGACCAAATTACGTGCAGTTTCATACACTACTTTATCTAATCTCATGAAATAGGTAATATTATATTTTAAAGTCTTGGCACCGCGCCCACAGATTATGTATAGAAAAACTGCATTGCAACCTCCTTGGTCCAAGTGAAGTCGTATCGTAATGGAAAAAAAGTTATATTATGATACAGTTGTCCATAGAAGAGCTGTATGTAATTTTTTAAATTTATTTCGGTGGCATGTTCATAAAGACTGTCATTTTAGTTTTGTGTTTAGTTTTTTAATCTTTATATTTCAGTATGAGAGTAGATAAATAATTTTTCATTTTTTGAACGAAGTAAGTGAGTTCTCTTTATCCAATTTGATGAATCGGTGTTAACATAATTTATAATATGCATGTTAGTTTTGGGATAACATTCGAACCGTAGATAATTATAATCTTCATGAAATTTGGTAGCAGGATAGTAATAGTTATTTTTAAGTAAGGGTAGCGGTTGTTGAGACATAGGGGTCCAGACGAAATCAAAATAAATAAATATATGACAATCATTCCTAATGTGGTATCACATGAAAGGGCTTTACAAGGGCATTTAGGATTTTATCATATTCATATTCATGTATTGCTCTTATATAGTAAGTACATTCATATTAGTATTGGTTTTATTTATGCTAGGTAGTAAGGTACTTACACATAAGCCCCGATAGGGCGCTGCAATTTTTAAACGACTTGACAAAAAGGAGGAGGTTCTCAATTCGGTTGTATTTTTTTTTTACCTCGAATATCTCCGTCGTTTATAAACCGATTTGGAAAAATCTTTTTTTATTTGATTAGATATACTTCCAGATTGGTCCCATTTTTTTCAAAACCCAGTTCTGATGATGGTATCCATGAGGAATTGAGGGAACTCATCAAATGTTATAGGCATACATATAACAATTTTGGTATTTTCAGCAACAAGTTATTGTTTTGTATGCCTTTAGCAAATTAAAACATGCAGATAGCCGAATTCAATGGCGAAAGTCGGTTTTTGAATGAAAATTTATATTAGATTAGATAACTTAAATGATTAAATTGTATGCATGCATTACTAAACCATATAACTATATTTACATTTTTTTTTATATCAGTTAGACGTGCGGAATACACTTTAATACTCACACAACGTTCATCAAAAGTAACTATGCAAAATAAAGCCGTTCCACCCCTAAATCTAAATCTTTCGAATCACCTGACTAAAACATTAAAGACATTCAAGCTGCTCATAAATAAAAATTGCAACACACTCAGCCTCAGTTACTACCCTCTCCAATCCGTTAAGTGCCGTTTCGACTTAAACAGGACCTTAAGTCGATTTCCAAAACTATTTACTGAATTATTCAATTGATACCATAACGAATACGATGTCTATACGGCTACCTTGGTAGCATAGTAGAGTATTAGAATGTTTTGTTAAGATTGATCTATGAACTCATTAGAAGAACACTTTATTTCCGTAAAAAGAAATGCTACTTATAATGAAGAGCTCTGAAGTCTTTTTGTTTCAAAGTCGTCGAGTCAAGAGTGCTTTGATTGCCTCATAGGAATTTTGTTGGCATCATTTTCAAATTGTGAAACGTGGGATCAAAAACAAACACTATATTCCAATATCTTTCATAGATTTACAGCGTTAAAATTAAAATATGGGAACGTACCCAACGTGACCCATTTTTATTTTTTTTAGACCCCTCCCCCCTCCCTCTCGGTGACCACCCGTGGTATTTGCTAAGACAACCCACGAGTTTTCACGTTTGTCTTTATTAATGCGGCGCTTGCTGCGTGACGCAAAAAATGCATGCTAATAAGTTCAAAAAGCGCCCATATTTGAATATAGCTCGAAAAATATGAGATTTTTCAAGAGGATATTGACTACGTGACGAAAACCTAAGAACACCCCCAACCCCCCCCCCCCCCCCCTATGACCAAGCGTGGTATTTTTAAAGACCACCTCCCCCCCGTAAACATGTCACGTAGTATGGGTACGTTCCCTATATACCACCATCGTACGTCGTTGCACCCTGCTTTAAGCCATTAATGCGAATGAAGGAGATTCGTCCATTCCATTTCACCGTTCCATTCCATTCAATTCTCCTGCACGTTCGAATACTTTTAAACAAAACATCTCGCATTCAAAACAATTTCGGATACGTCCTTACATTTAGAGAAGTTGTGGCATTGTTAGCTTATATACTGTGGCTATCGTTAGTAGTCCCCAAATGTTCGAACTCTCTCTGGGAATACTGTATTACAATCCTATAATTATTGACTCAAGACTCACTGGAACCTACTGAAGTTGTAACAGTGTGTAACACTTATGTTACTTACTTTGTAAGTTGTATATTGTTATGTAGATAGGTACATAAGTTGGGACATAAATAAATGCTGGACATTTCACACAACATTATCTAGCCCCAAGCTAAGCAGAGCTTGTGTTATGGGTACTATAGATAACTGATATACTTAATGAAATAACAAAACATAGATAGATATTTTTTTATTATACATAAAAGATACCCAGAACACCCTGAACAATTATCTGCAGATCGTACAAATATTTGTTCAGAGGCGGAAATCGAGCCCGCAAACTCCTGCGTCGCAGGCGAACCTACGCCCGCCGCGCCACAGAGGTCGTCAAACATACCTTTGTTGTATAATTTTGTTAAATTAACAAATGGTAGGTAGCTATAGTAATCCATACAGTATTGTATCCAAACCCCACCTCCATACATATCCTTACTTACTCACTAATTATATTTTTACTTATTACTTAGGTACTTATTAAGTACTTACTCAAACTTTTTGTAGTTGGTATTTATGTAAGTACTATGTTCCAATATCACAACTGTTAATATTTATAACTCATAAATATAATGTCTTTTTTTGTTGGTATTCGTGTTAGGTCATGTCTGTGCGTCATCCTACGTCCATGTTAGAAACTAGAGTTGCAGTTTACTGCAGCATTCTAGTGATTGCTTGCCGTATTCTCTAACTTGCGACAGGTTTGCAATAGGCGTAAATTGTGCGATCATAGCTGTGTCAGACCGTAACTTTTGTATGAGAAAAGTGACGTTAGACAGCAATGAATGCACAATTTACGCCTATTGCAAAGGCATAACAATTTAGTATAACATTTTCGTTACTAAAACTTATTAATACTTTGATAGGCAGTTATAATTGTCATAAACCATGTTGTCACAAATGAATTATCAACATTCTTAAATTTACAAATTTATAAAAGTGAATCTTTATATATTTGTTTGTCAATTTCAGTGAAATTTAGTACAAAGGTGGATTAAAAGCTGGATTAAAACATAAAACACTTTTTATCCTGAAGCTTAATTTCCTAGGTAGAATAATATTGATGAAACCGCGGATAACCGCTAATACTTATGAAATATTCTCACCGATTGTGACTTTAGTTTTATAGGGCGTCTATGGCAAAATAAATGCCACAAAAATATGATAATATTACTCGTATTGTTCTAATAACGTAAATGGCAAACATCACATGTGAAATTGAGCTCGATGCGTGTGATAAAAGAAAATAGGAAACTAATGGGAAATTTCAGTAAAAGGCTTTTGACGCGACAAAGGATTGAGGAGGATAAAGACATATTTGTTTTGTATTTTTCGCTGAGACATTTTTTACGAGTTCACGCACCCCTTCTGTGAATTTTAACAAAATTACTAACATAATCCAACAGGACACATAGACCTGATCCTACGCCAAGATTATCTGTGCCGTGGGTATAAAGAACTAAGAGTAACCATGGCTACAAATACTCAGAATAAATATTTGCAAATCATCCAAACATTTCTATACATATAACATAACATACATAGTTAACTAACAGTCACATACAAAGTCAAAGTCAAAAAGAACTTTATTCATTGAAATCACAAGGATC
Source organism: Epirrita christyi (assembly GCA_951392215.1). NCBI lineage: Eukaryota > Metazoa > Arthropoda > Insecta > Lepidoptera > Geometridae > Epirrita > Epirrita christyi. The sequence goes on from OX595850.1 coordinate 13,948,501, forward strand.
ATTTTGAATCGTCTTATATAAAATAGTAAACGCGAGTATCATTGTACCATAACACCCATACAAATACATGATCATACAAACATTTGTCCCGCAGCGGGAATCGAACCCGCAACCTATTGCATCTAAGCCGGCAACTCGCGCGCCGCGCCACAGAGGTTGTCAAATGACAAACTGAAAATATTCAAAGCTATGAAACGCAGTTAACTACGCCATTGCTCTTCTTAACCAATTAAACCTGATTGGCTTCGCTGCAATTTACTACGCCCGGAATACTCGCACCAATCAAACTGTGCTTTGAGGTCTTTGATTGTATCAAAGTGCCTCATTTGCTCCCTTTGCTTTCAATATTGATCCCACACTATGAATCCATGTGTCGTGGGTATCAGGAACTACGAGTGACATGGTACCATAACACCCAGACCCGGAACAAATATTTGCACATCATACAAACATTTGTCCCGCAGTGGGAATCGAAACGGCAACCTCTTGCATCTCAGCCGCCCGCCGCGCAACAGAGGTCGTCAACATGTTTGTGGCATTAGTTGCAACAAAGTGTCATTTTGATACGAAGTTCAGGATATACGGTCAGTTTTGGACATAAGGGAATTAAGCGACGTAATGCAGTATCTGGTGTGACAATTGTGGTCAACTTGTAGGTAGTCTACAGGGTGTAACCAGAAAACCTGAAGCAGTGAATTCAGACCATGATTTTTAGATCTAACGATTAGGTACTATGTTATACCCTTATATAGGAAAACAACGCAATATGAAGCGCAGCGCTATTTGCGAAGGCATTGTGCAAACTTGGTTTCTTTTTTTATACTAATAGGCAAGCAAACAAGCATACGGCCCACTTGATTATTCCCTATCTTGAAAGTCATCAGTGACAAACGTTTGACAAGTAAAATTACCATCAATTGTCAATTCTTAATGATAATATTGAGCAATTGATAGTAATTTGACTTGTCAAACGTTAGTCACTAAGTGACTTTCGGTTAGGGAATAGGGGGCAGAAGTTACTCTAAGCCTACCTTCAGTATTCTTAAATATACCTATCTTTAAACAACCTGTTTAGGAGGAATGCAAAAAATTAACAACCTCCTTTTTATTTAAAAAAAAACAGAAAAATGTTTTGTCACAAAATATTAGGTACGCTTTCTCTAGATTTTATCATCCGGAAAATCATAATGACCGCGTCGCATTACAGGACAGGCAAAAGAGCATTAAGTGGAAGACATTAACATAGTTATTCAACACGGACGTGCGCTGCCTTAATATTACTAGGCGATTGTATCTGCAATGCAGCTATGTAACGTTTTTCTGAACTTGTGGAATGCCAGCGGCTTCACCCACTTTTTTTTTCTTACAAACTTTCTCGCCGATTCATATTGTGTTACGAGTTGCTTTTCTATAATATTTTCATGTTTGTTCCTCCAATATAGAAGAGATGTTTTATGCTAATATTGAATTACTCTGTTTTATTAGGAATAAAACATCACATGTAAGGCCACTATGGAGTCATAGTTTAAAAGATAATTAAGTGTAGGTTGCTTGTTAATAAAACTGGTTTTTGAACTGATCGATAGGTAGGTACTTAGTAGATCATTATATAATTCAGAGAACATTGTAATTGCCTCTAGGACCAAATGAATGCGACCGCGGGCAGTGCCAGAGTAGAGAGCGTGGACTGTACTGTAAAAAAATTGGCTGATTTGGTCTGGGTCTGTTGCGTGCTTATGAGCTTCCCTTGCTATTTTATACAATAATAAAAGTTTAGCATCTAAACCTATACAAAGAACAAGTCTTATTTAGAGTACCTACAGCTGCCATTCTTGGGACGGCTTGGCTAAGTACCAACTTGAAGCCCTCTATAGAGCGGCGTGCAAAAACTCTAATTGACGACGCTACTTTGGTGGAGGCTAATTGTCTAAGCCTAGATAAATAAATAAATAAATATATGCTGGACATTTCACACAACATTATGTAGCACCAAGCTAAGCAGAGCTTGTGTTATGGGTATCTAGATAACTGATATACTTAATACAATACAATTTATTGATAGATATTTTTATTAAATATAGAAAAATCCCCCAGAACACCCTAAACAACATTTACAAATATTTGTTCCGAGGCGGGAATCGAACCCGCAACCTCCTGCGTCACAGGCCAATCTTCGCCCGCCACGCCACAAAGGTCGTTACCATAGATAGATAGATCATAGGCTTCAGGTTGCTCGGCTGTCGGTATTCTACAGAATTCATTTCGGAAAGTATGTACGGTAACTCCACGACCTAGTCACCCCATTTTGTTATCGGACAACCAGAAGCTCAGTCATGTGCCATCTTTTTATGGTAGAAATCCCACCTATTCGTAACGAACGGCATTATGTCAATGTATATCATAAGAAAATCAAAATAATGTTAATATAATAACACATTGATAGCGTCTATTTTCCCAGATAAATTAAATCTTCTAGGTGAAAGTAATAAGGTATCGTAGATATGGTATTCGTAGCAATTTGCTACAGTGTGCTACGAAATGTCTACGAACAAAATATTGCCGTTATTTACTTGTAGGTATTTAATTTATGTCCGGCCTTAGAATATACCTCTCCATCTCTTCGCATGGATGTCATAAAAACTAAGGAATTACACCAGACGACGGGCAGCAGCATCCACCTGAGTACCCAACGGCTGCCAAACGTGGTGATTATAACAATCCCCCTATTATATTTCATGTGGAGGCTTCGTCCAGCAGTAGACGTCCAAAGGCTACTGATGATGATTAAAAACATATGGGAACGTGGAACGATTTGAGTAGATTTGATGAAAAGCTATTAGCAGTTTACGGGCTACATAGTCAAGACAGTTTTCCAAAGCATAGACAAGGAAAGTTTTTATATCGGTAACATCTTTCGTAATGAATTGCTTCCTTGTCCATAAAGTGACTATGACAGCTTGACCTCTCAGTTTTTTGCACGACCGCCTCCCGTCATGTCTAGTTAACCGGTACTTATGTTAGGAACTTTCGCTCAGTGTGACTTTTTTATGTCTTTTTTTCTGACTAAGGACTTGTAAGTTTTTGTATAGTAGGACATTTTGTTGTAACTAACAAATAGATAGATAGAAGATATAAAATACTTTGTTGCACACCAATAATAATTATGTATATGTACATTAAAAAAACTAAAATTAACTATGTTATACAATGGATGGTCTTATCGCTTTATAGCGATTTCTACAATCAAGGTAATCAACACTAGTAAAATAGTTGATTTTGGCTCTGTTTAGTGACTGAACACCAAATGAAGGCAATCAGTTTTAAATATGTTTTTCAAATTATAAGTTGCTTGAAAAGGATAGCCTGTAATTCACCGACTTCAAAAAAAGGAGGAGGTTCTTCATCAGGTTGTATTTTTTTATATTCTTACCGCATATATTTTCGTCATTTATAAACTAATTTGGAAGAGGGAACTCCACAAATATTAGAGGTATACATAAAGCGGTTGTGGTATTTTCAGCAACAAGTTATTGTTTTGTATACCTTTAGCAAATAAAAACATGCAGATAGCCGAATTCAATGGCGGAAGTTGGTTTTTTAATGAAAAGTTATTCAACTAAGCATGAAATATAATAGGGGGATTGTTATAATCACCACGTTTGGCAGCCGTTGGGTACTCAGGTGGATGCTGCTGCCCGTCGTCTGGTGTAATTCCTTAGTTTTTATGACATCCATGCGAAGAGATGGAGAGGTATATTCTAAGGCCGGACATAAATTAAATACCTACAAGTAAATAACGGCAATATTTTGTTCGTAGACATTTCGTAGCACACTTGTAGCAAATTGCTACGAAATGTAGCAATCAAAGTTCTAGACAGCACTACTTACTGGCTATTATGAATCGATAGGTAGCAATTAGTGTAAACTATTAAATAAATTAATATGTATTTCCTGTCTGACATGTATGTCTAAGTGCCTAAATGAATTGAATTGAATTTAACCGTTACTTCACAAATCATTTTTTGTTCAATTACTGAACGTAAATTTCCTTCACTTAAGTTCCGTTTTTTGGCAATCGAATCGACAATAAAATGACAGGCTTTGCACGAAACCTTGCTAATTTAACTGATAATATTTGACAGTTGTGACGGATGCATAAAAATTGTGCTGGGTTTTGTGAGGTTATAAAAAGCTGAGCCCAGTTTTGAGTCCTGTCAATGGAATAACACAAGTATCATAGGTACTATATACCAACGACCAAAAGCAATAGTTCCAGTAACCCCAATCTACAATTTCTCCACGTAATTACGCCAGGCTGCTTGCTATCTTGCTCCGAGTAAAGACTCCATTTTCTTTTATTTTGTTTCAGTATAAGATTGCCTACACAATAACGCCTTAAATGTACGCCAAAACAAGATTCTGTTGCAAATAAGTTGTTGCAAAACAACGTTATTTTGATTACATTTTTACGCATTTTTAAATCATTATAAAACTATTTTGTTTCTATAATTTTGTAGGATATTTTTGATTTCGTAGGTAAATAATGAAAATAAATAATTTATTTAAACACCAGTAATACTTATTATTAATTAAAACATTCATCTAAAACTTTTAACACAGCTCAAAGATAAAAAAAAGCTAGCACGTATAATGATGAAAAACTTCATAATGTAACAAACTGTTATGTTTTTCGTCTTATAAATCAATCATAGATATTTTGAAAGTGTCATGCATGGTAAAGCTTAACAGGAAATCAAAATCGCACAAAGAATTTCTAGCTAGAATTCCAATAAGAAAAATGTACAGAAAAAAATGTTCGTATGAATGAAACCGATGTAAACGAAATTTATGTGAAATCGAAATTGCGCTGTCAAAGCTCGACGATATTTATTACTCTCGCATGCAGTTAGTTGGAATTTAATATGCAATTTTTCAAATGGAAGAATAATATGTAGCTTTAAAAACTAGGTACAGTTTAAACGAAGCAGAAATACGTACATACATAAACACATGCCTTTTTCCCTGAATTGAAAGCCAGAGTATTAGGCTTTTTTTCACCGAGGGTCACACAATCGTAGAAACATAAGACCTGACTAGTGGTGAGCTTATCTAACTCAGTAATAATACATTCTTAGATAAACTAACAGCCAGGACAAATCTTATACCAATAAAAAATGTCTAACAAGCGGAAATCTCTATTTATTAATCGAATAAAATTGGATGTCATTCATTTCAATTCCAAGGTATTGTTAAATATTAAAACCCTTGGTTGATTTAGCATAACACAAGTGTAACAAGTATTACAAGATATCGATTGCTGGACATAGGCTTCCCCGTAGAATGTTATGACATTCAAATCAAATCAAAAGAACTTTATTTATTGAAATCACAAGTATCATTTTGAATCGTCTTATAAGCTAAAATTACTCTTGTTTCAACGCGACCAAGCCTAGAAAAACCAAGCAACAAACATAAATTGGCTTACTTTGATGATCCATGTTACCACTAGGTGGGAAGTGCCTGTGTGGTGCCTCAGAGCAGGGAGTTGCTGATACATAGTAATTGAGAACTTGAAAATCTTAGGAGGATAGTCAAAAGTAAATAAACAGCAAAAGTGTATAACACAGCACACGCTATGCTTTATATACTTTAATAGAACCATGATAATAGGTAAGTACAGATATTGCAAATATCCATTTTAGCAGTCGAGGGGCAGAGCGACATCAGGCCACGCGGTTTTATTATTAATATAGTCATCAAGAGTGTAAAACGTTTTGTTAATTAGGTTATTCTTTTATCTGCCTTCATCCAGGGTCTTCCCTTAATCGTTACAATATCATCAGTTCATCGTTTGCAAGACTACCCTACAATGGTCCATGTTCACCATTGGAAAAGAGTCTAACTTTTCGGTACCCATAGAATATTTTCAACGCCAGTCCTAAATTTCCACTCAAGTTAATGAATCAAGATTTGAGAAGTTATGAACACGATATGAACTAATTCAAAACTTTCTGTCCGACTGCATATTTGAAGGCCACGTTCAAAATTCGCTTAGTAGCTAATGAAAATGCCAAAGTTTCTCAGTCCTACTAAAGTTACTTTACTGAATGGCAGCCAAAATGAAAGTGGTCTAAGTGAAGAGAAGTTGTCCATGAAGCTATCTCGTTAGGGAGAGAGGGATGAAATTATATGGAGTGGTCACACGAACGCCCTGCCGGTCATTAGATTTTTATCCCAAGCGATTACCAACTTGTTTATTACTCTTAACATGACACAACACCCAACAGTCACATACATAGTCGATCCCACACTAGGATACCCTATATCGTGGGCATCAGGAACTACGAGTACCATGGTACCACAACACCCAGACCCGGAACAAATATTTACAGATAATGCAAACATTTGTCCCGCAGTGGGAATCGAACCCGCAACCTCTCGCATCTGAGCTGGCTAATCGCCCGCCGCACCACAGAGGTCATCAAATGAATGATGAACCATTTCTTCCGCCGCTCTTTTGTCGTTCTGTTCTCTTGTCATATTACTGGTTTTTTCTTCGTCCTCCTGCCTTATTATCTTAGCAGCGACAGAGGGGCAGGGACAGGAGGTTCAGCAGGGACCCCAAGATTGGCAGTCGGGGTCACTAGACGCTACACCACGAGTGATAAACTATGTATATGACCAAAACAAATCTCTTTCATGTAACTTGTAGGTTTCTGGAGTTTCCTAATTTGAAACCGCCGGATACCTATAATTGGGCCTAGGCGTTCCCCAGCTAGTTTCAACCTATGATGGTACAGTTCAATTATAATACATAGTTTCCATTTCAGTGCGGTAGTTATGAAAATTATGTTTAGTATTATATTAAGTAAGTAGGTGAGGTAAATAGTAGTGTGCTTAAACTGAAATAGTTTTTTTATCCCACCGGAAAGAGTATTTTTGCTATTCGATATCTGAGTGCAAAAGCCGTTTTTATCCGCTGGAGGATAAAGTAAAATTGAATTTAGAACATCGTGTGCACTAAGTTTGTGTATTCAAAACATCATTAAACCTATTTACTTCTACCTCCATGGTGCCGAATTTATCATGCAACCTTTTTTAATTTGTTAAAAACTCAGACTCGGAAACTTCTTGGTGTTTTATTTTTATTAAATTTGCTTTACGCGCGCCATTTTCTTTTCACGTCCTATTGTTAAAACCTTAGGTTAACAACAAGATATTTGAAAACAAGTGAAAAACCTAAAATAAGTGATTCTAGCGACGAGGAAGTTTATTTGACAAACATAACTGAAACTTTTAAAAATGCGCAAAAGTATCTTGTGATTGTAAATGTTTTTTTTTGTATTAAGTAATTTCCTCGCTGAGGTGGGATGAAAAGTTACATGTTGCACTCGAGTGCATAGATTTTTCACCTCGTGCTCTTTTGATTTCCTTCGCTAACGCTCAGGATTCTAATTTTTTAATCACGAGCAAAATCCTTCGCTTGCTCGGTCATCAAAATTGAGCACGCGGTTAAAAAGCAACTTCGCACTTTTGTTTAACAAATAACTATTTTTAGGATTGACTTGTATGCGGTTGACCTCAGATGGTCGATGCTACGTTAACGAGCTTTTTCCAAGAGCAGAAGGCGCTCAACTGGTTAAAAGTAAGGTTAGGGCAAAGAGCACAAGGACACTACTTAGGTATGGACCGTTGCCAGATTGGGAGGGATAGGAGAAAAACGCCCCGAAACATGTTTGTACGCGTGAGGTACAGAAGAGACTCTTCGACCCTGCCGGCGGGGTTGGTGTATTGGTATAGTGTTTGCTTTGTTGTGATTGGATGACATCGCCACCGCATTAGCGGCAGGAATTACGTCATTAGGGTTACAACGAACGTGTCTTAGTCTATGAAGGGACTGATCAAAGGGTGGCTCTATAGGGTAGTTGGGGATAGAAGCTATCAGAGGATTCGAATAGTCTGCAGTCCGTTCATAATGCCGCTAGGAATCCAAATAGGCTATGCACTCGAGGTCTAATAAATAGTTTATAAATTATAGTGTGGTTTTATAGAAAGTTATTCGATTTTATCAGTTTAAAACTGTAGGAAATAACACCATTTTTCTTGACGTGGCTATTATTCGGACAACCATGTACATTATACACCAGTAGCATAAAACATTATAAAAATCGATCTTTTTGTGTAATTTACATGTGTAAAATGAGTTATAAAGATAGATTTTTAGTTGTAAAAAGTGAATCAGTACAATGATCGATAAACTTACGCAGTTATCGCAAATAAAAAGTTATATATAGTCAAATTATTTTCCAATAACCTTTAACTCGACCAGCCAAGGTAAATGTTTTCTATATAGACAAAAATATAAAGATTAGTTTTTACCCAACTCGACTCCAACTGTGATATTCCTGCTGATATGTCCCTATCTTCCACCACATTATAGCCCTTTAACTCAACTAAGTACGTAATTTAAATAGGTAATAAAACCTCTCTCAATGTTTTAGTACCTATTTAACGAACAACACAATGAGTAAAACGTTAAAATCCGCCAAACAAAGACAGACATGCTCTGCCTTTTTTTTAAAGATTTTTCTGTGTAAGAATAGTATATATGCAATATGCAATTAGTGAATATAGGACGGATTTAAAGCGAAGGCCATAGATAAATCACGAGCAAGTGAAGGATTCTAACGATTGAATCACGACTGTAGCTTCGATTCATGATGATAGAATCACTCGCTACGCTCGTGATTCAATAAGTGTTAGAATCCTGAGCGACGCAAGTAGTTCATGGCCCTCAATATAAATACGTTTTATTCAACAGTTGCATACTATACTTTATACTACGAGACTACGAGAAAAAGAAAGATTTAAGCGATGTCTATTTTCGCTTAAATCTTTCTTTTTCTCGTTTTTTAATGAAGAATAACGGAAGTTTTTTTTATTGATCCCACACTAGGGTTCCCTGTGTTGTGGGTATCAAGAACTACGAGTACCATGGTACCATAACATCCAGACATGGAACAAATATTTGCAGATCATACAAAATTAAATGTCTACCAATCAAATCTCGAGGAGTTATTTGCGCAAGGAGGTTGTATAGCATTGAGATGGAGTTCAAATATATTGGTGTGTTCTTAATTCAAAGACCAAAATAGTGATTTAAAAGTGCTTTTCATCCAATGTTTTCAGTGAATAAAAAAAGCTTTTTAGAGGGGGAATGGTATAAAGTTAATTATGTTAAGCTCAAATCAATACACAATCGGTTTATAACTAAAGTAAAGAACCTTCCGGTTCCATTACCGAGTACCACACCTGGGTTGATAATTCTTTCGGCACACAATCTGACCCTCATTATATGTGATAGCCGGGTAAGGTTTACATAAAAAGGGTGCCTTAATTTCCAGGCATGTTTGCTTTAGTGTCTACTCTATGTTGGGCTACAAAATTAATCGTAAAATTTTACAAAACTGATACCATACAGGGAAAAATTAACTTTAGTACAATTGGCTTTGTTGACGTTCTCTGTGGCGCGGCAGGCGGTTTAGATGCAAGAGGTTGCGGGTTCAAGTCCCGCTACGGGACAAATGTTTGTATGATCTCAAAATATTTGTTCCGGGTCTTGGTGTTACGGTGCCATGGTACTCGTAGTATCTCATACCCACGACACAGGGAATTCTAGTGTGGGATCAAGACTACGTATGTGACTGTTGGGTGTTATGTTATTTATTTATTATTTATTTATTTACTTATTGAGACTTTAACATCATTACAGGTAAGCCCTAAGGCGATGTTAAATGCAAGAACTTATTATTAACTTATTACAATATAAATATAACTTAATTATAATTTTGTTTCAAACAAAAGCTGTGCCATTTCCATGGCTTTCGGCAGGTTTAGAAAAAATATATCTACGCTGTTTTGGGACAGAAAATTTAGTAAATAGATAGCGAGTGACATGGGGGCAAACTTAAGTAGGTTAGTCTTACAAGTGGGCACCTCCAGCATGGCGGGGCGACGGCGCGCGTCCAAGTAGTTGTTGGGCGCGCGCAGCCGCAGCGCCGCCAGAACCGCCGGATGGTGCAGCTCTCCACGCAGCACGCGCACCATGTACTTAACCAGCGCCACATCTCTCCGGAGCGACAGCCTGCAGTACCCTACCATACCTAACACAAACAGGCTCGGGTACATCAGCGGGTAATATGGATAGACTCCGTACTCTTTTAAATACAAAAAGCGAGTGAATTTATTTTGTATTTTTTCTACCAAAAGTTTGTACTTAGCTTCATTAGGGTTCCAAATTATAGCATTTGTTTCTAAATGACTTCTCACAAGTGCATTATATAAGACCTTGATAACAATTATGTTTTTAAAATTCACACATTGCCTCAAAATAAAACCAAGGTTTCTAAAAGATTTGGCGCAAACATTTACAATATGGCGCCGGAACCTTAAGTCGGGGACCATTTCGAGGCCTAGGTCGCGAACGGACGTCGTTCGAGGCAGTCCTACCCCTCTACCTCGTACTGATAGTGCAAAGGGGTGCGCGCCCGGCTGAAGCTCATAATGGAGCACTTTCCTACGTTAAACAGTAGCTTGTTGGACCTGCTCCATTGGACCACCCTATCTATGTCGGACTGGAGCCGTTCACAATCGGCTGCGTCCGCTACTGTTAGAAACACTTTTAGGTCGTCTGCAAAGAGCAAACAGCCTGCCTCCTTAACAACCCCCGCGAGATCGTTGATCATAATAACGAATTCAAGGGGGCCAAGATTACTGCCCTGACTTACGCCCGAATACGTGTAATAAGGGGCCGATTGGTACCCCGCGTACTCCACATACTGCCGCCGTTCGCTGAGGTAGCTCGCGAAGAATTTGAGCAGATGCGGCGTGAAACCTATCGCAGAAAACTTCGACAGCAAGACATCGTTATCTACGGCGTCGAAGGCTTTCTGAAAGTCGAAGTACGCGCAGTCAACCTGCCCACCTGCGTCCAGAGCAGGCGCCAGGTGCGATACGAACGACAGCAAGTTGCTGGCCGTGCTGCGCCCCGGCCGAAAGCCGTGCTGGGCGTCGCTCAGCCGGGCGTTTACTTGCGTATAAATACACGTATGTAAAACCGACTCAAATACCTTAGCGAATGGAATAAATTATGTTATATTTGATCAAGAATAATTACAGCCAAATCAACCCAAACATTTTATTGCACAAAGATTAAAATGCACTAAGTTATTGATCATTTCAAATAGACGCAGCGTTTGTTACCAACGACTATACGATGAAAATAAATATTGCTTAAATAAACTACAAAAATATAATTCAATCTTACATAAATAGTAGCGATGAATTCGTAATTCGCAAGACAATTAACTCTTCAATATCTTAATTCGTAAGTACAGAGTAAAAGATTATTTTCGTCAGTACAGTGTAAAGCTTCAATTTTATTTAGAACCTACGCTGATTCAAAAGCCACACACGATAACACGCTGAAGGATTTTCGGTTCGATGTTTTTGTATAAAGGAAAATTTTATGAGGTTCTTCTTTGCCAAAGCGTGTCCAGCTTAGAAATAGAACACTCCGTGTCTTCCCGTGAATAACGTTATAACCTACTAACAGATTAAACCAGGGGATGGGCAGCAGCATCCACCTGAGTACTTATTACCAAAACTCACTAATCCGATCACCAATTCGCCTGCCAAGCGCCAAGGGTGGTGATTATGGCAAATCTCCTTATAGCACTCAATGGGAGTGGCCTCATCCAGACTCTCCAGAGTTTCTCGTGGTCTAACTTTGTAGTTAAACTAGTTTGACCATCAGGAATAGTTTTCCTTGTGTTTAAACTGTCTTGGAAGACGAAATGTACAGTCTTATTGAAAAAAAGCAATACGAAAGTAGGAACTAAAGCCTTACTCTGCTACAGTGTAAACCTAAATACATATACCTATCCATGGGATAATTATAAAAGAAGCAGTTTTTTATAAACAAAATTAACTACTTACCTAGTGATAACTGGGAAATATAATATTTAACGAATTAAGACTTACGATACCTACCATTGAACAATCATAACACCCAATTAAATTTTGTCCTAATCTCACACTAGGATTACCTGTATCGTGGCTATCAGAGATTATGGGGTAGGGGTAAGTGGGGAGGTGTATGGTACCACAAAACCCATACGCAGAACAAATATTTTCAGATCATGTAAATATTTATCCCGCAGTAAGAGTCAAACCCGCACCTCTTGCTTATCAATCGTCTGCTCGCCCGCCACGCCACGGAGGTCATCAACAGACATACAACAGTAATAAAATTGAATAAACAACTATACTAACGACAAATAACATATTTATATTATTTTTAATTATATAATTATTATAGTTAATTTTATTTGTTAACTGTACACAATGTACGTATGACGAAAAAATAGAGCTCTGAAATGAATTGGTCTGACCATGTTGAAAATTGTTCCTGATGAGCAAACTAGTTTGACTACAAAATCAGACTGCGAGGAAGAACCAATTTGATTGTTCTAATAAGGTTTTAGTAATACCTAGGCGGCCTAAACGAAATATCACTGATATAACTGTCATACTAGTATGTAAGCGATTTTATTGGAAATCACTGATCGTTTTGCTCCACTTTGGGACCGATTAGAGTACTATAATCTGCAGATTTGCTCTTTGAGGGAAGATTGGTAGGTTAGAAATAGGCAATTTTAGTGTTATTGGCTTTTATTGACCAAGAAGAAAAGTATTACTCACACAATGTATGCTGAGCGGTAAAATAATCATGATCTTAGGAATAAAATATTCACACTAAAAAACACCCAACATTCACATACGTAGTCATCCCACACTGAGTTTCCCTGTCTCGTGGGTATCGGGAACTACGAGTACTATGGTACCCTAACACCCAGACCCAACAAATATTTGCAGATAATACAAACATTTGTCCCGCATAGGGAATCGAACCCGCAACCTCTTGTATCTCAGCCGGCTACTCGCCGGCCACGCCACAGAGGTCGTCAAATGACGTCTAGTTCCTATTTGTGCCATGTTGGGTCCAATGCCGTGGTGTGTCCGGCATAAAACCAGACCCCTCCATCTCCTCCCGTGGATTTAGTAGAAGCCAAGTAAGAGATTACAGCAGGGGATGGCCAGCAGCATCCACCTGAGTACTCAACATGAATACTGCGATCACCAATCCACCTGCCAACCGTGATGATTATGACAATTCACCCTTTTGTATTTTATAGGAGTTTTATCTAGCAGTGGACGTCTAAATGCTGTTGATAATGATGATGAGTTCCTATTTAAGGTCTCTCAATTTACTTTTAGATCTTGACTCCGTTCCATTTCAACAATATAAATCTATTTTAGAAGCTTTCCCTATGGCGGCTGGAAACTGCTATCCGATGCCATTTAAATGTTTAAACCCAAATATCTGGAAACCAGCCAGCGGCTAAAAGCCGTAGAATTGAATAGGGTGGTAATTTTGGCGTCAGCTTGGTATAGTTTAAATTAAAGCACCTACATACATTTGTGTATAGATACTGGATAAAGATGTGCTTGTTAAAGGTGTTATAACGGAGATTAAAAACTTACTGCTGGATATAAGCTTCCCCCATAGAATGCCATGACAAACGATCCTTAGCCTTCTCCATCGAGTGACTTCCTGCGGCCTCTAAACAGCGTGTTTGTTAACCTGATTCTTTTAGACTTGGTCGCGTTAGAAAAGGAGTAATTTAAGTTTTGTTAGTTTTTTTGTTAGTAGTAGAACTTCTTGTGAAAGAATTCGTCCAGGGAAGTACTACCACCGTACCTATTTCTGCCGCCAAGCAGTAGTGTTCGCATTGCTGTGTTTCGGTTTGGAAGGGTACGGGTGCCGGTGAAATTACAGACACATGAGACTTTTCATCTTTATGTCCCAGGGTCGACAGTGCGCGTGTGATGCCTCTGGTGTTACAGGCGTTCATAGGCTACGGTAACTGCTTTCCATCTGGTGGGCCGTAAGCTTGTCTGCTTGCCAAGTAGCATAAAAAAAAAGTTTTTAAGACGAATCAAAATTATCCTTATGAATTGAATTAATAAAATATTTTTGAATTTGTAAGGAAAATGATTCACATACTGAATCTTTTTTTTACTACACTTGTTATTTTTACTAGAGTGGTGAAAATCACAATCAGACGCTCTTTTGGGGGTATACACCCCCACTTGGACACTAGCCAAAAACGGAATATAGGAAAAAAAAGCATTCTTAAATAAATAAATACTGAAAGCATTATACGTACAAACGTTCGAGTGTTTATATTAATCCTACTAATAGCAATAATAATGTTCTTTGGTAAGCAAAATCCCAGACCATTTAAGTACTTTGGTTCAAATTCAATTTAATGCTTTTATCACCGTACCTTCCGGGCAGGTACTGTCGTATCTGTATTTGCATAGCTCTATGAATATTTACCGGAGTTTACACTGTAATTACCTGTCCCGTCCTTTGTGTGATGATGTTTTGAAACAATTATTAACTTTGAATATTCAGGATAAATTATGTACTGTTTTATGAAACAGCAACAATCGCATGTTGAATCTAAACTACAGATACTGCTGTCATAAGGCAGGCTCAAGCACAAAATCAGCAACAAGAGTATCCATCCAAAGAGTGTGACGTAACGGAATAATAGATAAAGATAATTTATTTGTTTTGAATATGGGTATTTTACATTGATGGTCATAATTCACATGTCCAACATACTCAGTCATACATAATGACATACAAATAATTTAGTTCCTATAAGTAGGTACTAGGTAGGTACATCCATTACCATGTCATTATATTAGTAATTATTAACAATTTAATGTATTTTTGGGAGTATTTTTGTGTAATATTTTAATGGTTTCTTAAATAGACGGTTCGTCTCGCTAGAATTTTTTTGGTAAACGCTCTAAGGCGTCTTGGTAATGTTAGTCAGCTTGTTCCAGCCGTACAGATCTTCATTTAATTGTTCAATATAAAACGGCATTTTTATATATTTATGTAATATATTTATGTAAGTACCCCATACATATACCTCATATCTAACCTATATTTTTAAATTATACCCCATATTTACGTTCTCTACACAAAACGTATTTGAAATACAAGTCAGACTTGGCCATGTTTGACTGCTCATGTTCATAAAAAAGGCAGTAAAAAGTACTTGTGTTCTACATAAAGAATTTTCAATTTGTGTTTACTATCTACTCAAAACGCCATCTTAAGAGAAGATTTGATGACACGGCCAGAATTATAATTTTTTTGGTTTTATGTTATGTATGAAAGCTCGTTGGGAATTGGTCACTTTCTCCCAGTGAACTTGTACTATTATTTTCTGTAACTGTTACTTTTTTAATATTAACTTTGAATTTTCTTTCTATTTCAGGTAGCACCCAACTTAATAGAGTTCATCAGATCACCAGTGAACATTATTGACTTTTTAGCGACACTAAGTTTTTACATAGACATGTTGGTAGAACTGACTATAGTGAAACAATATGTGGATAAGGCGGAACTTTTAGAGTTTATATCAATAATCAAAATCTTAAGACTGTTTAAACTGACCCGGCATAGTCCAGGGTTGAAGATATTGGTGCATACGTTCAAGGCGTCCGCGAAAGAGCTGACGCTGTTGGTGTTTTTTCTGGTGCTGGGTATTGTGATCTTTGCGAGCTTGGTGTACTATGCTGAGAAGTCACAGGTGAGTTTTTTAATTAGTAATTTAAGGTGGATCGTCTTGCATGTGGCGCGAAATTCAAATTGTATTGTTTATTTTGCTCATCACAGCTCATTGCTTCACAGCTTCTTGTGATAGCGAAAACTAAATGTTGCGAAAACTAGAAAACCTAACACACATTTTTTAGTTGATATTATCTCTAAAAGATAATTAATTTAGCTAAGAATATTGTTCAATGCTTTTTGCAGTGTTTTTTTTGTTTAGGGATATCCGTAGCTTAACTAATGATATTTATAAGATACTATCAATTATAACTTTTCATTTAAAAAACCGACTTCTGCCATTGTATTCGACTAAATATTTGGATGAAAAAAAATGATGAAAGAACCATAGTGGTGAAAGGATTATGATATTTTCTGAATGCAAATACTTGGTTTGTTGCTGATAATATCAAAATCGCCATATGTATGCCTACAATATTTGAGGAGTTCCCTCAATTCCTCATGGACTCCATCATCAGAACTGGGTTTTGAAAAAATTGGGACCAATGTGGAAGTATATCTATTCAAATAAAAAAATAACTTTCCAAATCGGTTCATAAACGCCGGAGATATGCGGTAACAAACATAAAAAAAATACAACCGAATTGAGAACCTTCTCCTTTTTTGGGAAGTCGGTTAAAAACATGTGTGTTGGGTCTCCTATTTTTCACAAAATCTGTTTTCGCTATCTCAAAAAGTTTTTATGAGCTTTGATGAGCAAAAAATACAATAAAATATGAATTTCGCACCACATGCGAGACGATCCACTTTAAGCACCATTTTTTTTTGTTAAACAATTCGACCAAAGTACATAATATAGCATTTTGACCAAGGCTCTGAAAGTTAGAGGCGCAGCTTGAAAGAAGGATGGTAACTGTCGACCCAGATCAAAAGATGAATGAACCAGGTCCCGTTCATGGAAGTAATTAGTATTGTTCTGAATATAACTTAAAGTCCAATTAGTTTATAGACCGTGCATGTTTTTATTAACCGACTTCCCAAAAAAGGAGGAGGTTCTCAATTCGGTTGTATTTTTTTATTTTTATGTTTGTTACCTCATATCTCCGGCGTTTATGAACCGATTTGGAAAATTCTTTTTTTATTTGAATAGATATACTTTCAGCTTGGTCCTGGTGGTTCAGAATCCTGTTCTGATGATGGAATCCATGAGGAATTGAGGGGACTCCTCAAATATTGTAGGAATACATTATGGCGATTTTGATATTTTCAGCAACAAACCAAGCATTTGCATTCAGAAAGAATCATAATCCTTTCACCACTATGGTTCTTTCATAATTGTTTTTTATCCAAATATTTAGTCGATATTTTCAGCAACAAACCAAGCATTTGCATTCAGAAAGTATAATAATCCTTTCACCACTATGGTTCTTTCATAATTTTTTTTTCATCCAAATATTTAGTCGAATACAATGGCGGAAGTCGGTTTTTTAAATGAAAAGTTATATGTACTTTATTAGAAGTAACATCAAAAGCTACATCTAATTTAATTTATAGCAAAAAAGTTAATGATTGCTTTATCAAGAAATGTTACCTATTAACATAACATAACATACCATCCAACGGCCACATAAATGCACTGATTACAAACTAGGATTTCCTATGTTGTGGATATCAAGGATCTACGAGTACCATGGTTCCTATGAGTTTATGATGCCCTAAATACATTATAAAGATCG
Organism: Epirrita christyi; assembly: GCA_951392215.1. Classification (NCBI taxonomy): domain Eukaryota; kingdom Metazoa; phylum Arthropoda; class Insecta; order Lepidoptera; family Geometridae; genus Epirrita; species Epirrita christyi. The sequence goes on from OX595850.1 coordinate 13,965,952, forward strand.
CAGGAAGTCAGTGGATGAAGGCGGCTCAAGACCGTTGGTCGTGGCATTCTATGGAGGGTTTATATTCAGGCTGTACTTCTACAAGCTTACGATGATGATGATAGTAATTAAGGTTTCGGTTAAAATTAGGCTTACCTGGGTTCCCTATTAAATACTCCCAACAAAAAGTTTTGCTGTTCATTCCAAAACACAATTTATCATTGAAGTACATATTGGTGCCGTAGTGAGTCCAACCTAAGTATAGACCGCTCAGTCACCTCCCGTGGATTTCGTAAAAGCCAACTTAAACATTACCAGATTATGGGCAGAGGCATCCACCTGAGTAATCAACACAAAATACTGCGATCACTAAACCGCCTGCCAAACATGGTGATTATGACATATCCCCCCTATTGCATTCAATGGGGGAGGCCTCGTCGAGCAGTGGACATCTAAACTCTGATAATGAAGATTATGATGATGATGATGATGATATAGTGATAAAGATAATACTCAATGCAATTTGATGATGACTAAATGGAATTGTGTGTGCAAAGATACTTCACATAATGTAAATTATGAATGTTTTCGAACATCAAAACATCAAACACTCAATTTGAACCAATATCACTTCAACATATTCCGTAAAATACACATGTTTGGGAGAACACAAAGTTGTTATGTGTTTGTAGCCTCAAAAACATTAACTTGGAGCACCTTAGTACCTACCTTTAAGGTGAAACGTTTCGTAAGTGGCGCGAAATTCAAATTGTGTTGTGTTTTTTGTACATTACAGCTTATCAACACTTCTTGGGATAGCGAACACATGTTTTGCGGGAACCAGGAGACCTGACACACATTTTTTACCTATGAATATCATTAGTTAAGATAGGAATGTCAATGAATGATTCGTATAGTGTTATTTTGGTTCATTGACATCCGTAGCTGAACTAATGATATTTAAGAGATACTTTCAATTAAAACATGTGTTAGGTCTCCTGATTCCCGCAAAACCAGTGTTTGCTATCTCAAGAAATGTTGATAAGCTGTAATGTGCAAAAAACACAATAAAATTTGAATTTCGCGCCACTTGCGAAACGTTTCACCTTAAATTCGGACTTTTGGAGTTTTGGACGTGTGTCCAAAACTTGCACTGCACAATTTCAGACAGACAGTAATGTAATAGAGTTTGAAAGGTCCGCCAAGCCTGGAATCGAACCAGCACCGATCAAATAGATCATTGTTCGTTTTTTTAAGATTTTCCGCTCACGAGGTCCGCTTTCGTCATTCCAATTACGAAGCCCTGTGTAAAAGTTTTAAGGGGTTAGCACGAATATCTAACGGTATCGAGACGCTAGCGAGACGATAGTCGTGTATAATATTGGCCGATGACATCGCAGTGGCTTGACATCATTGTAATTTCATTTGTTCATCAGCAGCATTTGGATGTCCACTGCTGGACGAAGCCTCCTCCATGGAATAAAATGGGGGGGTTTACTATGATCCCCACGCTTGGCAGGTGTTAGTACTTGGTATTTACGATCGTCTTGCTAGCGTCTTCATAATGACAGATGTTCGTGCTCAAGCCTCCGTTGTTTTGCGCCACTGTTTAGCCAACGCGGCCTGTGATTGACTGGTTGGTTGGGCCGTTACCTTTTTTTTTATTTTAGAAAAGCTACGACTATGCACCACGTACTTTATTATTCCTTTTTTTTATTTTTCTATTTATTGAAGGGAACTGAGTTTCCATCTCACGACCTTCGAGAATGGTGGTGGTCGTTGCTGATGAGGCCAATGAAACGTCAGCAGGAGAATAGTAAAGAACGTGGTGTACAGTCGTAATTTTTCTAAAAAAAATAAGTGGTATATAGTCGACATTTTTCTAAATGATACCAAAAGCCACAATAATTTCAATTCTATTTTTAAATTGTTGCATGTACCTTTACTAGCCTACTCTATACTTATATGTACATAAGTACACGTACCTGTCTACATTTTTTTATGACTATTTTGGGAATTATTCCCAGGAACAAGATAAATTTGTAAAACGAATAAAATTTTACCTTTTCACGGCATACCTATGACAAAAAAGGTTTTTACTTTAAAACTTACTAATTAATCAACTTTCCTGACAGCCATAATCGCTAGCATTGAAGGGCTTTCAAATAAATCAGAGTTTAATCAAAAGGAGCTAAGCCGGCTATGATTTACTGGAGGTTACGTAATACCTACTCTATAAAATACCGTTAACGGGTTTGCCTTTGACCTTATGGATAGAAACAGTCACTTTCATAAGTAGCTAAGCAACTCCTGTTTCCTAACACAGTCAAAACTACCTTAAGGATTAAGGTTTTCAACGTACACCTTGTTGAACTTTACAGCTGAAAAACGCTTAAACTCTTCTCAAAAAATCTGGATAATTTTTTCATATATCTAAAACATTCCCTAATTTGATAAGTTTTATTCGAATATACCTACAAAAATATATAAATTATACACCGACAAATCCAACTAATTTGAATGAGCAGCGTTTGGGAAACTACACCATATTATCTTTTCGTCACAGATACCCAGGGTCAGAGAACCTCATGGCGAAAGTCTATAATCAGTGCGTGTTGCCAGAGGCTTACGGCACTGAGACGTGGCCGCTAACTATTGGCCGTATAGACAAGCTCAAAGTCACGCAATTGGCTATGAGATAGCTATGCTAGGGGGTTCACTACATGATAGAATCCGACTTAAGGAAAATAATTGGACATTAGTCGTGCAAAGGAGATCAGCGACATAGCTCTCAGAATTAGCAAGTTGAAGTAGCAATGCGCGGGTCATACAGCTTGCAGAACAGAAAAACGTTGGAGAATAAAGGTTCTCGAGTGGCGACACTAACCGGACGACGCGGTAGAGGGAAGTCCTCCATTCGATGCAATAAAGACATTATAAACGTTGCAGGAAGTCGTTGGATGGAGGTGGCTCAAGACCGTTTGTCATGCGCAGTGAGTCAACTTTTTCCTGAGGATGCTTCGTTGAGAAGCGAAACACGTGTTGAATCCTTTCAGAGTTTTCGTTGGAGAAGAGCGCAATAGTTACCAAATTTGTTCTACTATTCAAGAGTTACGCTTGAATAAAATTATTATGTAACAATAAAACATAATAGTAATTTCAAATATCGAAATCATTTTAATTGACGCATTCTTACTGTCTTGTTAGTGATTTGGCAACATCATAAACTGGTATACAAATTTAAATTAAATTAATAATAAATTTTGTGTCAACTTGATCAAAGTTGTATAGGTGGTTATGTTCGCCTGCTATTATTAATTCTGAGCCTAAGGGGTTGCTTGGGAGGAGTATAAAGTGAATAATAAAATTTCATTTTAACAATAATTTACTATTGTAGAATATAGAATGAAATTTCACTAAAAAATTTTTTCGTTTCTAGGCTCTAATAGGATTTTAATGCCAGAAGCTTTTAATATATTATACATATTTTTAATGGATAGCATGGCCTAGTAGGAACGCCACGCTATCCGATCTAAAGGTAGTAAAGATCAAATCCGAAGCATGCGTCAATCAATTGGTTTGAGGGTTCCGTAGCCGTATGGCAAAAAGAAGAATCCTTTTAATTGAATCCCGTCAATCTTTCCAAATAAGTAAAAATTTAATTTAAAAAATCAAATAAAAATCCAACTGTTAGTCCGTCCGTCCGTCCGTCCGTCACAGTCATTTTACTTGAAAACTAGAAAGGTAAAATCCCTATATACCCTAAAGATGAAATTTTGATGGTTTAAAATTAAAATTATTTAAACCACTATAGAATGTATTTTTTATTTTATTTTTAATAATTAATAAAAAAAACTGTTATGTGGCCATTACAAATGCAGTACCTCTTAGGTCAAGTCCACCTAGGACGCGCCCTAATTAACATTTCTCTGGTGTTGTGAAATTACGAAAAAACCAGTCAAGAACGAGTCGGACTTGCCTGGAGAGGGTCTGTATAAAAGTAGACTACCATAGATACCTAGACTATTTTAACTTATTAGTCAGTTAACACATTTTATACATAATATATATATATATATATATATGTGTGTATTTATGTGACTGTTGGGTGTTATGTTATGTATTTTCTATTCACGATTTTGTTTTGTTTTCCATAGGAATTTAAAGATTCAAGATTTTCGTTTAGGTTTTTCTGTAAATTTTAAGCCCTATATTCCGTATTATTGGAAATAAAAATTGGTAATTATGGCTTGATTTGCCTTGCCCAGTTTTTTGAAAATGTAAACTTGTTGTGTACTGTAAAGTCAGCAAAAGTATATGGTGTATGGTCGTATAAAATATAAACGTAATACGATATACTTAATCAATAAAAAAATACACAAATGCAGGTTCACTTGCGATGTGTCCTCGTGAATTCCTGGTATCAAAATCAAGACGTAATTGCACCATCTCAGATAATTTCACAAGTGACTTGGTGGAAACCAATTAAAAGGAAACCACGTATTCACGTTTCACTTGCCAACTCGAGCGAAGAACAATTAAGTAAGCTAAGCTCAGGGGAATTACGAACTGCATGAACTGAATAATTAGCAGCTTTTAGAGAAAATTTGTAAGGAAGTGATCAATCCTTACCATGAGCTCTTATAGAGATTCAATTCAAAAACTATTCAGTACATAACTTTTCATTTAAAAAACCGACATCCGCCATTGTATTCGACTAAATATTTGGATGAAAAAAAAAATGATGAAAGAACCATAGTGGTGAAAGGATTATGATACTTTCCGAATGCAAATGCTTGGTTTGTTGCTGAAAATATCAAAATCGCCATATGTATGCCTACAATATTAGAGGAGTTCCCTCAATTCCTCATGGATTCCATCATCAGAACTGCGTTTTGAAAAAACCAAATGGGACCAATCTGGAAGTATATCTATTCAAATAACAAAAAGAATTTTCCAAATCGGTTCATACACGCCAGAGATACGAGGTAACAAACATTCAAAAAAAATACAACCAAGAACAAACCCTCCTCCTTCTTGTGAAGTCGGTTAAAAATATCGATTCGTCATATAAATTTAAGATGCAAGACTTCATTTCGTCTTCTTTATATACTTGGCTTAGCCTCACTATAGCTTCGCTACAATAAGGTGTATTTGTCTCTATCTATCATTAAAGACATCTTATTCTTATTCTTAAGAAAGAAAAGGCAACAAACAGCTTAACTGAAGCTAATTTATACACAGGGGGGGGTTTTTTTTTTATTTTTAATTTATAATTTATTTATATTTATTATTTATATTTATTCTAAGTTTATAAATAAGTTTAGTTACTATACTGGAAGTTTGATACTTTTAACTTTATCAGCATGATAAAATATTAACTAAACAACAATACTGTCTGGTTTGAAACTTTTTGCAACTTCGAAATACCTATTTGGTGTTACAAATTTTTTTATTAATGAGAAAATGCTTTCACCACGCTTCCAATGGCTTATTGTTGTATTAAATTAAAATAAATGCGATACAATAGAGGCTCATGAACCCAATTCCCATGGAAGATATTATCCTGTGAGGACCTAGTCATCATTATCATCAATAGCCAGTAGATATCCACTACTGGACATAAACCTCTCCCATAGAATACCATGGCGAACGATCTGAGACGTCTCTTATCACCGTCTTTCTTTCTCGTCTTTGAATAATTATTTGTGTTACAAGGGGATAAATAAGGGGAGTAATATTTGTTCTTCGAGGGTGTTATTTTGAATTCAGAGTGAAGCGAAGGATTCTAAAGTAGAATCCTGAGCGTAGCTAAGAATTCAATATACGCAGCCCGAGAACAAAATATTTAGTCCCCGAGTGATACACACCATTTTTCATCACCACGCCCCGCGGACTTTGTCAAGTAATTTATTAGTATGCCTCAATGTAACCGAAACCTTGCATGAAAAGCTAATATTGTCATTCCATGCATAATATTTGGTAGGTAACCAACACGTGCATCTGTCAATGTAAATTTTCCTATGATTCAAATGTAAATTAACACAGTGTGAGAGAAACAGCATACCAACATTATTTAAAAAAAAAACTATAACTTACACCTTACTAAAAATAACAACAGTCTCACAGTCCTAATCCTACACTAGGATTCCCGTTGTCATGGGTATCTGGAACCGCGATTACCAATGGTACCATAACAACCAGACGGGGAACAAATACTTGTCGATAGTGCAAACATTTGGATATACACCGGGAATCAAACCCACACCTTTCGCATCTCAACCGGCTAATCTTCTGTCTCGCCACGTAAATCGTGATACCTAGATATTTACATTGAAAACTTTCTGATAGACCATTTTTTTATCGTCATTTTTCGTGCCTAATCATTCCGCTTTTGAACAGTAAATCGAGTGAAATCAATTGACTATTTTTGGTCACGTAAGTCCTTATTGTCATTGCACCTGACATTCATATTGTTGTCTCACTCTTTAAATATGCACTGTTCACACAAATGACCACTGAATTTCGGGCACGCGTGAATATTGAACGCGCTACAAGTTAATTGGCCGACAACGGTGGTTGGAAAAACTTTGATTTGACTTACTGATTGTGTTACGCTGTGGTTTTTTTTTTAACAATTAAAGTTGAGCCGTTGTCGTCACGGCTTAAGAATAGGAACTCCTCAGATTGAGGAGCCTTCGGGAGTATTTCGGGTTTAATACCGGAAACGCCTCCTTCGACTGCCTGCAATCTGGTATACTTGCCCAAAGTTCTTGATGTCGATTAACAGTACGATTACGGATCCATGAGCGTATTTGACTAAAGGGCAGGGGTACTAGGGGCTCTGGTCCTGCTGGCTGCATTTTCGAACCTCTCCTGGCCAACGCGTCAGCCCCACCGTTACCTCTGGAGCCGCTATGCCCCTTGATCCATTGTAACACGATGCTGTTTGACTTACTTACTTCTTCCAGCAGGTGGTGACACTGAATGGTCAACCTTGAGGTATGTTCACTTTTCTGCAAAGCCCGTAGAACCGCAGCGCTGTCCGAGAGTATCCTGATATTATAGTCAGTTACCTTCCTACGCAGCACTGCGTGCGCAGCCTGGATAATGCCTACGCATTCCGCCTGGAAGATCGAGTTCCAGGCACCCAAGGATATCCGTAGCTTAACTAATGATATTTATGAGACACTATCAATTAAAACATGTGTGATGGGTCTCCTAGTTTTCGCAAGACCTGTTTTCGTTATCTTAAAAAAGTTTTGACGAGCTGAGACGAGCAAAAAACACAATAAAATTTGAATTTCGCGCCACATGCGAGACGATCCACATTAACAGTGAATTTCTAGATAAGTATAAAAAAAATACCAAAATTTTGTATTTGTGTCACACTGGAAACGCGACTCCTTGCCTTAATCTGAATAATGCCTTACAAAGAACAAACTTTAGCAATATCCAGTGTCGCGTTGAAGTTCTGGAAAAGTCTCAAAGTTTGTGACACAAAAATATGCCTGCTCAAAGAGTTCAGAATTTGGGATCGATTTAAGTTAATATGCGTATATATCAAAACTTTTTCCTTTACACGACTTGTTAGCAGATACGTGAAAATATTTTCATGATTTTTATTTAATTTTGACATTCTCCACCTCCTAATTCTCAATTCAAGCCATGTGTCAATATTTCTAATTCACTTTCCATAACTATCGTTTAGGACTTTTTTCTTCTTGTTCAAAACCAAACGTCATCCATTTTATTTTTATTTATTTTATAGTGTTTTTTTGAGTTATATCGTGTAAATGTTTGGTGGCATTTTAACCGGTGTAGCTTATTTCAAGATCAAGTGGTAGTGAATTTAAATATAAGTATTGCGTGTCTTTTCGAATGGGTGGAAATTGTCCACGAATATTCTAGTGAAACTGCAATAGCTTTACTAGTACATGACTTGACTGAAACTTTGACGACTTGACCTAACTTTATCAAAATAATTATTTGACATTGGCAAAATTGAGGAAATTTTTCCACACAGGCCAAAAACTAAAGAAGAAGAACTATGGTTTCGTAACATTCAAGTACCTATTTAAGCACTAATAGAGTTATCTTTTGGCATAAATATTTAAACCAATGTGACTTTTTTTTTAATTAAAGTAAAGTTCAATGCAATTATTAATAATTTTATAACCTTACATGTGACGTATTTTCTATAGCATGCATGTGCAAATAGGTTTATAGCAAACTAGCTGTAGTTCCTCTTCACTGTGGTACTACAGTTGGTTTGTTTCGGACTGTTAATGAAGTAGATAGGTAACGGTTTGCATTTTAATAAAGCTTAAATGAAATGCCTTTGTGCGAAAATAGGATTATTTACTGGAATGTTGAGTCATTTTGTGAGTTTGATGACTACGAATGGGAAAACGTAACCCAGTTTTGTCAGTAATTTGAACACGAAAAAAGTGGTAAAGGGCGAGTCAGACTCGCGTGGTTCCGTACAAGTAACAAGTAACCACTAGAATCAATCAACACAATTTTATACGCATTCTCACAATACAAGTAGTTTCCGTTTCCCGTGAGAATTTAAGGATTAATTTAACATTTAAGGATTTTCAAATATGTTTTCCTGTAAATTATGAGTTAGTCGCAATATTCTATATTTATTTTAATGTTTTGGCTCATTACATTTGGAGATAGGGGAAGGGGGGGGGGGGGGGGTTGTTTAATTTTCACATATTTTCTTTAATATCTAAACTAAGCATTTTGAAATTATAAAAATAACGATCTTTTTCATTTGATATGTCAACGTGATACAATTGACAATTTTTTTTTTAATTTACTAGTTTTCCCCCAGTTTAGTAGAGTTAGCAGGGGTCAATGCACACCCCAATGCGGGAAGTCAATGCAAATCGTATCGCCCATTTTTAATTAGAATTAGTTTGCCCCCCAAAATAAGCCCCAGAAATCAGAATTCGTTTATTTACGCTATATTAACCAATAGTTGTAACCAATAGTATACAGTTTCAACCATTTTTTTTATTTTTTCAGGTCCAGTAGATTCAGAGAAAATTATATTGTGATAGACAGACAGACATACACTTGAAAGATCCTATAATGGTTCCGTTGGTACCTTTAGAGGTACGGAACCCTAAATAAGTTAAAATTTATGATTAATCTCCGGTTGCTCAATAATCTGGACAAGGACCAGAATATTCCTGTAGAATATTGCAACGAACTACCTTGAACCGCTTCCATCCACCAACTTCCTGCGACCCGTTTTAATGTAATTGGTCCATCCAAATGGACGTTTTACACCGGTTAATGGTCACCACTCGAGAACCTTTATTCCTCAACGGTTATCAGTTCAGCAAGATATATGGCCTGCCCATTGCCACTTCAAATTCTTAGTTTTGAGAGCTATGTCGATGATCTTGGTTCATTTACTCCGAGCTTTGTTTGAGTTTGTCCAATTATCATTAGCCTGTAGAAGTCCACAAGTGGACGTAGGCCTTCTCTATACTCTATAGAATGACATGACGAACGGGATTGAGCCGCCTTAATCCACCAACTTCCTACGACCTTTGAAATATCATCGGTCCCACATCACTAACATAAAACTGTGTGAGCTTGTGTTTGAGTTTAAAAATAAATAAATTAGCAACAAATAACAACAACAAAAACAAAGTAAAAAAAGTATTCCATTTCTTAGCTTTTAATAAATCACAGTACTGCTTTAAATTGTAATCTTGTAGAACGATTGACGATTAAGGTTAGTTATTTCAGAAACGTGACTCCTTACTACAATGTTATATTAACAGTTTTCGTAAAATAAAGCTATTTTTTGTTATTTAAGAATGTATTGATTAACTTGATTAAGCAATGTTTTGTAAGTATGTAATATTTGATTAGCAAAAAATATACTTACAGCATCCTTTTAGTAAAACAATAAAACTACAGTCTTTAAGAGTTAAATACTTTTATATTAGATAATTATTACTCATAATTATTTATAATTAATAAATCACGTTTGAAAAAACAACTCGTACATCTTGAGTTACCCAATCTTGGCAACTGAAGTTAGTCAAACTTAACAATTGAAGTTAACCAATCTTGACAATAGAAGTTAGTCAATCTTAACAATTAAAATTAGGCAATCTTGACAACAGAAGTAAGTCAATCTTGGCTACTGCAGTAAACCAATCTCAGCAATAAACCAATCTTGACCACTGAAACTAGAAAACCTTGGCACCAATAGTTACTCAACTTGGAAACTTTAATTAACCAATCCAAGAAACTGAAGTTAGCCAATCTTAGCAACTGAAGTTATCCAACCGCCAGATATAGTTTTTCTATTTTGGTTTCAGGATAATCCAGACAACCAATTCAAATCCATCCCCCTCGGGCTATGGTGGGCAATAGTAACCATGACCACGGTGGGATACGGGGACATGGCTCCTAAGACGTACCTGGGCATGTTCGTGGGGGCACTGTGCGCGCTGGCCGGGGTACTTACCATCGCTCTGCCGGTACCAGTCATCGTGTCCAACTTTAGCATGTTCTACTCGCATACACAGGTCAGTGGTAATGAGCTACCTACCAACACTTTAAGAGTCTGTTCAGAAAAATACCCATCGTGTGATTTGAGGGCATAGCTATGCTTAATTACCGTTTTTGCTTAGCGGGCAATAAATAAATAAAATAAATAAAGAATAATGCTGGATATTTTACACAACATTATCTAGCCCCAAGCTAAGCAGAGCTTGTGTTATGGGTACTAGATAACTGATATACTTAATACAATACATTACATAGTTCTTTTTTATTGTACATAAGAAATATCTAGAACACCCGGAACAATTATCTGCAGATCGCACAAATATTTGTTCCGATGTGGGGATCGAACCCGCAACCTCCTGCGTCGCAAGCGAACCTTCGCCCGCCACGCCACAGAGGTCGTCAATAATAATAGCGCGTCTATTCCGTTTTGATCCTATAACAACTGTAACTATTTCTTTAGTTTATGATTGAAAATGCCGACAGAGAGAAACACATTCCTAATTATGGTTGTAATTATTTGTTCACAATGTTAATTCAAAATTTGGCCACGACCACTCTCTTTCTGAACAGACTTTATAAGGTTTCAGAAGTGTCAGCCAAAAAACTTAAGCAGAAAGACCCTAATTATAAAGCCCAAAAACTTGAAATTTTGCATGCATGTACATTATGGCTTCTAGGTGCTCGCTAAGAATAGATTTTACGAACATCAACCCTTAAAGGGATGAAAGGAGTTAAAGTTTGTATGAAAAAAGTTATTCTGTGCTCATCCGAGCCAAATTGAACAAGGGGGTTAGAGCATTAATGTACATAAAATTCGATTTGGAAGTTGATGCAAGCTTTAATAGTTTCTTTTGTTTCTATGTCTGTGTCAAACCTTAACAGCCTTATTACAGAACATGGACTAAATCTGAATTTAGTCCAGGCGTACTAGTCTAAGCTTAAATATTGACATTAGGCATATACTAATTTAATACGAAAGCAGATGGTTTGTTTTCCGAAATCAATTCTCGCGCAACTACACAAATTTACTAAGTATCAAACTGACGGATTGTGTCACATCACAAAATTTTTACCTCCAACAAGCAATCAACTGTCAATTTCTAGACCATTGCTAAACTAGGGGCTGCCTGGTTTTAGAAAAACCAAAGATAGTCCACGCTTATGTAATTTTTAGCATAAGTGCGGACTATCTAACTCGAAAATTTCTTCTGGAAATCAAACCATCTGCTTTTGTATTACAGTCGTATATACCATAGGTCGATATTTAAGCCTAGGCTGGTAGTCTTGGTTTAATAGTTTTTGTCTTACCACCGGTCTCATAAGAAAAACAACAACATTGAAGTGTTATAATTCAAATATGAGGTTTATGGGACTGACAAAAACTACTCACAGACGAAGTCGGGGCGGGACGGCTAGTAATCAATATTTATTTCAATGCAATATTTAATCAAGTTTCCATACAAATCGTAGTCTTTAGTCGCTGAACGTATGGGATGTAAATTTACAACTTAAATATTGATTTAAATGTCAGGTTTTTGTTCAAGATCTCAAGAAGATATCAAAGTCAAAGTCAAAGTCAAAGTCAAAAAGAACTTTATTCATTGAAATCACAAGGATCATTTTGAATCGTCTTATATAAAATTAAATTACTCCTGTTCCAACGCGACCAAGCCTAGAAGAATCAGGCAACAAACTCGGCTTGGCTTACATAAATGGTCCGTCTTACCACTAGGTGAGAAGCGCCTGTGTGGTGCCTCGGAGCAAGGAGTTGCTGATACATAGTAAATGAGAACTTAAAAACCTTAGGAAGATAGTCAAAAGTAAATAAACATCAGCAAAAATATGCAAGACAGCACACGCTACGCTTCTTATACTTATAAATAATAATCTAATACAAACATGTAAATAGGTAATTACAGATATTGCAAATTTCCATTTTAGCAGTCGAGGGGCAGAGCGACATCAGGCCACGCGGCTTTATCATTAATATAGTCATCAAGAGTGTAATACGCTTTCTTAATTAGATTCATCTTTATGTAGGATTTAAATCTTCGAATAGGAAGCTTAAATGCACCTTCTGGAAGTTTATTATAGAACCGTACAGAATTCCCCATAAAAGACCCACTTACTTTCTTTAATCGAAATTTTGGTATATTTAGTTTGTGTTTATTTCTCGTGTTAATACCATGCACGTCACTTTTTATCATAAAACTATCCAAGTGTTTATGTGTATGTAATAATATTTCATAGATATATTGCGATATTACTGTAAGAATATTGATTTCTTTGAAACGCTCTCTCAAGGAGTCACGCGACTTCATTTTATAAATAGCACGTATTGCCCGTTTTTGCAAGACAAAAATAGCTTGGATATCTGCTGCTTTACCCCACAGTATGATACCATATGACATAACACTATGGAAGTAGCTAAAATAAACAAGCCTAGCTGTAGCTTCATCAGTAAGCTGCCTTATTATACGAACTGCATATGCAGCGGAACTAAGTCTACCAGCAAGAGCCACAATTTGTGGTGCCCACTGCAACCCTGCATCAATATTAAGCCCTAAGAAAATGGTAGACTTGACAAGATCAAGTGTCTCCCCATTTATTTTAATATTAGTTGGATAATGTTTTACATTTGGCAATGTGAATTTGATGCATTTGGTTTTTTTAGCATTAAGTAAAAGATTATTAACTGTGAACCACTCAAGAACACGCGATAGTGAATCATTTACATCATCGTAATTAGATTTAGATCTATCAACTTTGAAAATCAAAGAAGTATCGTCAGCAAACAGAACTATGTCACATATGTCTTTCACAAAAAAAGGGAGATCGTTAATGTAAACTAGGAATAAAAATGGGCCTAGTATTGAACCCTGTGGCACCCCCATGACAATAGTCGATCCTGAAGACCTTTCACCACCAACATCAACTTTTTGGACTCTATTGGATAAGTAAGAATTTACAAGATTAATTGCCTGATTTTGTATGCCATAATGTTTTAACTTGGAAATTAAAGTATCATGCCTCACGCAGTCAAAAGCTTTGGACAGGTCGCAGAAAACTCCGATCGCGTCCTGCGAGTTCTCCCATGCTTCAAATATGTGTTCTAAGAGCATGGTACCAGCATCGGCTGTCGAACGACCCTTAGTAAATCCAAATTGATGACTATGAAGAAGTCCGTGGAGGTTGAAGTGTGACAATAACTGAGTAAGAATAAGTTTCTCAAAGATTTTACTTAACGCAGGCAATATAGAAATTGGCCTATAATTACCTGGATCTTTTTCATTACCAGACTTGAACAAAGGAATTAATTTACTATGTTTCATAAGATCAGGAAAGACTCCCTCGTCAACACATCCATTGAAAATATAGGCCATACACGGCGCAATATCAATAATTATAACACCTAACACCTTTGTAGATATTCCCCAAAGGTCTTCAGTATTTTTAATATTAAGTGACTTAAATGTCTTAACAATATCAATGGCATTAACGTATCTGAAACTAAACGCGACCTCACACTTATCAACACTTAATTCCAATAAAGTAGATGCTCCAGAGGCAGTTGATTTTAAAGATTGAGTCACAATATTAGGTATACCAGAGAAAAAACTATCAAAGGCATTTGCGACCTCAATATTATTTGATAATATTGTATTGTTTACGTTTAAATTAATTTGTTTACTACGAGGTTTAGCTTTACCTGTTTCATTATTTATTAATTTCCAAGTTGTCTTAATTTTATTTGTTGATTTTTCTATTTTATTTCTCAAATGCAATGATTTTGCTGCATGACAAACTTTTTTGAAGGTCTTGGAATAGTTCTTTATGTACAAGATAAACGTTGGATCGTGCAACATTGATTCTCTAGCCGCATAGAGTTCATATAATTTATTCCTACTTCTATAAATACCGGTTGTAGCCCAATCAGCTAACCCGACATTAGCTCTAGCTTTACATTTTTTTAACTTAAATATCTCACTATGTTCCTCACATATCAACTTAAACAAACTAGTAAAAAGGTCATTCGGATCATCTACGCACGGTACAAGGGGCATTTTAAGTTCAATAGTGCCCTGGAACTTCTTAATGCGACTTTCTGTGATAGGCCGATAAGTGAATTCCTTTGGTTCACCTACAAAATTACAAGTAAATATAGCACTGTGACCATAGTGATCTGAGGTGAAATGTTTAATTACTGATTTATCAATTGGAACACTACTGCAATAAATATTATCTAAACAGGTGGATGTTGTTAGTGTCACCCTTGTAGGTTCTTCGAAGAGGTGATTTAAGTTAAAGCATTTAAATAAATTAAGCAGCCTCTCAGATAGAGGATTAACCGGAATATCTATATTGAAATCTCCGCAGACTATTAGCATTTTATTACAAACAAAAGTTTTAAGCAATGCTTCTTCCATAGTGGATTCAAATAATGCGAAGTCTGCGTCAGGGGGACGGTAAACGCTCACAATGATATGCCGCTCTAGCTCAACACAAGATAGCTCAATAGTCCTCTCAATAGTGAGATTTGCAACATCTTTACGTTCCTTGCATTTTAAAGTATTTCGAACAACAATTAAGGAACCCCCACGTATGGCGTTTTTGCGTTTGTATGAACTTACAACATTATAATTCTCATAATAAGGGAGTAAATCAAATTGTAACATCCAGTGTTCAGTTACACACATAATATCAACATTAAAACGATTTAAAAATAATTCTAATTCTAAGATTTTGCTGGGAAGGCCTTGCACATTTTGATGTACTACATGTAATGTGCCCGGCTGTCTCATTGTCGAACTCGTCAGTTTAAATGACTGTCAGCTACTCCTACTTGTTTGCCCTCATTAGTACTACTACTAACTACGGGCTTGTCGGTGAACTGCGTTATAGTACTTATAACGGGATCAAAAATATTAAATGCTAACAATTTAGCAATTATTAATTTACTATGTCTACTCAAATACATAGTATCTTGTGTCAAAATAAAATTACTAATAAAATTATTAGTATCAAAATACAAAACGTCTCTATGACGACATGTCAAATTATACAGCATTAAATTAAGATTCCAAATTTTTTGATTATCTTTAGTACTCAAACATTTTGAGTAAGGGAAAGCACATAAAATTAATTTTCCCAGTCCTGAATCTAGCTTTTGTAGCAAAGTCTCAACTAACTTAATAATATCCAAACGCGTTACACCACTACTCTCACCTAATTGTACTAACACAGTGGTGCTGTTGTCAAAGCAATCCTCCCTCTTTATAGTATCTATAAGTTTGTTAATAGGGGCATTAGGAAAGCAATTATTTGTCACAACTTGCCCTAACAGGTCACTAAGGAGCAAGCCCATCCCAACACCTATCTTATCTGAATACACCACAGTCTTCCGGGTCTGACAACAGGATTTAATCTGTCTAACCGGAGACTGCGTACCAGGTGTGGAAACTACTTCAACCTGAACAGTAGGTTTAGCCTGACTCTGCGATGCACATGTTGCAATGTGTGTTAAAGCACCTAAAGCTGATCCAGAAGGCTCTGATACAGGAAGGTCCGTCTGTGAGCTACTATTACATACTTGTACATATGTGCTATCATCACTCAGTATCTCTACGATATTATTCATTTTCTGAATATTGTCAGATGCTTCTCGTTCAGCTTTTTTATATTTACACGTTACATCATGAAGTGATGTTTCTAAACTTTTAATTTCCTCTGACATATCAACTAACTCTTTTGAATTTCGTCCTATCAAATTATAGCAGGAATTAAGTTCCTCATTTAAATAACATTTTTGCTTAATATGCTTGGCATAACTTAGGACATTTTTATGCTTTTTAAGCTTTTTCTCAGTTTTTTTTATAAAATTACTTAGCTTCACATATTTTTTTATTCTGTTACTCCCCTTCACTTGTTGAAATTTACTTTTACAATTTGGTGTAGTGAGATCTATCGTTGAGAAGTTAGAAGCACTTTCCATGAGTTCCGTCTGTAGATCCAGACTCCTATAATTATTATTTGAGGGAACATGCTTCGACTCTAATTGTTCAAGTTTACATCTGCACTCCGCAAGCTCATGCTGTAAGTCTTTATTTTCCTGAAGCAACACCTCGTAGGTTTCATGGCAGCTGTCTACGGATTGTAACATGGACTGCATACGGTCCATCTGCTCAAGTACGGCTACATATTGAGAATGAAGCTCGGCAAGTTCTTTCTTGAGGCTTGTATTCTTGCCAAGAATCACCAACATTTCACTCTCACTCTCGTCACGTTCTTGTAGTAGCTGGCTGCGAATCTCGTTGGATTCTTTGAGCTCCGCAGCTGCCTCCTTGTACTTTGCTTCCAAGTCGCATGCCCTCCGAGTCATCATGGTAGATGGTATTCTGAAACACAGCAGTAGGCAAGTGGGTATCTAGAAATAGAATAATGACAGGTATAGAAAAGGTGGAAATATAAAAAAAAACAATTAGTAAAGATGGGGGAGGTAGAAAGTAACAAGAATGTAGTAATAGAATTAAAATTTACAATGAAAAATAACACTTGCTTAGCTAACCAATTATTACCAGATCAATTTAAAAATTGTTTTAGAATGTCTCACTACTAAGTACTTGACACACAAGTAAAAGAAAGATTACAAAGTAAGTTATCTCCGGTTACTACAAATTATAAAAAAAAAAAATAACAATGAATTCATGCATTTAACTAAATACTACTCAGGTAATAAGTACTTAGTTATTGTGGAAAGTACAACCTACAGATTACAGTTAGTTGGTATTTTGGGACCAGTTAGTGCAAAAGAATGATAATATTTTTGTAATTTTCTGAGTGTCTCTGTAGTTGTGTCTGTGTGAGGCAGTGTTTAGACTACAGTCGTCTTCCAAACTTTGTCAAGGCGAAAGAGTACAAAACTTTACCTTTTCGTATTGTGTAGTGCAAGTGACTCACAAGGAGCCGAGTCAATGTGTGTGTGGTAACGTGTGTGAGGTGTAAAATGTTATGTTATTAGAACAAAATATACTCCCCAGATTTATCCATGAAATCCAGCTAACACTTTGGAGTGTAATTCACAGAATCCTCTGGAAACAAACTGCTTTCCTTTTGTGGACTTTCATACAATTCAAACTCGAACACGTCAACCGTTGTGACCCAGTACGAACTTTGGCAAAGTTTTTTCATATGTTTTTATAGAACACAAACACTCACACGTGTGAAATATACTATTTTTAACAACCGTACGTAACTTATAATGATAATTAACAGTGAAAACTACAATAAAAACTAAAATAAATAAGAGCAGCTGATTTTGACGTGCGACAGCTGGGGTTGCCACACGGCGAAAAAAATCACCATCACCAGCCTGTAAAAGCCTACAGCTGGACTTAGGTAAGGCACTCTGCCTTCTCGATCTAGTTCTCTATGTATGGCGCGTGTATAGATCAACGCCTTGTATATTTGGTTGATTATCTAAATTCCAAAGAAAAAAATAAACTTTATAAAATTTCCATTATTTGATATTTCACTCTTCAATTTCCTTTTAAAGGTCATCTGATCAACTTAAAACGATAGAAAATAAACGATTACATTGAAGAGACTTCGATTTATGCTAAACACAATTCTTGTGATCACGTTTACTTTGACATGCTAACAGCTCTATTTACATAATCTTGATCACGCTCGAGTAAGCGCTAATTTTAAGGTACTGATAAACTGTGGTACTATTGGAAGAGGCTGAACCGTGGTGAAGATGGTTAATTCATTGCTGTAAGTATATTGTGGAGGATATCACAAACTGAGGCGAATGCCGCTTTTACAGACTAGCGGAGGACATGAAAAAGATGTTTTAACGTTAAACACCTCACTCACTCACTTACTGAACTCATTGCCAACCTCGGCAGAGTGGTTGGTGAAACCAAATGAAACGTAAGAAGTGCGGGTTTGAATGTTTGTCTGATCTACAAATATTTGTACCGGGTCTGAGTGTTGTGGTACCATGATACTTGTAGTTCTCGATAACCATGAAACAGGGTATTCAAATGTCAGATCAAAAAAAAAAAGCTGGACATTTCACACAACATTATCTAGCCCCAAGCTAAGCAGAGCTTGTGTTATGGGTACTAGATAACTGATATACAATACATTAAATAGATAGATATTTTTTATTATAACATAACACAAGCTCTGCTTAGCTTGGGGCTAGATAATGTTGTGTGAAATGTCCAGCATTTATTTATTATATATTAGTTATTATTTATTATGCATAGAAAATACCCAGAACACCCTGAACAAATATCTGCAGGTCGTACAAATATTTGTTCCAGGGCGGGAATCGAACCCGCAACCTCCTGCGTCGCAGGCGAACCTTTGCCCGCCGCGCCACAGAGGTCGTCAGCCCCCTTATTCCCTAAACGTAAAATAACCATCATTTTCTCAAAATTATCATTAAAATTGTCTATTGATAGTCGTAAAATGACTATCAATAGACAACTTTATTGATAATTTTTGTCAAAACGTTAGTCACCGAGTGACTTTCAGTTAGGGAATAGGGGGGCAGGACCCCTCCGGACCATCCAGGACTGTGTATGTGACTGATAATGTTATTAATTTATTAACAAGTTGACTGCGGAACGATTACCACGATTGGGGTTCAAATACGGTTATTCGAATCGAAACACAGACGTGTGTCTGATGTGTCGAACTGCAGAAGGAAAAATTCACCCGATGAAAAAATCACAGGCAAAATTACCCAGAAACCAAAACACAAACGTTTGTGTTTTCAGCACGGAACTTTGACCTTGTTATACAACAAATAAGTATTAAATATCTTTCTACTGTTGAAACTATTTTTCATTAAAAACGATCCCTAAATCATTGGACAAAAGATTATTTCAGCCCCGCACATAATAGGGACGCTGGAATACTTATTTAATTCGGTGGTATGTAGGGTATAGATAGGTAGGTATGGCGGGTTCGATGTCGGTTCATTAGTTCCACCCTGCTCCTGTTTGCGGTCCAACGAATTCTGCAGATTTTATACATATAGGTACCATAATGATTGTTCGTAGGAAAATTCTGGTACGTACCTAGCGCTTTTTGTGCTTCCATTTTGTTTGTAGATAATTAACTTGCAGTAAGGAAGATAACATAACATAACACCCAACAGTCACTCCCACACTAGGATTCCCTATGCCGTGGGTATCTGGAACTAAGAGTACCATGGTACCATAACACCCAGACCCAGAACAAATATTTGCAGATCATACAAATATTTTTCCCGCAGTGGGAATGCAACCTCTTGCATCACAACCGCTCACTCGCCCGCTGCACCACACAGGTCGTCCAAATAATAATTATATATTGTGTCAATCTTAAATATGATGGAAGGATTGTCTGCATGAAGACTTGAAGAAGCTGTGAAAACTAATATAAACATTATATTAACTATTATTATATTAACATAGAGTAGGAACAAGTGGCAGAAACTTGTGGATGAGGCCAAGACCCTTAAAGGGCTGTAGCGTAATAAGCGTAAATTACGCAACTTACTAGTGAGGCGTAAATAACACTCGTCTAGATTTAGACTTGGTCCATTTTTTAGGGTTTTGAGTACGACACAGAGCTCTAATTGAGTAAAAAGTATAAAAAATATAAGTTACAAACACTGCTGAAAATAAAACAGATACAATTTGTTTTTTTGTTTTTACCCTGTTTTAATTTAATCGAATCTCATTTCAAACGTGCATTTAAATTGAAACCGAATAAAGCCACAAATTGACGATCATTATTTTGCTCGACGAAAATTGAAAATGACCTATGGACCAATACAGCTTTTGCCGAAAGACATTTAAAATTCTAACAGCGTTCGGAATAAAGTTCAGTTTTGGATGAAAGTTGTGAATAATGACGATCATCAATTCACTTTACCCAAGTCCATTTTAGCTCTAAAAGCCTTCTAGATAAAGTTCAATTTTGTACTAAAATTTAACACATAAGCAATTACTTAAATAATTGAATTAAATACAATACTGATTGTCAATATTGTTTTCACGGCCGGAGGGTATTGTTTCTGATACATGGTTATGAGCTATGGCAATGGGCAGGCCAAATATAAGTTGCAGAACCGACAAATTGATCGTTGAGGGATATAGGAATCCATACTAGCTTTACGTTTAATTGTACAAATCGTAAAAGACCTATTTTTAACTATATACTAGAGTTTATTATTATTTTGCATTGAATAATAAGGTTCTCAAATTTGAAAGAGTTAATTAATTAAATTTACTGTGGTAAAATTATTTTTTTAAATTAATTTAAAATTAAATGTTGTTAGTTTTTAAATATATCTTTTTTTATATAAAATGTATGATAGACAATCATGGCCCTGTTTATTGTATATAACACAAGAGCTCATTATTGCGCACTGAGTAAAATAGTTACAATTGAAGACTCGTTAAAACTATATAGAACTTTTAAAGATGCGAAGCAAATTGTTAATCACAAAAAAGCCTAATTACACTAACCATAATTAACTCAACACTATGTTGTATCGTAGTAACTTAAATTTAACCTTTATAATATGTACAGTTATTTTGTACTACGCAATCGTTGCATTAGATCATAGAGAAGATTTTTGAATTAGCTTCAACTACGAGTATACTAGAGATCCCGGTTGCATTTAAATTAAAAAACCTCACAAATTTGTTATATGCTTTTAATGGAGTAAACTGACCTTTTAGTCTAGTCCATCGTTTCTCAATCTGGAAGGGGTTTTTTGATAAGTGAATTTATTGAACGAGCGAAGCGAGTTCTCTGAGTCAAGTTGGAAGAATCGGCGTTTGTATGTATGTGTGTATGTATGTATGTTTGTCCGATGAAAACTTCCAAACCGTTAATCCGATCTTCATGAAATTTGGTATGGGGGTAGATAGTATTGGTACAATTTGTAGGTAAGGTTATGAGCTATATCGGTCAGGGGGTTGCTGAGATATTGGGGTCAAAGAAGGGGTAAAAAAAATAAAAGTGAGACAGTCAGATCAAGTGGGGTGTCTAATGAAAGCGCTTTAGTTGAGCATTTCAAAACTGTTTTTAATAATTATTTAGCCTTAGTAGTTTTTGAGATATTAGGGAAAATAAAAAACGTAAAAACCCAAAATTCTAGGGTACTTCCAGCAATCCCACAATGCTGAAATTTGGTATGCTTGTGGCTTTTGTGTCACAACTACAGGGAAAAGTCTGAAATTGAAGAATTTTGAAACATGTACTCCATAAAACAAAACCAATATAACATCCATTGTTGACCTCCCATTTCGAAGAATTTGAATGACGTTGGAGTTCTATGGTTTTCATCAAAAAGACGTTATCAATTAATTCGTCAGGTACTTGATATAGGTACTAACAGGTATGTAGTATAACTACGCCCCGTTGCTTAGCCCTATTCAAAGGTTATTTCGATGATGTGTAGGAAATAAGAGAAGTTACTGGTAGATCCTGGTAGACCTCGAGGGGAAAATTTTCAAAAATAATAATAGAAAATATGGAAATTACTTAGTTAAGTAGTCGGGCTGATAAAGGTGTTATCGCGAGGTCTCAGTTCGGGGCGAACCACTAGTTATTCTGGTTTATTTCACAGCAAATTTTAGAAGTCCACAGTTAGACAAAGGCGTACCTCATAGAATTCCACAACGAACGAGAATGAGGGGACTAGGTTGCAATAATCACCACGCTTGGAAGGTGCATTTTTGATCGCAGTTTTGGTGTTAAGTGGTGCTTCTGCCTATTTCCCAAAGTATCAACTGAAATTATAACTTTTGAAACTATCATGGTTATTAACATAATTATCACTAGAAACGGGATAATTACCATGATTTTTGAGTTTTGTTGATTCCCGATATTTCGGCACAGTTTTATGCGCCATGATCACGGGTAAACTGAAGTCTTTGCGAGTAGATTTTTATTGTTATAGGTAGCCGTAACGATCTACCCTCTTTCTCACTCTTTTATTATGAATACCCCTACCATCAGTTTTATTGTCACACTTAACTCCATCTCGACACACCACACTAACTGTATCCGGACGAGCAACTGGTACCACACAATTTTTCCAATTGCTACACATTCTCACCACAGGATTCCAGACTCCAGACAATTGAAAACCATCTTCTCTATTGAAACTCAAAAATCATGGTTAATATCACGTTACTAGTGATAATTATATTAACTGAAATTATGTAATAAAATGCCTACCTCATCACGAATAAAACATTTAATAACATTAACCGATACAAAGAACTTAGTTTGCAACATTTCGGGGTAAACATTTTGGTTTGAGAAACTCTGGCCGTCTATAGTCGTATCCAGGTCAAAAGCTCTCTGATACCTAATTTAATATCGTGGCTGCATTGAAAATGTATTTTAGTTCTGTGGTAGAAGGAAGTGCCTTAGCATTTTAAATAGCACCGTGTTCAATCATAGTTTTTTTTTGTTATTTATTAGCGCTTACCCTTAAATGGATAACGATGAATAAAATAAGTTAATCTGAAGTCGATGTAGCTTCAACACCCGAAGTGAACGTCAAACTTTTCGAAGGAATCACGCTCCAATTTTCTCTCCAAAATACTATTCAAAACTCTTTATGATGTTTTAACTAAAATAAACTGTGGTTCTTGTCTGATTTAATTGAAATCTGATTTGTTTAGAAAAGTCTAGCCCTAGAGAAAGTTGAATGGTCCATCATGGTATGTGAGTTTTTATTTCACCAATCTACTTTGGTTTATTTGTTTCGACTTGATTGAGTAACAAATCTTGGTAATTTGACAAAATAACTTCAAAATTTAAAGGGGGGGGATTGCCATAATTACCACGCTTGGCAGGTGGATTGGTGATCGCAGTATCGGTGTTGAGTGATCAAGTGGATGCTGCTGCCTATCCTCTGGTGTAATCCCTTAATCGGCTTTTACGATATCCATGGGAGGAGATAGAGAGGTCTATTCTTAGGCCAGACACAACACAAAAATATACACTAAGGCAATTTTCTTGAGTACAATTACATATTTTTCTTTGAATAAATATATAACAGTTCAAATCTGCAACGAACCTGTCAAAATATATAATTTTGATTTTCATTGTATTTAGTTGAAAACCGTGTTTTAGTTTTAAAGCAGACATCAAAACATGCATTCTGTGGTATCTCTCATAGACAAGTGCTAATTGAAAACTTATATAGAAACACTAAGGGAGCATAGTAAGGTATACCGAATCTTTTCGGAATAAAGTTGAGTTTTGAATGAAAGGTGTGAATAATGACGATGATCAATTCACTTTACCCAAGTCCATTATAGTCCTAAAAGCCTTCAAGCTAAAGTTCCATTTTCTACTAAAAGACACACATGAGTAACTACTTAAATATACTGAACCTTTTCATCACACTGGTTCTTTCATCATCGATCATGAGACCCTTTTCAGTGCCACCATATCTTAAGCAGGTCCCTAATTTAAACTCTATATACTATATCGTAAAAACTGACTGAGGGATTACGTCAGGGGATGGGCAGCATCCACTTGAGTACATAACACCAAACTTCGATCACCAATCCGCCTGCCAAGCCTGGTGATTATGGCAAATTTCCCTATTGCACGCTATGCATGCTTTAGGGGAGGCCTCGTCTAGAAGTGGATGTCTACCGCCTGTTTATGATGATGACTACTTTGACTTTGACTTTGACTTTTTAAGGTTTACCTTTTTTCATAACCTCACATAGCGTTTTTCTTTCGTATTGCGTTTTTGCTTGCCATATTATGGTACTTTGTTTTTAGAGCATATGCACTTTATGAGATAGCAAAGTTAAAATCACGTTTGCAATGCGCAACTTTGCACTCTAATGCAGTTTAACTGAGGATAAATTTTGATGTACACTACACAACTAGAGGTCCGATGTATAATGGAGTATTTAATAGTAGATTATGCACTAAGGGAATAAAGCAGTGTCTTATGTCGCGGGCGGCATATTGAACCCTGAGCGTGACGAGGGACTCTAAAGTTAACTCCCGAGTGTAGCGAGGGAGTTATATAGAGTCCTGAGTGAAGCGAGGGGTTCAAGCTGCCCAAGACGAAGACAGGCTTTATTCCAGAGGAGCATATTCTACTTTTCACACTTTCTGCGAGACATTAAAAAGCTAGGGCTTGTTTTGATTTTTGCGGTAGTAGATTATCAATTATCTCTAAGCGTCTGTTTTGATAAACTTTGGAGTAGAATCACTATCGTTTGTAATTTTTTATCAACATGAATATTGCAATAACTTTTACTGAAAATTACAGCACAAAAATGTCATATGAAATAAAAGAGTCTTTGTAAACGCTAGTCCTTATTCTAAGGTAAACGCACCTTTTTCTTTTTTTTTCGAGTTCTGCTTATGGTGGCCAGTTCGATTTTTGAACAAACCTCTTTACAACGCCATATGAGCATAGAGTTTTCCACGAGTCTCCACACGAATTTGACGTTCCAAATTCAAATCACTTTAATCCCTAGGGAGTTTCATACAACTTTATATCCCTAGAGAGACAATGCTATACTTTACGTTGAGGTTGCATCATTTGTAATTGGACATTGTCGAGCAGGTGGTGTGAAAAAAATTATTAAACATTAGTTTTTTCACGATACAAACACGACAATATACACTTGATTCTTTATCAGCCGTTAGCAGATGTCCACTGCTGGACGAACCTCCCCTCAGGCAGGTGGATGGGTGATCGCTGTATTGTTGTTAAGTACTCAGATGGATGCTGCTGCCCATCCTCCGGCATCCCCATGGCATGGCGTAATCTATTAGTTGCCTTTAATGACAACCACGGGAGGAGTGAAAGGAGGAACTATTCGGGAATGAATAATTTATGATTTTCGCTATTGTCCACAGTATTTGAAACAAACTTTGTGTATTTTCCAAAAATACCGTATAAATCTCAGACTCACCATCTTTCTTAATAAAATACTCCTTTTATTTAAGAAGTCTACCATCATAAGCGGAGAACTTGGCAAACAGCATGTGACCCGACCTTAATACTATTCATATCCTATTGCGATTTACTCATTGTACCTATATTCATAAGGCATATTTTTGTTTGCGTGTGTGTAAAGATTGTGCATGGCGTGTCTACGGCGTAGCAATATCTCAGAGTTACGGTGCTACGTAACTGCTACAAGCTACGAGCGGTATAGTTTGGGAGCTTTGTACAAAATAGTGCTGATGTTGTTTCTATTTAGAGCAATAGCAGGGAAAAACCCTGTTCTAGATAAGATACAAAAACAGAATAAAAATATTTTATTTTTATAAGAAACTACAGACAGCTTGGGTACACAATATAATTACAAAGATAATACATTTTTGCTGTGTATACTAATAGTGCTGTCGAACGTTAGTACTTCCAGTTGGACCTACTTTCCTGGTTTTAGGGTTCTGCACCTCAAAAACTACCAACAAAACCTTTATAGGATCATTATAGTGTCCCACAGCCTATTTTCTAAAAATTTTTTTATTTGTTACATAATTAGATTTAAGTAATGCAATCATCAGATGTATAGCGTAAATAAACGAATTCTGATTTAGGATAGGGGCAAATTAGAAAATTATAAAAAAACTCTTTTCAAAGGTTTCATGCGTCAAACGGAAGGGCAAAAAACACGGAATATAGAATCGTTTTTATGTTCGTGAATATTTTTTACAGCGTTTTACGATATAACTTTTGTTGAATCAAAACTATTATCATATTCTTGCCGTCAGTTCTCTGACTACTCGGGCACATCTATCTGTTGTTCTCAGCGCTGATGTAAGTGCAAAGTATGTTTGTCTCTACCCGCTCCTGTTTGATGAACTTTGCTATTATTTATGGAGTTTTTTATGGGGTATTTACGTAACTTTATCATATTTTGACACCTTTCTACACTACTTACGTAGATAGTTACCACACTAAGACGTAAGTTATTAAGTTAATGTGTTTTTGTTGACATTAACCTATAATAATGATGTATAATTATCTACGGGATGGTTACGGGTTCAATCCTTGCCCGGTCTGTAATTTTTGGGATACTTATATAAATAAAAGTAATGAATGTACGAACAAATAACAATGAAATTGAATATGAGTATTGATGGCCCATCAAATATAGTGTTTATTAAATAAAATTTAAAGTTAATTAT
Organism: Epirrita christyi; assembly: GCA_951392215.1. Taxonomy (NCBI): domain Eukaryota; kingdom Metazoa; phylum Arthropoda; class Insecta; order Lepidoptera; family Geometridae; genus Epirrita; species Epirrita christyi. The sequence goes on from OX595850.1 coordinate 13,992,676, forward strand.
ACGAGTACATAGTAAAACTTTATTTCACACCCTATAGAGTCTAGGTCAAATTGAATAATTTACGTTCGTGCGAGCCTTAGCAAATTCGTGCCACTTACTTGCATCCCTCCCGTGATCTACGTTCCGATACCGTCATAAATCCAAAGAGATGATCCTCATCCCATCATCTTCTGAATAAATCATCGAACGATCCAGATTTAATGTAAGAACAGCTGGACCACTTTATTTAAAAATAGCTTCACGGGCCGAATTTTACGAACACAGTAATCTTCAATTTTATTTAATTTTGTAAATACATTATGCGTATTATTTTGAAATTATTATGATTTAATTATCTAATATACTAGATGTATGGAGTTATTACTTAATTTAAGGCGATGCACTTCCAACTGCGTTACGTACCAAATATAGTATTCAAACTATTTTCTTCTACAGCCTTTAGACGTTAGGCGAAGCCTCCCCAATAGAATGCAATGGGGGGCGGGGGGATTCGCCATAATCACCACGCTTGGCAGGCGGATTGGTGATCACAGTTTGTTAAGTACTCAGGTGGATGCTACTGCCCATCCCCTACTGTGATCCCTTCGATAAGGTTTTTACTAAATCCACGGGTGGATAAGGAGGGGTCTATTATTAGGCCGGTCACACCACAGCACATACAATGCTGAATATAGAATGTAGCTATTCTATCCTTTGTTGGATACCATTGAATAAAAAAGTACAATAAAGTTTATAACTTGTCTGTGATTACGAGAAAATTTAGTAGGATATGCTCATGGATCTGAGAATATCCTCCATCGTAAGATTTTGAGCATGTTTGTATGTAGCAAACTATCCTCTCCAAAGACTGCCGAAAATAGACCCCCTCTCTATCAATTCTCAGACCTCGTAAATATTCCCTGATCAAATATTTGTGCGTTGAGTCAATCATTTGATATAATGCCGACTGTTTGGTTGGCTCGGTAATTGTTTGTTTAACGGAAAAATTGGAAACCTTGTTTGTGAACAGTTTGTTTAATTAGTAAATAGTTTTTATGTCTTTGCATATTTTACTGTAGCAAAAAACATACAAAAAACAACAAAGATTGTTGTTGACACTGAGCTGAGCCAATACACGAACCTTCAGGAAGTACGTGTTTGCAGTGGATGAGGTAGGTGACAGACTTAATTATCTACCCATTTCACGAGCAAAGATCTAAATCCAAAATTGTAATAGGTACAGTTTTTTTTCTTTATATTTAGGTCCTTCGAAAAATACTTAAACTAAATTACCAGCACCCTACATCCCCACAATTGTTAATTATAAATTTCTACCGGAAGTTATTTATCAAACAATTACATACGAGATTACTAACTGCTTGTCTATAAGTATCCAATAATTGTCTATATAATGAGTAAAAATTCAGTCTATGAATTTTTGCACATTGAAACACTGAACACTACGTAGATTGATGGAATTATAATGAACCATTAGTCATTGACCATTATGCAAATCTAACAATAAGAAGACCATTCATTTTGAGACCCAAGATACAGGCTTTTATGCCTAGTTTGCGCCTTACAGCTAATCTCGTATAGAACTAAGGAAATCCTTGTGTTTTTCCGTACCTTAAAATATAATGTAAAACTTTTTTAGCAATAAACATTATCTTATCGTATCGTATCGTATATTATCTTATCTTAACTTATCTTATTCCACTTTCATAAATAATATTTCACTTTCAATGACACTTAGCATGTTAAGACCTAATTTAATACCACTAATCTCCCCAACAAGAAATACAAAATACAGAAGAAAATATTTAGCGAAAATCAGTAAAGAAATTAAAAAATGCACAAGAACGGATAGGATAACTTTTCATTTAAAAAACCGACTTCTGCCATTGTATTCGACTAAATATTTGGATGAAAAAAAATGATGAAAGAACCATAGTGGTGAAAGGATTATGATACTTTTTGAATGCAAATGCTTGGTTTGTTGCTGAAAATAACAAAATCGCCATATGTATGCCTACAATATTTGAGGAGTTCCCTCAATTTCTCATGGATCCCACCATCAAAACTGGATTTTGAAAAAATGGGATCAATCTGGAAGTATATTTATTCAAATAAAAAAAGAATTTTCCAAATCGGTTCATAAACGCCGGAGATATGCGGTAACAAACATAAAAAACAACCAAATTGAGAACCTCCTCCTTTTTTGGGAAGTCGGTTAAAAAGAAGTAGAATGGGAACTATTCAAAAGTACATTTAATCAAAATTGGAGGTGTCAGTAAAGCTTATAAAGAATTAACAAATTCAATGGAGGAGGCCTTTGCCGACTGGCAAACAAATCAACAGAAATCAAGCAAGTTTCAAATACTAGACTACGTTTAGACTAAGTTAATTTTTAAGTTGTTTTGAATAAAGGCTATATTATTTATTTATTTCTTATTTAATCTCCCCAACACCTTAAAATTATGACTGCTTTAAAACACCCACGAGATAAAAGAATGCAATGAAATACTGCCTCGAAATAAGGGCTCGAATACAATAAAAAGCCATATATTTTCCGAATGGTATTCTCATTTATTCCCACTATGAGGGGTTTCCCACAAAGCTATTGACAGGTTATAAACCAAAGGAATTTGGTAGGCTTTGTCATTGCTTCTTTAGGAGATGGTGGCAGTTTTTGTTCTGTATTATCTCAAAAGTACACATAGCTAGTCATTACATCAACAAAAACTGTTATAAAAAAGTTGTTCAGTATATTAAAAGGTTATAATTTTTAGGGCAAAACGACAACTAAATTTTATACCGTTTTTGCCTCCAGCTCACTAATTAGTTTCTGTTTAGTTTGTGTTGTTCATTTTCAGTTAGTTATTTGTTGCAAAAATCTGTGAAAATGTTGTCAACCTGACTCAATAATGATACAAGCTCATTTTACGTTGAACCATGTTTTCAATTAATTAACAATTTTAACAAAAACCACGGATTTGTAAAAAAAAAGGAAGTAATAACCTTACACAGAGCAAAATAAAATATTATGGACCACTAGTTGCGTCCCGCGGTTTCACCCGCGTGAATAATGATGAAAATTAATGATGATGATGATGATGAAAAGTAGCCTATGTGTTAATCCAGGGCGTAAAGTATCTCTATTCCAAATTTCACTCAAATCCATTCAGTAGTTTTTACGTGAAAGAGTAACAAACATCCATACTCACAAACTTTCGCGTTTATAATATTAGTAGGATTCATTGTCAGAGGCTTTTATGTTCCAATTTCTGACCCTTTTTGATCGAAGGATGAAAATTTATAGAATATCTAGGACTTAACCTTCCTTCTGGGCAACAATCTCGGTACAACAATCTCGAAATGCCTTTATTTGTTTATAAGGAATCATGGGTTGGTTCGTTTTTTTTTCTCGTAGTTTTATACTAGCAAGCAATCAAGCATAACCTGATAGAAAGTAGTTACCGTAGCTTATGGACGCCTGCAACACGAGAGGCATCACACGTGCGCTGCCGACCCTATGAGCCATATAAAGTTCATGCCACAGCAACACATAAATTATGTAAAAGTCCTAACTGGCTACCTCTTAAGACTTCCGAGATAAGTTTCTGTAACAGAATATAGACAGACAACCTACAATCGGGGCCTAAGATTAGTAATAGGGTCCTATTGGTATCCTTTGTGTACAAAACCCAAAAAATATGAGATATTTATCAAAAAATAAATGGTTGGTCATCAATTTGGTATCCTTTTTTATTTAACTTCCCTGTTGGTTATTACCCAGAGGGACAATAAAATTCCCACTGGTAGACCAATACATTTTAGTATTTTCATTTATATTTGGTTTCGTTTGATTTACGGTGACGATTTACTGGCTTGTTTGTCAGCCAGTATCGATAAATCGGAAGTGGTATTTTTATGATTTTATAACTTGGGATATTCGTTTGTGTTAATGGACAGTTTCTGAGTAGCTAGACTTAACTTAGTTACGAGTATCTATAAATAGTAGGGGTAAAATAGCGTCGATAACTTAAAAGCTGTAAATTTTACGATCTTGATGAAAAGTAAGATAAATTGAGCTTCAATTTAAGCTCAGGTGGTATGGCATATCATAAAAAAGGAGATGCAAATATTTTTTATCAGCATAAGTGTTTATTTTTTCAATCTTTCATCTATTTTCTCAACATGCCTAAACCATCTGAGCCTAGGAACATAACAACTTATATCTGAGCACATCTTTGTCAATTTACACCAGTCAATGTAATAGGAGTTAAAAATTAAACCAAAGGTCCAAGATTCGTGATTAAAACTGTTTACCACAAAATCTACATATCACACATTCTAATTTCAATTTTTTTATGACATTCTATTGTTTAAATTTCAATTGTTTTACTTTCAGTACTTAAGGTAAACATGGAACATGGTTTTGGACAGAACTATAACGTGTGATTACACTATAAAAGTGTAATTTCAGTTATGAGCTATCCATATAGGATGCTGATGTGTTTCTCTACACCATAAAAGTGGAGATTGGACAATAGACAAATCATATAGACTGTCACGTCCAACTTGTATGCATAGTATTCCTATCGCGATATACGCGAGGAGAAGTACAAGTATTGGTAGGTAAAAATCAGGTTAGTTGTAAAATTCCACAAATCCAATTCGAATTTCACATTCACTGAAGGTGATGATCCATCCGAAGATGATAAACTTCTCCTCCGCTTCTTATCCAGCTTTCTTTCTAATTTCCTTATTTTCTTTAAAATGTGATCCGAGTTTGTTCGCTTTCGTTTTCCCATCTTTCCGCAGTCAAAAAATATGTAAATCCACTAAATTTGTTGTAAATTTGCGAAAAACGTGTGACTTGGCAAACACAAAAACATGTAATGACACATGTCCAGGTAACCAACGCCAATGGAGTGGTGTGAGTGAGACGTAGAATACCATCTTTGCTCTATGGAATAGATAAACTCTGAAAGTGTGACTGAAGCAGCATAGTACGTGTACTGCTACATACTTTATGTGTATTATTACATTTGTACCTACATATTCCTAGTTAATAGTTCAATTATAAGTTGCATGCGTAAATATAAGTACACATGTATTTGTCCTGTTACAAGTGTTCCTTACCGACCACAGAAAAGAGGGGACTCTTCTAACACAGGTTATTGCAACTTAACAGAAGAGATCCCAAACCCTTTAATTGTATAACTTGTAAAAACAATAAAAACCTTTTTACTTTTTTTACTTTTTACTTTTTACTGCTGCTCGTAAATATTGTAATCGTCTTCGGCTGGACTCTCGTATAATTGGAATCGAACGTCACAGGTGAGTTCGTTTAATTTTCAATTATAACGTGTGATAAATAAAAATTATTCTCTAATAATCGCAAGCGAAAAGCAATGGCTGAACCTAGGTCAAATACCAGAACAATGGCCTAAAATGAAGCTCACTGTTTGGTGGTTTCTTCATGGTGTAATTCACTATATCTTTTTGAGATCCCGCGGTGTATCAATAACAACAGATGTTTATTGTGAAAAACTTCGAACAATGATGAGGAAACTTTCAGAGAAACAACCCACTCGTCAATCGATCTTCGTTATTATTGCTCAATGATAACGCATGACTTCCCACTGTTTTTACATAACAATACCAATAGTAAGAAACTATACGTCATCTTTCGTACTCACCAGACTTAGATCCAACCGATTACCATTTCTTCAGCAATTTAAGAGTGTTAAAAATTTCGCAATATAAAACGGCATTTTCATAACCACTCCTAATATTTATATAAAATCTTTACGTGGCTGACTGACCGACTTATAACAAGCGTAGCGTGTGCTGTCTTGCATATTTTTTTGCTGATGTTTATTTAATTTTGACTACCTTCCTAAGGTTTTTAAGTTCTCATTTACTATGTATCAGCAACTCCTTACTCCGAGGCACCACACAGGTGCTTCTCACCTAGTGGTAAGACGGACCATTTTTGTAAGCCAAGCCGTGTTTGTTGCCTGATTCTTCTAGGCTTGGTCGCGTTGGAACAGCAGTAATTTTAGTTTATAAGACGATTCAAAATGATCCTTGTGATTTCAATGAATAAAATTATTTTTGACTTTGACTTTGACTATCAACGCACAGCCTAAAGAAACGGTAAGCCGTAGAGACCTGAAATTTGCAGGATACATTTATTTTTTGGTCTGGAGCTACACTAAGAAAGGAATTTCTGAAATTCACCCCTTAAGTGGTAAACGGGTTGGTGAAGTTTATATGGAAAATACTCCACGCGGACGAAGTCGCGGGCGTTTCACTAGTTACTTAAATATTTTTTGCCACAAATAACTTAGGGTAGATATCATTGGGAAGAAGTAAGGCAGGCCTATGCCTAGCAGTTGGAAACATCCCACCTGATAATAGAAAACTTGTTTCATGAAATGCTTAATGGCACACATTTTATTCAGCCATTCTGTTTCATAATGAATACCGCATATAACCACATTTTTCTCTTTATTCGACCTTTTTTCCATTTGCGCCCTTACGTTCCTTTTTTGCGTAACTTACCTAATTTAGCTAATTAGTGATTTATAATCAAATCTTTTTCCGCGTAAATAAACAGGCTCTTTCCGGGCATTTTTATTAATTACGTAATTAGGTTGTGGTAACTGCTGAATTTATGTTCATTGAGAGTAGATTATACTTTAGTTTATTATTTCATAATAATTATGTACTTAGTCTTTTTTTTGTGTTAATACATACATAACACTAACACCTAACAGTCACATTCATAATCCTGATCCCACACTAGGATTCCTTGTGTCGTGGGTATCAAGGAACTGCGAGTACCATGGTACTACAACACCCAGACCCAGATCAAATATTTTCAGATCATCCACAGCACATAGTAGTATTTATAAAAGAATAATAATAAAAAACCGACAAAGTGCGAGTCGGACTCGCGCACGAAGGGTTCCGTACCATTATCTATAAAAACGGCAAAAAAATCGCATTTGTTGTATGGGAGCTCCTTAAATATTTATTTAATTCTGTATTTTAGTATTTTTTGTTATACCGGCAACAGAAATACATCATCTGTGAAAATGTCATCACTATCACGGATCATGAGATACAGCCTGGTGACAGACGGAAAACGAAAAACGGCAAAAAAAACACGTTTGTTGTACGGGAGCCCCCTTAAATATTTATTTTGTTTGTTGTTATAGCGGCAACAAAAATACATCATCTGTGAAAATTTCAACTGTCTAACTATTACGGTTCATGAGATACAGCCTGGTGACAGATGGACGGGCGGACGAACGGACAGCGGAGCCTTAGTAATAGTAATTAGTAATAGTTTTAGCCTTTGGGTACGGAACCCTAAAAAGCACTTTGGAACCTTTAAAAAATTTACGACATCCAAAAACGAAGCATTAAATCAAGCCAAGTGAAAAGCCTCGAAACAACGGCGAAGCAATGTCATAAAACTCTGCGATAAACCGTAATGATTCGACGTAAAAGGAAAACTGCCACTGATCGATTAAGAGGTGTTCCGGAACACTTTGTTGTTTGTTTTACACCCCAGATTTATCTACGGTCATATTTATTGTTCAAAAAAAGGTTTGTTTTTCGACCAGAGACCCAATTCTCTTAATGATGAACTACACTGAATTACCGAATCGAGGCTGAAGAAATAACAAAAAGTTGGTATTCTGCTTCCTCATAATAATAATTTAGTCTACTTTCGATTCACGATGACTACCAACGGTAGTGGGATAGTTAAATAAATAATTGGAAAGATTAAATAGAGACTCCATCCATTATCCAAAAACTTTTAATCGTTCAAGTTTCGAACACATTGTGATATTCCTAATCACATTACTCGCCTCCAAGCGTTGTGATTATAGCAAATAGGTTGGCTTGTCTATAAGGAGGCCTTGTCCAGCAGTGGACATCTACCGGCTGATGAAGATGAATAAAATAAGACAGTTTAGTATGTAAGGTATGTAAGAGTCATTTATCTATTTTAAGGTAAAAGCAATATTAGTTGTAGAACTTCTTGTGAAAATTCGTTTGGGGAAATACTACCGCCATAACAATTTTTGCCGCCAAGCAGTAGTAGTTGCACTGCTGTGTTTCGATTTGAAGGGTATGGGTGCCGTTGAAATTACAGCACATGGTGATTTTTCATTTTTATTTTATTTTATTAGGTTGGCAGCGCGCGTGTGTTGCCTCTGGTGTTGCAAGCAAGCGTCCATAGGCTCACTACTTTCCATTAGGTGGGCCATATGCTTGTTTGATTATCTAGTAGTAAAAAAAACACATTTTCTAATCCGCGAGATCATTTCAGAACATTGACAATCCCATTATGCGGCATTATGCTCACATAAACCATACTTAGTTTAAGTATTAACTGCTAAAAGAAGTTAAGGAAAAGTTCTCCCTCAATCCTCGGAGCCGTATTTCTCTGCCCGGAACAATTACAAGTTTTCTAACCAGATTGATTTGCGGATAATTTGAATGAGCGAATGGAAGATTGATTATTTCATTTGATTTCAGTTGGAATTGGTTTGATAAAAAATTATTTTATATGGATTGTGTTTGAGCCGTGGTGTGTCTGGCCTCAGAGTATACCCCTCTATTTCCTTCCGTGGATGTCGTAAAAGCCGAGTAAGCCCGAGCAGCAGCATCCACCTGAGTATTCAGCACGAATACTGCGATCACCAATCCACCTGCCAAGCGTGGTGATTATGGCAATTCTCCGTGTTTTATCTTGGGGGTTTCGTCCAGCAGTGGAAGTCTAAAGGCTGCTGATGGTGATGATGATGATATTAATTGTATTAAATGCCGGAGATAAATCTTTGAATCATAAGGAACAGAATATAAATCAATGTGTGTATCTATTTACCTAAATTAATGATTCGTATATTATATAGTCATAATTGTTATTAAATATTGAATAGACGAACAAATATATGGTAACAATTCTGCCCCTCTACCGAAAACTTAGAAAGAATTCGACACGTGTTTCGCATTTACGAAGCATTCTCAGGAAAAAGTTGACTCGTTGCGCTCTAGAACAACAAAGAAACAACAACACCGCAAAAACTCCGCAGGCATGTTGCTTCGCCGCGCGCCGAACAGAAAGACTGACTTTTTATTCATTGGAGAGGGGCGGAATTGTTATTATATATTTGTTTGTCTATTTAATACTGTAGAATGAATTTCCGCAACGGCACGCCTTAATTAATTAATTATAAGCATACATACATAAACACACGCTTTTTTTCCCGAAGGCGTAGGCAGTACTTCCAAGGGCCTCTTATCACCGTGGGTTGCACGATTGCAGGAATATAGACGTAACAAGTGGTGAGCTGATCATCGCCATTGCTTTCCACGGTCAACTCGGCTAACGTTTTTTTCCAGTGTACACTCCTAAATAAGTTAGCAGCCAGGACAAATCTTATACCAACGAAAATTGCTCAATTTTTCCGCGATTCTAATTCTTGTAATTCAGTGAGTGTGGAATGTCCAGCATTTATTATATTATTATTATATTATATTATTATTAAACCTACAACTGAGCTCATTGGTGTTTTAATGGGTGTTTATTTTTTTTGTTTCTCACTGTAACAGCTAAGCCATTTTCTATGAAATTTGGTAGAGCGATAGTTTATAACCTGGATTGACACAGTCTACTTTGTACTACGTGAGCAAATGCTAGTACCTAATAATCATCATCATCATCATCATCATCATCATCATCATCATCATCATCATCATCATCATCATATTGTAGTCTGCTGGACAAAAACCTCCCCATACAATGCCATGACAAACGGTCCTGAGCCACCTCCATCCACTGACTTCCTGCAACCTTTATAACGTTCTTGGTTTATCGAGGCCTTCCTACACTGCGTCTTCCGGTTTGTGATCGCCACTCGAGAGCCTTTATTCCAAAACGGTTGTCAGTTCTGTGAGCTATATGACCTGCCTATTGCTTCTTCAACTTGCTAATTCTGAGGGCTATGCCGGTAATCGTGGTTTGTCTATGGATTTCCTTATTTCGGATTCTATCACGTAGTGAAACTCTTAGCAGCTCGCGATAGCCCACTGCGCGACTTTGAGCTTATCTATACGGCCAATAGTTAGCGACCACGTTTCAGTGCCGTAAGGCATCACTGGTAACACGCACTGATTATAAACTTTCATCTGGAGGCTCTGCAGTACCTATATAAAAGTAGAGTCAAGATGCCACGTACTTCAAATTACTCTTGTTATGGTTCAAAACGTGGCTATTCAGACACCTTACTTCAAAAAATAGTCTTAACAAAAGTAATGTGTCATTTAAATGAACCACATAAATTGTCCAATGCTATCGCGACAGTTAGTTTTAGAAAATCCCTGCGTAAGTATCCGTTCTGTATTCCACTTGGTTTTACTAAAGCGTTCCCGTTATCTGTTGAAGCTGGCGGGATGAATATAAAACTGCTGGAACCGAATAGGTTGTGACACACTCAGCTTTACTAGGGTCTTCAATCATGTTTATCTTAAATGTCAAAATGTTCGTTGGTGTAGTACCTTAGATACATAGCACAAGCGCACTTGTACAGAAAGGTGAAAATAGCTTTGAAATAGTAAAGTGAAACTATAGTTGGTATTTATTGCTTAACACATAATATAGTCGTATTTCAATAGGTACGGGTTATCTGGTACAATAAACAGGATTCACAAATACCATGGGTTCTACTTAAACTATATACCACCTACCCATACCTATTTCTGCCGCCAAGCAGTAGTGCTCGCATAGTTGTGTTTCGGTTTGAAGGGTACTGGTGCCGGTGAAATTACAGGCACATGAGACTTTTCATCTTTATGTCTCAAGGTTGGCAGCGCGCGTGTGATGCCTCTGGTGTTGCAGGCGTCCATAGGCTACGATAACTGCTTTTCATCAGGTGGGCCGTACGCTTGTTTCCTTGCCAAGTAGTATAAAAAAACTGTTATCGCAGTTGGTGCCTTCTTACTTGGAAAATTGCAAGAGAATACTTTATTTATGCATAACTTGCGCTGAAAGAGGAGATTAGAAAATTGAGATATCAAACTGCGCTCACGAACCTAAATTGTGGGTGTACCTTCAAAAGCCGCTAAGCTGAAATGGGATTAGGCTGGTCACGTCTATCGCATGCCAAGTGAGCTGTGGGCAAAGGTAGCCACTAAGTGGCACCCTGGCCTAGCGAGAAGGCGAAGTGGCTGACCAAAATTGATTAGTTTCTAGCTGACTTGGCAGACACCGCATGGGATCGAAATAAATCGAAAGAATTTAGGGAGGACTTTGACTAGCAGTGAAACACAGGGCTTGAAATTTAAATAGAATAGAAATAGGAGAAACGTTGGCTCTAACACATTCCGCTATTTAAAGCGAAGACCGCGTCTAAACTGTCTCCAGCTAAGCCAATATAAAACTTCTTGTTTTATCCGTATTTCTGCTGAAAGTTCTCTATGAACATTTCTGCTTTTAATTGAAAGTTTCACAACAACATTGAACTCGAATTCTGTGGCATACAGTGGCTTTTTAGGCAAATAACTGTTAAAACCTAAAGTATATCTCTTGGAAGATATAAATAAGTACCTGTTCACATTGAACCGTCGTTTAAGTGCGTCGTCGTTTCTATTTAAAGTCAACGTAAATATCAAGAAGGTTCTTGAGACGATCATGTAAACATCACTCCAAATAGATTATTCTTCATTCAAGAGCTAAGAAGCTATATTTGCAAAGCCAGAGAGAGACAGATGCATGTTATTAAAGCAAAACGAAAGGAGACAGACAATAGGTTTCAGGTGGTACTTGACTGCGCTCAGTGGTTGGGGGTCTCGACATTTAGGAGCACCATTGTTTCTGTCTGGTTTGATACGAAAAGATTTTAAGATTCATATACCTCAGAACAAAAATGTATGATTTGTTTAGGCAAATCAATTAGGGATTCTAATAGGACAGTTTGCTTATGAATAATATTATCTTATCTTCGTCATCAGCCGGTAGACGTCCACAGCTAGACGAGACCTCCCTCACAGAGTAAGGAGATTTGCCATAATTACCTCGCTTGGCAGGTGAATTGGTGATCGCAATGTTGGTGTAGAGTACCTACACAGGTAGATTCTGCTGCCTATACGCTGGTATAGGTAATCTTTTATTTGGCTTTTACCACATCCATGGAAGGAGAAGGAAGCGTCTATTCTAGGCCTGACACACCACGGCATATCACCACGGTTATCTTATAAGCTTAAAAAATGAAATTTGATTAGATATATTCGATAGAACGAATCAGCATTACAATACAATGCTAAAATATGTATGCAACAAAATGTATTTGTTTAACGATCTTTAATGATTGCTGAGATAATTAAATAACTATTTAATGTGTTTGGCCTAAGAAAAGACTCCCTCCATCTCCTCACGTGGATGTCGTAAAAGCCGATTAAGGGATTACACCAAGGAATGGACAGCAGCATCAATCTGAGTACTTAATACCGATACTGCGATCACTAATCCACCTGCCAAGCGTGGTGATTATGGCAATGCCACTGTATTTCATGGGGCAGACCTCGTCCAGCATTGGAAGTCTAAAGGCGGCTGATGATGATTATGATGATCATTTAATGAACAGCACTATAAAATCCATAAAGCGTAATGAAAGACGTGGAAAGGTATTTATTCAGAGTGGTCTTTTCACCACTTTTCTAATAAAAGCCGCAAATAAAGCCCACAATATAAAACGATAAAACGTAGACTCATCAAAAGCTACTGAAATAACAACAATACAAAAGGCGTTTCATTTCTTGCGACTTCTCAAATACACTGAGTTAATGTTAGCTTTTTGATTCGGGGGTCATGGCGGGACAAATCGAGACTGAGAAGCAATCTCTATTTTGGGACTTAAGGTTCTTTTTAAGACAGCTTTCGAAATGTTTCAGTGGCTGGAGTCTATATGGGAATAGAATGGTCGTGGCGTTAAGGTGGATCGTCTCGCAAGTGGCGCTATATTCAAATTTATTTGTGTTTTTTGCTCATCAACATTTCTTGTGATAACAGTAACTAAATTTTTGTAAACTAAGAGACTTTAGACACACGTTTTATTTGTTAGTATCTCATAAAGATAATTAGTTTAACTACGAATATTGTTTAATGATTTTTACAGTGTTTTTTTAGTTCAGGGATATCCGTAGCTTAACTAATGATATTTTCACACCACCTGCTCGACAATGTCCAATTACAAATCATGCAATCTCAACGTAAAGTAAAGCATTGTCTCTCTAGGGATATAAAGTTGTATGAAACTCCCTAGGGATTAATGTGATTTGAATTTGGAATGTCAAATTCGTGTGGAGAGGAGACTCGTGGAAAACTCTAAGTAAAAAAATGCCCATATGGCATTGTAAAGAGGTTTGTTCGAAAATCGAACTGGCCACCATAAGCAGAACTCAAAAAAAAAGAAAAAGGTGCGTTTACAAAGAATGTGAAACAAAAGATTTGATTTTGTTTCACATGACATTTTTTACTAACATGAATATTGAAATAAAATTTACTGAAAATTACTGCTCAATCATTGTGATTTTCATTAAATTTTATTGCAATATTCTTGTTGATAAAAAACGACAAACGATAGTGATTCTGCTCCAGAGTTTATCAAAACAGACACTTTTCAGATTATTGATAATCTACTACTGCAAAAATCAAAACAAGCCCTGGCTTTTTATTGTCTCGCAGAAAGTGTGAAAAGTAGAGTATGCTCCTCTGGAATAAAGCCTGTCTTCGTCTTGGGCAGCTTGATCCCCTCGCTTCACTCAGGACTCTAAAAAACTCCCTCGCTACACTCGGGAGTTAACTTTAGAGTCCCTCGTTACGCTCAGGGTTCAATATGCCGCCCGTGACATAAGACACTGCTTTATTCCCTTAGTGCATAATCTACTATTATGAGATACTATCAATTAAAACATGTGTTTTGGGTCTCCTTGTTTTCGCAAAACTTGTTGTTGCTATCTCAAGAAGTGTTGTTGAGCTGTAATGAGTTAAAAACACAATAAAATTTGATTTTCGTGCCACATGCGACACGATCCACCTTAAACAGAATCAGCGGAAGACATTGCAACCCAATCTACCCTGAGCTGGCCTTGAGCTTACAATGTTAGTTTTCTACGACATTAGTCAAGACTTCAGGCTCCTGAGTCTCATGATTTACAGGATGAACAGAATCTTGGATATTACTGAAATTGAATTCAAACTTCAAATGTACATTACATGTCTTTCTCCCGAAGAATTCCGATATTGTTGTTACTATTTCTTTTCTATTTCAAATATTAAGATCTTAATAGTGAAAGTATAATGGCGAGACAGTTTTTCTTACAATCATTATCATCATCATCAGCATCAGTCGGAAAACATTCATTATTGGACGCGGCTATATGCCAATGGACATATTTTCCATAATCACCACGTACGGCTATGGGATTGCTGATTGCAGTGTTGGTGTTAAGTACTCAGATAGATGCTGCTAAGAGTACAAAATTATTATTTAGTACAGCCAGCCTACACAAACAGTATTCGCTTGGAAGCGATTCTATTTCTACAATCGTAATACAATACAATATACTACGTAACATATCGATAGCTAACTTCAATCCCATACATTTCAGACTTTTCTACTAGCGTCATCGCTATTAGAATGGTACTTTGTCTAAGGACCTCTCTTATACCTGCAAATCCCAAGATCAACTCTTCCCGCTCAGACTTAACTTTGATGTCACAATAATTAGGTATATCCTAAGGCATGTAACCTACCTAAGCGAAATTAAACGGACAGTGTAAAGTAACCCCGTATTCATTTGTAAAATATGATTTAATTTACTCGTCTTTGCTACTGTCTTTGCTGCTTATTCGAAACTAATTCAGGTGGTCAAAGATCGAATATGTATCAAAAATATCTTGATAACTAAATAGATAGAAGGCATTATCGTTGTGAAAGTTAACAGTAAGTTGTAACATTTTATCTGCGAGCTGCACCACTTTGCATAGAACAGTGGTCGGTTGCATGTTTGTCTGCTATCACTAATTACCTTCTGTTCAAAATTTATCTAAGAAGATAGCAGGTGACTTGAAGTGTCGTCTCTCGTAACTTTCGCGGTTCCTTTGTCTCTTATTTAATTCAAATTTAAAAATCTCTATTATGTTCAGTACGTCAGTCAAATGCTGCGTTAGCGTTATAAAGCCAAACTTCTTTTCAACAGGAATACAACCAGCAAGTGTTAACCCGTTAGGTACTTACTTGTAATAAAATGTCATGACATGTGAGTGGGTTGTTAAGTTTAATTGAAAAAGTTCTTGAAGTATGATCGGAACTAGTCATAACGATACATCATAACATGAAATTAGTTCTTTTTATAGGTTTTAATAAAAAGGTGATAAACTTTAAAGCCTTTTTAAGTACTTGTTAATAAAAAAATACTATGGACTTTAACGACACCTAGGTATAGCTATAGAAAATTTAATAACTTGGAGTTATTAGATATTATATCGTACTAGTTGCGCCCCGCGGTTTCACCCGCGTGAATAATGATGAAAATTGATGTTGATGATGATGATGAAAAGTAGCCTATGTGTTAATCCAGGGCGTAAAGTATCTCCATTCCAAATTTCACTCAAATCCATTCAGTAGTTTTTACGTGAAAGAGTAACAAACATCCATCCATACTCACAAACTTTCGCGTTTATAATATTAGTAGGATATCCTCTATAGCATGTATATTGCCATGGTGGTTTTGGTCTAAAAATAGGACTCCTCCAACTTCCTCGTGGTTGTCATAAATGGCAACTAAGGGATTACGTAAGCAAACGGGCAGCAGTATCCATTATGGTACTTAAACCAATATTGCGAACACCACTCTGCCTCCCAAGCGTGGATTATGGCAAATCATCCGTATTGTATGGGACTCATTTTTATCAAAATCCAGTTCTGAGTATGGAATCCATGAGGAATTAAAGAAACTCCTCCAATATTGTAGGCATACATAAATAGAGATTTTATTATTTTCAGCATCAAGTTATTGTTTTGTATACCTTTACCAAACAAAAACATGTAGATAGCCGAATTCAATGGCGGAATTTAGTTGGAAATGGTTTTTAATGTAAAGTTATGAAACCATCAAAAATTTCCGTTGTCCACCATCAGTTTCGATTATCGAATCAGCTTTCTGTTACCATAATATTGCATTGTCAAACAGAAACTCAATCGGAAACAGCTAACTGCGTCAAAATTATCTCGCAAGATTTAAACCATACCTATTGCTTTTAATAGTAACTTCCTTTTCCAAAGAAATAGTGCTGGTACATAACCCAGTTTTCATCAATTACAAGCGAATATACCGCATTGTAGCAAATAGTCAAAACTTTAGTTTCCGACGAGACGATCAGAAAACTTTCTTAGTTTTATCGTGTTTTAGTTGTTGAGAGAACTTGTTTACTATGTAGTTGCAAGTGCCGAAGATTAGTGATTGATTTATAGTTTTGCTATTTAAAAATATATTATGAAAGCCGTGGGAGTGGATTGTGCTGAGATTCAGATACCAAACACTTATTTATTCATACTCACAATAAAAACTATGCTGAACATTTCCTATGCAACGAACTCTTACCTAGCTTGGCTTGTTAGGTGAACTTAACAACTTAATCGGTTATTTATTTCCTATACTTACATGTTTAAAATGAGCTACCATCTGAGGTATTTTTCGCTTAGTTATGACATGGGTCACTTTAAAAAAATTATAAAAAAATAGCAGGGTAGGCATCGCTTCAATGGCCCCAGTGTTGCCAGTGTAAAAATGACGTAGACCACTTACATTTAATTGACCGTAAGTTGTCTGGTACGTCGTATATTTAATTTAAAAAGATAGCAATAGACAAACTCAATAATATCACTATCTGATTCACTGTTGATGTAGAGCTACGTTACTACGTGCTTGCTACGCATCTAGCTACGTGCGTAGCAATTGGCGTAGCACTTTTATACATCTTAATTATGGACGCAAACAAATAGTAAATCTCACTCAATAATATTATCATCTCACGTTTGATAAGATCCAGCTGCTAATTTTGATGAACAAGTGAAAAAAAATCTCATATTCTTTTTCCTGAACGTTTTTTTATTATCACAACATTGCCAGGTCATAATTACGTTTTAAAACATTGTTGAGTTTACAACGTTGCAAAAAACGTTTTGCTCGTTAGCCCGCACTCAATTTGGTAAATGAACAACTAACGAGGGTAACATGATCATTTATTGATGGAAAGGGTTAATCTTTAATGGGGTTGATTGTGTTTTGTAATGACTTATAAATGTTAACTTAATTTTATAATATACTAGTATTCGCTCGCGGCTCCGCCCGCGTGAGACCTCTGAATTGACTCCGCCCACGTGAAACCTCTGTTATAAATTATAGCCTATATGTTATTCTGATGCATTAGCTATAGTATTATAAAGTCTCATCAAAATCGATTGGGTAGTTTTTGCGTGAAAGAGTAACAAACATCCATCCATCCATCCTCACAAACTTTCGCGTTTATAATATTAGTAGGATTATAGTAGGATAGAATGTAAAATTATAGCATCATAATCTAACAATAGTTTATAAAAATCTGCTCATTGTTACAAGGCATCCCTAGATTGCGTTGTAACAATGAGCAGATTTTCATCAAATGATGATGATGGGATGATGGTGATGAATTTTGTGATCGCTAATCTATTTGATTGAGTCAATTTGTTTTAATTTTCAAACAGTGTTTGACTCATAATTATTTTACCACTTAAGTTATAGTTTCCGATGTTTTAATAATGTTTTTGCTATTAATGTGTACCTTGATTGCTTTCAGCGATAAGGCCATCCATTGTACTGCCTTGTCATTATTTAAAAATAAAATGGTTTATAAAATGTTAATCTATCTATCTCTCTATATAATATATCTTGAATGAATTGGATGTTAGTTAGTGTAAGTGGTTTCGTCCGGTCTAATTAAATACAGAAATAAATCGCTCACTAGGGGTTGTAAATAATTACCCTCAAATCACTTGGGATCAAAAAATCAACTGGCTTCTCACACTTTGTTCTTTCACACATATTCCAACTTGAACGTCAAAAAACATAACTCTACACACAGCAACCACAAATATCTGAAAACATTTTTGGTATCGAAAACGAACAAGAAAATAACAAACATATTTTGGCGAGTTGTTTAAATCACTTTGATCTCGAAGGCTTCACTGGTTATTTATGCTTCTTTGTACCTCAAATTTCGGATGAAATTTCAAGGAAGGAACCGGTAGAAATTCAATACTCGGTGAGGTTCTATTTTGAATGTAACATGAGTAGCATTTGTGTAGCAATGTGGTGGAGAGTTTTTGTTCTCTTGTTTATCATACATTCAGTTCACGCCAGACAATGTCACGCCATGGAAACGACTTCAAAGATGCGTGAAGACCCATATAGTGCGTAAATATATAACGCACTTCACCAGTACATATAGATAGTTCATCATCATAATTTCAGCTAGTTCACGGCCATACTGGTCATGTAGCTCCGCCATAAAATGACAGGTTGAACGGGCATGTGTCACTTCGATCCATCGACTTCGCGTGACCTTTACAATATCGTCCAGCGATAGGTCCAACGTGTGGGGGCATCCTTTACTACGTCGTCAGATAAACAAATAAAGTCAGAAAACTCTATGGAAATTAAAAAATATAATGAGCAGTAATTTCATAAAACTGGAAATTTTCAGCCCATATGTTGGTGGAAGCACCAACAAAATGAAACAAATGAGATAACAAAAGTTTTTTTATGAATGATATAATTAACTAAAGTTATTTTGGTATAATGAGCAGTCTTATCGCTACTAGCGATCTTGCTTGGCAACCTTAGGATGGATTTTTCTGAACAGAAGAGGGCATAAAAACTTAAGCCTTCTACTTTATCAACCAATATTTTTCAAAGCGGCTTGTCTCGGCGTTGTTGTTTAAAATGACTATCACCTTGACTGATACGTGATATGTGTATGAAAATAGCGCAAACATCAAAGTGTGCGTTGAATCGGAATCTGAGCTGTGCCTAGAGTGTATCGTTTATTCAGGCATCATCCTCGATAACTGACGCAAGTAGTGTATTTAGAAAGCTTTGTAAAATGGAAAGAGATATTTTTGCAATTAAATCAACAGCTTTAATCTAGAATCTTGGCGTTTCAAAAAAGACCACATAAGAACTATGCCAGTACATAACATAACATAGCACCCAATAGTCACATACATAGTCCTGATCCCAACTAGGTTTCCTTGTGTCGTGGGTATCAAGAACTATAAGTACCATGGTACCACAACACTCAAATACAACACACAGACCAAAACTACACAATAACATCCATCTTTATAACACATAAAGCCATGCTACACGAAAACTCTTATCCGGATGTTTCCTTGTTATAGTTCAGCTAATACTTTCAATGGTATCTGTAGCAGGTAACCGGTTGTACTTCCGGAATAAATCTAATAACAGAATCGGATATACGGGTAGCTTTTACTAATATTACTTATAAGTATATTTTGTTTAAATTCTTGCTTCTGAAATTGTTTCAGTACTAAATAAATAATTAGTAAATTTTTCATTATTTCAACTGGTTGATGTCCAATGCTAGACATAAAACTTCCATAATATACCACAATGAAGGGACCAAAAAGCTGTCTCTAAAAACTTAGGATAAACTAAGAATCTAAATTGAGGATATAACATTCAAAGTCACATGGTTTGAGTAGGTACTTAGTTACTCAAAGTGAAGTGGTCAGTAGCCATGCAAAAGCTCAACCCAAGTTAATCAACGTTCGAGTGTTACCGCAATACTGCATCATAATTTATGGTTGTACCAACCGCAGTGACTTAGTGCTGGTTTGAAATGAACTGTTGTACGATCAATTAGTTTGGCCACATAATACCTACGGTACAAATCAGGGGTTGCATTTATTTCTGAATGTATTTTAACATCTTATGTAATGTATTGTATAAGTATATCAGTGCCCATAACACAAGCTCTGCTTACCTTGGGGCTAGATAATGTTGTGTTAAATGTCCAGCATTATTATTATTATGTCACTAATTTATTTTAAATCTCGTTATAAAAATACATTTTTACTATAAAAGAAATACTATCTACAAAAACAATATTATAAAAAACCATTATTGTAAAAATATTTTTATCAAAACGGCTGGCCGGAGATTTTATTATTATTATTATTATTATCATCTTCCCAACCGAATATGAATTATTTTGGAATTAAAGTTTATTTTATTTATTTATTTTACAAAAGCATAAATATGCTGATTCAGATTTAAGACTACGCAAAATCCAGCCGTATCATCACGTATACATTATGTTATTCCACAACTCACAAGGCTTTCGCAATCCGCCCCAGGTGTTTAGCTCTGAGTTACAAGCTTTTACTATGTTATTATGCATTACAGTATATTACTTTGAGAAACATAATATTCATTTTAGAAATCTAAGAATTATTTTACATTGCAAATTCAAAGTATTTGTGTGCCAAACTTTCACAAAACTTAAAACTAAAAATTTAATTTTAAGTTTAAAAAGCAAGTATTCACTAATGGTAAGAATATCCTATCTTTTACAAAATTTAAGTGTTGTTTTTGTTATTTTTTTGACTTGTTTTCTTTTCAAAAATCCAATCGATATATATAAAATCATTACATAACTGACCGACTCACTTACTGACTAGTTAGTCAGTTAGTTGATAGTTATCAACGCACATTTTAAATCATAGAAACTTGAAATTTGGAGGGTTTATTCCTTTTGTGGTCTACAAATTCATCAAAGTTGAAGTTGGTATGGAAAAAACTACACATGGACCAAGTCGCGAGCGTTCCACTAGTCAATAATAAAATTTATCTTTACACAAACTTCAGCTTTGTTCCCTGAGTGCCGTTTACGTTAAGACATTGTGCGCCAAGTTATAACATTTCAGAACAATAAAAGATATAAAAAACAAACATGCATTACTACTTAATTTTTTTAAGAGTTCTTTTATTCTTTGTCTGTACACTCTTGGTGCTAGTGGTCATCACTTCAGGGGTCAGCGGTTCGCTTTACAATGCCTCTCGTCAAGCACCGCAGCCATCCTGGTACAGTCAGGCTAATGGACGGCCCAAAGCTTTCATGATTTGGTCAGTCCATCTCAAGGATCTGTCCCGTGCTTGTATGCCCTTAGTACCGTTTAATACAAGGCGTTCAATGGACACCTTTCCGTGCCATGACACGTGTTTGAAATAACTTTTCATTTAAAAAGCCGACGTCTACCATTGTATTCTACTAAATATTTGGATGAATTTTTTTTTATTAAAGAACCATAGTGGTGAAAAGATTATGATACTTTTTGAATGCAAATGCTTGGTTTATTGCTGAAAATATCAAAATCGCCATGTATTATGTATGCCTACAATATTTGAGGAATTCCCTCAATTCCTCATGGATTCCATCATCAGACCTGGATTCTGAAAAAAATGGGACCAATCTGGAAGTATTCAAATAAAAAAGAATTTTCCAAATCGGTTCATAAACGCCGGAGAAATATGCGGTAAAAAAACATAAAAAAAATAAAAAAAAATAAAAAACGAATTGAGAACCTCCTCCTTTTTGGGAAGTCGGTTAAAAAGTGAGGTAAATGTCTAAATTTTTTTCTTTTCATCGAAAAATTAATAAATGAATAAGGTTTTTTTCATCTCACAAATATCATCTTGACTTGCATTTACTAGATAGTCGGTGCTAGGTTCCATTACATAATCATTAAATTAAAGTACATGTTAAGAATTTATTAAACTCGTAAATTCTCTTAACATTGTTCCATGTTATTATTCAAACCCGTTCACTTATCTAGATTGTTTGTCTTCATCCTCCATATTTCCTCCATGTCCTAGTGTATTTTAAATCAACGTAAACACTTTCTCCGTCAAATAAAATACCGAACATGAATATTATAACAGCTGGTGTAAATACGAACATAGACATTTTATTCTCATTTACAGACATACATTCGTTCCACTTGGTGACATAATATTTTTTTAGTTCACAGTTCTGGGCGAGAGTGTGAAACGGATTGTTTTGCGTTTAATTCCCGAAGTTTTGGGGTTCTGTAGTCGAAAGACACACAGTTAAACTATGTTACCACCAAATTTTCCATCAGTTTATTTCTGCCAAGCCACAGTTCGTTTGATGGGTTTATGGGTAAGACTTATGCATCAGACTTTTTACCGGTAAGGTTCGCACAATCGTCCTAAGATTGCCAAAATACGCAAAATACCACGATAATTTTTAGATAGGTATACTACGTGCGTATATCATATTCTAGGCGGCATCAAAGTAGTAAAAAGCAAGAGTGAGGGCCGGTTTCCACCGGGGCGGAGAGGAGAGGAGATGAGAAAAGATGTGCAGCAAAGCTGGCAGGTTATTTCCACCAAAGCGGAGAGGAGAAGTCTAGCGGAGAAGAGATGTGAGCTTTGTGTAGCAGAGATGTCAGCTGTGAGAGATCGAATCTAGTCAAGAGGCGCGGGGAGAAGGCAGCGGGGTGCACCGCCCAGACACCCGACTAGAGATTTCTTCGCTCTGCCACGCCGCTTAACCGCACAAAATAATATAGAAAATTAGACATCTCCACTCCTCTCCGCTTGATCTTTTTCCACCGAAACTAAGCGGAGAAGAGATGTGGAAATAACGAAATCAGATTGATTTATTCAAACACATCTCCTCTCGTCTCCTCTCCTCTCTGTCCTGGTGGAAACCGGCCCTTACCGCTTAAAATCAAGGGTAATATTATCACTTACATATAAAAAAACAAAAAAACGATAATTCAAAATTTCAAGAAATTCAGCGCTATATAATATACTTATCAGAAGCAGCACCTATATTGACTAGCGAAAAGGTAATCGCTTTCGATTGGGATTTTAAAATACATTGCGCGGTATGCTTTAAAAATTTCAGCTTTTGTTAAGAAACTAAAGCACGCACTTCAATGTACTGCGAAATCATGATACGAAAGTCATTATGAATTTGTTAGGCACTAGGCAGGCATTTCCGTTAGAGAGAAATTAAGCACGCCCCATTTAAACTTAAACGAGTTTAATTTAACCGCATTTGGTTTAATAGCTCGTAAGTTAGGATTAAGAATTTGCTATAGTCCATTACAGTCTGTCTTCACATAAGAGATTGTGGAATAAATAATTCACATGCGAATCTGATTTAATATTCTCTTTACAAGGCTTCATTAGCACTGTCACTGTAAAATATTAGTGCTGATTACTTGTTTTTTTTTTTTACTTTTCTAGGGCACATACAGTGGACATAATTGTAACAGAAAATTTCTAGATTATTTTATGTTTTTCCTATGCTAACTTATTAAATAAATTGATGGCCAAAATATCGTTAGCAAACAGATTCCATATAAAAACCTGTCAGTAACGACGTAGCTCTGGCTTTTAGCCAAAAGCAAATCATTTATATCCTGTATTCCTTTCAATTAGCAAAACGTCCACAGTTAAAGCAAGGCAAGTAGGGAATCAAACGTGATACCAGGCGTGTGCTATTTCGGATACCTGATTACTTGCCCCCCTATTCCCTAACTGAAAGTCATCATAAATACATACATACATAAAATCACGCCTGTTTTCCGGAGGGATAGGTAGAGACCACGGATTTCCATTAGATATGGTCCTGACATACCTCTTTTGCTTCATTCACTCTCATAACATTCATTATACATTTGCGTCGTATAAGTTCACAGCCTATTTCCTAACTGAAAGTCACTCCGTGTCTCTGCCCACCCCTCCGGAAAACAGGCGTGATTTTATGTATGTATGTATGTATGATTACCTGTTAATTTCCCTGCCTCCATTGCAGGTATATTGGAACAGCCACAGAAGCCTCTGCATCGAATCTGAGAATAAAAATACACCATTAATAATCATAATCTCTACAATATAAAATCGACGAACAAATATATAGTAACGATTCCGCATTATAGTAAGAATTCGACACGTGTTTTGCCTCTCAACGAAGCTTCGTTGAGAGGCGAAACACGTGTCGAATTCTTTCAGAGTTTTCGTTGGAGAGGAGCGGAATTGTTACTATATATTTGTTCGTCTATTTTATACTGTAGAATGGATTTCCGCAAAGTCACGCCTGAATCAATTAATTATCATAATCTCTACCAAATCTGAAGAGTTTTGGTAACAAGGTGGACGGTGGAAACTAAATATTTCCCAAGGATCACCCAGGTGAACAAAGGTGTGCCGTTGCAAAAAAAAACTTTCTACGGTTCACCCAGGTGGTCTCAGAGAGGTGGACGGTGGGTAAGAACCGAATAATTCTCGTTATCATGCAATTGGACACGTTCAGTAAGCTAAACATGTTAATTTACTGGTTATACTATCCTGTTACAACCCTGTCCACTTGATATATAATACCACATAAGTTGGGACATTATTATACCACAGAATGTTGAAGTGTCGTTTTGTTGGACTAATGGTATTTTCCGTTTTTTCTTCCTTATTATGGCGTTCATATCCACAATTATCATAATACAGTTAATGTTTTTTTATAGTTGCTTGATGATAATATGAAAACATGCATGCCAACACTTTCCCCCTTTTTATTTTTATCATAATCATCATCACCAGCTAAAAAGTCCACTCGTTCTCTTCTCCATCGTTGGTCTATCGAGAGGGCATTCCTGCACTTTTCAGAGGTTGAAATTAGCGATCACACTAATCTTATTAGCAATTGGTCTAAAAAGCAGCTGGGTCTAAGTACAAACTGGTCTAAAGCACAAATGGTCTAATTAGCAAGTTGGTCACACCGTACCACCACATATTATTATGTACGTGTGGTACGTAGGGTCTGGAAAGGCTAGCAGTAGGAAGTGAACGGACCCTTCCCCACGCAGACCAGTGTTCCTTTGAAGTTAGTTTGTAAGATAAAAACTTCATCTTAAACTCTGTTGTAACACATATTACTAACCCAAATAAGCTAGAAAAGTATTTCTCCTATACCCCAGTGTAATCGTAACACCACGTAAAAAAGCAAAATTTATATCCATTTTCTCATTTCATTACGGAGCCCTAACCAGTGTCTTTGTATTTCCTACACGTCCAATTGAATTAGTTTTCTTATAACTTCCACCGTAGACTGTGAATCAATGAAGAAATAGATAAGGAATGTTGGCTGTGTTAAAGTTTTTTAATCGTAAAACACCAATTACAGAAAAAGTTCAAAGTGTTTACAAGTGTTAAGTTTTACATTACGTAAATAAGTGATATAAGTTTATTTAAAATCTTTATTTACAGAAATAATAATACAACTATTACAAGTATATGCTAAATTTAAAAACTACAAATGAAACGGTTTTTCTATCTTAAGACCGTTGCAAACGATCAGTCATCATTTATCTGATCCAAATCACTTAGTATAACCAATTTTGCAAGCTGATTTTTACTAAATTCCCGATGTCCAATTAAACTAAAATTTTACTTACTTGGTTAAAATCAATAGTATTTTATTTATTTTTCATTATAATTTTATTCAAAACGATTCATAACGGAAAAGATCCATCTGTTTCGTTAGTCGATGGTTTTTGCGGAGATTTTATCAATATTAAATAACATTGGATACGCCTCTTTATGTCTTCGTTTGCTCTCGAAGGGGAATAATATTGGTTTTGGTCACTTTGTTACGTAGTATTTACGTTAGATGGGAGATTTATTATACTCGTTGATAATAGTTTGAGAAGAAAACTTTTACTTTCACACGTTTACTAAAAAAACAAGAATATTTGTATCAAACTATCAAATGAATAAATTGACGGTAGTGTAGTAGTTAAGAAGAAGGTTATCGAAGTTCCGGTGTAAATTGGTATGCTGGTAACACTTGTCCTCAACCTATAAAATGTGTCCCAAGAGATCACATCAAAGCGATTGACTCACTTGACCTATGATTTTGAAAGCCCTAAGCTCTTCGATAAAATGTTTCGTATGGAACGGTAAGGGAGACATAAACAGCCTGTTTAATCACGTGTTTTCATCTCCACTGGTAGGATACCACTGCTGGACTGCTATTAACAAACGTGGTTAAGCCGTCTCCAACAGCCTGTTTAATCACGTGTTTTCATCACCACTGGTAGGATACCACTGCTGGACTGCTATTAACAAACGGGGTTAAGCCGTCGCCATCCACTGACTTCCTGCGACCTTTGTTATGTCGTCGGTCCATCAAGAAGAGGGCTTTCTACGCTGCGGCATGCTACATTTTGTAATTTGGACGTTACTGAAACATGAAACATAATTATGTTAATTCAACATTCTAACTCAAGGTTTTTGGCATTTTGATCATTGGACATTTTGTTATTTGAATGTAAGTTACCCTAAGGCCGTTTGTCCACCACCGCCGTCACCGTCACATCACCGAGAACGAGATTATTTCATGTTTTTTAGAAATAAGTTATCCACAAATCGCTTATACCTTACACCATCCTTTATCCCCATTCACAGTACTGCAACGGTTTCAAAGGCAATTACATAAAATTTCATAACAAAGGGGGTCTGCGCGTCTTCCCGAAGAGTTATTGTTCGCTTACATTGTTCCTGTTGTATTTACTGACTGTTGGGATTCTGGAGAAGTGTTTATCTGTTATGAATGACGGGTTGTTTATTTTTATCTACTGTAATGGTTTTGGCTCAAACTCATTTCGATATTAATGGACAGAATAAATATTCAGTTGAATAACAAGAGGATAATATGTTCTGTTTACGATACTACGATTTACGAATGACTGAATAAAAAATGGACATGAAGGAAATACTTGCGTAATTAAAAGAACTACTTAAACTAAAAAGCAAACAAATTAAGTGGATTTTTTTTATTTATGTTTTATGCATAAGTAAGGCCCAAATTAACATACCGAAGCGTAGAAGTGAGTTAAAAAAACTTTCGTAATCAGTTATAAATTTAAAAAATAATACCAAATACAACTCAAGGCTTCGAGGCATTCTATGGGGGTTTCCTATGTCCAGCAGTGGGCCTCTAGAGGCTGATGATGATAAGTCAACGGTGCGTAAAAACAACATACCTACCTAATATAGTAGGCAACCAAATCAAATCAGTGGGTATTAATCAAATCAAATTTCATGAAGATTGGATAAACGGTTTGAAAGTTATCCTTAGACTAATATTCATACATTACAAATGCCAATTCAAACTTCAAGTTGACTCCAAAAACTCGCTTCGCTCATTCGACTATCTAATCAACTGATCAATAAATAAATCGATTAATAGTATTGTACCGGTAGTCCTTCAATCCATAACACTATAGTAAATATTAGAATTATGCACTTGAATCTTAAATACTAGAATCAAACGTGATACCAGGCGTGTGCTATTTCGGATACCTGATTACTTGCCCCCCTATTCCCTAACTGAAAGTCATCATAAATACATACATACATAAAATCACGCCTGTTTTCCGGAGGGATAGGTAGAGACCACGGATTTCCATTAGATATGGTCCTGACATACCTCTTTTGCTTCATTCACTCTCATAACATTCATTATACATTTGCGTCGTATAAGTTCACAGCCTATTTCCTAACTGAAAGTCACTCCGTGTCTCTGCCCACCCCTCCGGAAAACAGGCGTGATTTTATGTATGTATGTATGTATGATTACCTGTTAATTTCCCTGCCTCCATTGCAGGTATATTGGAACAGCCACAGAAGCCTCTGCATCGAATCTGAGAATAAAAATACACCATTAATAATCATAATCTCTACAATATAAAATCGACGAACAAATATATAGTAACGATTCCGCATTATAGTAAGAATTCGACACGTGTTTTGCCTCTCAACGAAGCTTCGTTGAGAGGCGAAACACGTGTCGAATTCTTTCAGAGTTTTCGTTGGAGAGGAGCGGAATTGTTACTATATATTTGTTCGTCTATTTTATACTGTAGAATGGATTTCCGCAAAGTCACGCCTGAATCAATTAATTATCATAATCTCTACCAAATCTGAAGAGTTTTGGTAACAAGGTGGATGGTGGAAACTAAATATTTCCCAAGGATCACCCAGGTGAACAAAGGTGTGCCGTTGCAAAAAAAAACTTTCTACGGTTCACCCAGGTGGTCTCAGAGAGGTGGACGGTGGGTAAGAACCGAATAATTCTCGTTATCATGCAATTGGACACGTTCAGTAAGCTAAACATGTTAATTTACTGGTTATACTATCCTGTTACAACCTTGTCCACTTGATATATAATACCACATAAGTTGGGACATTATTATACCACAGAATGTTGAAGTGTCGTTTTGTTGGACTAATGGTATTTTCCGTTTTTTCTTCCTTATTATGGCGTTCATATCCACAATTATCATAATACAGTTAATGTTTTTTTATAGTTGCTTGATGATAATATGAAAACATGCATGCCAACACTTTCCCCCTTTTTATTTTTATCATAATCATCATCACCAGCTAAAAAGTCCACTCGTTCTCTTCTCCATCGTTGGTCTATCGAGAGGGCATTCCTGCACTTTTCAGAGGTTGAAATTAGCGATCACACTAATCTTATTAGCAATTGGTCTAAAAAGCAGCTGGGTCTAAGTACAAACTGGTCTAAAGCACAAATGGTCTAATTAGCAAGTTGGTCACACCGTACCACCACATATTATTATGTACGTGTGGTACGTAGGGTCTGGAAAGGCTAGCAGTAGGAAGTGAACGGACCCTTCCCCACGCAGACCAGTGTTCCTTTGAAGTTAGTTTGTAAGATAAAAACTTCATCTTAAACTCTGTTGTAACACATATTACTAACCCAAATAAGCTAGAAAAGTATTTCTCCTATACCCCAGTGTAATCGTAACACCACGTAAAAAAGCAAAATTTATATCCATTTTCTCATTTCATTACGGAGCCCTAACCAGTGTCTTTGTATTTCCTACACGTCCAATTGAATTAGTTTTCTTATAACTTCCACCGTAGACTGTGAATCAATGAAGAAATAGATAAGGAATGTTGGCTGTGTTAAAGTTTTTTAATCGTAAAACACCAATTACAGAAAAAGTTCAAAGTGTTTACAAGTGTTAAGTTTTACATTACGTAAATAAGTGATATAAGTTTATTTAAAATCTTTATTT
This sequence comes from Epirrita christyi, assembly GCA_951392215.1. NCBI lineage: Eukaryota > Metazoa > Arthropoda > Insecta > Lepidoptera > Geometridae > Epirrita > Epirrita christyi. The sequence goes on from OX595850.1 coordinate 14,021,949, forward strand.
ACAGAAATAATAATACAACTATTACAAGTATATGCTAAATTTAAAAACTACAAATGAAACGGTTTTTCTATCTTAAGACCGTTGCAAACGATCAGTCATCATTTATCTGATCCAAATCACTTAGTATAACCAATTTTGCAAGCTGATTTTTACTAAATTCCCGATGTCCAATTAAACTAAAATTTTACTTACTTGGTTAAAATCAATAGTATTTTATTTATTTTTCATTATAATTTTATTCAAAACGATTCATAACGGAAAAGATCCATCTGTTTCGTTAGTCGATGGTTTTTGCGGAGATTTTATCAATATTAAATAACATTGGATACGCCTCTTTATGTCTTCGTTTGCTCTCGAAGGGGAATAATATTGGTTTTGGTCACTTTGTTACGTAGTATTTACGTTAGATGGGAGATTTATTATACTCGTTGATAATAGTTTGAGAAGAAAACTTTTACTTTCACACGTTTACTAAAAAAACAAGAATATTTGTATCAAACTATCAAATGAATAAATTGACGGTAGTGTAGTAGTTAAGAAGAAGGTTATCGAAGTTCCGGTGTAAATTGGTATGCTGGTAACACTTGTCCTCAACCTATAAAATGTGTCCCAAGAGATCACATCAAAGCGATTGACTCACTTGACCTATGATTTTGAAAGCCCTAAGCTCTTCGATAAAATGTTTCGTATGGAACGGTAAGGGAGACATAAACAGCCTGTTTAATCACGTGTTTTCATCTCCACTGGTAGGATACCACTGCTGGACTGCTATTAACAAACGTGGTTAAGCCGTCTCCAACAGCCTGTTTAATCACGTGTTTTCATCACCACTGGTAGGATACCACTGCTGGACTGCTATTAACAAACGGGGTTAAGCCGTCGCCATCCACTGACTTCCTGCGACCTTTGTTATGTCGTCGGTCCATCAAGAAGAGGGCTTTCTACGCTGCGGCATGCTACATTTTGTAATTTGGACGTTACTGAAACATGAAACATAATTATGTTAATTCAACATTCTAACTCAAGGTTTTTGGCATTTTGATCATTGGACATTTTGTTATTTGAATGTAAGTTACCCTAAGGCCGTTTGTCCACCACCGCCGTCACCGTCACATCACCGAGAACGAGATTATTTCATGTTTTTTAGAAATAAGTTATCCACAAATCGCTTATACCTTACACCATCCTTTATCCCCATTCACAGTACTGCAACGGTTTCAAAGGCAATTACATAAAATTTCATAACAGAGGGGGTCTGCGCGTCTTCCCGAAGAGTTATTGTTCGCTTACATTGTTCCTGTTGTATTTACTGACTGTTGGGATTCTGGAGAAGTGTTTATCTGTTATGAATGACGGGTTGTTTATTTTTATCTACTGTAATGGTTTTGGCTCAAACTCATTTCGATATTAATGGACAGAATAAATATTCAGTTGAATAACAAGAGGATAATATGTTCTGTTTACGATACTACGATTTACGAATGACTGAATAAAAAATGGACATGAAGGAAATACTTGCGTAATTAAAAGAACTACTTAAACTAAAAAGCAAACAAATTAAGTGGATTTTTTTTATTTATGTTTTATGCATAAGTAAGGCCCAAATTAACATACCGAAGCGTAGAAGTGAGTTAAAAAAACTTTCGTAATCAGTTATAAATTTAAAAAATAATACCAAATACAACTCAAGGCTTCGAGGCATTCTATGGGGGTTTCCTATGTCCAGCAGTGGGCCTCTAGAGGCTGATGATGATAAGTCAACGGTGCGTAAAAACAACATACCTACCTAATATAGTAGGCAACCAAATCAAATCAGTGGGTATTAATCAAATCAAATTTCATGAAGATTGGATAAACGGTTTGAAAGTTATCCTTAGACTAATATTCATACATTACAAATGCCAATTCAAACTTCAAGTTGACTCCAAAAACTCGCTTCGCTCATTCGACTATCTAATCAACTGATCAATAAATAAATCGATTAATAGTATTGTACCGGTAGTCCTTCAATCCATAACACTATAGTAAATATTAGAATTATGCACTTGAATCTTAAATACTAGCAGACTGGCATTAATTACTAGCTATAGTAACTAGCCCTAGACTGACGTCTTTGCATGTCCGAGGCTATAATGAAAACTCCAAGCGGGAAACAAGAACTGGTCAAATTTGTTCCGTTCATTTTCAAACTACTTATTAGAAGTTCTAACAATCCACACCATATAACATACCACAGTGAAAGATCATTTATAAAGTATTTTTTAAACTTCCACGATCTGCCCCCCTTTTCCTTAACTGAATTCCTTGACAATTCTTAATGATAATTTTGAGCAATTGATGGTAATTTTACTTGTCAACCGTTAGTCACTGAGTGACTTTTAGTTATGGAATAGGGGGCAGAACAAATATTCAATAATATTATTGGATATTTATCGCGTATTACCATAATTTCCTTAATGTCCCCACGACCACAATTGCTGTAACGCATTCGAAACGTCGGGAATAATAAATTAGAAGGAAACACGCGATAAATACCCGTGGCAATATTAATAAATAGATAGTTTTTTATTATAAAATTAGAAAGACTATATACTATATATAAAACTATAACATAGAGAAAGATAGGTATGTGCATTATTTTCATTTATGAACGCTGTGAGTATTAACATATTCTTAGAACCGGATGTAACTCTACGAGGCCATAAACTATGAAGATCGTATTATTTCCAAATTAATAAAAACTCATTACGAATGAATAGTTCGTACTTATATCTGTCCACGGAACCCTTTAAACCAATTAAAACACGCCAGTGAGAGCCGACTAATTGGATCAAACTAACGAGCTGCCTAATTCACATCGTTCAAAGTGCTTTATAGATTTCTATAGGTCGATCTATGCGGCGGCGGCGGACGTGAAGCCGGCTGAGATGCGAGAGGTTGTAGGTTCGATTCCTGCTGGGAAAAATATTTGTATGATCTGGAAATATTTGTTCCGGGTATGGGTGTTATATGGTCCATGATACTCGTAGTTCCTGATACCCACGACACAGGGAATCCTAGTGTGGGAACGAGACTACGTATGTGACTGTTGGGTGTTATGTTATGTTATAGGTTGCATTTAATTGTTGCCGTAATAAAAGCTGTGTGGCCTATAATTAGCACAAAGTCTGATAGTATTATTTAAAAAGTATTTTTTACTAATTGTATAATGTTGCATAATAAATAAATAAATAGGAAATTCAATAAAAAACTTCTGCAGGACTAAAATATTATAGCAATAGTTTTTCAATTCTTCTTCTTCAATAGCCTTTAGACGTCCATTGCTTGACGAAGCCTCCCCCATTAAATACAATGGGAGGATTTACTATAATCGCCACGCTTCGCAGACGGATTGGTGATCGCAGTGTGGTGTTACGTACTCAGGGGGCTTAGTACGGGTTTTGATAGTTTTTGAAACTATATGAAGTTTCGTTTCCATCCAATACATTTACTGACAGCGTCCTTAGTTTTCTTCTCGTTGTCGCTAGGGGCGCTGCAAGTAAATGTATGGAAGGAAACAAAACTTCTTATAGTTTCGTAAACTATCAAAACCTGTACTAAGCCCCCAGGTGAATGATGCCCATTCCCTGGTGTAATCCTTAAGTAAGGCTTTTACTTCATCTACGGGAGGGGAAGGAGGACGGACGGTAAAACATTACCTCGTAGGTCCAATACACTAAGAAAGTACCTTATGAAATATAAAGTTAAAATGGCTAATGTGCCTGTAATTGCCCACGTGGCTGTACGTAGGTATACCTAAAATGTATAACTACGCCGCATCCAATGCTAATGAGAAGTGATGGTGTAAGCTGAAAATAATTGAAAACTAATTAGTTACGTACATTGAAATGTTTGGCCACAATGTGAAAAGGTACATTATTCCTGTTTGTGCGGGTCAACAGTGTATGCGCGGGGACGGGGGCGTTTGCGGGCGCGACGGCGGGAGCGTGCAGAGGCCCAAGCATGACGAATCTAACGTTACCGAGACGATAGTAAACGTCAAAAATTAACCAATCAATTTCAAGCCACCGCGGTGCACCGCGATATCATTGGCCAATATTTGACATCGACTATCGTCTCGCTAACGTCTCGATACCGTTAGATATTCGTGCTTCTAACACTGGTGGCACAGTGACGCGCGAGCGATTAGACGCGGATAAGACCAAACTGGTTTGATATCCCCGCCACCCGAGCATTGAGACGCTTGCCTATTAGGCTCGTAGTGTGTCCATAACGCACGGATAGGAACGTTTGAAAAAAACGCGCGCTACTTGCTCATGATCGTCGCGCTAGACGTCCGCCTTAGCCACTACACTATGGGCGCAAACGGCGGTTTCATACGTTTGATATTTCGCGCCCGCCTCCGCAACCGCGCTAGGCCCGCACTGTGGCCCTGGCCTTTCAGTGATTTTGATAGTTACCTTGAATGATTAAATCCCGAAATATTATATAAATGTCCAACCAAAACCACACCAAGTGCCAAGGCAAACCAGCTATTCTGAAAACTACACAGGTAAAATTGAGGTCTTCGATTGTTTCTCATGCCACAACACAAACCGTTTCAGGTTACAAAGCCTTTGAAATAACACACGTGTGCTGCGGTGCTATATTTCTTTATTTGTTAGTGTCAAGTGCAAAACCACGGTGGAGCATTTCCAGCATGGTTTTAATACCTATAATGTAATCTATTGGAGAATATATTTACCACGTGCAAGTTGTTATAGGTCTATCATTTTAAAATTAGTTTAGTTTATACCAAGCATGAAATTGCCGCTTTTTGTTGAAAAATTTAAAAAACTTTTTGTAAGTAAATATAATATAATATTTAATCGAAATATTCACAAATTTTATACATTTATGCCATCTCAAATTTCATCGAAATGGGTTCAGCCAGTACGTCGGGATCCATCAAAAAACAAACGCTCAAAATTCTCAACATTCAAATCTAGTAGGTTTCTTTTTTTACCGACCGATCATAGTGGCCCAATTCTCTAATTAAAAATTAGTAAAAACAAAGTTCGGGTCCCGTACCGATCTCGTGTCGATCTTGTGGCAATGTCTAAATGTCAGAAATGGTATTCTCGTAGCATTTATTACAACACGGTACAGTAACTTGAACGATACAAAGTTTTTTCGATAATTTTATCTCAAATAGATGTAGTCTCTCCTTACTCTTTCCAAAGATATGTATAACTATCCTACTCTAATGGAGGTCACCGTGAATCAGAAGTGGACTTAATTTTTATTATGAGGGAACCAATTTCTTTCAACTTTCAGTGAAGTTTTAAAATAATTATGAGAATTGGGCCTCAGATCGACCGTTTAGCTGGCAACTGGCCATGACATAACTTACTCCCAATTCAAGATCCCTCGATTCGGCTAACTTACCACAAGCCCTCATTGGCATCTCGCGTTTAAGGTAACTCGATCAAAAGGGAAACTTTCGATTAACTTAACAATAGTTTTAAATTGTTTTAAGTCTCGGTTCAAATTGTTATCAAGCGGATAACAAATTATCTAGTTATTCATCTAATCAGAATTAATGTGGTATGTCATTAGTAGTCTAGTAGTGTACTATACCATTAGTAAGTTATACGAGTTGCGTGTTCGGTCTCATTCCAAGAGATTGGAATCCCTTGTATCATTGTTTCTAACTTTTGGGAGATTGGGATTACCGATCATGTAGATGCAGACCAACTTTTAATGAAGGGAAAGATGACAGAAAGTTTAGTGGGTACTCTTAAAGTTTTCCGGGTTTATCTTTGTTTTGACAACTTCTGTGGCGCGGCGAGCGAGTATCCGGCTGAGATGTGAGAGGTTGCGGGTTCGATTCTCGCTGCGGGACAAATGTTTCCATGATCTGCAAATATTTGTTCCGGGTCTGGTTGTTATGGTACCATGGTATTCGTAGTTCCTGATACCCACGATACAGGGACTGCTAGTGTGGGATCATGACTACGTATGTAACTGTTGGGTGTTGTCAATCGATATTTTTAAAGTTCACTTCATCAAATGCCTAAGAAAATCAATAAGCCATTTTTGCTGGGCTACTTTCGTTGGTATACGATTTTTTGTCGCTTCTGTCTATGTTATTAATGGAAAAAAGCGTTAGTCGAGTTGGTCATGGAAAAGAAATGGTGGCGATGAGCTCACCACCTATCACGTCTATGTTCCTGAGATTGCGCTACTCACGGTAAGAAGAGGCCCTTTGAGGGTCTGCCTACTCCTTCGGGGAAAAAGGAGTGTGTTTATGTAGGTATGTCATATAAAAGTATGTGTGTCATATGTACTCTTTATCTGAGTAAGTATATATTACTTATTCAGACATTATTCGGAAACTCCCATGACAGCTGATAATTTAATAGATTCCATCTCATGGGTAAACCGCAAGTAAAACGTTTCTTATGTTGGCGGAAAATCAATTTGCTATGTTGGTACTTTGATTTTTAAATTTGTTTGTTTTGTATCAACTTAATTGAATTGGTTTTTGTTGTTAATTTTAGCTTATTTTTACAGCTAAACTTTATAATTTGATTGATCTGATTAAATTTATTACCCTTATGCGTTATAAAAACCTTCATCAAAAAATTATTAGAAACAAATTGTGACCCTGCGGTGAAAAGAGGCCTATTGAGGATCTGCTTGTTCGTTGAAAAAGGCATGTGTTTATATTTATAGTGATATAGGTATTTAAAATATTTCATGCATTTGTTTACAGATATCGCTCGTGTTTTGGACGTATTTTAAAATATATAAACTTAATTAATCGAGAACCTAGTGTCTACACAAACCTAACTTAGGTTTTAAGACATCACTAACCAAATTTTTGTTTCAGTTTGTTTGATAAATAAATATATAAATGTAATTATTCATATATATGTCAAGTTTTATTTCGACAGTTCACAAAAAGTTGTTCAATTACAACTCCAAACATGAACTTTTGAAATATTGCACCGAGCAGTTGAAAATTTTCGAGTAGCTTTATAACATCTCAAAGGATCTTGCCGAGGGGCCGTACCAATTGCGTCAAAACTTTATGTCATAAAATTACCATTTGTTACCATATATAACATAACACCCAACAGTTACATGCGTAGTCCTTGGATTCCATGTGTCGTGGGTATCAGGAACTACGAGTACCAACGTACCATAACACCCAGACTCGGAACAAATATTTGCAGATTATCGGTCTATTGAGTAGGGGTCGTCTACACCGCGTCCTTGTTTGGTCGTCAATATCTAATTTGGTAGCAGATATCATTTTTTAGATACAATTAGACCTCAAAACTTTTCGTTCTAAAAATATGAGTGGTGGATATGAATATAAAAAAGATTTTACCTTAATGAAATAACGGTTTTTACCCTTATAATATTTTGTTTAGTTCGATGCAATTACTTTGAGTGTGGTACGAGCCGTCATACATTCAATGGCAAGATCCTTTTTGAAAGGTTTTTTTTTCAAACAATTACTTACGTGGTCTTGATCCCACATTAGGATTCCCTGTGTCGTTGGTATCACAGGAACTATGAGTACCATGGTACTATAACACCTTAACCCGGAAAAAATATTTGCATATCATACCTACTAACATTTGTCCGAGGGAATCGAACCTGCAACCTCTTGCATCTCAGCCGGTTACTTGCCCGCCCCGCCACAGAGGTCAACAACAATGGGTTAGGCAACAAATTTATGTCCGAGTCTATACTTACATTAAAGATTGACCCATTTCAATGATGGAATCAATCTAATCAATCGACGTCATGGCTCAATCTGTCCTTCCATTAAATATTTACCAGGGTTGGAGGAAGGTTTTGCATGATATCAGACTGAACATGATTTTTTGTTTCAGTAATATGTTTGCAGTTTTATCATGTTAGAAAGAGAAAGTGGATAGAAAGGTGATATTTATGTATGTATGTATCCGTTTGTTAATGCCACAATTAGACAGATAGACTACAACATGTACCTATACTTACCTAGCCACTGGACTCACAGCTGCTTACCTACAATCTATAACCATCTACTATCATCTAGTAGTCAGTACCTATTGCTGTCTGTATGAGTCAAAACAACATATTTATAAGATGAGGAACTACGTTTCTTGAATAATAGGTACATAATTGTATTGTTAAATAATTAGTCAAGCTAATCTGTCATTTAGTTAACCTTTTTGATGTGTCAGTGTATTGGTTCGAAAATAAAATATATTATTATTATTATTATTTATGCGTTGTAGACGGCTTACAAAATGTTGTGTTCCTTGTTCAGGCTGCCTACAGAGATAGCGAATGACGCAGATTTTGCCGATGCGATATATTTTGTCTTGGGTTTGTGTGGTGAGCCTTAGCACGGCCACAGACCTGCCGATTCTATTCTGTTCTACTTAATAGAATCCATATGTGTCCATGTTCACATCACATGTTCACATGTTCGTCCATAGGAGTCTTCAAGTCCAAACTGTACCAATACTTTTTCTCATTGCAAAATGTTGAACAAAATTGAGCACTTATGTTATTTTCTTATTTCTTTTCTGTATAAGTATGTTTATGTTTATGGTAGGTTATAATAATTATATATATTTATATATATATTATAATATGTGTCTAGTTATTTAAATAGGTAAGTAATTAATTATGTTAACTTTATAATCTCGTTATGTATTATTTCCCAATAGCACTACCACCCCCTCTATATTACACAAAGGTTAGCTGGAAGAAAATGCTAATTAGCATTAAGTTCGCCTATGTACTTGTTTTTTTTTGTCTTGCGCAATAAAGTATTTTCTATCTATCTATCTATAGAACAGCAAAGAACAAAATTGAAACCGGGTTCATCATCACACTTACCGGGCGCCGGGCTTTCTTCATTGGCACTTAGTCGTAATAGCACAAGCACTAGTCGAGTGTGACGACATAAGACTAAAATTTTAAAATTCGTTACTTATAAATATGTATTGACTTCACCCAATCATGTATAGCGTAAATAAACGAACTTTGATTTGGGTGGTTATTTTTAAGGGGGGGGGGGGGGGGCAAAATACCAAATTAAAACAAAACTGTGGCCTCACTCAGAGTTAAAGGTAAACCTAAATAAAAATCATAATTTTTGAAAATTGCTATACGAAAAAAATTCGAAGAAGAAAATGCGTACAAAATGTGTTTGTACGGAACCCTCTCCACGCGAGTCTGACCCACACTTGACCGGTTTCTTTGCTACTCCCAGAAGTCCTTAGATAGGTTCTTAGTTATTTTACTATTTTTACCGTTGAAGTACTTTATTATACGAAGTGATGACAAAAATAAAACTTCTAGATAACGAATGTTTTGTCACTGAACGAAATAGTAGTTGTACGAATTACCCGATAGCCAAATTTTATTCCTAAACCCTTCTAACAACAGTGTAAAATTGTACAAACCATACATTCTTAAAACTCGATAATTTCTGACATTCTTCACCTTTTTAGGTTATGTTATGTTGTATAAACGGGAAATTTGTTCAACACATTGAAAGTTTATCCTAACAACACTAATACACTTTGATCACCACTCTATTGTCTTATTCCGCTATTTATACGTGAATAAAAAAACACCGTTATAATTCCGCCAGCTCCAGGCGTCAGGATATTGGAGCCCACAAATCACGAGGCAGGTGAATTTAATCAATGGCGGCGAAGATTGCTGCCAGCCTTTAATTTACGAGCTTCTAATAAACTTTATACATTAGACACTACGATTTTCTCTAGTGAAATACCAATAGCTGTTGTTAAATGTGTATTACTGTGTGTTGTTATAGTTAATTTTTAACTGACTTCAAAAAAAGGAGGAGGTTCTCAATTCGGTAGCATTTTTTTTTTGTTACCGCCTTTCTTCGTCATTTATAAACCGATTTGGAAACGTGTTTCTTTATTTGATAGGATATATTTTCAGATTGTCCCATTTAAAAAAACCCAATTCTGATGATGGAATCCATGAGAAATTGACGGATTTCCACAAATATTATAGATATTATACATATAGCGATTTTGGTATTTTCTGCAACAAGTAGTTGTTTTGTATACTTTTAGCAAATAAAAACATGCAGATAGTCGAATTCAATGGCGGAAGTCGGTTTTTTAATTAAAAGTTATTAATTACACACGCAGATTTTCTATAAATCTGTAACGTTGGCTACCTATTTGCTCTTATAAAATATGTATTGCTCAGAGCCCAAACATTTCCATTCGTTTTGTAACAAACAGCTATCAATATATGAGCAGAGATTATCAATAAAAATTCAGTAAGCTACTCAGAGCTCGGAACCTGACCAGTTATAAACACAACCCCAACCGCATTGTAGGTCTCCGTCTCGTCCCAAACAATAACATACAATGAGCGTTATTATTACACAAACGCAAATGCACAACCTTCATTGCTATTACATAATATGTAATATTATTATAGCTTGGGTAATAACCTATTACCCAAGAAGGAACAAAGACTGTATGCGTTTATGGTAAGAGCTAAAGGACGAAAGTGTCTTTACAAGACGTGTTGTTTTTTATTTTTATTCCACGTGTAATATCTACACATATTACAGAATGCAAGCTTATTTTCTACCCCCTATAAACTAAAGACGTGTTTGAAGATTGAAGTAGAAACAAAAAGGTTTATATTCTTTAGTAATATTTTATCCCAAGATATATTTACATGAAAGAAAAATATTAGAAATATCTCCTTATGTAATAAAAAATAAAGTTAGAATGTAGGATGTATTAATTATTATTTAATCTGTGATGCGGGGATAGTAAATAGTGGGGACATAGTTGTTAACAACTTCGACAATATCGTTTCCCGACGTGTACCGGCATAGATGCTACATGGGCATTTGACATGATGTTTGTCATTCCCATGTTTATTTTAAGGCCTATCTGTTGGGAGATGGTCTTTGAGCATTGCGCCATGGTCTTCTAGCGATTCTGTCATGATGACTAAATGAGGAAATCCGTAGAAGAACCAAAATCACCGACATAGCTCTCAGAATTAGCAAGTTGAAGTGGAAATGGGCAGGTCATATAGCTCACAGAACTGACAACCGATGGGGAATTAAGGTTCTTGAGTGGCGACCAAAAACCGGACAACGCGGTAGAGGAAATCCCTCCACTCGATGGACTAAAGACATGAAGTCGAAGGCTCAAGACCGTGCGTCGTGGTATTCTAAGGGGGAGGCTTTTGTCCAACAATAGTCTTCTACAGGCTGATTATAATGATGTTGATGCGAGGATGACCTAGCTTTGCCGACTGTAAGTACATACATAATAAGACCATAGCTATTCGTTGTCAAATTGTAATGACCATACCTAGCCATAAGTCAGATTAATCCCTAACAGTGCCACACAAAGCGAAGGCACTTGTGTTCAGCTCGAAATGGCCGTGTATATCAAAGTCAGCAGCAGGTAGTTATGTCACACTGACTGATTACAGTCATTCATTGCAAGCAGATCCAGGAGGCCTGAGATGGATGTGCACGTTTTTACTTTACACATGTTGTACAGTTGGATATAAAAGTGAGAGTACTAGTCGCATAAATTGGCAGTTTCAATATTATTTCACAAGACGTGTTTGGGTGTTTTTGTTTATAAATGAACCAATTTTTCCTCAGTCAGAAAATAAATAAATAAATAACACGATAAATGTGGATTATTTATGAAAATAGGTGAGCAGGCACATGAGACATTTTAGTGTAGGAACAATATACTAATAATCGAACCAAACCGAACAAAATTTTGAAAAAAGTAAACCCAAAAAATCGCACAAATTATGACCACTTTAAAAAAAATTAATTGCTCTTAATTTTGAACGGCAACAACACAATTTTTATACGAAATAAATAGCTAGACATAAATAGCGTACATAACTTTGCCGTAGTCGGATATTTTTTTAATATTTTCTTTGAAGAACTGTGTAGCTGTAGAATTTTTACTATGTTTACTAAGTAAATCAGTATCTGTCGAGATAAAAAACTAGGCAGTGTCCTATCCTGAGTGTTTAGCTAATACTTATTAGCCCGCAAGCACTTACGAAAACCACACACTGTGCACCACTCATGTTACATTAGGTATTGGTAGATAATTCAATTACTCAATATTACCCTTACTTCAAAATAGCTGTTTTCGCATAATAAACCTAGAGCAAAATATAATAGCAATCAAATTTCAGTGAACATCAGAAAAAGTTCTTATATTTTCAGTGATTTGTGAGGTTTCAAATTATTATTCCATTCATTGATCTGATAAGAACTCATAAAAGTCGTGCCAAAAAAGATTTTCCTTACGAAATATCATGAGGGTAAGTAAGGAGATGATCATATTTAGGGTAAGAGAAATGATTACTAGCATTTATTGTGTGAGTGAAATATGACTACAGCTGGCCTTTTTTTACCGTCGCGGGTAAACTTGCAATCTAACAATTAAATTTATAACCCTATTAGTTAGATAATCGTAGACTATGGCAAAGCAAAAAGAGGGTTATGACTTAGCAACGTCTGTATGTACCATGGTACTCGTAGTTCCTGATACCAGCGACACAGGGAAACTATGTATGTGTACTGTTTGGTGTTATGTTATGTTTTGTCTCGTATGAAGCACCTTAACGTTCCACGTGATATAGAAAAATTTGATGATTTTGGAATGTGCTCATTAGATAAAACTTAATGAGCATATCAAAAATATCATACTCTGACATTAAATAACCCACATAAAGTAGAAAAAAAAACGATTCAAAACTAAACCCCAACTACGCTAAAACTGGATTTTCTCAATAAAAATCGTGGGTTTGACCTCTGACTACGCCTTTTAATTAAGTTGACGGCCTTTACTACAGAATCGTGGATCTGGAGAATCTGGCCTACCTCTACAACATTTTGATAGACTCTGTTCAGAATGAAAGCAGGCGTGATCAAATACTGAGCTAACGTTGTGAAATACATACTTAGTTAGGTTAGTTTTTTAAAACTTTATTTCTCATAAAAACGAAATAGTTTACTTACAATGAGATATAAATAATACTAATATTATGTTAGTTATATATGTAGTTACAACCATAATTAGGAGCTGGTTACTTTCTGTTGACAATTTGAATCATAAACTAAAGAAATATAAATAGTTTGTTAGTAGTAGAACTTCTTGTGAAGGAGTTCGTCCGGTGTAGTACTACCACCGTACCTATTTCTGCCACCAAGCAGTAGTGTTCGCATTGCTGTGTTTCGTTTTGAAGGGTACGGGTGCCGGTGAAATTACAGGCACATGAGACTTTTCATCTTTATGTCTCAGGGTCGGCAGCGCGCGTGTGATGCCTCTGGTGTTACAGGCGTTCATAGGCTTCGGTAACTGCTTTCCATCTGGTGGGCCGTAAGCTTGTCTACTTGCCAAGTAGCATAAAAAAATAAAAATAGTAATAGTTGTAATAGGATCAAAACGGTACAGACGCGTTTTTTTTATTGCCCGCTAAACAAAGCGCCCTCCAATCCCACGAAGGGTCTCTCGATGAGTAGACTGTACCTACATAATTATGAGCCTACTTACATGAAGCTCGCTCGTGTTTTTCTGAAGACTTTTTCATAAACACATCCAAAGAGTACTTACTTGTTTATCCTACTTGTTATCTCAAATAAGGTAATAAACACACCAGAGATTAAATAAATAAGTGGCTTCATGTCGCATCAAGCACTACGTGCCTCCGCAATCCCCTGCTATCGCGTTACTTGACGTGATAATAGAAATAAAGCCTCTACACACGGCGTTCTCATTGTTTCCATACATTGTTCTTAACACAGCTTTAACCTTACAATAGAAAAATCTATACATAACAAAAAATCTGTGACATAACTAAGATGTTTATGACACAGTAATAATATGTAGTTGGTGACTCCGAACTAGTTTTTACAGATTATATTATTATAATAGTAAATTCAGTTTTTACTTAGATAAAGTTCTACAGACCTGCTACAAGTCTGCTAGCTACATGCGTAGCCATAGCTACGTGCGTAGCAATAGCTACGTAGCTCGTTTATTTGAATTACACGAATGCAGTCGGTTGATTGGTTTATAATAGAATTAAATCCTTGGGATGGAGTTATATGACTTCTCCTTACACGTGCTAGTCATATCTACTTACGCCATTCTCATCATCATCATCAGCAGCTGTTGAAGTCCACTGCTGGCCTCCTTCATTGAATTTCACGATCATCTATATTATCATAATATCATAGGAGACAATAACAATTATTTTATATACCAATTTCAATACCGAGAGGCCTTAATGTTTTTCCCATTAAGCCTTTATCTCCCTATCTACCTATATGCAAAGTAAATTCATCAGATTACACTCATTTATGTACGTAATTTACATTGTATACATACTCATAAGCACTTGAATCGTATCACTTCTTACATACATACATATAAACATACGAATTTTTCCCCAAAGGGGTAGGCAGAACCTCAAAAGGGCCTCTTTTCACCGTGGGTTGCACAGTCGCAGGAATATAGCCGTGAAAAGTGGTGAGCTCATCGCCACCATTGCTTTCCACGGTGAATTCGGCTGACGCTTTTATCCAGTAATGTATCAATGAGACAATAACGATTATTTTATACAGCAATTTGAATACCGATAGGCCTTAATGTTTTTCCCATTAAGCCTTTATGTCCCTATTTATATGAAAAGTAAATTCATCAGGTTACACTCATTTGTGTACGTAATTTACGTTGTATATATACATAAGCACTTGAACCGTGTCACTTCTCAAAGCATAACAATATTACTACAAGAGCATAGTAATAAGCGTAAGCAGTTCGTTAATCTATTTCTGCTCCAAGCTCTTGATCTATAAATAGCTGTGTTTATTATTTTATCTTTTATTTTTTATCAATATACAATAAAATAATTTATGCCCATTTTAACCAAATATAATTTATTTTATGGGACTAATAACACTGTCAAATTGAAAGTTACAAAAATATAAAATGCTAAATGTTTTATTTTCCTTAACTTATGTAACAATGTTTTAACTGTTTGATATCTCCATTTAAGTATATAATTACCTGTATGAGGAGTTATTGCTCTTCCATAACGTATTTTATGGATAACTTATACCATACATCTCATGCCACTTACACTGGTCATCTCATTATCACCATAAATACTTAAACCATACATATCATACCATCTCATACCTTAAATCTCTACATAGGTAGAAAAAACAAAACATTTAAAAATTAAATTAAATTTTGATTAGTTGTTTATGAAAATCTATCAATTTTGTCGTGTGTTATGTCGTAATTGTTTGGTGAAAATTAGCATTTATCTTGTAAATATTGACAATTTGCAAAACTACAATATGTCACTTTGATCAACATAAATTGACCTAGATTCATCGTAAACCAATCACAGAGTAGTTACTATTTGACGTAGGCTTTCACTGAATGTCTATGACAGGACGCAACGCTGAGTTTTCAGTTGGACAATCAATAAAATTGTTCATAACTTTACGGACGTATCCTATAGCTGGTTTATTTCTACTACTCTGTGTATCCTGGAATAGGAGTAATCTCACAGCAAATTGTTTTATTTAATATGAATAGACAGTTTCTCGGGACAAAGAAAACACTTTTTTGAGATGAATCTCTCACAAAATATAATAACGATATTTTATTTCGTTGTAATTTTTGCCAATAAAAATAAGTGCCTCGATGTACATATCGTTAAATACATAAGTGAATTTGTTAGCGTTGTGTATTAAAGTGATACATTGAGGGAATGCCTATGTAAGAGGACTCGAGGACTTGAATTCAATTCTCACCTTTATGAGTTCACAAATGAATTTTCCAGGATAATAATACCTAATCAAAGCAATCATTCAGGTGCTAGAACCCAAGACCTACAATTAAGTCAAATTAACTCAAGCAAACTTTACAAATAGAAACGCTCCTTTGTTAGATAATAAACTTTACCGAATGTTTAGAGAGCGTATTTGTGTTTAATCTATTTGAACCAACCTGTGAAAAGCTAAGGCACTAAAGTCTGAACTAAGTAGGTATCTACTTATAGCAGGTATGAACCCCACCAGAGATGGCAACGTGCAGCGTTGCCATCTCTGGTGGTGTTAATAAAAAGCAAAAGAATCACTTGGCTCGCACGCCACGTACCTACGTCACAAGCTACCCCAAAACTTACTAAGTAAAACTTATTAAGGGATAAACACAATTCTTATCGAATTAAATTATGTGTACCATACCTTGCAGTAACATAATTTAAAACAACGCCATCTTTTGACAGGCTCGGTCAAAACTTCCGAAGAAGCGGCGCAGGGTGCTGCCTGTCGAACAACCCCGTAGGAAAGTGAATCAACCCGGCGCCTCCAATCGGCGAGTAAACGCAGTAAAACATCCCGTTGTGCTTAAGGAACTACCAGGGAGCGGGAACAAGTTTGGTGAGTTGACAACCTAGTACAGTGAAAGTAGAATAGGTGGCGCTGCCTGCCAATATGTATAGAAAAGTGAGGTTCTTATAGGAAAAGGGAAACAATTACATTCAAGGGTTTATTCTCTGTTACTTACCACCTTGAGACGTAATAAGAGACTACGCATAATTTTGTTGCGTGTTCGTTCAATTGTAGCCAATTTACTACTACCTAAGCATTTTCATATTATCGACACTCAGAATATAGATATATTCTTACCAACTTATGCACATAAATGTTCCTTTAATTTCAGGAGTAAATGGCATGAATATGATCAGCCTGGCGCTACAGGGTCCACCAAACCTTCTTCGACCACCGACCGCTACAGCACTGCCACTGCAGGCCAGGGCGCCGATAGGTAAAACTCAAATGATTTTATTTAAACCATAGCTATAACAGCTCTGATTTTACTTCTTATTAAACTTTTTATTTGCGCTTAGATTTGATTTTTGATAACTTAGTAAACAATTTCTATATTTATGGAATTAGCAATGCATAATAAAAATATATGTTCATGCAATATAGGCACCTTACTATCTTACTCACAAGTTTTTACCTTACAGCAGAATGTAATATTTTGGACTACCCATTAGCGTGGCGGGCGAGTAGCCGAGAGTAAGAGGGTTCAATTCCCGCTGCGGGACAAATATATACATGATCTACAAATATTTGTTCCGGGTTGTATTACTCATAGTTCCATTGAAACTCACAACATTGGGAATCCTAGTGTGGGATCAAGACTATGTATGTGACTGTTGGGTGTTATGTTTATGTATCTTATATGTTACGTTTTTTTTAAGTGATAATATTTTTGGTAAATCTATACGTAGGTTCGTAGTTACCTTGTAGGTATACAGCAAAGTTAAGGTTTCATCTACCACTGCATGTTTTCCTTCACCACATTATTACTCTTCACCAATTACCTACACAATACGTAACAAATCCTATATATATTTCAAAATAAGAATGCATTTTCTTCTCTCTTTATTAAAACAATTATAATACTTACATCATCATTAGACTGTAAAAGCCCACTGCTGAGCATAGGCAGGTATTGGAGACTATAATTTATATTTATCATTTATCTTGTACTGTACCTACATTCTAAGCAAATAAATAAATCATTCATTCATTCATTCATCCATTCATTCATCCATTCATTCATTCATTCATTGATTCATTCATTCATTCAGGGAGGAAGGGTGGGATTATTTATACCTACATACCTTGAGTTTAGTAGTGTAAGTAACACGTAAGTTATACCTTAGTAAATCCGCCTGCCATAGCATGGTGATTATGGCAATTCCCCCTATTGTATTTTATGGGGGAGGCCTCGTTCAGCATTGGAAGCCCAAAGGCTATTGATGATGAAGTTATACCTTAGTTACCTGACCTAACATAAAACCTTTCTACCTTCCAGTCGAGAGCCCCATCATCAACACCCAGTGCGGGGCCATATCCCTGGCGTCGTTGCAACCACCACTGATCACCGCTCCGCCCCTGCAACCACGCCCCGCAACCACAGGTCCCCTCGACCTCATGCTGCCCTTACAACCAAAGCTACTACCAGGATACAATTTACAGTCATCCTATTTATCCAGCACGCTATCTACCGTACGACCACCTGATTTAGATAAAGATTTTAAGCCTACTGTTGAAGTAACAGTCGAAAAAGCTGAGTCAGACAGCTCAAAAAGCTGCCAGAATAGTGAAAGTAGCAACCAAAAGTTGAGTAGTCTGAAAAGTTGTGAGTTAGATAGTGATTCCAGTAACCAAAAATCGACAAGTCAAAAGAGTTATGAGATAGACAGTGATAGTGCGAATCACAATAATGTTTTCAATAATTTGGAAATAAATTCAAATATTATTGATAATAAAGAATCCACTGTCTCTGATCTAAATGACGATAGTCCTAATAATAATTCTTATTGAAATTTGAATGGATAAAAGTAGCTGTGAAACAACCCCAATTAGGAAAAAGTTGAATTTTTAAATTTCAAAAATATTGTTGTTGTTAATCAAATATTGTGTCAAAGTTAATTATAAGAATAAATTGTACATAGAACCTAGTTCATTAGAATTCTCCTCTTGGTCTTCAATTCTGAATTCTTCAGCTGATGAATTTTGACTTTATTGAGTTATAAAAGTATGAATGTTATGTACCCTTTCTTGTCAGTTCATATACTCATATATTGGGTGTTATGTTTATGTAACAACATTTGTAAAGTTTATTTGTATATCGATGATAATTGTTTTAGAAAATAACCACTATACATTACGTATTTCACTATTCTCTGCTGACGTTTCGTTGACCATTTTGAGGTCCTTCCTCATGAGCACCGACCGTGACCGATGACCGATGGTCAACGAAACGTCAGCAGGAGAATAGGTACATGGTGAAATGTAGTAATTTTTCTAATATAATATCAAGCTACGATAGTTTAAATTATATTGATAAATTATTGTTTTCAAAATTAACTGATAAATCAATGTCTCCTATTCACTTTGCAATGGCGTATATTGTATCATACAAAATATAATTGTAACCAGCGATACCTTGATAGAAATCATACGTCCCGAATATCAGTGATAGATTATTAAGCGAAAGATGTAAAAGATCAATTGTGCTTATAGTTTCAGGATGCTATTATTTTTTTAAACACAATTTAAAAACATTAATTTTGAAGTCAGAGGAAATTAAAATTTCACATTTCTTTGTTAAACAATTGGCAAATGAAGGAATTTGAAGGATATTTTGTTCAAAATTTTATGATATTTTATTTCATTTTATCAATTTGAGTGAAAAGAGCCTTATATTTTTTTTTCTGCCCTTTGGTCAAGAAAACATAATATATTACCAATGTTTTTGAATTAATCTACCTACTTTCAGAGCAGGAGTTATGAAAATTATATTTTTATATTATCGCATTATCGCTAAGCGATTTCTAGTCATTCTAAGACCAGTGTAACTAGTTGTCAACTAAATCAAATTTAGAGATTTTGGATCTACACTGTGCATATTTTGTAATCGAAAGACATGACAGTGATGAAATTTTATTGTTAACAATTGTAAAAATCTTTTAACTAAATAATTAAATTTTTCTTAATAACTTAGTAATTTAATTAATATCTTAAAACTAATAATCTTTGTTTCAATAAATGGACACATATATGAACTATGTAGACAATTAAATAAGGATTCACCTAACAGAAACCTTGTAGCAGCGTAGGTTCTACGTTGCCTACGGCGTAGCAGCCAAAATTATAGTAGCCATTAGTGGCAAACGACGTTTTGTCAGAAGAGAGATCAGAGTTAATACGAAATCCTAGATTTTGTAATAAAGTAGATGTGCCAAATCATGAAAGTATTATTATTACAGATATTATTTTGTAAAAATAAATATTAATTAAAATATTTTATGGTAAGAATAGATTTTAGAATTGAAAAGATGGCTGTTAAAAGTTATACTAAGAATTAGCTGGATAAGAATTTTTATTCCAGCTTAATAATATTATGCTAGTCATTAGCTTTTTTAGCTCATTTATTTATTGACGATCAACAATAATTCACTTATGTTGAATTAATTTATTATATCATTTAAATTCCCGCTTGTTTTTTTTTTATAAAATTGCTGTCAAACTTAGTTAGTTTTAATTTAAGATTAACATTATTTTTGATGATTTAATAAATTTAAAGTAAACGAAAAATTTGCAGAGTTTTATTTATAAATCCTATATAATAATAACTGGATACAATTAGTTTGAGAGCTATAAACATGATGTATTAGGTACTTAAATGTTATAATTAGTAAGATCAATTGTGTGTTATTAAATTGCAGCCCTCTAATCAATGCCTGCCACACAATATAGACAGTAACTTGAACTGTTTGCTCTGTGAGAGTCGCCTGTTGATCGTTTGTGTAAGCTTATACGGGCTGTGAAAAATAGAGTATCAATATTGACTGTTTCGACAATCTGAAGGGTTTATTTGTATGAATCTTTAATTATAGATTATCAAACACACACACACACATACACACATAACACACACACATACACACATAACACACACACTGACGACTGACTGACTGTGTGATGACACATTAGAATAATTGTATGGTGACCTAGGATTTATTTATAATTTGATGATTTGGATTTAATTTTGACATTATTTTTGTACCATTTTGGATCGAGTCCGATTTTGTAATTTTTTTTCTTGTACATCTCTAGCCTAGGACTTTCTTCTTATGGGAACTAAATTATTTTGTATGTCATAATGTAATAAAGTAGATGTGACAGTATTCCACAAGGTCACAAGAGGTATTCTGAAACGTACCCGTACCTGGAAACAGCAAGAGGGAGGCCATTTTGAAAATTAATTGCGATAGTTTTATTAACGTAGGTACCAGATTACTTACAATTTGTATGAGAAAACATTTTATAAAATTTGACTAACTTCTGCTGCTCAGATTTTTTTCTTCCGATACAATGAAACAATCCTTACATGAAACTGAGTCGATACGCATAAAAAATTTTTTGATCAAAACTAATCATTTTTAGGGAGAACTCACGCTTGACCAAAAAAATAACTATGCCAAAATCATTTTCATACAAAATGAGCAAATGGTTCCAAAGACAGTTTTCCCGTATCTCTTATGGATTCGGATATCCCCATACCGTCCCATTTAAAAAAAACACCCTGTATAATGTTAAAAATACCTAATTTGTAATGTGTATAGTTTTTCCGAGTTTTCCAAGCAATGCCCGATCCCGCAGGTACCTACTGGGTTTTATTAATGTGCTCTGAAACAGTAAAGAACAATATTTTAAGAGAACCTACAACAAAAGACAAATGCATGATAATTATGTGAATGTAAAATAGATGAACAAATATATAGTAACAATTCCGCTCCTCTCCAACGAAAACTGAAAGAATTCGACACGTGTTTCGCCTCTCAACGAAGCATCCTCAGGAAACAGTAGGCTCACTGCGTGCTATAACAACAAAGACACACTACTGCAAAAACTTCGCAGCCATGTTGCCTCGCCGAACGCCGAACGGTGTTCTACTGTTTCCTGAGGATGCTTCGTTGTGAGGCGAAACACGTGTCGAATTCTTCCAGAGTTTTCGTTGGAGAGGAGTGGAATTGTTACTATATATTTGTTCATCTATTTTATATTTGCTGAATGGATTTCTGCAAAGTCACGCTTGAATCAATTAATTATCTTGAATAAAAGAAGCCTCTGCATAATAAGAAGCATCGTCAAAAAATAGTCACACCATGTTTTTACCCTGTTTCTCATGTTTGGTCGAGTTGAAATAGGAGTTAAATTTTAACTAATTTATAAAACGATTCATAATGGTCCCTGTGTGATCTCAATTAACTTTTGCTTTTAGCATTATCAAAACTCTGACGTGATAATGCAAATAAGTCAAGTTTGTAGCCATCGATACTGTTCAATCAGTAAAGTTCATCCCTTTGGCACGATTACGTAATTCTTTTGCTATTGGTTTCAATGGATTTCAAGGCTGTTTATATTCAAAAGGACGCTCTTGCGATTAACCAATTTACGCTCTTGGTTAACAAAGGATAATTGCAAAAGACTGCATTAATTAAGTAATCGCATAAACGTAAATTCAAATAAAAATAACATTGAAATCGATTGAAATCAATAGCAACAGAGTTACGTAATTGCCCTCTGTATCCCTTCACATTCCTGTGACGTCGCGTCGATGTTATTATATAGGCTTGAAACTGTTTCGCACAAAATTTAATTACAGGCCTCATCTAACGCCGTGCGAGGAAACTTCGTTAGAGGCATCCGGTAATACGGTTAGCGGAGGTATTGAACGGGCGTTTGTGAATAATATATTCAGTTTGATAGGAAAGTAAACAATGTTATGTATCTAAGTATGTACCAACACATCGCTTCTTAAGTACGTGACTCATCTTTATAAGTCAGGCAAGCAAGTGAAGAAATTGAAAAGCTATGCAAACACGTCTGAGGCCCAATTCTCTAACTTCAAAATAGTTAAAATAGAGTTAGGATCATGTTTCGATCTTGTGTTGATGTCTTAAATGTCATAAATCGTATTCTCTAAACATAAAATACAACACTAATGTGATTATATCGAGATGTGGCCGAAACTTGGACGATTCAAAGTTTTTTGTGATAATTTAAGCATTGTAGATGGAGTCTCTCTTTACTCTTTGCAATTATATATAACTATCCTACTCTTATGGTAGTCACCGTGAATTGAAAGTAGACAAAATTGTCATTTATAAGGGAGCAGAATACCACTTTCTGTCAATTCAAAATTCAGCCTCGATTCGGTTAACTTTCAGTGTAGTTTTAAAGTAACTTAGAGAATTGGGCTGCTGATATGTTCCTGCACTGTAACTAATTTCGTGGGTTGGAATATCGACCGTGCACCATTAGATTTTTTAATCGAATAAGTTATGTGGTACGCTATACTTGGGGATATTGCACACGACCTTATATCAAAATCAAAATTAATTTATTTATAAATATATTATTATCAGCATCATCATCACCAGTCTGTTTACGTCCACTGTTTAGCGAGAACCACCACGCTTGGCAGGCGGATTGGTTATCACAGTTGTTGATAAGTACTCAGATGGATGCTGCTGCCAATGACAATGAAAACTACAATTGAACACTACAAAGAATAATTAGAGATGTGTATAAAAATTACAAAAATTATTTTATACTCATACTCGTATATTAAACCATAGGAACAATTAGAACACTTGGTCACGTCATACATTAGTTACAAATTAGGTAGGTTATGTAAGTCACTACCTAC
Source organism: Epirrita christyi (assembly GCA_951392215.1). Taxonomy (NCBI): domain Eukaryota; kingdom Metazoa; phylum Arthropoda; class Insecta; order Lepidoptera; family Geometridae; genus Epirrita; species Epirrita christyi. Next base: position 14,045,312 of record OX595850.1, read on the forward strand.
TTAACTGGAGGGGCGCTAGAAACAGACAAGCATTTCACATAGTAATTAATGAAATAAATTTAACAAAGTACACAATAACCAATTTTAAATTTTTGTTTCTGCTGTAAAAAGCATTGTCCTACTAATTAAATACCAAATTTATAATACATAATTGAATTTAAATAACAATATGTCAAAAATTATTAGCTGCTGTAAAAGGGTATTGTCAATACAACATTATGTACTTACTTGCATGTCATATTAGAAGTAAACATTGAAATTAAAGTAACTAGAACATTAGAATTTGATAGGAAAATGTCAGATCGTCATAATCACGAATAACACGTCATTGACGCGTGATTCTAATTTACATCTCATCTCCGCTCAGCTTAGGTGGATATCCACTAGGCCTATATAGGTTTCACAACAAGCTTTGATCGGGATCTCACGCCTTGTTGATCTAAGCTCTTGAATTTAACGGGATCATTCTAAAGCTTGGCCGTTGAACACTCAACGGTAGGCTTAATAATTTTTTTAGAAATTATGTTACCTATTGAACAAATTAAAAATTAACATACATTTGAAGGCTTAAATTATAGGCACATGAGACTTTACAACTTTAAGTCTTAGGATGCCAAGTAGGACGCGTCCTGGGTGAACGTGGACGATGATGTATCTAAGCGGTATTGCATTTGTTATGCAAGCTTGGGGACCGCTTAAAATCCAGTGGGCCATGTGCTAGTTCAGTCATTTACTGATAATAACATACATAAACACACGTTTTTATACCTTTGCCGAATTTTCGTAATATATAAATAAGAAGTCATCAATCTATTAGAAATGTGGGTTTTTCAAAAACTTTGATGATCATAACTTTGAGTTTTTTAACCGACTTCCCAAAAAAGGAGGAGGTTCTCAAATCGGTTGTATTTTTTTTTTTTGTATGTTTGTTACCGCATGTCTCCGGCGTTTATGAACCGATTTGAAAAATTCTTTTTTTATTTGAATAGATATACTTCCAGCTTGGTCCCATTCCAAATTCCAATATTCCATTTTTTCAGAATGCAGTTCTGATGATGGGATCCATGAGGAATTGAGGGAACTCCTCAAATATTGTAGGCATACATATGGCGATTTTGATATTTTCACCAAGCATTTGCATTCAAAAAGTACCATGATCCCTTCACCACTATGGTTCTTTCATCATTTTTTTTTCATTCAAATATTTAGTCGTATACAATGGCGGAAGTCGGTTTTTTAAATGAAAAGTTATTATGTACAATCTGACTTGAAATCGATTCAATTGAGAAAGATGTGAAACCTAAAAAATTCGTTCAAACTTGAAGTATAAGCGGGTCATTTCGAGGTGGATTTGAGTAATAGTAGATTATGCACTAAGGGAATAAAGCAGTGTCTTATGTCGCAGGTGGCATATTGAACCCTGAGTGTAACGAGGGACTCTAAAGTTTACTCCCGAGTGTAGCGAGGGAGTTATATATAGAGTCCTGAGTGAAGCGAGGGGTTCAAGCTGCCCAAGACGAAGACAGGCTTTATTCCAGAGGAGCATACTCTACTTTTCACACTTACTGCGAGACAATAAAAAGCCAGGGCTCCATAAAATAAGTATCGTCTGTTTTGATGAACTCTGGAGTAGAATCATTATCGCTCGACATTTTTTATTAATACTAATATTGCCATTGACATAATTTTATATATGACTAGAATATTGCAATAAATTTCACAGAAAAACACAGCACCAACCTAACGTCTCTTTTGTTTCACATTCTTTAAAATCGCGCCTATTTCTTTTTTTTCTGAGTTCTGCTTTTGGTGGCCAGTTCGATTTTCAAACAAACCTCTTTACAATGCCATATGGACATTTTTTTACTTGGAGTTTTCAACACGAATTTGACGTTCCAAATTCAAATCACTTTAATCCCTAGGGAGTTTCATACAACTTTATATCCCTAGAGAGACAATGCTTTACTTTACGTTGAGGTTGCATGATATGTAACTGGGCATTGTCGAGCAGGTGGTGTGAAAAGATTTTTACAGTAATAATATAATAACAGCAAGTTGCAAAAATAGAATATTAGTCAAAATACTCTCTTCATTCATCTATAAAAGACCTCATAGAATTTTACTAAAGTGCTTAGAAGTCCATGGCATTAGTCTTTCACTAGAATTAAATTTAATAGATAATTTAATTAGAATTTATAATATTAAGTTAATATTTAGAAAAAAAAACCGACTTCTTTCAAAAAGCGCTGATGCAATTTCGATTTAATTTATATGGGACAACCTCTGAAGTATGAACTACTAAACAAAAAAGAATTATCAAAATCAATTCGTAATTGGCGGAGTAATCGCGTAACAAACATACAAAAAAACATACAGTCGAATTAAGAACCTTCCTTTTTTGAAGTCGGTTAAAAAGTAAAATCTTAGTAGCTTGGAATTTTCTGGCTCTCTAGTGGTTCTCATTAGCAGTCTCATTTGTTCTTGGTCCACTCAGGCTAAGGCTTGGTCTACACTGGAGAAAACGAAGTCTAAAACGTGCAATACAGCACATACCTATAGAATCTGAATGGGTGAACTTCTGATACGCACCATTTCTCACCAATTAATCTATGTATACCCCGATTTTTAATCTAAGACATTTTTTGTAAACAGAGAAATGTCATAACATGACACTTATACACACATTGACATTTATTTGTTCACAAAAAATGTCTAAGATTAAAAATCAGAGTATAGTTTTATTTTGAAAATTTCACAAATAAAATAATATGTACCGATGTATTGTTCTAAATTTTAAGATCAAGTCAGGATCTTAAAAAGGGCTGTGAGCTTCCTATCATCATCATAATTAAGCTGATAGATGTCCACTGCTGACAAAGTTCTCGCTCAAGATATATTTTTTTACAGAGATATTCTTAAATAGATTTTCTTGACGAGATATTTTTCCCCCATAAATTACCTCCATCCACCGATCTTTACAACTTAGTCAGTCCACCGATAACGGGACTTTTTTATACAGCGTGTTCTGGTTTGTGGCCACCACTCGAACAACCTGCTCATCATCCAAGGAGACGCAAGGGTATAATCTTAGGCTGAACACACCACGCTTTAAATATTCTTGCCAATTATAAATTTAGATTATTTTAGCGATTTAAAAGTAAAATCGTACCGCAAGGAGCTTGGCAACTGCGACTCTTAATAGCAGTCTCATTTGTTCTTGGCCCGACTCACGCTGTTAGGCTTGAGCTACACTGACGAGTTTCGAAAGAACCTTTAATCAGGGATTTCGGAATTCTGAATACAAGATGCTATAAGAAGGACTATTTTTATGGCTTTTTAAAAGCTCTTGGTAGTATCTATCTACAAAATTTCTAAATCAATAAATCTTAGTAGTAGTAACACATTGACTACCATTCGATTGAGTTTGGATCTGCATTGAGGACCACTACATTTTTTTGAAAAATTGTAACTTTACACCACGTACTTAACTATTCTCCTGCTGACGTTTCGTTGACCATTTAGAGGTCCTTCCTCATAAGCATCGACCGCGACCACGCTCGAAGGTCGTTACACGGGAACTGAATAGTAAAGTACGTGGTGTTAAGTCGTAATTTTGCTAAAATGATACCAAGCCACGATAATTTCAATTCTATTACCACTAAACTTGTTCACACACTCATGGTATCATGTGGCATGTTCACAGTTTGTAGTTGCGTAATTTCTTGGTTTAATTACTAGTGGTGTGTTTTTGTGAGACGAGGTGGCGTTATTTCCACCCAATGTTATCCACTCATTCTTTTTTGATGCCAGTAGTAAGTCCTTAGACTCCTTTGTCTATCAACTACAAGGTGTACAAGGAGTTCATTAAAATGTAATGCTTGCTTACCAACGATAAGAGAGTGTCACTTTTTCCGGCGTATCATATTTTCATTCACATCCTACTCCTACTAATATTATAAACGCGAAAGTTTGTGAGTATGGATGTTTGTTACTCTTTCACGTAAAAACTACTTAATGGATTTGAGTGAAATTTGGAATGGAGATACTTTACACCCTGGATTAACACATAGGCTACTTTTCATCATCATCATCATCATCATCATCATCATCAATTTTCATCATTATTCACGCGGGTGAAACCGCGGGGCGCAACTAGTCTTTCATAATTAAAGTAACTAATATAGATTAGTTAATTTAATGATGACATAACGTTTGACATAGGTCAAACGTTTGCTAAAAATAACATTTGATTTAAACAACTGACTTTCGCCATTGTATTCGACTAAATATCTGCATGAAAAAAAAATTGATGAAAAAACCATAGTGGTGAAAGGGTTATGATACTTTCTGAATGCAAAAGCTTGATTTGTTGCTGAAAATATCAAAATCGCATATAATATATAACTACAATATTTGAGGAGTTCCCTCAATCCCTCATGGACCAATCTGGAAGTTATCTATTCAAATAAAAAAAGAATTTTTCAAATCGGTGTATAAACGATGGAGATAAGAGGTAACAAACATTAAAAAAAAATACAACCGAATTGAGAACATCCTCCTTTTTGTGAAGTCGGTTAATGAAGGATGGTGACGTTCGATACATTATGTGACCCACCTTTTTTGTAAATTTCACGCTACCTTCAGTTGAGATAGTTCAGTTGGTTAGAAGTAATCTAAGTTAAGAGAATTAAAAAGCAAATTGAATAAAGTGTGTAGAAGTTGGGGGAAAATAATTGATAGAGCTTATTTACATAAAAAACTACGCAAACCTCGGTTGGAATATGAAACACGTATGACACATCGACTGACATGAAACATCTACCATCAACGTTCATATTTAAGTTGGTAATTGTTTTTTTTTTATGTTAAATTGTACAGAATACAAAAAATTGTACAAGTATATTATATAATAAGCTATCATAACGACCTCTGTGGCGCGGCGGGCGAAGGTTCGCCTACGACGCAGGAGGTTGCGGGTTCGATTCCCGCCTCGGAACAAACATTTGTACGATCTGCAGATATTTATTCAGGGTGTTTTGGGTATAGAATAGAATAGAATAGAAAACACTTTATTGCACACCGCATCAAAAATTAAAATATTGAAACAATCATAATTATAATTATACCTTTGGAAGTACAATGGGCGGTCTTATCGCTGAGAGCGATCTCTTCCAGACAACCTTGGCATGGGGTATTTTCTATATATGATAAAAAATATCTATCTATGTAATGTTATTGTATTAAATATATCAGTTATATAGTGCCATAACACAAGCTCTGCTTAGCTTGGGGCTAGATAATGTTGTGTGAAATGTCCAGCATTTATTTATTTATATTACAATAAGCTATAATTAATGGTCGAATATAAAACAAGTTGTTTATATAGGTAACATTTTACAGACGTAACTTTGTATTCCCTACTTCTAAAAATATACAACGTCCATGAAAAAATCGGCAATAAAATATTTATTAGAACAATACTAATTGCTTCCATGAAGAAAAAAATCATCATAAGTCAAAATTCGCCAACCTTCTTTAGCTCCAAAATCAAAACAAGCAGTGGGTCCACGGGGAAAAACCCGCAAAACGTTGGAACATTTTAGTTAGTCTAAATAAATGCTGGATGTTTTATACAGTGTGTCCCTACCCCTTACCAGCATGCATTTAATATGCATTGCTTTGTCCTCTAAATGCTGTGGCACTTATCCCAGCAGCGTCATTACGCGACCAACCAGACTTGCTACACTATCTACTTAACTTATTTATACCTACTTAACTTTAAAATCTTATGTGATTTTCTCGACAGAGACACTGACAAAAGATCTCACCTACAACAAAAAAACTCAAAACGTAATTTGTTAAAAAATTGCTACCCAAAAAATAAAAATAAATAGCTAAATAACTTTTCATTTAAAAAACTGACTTCCGCCATTGTATTCGACTAAATATTTGGATGAAAAAAAAATGATGAAAGAACCATGAAGTGGTGAAAGGATTATGATACTTTTTGAATGCAAATGCTTGGTTTGTTGCTGAAAATATCAAAATCGCCATATGTATGCCTACAATATTTGGGGAGTTCCCTCAATTTCTCATGGATTCCATCATCAGAACTGGATTCTGAAAAAAATGGGACCAATCTGGAAGTATATCTATTCAAATAAAAAATATAAAAATAATTTTCCAAATCGGTTCACAAACGCAGGAGATATGCGGTAACAAACATTAAAAAAAAAATATATACAACCGAATTGATATCTTCCTCCTTTTTTGGGAAGTCGGTTAAAAATAGCTTCTTCTTAGGGCTCTGTTATTTAATATAACTCTATAGGTAAAGTAAATGTTACGAGTAACAACGTTAATAACTTCAAATATACAACAAACAGATCAACTGCATTCTAATCATCATCAGCCAGTAGATGTCCACTGCTAGACAAAGCCTCCCCTATACAGAATGTATATGGTGAATTGCCAAAATCACCATGCTTGGCAGGCAGATTGGTGATCGCAGTTTTGGAGTTAAGTACTCAGGTGGATTCTGCTGCCCATGTCTCCGTGTAAATAATATGAACTTAAAATAGCAGCTGCATAAAAGCAGCGATTAACATAAAATTCTTGTTTATTAGTAAACGAGAATTTTATTTGAATTGTACACCGAAAGAAATTATGTAGTAATCACACTCACTTATCAATAGCATGGTTAGCTTGATAAGTTTGCACTAGCATTAATAGGTCCTACCTACTACCCGCCATTTATCTTTAGTTGGTGAAAGTGGCTCTAATATACATAGGATGGTCCACAATCCACACAATCTTCATCTCATTTCACTATTTCTTATCTATACCCCAAGCAGCCCATATGCTATCACCTACAGGCGCGAGATTCATTTGAATATGGAAATTGTATTATGATCAATGTCCTAGTTCTCTTATCCTGAATATCCTGACCGTTTTATGGAGTCATTTCGATTTGGTTTAGAAAACTATAATACTTGCGGAAAATTTCGTAGAAGAAACTTTTCTGGAGAGTATAAATTTAAACCTCATCGTCATAATTAGCCTGTAGAAGTCTTAAGTTGTAGCAGTGTACTGCTAGACAAGGCCTTCCCCAAATACTAAGATAAACAGTCCAAAGCCGCGTCTTTCCACCAACTGTCTACAACCTTTAAAATATGGCCAGTTAAGAGACACACTACGTCATGTGGTTTGTGGAATACCTACCTGCCGGCTTCAATCATAGTCTCTATAGACATTACCTGGGATAAGACGATTAACAAATTTAATTATACTAAAGCTTTTTTATTATAGCCACGGACTAGTCTATCTACTTGCACTAGAAAATTCATAATTATTAAGTTCTAAACTGCCACAGAACATAAAAATCAATAACAGACTCAAGCAAATACACCCATATTCTCACCCCCACACATACCCACACTTACATTGTAAATTTTAGCAGAATTCTCACGATTAGAACTCACGTTTAGATTACTTTTCACTACCTATTTTTTCTTACGGTTTACAGTGCCTGTTTTACTAAAATGTACCGTACCTATTTCTGCCGCCAAACAGTAGTGTTCGCATTGTTGTGTTTCGGTTTGAAGGGTACGGGTGCCGGTGAAATTACAGGCACATGAGACTTTTCATCTTTATGTCTCAGGGTCGGCAGCGCGCGTGTGATGCCTCTGGTATTATAGGCATTCATAGGCTTCGGTAACTGCTTTCCATCTGGTGGGCCGTAAGCTTGTCAGCTTGCCAAGTAGCATAAAAAAAAAAAAAAAATAAGTATTCAAAAGCAAAAATCCCCTGTGGTCGTATAAATGCATACACTGGGCAGGTTTTACCATTTTTGTCGATATTTATTACAAATAATGTGTTTATACTAAAAGACTTCAAACACGGTTATAAAATATAGACATGAATTCATTTATGAAACACCATGAAACAGTATAAAAACGACAATATTCTCCCCTCTCTATCAACGAAGCATCAACACGCCAAGAAGGCAGACAACTTAATTTCCCTATTACTTATAGGTTCCTACGTTTCCCGTTCCTCGTAAATAAGCTTATTATGCGATTAACTTCGTATTTTTATCGTGGAACGATTATTCAGACGTTTTATTGACATCTGTATACGTTTTCCATTCAACTATTTACGCCTTTAGTGGGATTTAGGGCCGGTTTCCACCGGGGCGGAGAGGAGAGGAGACGAGAGCAACAGCTTGACAGGTGAAAACAAAAAAGTAAATAATGAAATCGGATTGGTTTATTCAAACACATCTCGTCTCGTCTCTTCTCCTCTCCGCCCCAGTGGAAAAAGGCCCTTAGTTGGATCTGTGATCAAAGATAATTGAATACAGCTTATTGAAAAAAAGAGCTAGCATTTGTTGAACAATATCCTCTTGTTTTTACCCTGGAGATTCTAAAACAACATATTCTCTAGAGGAAAAAGTTCTCAGACAAAAAGTGCGACGTCTTTGGATATTGTGTTACTCCGGCAGACATTTTTCGTCTTCATAATCTAATTTCTATCACCAACATTATTACACGCACTCAAAGAATTTAACTTCTACTCATCGCGACATGTGTCCTACGACTAAGGCCACTGTTCACCAACACATCCTAACCAATCCTTTTTGACAGATGCTTTTATGCATTATCTGTCACCTTGACTAATGTAGATGAATGTAGAGTAATTTTAGTTTATAAGACGATTCAAAATGATCCTTGTGATTTTTTTTTTAATGGCATCTTAGGATTTTCTCAATTTTGCCAATGTCGAGTAGCATAGATAATTACAAACAAAGTCCAGTCATCATGTCTTCTGTCAAGGCATGTTCTAGTAAATCGATGGCAGTTTACTAGAATTTTCCTGGACAATTTCCACCCTTTCGAAAAGACACGCAATACACTTATTTAAATTCACTACTATGTGCTCTTTATAAGCTACACCGGTTAAAATGCCACCAAAATTACACGATATAACTCATAAAAACACTAGAAATTGAAATAAAATAAAAAAGGACGACGTCTTCCTTCGAAAGAGCAGAAAAAGTCCCCTTGTGATTTCAATGAATTAAATTATTTTTGACTTTGGACTTTGACTTTGACTTTGCCCGTTTATTTGTTCGTGAACTTGAGCCTAAGGGTGATACAGGAACAAGCAACAAGTTGCGTGTTGTCGCCAGACATATTGTGCCGATGTCGCATAACATCTGGCAAGTTTATTGTTATGAGATTCTCATATCACCTACCAACTGAATATCCATGACTCTGGGACATGGGTATAAAAATTCCTTGCTCTGGTATTTCTTTTCCTTAACAGATTGAGCCAAATAATATGCAAATAATAGTTAGCATTATAACGCACATGTTTTTTGGATTAAAATCATAAACATGGATCACACTTTCAAGCAAGAGTAAAAAAAAATAACGAAATAATACATTACAGTAGGTTACTTTAAATAAGGTAACTAACTAAATACGTGAAGTGTTATTTAAGTAGGTGTTTAAAAAATTTAAATAGAGTTTGTATATGTAGGAGAAGATTGACTCATGTGTAAACTCGCTCAAAGTATAAACGTACCAAATGTAAGTAATATTCAACCAATATTTTAATTTTAGAAAAATTACGACTATTTACCGCGTACTTTACTATTCTCCTGCTCACGTTTCGTTGACCATTTTGAGGTCCTTCCTCATGAGCACCGACCGCGACCACGCTCAAACGTCGTGAACTATTAAATTATGTTAATTAATTTTTATTTAACAACTTAACCGAATGCTTTTAAATTCACGTTAATATCGTTAAGCCAGCAATGAAGTTTTGTTTGTTTTAAAAGGGTCTTTATTAATCATAAAATACAGAAAAATATTATATCTAAACACAGTTTAGTAAAATATATGTAAAATTATAAACAACTCGGCAGGCTACGGCGCCTATAAAAGTTTTTGAACAAAATTAGTATTTATGTAAAATATTTGACACTTTATAAATCTAGATTGGTGATATTTTATGCAATAGACATTATAAAAACCATAAGGTACTATATACGCACTTTGGCTAGCGCACATTTTTAACGTTGAGATTTTCAAGCGTTTACTAAGGTACTAGGTACCTAAGTACCTAAATATTAATTAGGTTACTTAATTATTAAGTGTAACAAAACTTGGTCAAGCATTACAAAACATAAACATAATAAAACATTCTTAAGATAGTACAAAAAAGATCGTTGCGAACAAACGGATAGGTCAGCAATGAAGTAAAGGAAGTGTTATGAAGATAAAAATATTTTTTTATGTTTTGGTTTTGTCACGCTCAAAGCTCAAAGTCACGCAGTAGGCTATGGAGAGAGCTGAGCTAGGAGTTTCACTATGTGATAGAATCCGAAATCAAGAAATCCGTAGAAGAACCAAGGTCATCGACATAGCTCTTAGAATTAGCAAGTTCAAGTGGCAATAGGTAGGTGATGCTCGCAGAACTGAAAAACCGTGAGAAAATAAAGGTTCTCGAGTGGTGATGACAAACCGGACGACGCGGTAGAGGAAGACCCTCCACTCGATGGACTAAAGACACTATAAACGTCACAGGAAGTCGGTGGATGGAGGCGGCTCAAGACCGTTCGTCAATTCATTTTAAGGGGGAGGCCTATGTCCAGCAGTGGACCTCTACAGGCTGATGATCATGATGATGAAGGTTTTTTTGGTTTTGTACAGTAGTAAGAAACTCCTAATGCACCACGTGAATCTTTGTAAATTACTAACTGTCTCGTCACTCGCAATCATATTTCTTTTTTGAAATTCCCTGCCTTGCCAATTAATTTCGTTTCCTTGTAGCAGTGCTACGCCGCGCTACGTAACGTAGATGCCCTACGCATTTTTTACGTTACGTCTCTACGGGTTTGAAGACGATGTTGGTTGGTTTTGTTGTATTATTTATTTTAATTAATGGATGATATTATTATTTTTCTACCTTGCGCAAAAAGTTCCAAACAATACTCAAAGACTAATTAGAAAATTGAACTTTTTGAAAGCTAAAAAAATTACAATCAGGCAATCAGAGGCCCAATTCTCTAATTTTAAAATCGATTAAATTACAATATAATCTCGTGTCATTCGCATCTGTCACTATTAGTACGTAGTAACTATTATTTAATCTTCGCATACATATAGATTAAGTAATAGTAACTGCGTGACAATGCGATTGACACGAGATTATATTGTAATTTAATCGTATTAAAAATTAGAGAATTGGGCCTCAGGATGTTTGTTACTTTTTCACACTCAAACGGCTGAAGGGATTTAATTGAAATTTGGATTGGAGATACCCATATAAGTATTAATACATTGGCAACTTTTCATCTTTATCTATTTTTATTAAATCATATTATATTTCTATATGTTAGGTGGAAATTGGTGCAGCCGTTTTTGAGATCATTAGCACGTAACAACTTTTTTAAAGGGAATTGATGCATTTTGGCTTCGAAAATTTTCAGTTTAGCTTCAAAAATGCATAAATTTTTGGTATGTGTAGTGTACTGGATTTTTTTTATTATTATTTACATCTATAGAATAAAATATTATGTATATCATTTTATTAGTAAGTCTATCGTCTCGGACATACACACCACGCGAGCACGTGGCGGGGCCGGGACAGGCAGTCTAATGTCAACCGCCGTGCAGGGCAGACGTGGTGTGTGCGTTAGCGAGCCGATATAGTGTAGGATAGTGATATAAGGAAATAGTGATTTCTACAGTATGCCATACTAATTTTATATTAGGTATATTTAGAATTAACTCATTACGTTATGTGCGGCCGCTAAAATGTATGTACCTACCATAACAAAACCAACTGCTCCCAGTGTTCTTACGGTGAATAAATGATATGAGTGTGAATATGAGGAGTTTGAGTTTGTTTTTGTTTTGACAACATTAGGCAAAAGTCAGAAGATGCCCAGCATTGGATAAAAAGGACTACTTTCAGGTTTCTACTGAAACTAAATGTACAAGTTTGAGCTCAAATATCCAAATTTCCCTTCACTCTATTAGTAGTGCCAAGCGGTAGTGCCTAAGAAAATAAAGGAATTTAAATGACATGATATATCCACCATGTACACTGTGCTGTGTGTGCTGTGCTGATGATGACCAGCACAGGATCTAGGGTGCAACGAAGTGGTTCCATAATTGTTCCTTTTTACCAATTTTAACGGAATACTGAAAATTGAAAAGGGTTTTAAATTTTGAATTAATTTATACTTAAATAATGCTTACGTTATAGTATATTTCGTATCATTTGAAACTCTTTTGCAAAATATATAGAAAATTACTTGATAGTGCTCATAAATATATCTAATATTATGAAGTTACTTTTAGTAGAAAGCTTTCAGACAAATTGATATTGAATTAAAAAACAAAAGGTTAAATATCACACAACCTTTTTGAATAATTTTTATTGATGATAAATTTTATAATATTCAACAGTCATTAGACATAAACATGGCTGTTATATGGTCTACCTGATGAGATCCCGGACTTGTTGAGCAATTTCCATTGGTAAAAATTACTACAACAGGAGTAATTTTAATATATACCTATAGCGATTCAAAATGACCCTTGTGATTTCAATGTATAAATTTATTTTGATTTGATTTATCCTCGCTGCTGGAATGTGTAATTAGTGGAACTACTAAAGCGTTAGTAGAGTTGATCGTGGGAAAGCTATGGCAGCGTTGAGCTCTATATTCCTGCGATTGTCTGACCCATAGTAAAAAGAGGCTAATTGAAGCTCTGTCTAACCCTTCGGAGCTAAAGGCGTCTTTCTATGTATGTATTCTGTCAACCTCTGCCAAAAACTGCAATAACTGCAACTGTACAACTGCAAGTATCATCTAGTATGTGACCTTATGTGGTATTGCCTTGTTTCTGTTAGGACTACCTTCATACATGCATGTTCTTTTGGTGTAATCAGGGTAGAAATAGGTACCAACATATGGTAGTAGTACTTCCTCGAAAGGACTCTTTCACAAAGAAAACCCTTCAACTAAAAAACCTGCTTTTTAAAGAATATTATATATTAATTCTCTAAATTATCAATGATTACGGTATATATTAAATAACGCCCGTCAATTAACATGGTATTTATGAAGAAATTAATTTAAAAGTTCATAACTTTTAATTACTATCTGAATAAAGATAATTAATACCAAACACGCATTACAATTTTGAACCAACTCAAAATGTCCGAAACACGTATCGCGAACTTAAATCATGCTACACCATGCCACAGAAAAATAGACTTTGAAATTTAGTAAGAAGGGATAAAGTTGATTGGGCTCAGGAATTCAGTTCATTACAAAATGAAATGTGGCTGGGCATACACACTTTTTACTGCGCAGGCGTGTGAACATAAGGCGGTCAGTGACGATACGACCGCCGTAGCGGGCGGACGGCTTTCGCCGCTTAGCAAAAACCATTTCATTGAATTCGGAATTCAAGTGCATTAAGGTGAACAATCATTCGTGTTTTTTTTCTTCCTGTGCATTTTGGATTAAAGTGAGATTTCTTGATGGTGGACGGCAGTGGCGCAGAGGGCAACCCTCTAAAGCCTTCCGATAAGGTTGGTTATTACTTTGTTGCGTGTGGTACGCGGAAACTTGTATTAGTTATTATTTTAAACGTAATCTTGGGCTTTGTTCGGGAGTTAAATCGCTGTTTTAATTTAGGGCGGTGAAGGCTTTCATAGGAACAAAAATGTATTATTTATTTTTGAAATTTACATAATTGTTATTAAAATTAGGGGGATATTATTTCCAAATAATATGAATAAAAACTTCTTTGAAGGTAACCGGGGTTGTTACTTTGTAAAATGATTTCCAGTTTTATTTTGTAAAGAAAACAAGGTTTTTTACTATTCTTTACTTTTACTTACTATCTAAAGTATAATATTAATCAAACTTTCGTTTTAAACAGGCAGCATTAACATTTTTAACTATATCCGCAATGCTGCGTAGACTTTTCAGGGGCGCAAGGTGAACTTTGCGTTAGTGAAACCGGTCTAAAGAATATATACCTTTCTAATAAGTTTACATTTTTATTTTAAATAAAGTCTCCTTCCAACAAAAACACCCTTTAAGAACTGGTTGTGGTGGTTAGTTTACTAGCATATCTATAGGTAGATTGCAGTTGTTTTTATTAAGCCACATTAAGACCAAGCGAGCTCATTCTTTCCCAACTCCTCTATAGTTGTCGTTTAGTGTAAACTTGCTTCGAGCATTATTTTGTGCTCGCTCGCATTCGCTAACGATAAAGAATGCTCGCTTGTTCAGTCTTAACGGTGCGTAGGTACAGCCTTCCCTCTACGGAATATCTAGGATTCACTCGTAGACTGCTTGGTTGGACATCTACTGCTGGATGAGTACTCCACATAGAAACCTATAGCGTGCAATATTCATATTCATTATATTTTATTCAAACTTTAGGAACACAGTGGGAACTCTTAGTTACGTCAAGGTACAAATAATAAAATACTTGTAAATAAAATTAAAATTAAATAAATAAAATTAGAATGATCACAATAATGAGAGATGCAGCTGTATAGGGGCTTTGTCAATAAATTAAGTCTAGAAAAAATAATTTAACTTAATAATGTCAAAATTACAAAATAAAAAAGCGGCTGTAAAAGGCCTTGTCAAATTATAAACTAAACATTATTAGTGGTGGGATTTTCCATAATTACCACGCTGGGCAGGCGGATTGGTGTTCGCAGTTTTGTTATTAAGTAATCAGGTGGATGCTGCTGCCCATCCCCTGGCGTATAGTCGCCTTTATGACGTCCACAGAAGGAGTTGGAGAAGTCCTATTCTTAGGCCGAGACTACCACAGCTCCATCGTGGGATGCTTAGCAATTATAAAAATTAAATAATTAATATTATTATTTTCTAAATTATTAATTTGGTGAAAGGTTGCCTGGAAGAAATCACTCTCAGCGATAAGGCCGCCCATTGTACTGCTAATTTTAATAAATCCTGTTATGTTTTCCTGGTGTACAATAAAGTGTTAATCTATCTATCTATCTATCTAATTTCAACAGTAGAGCACAATGGCAAATTTTATTAATCTATACCTATCTTTACGCAAGATACGCCTAGCCCAATGTGGTATCCCTGACCAATAAAACTGATGCATTGGGTTCTACGTTGCTGTGAACTGTGAAAGTTTTTCACTTTTAGCTTCACTTCACTTATTAGTTAGATCTTGAATTAGTTAAATTCAAACGAACCTAAAGAATCAAGATCTTTTTTGAAGACTTATCATGATGCATAACTAAGACGTAAGTTAGTACCGTAACATTCTAAACACAGCATCCGCATCTTAGCTACCAAGCTCATTATCTCGATAAATACAATTTAATTAATATTTATCTGGTAATCCAATAACGCGGGAAGAGTGACGTTGACGGGCAATTAATTATAGGTCACTGTTTGTTCATTAATAATTAGGATGGTATTCATTTAATAATGAACCTATTTTTGTTTCAAGTGGAGGTTGTAATAGCTGACAACTGGCCTGCTTGAAATTATTGTTATATAAGTTACATGATTTTGGAAGTGTCTATAGTTCGATCGATTGGCCTAATTCTTCTAGGTTTGGTCGCATTGGAAGAGTTATTGAATTATTTATCATTAGTTGCGCCCCGCGGTTTCACCCGCGTGAATAATGATGAAAATTGATGATGATGATGATGATGAAAAGTAGCCTATGTGTTACTCCAAGGCGTACAGTATCTCCATTCCAAATTTCGCTCAAATCCATTCAGTAGTTTTTACGTGAAAGAGTAACAAACATTCATCCATACTCACAAACTTTCGCGTTTATAATATTAGTAGGAAGTAGGATTGAACAAGACAAGTCTTAGTTTATGAGACGATTCAATTATGATCCATGTGATTTCAATGAATAAATAATTTTGACTTTGACTTTGACATCTCGAATTGCAACTAGAATTTCTGTCCGTGACTTGTTGAACATTTGCATTGTTTTAATTTGCCTTACCTAAAAATAGACAACTCCTTCTCCTCCCGTGGATTACGTCAAAGCCAAATAAGGGATTACGTCAGAGGATGTACAGCAGCGTTCACCTGAGTACTCAACACCAACACTGCGAATACCATTCTGCCTGCCAAGCGTGGTGGTTATGGCAAATCCCTTGATTGTATCCTATGGGAGAGGCTTCATCCAAAAGTGGACGTCTGGTTGATGATGATAATGACGAATTTACTCTGGCTCCTGGTTTATTTAGGAATATGTTATTGCTGGACGAATGCGTTAGCCGAATTGGTCAAATTGGGAAAGCAATGGTGACTATGAACTCACCACTAGTCAAGTTAATTTTCTTCGATTGCGTGACCCACTATAAATATAAACCCACAAAGTGGTAGGTAGAGCCCCAATCCTTTTCTAAGGATTCTGTTCGTGCCATTCAACATGCAAAATAATAAAAAGCCACCATAACATAACACCCAACATCCCACACTAGGATTCTCTGTGTCATGGGTATTAAGAACTATGAGTACCATATTACCATAACACTCAGACGCGGAACCGATATTTGCAGATACAACATTTGTCCCGCAGCGGGAACCGAACCAGCTGCCACTTACCTGGTGCACCACAAAGGAAGTAACTCTATAAATGGCTGTGGCCCCGATTGATGCCTTTTGAACCGTCAAACATAAGTCACTAAAAATGATTGTAATCGACCACCAAAAAGGAAGTCGTTTGATGTGACAATCGATAGATGTTCAAAGGATAATCATTACCCTAACGGCAGGGTGATTGGTTGTCAAGCACTCTCTGCTAGTATTACTTTAATAATTTATAAGGAGAATTTGAATCACAATTTTCTTTGTTGTGTAATTGTGTGATTGGGTATAGTAGGAGTATAGATATTATGTCAGCTATTCCATTTCAGAATTACAAGAGGCAATTAAAAAGATAGAAATAGTTAATTTCTTCTAGATCCAGAGCTATATCAGTCTATAATCAGTGCGTATCGCCAGTGATGACTTACGGCACTGAGACGTGGTCGCTAACTATTGGCCGTATAGGCAAGCTCAAAGTCGCGCAGCGGGCTATGGAGAGAGCTACGCTAGGAGTTTCACTAAGTGATAGAATCCGAAATGAGGAAATCCGTAGAAGAACCAAGGTCACCGACATAGCTCTCAGAATTAGCAAGTTGAAGTGGCAATGGGCAGGTCACATAGCTCGAAGAACTGATAACCATTGGGGAATAAAATAAAAATCATTTTCTTATAATAATTACGACGTTCATAAACAAAAAAGATTTTGAGATTTGAAATGAAAAACATTTATTTGATACGAAAACAAATACAATAAAAAGCAAACAGAACAAAAGTAGATTAGGTAGGACAAACAATTATTAACACTAATACTAACTATTATGAACAGTGAAATTTCCCACACATCCACTCTGTCCCACTCCATCCGACGAAACAGTCGCACCAAAATGGCAATTAGCTCAGCATAATCCTTAGAAAGTAATATTCTACCCTCAAAGCGCTGATTTTCAGCTGACACAAAGCAGTGACGGCACCTACGCCCTGTAAATGGGTTGTTCCTGCTCTAAGCCTGCGCTAGAACCCCCCAGATTTTTAACTGGCCCTGTAAACTTGGTCCAGCAGGGCTATTCTCTATCTCGCGACAGATTTGCAACAAGCGTAAGTTGTGCAATCATTGCTGTCAAACTTATCTTTTCTTATACAAAAAATACCGTATAGACAGCAATGATCACACAATTTACGCCTGTTACAAACCAATCGCGAGATAGAGAATACGGCTATGGATCATAAAACGACAAGCTAATAAAATAAAATAAAATAAAAATGCTGTACATTTCACACAGCATTATCGAGCCCCAACGCTAAGCAGAGCTTGTGTTATGGGCACTAGATAACTGATATACTTAATACAATACATTACATAGATAGATATTTTTTATCATACATAAAAAAATACCCAGAACACCCTGAAAAAATATCTGCAGATCGTACAAATATTTGTTTCGAGGCGGGAATCGAACCCGCAACCTCCTGCGTCGTAGGGGAACCTTCGCCCGCCGCGCCACAGAGGTCTTCAAAACTATAGTGTTTTTATACGCATCTCAGGTACGCACTGCGCTGTACATAGTTCATTGACATGGTCTTTGTGTTTCACAGACAATATTTGACCTTACAGCAATATAAAGCGAAAAAATATATTCCATTTCTAACCTAAGTCGAAACTCAAACAGTTGGACAGTCGTACGCAAAAGCCGCAACATTAAACATTTTCATTGTATACATTGTATCGCAGAGACGTCTGACGGTATCTGGAACGTGGATTTAGGTTATAAATGCTATTCTGCTATTGTAATGGGTTTTCTAGGCCTGACAGGTCAGTATTATGAAGAAATTCCCATTAGATAAGAAAAGGTTTAGATGAAATCATGAAAAACAATCAGTTTCTTTGAGCGGCTACCGTGGTAGTCGTGGTTTGTCTGGCATAAAAATAGACCTCTCCATCTCCGTTTGTCCACCGCCGCCGTCACCGTCACGCCACCGAGAACGAGATGACGGCGCCGAAGTAGCGATACATACATGTACTATCTTTTACTATATATATATAATAGACGCGTGTCCACTGCATGTCCGTCAAACGAACGTCATTTCATATTAAACTCGGCCCCAAATAATCTCGTTCTCGGTGACGTGACGGTGACGGCGGCGGTGGACAAACGGCCTGAGTCGACAAAGGGATAACACCAGGGGATTGGCAGCAGCATCCACCTGAGTAATCAAGACGAATACTGCGATCACCAATCCGCCTTCCAAGAGTGGTGATTATGGCATCTCCCCCCATTGTATTTGATAGGAGAGGCTTCGTCTAGCAGAAGACGTCTTAAAGCTGCTGATGGTTTTGATGAAACTGCTGCCGTTATATTATGACAGATGAAAGATAATTTATTTCACAACAAACAACAAAAACACAGTTTAAATTTAACAATGGTTTAACTTGGGTGGTCCTATGCAGGATGGAAAACATAGGTACCCAAACTAGGTGGGTCCTGTATGATTCTGGCATACTTACTTACCTATACCTTCCTCCGGAATAAGTTGCAAAAATTCAAGTGCATAATAAGTTAATTTTTATAATGAAAATAATAATAAATTAATGATTGAATAAATTATTAAAATAAATTTTGTAAATAGGTATATACTTCGAAAAATAAATGTAAATTTAAATAAAAATAAATAAATAGTGGGTGGATGGATTGTCAAGAACAGTAGGATCACCATTAAAGGTTGTAAATTTCTGTCACCACTATATTAAAGCCGTCAGAATCGCCATAACAGCAAACTTACTTAAACTCGGTGTTTTTTTTGGATGATTTATTTATACTTAGCTAATATTTATAATTTTATCTATGCCTATTTTGGTAAGGCGTTGAGAAACAAAGAGATAACGACATTATAGCATAATACCCAACAGTCATATACATAGTTTTGATCCCACACTAGGATTCCCTGTGTCGTGAGTATCAGGAACTACCATAACACACGGACCTGGAACAAATATTTGCAGATCATGTTTGTCCCGCAGCGGGAATCGAACCTACTACTACTCTGTACGGCTACGGCTACTCGCCTGTCACGCCACAGAGGTCGTCAAAGAGATGCGTTCCAGTCCTAACTATCATTATCCACGGATAATGGAGTAACAATTACATTGCTGCTTAATCACAGTCTAATTATAGCTTAACTACAACATAATCTGATACTGACTACTATACAATTAGGGTAAATATCGACCATAGCAAAGTTGTGCTGAGAATTCATACGATGAACGAATACGATGTACGATGTACGTGAAGTTCATCATCAACTCAATTTCAAACGGTTGACGTCCTCACCATAATATGCCACGATAACTTGAACGGTCCGCCTCCATCCGCCAACTTCCCTAGACTTTTACGGTTCATCGAAGGTTTAACCCTGGCTTTTGGGAAATCCGGCAGCTTTTGAGCAGACTATCAAATCCCATTATGTAGAAAACACTTCTAGATTTCATTGAGTATGTTATTGATCAAAATCCAGATAGTGCATCAGTTATCACACGACATTTAAAATCCGCTTTGAATCTAACCAATACAACTCCGGCTATAAGCATACAAAATAGTCTCACGTTTAAATGTGTTTTCATGGCATTTTTTTGTAATTTTTTACATACCGAAAAAACATTTTTTTTTGTTTCGTATCGTATTTGTCAGCCAGCAATGTACGCATTTATTTCGGCCACGCGAGTTCAACGCTCACGTCAACTGATCGACCCGTAGCGCCATTATTTCATATGTGGTTTTCGTTGTTTTTTTTTTTGTCGTTTTTATTTATTAACGTGTTTTTAATGATGGAAATTAGGTTTTTGTGTTCCTTCTATGATGTTTTATGGATAAAGAAAACACGAAAAAAGCGGCCTATAAGTGAGCATTTTTTTCTCGTGTTTTTTCACCTTAAATATTTTCAGAATCATGGTCTGAATGCACTGTTTCAGTTTTCGGGAGTAGTCTTTTTACATTTGTTATAAATATTTCACCACTTGCATAGATCGGCAAATGGCAATGGGCTCAGAAAGTCAATAACCATAGATCGGTTGCGTGTCTTGACTGAATAAAGCGGAGTGTACACGACTTCATGTGGTTAATGTATTCAGGTTTATGTTCCATTCTGGCATATAAAATATCTTTATATCGGTATGTACGTGACGTATAGCTGTGTTACACTGGCAGAAATTGCAATACATAATTTCGATTCGTCATGAACTCTGATTGGGGTATTATTTTCATCAATTTTCAACTGCCTTCCTGGTGGGCTGAATTCTGGTTTTTATCTATGGATTAATTTTAAATATCATCATCTTCATCTCCAGCCTTTAGACGTCCATTGACAACCTCTGTCGCGGCGGGCGAAGGTTCTTCTTCGACGCAGGAGGTTGCGGGTTCGATTCCCGCCTCGGAACAAATATTTATACGATCTGCAGATATTTTGTTCAGGGTGTTCTGGGTATTTTCTATGTATAATACAAATATCTATCTATGTATTGTTTTGTTTTAAGTATTTCAGTTATCTAGTACCCATAACACAACCTCTGCTTAGCTTGGGGCTAGATAATGTTGTGTGAAATGTGTCCAGCATTTATTTATTTATTTATTTACAGCTGGACGAGCCCCCCACCCCCATAAATACAATGGAGGGATTTTCCATAATCCTTGCGAATCTATCCTAATTGGTAATCGTAATTTTGTGAAATAAGTGTAGGTTTATTTTCATTTTTGGATTTCGAAAATTAACAAGAAGGTTTTCAAATGAATGAATAGGTGGAGTCATCGGCGCCCAAATAATTTGATGAGGCACTTTTGCTTACTCCTTTTACATTTTCTTTTTGACTTACATAAGGTTTTTAAGTAGTTTTTATCTTGTATTAGCTTCTGTTTGTTTTCGAGGCACTACGTAGGCGCTTTTCGTACTAAGAAGGATCATTAAAGCAAACCAAGTCGTGTTTGTTGCCCTGAATCTTTAAGTATGGTCGCGTTAATAAGTTAATAAGACGGTTCAAAATGATCATTGTGATTTCAATGCATAAAACACGTTTGACATCGGTAAAAGTTATAATTATTCATATTATTTGTTGTCAAATGATTCTTGCTACAACAGAGAGCTGATTCTGAGTTTTGACAAGCAATGGGGAGTTTTCTGACAGCTGAAAGAAAATAGTTCTAAATTCATTCATAGATGGCGCAGTCCAGATATGGTTGTCTAAATTTCGTCAGTCAGCCACCAACTGTCAGTGTCACTGACTTCACTCGCTCATGCTGTTCGTTGGTAAAGTAAAGTAAGTATCTACGTAAAGTTTTTGTTGAAATTCTGCTATTTTTGTTAGTGTTACGTTATTGTTATAATTTTTTGTTGTTATTGTTGAAGCTGGACCAAGTAGACCGGTCTATAGTAGACTTGAAAAACGAGCATCGGAATCGCAACGCGAAACTTGGAGGAAACAAAGAGAATTTGTTCTCTGTGGTGCTTTTGCAAAATCTTCAGAGGACACAACCATGTCGAGTCACCACCATCTATCGGAATTTTAAGAACTATTTTTTCTTTTTAATTGCCTCCCTGAAAACTTCCCATTGACACAAACGTATGGTGTAGTGTAACACGGATTTTTGTATGGAAAATGAGGTTCACAGAGTGTACGCTAGGGGCGCTCATCGGTGTCGCCATACAAAAATCCACACTACACTACGCAAGACGTGTCATTTCCATGTCAAAACTAAGAATCAGAGGGCCTAGTGTGAGCATCGCGTTTACGTGGCAACCGCGTAAACGCGCGTTTGTTGAGTAACCGGCAAAATTAAAGTATACGTAAAAACTGCGGAGTCAGAGTAGTTTTTACGTGTACTTTAATTTTGCCGGTTACTCACGCCACGTAAACGCGATGCTAGGCCTACAGCTTTCAGTGATTTGATGTTACATGCGTTTGTCGTATTGTGTCCGCGTTGGCATTATCGACTCTGTCACTTTACCGCGAGTGATTTATCATCATCACCATTATCAGACAGTAGAAATCTACTGCCCCATGAGAGGGATAGCCCTCCCCATAGAACGCCACGACGGACGACGGTCTTAAGCCGTTTCAACCCGGCCACTTTGTCCATCGAGTGGAAGGCCATCCTAAAATGCGACGTCCATTTTGTGGTTGCCACTCGAAAAACTTAACTCCGCAGTGGTGGCTGGATTATTATTCACATATTATTCTGGCTATTGATTATTCACATTCAATGAAAAGCTAGTTTGTAAAACCATAGCTCTAAACAAGCTAATGAAAGAACTAATTTAATTTTGAACTATCTCCTATAATGTTTTTAAGCAATTTTATTTCCTAATAATTGGTTTTCATCAAAAGGAAGCCTTTATTCAAGATATCTTTTAAAACCGTTTCATTAACTTAGTCAATCTGGTGTAAAAGGCCTGAAATTTTAAGGGTGTTTTCCACCCAACACAGCTTATAGAGATCAGCTGGTTTACTACAAGGACAGTACCTGAGAAGGTCGCCTACAAGTTTAGTACATTCTTTTTAACCGACTTCTCAAAAAAGGAGGAGGTTCTCAATTCGGTTGTATTTTTTTTTTTAATGTTTGTTACCGCATATCTCCGGCTTTTATGAACCGATTTGGAAAATTCTTTTTTTATTTGAATAGATATACTTCCAGATTGGTCCTATTTTTTTCAAAATCTAGTTCTAATGATGGGATCCATGAGGAATTGAGGGAACTCCTCAAATATTGTAGGCATACATTTGGCGATTTTGATATTTTCAGCAACAAACCAAGGATTATGATACTTTTTGCATTCAAAAAGTATCATAATCCTTTCACCACTCTGGTTCTTTCATCATTTTTTTTTCATCCAAATATTTAGTCGAATACAATGGCGGAAGTCGGTTTTATAAATGAAAAGTTATAATTTATCGATACGTAGACAAGCAGAATAAGCATAAAAAAGTTATTTTTCTTTGGATAATCGAAGGAACTAGCAATTTTATTTGGAACAATAACACGAAAATGGTTCGTAGCTCAGCTAATATGCAGGTTGCAAATAAGATACTCTGTCTTCCGGTAGAGCCTATTGTGACCCTGACGCTGATATCAGCTCAGAGATAAAAATCTGCGTAACAGTGTAGTCATGCAAAAATAATTTCACGTTCATGATATTTAGTTACATACAATTACTTCACATTATCGCGTTAAAACAGGAGTAATTTTAGTTTATAAGACGATTCAAAATGATCCTTGTGATTTCAGTAAATAAAATTATTTTGATTTGATTTATTTTGTTTCACACCTAGTTTGGCAAGCTTGTTTTGGTTGCGTTATTTGAAGTGAAACCAACAGAAACTTATTAAAAAGTAAAATAATTAATTGATCTAGCTGTAGTCTGTATGGTCTGTGATCAAAGGGTACTCCTTAGCAACCTTTCCTTACTCAACCTTTGTTTGTTTTTCATCGGTAGAAAGGTTTTATGTTTCCTACCATTTCCAGGGATTTCTACGTCTTTGTCAAGCTGAAATATTGTACTTTATTACGTTTATTGTGTTGCGAAGGTTTACGCAGGAGTTCGAAGAACATGAATTGTAACAATGTAGGTCCGAACTCTTATGGATCACAAAAAGGAGGTTGGCTAAATGTTTAAGCAATTGTCCAAAAAAATGCCAGAAATGAACGACCTCGTTTAAACGCGTTTTTTGTTCTGATTATTTCTTATCATGTCTGCAAATCGAATACAAAATTAATCGCTCTCAATCAAATACCTACAAAAAATTACATCCGTGGTGCTGCGGACGAGTATCCGGCTGAGACGCAAGAGGTGCGGGTTCGATTCTCGCTGCGGCACAAATGTTTGCGTGATCTGCAAATATTTGTTCCGGGTCTGGGTATTGTGGTGGGTACCATGGTACTCGTAGTTTCTTGATACCCACGGCACAGGTAACCAGACTATGTATGTTATTATTGGAAGGGGGTTACGTTTAAAGATTTTTGGACTTTGGATTCCACATTTCTCTTAACATTAAGTATACAAAAAACAGTTATAATAATCATACAAGACCCAAAATGTTACATTATACCTTTCTATGAATAATATTTACTTATACAAAAATAACCATCTAAATATAGTGTTCACCTCAGGAAATCCATAAAAATGAAAGTAAACAGACTTTACGATACAATAATGTTTAATCCCCGACAATAAATACAGAGATTTTAGTATTTTTACGTTCCATAAAGTTGCGGTCTGAAATTTCGTAATACAATTAGTTGGGCCCATTTTAGGTTTTATACCATGAAAAGAGTATATTCTTCGCTTATTCATAAATTTATTTATTTTTTATTTGAATGAATGACGGAACCAGCGCATGTCAAGGGAGTCATTGGTACGTAAAATGCGCAAGTCGAGAGGTGAGGCCTAAAGCCAGGGCCACAGTGTGGGCCTAGCGCGGTTGGGACGACGGGCGTGAAATATCAAACATAATGCAAAAAAAGATGCAGATTATTTGTTTGCTGAAATCAATTCTCGCACTACTTGACAAATTTCTAAAGTGTCAAACTAACGGATCATGTATGAAACTCCAACAAGCAATCAACTGTCAATTAGTCGACCGTTGCTAAGCTAGGGGGCTGTCTGGTTTTAGAAAAACCAGAGGTTGATTGAGGATATGTGCTTTTTGGCATAAGCTTGGACTACCTAGCTCGAAAGTTGCTTTTGGAAAACAAACCATCTGCTTTTGTATTACAATCGTATATACCAAAGGTTAGTCCTGGTTTAAACTCAGATTTAGTCCATGTTTTGTAAAAACGCCGTGTAGGTTTTTATCTAGAGATGAAGATTTAATTGAATAATTTTGATAATTATCAGAATCGTGTGCTCTGCATGCAGTGTTCTTACATAAATCAGAGTTATAGCAATTTGATGCTGATGAGATGGTGAGATGATCTTGTCTCCTTTTAAAGAGCGTGGGTCCATTACACAAGACCAAGGTATAAAGAAACATCATGGGGGAGGCCATTTCTAAGCAGTGAGAGAGGCGCAACAGGCTTAAATCCATTGTTGGATACTACATTCTTTAATCAAAGGACAAGCACATTAAAATCCAAATAATATTACTATTGTAATGCATTTGGTGTTGCAGGCGTCCATAGACTACGGTAACTGCTTTCCATCAGGTAGGCCGTATGCTTGTTAGCTTGCAAAGTAGTATAAAAAAAAAACTAAACATGTAATTGACTAACGAATATTTAGACTAGTTGGACAATTTTCATTGGTATAACATGTGCTGACTTATTTAGGAGTGTTATAAATGGAGGAAAGCGTTAGCCGAGATGGTCGTGGAAAGCAATGGCAGCGATGAGCTCACCAATTGTCACGTCTATGTTCCTGCGATTTTGCGACCCATGGTGAAAAAAGGATTTTCCGTCCCCTTTGGGGAAAAAGACGTGTGTATAATAAATATACGTATGAAAAAAAAAATGAAACAGTTGAGCTTTCAAAAGACTGCGAGGTGTTATAAATCGTCGAAGCTGAAAAAATTGCCTACATACATACATAAAATCACGCCTGTTTCCCGGACGGGTAGGCAGAGACCACGGCTTTTCATTTGCTACGATCCTGGCATACCTCATTTGCTTCATTCACTCTCATTACGTTCATCATACATTTGCGTTGGTTTAGGGTACTTTTTACCTGACCTTTCTCCAAAACGTCCCCTATTTGGTCAGAATAGGTACGCCGAGGTCTTCCCTTTCCAACTGGTCCATTCACACTCGCCTTATACATCTGTTTACTTTATAATTTGGCTATTGGTTTAAATTTGTGCCTTGATAACATGTTAGCAGTGTTTAATAATACTGTATCTAACAGTTAGATACAGTATTTTAAACACTGTGTTAACCTGTTGGTTATGCCAGGCTTCATACTAAAATATTATATTAACGTTCGTTCCTTTTTCACTCAAACTTCAATTAATAATTCCCATGTCGAGTTATAAGCTGTAAGTTGAGAGCTTTCAAAGCAACTCCAGAACACTTCAAGCCCGAAAGCCTTAGCAAGGTCCTACTTTCTTATGTAAAGTAAGTTTATTTAATAAGAATTCTTTTGAGGTTTTTATGTGGAGTTGGAGTTTTATTTTAATCTCGCATTCTTATTCCTTTCTAGAAGTAAGGTAATTATATAAAAAACCCAAAGACCTTGGGCATTTTATCCAATTTGTAGCAAATTATGGCACTGTATTAAGGGTAGATATGTCATTAGAAACATCTACAATTGTCACGCCTCCGTCTATCGTCCTAACAAAAACCATTATCCTGTAAATGTATCTAATTGCTTCTTTTGTAGTTCAAAATGTCAGTAGTCATAACTACGATTTTATTTTTGAGATAGGTATGTTTGAGTTGAGTTAGAAGTTAAACCAAACTTCATACAATAAATCTAAATAAAAGAAGATAGACGAAGTTTCTATCACTGTTTTGTACCTTTGAACCCTTCGGGTCGTAACCGAATAGATACAATATTCTTGGAAACAAAGTACCTAACTTTTCTTTTAGGGTATTTCGTAGCTATTCTTATAAAGTTTATTTGTGTAGTTTTGATAACGTACCCCTCACTAAAGAGCAATAGGGACGTCAAATGTAAACTTACAATTTCATCGTCATTTTTTCAATTTGCAATTTGTATTGTATTTTCAAATTGTAATTATTTGCATTTGTATTTTTGTAAAATGTATTTTTCTTCCTTTCGATCGAGATGATAACGTACAAAATACAAAATATTTTATTTTCTTTTACTTAGGTTACAGTATTTCAACTATAGTTGATACCTCCTTTTAAGCATATAAATACATGTATTAGGAAATATCGCTCTTCCAAAAAGTAGTTCAAGGATTCCTTACAAGAACAGGGGTATACAGTGTAATAAAAAAATATGTCATATGTAGGTATAGAGTGTGGATGGATAGATAACAGATAGACAAGACTATTCCATTATTTCATATTATAGTCCTCTCCATCCTAAGATTGTCTGCAAGAAATCGCTATAAGAAATGGGTTGAATATTTATTTTGTTTATTTTTAATTTTTTAGGTTTATGTATTTTGTGTGTTACAACTGCTGTGGCTACTTTTTTAAATTTGAATGCCTGAATGAAAGCGAAACATGGTGAATCCTTAACTTAAATAACATCTGTATTAAATTATACCTACCTGTGCTTCGAACAAATAAATATTTGTATTTTGTTTTGCTTTTTGCTCACTAAGGCCCATCAATACTTCTTGAAATAGCAAACACTGATTTTGCGGGAACCAGGAAATCTTACGAACATGTTTTAATTTATAGTATCTCAATAATATAATATAGTAATAATAATATAGTAATAGTGTATAATGTCAATGAACCAAAACAACAACATACAAATCATTCATTAATTCAATAAATCCTAAAAATGAATACAGTCTGAAGTGCAACCCACTTTCATCGTCAAATATGACATGCGATTTTTAACTTTAAGCAAAGCCGTTTGGATAAAAAAAATGTTTTTTAGAGGTTTGGATTTTAAGATCATACTATGCCGTAATCTATCTATCTTTTGATGTTAGTCATCTGGGTACCGCCCCACTTTGGTTGATAGCACAAAGCTCTATAGGCTTCATTTTTGATAAGTTTAGGTACGTAACCGAAATAAAACGCGTTTCGCTACTTCATTTTCAAAGGGCAGCCGGCAATTTGATAAAAGGTTCCATAGATACTGGAAATCGGATTGCCGAAGTGGTTCCAGATAAGGTGCCCTAGATACCACCGTAGTTGTGTTTTATTATGGAGTTAAATGGATCATAATCTTTATCATAAGCAGCAGCTAAAACGTAAACTGCTGGACGAGGCTGCCCCCATAAAATGTAATGGGGGGAATTTCTAAAATCACCACGCTTAGTAAGCAGATTGGTGATTGCAATATTAATGTTGGGTAGCTACTCAGTTCGATGCTGCTGTCCAGTGCTCATCCCCTGGAGTAGCCGAATTTGTATGTTTTTGTATCCATTGTATTTTTAAGAAATTGATTCAGTTAAATAGAAGCTGTGAGTATGCTTCTACCGTAACAATGATACCTTCCATCTTGTAAAAACATTACTGGTTACTAAAACTCTACCTACCCACTCCTTCTGGCAAAAACTATACAAGTATAAACTGCGAAACCCAGTGATGTGTGCATAACCCAGTATAACAAGAGTATATGAATATTCAGAACATACGGGCTTGTGATATTGTTTCTGCTTTAAAGGGGAAAGGTTCTTTTTGAGCATGTTGTTATAGCGGAGTTTGAAATGTTTTAGCCAACTTCCAAAGAATGGAGAGATGGTTAAATGGAAAAATATCCATGGGTTTACGACAGGGATTTGAAGCCCCGACTGGAATAGTAATTAGGAAGGATCCTAAGAACTTGTTAACCCTGTTATAGGTAGGTAATCATTTGTCTCACTTTTAATGGTACTAGTGGGCATGATACTTTAATTTCCAAGTTAAAACATTATGGCATACAAAATCAGGCAATTAATCTTGTAAATTCTTACTTATCCAATAGGATCCAAAAGTTGATGTTGGTGGTGAAAGGTCTTCAGGATCGACTATTGTCATGGGGGTGCCACAGGGTTCAATACTAGGCCCTTTTTTATTCCTAGTTTACATTAACGATCTCCCTTTTTTTGTGAAAGATATATGTGACATAGTTCTATTTGCTGACGATACTTCTTTGATTTTCAAAGTTGATAGATCTAAATCTAATTACGATGATGTAAATGATTCACTATCGCGTGTTCTTGAGTGGTTCACAGTTAATAATCTTTTGCTTAATGCTAAAAAAACTAAATGCATCAAATTCACATTGCCTAATGTAAAACATTATCCAACTAATATTAAAATATATGGGGAGACACTTGATCTTGTCAAGTCTACCATTTTCTTAGGGCTTAATATTGATGCAGGGTTGCAGTGGGCACCACAAATTGTGGCTCTTGCTGGTAGACTTAGTTCCGCTGCATATGCAGTTCGTATAATAAAGCAGCTTACTGATGAAGCTACAGCTAGGCTTGTTTATTTTAGCTACTTCCATAGTGTTATGTCATATGGTATCATACTGTGGGGTAAAGCAGCAGATATCCATGCTATTTTTGTCTTACAAAAACGGGCAATACGTGCCATTTATAAAATGAAGTCGCGTGACTCCTTGAGGGAGCGTTTCAAAGAAATCAATATTCTTACAGTAATATCGCAATATATCTATGAAATATTATTACATACACATAAACACTTGGATAGTTTTATGATAAAAAGTGACGTGCATGGTATTAACACGAGAAATAAACACAAACTAAATATACCAAAATTTCGATTAAAGAAAGTCAGTGGGTCTTTTATGGGGAATTCTGTACGGTTCTATAATAAACTTCCAGAAGGTGCATTTAAACTTCCTATTCGAAGAATTAAATCCTACATAAAAATTAATCTAATTAAGAAAGCGTATTACACTCTTGATGACTATATTAATGATAAAGCCGCGTGGCCTGATGTCGCTCTGCCCCTCGACTGCTAAAATGGACATTTGCAATATCTGTACTTACCTATTTACATGTTTGTATTAGATTATTATTTATAAGTATAACAAGCGTAGCGTGTGCTGTCTTGCATATTTTTGCTGATGTTTATTTACTTTTGACTACCTTCCTAAGGTTTTTAAGTTCTCATTTACTATGTATCAGCAACTCCTCGCTCCGAGGCACCACACAGGCGCTTCTCACCTAGTGGTAAGACGGACCATTATGTAAGCCAAGCCGAGTTTGTTGCCTGATTCTTCTAGGCTTGGTCGCGTTGGAACAGGAGTAATTTAATTTTATATAAGACGATTCAAAATGATCCTTGTGATTTCAATGAATAAAGTTCTTTTTGACTTTGACTTTGGTCTAGTTGGAGCTACAACTAGACCACTAGTATCATTAAAAGTGAGACAAATGATTTTGGGGCAAAAACAATAGCAGCAAACATACCTACCTATACACCTATACACATAACGTGTACCTTCAACTTCATATATTTCTAATGTTAATCTTTTTGTTTCTATGTTTTAATTTGTCTTAAAAAATATATTAACGATTTATATGGAACGGTTTTTAAAAACAGTTTTTTTTATTTTATTTAATACATTTATTTTAAATTTTGAATTTGTTTTATTATAATGTGCTCAATCTTGTATTGTGTTTTTTGGGGAAATAATTCAATTTTCTTTCTTTATTTCTTCCACATACGACCATCATCGATTTTATGGTTTTGGCATTTGGGGAAATTCCAAGGCGGTTCGAAGAAAAGAGAAGAAAAAGAGAGGTTAATAAAATTCAATAGAAGGCAATGAAAAATTAATTTCCGCTCAAATCTTTTAACGCATTTATAGCACGTACAAAGAAAGAATTTTCATCTGATTTCTTCTTTTCATTGAAAAGCTGCCGGAAATAATCAAGGTAACTTGGCCGATGCAGTGTTTTCATTGGATGAAATATCTACATAGCTTTTAGCAATAAATCATTGGCATGACTGCTAGATTCAATTTAATTCTCTCACAAGATTTTCTTTATGATCTAAATAACTAATGATAAGCTGAATAACTATAACGATGGATCATAAAAGATCATCGATCTTTGATCATGGATCGTTATCTAAGGTATTCAAGATTTGTGATGTAACATAACATAACACCCAACAGTCACATACGTAGTCATGATCCCACACTAGGATTCCCTGTGTCGTGGGTAGCAGGAACTACAAGTACCATGATACCATACGATGGTGGTGGTGGTGGATGTGTTTTTTCATAGAATACATTGTGCTTGTTTCTGTGGGTCTGGAATGAATGAAGGGTTCCCAACGAGCACACCCAAACGAGTTACACTGATACTCGTTGGGATTTTTTTTTCTATCGAGTAACATCTATGCCCTGGGTGTTACTCGTTGGGAATATTCCTTAAAAAATCCCAACGAGTAACAGTGTTACTCGATAGGACAAAAGTTCCTAACGAGTCACGGAGAGAATGAAGGAGTGTAGGTACATTCTCTTTATCAGCACGTTCACTGCGAAGCCACGAAGCCAACCCATATAATAGAGGTGATTCGCCGTAATCACCACGCGCAGGCGGATAGGTGACTACAGTATTGGTGTTGAGTATTCAGGTGGATGGTGCCACTATTTCACTGGTTTAATTCCTTAGTTGGCTTTTGACTCAATTCTGCTTTCTAAATCATTTCATAAAATTAAACTACAATTAATCTTCCTAATTCATCTCAATGTTTCTCACATTATTTTAGACATGTCATATATGGCTTCATGGTTCTAGTTATTAGTGTACTGATCATGTGTACACAATATCGTGGAGTTTGAAGAAATAGTAGACAAAATAGAAGCAAACTTCGTTCGCGTACAAAAGAGGGTAACCTTCTCTTAATTAAAAAAATGGAGCGTGGTAGCTATGCAAGGTCAATAGAACCTTTCGAATATTTATTCCGTGAAATAAAAATGGGCAGAGATATCAGATTTTAAATATCCTTTGTAGTTACAAAGCCCCGGCAGTGGAAGCAGCTGTAATTAGAAAATTGGTTATATGAGTTTCTCTTTGAGTGGTTTTCTTGAAGCAAAAAACGAAAATAATTAATAATAATAAAAACTTAACATCTATACCCTGATTTTTAATTTCAGACATTTTTTTTAAACAAAGAAATGTCAAAATATGCCATTGTGTGAATAAATGTCTCGATTGTGTATCATACGTGTACTTACACATATGATTCATATATATGACATTTATTCACACAGTGGCATATTTTGTCATTTCTTTGTTTACAAAAATAATATAAATTTAATTTTTTTGAATTAAGTAATAAATTCAGCTATTTTTTTTTGTATAAATCATAACATAACATAACACCCAACAGTCACATACGTAGTCCTGATCCCACACTAAGATTCCCTGTGTGGTTTGTATCAGAAACTACGAGTACCATTACACCATAACAACCAAACCAGGAAGAGATCATCAAACATTTGTCCCATAGCGGGAAACGAACCCGCAACCTCTCGCATGTCAACTGGGTAGCCAGTTGACATGCGAGAGGTTGCGCGCGCCACAGGAGGTTGTCAAAATATATCTTGTTTTGTTTTAAAATGCATAAAAAGATTTTGGTATGAATTATTTCCCCCCATTTAAGAATATTTAATACTTGTTTCGTAAATATTCAAATCAAAAGAATTTTATTCATTGAAATAACAAGGATCATATTGAATAGTCTTATAAACTAAAATTACTCCTGTTCCAACGCGACCAAGACCAAGAATCAGGCAATTCGGTTATTCCCACTCCAGATAATAATATTTTTGAAATCATAAAGCTTCATAAATTAACACAAACTACTTAACACATTTATACAAACATTTCGTAATTTGCAAGTAGCAAGTTCTTTGATCACGGACGTTATAGATGTCCGCTACGGACTCTAGGTAAATCCGCTATTTACATAATAGTGTTTCAAGAACTCTGTTTAGATGTGATATTTTAGTTTCTGTATATGATTTAAAATAAGACTGAAATACGTCCAGTATACCATGTATCTAGCATGAAATGTGGCATTGATGCAAATGTGACATTGATGCAAATGTGACATTGATGCAAATGTGACATTGATGCAAATGTATATAATTTTGCTTGAATCTATTTAATTATCATCATCCGTTTGACTGCTACGAATGGTCTTGAGCCGTCTTCATCCACCAAATTCCCACGACTGCCGCAATGTCACCGGTTCATCAAGTGGGCGTTTTCCGGATCGTAGTCACCACTCTTGAACCCTTTTACCTCTATTTTTTACTAAGGTATGCCCACAGATTTGCTTGCTTATATATTATGTTCATAATCTATCTACTTACCAAATTTCATAGAAATTGGTTCAGCCTCTATTGAGATTGAATAACAAACACACATTTTAACTTACGCATATAATAACAGGAGATTCCCTTTATACTGTTATTTTGAATATATTCCATATACTCGTAAGTACTAGAGGTACTAGAGGCTCAAGACTGTTCGTTGTGGCATTCTATGGAGGAGGCTTATGTCCAGCAGTAATGATGATGATGATGATGTGTAGCAAAAGTAAAAATAGTTATATCATAAATATATATATATATACAGGGTGTTTTTTTTAAATGGGACAGTATGGGGATATCCGAATCCATAAGAGATACGAGAAAACTGTCTTTGGAACCATTTGCTCATTTTGTATGAAAATGATTTTGGCATAGTTATTTTTTTGGTCAAGCGTGAGTTCTCCATATAAATGAGTAGTTTTGATCAAAATTTTTTTTATGCGTTTCGACTCAGTTTCATGTAAGGATTGTTTCATTGTATCGGAAGAAAAAAATCTGAGCAGCAGAAGTTAGTCAAATTTTATAAAATATTTCTCATACAAATTGTTAGTAATCTGGTACCTACGTTAATAAAACTATCGCAATAAATTTTCAAAATGACCTCCCTCTTGCTTTTTCCAAGTACGGGCACGTTTCAGAATACCTCTTGTGGCCTTAGACAAAGATTTTCTTATTAAAGTTTGACTAAGTTCTACAGCTCTGATTTTTCTCATTTCACGAGACCATCAGAGCAGTAGAACAACATTCACCACACATCTTTGTCTAGAGATATTCTGAAACGTGCCCGTACCTGGAAACAGCAAGAGGGAGGCCATTTTGAAAATTTATTCTGATAGTTTTATTAACGTAGGTACCAGATTACTTACTATTTGTATGAGAAATATTTTATAAAATTTGACTAACTTCTGCTGCTCAGATTTTTTTCTTCCGATACAATGAAACAATCCTTACATGAAACTGAGTTGAAACGCATAAAAAAAATTTTTGATCAAAACTACTCATTTTTATGGAGAACTCACACTTGACCAAAAAAATAACTATGCCAAAATCATTTTCATACAAAATGAGCAAATGGTTCCAAAGACAGTTTTCTCGTATCTCTTATGGATTCGGATATCCCCATACTGTCCCATTTAAAAAAAACACCCTGTATATTGTCAAAAGTTGTATATTTGGCGCACAAAAAGTAAATGCAAAATTTACACACACATTACATTCTATGAATTAGTTACGTACGCCTAAAGTAACATAACACTTATTTTGCTCTGTGAATTTTATTTCTCTCATACTTATTGGAGAAACACAACCACTAAATGCATTGCTGTTACTGACAGAAGCTTAAACCTACATCCAATGCTTATCTCATACTCATCAGTGTGCTTAAAATTTCACTTAAATCCTTTATCTTAGTTTCAAGCAAAATAAAGTCTAAATTCTGCCGGCTTTAAGTTGAAATTCGCACGTCATACACTCATGTTCACAAGTGAAGCCATATCTTATCACATCAGCTTAAAGTTCACATTTGTACATCTGATTCCCTGATCGGCTTATATTGGATGAAAATCATAAAATTGGATTTTCCAGTTCGTTCGCGAGAACCACTGAATGGTGGCTTATGATGCCATTTATACCTTATCCTTCTACTAATATTATAAAAGTGAAAGTTTGTAAGTATGGATGGATGGATAGATGGAAGTTTGTTACTCTTTCACGTATAGGTAAACTGATGAATGGATTTTAATGAAACTATACAATAATATAGCTATATAATATACATCAGAATAACACACAGGTTACAATTTATAAAGATATTGTGTGAGTTGTCCATAATATGACGATAAGTATCAAGTAAGTAGAAAAAAATCTACCATCTGCGAGCTATTCTGGCATGCGCTGCCAAAACCGCTAGAGTTACACATATGTAATATATGATGGAAATGTTTATCTTAAATAGTCCTACAAAAAAGCCCGCCACAGTATATTATATAGGTTATTTTCTACGCCACGCTAGTATGAGCTACTCGTAATACTAATCCTGCGCAGACGAAGTCGCGGGCACCAGCTTGTAGGCCATAAAACATGAATATTCCGTTACTATGCTTTGATGTAAGTTAAAGAAAAGGCGGCAAGTATAGGACTCGAGCATTTGGGCTTCCAAACCACTATTTTTAATGAATTTTGGTTGGTTTACTGGGTCGTCCGGTTTAAAGATAAAAATAAAGATAAATTTATTTGCTTCAAATAAAATGTTATATCTTAAATACGCAGGTCAGTTTTACTTATACGTTCTACCTCATCTTAGTATTAGTTAGTTTCAAAATAGTACAAAGTAATGTAAAAATAACTTTTCATTTAAAAAACCGACTTCCGCCATAGTATTCGACTAAATATCTGGATTAAAAAAATTTATTAAAGAACCATAGTGGTGAAAGGGTTATGATACTTTCTGAATGCAAATGCTTGGTTTGTTGCTGAAAATATCAAAATCGTCATTATGCCTACAATATTTGAGGAGTTCCCTCAATTCCTCATGGATTCATCAGAACTGGATTCTGAAAAAAATTAGACCAATCTGGAAGTATATATATATAGTATAGTATATATCTATTCAAACAAAAAAAGAATTTTTCATCCCATCTATTCGAAAAGGACGACTTGGTTCGCCTTTAAGTGCACCCAAAGGTGGTGTTTTCTGTATGAAGCTTCTATAAGTGCGCCGCAATTATCTTTGCCGCGCACTTTTTAAATTTGGAATATATCGAACTCAAATAAGTGCGCCGCAAAAATCTTTTACGGCCCTTTTTGAATTTGGAACATCTTGAAAAGAATCAAACACAAATAAGTGCGCCGCAATTATCTTTTCCGCGCCCTTTTTAAATTTGGATCATCTTAGTGTTCAGCGCCAAAGAAGGCGAACGCAAATATTGTTTAAATAAATACTGGCTGGTACGACGGCCCATAGTCGCGCCACCGGCTGAATAAAAAAAAACAAATTAGAAACGACGGCCCGCGATTTCGTCATTTTTAACCGACTTTACAAAAAGGAGGAGGTTCTAAATTCGGTTGTATTTTTTTTTAATGTTACCTCATATCTCCGGCGTTTATGAACCGATTTAGAAAATTCTTTTTTTATTTGAATAAATATACTTCCAGATTGGTCCCATTTTTTTCAGAATCCAGTTCTGATGATGGAATCCACGAGGAATTGAGGGAACTCCTCAAATATTGTAGGCATACATATGGCGATTTTGATATTTTCAGCAACAAACCAAGCATTTGCATTCAGAAAGTATCATAATCCTTTCACCACTATGGTTCTTTCATAATTTTTTTTTCATCCAAATATTTAGTCGAATACAACGGCGGAAGTCTTTTTTTTAAATGATAAGTTATTCACGGATTGTTAGAAATTCATGGTTTTGTTTTGAAATAAAATATGAGGCGCCTTTTATTTTCTCATAGTGGGTGATGAAAAGTAGAGTGTAACACTCGGGCGCAAAATATATTTTTGGCTCGGGCGACGTACTTTGAATCCCTCGCTACGTTCGGGATTCTACTAAAGAATCCCTCGCTATGCTCGGGATTCTACTCTAGAATCCCTCACTTCGTTCTGGATTCAAAAAAGCACCCTCGCCGTAAAAATATTATTTTGCTCCCTTATGATACAATCTACTATTCTAAATCGGTTCACAAACGCCGGAGATTAAAAAAAAAAAAAAACAACCGATTTGAGAACCTCCTCCTTTTTGAAGTCGGTTAATTAAATACAAATCGTAAAATTAAAATTCAAATCATAAGTCACCATACAATTATTACTATCGATTTAGATGTCATCTAAAAAGTCATGAATAATAATAACATAACATTAATTACATTTATTTTTTAATAATTGTTTAGAACCAGCTTTAAAAAAACTTATTCATGTTTTTCAACGTATTTGGTATTTTATAAAAAATACGTGCTGCCATGCAGGCGTGGTTGCCACTCGACTAAAGTGACTACTGCATATAAAATCCGTGGTAAAACCATTTTTTGGAGTTTTTTATTAACATGTGAAACTTTATTTATTAATGAAACCTTACGTTCGTTTTACTTCGTCGACCGAATTTCAAGATTCTAGGTCAACGGAAAGTAGCCTATAAGTTTTGATGTGTCAGCCAGTGAGTTGTATAAAAATACAATTTCAAAGTCCCGGAGTATCTTTTTATTACGTCGACGACCTCTGTGGTGCGGCGGCCGAGTAGTCGGCTGAGATGCAAGAGGTTGTGGGTTCGATTCCCACAGCGGGACAAATGTTTGTATGATCTGCAAATTTTTGTTCCGGGTCTGGGTGTTATGGTACTCGTAGTTCCTGATACCCACGACACAGGGAATAATAGTGTGCGATCAAGACTATGTATGTGACTGTTGGGTGTTATGTTATGTATGTATGTTATTTATGATTCTCTACTTCTAAAAATATACAAGGTCTATGGAAAATTCGGGCAAAAATATGATTGACAGAAAATATACAGAAATATTATTATGAACAGAACTAATTACATAGCACTCAACAGTCGCATACGTAGTCCTGATCCCATACTAGGATTCCCTGTGTCGTGGGTATAAGGAACTACGAGTACCATGGTACCATAACACCCAGACCTAGAACAAATAAAAATAAATAAATGCTGGACATTTCACATAACATTAATCTAGCCCCAAGCTAACCAGAGCTTGTGTTATGAGTACTACATAACTGATTATACTTAATACAATACATGAAATAGATAGATAGATATTTTTTATGATACATAGAAAATACCCAGAACACCCTGTATTAAATATTCATAGATCATACAAACATTTGTCCCGCAGCGGGAATCGAACCTGCAACCTCTCGGATCTCAGCCGTGCCACAGAGGTCGTCAATTCCATAAAGGGGACCTGGTTATATTTTTTTTAATTAGTTCAAAAGTCGCTTACTTGGCAAAAGCGTCGTAAGCGTGATCGTGGTATTTTGTTCAAATGCGAAACACGTTTGGAAACAAACATTGTTTACCCCACTTACCCCTTATTAGGACCACCATAATCTTAACGCAGGGTAACTAAGAAATAAATAGTGACACGACAAACAATCAGTGCATAGAGCCATTGGTTCCCTGACCCCATTTTTAGAACGATCAATATATGCGTGCAGTCACGCCATTGTAAGGCAGGTGGCACACCACACGTGTTACGTCTGTTACTTGGTACACGTTGACACGATAATCGTGCTCAGATTGCTTCTCATCATAGTGGTATACTTTTGTAGGATTATTGCTTTATGAAAAGAAGTGTACAAGAAACCGGTCAAATGTGAGTTGGACTCGCGTGTAGGGGATTCCGTAAAAATACCATTATTCCTGCGGACTACGCGCGGATGAGCGAGCGACAGCTCACTGTCGCTCGCGGATCACTTGTCCATTTTTTTTATTATTAAATAAAATACCGGGCGTAAAAAGACTACTCCCGAAAACTGAAACAGTGCATTCAGACCATGATTCTGAAAAGATTTAAGCTGAAAAAACACGAAAAAAAAAATGCTCACTTTTGATCCGCTTTTTTCCTGTTTTCTTTATAAATATCCATAAAATATCGTTAAAAGAACACAAAAACCTATTTTCCATCATTAAAAACACGTTAATAAATAAGAACGTCAAAAAAAGCAATGAAAAACACATGAGAAATATTGGCCCTACGGTTCGATCAGCTGACCGGGAGCGTTGAACTCGTGCGGCCGGAATAAATGCGTACATTGCTGGCTGACAAATACGATACAAAACGAAAAAAAAAGTTTTCTCCGGTATGAATCACCTCTTAGGCGAAAGCAATTTTATATAGCTATGATATAGGTAGCTTTACCGGTACCTTCAGTATTCGGGAGCTGTCTTTTTACACCCCGTATATTTATACCAACAGATTAGTATTAAAAACGTAAGAATTTAAACAATATTGCGAAAAAAACATTTTTTTAAATAATATTGATAAAGTCATAAAATCATATATTTTAATTACTTTTGACTACCTTCCTAAGGTTTCTAGTTCTCATTTACTATGTATCACCAACTCCTTGCTCCGAGGCACCTCCATTTGATTATGTAAACCAAGCCGTGTTTGTTGCCTGATTCTTCTAGGCTTGGTCGCGTCGGAACAGGAGTAATTTTAGTTTACAAAACGACTCAAAATGATCCTTGTGATTTCAATTAATAAAATTCTTTTGATTTGATTTGATTAGAATGTAAAATTTAAACATTACTGTAAAACATAGAAACACAAATAAAATGCAGGTTTTAAGTTAAATGAATGAATCGTTGAATAAGTTATTATTTTTCATGTCGATCTACATTGTAAATTATCATGTGGACAATCGCTACTATAAATATGACAATGCATGATTCAGTTTCGAGCCATAGCCAGTCCATAAAATACATATTGTGTTAAGCTTCAGTGTAAATGTCCGCATGCAAGGTCTATAAAACTTTTACAGCCACGTCACGACATTTCAACAATAAACGACAATTTTATAGTTATCACATAACCTTTAACGTTTCACAATTGAGAGTTTTTTTATAGGTTCACTGAGAAGTGTCAAATTATCCTTTAAAGTACATAATATATAAATGTGTCAAAGTTGCAACATGTTGCGTCATGAAGATGCAATTTTTGATTGAATTTACATATCGGATTGGATTTTTGTAGATTCCTGTCCGAAAAACATGACACATACATTTTCAATTATATGTATTAAAGCAAATAAAAACAGTTATACATTTTAGAACAAGTCATTAGAGTTCTTTGAAATGGCTCTTGTTACTAAATTGTAAAGGATTTCATTCAAGTTTTTTTCTAGTGTAGTAGTGTAGTAGGAACCCAACCCAACCCAACCAACCTAACACCTAACCTGACACTTAAACATGCTAACCTAACGAACCTAACCCACCCCTTGGGGCTTACTCCAGATTCCTTCGAGTCTACGACTTTGGCTACGTCATACTTCCGTAGCCCGAACTTCGTTCGGGGCGATCTTTGGATCGCTGTTTTCTTTCCACCCCTTTCTTCCTACCGGTCGAACGCCTTAGACGTCGCAGACGTCTCCGGGGGGGCCTCCAAGGCCCTGACCCGGTAGCTCTCACGGTTTACCTTTACACCTACCTACAGACCTAACCTAACCTAAGTGGACGGTGTGCTCCTTGTGCTGCAACATTGTAAGTTACCTGTATGTCATTATTTGTTTTGTGCCGCTTGCAAAAATTTCAACATGTTTCTATATACAGGGGGCCATCGTACCGTGGTACTGCATCTTACCGAGGAACCGGTCGCCGCAGTGGTCTTGTTGCCAGACCAGTTTTGCGCCAGGCTTCTACTTGGATTCCACCAACATTCTCATCTACCGAGACATCTCCAGTGGCGGTCGTTGACCCCGAACCGGTTGCAGCCTCCACTCCCAGTCTACCAGATATTGAGATGCTGTGAGTTTAATTTTAGTTGTGATTCAGTGCTCCTAGTGTGTGATTGTGTTAAACGTTGAATAAAACAGCTCTGTCGAAATGTAAGTTTTTATTTATAATTAAATAGATGAAGACCTATATGAAAATGCCGTCAATGAACAACTCGTTAATCAGCGTTCAGGCGAAAACAATGACGCTGGAAATCAACAGGCAGCCATACCACAGCAGGGACGATTCAACGCTGCAGCAAGACGTTCTCAAATTATCAGAGAAAATCAAGACCTTATCCTTCAATTATGTGAAAACAAGGCTTTTGATGAAGGGGAAGCAACGAGATATCTATGCAGCACGCCTGAGGGGATTGCCGTTCAATTCAATTTCGGCGAACGCCTTAAAACAGCACTACTCGTTGCCAAAACACTGGTATTTTCGGAATCAACAAAACAAAGAATCGAAAGAGCAAAAGCCTACGCTATAAAACAAGACCCGAGTGTGCAAGACGAATTCAACATAAGCAGTGGAGTGGACAAAATGATAACTCTATTGGAAGACAATGCAATAGATCTATTCAAATTTGCACAAGACACGAAAAACCATTTCTACGCGAAAACAAGAAAGAGGAACAATCTGTTTAAAATAAACACATTGAATTGAAAAATCCCAAAGGATTTTTCAATTCAATGTGTTTATTTTTCTACAGTTACGACTTACTGTCATTGATTTAATTAATTTTAGTCTTTGTCAGAATTAAATCTTTGGCCTCATTTTACAAGACGAATTTATGCTGTGTCAAATCATAATTTATGCGATTCATAAAGAATATTTTTAAATGCATACGGTGCATAGTCTGTACAGCGAGAGATCTGTCGTGGGATTGGAGCGCGCTGCTTTGCTTAATTACCTTAATTGTTTAGCGGGCAATACAATAGCGCATCTGTTCCGTTTTGATCCTATTACAACTATTACTATTTCTTTAGTTATTAATTCAAAATGCTGATAAAAATAAACCAGCTCCTAATTATGGTTCTAATAAAATTGTATTTTACAATTTGGCCACGACTGGTCTCTCGCTGAATAGACTCTAATAGCTACTTGTTAATATGTTATGGACAACACAAATTCCCAAACGCCCGTGTAGTTGCTTGTTAGATTTCTAGACTAGGCCCTCTGAAGAGTTTATCACAGACTTTTAAGATGCGATATCGTGTCGTTGGTTTTTGTAAGCACTACTATGCCTGTTTCCTGTTCTCGCGTTGCGTGAATTGCAGTTAAATTTATAGCAATTGCAAACGCCCCAACACGGCCGTGTACTTAGATTTATGGATTTGAAGAAAAACTACGTATTGAACTAACTTTATCAAAGACATACTAGAATATTTTTTTAAGTTCACACTTACACAGTAACATCTTATGTGATTGACAGCCGTTCTCTAGATAACAATGTTTTTTTTTTTGGAATCCCCTTAATTTTGCCGAAGTCAAGTAAGTATATTATTCAAATACAAGTAATTAGAGTCCTCAGTCAAGTCATGTAAAGCGATAACAAATGGTATTGACTCATCTGCATTGATTGACGGAACATGTACTTTTTAACGGTTTGTTTGTGTTGTTTGCTATGTTTTGTTATGTTGTTATGGGCAGAGCGTTGTTTAAGCATACGGCTGTAAGTTTTGAACCAAGTTTTCGTTTCATCTTTTATCGCACTGAAG
The DNA here is from genome assembly GCA_951392215.1 of Epirrita christyi. Classification (NCBI taxonomy): domain Eukaryota; kingdom Metazoa; phylum Arthropoda; class Insecta; order Lepidoptera; family Geometridae; genus Epirrita; species Epirrita christyi. Next base: position 14,088,100 of record OX595850.1, read on the forward strand.
CATTCGCGGTAGCGTTGCCACTATCCGATGGATTTTAAGAGCCGATAAGAATATAAAACTGTATTTTTATGTCTTTCCGCCACATTTTTAAGGTTTGCTGAAATAAAAATGTATTTTTATGGCTTTCTAGTTTAGTGGGAAATATTTGAGAGTAGGGAAAACTTTGTGTTAAGCATGAATTTATGTAACAAGTGTGCACGCCCCGATGTGATCAAAATGCGGTGTGGTATTCAGTGTCGATTAAAGGACATAGCACACCGGCTGCGTATGCGTAAACGAAAACGTGCACGTACACGTACCACTGCGTTGTAATGTAAGGAACTGTATGAGCCATGGCACACCGCTTGCGTGATGTACACGTGCACGTAGACGTAATGCGTGACGTTACGCATTACAGCTCCCAAGATACAAACAGGCTGCGTGCCCTACGCAGAGCAGGATGTCAACGCGGCTATGATGACGTTATATTCAATGACATTCCCCATTGGACGTCACACCAAACAAACGCGTAAGTGTGGACGTATGCGCTAAGCCAGTATGTCAGAGGTCCACATGTTAACGTTATGTGCCGCATACGCGCTGCATACGCATCCGGTGTGCTTTGGCCTAAAAGCGTTTGGCGTAAAAACATATATAAATTCAGTTTGGTAGACAGGTCAACATTATTTTATGCAACGAAATTATGGAAAATTTCGTGACGTGATAAGAAATTATCAATTAAATTCAGTAAACGTATGTATTTAATATTCTAATAATAAGACGTTATACGGATGTTAATAAGGTTTTTTCAACAACTAAAGTAAACTAAGATCAAAACATCCGTGTGCAAAACATACAATGTATATAGTGAACTGTTGAAGCTAGGATGACGGTCGAGATGATCTATCATCAGTGACAGGACTATTGTCGCCAATAAGCCTGATATAGTATTAGTAGACCGGTCGGAACGCCGCATGATGCTAATCCCTTGAAGGCCGAGACAGACAAGTTAAGCAAGTACCTTGACTTGGCTTACAAGATAACTGGCATGTGGGATGTGGATCCCACTTATCATCTCGATAGTCGTTTCAGTGAATACACTGATAGTGAAGAGCCTCGACCAATACCTTAGACAAAAAAATACAATCTTTAGATTCATAATTACAATAACAACCTAATAAAAACCAGTTGAATATAAATAATATAAGACAAACAATATAAATAACTAATGTCAGTAAATGTGACACAAATTACAAAAGCCTAGTCAATGATGATAATTATTATAAAATTTCATAACATAGTAAAAAATTGTGATATCGGGTTCGATTCCCGCTGCAAGACAAATGTTTGCATGATCTGCTATTATTTGTTCCAGGTGTGGGTGATGTGGTCAGTACTCGTAGTTCCTAATACCCATGACATAGGGAATCCTAGTATGTGACTGTTGGGTATTATGTTATACCTACTATTTGCTTTGTAGATAGTATTCCCTTATTATCAAAAATGTATAAATAAATAAATAAATGCTGGACATTTCACACAACATTATCTAGCCCCAAGCTAGATAACTGATATACTTAATACAATACATTACGTAGATAGATATTTTTTATTATACATAGAAAAATACCCAGAACACTGAACAAATATCTGCAGAACATACAAATATTTGTTCCGAGGCGGGAATCGAACCCGCAACCTCTTGCGCCGCAGGCGAACCTTCACCCGCCGCGCTACAGAGGTCGTCAAATAAATCGTATCAATATCGGTCGTATAATGATATCGAGTTTTCAAATTAATTATAATAATATTAATATTGATAATAATTATGTAGAATGCATACACATCTTAATATTCATGCTTTAGTAATATTGAATTTCGAACACCATACTCTCCCATAAAACAGCAACAAGCTAGTTTCATGCTATTATGTTACGTACTTTAGCAAAATTGCAGCAAAGTAGCAACATCTGGGACCAAACTATGTTACACAGTATGACCGAAGCTGTAAATCCACCCTCACGTAGGGGTGAAGGGTGGGTAATGAACTGCAAATGCTAGCTTTACGAGCTTATCAACCGCAACACACAATATTGTTTTATTGAATGTCAGATAATTTGTGCATAAATTCAGCAACTCATGTTGATGGCGGGATCAATTTATGAAAATAATAGCAATAGGATAAGTTAGTAGTCAGTATTTTTTTTCATCACTCATGCTCTGAATTTTCTTAGGTCTAGTTATTTTTTTTTCTTTTTATACTACTTTACAAGCAAACAAGCTTACGGCTCACCAGTTGGAAAGCAGTTACAGTAGCCTATGGACACCTGCAACACCAGAGGAATCACACGCGCATTGCCGACCCTGAGATATACTTAAAGATGTCTCATGTGCCTGTAATTTCACCGGCATCCGTATCCTTCAAACCGAGCCACAGCAATGCAAGCACTACTGCTTGCCGGCAGAAATAGGTACGGTGGTAGTACTTCCCCGGGCGAACTCTTTCACAAGAAGTTCTACTACTAACAACTTTTCATTTAAAAAACCGACTTCCACCATTGTATTCGACTATGATGAAAGAACCATAGTGGTAAAAAGATTTTTGAATGCAAATGCTTGGTTTGTTGCTGAAAATATCAAAATCGCCATATGTATGCCTACAATATTTGAGGAGTTCCCTCAATTCCTCATGGATTCCATCATCAGAACTGGATTTTGAAAAAATGAGACCAATCTGGAAGTATATCTATTCAAATAAAAAATGAATTTTCCAAATCGGTTCATAAACGCCGGAGATATGCGGTACCAAACATAAAAAATAAAAAATAAATAAAAAATACACATATTTTTAATAATTTTGGGAAGTCGGTTAAAAAGTAACAACATGTACAGTCTGGTCAAGTCAGTCTGTCTAAGTAAGTCAAGTCAGTTTTGGTCGAGTACAGTTAACCAAATAATAGATTAAGAACCAATGTACCTGTATTCAAGCAAATAAAACTTTCATTTAATTTTTTTCATTTCATTTCATTTTAACTAATAATTTAACTAAGTAGGTAACTCCAAAACTGTAATGTTATGAAGCTTTCCAGCCCAGCACTAGTGCTGAAATTAAGTTTAAAAAACGAACATTCATCTTTTCATTTACTTGCTGGTACAATAACTTTCCTCAAAAATGATCAATCTAGCTTAAGAGTAGGTTACCTTCAGGGCGTTCACGTCCTTTTGTACGCGAACGAAGTTTGCATCTATTGGCTATTATTTCATCAAACTACAAAAAAATTTGTACACATGATCAGTACACTAATAACATGAACCGTGGGTTACCAATCTACTATTATTTAATTTGGTTTTGGTGGGAAAATTGCTCAGAGAAAGTAATTCATTCGCTTATTAACGAAAACAAATTACCTTACAGAAATTCCCATGTCAATGAAAGTAATATCCATCGCATAATTATGGTTAAAATATTGGTTAATAATTTTCTATTTTAATTGAATTTTTAATTACAATTTACAGAATTTAATTAATGCTCTAGTATCTACATATTTTAATTCATAGCTCTCATGCCGAGATAAATAGACGTTACTTAGCACAAGCTTAACAAGTACTAATGATTAGACCTATCCCTGTCACTGTCACATAAATGTTAAAACACGCGTATTAGAGAGAGATAGGGACGATTTCAAAGTAAGACGTAGGCTTAGTCACCGTGAAGTACGTTCTATTTATCTGGACCTCAGAACTAATAAGTTGAAGCTACAATGGGCAGGTCATATAAGTTCGCAGTTCTGACAACCGGTGTCCTCGAGTGGCGACCACAAACCGGATGACGCAGTAGAGGAAGGCCCTCCTTTCGATGGACTATAGACATTATATATAGCAGGATCACAATAAAAATTAATGATTTGTTAAATGTACAATCATCATCATCATCATCATACTCATTCTGTAGAAGAAATGATGATGATAATTATGAGTATATAATAAATAATAAGCTTTGATGTGTTATAAAGTCTTAGGTTAAATATCTAAAGTTTGATAATCAAATAGTAACAATAATTTCATGACTTTTCTGTCATTTAAGTTTTAGTTTTTAGTCTTATTTTAAATTTTTAACTATTTTATGTTTCGTTCTTTTTATTTTTCCTTTAAGTACATTGTGCTAGAACACCTTTATTGTTGTACATATCAGAACTTATTTTTATACTTTTATTTTTTATAATGTGTAACATGTATGATGTGTGTGTTCTCAATAAATAATGAAATAAATAAGTATATAAATAATGCCTTTTCATGAACAAGACACAAGAATAGTATCCTCAAAATACTCAAATATAAAATATAGACTCCATCTCAGTTCAGTTAAGAGGCTGGACAAGTTTATTCGAGCGTGTGTAATTTATACGGTCGATTAGCATCAAAAAAGGCCTCAAGCTATGCTCTGTGCAGAAAAGGATTTAATGGTTTTGGGATAACATACATACCTACCTGTTCTACTTCCTGTTTGAGTCCAAATACTTTTTTTTCTATTGATGGTTTTGTTAGAAAGTTTGGCAGAGTGGACCCGGCTTTATAAGTTCTACAAGTTTGTTATTTTCATGTGTTTATTCCCAACGTATTGTAAGTTATGTAGCTTGGAGCCTAAACAAAAACTATTGGGAATAAAAACACAATTTTGTGCAAAACCCAAGCTGGGAAAATCTAATATTTTCCTCAATTTATCTAAATAACAATCGCCTTGGGCTCTGCAAGATATCTCTGGAATCTTCTTTTGTGTATACAATACAGTAAGATATCTTCGTTTGTACAAAAACTTTGTCTATCTGTAGTGTTATTTGCTTACAACTTGAGCTCTACCAAGCTGTTTATTTTGAAAGAAAGAAAGAAAAAAAAACAGTTTATTAATGGGTAACAAAAAATACAGAACCACAAAACAACAAACAGGACAGAAGAACTAAAAAAAAACAATTACACATAAGTAACAAAATAACAATGAGAAATTGTTTGTGTGTGTGTGTGTATATTGCCATTTTTTACCAAAAAATGTTAGTTGGTTAATACAACCTCTCTTGTGAGTAATATAATTATACCAGGGGATGCGCAGTAGCATCCACCTGAGTACAACTTAGTATCAATTACTAGAGCAAACTGATTAACAGAAAATAATAACCTGACATCAATAATATAAACAAAAATTATAATATTAATTTGTTAAATCTACGACAAGGACAAAAATTGTTGGTAAAATAACCAAAGCATTACATACATATTTTCTCTTTTAAATGACTACATGGTTTCTATCTATTAAGACTACCTACCGATAATCAAATGAGATTTTGACCTGTCCTCGAAATGGGCCCGAAAACCTCGGTCTGCATCGCTGGTGCAATACCCTAAGCACAGGAATCATAAGATACTACATACTATAAGATTTATATAACAACTAATTGTAACCATGTGAAAGCAATTGAGTATTGAGTATTGACCATCAAAATTTCCTGAGTTGATACCAACTCAAAGCTTTTTGCCACAAAGGTAATCAGAAACAGCTGCATCTACTAATTTTAACATCAAACGATATTGAATCAATTCGTACATCAATAGTATTAGTTTTGATAACATCCTGCGGTACTTTCAATACAGGAATAACTGAGCTAAAATTAAAGCATGGGAATTTGGATTGGCAATGGAATTAATTTTAGAATACAAGAATTAACTAAAATAGTTTCATCCTTGTGTGCATAAACACAAAATCACACGCTTTTTTATACGAAGGGGTAGGCAGAGCCGCAATGCGGCTCTTCAAAATCATTCAAAATCATTCAAAATCAAAATCAAATCGGATTACACGGTAGAGGCACTCCACTCGATGGAGACAGGATGGATGTTGCAGGAAGTCAGTGGAGGGTGGCTCAAGACCATCCGTCGTGGCATTCCAGGGGGGAGGCCTATGTCTAGCAGTTTACTTCTACAGGCTAATAAAGATGATGATAAGTGTATGTAAATTTTTATTCAGTGTATTGAATGATTGTAAAGCTAATTCTGATGGCAAAGTGTGCCAATCATTTCTATTTTTTTTTGTAATAATCTTGTCTCTACAATTTTACAGGGAAAACTGAAAGTGTCCACAGCTGTTCGCCGATCGATGAGTACTGAATTAATCTTCGTCAACTGTTTGATTATTAACGATTCCAACGCTGTTAATTACGTGTTCAAAACATTAATGTTTCATTCTTAGTGAACGTGCAAAATGTATTTATCAAGTCTAATACAAAGTTAAGTTTCTATTACACAGCTTTTGGATCATAACGACAATGATTGAAATTGCAGCACCCTAACGGGGTTTATGTGTAAGTACTAACTACCTAGTATATAAGATCAATACTTACTAATATGAATTACTTACTACATAAAAGCAATAAATAAATGAATAATGATGATAAAGTGACTACCGTTATATTACGACGGATGATTATAGTAAAGAACGGTAGGACAACTATCAAAGGTTACAAACTTCTGTCGCCACTAATCTTAGGCAATCCTAGTGTGGGATCAAGACTACGTATGTGACTATTGGTTATTATGAATGTATGTTATGTTATGTTATTTATGATTTTACGTATGCCTATTTTGGTTGGGCATTGAGAAACAAAGAGATAACAGGACACATACGTTAGTCCTGACCACACACTAGGATTCTCTGTGTCGTGGGTGGAACTACGAGTACAATATTGTACCTCAACACTCAGACCCACTGCTGCTAAGAGACTGCTTAGCTTGGGGCTAGATAATGTTGAGTGAAATGTCCAGCATTTATTATTATTCTGAGGTTGAGGCAAAACTAGCATTAGCTACAGCCAGTCAAATTGCCAAAAGTAGCAAAGAACTACGAAGCTTAGCTCTCTAGACTTCGTAGAGAGCTGCCCTGCGTAGGCCTCTCTGCCTTTAAACAAAATTTTAAAAATATTAAGGTTGCGCTCCTAAAATATAATGCTGATTTGCCTAGTTATTGTGAGTAAGCCAGGTATCACATCAATAAAATAACTAAAATACGTAATTTTTTAAACTTTTTTTCTATCGATGATCAAGCTAGAAACACAATTGGTAGACATTTACTCGATACTTTATTTTTTTGAAAATTCTAGGAATTAAATTACAGTCACATTATCCAAAATAAATACTCACCGAAGGAAAATATAGTTTATCATCGGTGACCAAACCAATATTTACCTAGACTAATTAGTATTCTCATAATAAATTAAATAAGATTTGAGACTTTACTTCTGTTCAAGATATGGTTGTGCGATATTCAATCTTATTCTGTTAGTATTTACGTCTAAAAGGCGATTAATACATATTATATTTTCGGAGCGCACTCTTAAATGTCAAATCCAAATTTGTAAAACATTTTTGAGTGATCCAATAAGCTACACGTTAAAAATGACTATACCATTATTGTTTGTAAGGTTTTAAAGTACTCGCACTAATGTTTTTTAGTAATGTAAGCCTGTCTATCAATTTTCATCTAGCAAGAAAACTTTCAGTCAGTTTCAATAAACTTGACTGACGGTACAAAAAGAACATAATATCTCTAACAAAGTTTACTCAATATTTCACGAAGTAACTTTGTGAATAAAATTTATTCGTGCCATAGTTGAACTTTTGGCTAATTTGTCAATGTTCGGTGTATTATTTGGAAAATTTACAAAGAACATAAAAAAAGAAAAAAACGAATGAAAATTAAGGAGTTGTTTCAAAATGGCCTATGTCTATGCACACCACACAGAGAATGGCGAAAAAATCAGTAATTTTTGAAAAAATAGGTACTCTAATTTAAAGCTTAAAATAAATCTGCATAAAAATGTTTGAAATTCGAAGAATTTTTACAATGGTAACATATTTTCCTGGCCAGCCATGACAATGAAAGTCGCGTTTGTTGCTCTGTGGTTGCTTGCTTCATTTGTTTGTTGGGAGTTGTGTTTCTAAAACGTAGTGTTTCTATCCTACTCCTACTAATATTATAAACGCGAAAGTTTGTGAGTATGGATGTTTGTTACTCTTTCACGTAAAAACTACTGAATGGATTTGAGTGAAATTTGGAATGGAGATACTTTACGCCCTGGATTAACACATATGCTACTTTTCATCATCATCATCATCATCAAACGCGAAAGTTTGTGAGTATGGATGGATGTTTGTTACTCTTTCACGTAAAAACTAATGAATGGATTTGAGTGAAATTTGGAATGGAGATACTTTACGCCCTGGATTAACACATAGGCTACTTTTCATCATCATCATCATCATCAATTTTTATCATTATTTACGCGGGTGAAACCGCGGGGCGCAACTAGTAGTTTATAAGTACTAATAACTAGTGTTTTGTGTTATCTCATGAGTAAGATATTTTAGGAAATTGCATTAAATGCAGCGAAATAACAAAAAATTACAATGGAAAAAGCTTAAACATTATAATATTTAGCTACGTTTAGACAGGTGTACAAGGGCTAGGTTCAATTCATTGTGAAACAACTCCTTTATTTGACACTAGTTGCGCCCCGCGGTTTCACCCGCGTGAATAATGATGAAAATTGATGATGATGATGATGATGATGATGAAAAGTAGCCTATGTGTTAATCCAGGGCGTAAAGTATCTCCATTCCAAATTTCACTCAAATCCATTCATTAGTTTTTACGTGAAAGAGTAACAAACATCCATCCATACTCACAAACTTTCGCGTTTGATGATGATGATGATGATGAAAAGTAGCCTATGTGTTAATCCAGGGCGTAAAGTATCTCCATTCCAAATTTCACTCAAATCCATTCAGTAGTTTTTACGTGAAAGAGTAACAAACATCCATCCATACTCACAAACTTTCGCGTTTGATGATGATGATGATGATGATGAAAAGTAGCCTATGTGTTAATCCAGGGCGTAAAGTATCTCCATTCCAAATTTCACTCAAATCCATTCAGTAGTTTTTACGTGAAAGAGTAACAAACATCCATCCATACTCACAAACTTTCGCGTTTGATGATGATGATGATGATGATGAAAAGTAGCCTACGTGTTAATCCAGGGCGTAAAGTATCTCCATTCCAAATTTCACTCAAATCCATTCAGTAGTTTTTACGTGAAAGAGTAACAAACATCCATCCATACTCACAAACTTTCGCGTTTGATGATGAAAAGTAGCCTATGTGTTAATCCAGGGCGTAAAGTATCTCCATTCCAAATTTCACTCAAATCCATTCAGTAGTTTTAACGTGAAAGAGTAACAAACATCCATCCATACTCACAAACTTTCGCGTTTATAATATTAGTAGGAGGATAAAACAAAACAATAACAAGCAAACAAAACAGAAGTAGAATAGGTAGAACATTCAATTAAGTATTAATTAACAAAATTAAAAAGTGAAATATCTCACGCATTCACTCTGTCCCACTCCTACCTTCCAAAAAGTCACGCCAAAATGATATTCATGCATAATGCTGAGTAAGTATTATCTACTTACTCAGCGCTGATTTTCAGCTGACACCAAGCAGTGACGTCACCTACACCTGAATCCCGCACCGCCTACGTAGTTCAAAGATGTTGAATGCTCATAAATGCTAACTAAATCAGTAGATAATTTACTAATTTAGATAAGATTTATGAGCTTAAAATTTAGAGAAACAAATATATCCAGGCCTGAGCCTTTATAACCTAGTTTATCTAACCACGTTGAGCTCATGATCTCATAATCACAATTTATTTACTGAAAAAATTATCAGAGACTTTATTTTAATTTATTCTAAAGTGCATCACACACGTAGCAGAAGCGGTAATATTTTATATGCGTATAAAAACTTATCGCATCTGAAGGTATCACACACGTAGCAGATACGATAATATACGAAAATGATACATTCATGCGGGAACCTTCAAACTGTATTGTTTTTCAATTTGTATACACAGATATAATCTGTCCATCTCTTGATATAATATTATGTCGGTGCCTACAGATGCTTGACTGTAAAATATAAGTGATCTGCTACGTGTGTGTTGCTCCTTGAGTTTAGCATAGAAAGCGATATGGACAGATACGCGCTCAGATACAGATATCTTACCGCGTCTGCTACGTGTGTGACTCACTTTAATGTTCTCTGGGCGTCTGGTTGATGCGATGCGTGACTCGAAGGGCAATTCTGTATCTCGCGACAGGTTTGCAACAGGCGCAAATTGTGCAATCAGGGCTGTCAAATGGTAACTTTTTTTGTATGAAAAAAGCAACGTTTGACAACCATGATCGCACAATTTACGCCTGTTGCAAGCCTGTCGCGAGATAGAGAATACCGAGGGCCTAGTGTGAGCATCGCGTTTACGTGGCAACCACGTAAACGCGCGTTTGTTGAGTAACCGGCAAAATTAAAGTACACGTAAAAACTACTCGGACTCCGCAGTTTTTACGTATACTTTAATTTTGCCGGTTACTCAACAAACGCGCGTTTACGCGGTTGCCACGTAAACGCGATGCTCACACTAGGCCTACGGGAGCCAAAACGTCGCTCTTATCTGGCTCAACGCATAGTATTGCCATTCAGCGTGGCAATGCAGCCAGCGTTTTAGGAACGCTTCTACCTGGTGATTTGGATCAGTTGAGCTATCTTTAGATATGCAACAGTCTTTAGATAGCTCAACTGTTTAATTTATATTTCTTAATTTTGTTTTACTGCCCACAAACATCTTAATTGCAAAAAAAGTATTTATAGATGTTTGGATATTTTTATGTTTGTTCCTCAATTAAAACGGCTGAAACAATTTCGAGGTTTGGTATACAGATAGATTATGCCCTGAATCGAGTTATATAATACTTATTATCCGGTGCTACATCAGGTCAATCAACATTTATGTTTAATTTCAAAGCTCTATGTGTAAGTATTTAACGGCTGCACTTAAAAACCTGCAAAAAAACGTATAATAATATGTTTATTCACATATTTGACAATGTTATCCATTTTTTATTTATTTATTTTATATTTTATTATTATTTAAATAATTATTAATAAATGATTAAATTATTAAATCATTTATTTATTAAATTGAAAAATATAATAAATAAATAATAATTTAATTTTGACTTAGAATCTTTACTTGTAAATAGCTTGCAACGATATATTTTTAATTATTCGACCAAAATTAACCTTATTGAACATTTAATATGAATTTTAACTTTTCAAGTTTGATAAAATAGTTCTAGGCAAATAATAATAAAGTACACTACGGGCACGGCACGGGCGTCAGGCGGAGCTCAGTCGTACGCTACCTGGCGCTGTATCAAGGTCGTTGACAACATGAAAACGTAATTTATGGTAGTACAAAAACAATATAGCATTGGCAAGATTCGTTAATAGTTACTACGACGCGTAGTTACTTTGGTGAGCCCGGACTTCGTATGCCCGGGTTGGGTTCTGGAACCCGCGGTCCGCGGTCGAAGTCGCGTGCGACTTCATAACTACTACTTCATACACTAGTATAATAATAAGACCATACAAATCCTACTAATATTATAAACGCGAAAGTTTGTGAGTATGGATGTTTGTTACTCTTTCACGTAAAAACTACTGAATGGATTTGAGTGAAATTTGGAATGGAGATACTTTACGCCCTGGATTAATACATAGGCTACTTTTCATCATCATCATCAATTTTCATCATTATTCACGCGGGTGATGTATATATAATTTTACGTCTTGGTTCAGAAATTCCAATTCCCAAAAATTTGCCAATTAAGGCCTTAGGGCGATACCACACAGGCGACGTGGTTGCTCTGCGTCGTCGCAACGTAATGATTTCAACGCAGTGGATGCCACACGAGCGCTGCGTCAGCGCTGCTTCAACGCAGCTATGCTATGCTTTGATATGCTATTAAATACTGCGTTGCCGCTCCGGCGTTTCAACGCAGCTCCCTTCCCCATCTCGTCTCCCCAGCCCCTTCTCCGTTGAGCGCGCGTCACGACGACGCAACGCACCGGCAACGCCCGTGTGGGATGTCGTTCAGGGGGCTTAGTACAGGTTTTGATAGTTTACGAAACTATATAAAGTTGCGTTACTTGCAGCGCTCCTAGCGAAAACGAGAAGAAAACTAAGGACGCTGTCAGTAAATGTATTGGATGGAAACGAAACTTTATAATAGTTTCGTAAACTATCAAAACCAGTACTAAGCCCCAGATTTGTATGTGGAACTACGCAGCGTTACCGCTCCGTCTTCGCAGTGCCGACGCAGCGAAGCTGCAAAGCCCGTGTGGTAGCGCTCTTACTCAATTTAAATGTTTCCAACTTTGATTGCCATGTCACGGTATATCGTCTGAAAGCCACTCAAAAGTCTCATCACCTCAAAGTGGCTCGAGGGAGCAGTAATGTGGTTACATAAAATTGTAAGATTAAACAACCAAAACCTCGTTATTTAAAGTACGTCGCTTACTATAGCAGAGCGTATGAAAAAGATTTAAAATCTAACAATTCGGTTTTATTTAATACTAGCTGCGACCCGCGGTTTCACCCACGTGAATATTGATGAAAAGTAGCTTATGTGTTAACGCAGAGTATAAGGGATCTACATTCTAAATTTCACTCAAATCTGTGCAGCCGTTTCAGTGTGAAGGTGTAACAAACATAGTTACAAACTTTCGCATTTATAATACAGTGATTCCTCGGATAAGATTTGGGTTAGGAGCTTAAGAAGTGAAGTAACTAGTAGTTAACTAACTTTTACAACAATGACATATCAATGTGTATATAACATACACCGAATATTATACATAGAAGTTATAATACATTATTCAAAAATATTGAATAATGGTTCTCGAGTGGCGACCACAAACCAGACGACGCGGTAGAGGAAGGCCCTCCACTCGATAGACTAAAGACATTATAAACGTCGCGGGGACTCGGTGGATGGAGGTGGCTCAACACGGTCTTCCCAATACATCCAGTTCATTGTCGCTACTGCCAACCTTTATCCCCCAACGGTTAACGGTTCTTTGTGTTTTATGATAATGATTATGAGTATTTAATCAAAATTACATCCCTTGATTAAAAAAACATTCCCATTTCTAACAGGCAAGCTGTAATCCAAACATTTGACGAAGCGTCAGTCGTTTATGTTATACTATACATACACTTTCAACACACTCACAGCACGGAGAAATAAGTACGTTATACAATATAATATTATATACCATAATATAGTAAGTAACGTAGTCTCCTCAAAACCAATAGACAAGTATTCACATTTTCATTGGGTCGTGAAACCGTAAAATCGAATTTGATCATGATTGCAAACAACATAAAATTTTACGGCTGAATGGAATAATAGTTTAAGATGACTATTTTATTTTTATGAATGTCTATAAAAGACAAGAATAGCTCTTAAATTCTGGAAAATTTCGATATTTTACTCATAGGCTACTTAAAGTGTCACTTACTTAGATAACGTAAAAGCTGCCTGAGGCATTACACCAGAAGATGGACAGCAGCATCCACCAAAGTACTCACAACAATACTGCGATCACCAATCCGCCTGCCATGCGTGGTGATTATGGCAAATCCCCCCATTGTATTCTATGGGGGAATCCTCGTCCACCAATGGACGTCTCACGATGATGATGATGACTCATAGACTTGAATTTCTCTCGTGTCACTTGTTTTTTTATGGTCTTTGATAAGGAGTTATTTTTAACATAGCACGCCAACAGTCACATACATAGTCCTGATCCCACGTGTCTACGTTACCTGCTGTATACGCAGCCGGTGTGCTGTGGCCTTTAAACTTAATTTATTTTTGAATCTACGTCCCATAAAAATATTAACAAATAATTCACAGAATCCAAACAGATCAAAACTGTATCAAGAACAATACACTGCAGTGCGAGTATTTACACAATACGATCTCAAAATAAACATGTACTATTCGGATCGGATCGGATAATGTAAACAGTTGTCTAACGTGTAGGTGTAAAGCAACATTGAAATATTATGCTATTTGTATTTAATGTTGTGGGTTGAGTAAATAAAATGACTAGGATAATCTGTGAATGAATTATAAATGGTAGCAAAAATAGCACAGTAATTACCTATCCTACCTAGTATTTACCTATCACACAAGTCCGGTTACAACAACAAGCATGCAAGCAATTATACATGAAAAAGTTCTAAGATAGTGTTATCTTTTGCACAATTATATGACAGTGAAGCCAATATCACCGACATAGCTCTCAGAATGAAAAAGTTGAATTGGGAATGGGTATGCCACAAAGCTTGCAGAACCGACAACCGTTGGGGAATTATGGTTCACGAGTGGACGACGCCCACAAACAAGACGCAGTGTAAGAAGGCCCCGTCTCAATGGAACAACCGACACAAGACTGTTTATCATGGCATTCTATGGAAGAGGTAGGTATATGTCCAGCAGTGGGCTCCTAAAGACTGATAATTATGATGATGATGAGTTTTAGAGAATTAAAAGTCACCCACGACCACTGTGACCACTGTGTGTGTCGGGTTCGATTCCCGCCTCGGAACAAATATTTGTACGATCTGCAGATATTTGTTCAGGGTGTTCTGGGTATTTTTCTATGTATAATAAAAAATATCTATATATGCAATATATTGTATTAAGTATGTCAGTTATCTAGTACCTATAACACAAGCTCTGCTTACCTTGGGGCTTTACCTTGCATAAATTTTGATCATTCAAACTTTTTATGTTACTTACTTGCTAGTTTTTCCCACGTACGTCGTATACTTTGTCGAACATTTGGGCTGAATTACGATAAATTTCTATTTTTTTTCAAAAATTTAGAACATTGTGTACCTTGATCAATCTTATCCGCTTATATCTATAAAATTTTACAAAGGTCTGACTTGTAATTCTTAAATTAATAAGAAACTACGCTTATTTAAGGTACTAATGCGTGGTGATTATGGCAATTCTCCTCATTGTATTTTATGGGGGAGGCCCCGTTCAGCAGTGGACGTCTAAATGCTGCTGATGATGATGATGACACTTATTCATGCCGTTTGGCTCTAAGTCAGATGTTTAGAAAATTCTGTAAGTAGATATAGTCCCCAGATTTTTTTTAATTATCACCGACAATGTGTACTCTCCCTAAGTTAAACGTTGGCTCCGTCTAACCCTTCGCTTGCCAAAAATTAAATTGGCTTTCTACTTTTAAATGTGCCTATCACATTTTCTTTACTAATTTCAGAGTTGTTTCTGAATAATTAAATATCCAAGTTACTCATAAAGGAAGTCCAGATAATTATAACAAGTGCGCAAACGAACAGATACTTTTAAAATGTATTAATGAAGATGGAAGTTTGTTTCTCTCTCTTTGTAGTATCTTCGTAGTTTCTGATATTCATGAAAACCAATTTACAGAATTCTTATAATTGTTTCAAGATGATTAAAACAGGAACTGGGCTGCAAGTATGGATCTCTGAATCGATAAAATTTTACCTTAAAATTCGACAAAATGGGGATTATACCTTGACATAGTTCCGTTTTGTCGAATTTTAATGTCAAATTTTATCGATTTAGAGATCCATACTTGCAGCCCTGAATCGGAATGTTTAAGATCATGCTGGACATTTAAACAGCAATGATAGCAAAGGTAGTGAAGTAAATGATAGTGAGGGACTAAATATCAAATCTAAAGAAAATGAAGGTTGCAAGAAGTCAGTGGATAGAGGTGGCTCAAGGTCGTTTGTTGTGGCTTTAAAAAAAAACTCACTCGCACAAATTCGGAATGTAGGTATTGATAATCATAATTTATATATCATAGACTAATGGAATTAAAATCATTTCAATAAAGTTAAAACAAAAATAATTTTTAACATCACTAACTGAAATTGTTCAAGGATTTCCTAATGGCCGTACTCACTCCTAAGTTTATTTATCTTCCCTATTTTTTCCATCTGACTTTTAAAGTAAACACACGTTTATTCGGATTCGATAGTGACGTGTCAAAATAAACATAGTCGAAGTATTATTATATTGCGGCCTCCAGTCGATACGATTGGAATTGCAATGTTTTACCGATTTTAACCGACTTAAAATAGAGGAGAGAGGAGGTTCTCATTTTGAAAGCACTGGTGATGTCGTGACTGATCCCAGTCGCGTTCACTTACAGGGTTTTCCATAAAAAATTGTTTGTGTGCAATTACGTGCTCTTAAACTTTGAAGTAAAACATCGTAAGTAAATCGGTTTGTCCAAAAATCCAAATTAATTCTCCTTTTAGGAGCCACCACATTCGTTCCTAGCCAAGGCCTCCGACTGAGTCTAATGCTTGGGTTTTTTTTTTATGCTTCTTGGCAAGCAGACAATCTTACGGCCCACCAGATGGAAAGCAGTTACCGTAGCCTATGAACGCCTGTAACACCAGAGGCATCACATGCGCGCTGCCGACCCTGAGACATAAAGATGAAAAGTCTTATGTGCCTCTAATTTCACCGGCACCCGTACCCTTCAAACCGAAACACAGCAATGCGTACACTACTGCTTGGCGGCAGAAATAGGTACGGTGGTATTACTTCCCCGGATGAACTCTTTCACAAGAAGTTACTACTACTAACATCACATCATCATCTATTATCGGCCTACGGCGAATGTTTGCATGTTGTGTCCCTGTCTGTCGTTTTACGAATGGTGCATACAAACAGAGACACACAATGCTATCATTCGCCGTAGTCCGATAATGTGGCCCCAGTATTAGGGAATGTGACAAGCATCCCTAATACTGGTTTTATAGTCTGACTCCTAATGGGGAGTATTCTTCTTTCGTTAGTCTTCGGATAAGCCGAGAGTCGTAAACGGTCACTCACTTAGCGCATGGTAACCAAGAAAAAACTAGTGATAAGTCTTACCCCCTGTTTCATAATCGTTTTTTAAACCTATTTTAGTTAAAATAGCTTTTGTCTTGTTTTGACTTACGACATTTTACATCAGAGAGAAGAAAATAAAAGCTATTTTAACTAAAATAGGTTTGGAGAATGATCATTACCGTTAGTGTTTTTGATTAAATAAAGATAAGAAAATAAAGATAATAAAGATTAAGTTTTTTTTTTTGTGCTTCAAATTAATGTCTACCTAATTCTTTTAGTATTCAATAAATGATTTAAGAGAAAAGACATCTAAAATTAATTTCCGTAACCCCAAATTATCCAGAATCTATTTGAGATTGTTGTAACGCTATTACGGGACTTTGGAAACTCCAAACTTCCGTGGTTTACTTAGATTGAGTTTCGTAATGTAATCCACTAGGCTATGCTAATACCTCTTCTTCATCAGCTATTCATCAGATATCCACTGCTGGATGAGACCTCCCCCATAACATGCATATAGCGTGCAATGAGAATAATTTAAATAGATTAACTTCTTTATCTACTCTCATACTGAAATATAAAGATTAAAAAACTAAAAACAAAACTAAAATAACAGTCTTCACACACATGCCATCGAAATAAATTAAAAAAATTACATTACGACACAGCTCTTCTATGGACAACTGTATTATAATATAACTTTTTTTCTATTATGATACAACTTCACTTGGACCAAGGAGGTTGCAATGCAGTTTTTCTATACATAATCTGTGGACGCGGCGCAACACGCTCGCGCGTATGGATTTTGGCGCTAAACGTTTACAAATAAATGCAAATATAAGCTGTAATTTTACGCAAATTTCATTGTCAAATTAGTTTTTGTTTTAAAAAGTGTCTGAAAACGACAGTAGCGATACTGAAGAAAATTTTACACCACCGGACATTCTCGAAGCTGCAACGAACAAATGAACCTCTTACCGGTGAAGGTGTTACCTCTTATCTAGAAGGTATTACAATAAATGTTACAAAGACTTTAAAATATAATTTTACCTATTTCATGAGATTAGATAAAGTAGTGTATGAAACTGCACATAATATGCTCTTAAAACACTCGTGTGATGCTATAAAAAAACTCGCCTCCGGCTCGTTTTTTTAACTCACACTCGTGTTTTAAGAACTTTTATTATGCAACAGTTTCATAAACTACTATTAAACTAAAAATTTTCATTCACACTTTTATAAGATCATACCGTTAATACCCAATAATGCGGTTTAACCCAAGCAAATATTTTGGAATAACGGGTGTTTCCACAGGAAACGTGTAATCAAAGATGAGTCCGCATCTTAAAACAATTTGCGCAGTGCTATACTATACCATCATCATCATCATCATCATCAGCCTGTAGAAGTCCACTGCTGGACATAGGCCTTATAGAATGCCACGACGCACGTCGTAAGCAGTCTCTATCCATTGATTTATTTAGGTATTATTATTTATTTATTATGTATATCTATATAATTTTACCTTAAATAATAAAAGAGGTTATCAAATTGGATTGTGATGTGGTTTTACAGCTGTTTATTTGCTTGTATTAGCGCTACGAGTAATTACAACCATAAAAACTTATTTGACATCAAACCACCTGCCTGCAGACAAAAATCTATTAACATTATTTGCTCTCCTAGTATATCCAATTATGTTCCTAAATCTCTGGTCCATTGTTCTACATAATATGCATCGTTATTAACACACATCTATACTTTTTAACCGACTTCACAATAAGGAGGAGGTTCTCAATTCGGTTGTTTTTTTTTTTTTGTAGTGTTGTTACCTCATATCTCCGGCGTTTATGAACTCTTTTTTTATTTGAATAGATATACTTCCAGATTGGTCCCATTTTTTTCAGAATCCAGTTCTGATGATGGCGTCCATGAGGAATTGAGGGAACTCCTCAAATATTGTAGGCACACATATGGCGATTTTGATATTTTCAGCAAGACACCAAGCATTTGCATTCATAAAGTAACATAATCCCTACACCACTATGGTTCTTTCATAAAAAAAAAATCATACAAAATTATTTAGTCGAATACAATGGCGGAAGTCGGTTTTTTAAATGAAAAGTTATGTCAGCTAATAATGGCTCAATGGGGCATTTAACTTAACTGCCTTTGTATGTAAGTACAACTAATACATTCCTACATTTTCTGGATTTGCAAGTTATATAACATTAGCTAAAAAATTAAAATATTACTGCGTCATAAATATAGCGAATAAAGGTTCTCGAGTGGCGACCACAAACTGGACAACGCGGTAGAGGAAGGCCCTCCACTCGATGGACTAAAGACATTATAAATGTTATAAACTAGTGGTTCACCCCGAACTGAGACCTCGCGATAAAACCTTTATCAGCCCGACTACTTAACTAAGTAATTTCCAAATTTCTATTATCACCTCGAGGTCTACCAGTACAGTACAGGATCTACCAGTCACTACTCTAATTTCCTACACATCATCGAAATAACCTTTGAATAGGGCTAAGCAACGGGGCGTAATACTACATACCTGTTAGTACCTATATCAAGTACCTGACGAATTAATTGATAACGTCCTTTTGACGAAAACTATAGAACTCCAACGTCATTCAAATTCCTAGAAATGGGAGGTCAACAATGGATGTTACATTGGTTTCTTTTTTATGGAGTACAAGTTTTGTAAATTCTTCAATTTCAGACTTTTCCCTGTAGTTGTGACACAAAAGCCACAAGCATACCAAATTTCAGCGTTGTGGGATTGCTGGAAGTACCCTAGAATTTTTGATTTTTACATTTTTTATTTTCCCTTATATCTCGAAAACTACTAAGGCTACATACTTATTAAAAACAGTTTTGAAATGTCCAACCAAAGCGCTTTCATTAGACACCCCATTTGATCTGATTGTCTTACTTTTATTTTTTTTACCCCCTCTTGGACTCCAATATCTCAGCAACCCCCTGACCGATATACCTCATACCCTTACCTACAAATTTTACCAATACTATCTACCCCCATACCAAATTTCATAAAGATCGGATTAACGGTTTGGAAGTTTTCATCAGACAAACATACATACATACATACATACATACAAACGCCGATTCTTCCAACTTGACTCAGAGAACTCGCTTCCCTCGTTCAATTGGACATTATAGCTAGACATTAGATATTATAGTGACGAAAAACAGTGGTAATTAGCCGTTCAAATTTGCACAACAACACACCATAAACACTTTTTGTGATAGCGAAAACTGATTTTGCTAAAACTAGACTAAAAACAATGTTAAAATCATTGAAGGACATTTGCAGCAAAACTAATTATATTTATAAGAAACTATCAATGAAAACATGACATGTGTGTGTTATGTCTTCTGGTTTTTGAAAAATCAGTTTTCGCTACCACAAGAAGTGTTGATAAGCTGTGAAAAAAAAACGATAAAATTTGAATTTCGTGGCACTTACGAATCGCTCCTCCTTAAATGTTTATTTACTGGTTAGTTTCAACAGTTCAATATTAAAATGTTTGTTTTACTATTCGAGTGATTGACCAGAACCAGATATGTAAAAAAAATAGTTTTAATCAAATAAATTGTCTATAAAGACTACTTTTTCAATGTATGAATCTAATCCACTACCTTTCTCAGCAGGTACCACGGATATAGTTAGAATTTAAGGTACATAATAATATAATACAACATAAAAACCAAAAAACAGCGTATCAATAAATTTATAAGAGATTTTCACGGAGTTAACTGTTAGCACACAGATACACTCGACATAGTGGTCAAGGTATCTAAAAAAAGTCTTTAATAAAATAAATCAAATATCTAAAATGTCATATTATCTACAACTGAAGAAGGCACAAAAACTAGAAAATATTAACTAAACTCATATTCACGTCACAAAAAAGAATAATTAAGGGGACGCGCGACAAACGAAATTAATTATAATAAAATTCATGACTTAGCGTGCTTAAAAAATACAGAAAAAACGGGACAATCTCATTAGGCTGTGGACGTCACGGTATCCCGCCGGATTTCGTAAATAACATCGGATAATAATTCTCGAATAAGACAGACATTTTTGAAATTTTGGTTTTGTCACGCTTAAAGGTGTTCTTGCTTGATTTAAGAAGAGAGGGCGATATAATGTTATTCCTAATGACTTGCTTCGAGAGTTTATTTTATTTTATGCCTAGTATTAGATATTACTAGTATGAGACTTTTCATCTTTATGTCTCAGGGTCGGCAGCGCGCGTGTGATGCCTCTGGTGTTACAGGCGTCCATAAGCTACGGTAACTACTTTCCATCAGGTGGACCGTAAGCTTGTCTGCTTGCCAAGTAGTATAAACAAAGCAAACATTTCTGGTCCTATGATTCCATCATGCCATTTACATGTTGGTGTGGTGATTGGGAGCCATACCTATTTATACACTGAAATTTATCAAACATTCATTAATTTTATTAAATCAAAACATTAAATTTTGTCGCACAGTAATGGCATTTTGTAGGAAGTTAAAAAATTACAAATGCTTGTTTGTTTACGGAGTAAATTAAACTAAACAAGAATTTATTCCTTGGTCAAAGAACTCTCCTGTTGGATTTGAGTATATGGTTCATGCCACAACAACATTAATCTGTGAAAATTTATACTGCGGACCTCTTACGGCTGCTGAGATAAAGACAGACACATAGATGTGCAAATTCCACTTAGTAATAGGATCTAACCCTAAAAAGAAGGAACACTTTGCTGAAGCTATTCTGGGTTTAATAAGTCAGACGTAGTCTAGTTCAAAGTCAAAGGGAATTTTACTATCCATCCCTTTTTTATGTGTGCAGGTGACGAAATTGCCAGATGGCACCCCTCTACCTATATCAACTACAATACCTACGTAACATTGTATTATGTTGTTACACAATTGGAATGTTGAAACACACAATGTTGGAATGCAGTCCCAGATGCGCAGTCCGAACTTTACGTGGAGTCGAAAACTTGAAGATTATATAGTACTATAACTGCGCCCCACCGTTTCACCCGCGTGAACAATGATGAAAATTGATGATAATGATGATGAAAGTATATTTTGTGTTAATCCAGGGTATAAGGTATGTCCATTCCAAATTTCATTAAAATCCGTTTAGCCGTTAGAGCGTGAAGAAGTAACAAACTCACAAATTTTCGCATTTTTATTATTGGTGTGATAGGCAAAACTACATAACAGCCAACAGTCACTTAGTCATAATCCTACACTAGGATTCCCTGTGTCGTGGGTATCAGGAACTACGAGTACCAAGGTACCATAACACCCAGACCTGGAACAAATATTTGCAGATCATACAAACATGTTTCCCGCAGCGGGAATCGAACCCGCATACTCTTGCATCTCAGCCGGCTATTCGCCCGCCACGCCACAGAGGTCGTTAACAAACTATCCCCTCACTTCTCATTACTTCGATTCAAATCCACGCCCATAAATACGAGTCGGTAAATCCAATACTGACAACTACTTTCCAACTGCGCCTAACTTAACTTCCCTTTAATTAGTGAAATGTCACGAGAGCAGAACTTCTCAACTGTTAATTAAATTGAAGTTCTTTGCTGAATAGACTAGTGTTTTACAAGAGAAATGCAATATAAAGAGGCCTGAGGGCCTAGCCAAACGGCATTCGCTTCGAAGCGATTCCATTTCTACAGTCGTAATTCAATACAAAAGACCACGTGACATATCGATAGCTAGCGTCAATCCCATACATTTTGGACTTTTCTACTGGTGTCATCGCTATTAGAATGTTACTTTGTCTACGGCCTCTGATTTGGTTTAGGGGTGCGCACGGGGTGCGATTTTGGAATGTCAGTTGTGTGACTAAATGTCATGAATAACTTTTCATTTAAAAAACCGACTTCCGCCATTGTATTCGACTAAATATTTGGATGAAAAAAAAAATATGAGAGAACCATAGTGGTAAAAGGATAATGATACATTTTGAATGCAAATGCTTGGTTTGTTGCTGAAAATATCAAAATCGCCATATGTATGCCTACAATATTTGAGGAGTTCCCTCAATTCCTCATGGATTCCATCATCAGAACTGGATTCTGAAAAATGGGACCAATCTGGAAGTATATCTATAAAAATAAAAAAAGAATTTTCCAAATCGGTTCATAAACGCCGGAAACATGCGGTAACAAACATAAAAAAAATAAAAAATACAACCGAATTGAGGACCTCCTCCTTTTTTGGGAAGTCGGTTAAAAAGGCCGTAAATCACCGCATTTCAGGATATGTTTATTTTACAAAAAAAAAAAAAAAGTAGCTGATGATGTTCCTCCAGTACACCTCCTGAAATACGGTGATTTAGTGGCTTTTTCATGACATTAACTCACACATTGACATTGGCACTTGTATTGATTATCTATATAAGAATTTTAGTCATCTATGAGTTTTAGATATATCAAAATTTGGAAATTGGGGATTGACAGCAATTTTACTGATGGTAATAAAAAGGAAAGTACTTCCAGTTATTATTTACGGATGCGAAACTTGGTCGCTCACTAAACATCACAGAGAAAAGCTGGAACGATGTCAGGGGGCATAGTACGGGTTTTGATAGTTTTCTATCAAAACCCGTACTAAGCCCCCAGAGAGCCATGGAGAGAAGCATGACAGGAATTAAAAAACAAGATAAAGTGAGAAGTAGCATAATAAGAGAAAAAACTAAAGTAGCTGATAAAGAGGGGAGAGGGGAAGAAAGGGTTTTGTATTTAACGGCTATGTAAGTATGTTTGTATGGATGATCCATCAGAAATCTAAAACTATCGAGTCAATTTCTCTAATATGAAAGAGATTTTGTGAAGCAAAAAAAAGTTTTTTTTAATTAAGCAGTGCCATCTAATTGTAGTTTTGCTACCTAATTTTTAAAGATTTAAGTTTTCTACTCTAAAAATGGATATTACAAAGAAAAAATCCCAATATAGCTCATAACCTTACCTACAAATTGTACCAATAATATCTACCCTATACCAAATTTCATGAAGATCGGATTAACGGTTTGGATGTTTTCATCGGACAAACATACATACATACATACATACAAACGCTGATTCTTCCAACTTGACTCAGAGAACTCGCTTCGCTCGTTCAATTAATCACTCGATGACATTCAAAAATCGCACCCCCAACTTCTTTTTATTTGGCCTTGTCCAGCTGTGGACTTCTAGAAGCTGATAGTGATGATGATGATGAACATTGAAATCGCTTCTGAGGAAATCGCAACCAATCACTCTATAGGTATGACGCTGACATCAGTTTTCAAATCTTTGGTGTCAGGTTGTGTTACCCGTCGCCGTGGCAACCAATTATAAACAAACTGGGACCCCCAAGGTGATGGAAACAAGTTTTATCGTTAAATAAAATTTGGTAAAGTCTGGTTACAGAGCAATAATGATAAATACAGCGCTCTGTGGCGTAGTGTCAAACGTGAGCACTGTATCAATGTATACGTCACAGTAAGATACTCAAATCAGGGATTTTCCTAGTACATTTGTCACATTGTTTTCGATTCGAGAATTTTAGTCGACTGGATTTAAATGATTATTACGCGGGAAGGGGAAGTGAGGGGAGTGGGGTGAGTTGGGTGTAGGGAGTGGTGAGTTGGGTGTTGCGTGTTGGTGATTGTGCGTTGTGTTTTGTGTGTTACGTGTGGGGTGCTACTTGTTGGGTGTTATGTATTGGGTGTTGCGTTGTACGCGTTGGGTGTTGAATTTTGGGGAATTATTGGTTTGTGTCCATATTATATCATAGCCATTTCCTAGTGTTTCAATAGGTACCCAAAGGGACCCTTTTTCTAAGCCTACGCTCTTCACATGTCTGTTTGTCTGAGGGTCTGATAATACACTATGACATGTTTTATCTCAGCAGCCGTCAAAGGTAAAAGAGCTGAAAGGTAGAAGGGCTGTAAAAGAATTATATATTGGCTACTTTTCAACTAGATTTGTTCCAACTGTATCTCAAAAATGTTCAAATATACAACAAATACTAAATGGGCCTGCGAGGTGAATTTCAGCCTACTCAAGTACCACTCTTGCCAGTCGCCAGTCGAGAATAGAAGTGCTTATCTCTAAACCGATAAATGTTCATCCCATTAGGTATTTAGAACGGTTCAACCCATTTTATTTTATTTCATTTTAGATCATCCCTATCCTAAGATAGGATTCACAGTGTTTTTGCTGTAGTATTTTAGCCTAAGGTTGATCGTTTCGCATGTGGCGCGAAATTCAAATTTTATGGTCTTTTTGCTCATTACAGCTCATCAACACTTCTTGTGGTATTAAAAACTGGTTTTGTGAAAACTAGGAGATCTAATACGCATAATTTAGTTTGTAGTATCTCATAAAGATAATTAGTTTAGCTACGAATACTCCTCAATGATTTTTACAGTATTTTTTTGGTTTAGGGATATTCGTAGCTTAACTAATGATAATTATGAGATACTATCAATTGAAAAATGTGTGTTGGATCTCCTAGTTTTCGCAAAACCTTTTTTCGCTATCTCAAGAAGTGTTGATGAGCTGTGACGAGCAAAAAACACAATAAAATTTGAACTTCGCGCCACATGCGAGACGATCCACTCTAAGGTTGCGAGGATCATGCTCATGATCATGCTTGTGGGTATCATCTGCTTATGTTCGTACTCTATATATATTTGGTTCTTACATGATTTTGATCAATAGGTTTTTATAACTCTGTAGTCTGGTTTAGTTAACGGTCCTATTTGTTATCGTAACTGCTGGATTGTGGTAGTTTGGATTGTAATGGTTCGGGTATTTATGTAATCTAATTGATACACGTGCTGTGTAGGTACGGGAAGATACAGGAAAGTAAAATTTTTTTTTTTTTTTTAAATAAAATATCTTCATTTCTTTTGTCTACCTACCTCATCTCTCATATCGTTTCACGATCTTCACCTTTTGATACTCAGATTTATTACTATAAATTTAGTTAGATAGGATAGCTATTCTACCTATACCTACACTTTGTCTTTAGCAATATTTTCTGTGATGAAATTTTTAACATAACATAGCACCCAACAGTCACTTACGTAGTTTTGAACACTAGGATTCGTGGGTGTCTGACCAATTCTCTAATTTAAAAACATTCCAGTCACAATATAATCTCGTGTCAGTCGCATACGTAAGTGACTATTACATCATCTTCGCGTATACCTATACGATATACATATATAGATGTTCTTAAATTAGAGAATTGGGCCATACTTCAGGACCATAACACCTAGAACCGGAACAAATATTTGCAGATTATACAAACATTTGTCCCGCAACGGGATTCGACTAATGGATTACGACAGGGGATGGGCAGCAGCATCCATCTGAGTACTTACACTAATACTGCGATCAACAATCAGTGATTATGGCAAATCCCCCCTATTCTGTGGGGGAAGCCTCATCCAGCAGTGGATGTTTACCATCTAATGATACATCCATGTATAATAAATAATTTTATATTACAAAGTATTACACGAAGTCGCAGAGACCTTCACTTAGGTAACAAGAGTCGCGAGGTCGTTGTGGTATTTTTAGGTAACCCTTAGAATAGCAACCACTAGCGATAGCTAGTTGTAGCTGTATAGTCCCAAAGGGTGTATTCACAAAGCAAGAATTATACCGGATGGCACCTCTCTACTGGCAGATTAGTTTGTTACCGGCGTCATTCTTGTTTCTCTCTCTTCTTAGTCGTATATTGACAGAGTGGTCGTGGTTAAAAACTGGTAATGGTGGCAAATCCCACCATTGTATTCAATGGGGGAGGCTTCGTCCAGCAGTGAACTTAACATATATAAACATGCTGACAAAGAACCAAATGGGAAAATACGGAACCTTTATAATTTCGTCCTGTTCGTGTGTCTGTCGGTATGTAGGTCACAGCCACTTTACTCAGAGACTATTGGCACTATATATTTTAAATTTGGAGGGTAGTTGTATTATATTATGATCTGCATGATCTGCAAATATTTGTTCCGGGTCTGGGTGTTATGGTACCATGGTACTCGTAGTTCCTGATACCCACGACACAGGGAATCCTTGTGTGGGATCAGGACTATGTATATGTGACTGTTGGTTATTATGTATGAAACAAAAATCTAATATAGGTACATAAGCGTGTATCTATAGATAGGTTTTAATAAATTATGAAGCTTCAAAAATTTTTTTTTTATTTAATTCATTTGTTGGTGAGATTATGCGCTCCTATTCGTGATAATTGTGTTGATCTCCAAATGATCAACTAAGGGTAGGAAAATTATGAAAAAAATTAAGAAAATTTAAAAAAATCACTTCCAAAGAAAGTTATTTTGAATAACATAGTATTTTGTGTATAGGTTTTGAGACATGACATATGTCATTTACATTTAAGCACTGGGAACCTGCTTTAAGCGTGAATGCGCCTTTAGAATACCGGGTTGTATCATCCCTTATGCGGTTTCACAAAGATAGTGAGGGTTTGGTTATGCTGAAATATCACTTTAGCGGCATTTTTGCGCGTGAGATTACCGTGGTTATCAAAATTGGTTTTGGGGATAAGAATGGGATTTTTTTACACTAAATGGTGGCTATAAACATCTTTTTTTACGGCAGTCGTATGCTGATCATTGTGATGTGAAGTATTTTCTTGGGTTGACGTGATTATGACCTAACTATGGTCCAACCATAGCTTCGCTCGCGCATCTTTTTATACTTGGGTACAAAAAGGAGCTATTATGACTCAATACAGGGTATCCATTATAATTCTGTGTACCGAATTTTATAGATCGTTCCAGTCAGTACGTGTGAGTAACAAACACAAATCTAAACTTTCGCATTTTTATTTATTTGTCTAATCCTACAAATATTATTAATGGGAAAGTTTAGAATTATATTTTTTAGAAAAATTACGACTATACACCACGTACTTTACTATTCTCCTGCTGACGTTTCGTAGACCATTTTGAGGTCCTTCCTCATGAGCACCGACCGCGACCACGCTCATGAGCAAGGACCTCAAAATGGTCAACGAAACGTCAGCAGGAGAATAGTAAAGTACGTGGTGTATAGTCGTAATTTTTCTAAAATGATACCAAGCCACGATAATTTCAATTCTATTAATTATATTTTTGTTCGTCGTTTCACTGGTGCTGTTTTAAGTCTACCTGTCAGTGATGTTGAGGAAAGGTGTCTTTGGAAAGGGCTTCTTGACCGATAGTGAAAAATTCTCTAACAACATTATAATAGGAACATGTTTCATATACCTCAGGGACAAGCTAACAAGCTACGGTACATCGTATGCTTCAGCATCGTTCCCACACATAAATAAAAAGTCTATGCTAAAGGTGTGTTTTTGTAAGACAACGCGAGCAAGATCGCATCTGATTGCATCCTGATGTTATCCCATACTAAGCACACTCATCAATTTATGTCCATACTTAACCTACTTGTTAGTAGTAGAACTTCTTGTGAAAGAGTTCGTCCGAGGAAGTACTACCACCGTACCTATTTCTGTCGCCAAGCAGTACCTAGTGCTCGCATTGCTGTATTTCGGCTTAAAGGGTACGGGTGTCGGTGAAATTACAGGCAATTGAGACTTTTCATGTCTGAGGGTCGGCAGGACGCGTATGATGCCTCTGAGAGCTGATTCTAAGTTTATTGCATATTGTACGCGTATGGTGTAGTGTAACAAGGATTTTGCACTAGCGTACACTATGTGAACCTCATTTTCCATACAAAAATCCGTGTTACACTACACCATATTACGCCCGTATCAATTGCTTGTCACAACATAGAATCAGCTCTCAGATGTTGCGAGTGTCCATAGGCTACGGTAACTACTACTTTCCATCAGGTGGGTCGTATTCTTGTTTGCTTGCCAAGTAGTAAAAAAAAACTTGACAACCGTGCAGTTATGAAGCATACTCCATATTATGTTCCCTAACCATCCACTGGCTCTCCTGAATTCACCAACATTATGCAAACCTATTCAAACTAATGATTGCTTGTAAAAACTTATGCGACGGGTTAAAATTCGTGGCTTAGGGGTTAGAGATGAAATTTTATGGCACCTCTTTTAACCCCGCCCTTAATCCCTTTTTCATAAGGTTTATGTTCGCGCTATTTAGAAGGTCAAGGTTGGGATATGTTTGCGGAGTCACAGGTAATGTACAGTAGAGCTGGCTTAATCTAGGTCCCGAATCACCATTGTCTATTTTTATTCATGTCACAATATAGAAAGCTGCAGGTTTTATGTAACTTTATAATTATGCACCTTTTTCCAACTTAAAAGGCCGCACAAACGAACACTATATATCTTAAGTGTGTATATCTGTTAAAAATTAGCGAATCACAACTACGGGTACGAAAAAGTTTTTACACTATTGAATCATTAAAAAGTCTTCAAAAAAGAAACAGGTATAAATTGCGTACAAGCGAGAAGAAAAATATTGTCGTTAGTATTTTTTAAACTCTCTCGATTAGAATACATATTTGTTTTAATGTCAACGGGTATTTATCGCGTGTAACCTTATTATTTATTATTCCCGACGTTTCGAATGCGTTACAGCAATCATGGTCGCTGGCTGACCCAGAGAGAGAGCTGAGAGTCAGCCCGAGACCATGATTGCTGTAACGCATTCGAAACGTCGGGAATAATAAATAATAAGGATACACGCAATAAATACCCGTGACAATATGATAAATAAATATTGTCATTGTTTAAGTTTGTTTTACTCTCACTCAGACTTATGTTCACGAACTTAGCGCGACGTATCACAAAACTTGTTTCTCAATGCCGTTTGAAATCGGCCGAGCGTATGAAGTAACCTAGCTAGTTCCAGCGTAGACTGTGCCCGCATTTATTTGGTGAGGGTGGTATTGTCAAATCTTCCGTCAGCTATATTGTCCAACGCCCTTGTTTTAGGAATAGCGGGGCTTAGGGCCTAAATTTCAGAATATTAGATTTGCGGGGCGTAAAATTGTGTTATTTTATATGTAAAACACGTACATGTTATTACTTTGCAAAATAAATTAACCATACATATTCAACTTTTTCAAATTGGGTTACATGAACAAACACTTACTTATAATAATTATATAATTAATATAATATATCAAAATAATTATATATAATAGGGAAAATAAAAAAAAAACAGTTACGGCCTTATTACAGAACATGGACTAAATCTGAATTTAGTCCAGGCTTACTAGTCTAGGATCAAATATCGACATTAGGCATATGCGACTTTAAATACGAATACGGATGGTTTGTTTTCCGAAATCAATTCCCGCGCTACTACGCAAATTTTCAAAGTATCAAACTGACGGATTGTGTCACATAACAATTGAGATGTCCAAATTCTTACCTCTAACAAGCAATCAACTGTCAATTTATAGACCATTGCTAAACTACTGCCTGGTTTTAGATAAACCAGAGATAGTCCAAGCTTATGTCATTTTTGGCATAAGCGCGAAATATCTAGCTCGAAAGCTGCTTCTGGAAAACAAACAATCTGCTTTTGTATTACGGTCGTATATACCCTAGGTCAATATTTAAGCCTAGACTAGGTAGTCCTGGTTTAAACCCAGACTACGGGCATTTTTTATAATAACACCCATATGGTTTAAGTTATCATCATCATCAAATCCAGCATTACAATGTGGATGACAGTGGGTATACTTTAAGCTTTTTGACATATTTTTCAGGTTTAGACGCATAATAGCATTTGTCATACCTACTTTGTAGGTACGTGGATTTAAATAACTTACTACCACTTATCAGAGAGTGAGGCAGGCTCTATCTCAGCATAGTTTAATTAATCCAAGCCAAGCCTATTTTATACCGACAACAAAAAAGAAGGAGTTTGTCAATTCGTTTGTATTTTTTTGTATGTTTGTTACCTCATGTTATCGCATCGTATTTTTTTTATTCATATTTATTATATGGACCTTTTTAATTTAATTACATACCGGTCCTGTGAAGTGTACAACTACTTAAATCTAAACAAGATATATAACACACACATATAATATATAGGTAACTAGTTATGTAAGGTATGTCGTATTTATTCATCGGTTATAATAAAACATGTTATTTGAAATTGGTTCAGGCAAAATGCATATTGGGGAGTTTTATTTATTATAAATATATTTTATAATCGTCTATACTGCACTAGTTACAATCCGAGAGCTTAAAACAAAGCTTTTAACATGTGGCCACAGATTATAAATATGAAACACAATTTAGCATTTTATCTGTCAAATCTCACGACATCCAGCGATTAGTGCTAAACTGTGGCACTCCAGCGATTAGTGCTACACTGTGTGTGTGAGTTGTTTAGCGATAATTTAAGGTGAAGATACAAATCGTAAAACTGAGTAAGTTATTTATTAATTCATATTAAATCAAAGTTAAATGTAATTATAAGTGTGGATCAAAATATCCGCTGATAGGCAGCAAATTGATGCTTTTGAGATATGATAATGGCGCTGTCTGCGAATACCCTGGGCACCTCGCCAAACAAACGTATCCATCCTCATTGAATCACTTAAGCATGATGGTTCCCAAAAACATATTGAAACATGTCTTCACTGAATATTGCAGTACTTCAGCCATATCACTCGCAGAAGCTCTAATTAATCTCAAGCAATGGTGATAAGTAAAGTTAAAGGTATAATATCGCGAGAGTGAAGCTTCTATATCACCGTAATTACGGCAATATTCACATTAAGAAAAGGTTTATAATTATTTTTCTCGTATCGACGTACCTAAATGGCAAAATATACAAAACGCGCAAAAAAACTTTATCGTATTTCTCGGTCTAAAGTACCGTTTGGATATCCCAAAAGGGGGTAGACAGAGACGATACCTTTTTATAGCTTAATGCATAGGTAGTATTCCACACAGTAGGGCAAGGCCATTACCACTTTAATGAATAATAACCGTACCTTCTCGCCATTACAATTTGCCCCACGTTGGGCGCCACTGTAACGCTTTTGAAAATCTTACTCATGTAAAGGATGAGCTCCTAATGAAAAGAAATGGTGACACCTCGAAAAGCTAGTAACCATTACCAGTACGGCAGGCTAGTCTCCGAGCAGTGGAGGGGTGTCCGGAGGAAGAGGAGTTGGTGACTCATTGTAATCGGATCACCAGTTGAGCTGCAACAGAGCAGCAGAGCGGCGCGTGCGCTGGCCCGCAGTTTCCGTCACAAGTCAGTTACTTCTCCTTAATGAAGTTGTCCGTATATGACAATGAAACTCGAGGAAAGTAAATATCAAGAAAAGCAGTTATACATAAGTTAAACCGGTGTTAATACATAACTAACAGTAAAGCTAAGAGTAATTAACTATTCCGTTAAACCGTTGACCGACGACCCCTGAGCCTTTAATCCATCCCTATACAAAGAGGGACTGTATGTGTACGCAAACAAATATAAACGTGTTCCGCTCTTGTAGGCTGTATATTTCCGCTTTTCATTTTAGTAATCTAATTTTGAAACATTTAATTTATTTTATGGCAGACCCCGGAAAAGAAACGCTTTTAACTATTTTCTACTAACAAGCAGTTTCTTATCTTATTATTTCCAGATATACCTAGATTACCGTGGTGTGTCCGGCCTAAGAATAGACCCCTCCTGCTTCTCCCATGGATGTCAGGGGTTTCCATCAGGGGATGGGCAGCAGCATCTATTTGAGTACTTAACACCAATACTGTGATCACCAATCCGCCTGCCAAGCGTGATGATTATGGCAAATCCCCCCCATTGTATTTAATGGGGGAGGCTTCGTCCAGCAGTGGATGTATACAGGCTGATGAATATAGCAAGATTACGTCCTATATCGTAAATAAATAATGTTTTTTTTTTTATTTTAGTAAATGATTGATCTGGCTAATGGCCTCCCTGATGCTAAGCAGTATCCCCAGGCCATTAAAAATGCAACCTCTTTGGTCACGTCCGCCTAGGACGTACCGTTCGTGGCATTTCACTCGCTACATTATTTGCAAATGCCGGATAATGCGAAACCCTTTTGAAGTCTTAACCTCACCTTAACCGCAACTCATTTACGAATCCAATTTGTCATATTATAATGACATAACATCTCTTTTCAGCCTAAATCTTTTCATATAAAACTATATACTGAGACCTAGACTGGGTACTTAAATATGACTAAGTTCTCATTTACTATGTATCTGCAACTCCTTGCTCCGAGGCACCATACAGGCGCTTCTCACCTAGTTACAAGACGGACCATTTTGGTAAGTCAAGCCGTGTTTGTTGCCTGATTCTTCTAGGCTTGGTCGCGTTGGAACAGGAATAATTTTAGTTTATAAGACGATTCAAAATGATCCTTGTGATTTCAATGAATAAAATTATTTTTGACTTTGACTTTGACTTTTTGACCTGAGTAGAATATGTTAAATTATTTGAACTTGATCTTCTTACAATCATAATTTTGTATGCAATAAAAAATTTAACTGTTCCAATAAAGATTTTTATTATTATTTTATTATGGTTAGTTAATTTTGGTTGATCAGTATGCTTCTTGTAGATAGTCACTACTTATTTATTATATTGTCACGGGTATTTATCATGTGTTACCTTATTATTTATTATTCTCGACGTTTCGAATGCATTACAGCAATCATGGTCGTGGGCTGACTGGAGTACATGGAGCTACCGTCGAGAAGGGGTGGCAGCTGCAGAAACTACCACTTGCTCTTCACTAACTTGGTCTTCAGAATTAGAAATGGTCATATTCATAGTCCGACACACCACACTAACCTCTACATATAATTCGAAACGTCGGGAATAATAAATAATATGGTAACACGCGATAAATACCCGTGACAATATAATAAACATGTGTTCTAATCGCGAGAGTTTAAAAAATACTAGTCACTACTTATCGGACTACTTTTTATAGCGACTGTACTCACTGACATTTAGACTTGTTACCAACGATCTCTAATACTCACATAGATATCGGGTCGGCGCAATAAAAACGTCTCGGTGAATTTAAGCTCACTTGAAAAGTGAGTTTGTATTTGATTTAGTTCGCTTCAAACAAAGCCAATGTAAACACGTGTCACAATGCCGCAATGTATATTTAAAAGTTGCAAAAATAATCCCCGAAAAAACAATTTAAAGGCCGGAGTGTCTTACTTTCGTTAAGTACATGTAGAATAAGTTGTATTTTAAGCTTTAAACTAACAAAAAGTATGAAATTTTGATCAAAATTACCGATTTTAAACCACCGCTACAAATGTTTGGCCAACGTTGACGCAAAATTGTCTGTAACAGAACAGTAGATGCATGGAGTAGATTTGTATTGTAATAATTTGTTTTTACCAGAACTTTAAATAAATTTAATACTACTTTTGTGTCTGTTTGTTGAACTCTCATCAGATACTTGGCTTTCCTTTTTTTTATTGTAGCTTTCCGAGCAATCCATTTACGCTACTGTTATTTAACCAAATCTTTGGTTAACAACCCCTTTACATCTATACCAACTGATAATGAGTCCTCTCGCTTTGTTAAAATTTATGAACCAGAATCACTTATAGAACACATTATCGTAAAAAAACAGTACTTTTTCAAATTCTTTTATCATATTATAGGTATATTTCCCAAATATCAAATAAATGCCCAACCTACGGCAGGCGCCTGTACGCCCGCCCTCAAGCACTTTACGGTTTTTGTTGGAAAACTTTGATGGTCGATATCTTTTTTTATTATGAAACGAGACAAACGTAACAGAACATATATTTTTTATATTTGAGCTTTTTATAACTAGGGCTTCATTATCAGCCTGTAGGTACGCAGAATGGAAAATTTTTAATGTTGAGCTGTTTTAAACATTTTGGGTTTTGATCAAATTATTGCACTAAACTGTACTTGTATTATAAAGATTGTAAACATGAATATAAAGATGTGGAATTTAGTGATATTTTTATTTGTGACATCCAGCGATAGACATCTTGGCCAAAAACATAAACATACACATAAATATACACACAACAGAACGTTAATAAAATAACAAGTATATATACTATCAATATCAAACATACATGCCCAAAACATAAATAATTTTAACTTAACTTTAACGTGCATATTATAAATTATTTAAGTGATCAACGCGACTCCATACCTTCTGTAGTTAAATTTGAAGAAGCAAACAGAAGCGAAACCATGGAAACGGATGGATGTAGCTCGCAAGGTAATAACGGGAAAAAGAACTTTATTTGTAGCTCTTTAAGGTTGATTTCACACTAGTTGTTTAACCTATGTCTTTTGATTTGACAAGTGACAGGAGTAATATAATTGCTTTGCTCGTTTTTTGTGACGAATGATCGTAAGTGTAAGATAATATTTTGAAGATTTGCTACTTTTTTGCTAGGTGTCATGGTTGTAATTAGGTTGAACTTAGAACTGTTTTAAAACTTTCATCTTTGTTCGTTAGTAAACAAATGTAGCTGTATAAGTATGTATCCATGCGGACAGTTTTTAGCTTTCATTTTGTACGTGACCCTGGATCTATTGTGAATTATAAGATCGTTGCTTGTTACCTTCTAAGTATTATCATTTTACCCTTTACAAAGCACTTCGTCGCACCTTGGGTAGCTTTTAACATTTCCTTGAAAGCCTTATTTTCGAGCGCTTTCTTTTCGAGGAATGGGAAAATTGTATTTGTCTTGCCATTTCATTTCACTCACTTTTCAATAATTCATTGAAATTCTGGTTTGCGAAGCTATACGTTTCGAATTTCTGCGAATATTGTAATAAAGATGGAAATTATTTCCATTTTGATTTTAGTACTCTGGAGCTATTTCTATCAAAAGGGGACACGTGGTAGATATTTGAATGCTTCTACACTTTATGTTATTTTTAACTGTAATGTTATTGTTTAATGTCACTAGTTTACATCGTTTGCATCAAAATTAAATGTGAAAACATTTCAAATGTCATATCAAATAGCCAGATTTGAGTATTGTGTAATTTTTATGGCATTTTAACCAGCGTAGCTTATTTGAAGAGCACAATGGTAGTGAATTTTACTTTTTTTATTTCTTATTTTGCGTGTCTTTTCAAATGGATGGAAATTGTCCACGAACATTCTACTGAAACACCGATTTACTAGAACATTACTTTTAGAACCGAATTTTATCAAACTAATAAAAAAAAACTTTTCACCTGAAAAAATTGATAGGTTAAAATTTAATTACGACACATTAGGGTCAAAATCAATAGCGCTTAAACCTCCTATAATCTACAACATACTAATTGTTTTGTGTACAATATTAATTCACAATTTATTTCCCAAACAGCTTAAAAAACTCCATGACAAAACATCTAAGGTACAATGAAGAATGGCGCAAAAAATCCCTACAATAATCGACATTCATAACAAAATTATGGTTTGTAAAGTGTTTTTTCATCGCCGTCAACAGGCAATAAAAATATGATTAACGACAATATTAATTCACAAATTTTCGATGAAATTCTGAACAATCAATCAATACCTAAAGATATTTGTCAAAAGACCCGTTCGGAAATTCATGGATTGAGGAATGGGTTTTCGTAGATTGATTTTGCGTGTTTTAAGGTTCCGTACCTCAACAGATGAAAACGGAACCCTTATAGTATGATCACTTTGTTGAACTGTTTGTCGGTCTAAGACACTTTTTCTCAGGAACCTTATCAATTTATATTTATTTCTGTGAATAATGTATTGTATTTTTTAGTGCCGTAAGAAAATCAAGCTTCTAACTCAATGCATTAAAAAGATATGGCAATTAATTTCTTATTTTGTATGTAAATTGAAAATGAAAAACCTCTAGTGTACTTTCAGTTACTTCAGAATTCTGAATTGTGAAGATTGTAAAAGTGGCTGAAACTTCAAAATAATTTACGAATCGGAACCGCAGAAGCGAGTCTTCCTCGCAGTTGTCCATTTTATTATTAATAGAGTTTCTGAAAATTGGATCACAAGGCTCTAAAATTGGAAAGAGAGGCAATTACGCGTAGA
The DNA here is from genome assembly GCA_951392215.1 of Epirrita christyi. Taxonomy (NCBI): domain Eukaryota; kingdom Metazoa; phylum Arthropoda; class Insecta; order Lepidoptera; family Geometridae; genus Epirrita; species Epirrita christyi. The sequence continues at coordinate 14,125,054 of OX595850.1, forward strand.
CTTTTGATAAAAAAGGTAATAAATCAGTCAGGGAATACGAATTGCTGATTGGTTAAATAGAAATAGAATAAAATTAATAGTAATAGGAGACTAATACGAAACATTATGCCTACATACGACTATTCCCGGCATCCTCCACTGTGCGGCCTCTTTTGGGGTACTGTGAAAAAGTTACGCACGAGACAAAAAAAATTACTCTGTCCCCCAGTGGGGCCAAACAGGATAAATTCATTAATTCAATTTTAGGTATACCTTGTCGGTAATTCGTTTTCAGTTCTCACGATATAAGCCGCAAGCCTAGTAAAAGGCCATTGTCAAAAATCCTAAAATACCTTTTCATAATATTGATTATTTGAATGTCATTACAATATCTTATTTGTGGTATATATGTGGGTTTTTCTAGTACCTATATTAATAAACTAGCGGCCCGCGCGCGACTTTGTTCGCGTGGTCCCGGTGTTCCCGGCAGTTATTCGAATTTTTCTCACCTTTTTAACCTTCCCTAGACCTCCACGAACATTTCAAAACCAAGATAAGATAAATCCGTTCAGCCGTTCTCGAGTTATAGCGTCAGGAAGGAAAACCCGACTTATTTTTTTATAGTAGAAGAAAGATTGAAATTGATTGAAAATTGTATAAATTGCATTACTACTAGTTTTAACCCGTAATCACCATTTTCCTCATTCAACTACACAAAAGTCCACTGTTTTCACAGAAAAGGCATAAATTTTCCCGTTCTAAAAGCATTTGCTAACTTTCCAGGAATTTTTAAAGGATCCCTTCAAATAACTCGATGGGACTTAAACATTTTGTGGGCAAGACCACCCTTTTTGTAAAGTTAACAGGGTAAAAAGAAAGTTTTAAAGTTGTATGAATAGCTAGCGGACAAACTTTCATGACGGACAATGACTCACAGTTTATAAATAGTGTGGGGTTAAAAGTTGGGGTTAATTAGATACACTAGGATAATATATAATATAATATAAATAAAATGGTAAACGTTACAAAACACATCTTAAATTATTAAGCACATTAAAAGAACACTGCTTACAGCATAAAATTAAACTGACTGGCGAATGAACTGACTGATGACCTCTGTGGCGCGGCGGGCGTGTAGCCGGCTGAGATTCAAGAGGTTGCGGGTTCGATTCCCACTACGGGACAAATGTTAGTGTGATCTGCAAATACTCGTTCCTGGTCTGGGTGTTATGGTACCATAGTACTCGTAGTTCCTGATACCCACGACACAGGGAATCCTAGTGTGGGGTCAAGACTACGTATGTGACTGTAGGGTGTGTTTGTTTATTTGTTTAAATGTGACAATTCTTCGCTTAGTTGTTAGTAGATCGATAAATCCGCTAGTCAAGCTTGACATGTCCGCTCAATATGCATAACAACTTTTAGGGATATTTGATTAAGTAAGTTCCTGAGTGGTCGCCGGAAATCAGATAGGGTTAATATTCAATTACAAGTTCAGAAGTCAACTGCCAAGTTTTTACTGACTTCGTAATAATGAGTTAAAAGGTTTATAAAGATGTTTTAATTGACAATGGTGTATCTTGTAACCAGGTATTTTATCAGCTGTTAAAGGAGCTGAGGTGAGGCGAGGCGAGGCTGATGGAAATGATAATCTATACTGTGGGGTTCAGACACTCATTTATGGGTTGGGAACTGGTAGGAAATCAGAACAAACAAACGGATCGTAATAAATTACAAACGGTACGCCCGCTTGGTCCGAACGTTGTTGAAGCAATGTCACTCACCGGGCGGGCGGCCCGATCGCAATCGCTTTATTTCAAAGGCTGAATACCACATCTCTTCCTTTTTAACAAATTAAATATTAACAACTGCTTATTTCCAAAAGTTAAATTACTATTCTTACTTCACTATATACCTCTAGTGATTTTACAACATAATTATTATTCTAAATCGAATTTTATTTTAACAAGTAAATAAACTACGCCGTTTATGTTTAATTAAGTACCTATACAATTATCGATCTCTTTACTAGGTACGCTATTATTTGTCCTCGTCAATTTCTTCATGATCGCATATCTTCCAATTACTACCTTCTACTCTTTTCCAGTGTAGGTATTATATTCCGACGATACTCCCGACCTTCCTGTATCAGAGCCTTCCAGATTTCTGATCCATGTGCATCGCAGAAGCAGCCTACATCTTCTGTATAGATTGAAGTAGTTCCCACCTGTGCTTGTACGCAGTCTCCGGTTAGTCAGGTTAAATCCTGGTGGCAGACTTGGAAGACTGTGGCATATTCAGATAAGATAGGCGTTGGGATGGGTTTGCTACTCAGTGATCTGTTAGGGCAAGTTGTCACAAATAATTGCTTTCCAAATGCCTTCATTCACAAAACTTATAGATACTACGACACCACTCTGATAATACAATAAGGTGAAAATGTGGTGTCATGCGATATGATATTATTAGCTAGTTATAAGTTAGTGCAGACAATCAAATACAATTTGACATTGTCGAGACGTTTTGTATTTTAATACAAAAATTTTATTAGAAATTTTGTTTTGACACGAGATACTGTAGATATACAGTATCTTGAGTCTTGAGTTTATTATTATTTTATTAAAACAGACAGCACACATAGTAAATTAATAATTGCTAAATTGTTAGCATTTCATATTTTTAATCTCGTTATAAGTATCGACTATCACGCAGTTCACCGACGAGTTCGTGGTTAGAAGTAGGTAGGTAGTACTAATGAGAGTAAAAGATAGGAGTGTCAGCTGACAGTCATTTAAACTAGTTCGACAATGAGAAGGCCGGCCACATAAAATGTACAAGCCCTTCCCAGCAAAATCTTAGAATTAGAAACATTTTTAAACAGTTTTAATGTACATTATCATGTATGTAACTGAACACTGGATGTTACAATTTGAGTTACTCCCTTATTATGAGAATTATAATATTGTAAGTTCATACAAACGCAAGAACGCCATAGGGTTCCTAACTGTTGTTCGAAAACCTTTAAAATGCAAGAAACGTAAAGATGTTGCAAATCTCACTATTGAGAGGACTATTGAGCTGTATTGTGTTGAGCTAGAGATGCATATCATTGTGTGTTTACCGTCCTCCTGACGCAGACTTCGTGTTATTTTAATCCACTATGGAAAAGTATTGCTCAAAACTTTTGTACATAATAAAATGCTAATAGTCTGCGGAAATTTCAATATAAGTATTTACAAAATACCTAAATACTATTTTGGTTAGTTTTTTGTCTGACAGGCTGTTTAATTTGTTGTTTATGTTTTAATTTACATCACCTCTTCGAATAACCAACAAGAGTGACACTAACAACATCCACCTGTTTAGATAATATTTATTGTAGTAGTGTTCCAATTGATAAATCAGTAATTAAACATTTCACCTCAGATCACTATGGCCACAGCACAGTGCTTTAAATATTGTAATTTCACTTATCACAGATAATCGCATTATGAAATTCCACGGCAGTATTGAACTAAAAATGCCCCTTGTACGTACCGTGCGTATATGATCCGAATGACCTTTTTACCAGTTTGTCTAAATTGATAAGTGAGGAACATAGTGAGATTGTAAAGCTAGAGCGAATGTCGGGTTAGCTGATTGGGCTACAACCCTTTATTAACTCTATATGGCTGGGAAATCAATGTTGCACGACCCAACGTTTATCTTGTACATAAAGAACTTCCAAGTCCTTCAAAAAGTTTGTCATACATTAAAATCATTGCATTTGAGAAATTCAATAGAAAAATCAGCAAATAAAATTAATACAACTTGGAAATTAATAATGAAACAGGTAAATCTAAACCTTGTAGTAACCAGATGAATTTAAACACAAACAATACTATGTTATCAAAAATATTCAGGCCGCGAATGCCTTTGATAGTTTTTCTCTAGTAATTGTGCTAGGTGCTATAATTATTGATATTGCGCCGTGTATGGCCTACATTTTCAATAGATGTGTTGACAAGAGTCTTTCCTGATCTTATGAAACATAGTAAATTAATCCTTTGTTCAAGTCTGGAAATGAAAAGATCCAGGTAACTATAGGCCAATTTCTATATTGCCTGCTTTAAGTAAGATCTTCGAGAAACTTATTCTTACTCAGTTATTGTCACACTTCGACCTCCACGGACTTCTTCAGTCATTAATTTGGAATAACTAAGGGTCATTTGACAGCCGATGCTGGTACCATGCTCTTAGAACACATATTTGAAGCGTAAGAGAACTCGCAGAACGCGATCGTCCAAAGCTTTTGACTGTATGGCATGATACATTAATTTCCAAGTTAAAACATCATGGCACCCAAAATCAGGCAATTAATCTTGTTAATTTTAATATATCCAATAGAGTCCAAAAAGTTGATTTTGGTGGTGAAAGGATCGACTATTGTCATGGGGGTGCCACAGGGTTCAATACTAGGCCCTTTTTATTTCTAGTTTACACTATCAATCTCCTTTTTTACATTATGAGGCATAGTTCTGTTTGCTGACAATACTTCTTTGATTTTTATTTTTATTTTCAGGGTGTTCTGGGTATTTTTCTATTTATAATAAAAATATCTATCTACATAGATACATGTATTATATTATGTATATCAGTTATCTAGTACCCATAACACAAGCTCTGCTTAACTTGGGGCTAGATAATGTTGTGTGAAATGTCCAGCATTTATTTATTTATTATTTATTATTTTCAAAGTTGACAGATCTAAAGAAAATTACAATGGAGTAAATGATTCACTGTCGCGAGTTCTTGTAAATAATGTTTTGATCACAGTAAATAATCTTTTGATTAACGCTAAAAACGAAAAGCATCAAATTCACATAGCCAAATGTAAAACATTATTATCAAACTAAATATTAAAATAAATGGGGAGACACTTGATCTTGTTAAGTCTACTATTTTCTCAGGGCTTAATATTGATCCAGGGTTGCAGTGGGCACCGCAACCCTGTTGTAGTTTTAGCTGGTAGACTTAGTTCCACTGCATATGCAGTTCGTATGATAAGGCAGCTTACTGATGAAGCTACAGCTAGGCTTGTTTATTTTAGCTACTTCATAGTGTTATGTCATATGGTATCATGCTGTGGGGTAAAACAGCTATATTTCCAGCTAAATTTCTCTTACAAAATCGGGCAATACGTGCCATTTATAAAATGAAGTCACGTGACCCCTTGAACGCCTTGCGTTTCAAAGAAATCAATATTCTCACAGTAATTTCGCAATATATCTATGAAATATTATTACATACACATAAACACTTGGATAGTTGTATGAAAAAGGGCGACTTGCATGGTATTTGGATTTATACGAGAAATAAAACCAAACTAAATATACCAAAATTTCGATAGAAGAAAGTAAATGGGTCTTTTATGCGGAATTCTGTACAGTTCTATAATTAAATTCCAGAAGGTGCATCCAAATTTCTTATTCGAAGATAAATGGAAATTTCATATTCATATCATTTATTCACCGTAGGACCACTGGGAGCACTTGGTTTTGTTATGGTGTACTACAGTACTACATTTTAGCGGCCGCACATAAGCCTTGTCAGATAATTGCTATATCTGATTTGAGCTGATTTGCTATAATATCTGTACTTTTCTCTTTACATGGTTCTATTAGATTGTTATAAGTAGGTATACTCATACTCATACTTATTTATTAAAACCATAGGAACAATTATTAAGAACACTTGGTCACGTCATACATTATATTTAGAAATTAGGTTATATCAAGTGGAGCGTGTACTGTCTTATAAACTTTTGCTGATGTTTATTTACATTTGACTAACTTTCTTAGGTTTTTAAGTTCTCATTTAATATATATCAGCAACTCCTGCTCCGAGGCACCACACAGGCGCTTCCCACCTTGTGGTAAGACGTATCATCAAAGCAAGTCAAGCCGTGCTTGTTGCCTGATTCTTCTGGGCTTGATCGCGTTAGAACAGGAGTAATTTTAGTTTATAAGGCGATTCAAAATGATCCTTGTGATTTCAATGAATAAAATTCATTTGATTTGATTAACAGAGGGATCAAAATGCACTACCTTAGAGTACGTACCTACATTAAACATGTGTAGGTATCGGAGTTTATTGCCATTTATCGCTCCATACTGTCACCATTTTGTAGACATTAACATTCGTCTTTTAGGCAAACTTGCGTAAATAAATACGTGGCACAATTTCAATGAGTAGGTAAAAGTTTAATTGACTCATTGAAAACAACTTTATAGAAGCTCGTAACACTTTTGTCCATTCCCTGGAGTTGGTTCACATCAACAAGAACTTTATAGGTAGTTATTTGCTATGAGCAAGGTACCAGAAATAAACTCATAAATTGGTTGACATGAACTGAAACATTTTGCCTCATTGTTTTGTCATTTCATTATGGTTGCGACGTGTTGCGAGATAAATAGCCACCATAAATTTATTTCAAGTAAGAGGGTACTTAAGTAAAAACTTTTAAATTCGAGTGGCCGGTTAAAAATCAAGTCAAAATTATCTAGCTACGACCACGTTACGACTGTTTAAATCACTAAGAATAAGTACCCTTCCTCGAGTTTTAGAAAAGTTTTCCAGGTATTATTCAATTAACACAACACTACGCAACTTTTAGTCGAATTATCGACTAGGTACTTACAATTTTTATCCTCGTCGCCAATGTGGGGTTCAGACACTCATTTATGGGTTGGGAACTGGTAGGAAATCAGAACAAACAAACGGATCGTAATAAATTACAAACGGTACGCCCGCTTGGTCCGAACGTTGTTGAAGCAATGTCACTCACCGGGCGGGCGGCCCGATCGCAATCGCTTTATTTCAAAGGCTGAATACCACATATACTGATTTTGACGACATTATATGAAGGGTTTTAAAAAACTATTTAAATCACTTTCAGTTGTCCCATTTAATTTTTATACACAGTATGTTGATCCTACACACGACACACCATATTTATAAAGGCTCTGTCCGTGTTCCTGAACAATATAGACATTTTGAAGGTTGAAAGAAGTCAGTGGATGGAGGTGGCATCTTTATAATGTCGACTACGTCCTGCGTACTTAGATTACTAAAAATAAATAAAATTTTACATTTCAAAGACGTGGTAATGAAGGTCGTCTACAAAATATACTTTATAGGATTACCCATAGTATAATGGATTTAAAAAGAATTTTGTTGTAACAAGCCTAACGACAACACAGTTGTCAAGTCATAATTAAGACCTGGATGTTAACTGACAAAGACCATCCAAACCATCGGAAGCTCTGAATCGCGGCCCGGCACGAACTTTAAATGGGCCGATTTTATTTCGGTCCGACACTCATTCGTATCGATTGGACGAATACCCACGAGTGAGGTTGAATTTCATTGACATAATAATTGCGTTTCATTTGGTATCGCTGTTACTTACATTGATCTGGTTAATAATTGTGTTTTACAACACTGTGATTATGTTGGTTTCATTTAATCCTGTATTATTGAGCGCCACTTTTTGAATTCTCGATATCTTTCCAACCGTTATTAATTATTAATCTCTGATTTTTAAAGTTAGTCAATTTTTGTTAACAAACAAATGTCAAGATTGTGTGTATAAGTGTCATGTATGTGTGTCATATGTGAATTTACACGTATGCTACACAATCACGACACTTATACCCACAGTGGCATATCTTGACATTTGTTTGTTTACAAAAATTGTCTGAAGTAAAAAATCAGGGTTATAGGTGTGTCCGCCCTAAGAACATACTAAGCAAGTACTTAAATAAAAAAGTTATTTTTTATACTACTTGGCAAGCAAACAAGCATACGGCCCACCTGATGAAAAGCAGTTACCGTAGCCTATGAACGCCTGCAACACCAAAGGCAACACACGCGCGCTGCCATGCCGACCCTGAGACATAAAGATAAAAAGCCTCATGTGCCTGTAATTTCACCGGCACCCGTACCCGTCAAACCAAAACACAGCAATGTGAACACTACTGCTTGGTGGCAGAAATAGGTACGGTGGTAGTACTTCCCCGGACGAACTCTTTCAAAAGAAGTTCTATTACTAACAAAACAACAACAAGTATACCTAATCTGATCTAATCTAATCCACAGACGGTTGTTTTTTCTCGTCGTGGGAAAAATCAAGAAGAAAGACACCGCTTTGAAGCTATTTAGGGTTTATTAATAACTAGAGGTCACCATCAATTTCGATTTATTCCCACTAACTCCTTTTGGCAGTTCCTTTCAAGGAACTAATGGGACATTTTTTTCTCAGCCGCGTTTTTATCCCGAGAGAACTGAATTAAAAAAACGGGATATAAAATAAACAGATAATATTTCACTTTAGTATACTAAGGACTTAGGAATACTTGCTTACGTGTGATGAATTTGAACTTTAATCAAAGTTGCCTACGCGTAAGAGCTTACAAAACTAGTTAGGATGTAAACTTGGTGTGTTATTCCGGCACATCCTTGTTGGGCTTTACAAGTTTCCGATACAGGGCTGGTAAGGGATGGGGTAAGTGTTTCAAGATCTTGTTTTGTCTATAGTAGACTTTTTTAGAATGTTTCAAAGTAGGCCATTATTATTCTTTACACTTGAAATTTGATCCGTTACATCAAACAGGTAGAAGCAATAAATAAACAATGTGTTCTTACTACCTAGGTATATTTGTTCATAAGCATTATTCAATTTCAATATTAAAGGTTCGTTATTTCGTAATATAAGTATCGAAGTTGAAATTCCTGTGTAGGTATCCTAGAACTATACAAGCACATTTTGAAGACTACGTTTTTTCAAGCAAGGTTAATACTTATAAAAATAAAATGAATTACACTTTTATAGCGGTACAATAGGTCAGTAAGTACCTACTATTAGATTTTCTGATTACCATAACATGCAAACTTTGCAAAGCGTGCCATTCGTCGTCTAAGATTACTGTGTTTTTAGATATGTTTTACTCATTTGTTACCTATTTATGGAAAATCGTAATTGGCCTTCAGGATACATGTAACTCATACATATATTTAAGTTTATTATCTGTATGTGTACTAGCTGTAAGTTTTCCAAAAATTTAAAAAAAAAAAAAAGATTTTTTATTTAACAAATATCGCTAGTACGACAAAATACACAAGCATAAATTGTCTATAACTCCTAACCCGGTTGGAATCTTAACCGTTTTATGTCCTAAATTCTTTTGGTAGTAGTGTAGCCGTAAGGGTCCTTAAGACCCTTATTGTAATTAAAACATACTCATATTTGACGACCTCTGTGGCGCGGCGGGTGAATATCCAGCTGAAATGCGAGAGGTTGTGGGTTCGATATTGTCTGCAAGACAAATATTTGTATGATCTGCAAAAATTTGTTCCGAGTCTGGGTGTTGTGTTACTATCATGGTACTCCTAGTTCCTGATTTCCACAACACAGGGAATCCTAATGTGGGATCAGGGCTACGTATGTGATTGTTGGGTGTTATGTTATGTTATATGACCTATTTTGTTCGCAGATTTTTCCTACCATCCGTCATGCCAGTTCGCGCCAGGTTCAGCTCACTGGAAGGCGACTACACGCCGGTGATGTGGCGACGAGGCCAAAGCCGCTCCCCGTAGCCTGAGTGGACAGTAGTGGGAGACTCAGACGTTTGCCAGTGAGTAGCCAGCGATTTGGCAATAAGCATGTAATAAGATGACGAGGCCATGGCCACTCCTCGTAGCCTGAGTGGACAGTAGTGCCACTCAGACGTTTGCCAGTGAGTTGCCAGTGGCCAGCGATTTGGAAATAAGCATGTGATAAGATGACAAGGGCATAGCCACTCCTTGTAGCTGGAGTTGCTAGTTATGGTAGAAACAGCTCTTTGTCAGTGAGTAACCAACTGCAAGTGATGTAGTGACGAAACTATAATCTACTCTTCGTGGGCTGATTTGTTGGAGATTTGTTAATTTGCCAGTAATATGGCGAAGAAACCAGGACCACTCTCACCAAAAAAAACAAATATTAAATATTTTAGTTAATAAACTTAGTTAAATTAACTACTTAAAAAATTTAGTTAATGTTTTAAAATTAGAGAATTGGGCCTGAAGTTCAGTTTAATCAATTTGTACAGTTCAAAAGCTCATAAATAACACTTCTAGATTATCCAACTTTGAACCACGACGATCAATGACATGGCATTTTATGTTTGACAAAAATTTACTATTATTTTATTTTATATTATTTATGCGGCTTTCATATCTGAGATACTTAAAAATATCAACAAAACAGACAGATTAGGTAAAAACCACCATTAAATTAATAAAAAAAAATACAAATGTCAACAATAAAACTAATAAAAAAAAACTTAAATTTACAAAGCTCAAAAAAATATAACTCTAAAGATAATATTTAGGTGTGGGGTTTTTTTTACTTCCACCACAACGAACATTTAATTTTTTCGGAATCAAACCAGCATCTTTTTTCTCATCAAATCTGTACCTACTTGTTATTTTAACCACCACAAAATAAGAAATTAATCTCCACTAGCTTTTTTTTAATTTTATTTATTTAGGACCACAAACAATTACACTCGCATAGTACTAAATATAGGACTAAAATAACACAGTGATTCTATGAGAGTAACCAGCCCCGTTGTCCACATAGTTGCACTGGATCCTTTCACCACACTGGTACCCTCCATCGGTCACGATTTACTTTTTTAGGGTCACTGTACCTCAAGGTCATTGGCACGAGAGGAGAACATCGACCAAAAAACTAGTTACTGTTACTGTTTGTATACTACTTTGTATGTACTGATATATAATGTGGTTTAGATCCCTTGTTCTAATAGATTCCTTATGCTTATAATTTTGTTAGTGATATGTGACCAAGGGATCTTTGTCAATATCAAACTAAAGATCTCTTTTCTTCTCACACAGAAATGAATCTCCTAAACATGGACGCGGAGAACCGCGTGGTTCTCAACGTGGGCGGCATCCGTCACGAAACGTACAAAGCAACGTTGAAGAAGATCCCCGCGACGCGCCTCTCACGGCTCACGGAGGCTCTCGCCAACTATGACCCCGTGCTCAATGAGTACTTCTTCGATAGGCATCCGGGAGTGTTTGCCCAGGTCCTCAACTACTACAGGTGAGAATGAATATCCTTAAAAACTAGGTGACCTAGCATATTATTCCTTTTTTTAATGCTACTTGGCAAGCAGACAAGCTTACTGCCCACCTGATGGAAAGCGGTTACCGTAGCCTATGGACGGCTGCAACACCAAAGGCAACACAAGCGCGCTGCCGACCCTGAGACATAAAGATGAAAAGTCTCATGTGCCTGTAATTTCACCGGCACCCGTAAACCGAACGTATATTTTTTGCTCTGGTATCCCCTTTGTTTCCAAAAAATATCTAAGATTAAAAATCAGAGCATAACTACATATTTCAATATAAGTAACAGACTGATATATCCATACATAAAAGTGTAGGTATAGGTACCGTAGGAGTAGTTCATACGTGTTCAAGCAACCACAATAATACGAGTAGGTATAAAGGCCCATATTTTGCGGTTGCCAAGCAAGGTGGGCTATCTGGATTCTTTGACCTTCATCAATCATGGTTAGGGGAAGGGCGGGAAGGGCTCCAAACCGCATCGTGTGGTATTAGGTCTGATAATTGACAGAATCTAAATATACATAGTCTAATAATAGGACCTAAAATTATAATATTGCAAACCTAAGGATTCCTAGCGCGATACATAACTTTACTTTTACTTTAGACGACCTCGGTGGCACGGCGGGTGAAGATTCGCCTGTGACGCATGAGGTTGCGGGTTCGTTTCCCGCCTCGGAACAAAATAAATATTTGTACGATCTGTAGATATTTGTTCAGGGTGTTTTTGGTATTTTCTATGTATAATAAAAATATCTATGTAATGTATTGTATTATAACTATATCAGTTACGCATAACACAAGCTCTGTTTAGCTTGAGGCTAGATAATGTTGTTAGAAATGTCCAGCATTTATTTATTTATTTTACGTTAATGGCAAGTTATGTCGACTTACGATACTGCTGAGACGTGTTCGCTAATTATTGTTCTTATACACAAACTCAAAGTCAAGCAACGGGCTATGGAAAGAGCTATGCTCTGAGTTTCACTACGTGATAGAATCTTAAGAGGAGGTCTCCGGTAGCTAATAAATGGGCGCTTACGCCTTTAGGATCAGAAGTCAAAGTCTTTCACACGCCAATATTGAAATGCAACATTTGACATTTGTCAAAATGTTTTTTTTTTGTCTCCAGTCATTCTGACAGCACGTGTGGAAGACTTGTTAAACAGTCTCTTACGATCATGATTCTGCACATGAGTGTGGAGAATCCTTTACCCTCACTCTAGGTAATTGGAACCTGCCGCTTGGAAACGTGGAAAATATTCAGTGAATTAATTATTTTGTTGTGGCAACTCTTTTAGCTGCACTTTAATTAAAATAGCTGGCAACATTTAACACTGTGTCAACGGGATTTATTTCGATAATGGCCACACTTCCCATTATAAACTCAAGCCAATAGGGCAATATTACACAATGCTCAACACAACATAGATGGCGCTACCAGCTTTGGCGGTAAATTATAGAAATAATTATATAGCTTACACATTCTCTAAATTGTATATTTATTTTATATTTAGATGAGCTAAAACTGATCCGTGTGTCTTAGCATTATAAATTTTAATAAAAAAACATACAGTTGAATTGAGAACTCAAAAACATACGAGTCGAATTGAGAACCTCCTCCTTTTTTTTAAGTCGGTTAAAAAATGAGGAGGCTTTTTTGAAGGCGGTAAAAAAATGAAGTAAGAATTTGTTATTAGCTTCAAAGAAAGAATTGGTGGAAAGGTATGTATAATTAATTTATGAACAAAATTACTTCTATCGCGGAAGCATGCGGCTTTTTTTGTTTATGTGACAAATTAAACAAAATAATAAATCCTTGATCGTTTGTGGTTAAGTGCTCAGTAGCTAATTTATCTTTAAAATGTACGCAGATAAATCTAAAACATACATTAAACCAAACGAGACAGTCAGTTACGCATTTATATCAGTATTTGTAGGGTTGAACCTAAACCAACCAGTAAGTTATAGTTATAGTGTTAAAACGGTTGTTATAGTAGTTATTTCAAGAGCAAAGCCTATAGAAGTCCACTGCTGAACATAGGCCTCTCCTATAGAATGGCACGAACGGTCTTGAGACGCCTCCATCCCCTGACTTCCTGCGACGTTTATAATGTCTTCCATCCTCTACTGCGTCGTCCGTTTGTGGTCGCCACTTGAGAACCATTATTCACCAACGGTTTTCAGTTCTGCGAACTATATGACCTGTCCATTACCACTTCAAATTCTATTTCATGTTATCTAGGTTATTCTGAAAGATTGGTGATCTTGGTTCTTTTACGAATTTCCTTAAAAACGTACTTACGTTTTATAAAATAATTAGAGCACCCAGAATCCGGTCTCCTTCTGAGATACCAATTTAAAATACCCAGATATTTGCCAGCTATTTTAATTTTGCCCAAAACACCTACGCAACCATCATATTCATTAATACGTATACAAGAATCTAAATTGTGTGAAGGCAAAATAAACAAATACAAAGCCAATTAGTTAACTACACAAAACCGCTTTCAAATTGAAGAATTAAATTATAAATTTCCCGACTTTATAATTAGACAAAGGACAGACAACAGTACCTATTTTATAATTATGTTTGCCAAGAACAGAACATGGGCTGGGCACAGAAAAGATTTTAATTTACAAAAACGTTCACAAAAGCACTAACAGAAATTGAGTTCAACCACATTTTTCTCCCACGAAAAATCCGCATACAAATAGGTTCCAACGCTAAATAATATACCTGTCTAGATAGATATTCAGGCACGAGAAATCCTCAAAAAAATACAATCCTAAATGGGGCGGTTTTGTGCAAATATACACACACATTCACAACTTGATACAGCGTAGTCGAGCGCGTACAAAGTTTTCACGCACACGAGTCTATTTGAAAATCGGTACATTTTCTGTGGGGTATTTGTTGCGAGACGCCAAAGTGTATAAATATTCTAAGGTTCAAACTTTTATTCACTTCCATGGAAACCTAACACGTTTAGAAGATTTATGGAAAGGCTTGGTACATAACGTGGGACTTTTTAACGTGAAAAAATAATATAGAAAGTGTTGATAAGCAGTGAATAAATTTAAGAAGATTTATTTCTTCAAAGAGAAGATCTGCAGGGCGATTTTAAATTAGTTTTTCATTTCGATGTGGTAGTAACTAAAACAATTTTCTAACAATTTTCTATAGTAAAACACAGTAACATACAATATTTATTGTTTTTTACTGTGTTTTACTAGAAAAAAATGTTTTAGTTACTTACCACATCGAAATTAAAAACTAACGAATCCGATCGGAAACGTTTCCGATGTTTTAGAATCGCCCTGCTGGGCGATACATGTACGAAGTATCGGTGGTGGTTTGTCATGGAATGGAAAATAAGTCTGAAATATCGTTATAAGTTATAGTCTCTTGTGAAAGCACTACCACCATAATTTCTGCTGGCAAGGAGTAATGCTTGCATTGCTGTATTTATAATTTAAAGGGTATGGGCATAAAATAAATACCTAAATACACTCGAGAGCAATGAATCCGGGTCACTTAAAGAATCCTAAAAATCTCGGAAACTAAAAATGCTAGGTTAATGCAATAAATTGTATTTAATAGACAATGTAATACTCCTTAAATGAAGGTATTAAAACTTCTTAGTTATTGTAAAGTTATATCATAAAAAAATCAAATTTGAAAAAGGGCCACTTTCGAAGATGGAACTACGAAATTACAGCATTTGGTTTTGCTTTTGTTTGTAATCTGTCATTTATCATTGTTTGATTTCTGTTTTTTTGTTGTTTTTTTTCTGCGTAAACGCAGTAATGGAAGCACGAGGAGGCAATACGAAGTATTAAAATTCAAGAAAATCGTAATAAAGTTCAAAAATTTCATGTTTCCTATTTTTGTTTTAAGGAGAGATCAGCAGTTTTTTTCTTTATGTAATTTTGTGTTAATAAAATGTATGGTGACTCATATTTTTTTTACCTTCATTTAAGGAGTATTACATTGTCTATTAAATACAATTTATTGCATTAATCTATCATTTTTAGTTTCCGAGATTTTTAACATTCTTTAGTGACCCGGATTCATTGCTCTCGAGTGTATTTTGTGGTATGAGTACCGGTGAAAGCACAGAGTCTTTTCATCGTTAGTTATGTTCCAGGGTAGCAGGGCGCAGTGTTATGTCACATATGGCGTGACCTAGGTCCTTGGTGAATGTAACCTAAGAGGTAATGCTGTATCAAAATGGCTAAGCTTGTACTATTGCTTCTTCATTTATGTATTTCTTACACTCTCGCGCGGGTAGCATACGTGCGAGGTCGGCGTATATCGTATACTGTGTTTCGTTTCGTGCGCATCTAATAAGCCGATAACACCTTTATTGAAATATATAGTTTTAGTGCCGATCAATAGATAGTTTTTAGTTATTCCTACAATACATAGTTTCAATAACTATTTACGACTAGTTGCGCCCCGCGGTTTCACCCGCGTGAATAATGATGAAAATTGATTATGATGATGATGATGAAAAGTAGCCTAGGTGTTAATCCAGGGTATAAGGTATCTCCACTCCAAATTTCACTCAAATTCGTTCAGCTGTTTGAGCGTGAAGAAGTAACAAACATAATAGGTGGCAAACTTTCGCGTTTATAATATTACACACATTTTGGCTGTAATGGCTTACACATAAGATATAGATATATACTGTGGCGGGCTTTTTTGTAGGAATATGTAAGATAAACATTTCTATCATACATTACATATGTGTAATTCTAGCGGTTTTGGCAGCGCACGCCAGAATAGCTCGCAGATGGTAGATTTTTTCCTAATTACTTGACACTTATCGTCATATTATGGACAATTCACACAATATCTTTATAAATTGTAGCCTATGTGTTATTCTGATATATAGACTATATTATTGTAAAGTTTCATTAAAATCCATTCAGTAGGTTTTACGTGAAAGAGTAACAAACATCCATCCATCCATACTCACAAACTTTCGCGTTTATAATATTAGTAGGAAGGATAGTAGGATTCGTAGCCGCTACTTCGGGATGTAAGGCGTGCACCTTGTCCAGTTTTTATTTTTAATTACTGTCACACCACAATTAATTCAGTAAGTTATTAAATAAATATTGGGCTCTCATTAAAACGGGATGTGCGTACTAGATTTCAATAGGTAAAGACATGACAGAGAAATCTCTTTTTTTTGCATAACCCGATACGTTACTCGTAGGTTTAAACAAGATACTTAATCGACATTTATTTATTTACATGTCGAGATTTCATGCGGCAACATCACTCAATTTAACGAGCCGAAGTCATTGCGTTTAAAACTACTGCCGAAGTGTGCCGAACTTATCCGAACACTTCCGATGTCCGTAACAAGGCAACTAATTTCGTCTTCACAAGGGTCTAAGGGATGTTTGAATGGTTTTTAATAGGTTACTAACAAAACTAACTCTAAAGATGCCAGTTTAATATGAAACATACAGAATTGCTAAGCTTATTTTGATGGCAACTGCAGTTTTATCCATTCCCAGTGGAAATAGGTTTACTACTTGGCAAGCTAACAATCATACGGCCCACCTGATGGAAAGCAGTTACCGTAGCCTATGGACGCCTGCAACACCAAAGGCATCACACGCGTGCTGCCAACCCTGAGACATAAAGATGAAAAGTCTCATGTGCCTGTAATTTCACCAGCAACCCGTACCCTTCAAACCGAAACACAGCAATATGAACATTACTGCTTGGCGGCAGAAATAGGTTCGGTGGTAGTACTTCCCCGGACGAACTCTTGTATATAAGCGTCTTAGATATAAGTATAGGTAGTTTGCAAGCCCAAAATCCATCAAGACATTAATTAATTAGATTCTCCCCAGTTTAAATTTATCTAAGCACCCCATGACAGAAGCTTTCTTTCATTTTCAAATTTCTTGGGTGCTAAAATAATTAAGTAATTCATCATTGTTAGCGATGAATGGATTGTATCCTTGGGTAGACACCTCTTCCATTGTGTAAAGTATTTTTGATTTGAGCTGATCGCATTGAAGTCTTTCGCGATATCTTTTGATGTCATTGCCCCATCTAGCAGGTTGGTTTACCAGCGCTGTATTTTATCTCTAAGGAAACGGGACTCATCTTTTCTAGGGGCAACTATTTTATCTAAATCTTATGTAAGATTTAGATCCTTCCGCCATCACGTCTTGGCATTTTATACTGGGAATAATATGATTAATTATTCTCAATCGTAAAGGGGTTTTATTTTAGCCTGTGTATTGCCAAGGTATAGCTAGCTACATTATTCTGATTCTGTCAGCTAAAATGTTACTTCTGTTATTGTATTAGTTACTCTGAGGCCCAATCATGAACATCTAACGTTATCGAGACGCTAGCGAGACGATTGTAAACGTCAAATATTAACCAATCGACTTGCAAAGATTTCAAAGCACTCTAATGTCATTGGCCAGTATTTGACATTGGTGATCGTCCCGCTAGCGTATCGATAACGTTAAATATTCGTGCTTACCCCACTGATCTGAGCTGTTATTGAAAGTTAGAGTTAAGAGGAGGTCACCGGTAGCTATCAAAAGGGCGCTTTCACCCTTTTGCACGCTAACGAAGTTTGTTTCTAATTTGACTGTTATTTCTTCAAACTCCACGAAATGTTTAACTCATGATCAGGGAGATACCTACACTAATATCTAGATTCGTTGTTCGTTAGTTTCGTAGAAAATAATATAGTTACCAAATCATAAATTAAAAATATCTAGTTTTTTTGAAACTGACGCACCACGTGTCTATTATGTCTATTATTAGTGAACTAATGATATAACTGATCATGGTGTAAAAAATGTCATGGAGTTTGACGAAATAATAGCCAAATAATTTGGCTATTATATCTTCAATTATTATTATTTATTATTAGAATTATGTTATTATATCAATTTATTATTAGAAGCAAACTTCGTTCACGTACGAAAGGGGGTAAGCGCTCTATCGGGAACCTTCTCTTAAGGGCCTGATCGACCAGCGGGTAAAACCTTGACCGTCATTTACCGAAAAGCCTCTGTCAAATGGTTGAAATGAAGTGGTTCGAGCCTCGTCATTATCAGAAAGGCTAGCGGCTGTCAAATGGTTCGCGGCGCGTCGGCACGCAGCTTCGTTCGTCGATCACGTTTCGAAATGGCGGTATTCTTATAAAGACTGGAGACGGTGAATTATTAAAATTATTATTTATTTGACGTAAAGTTGAAAATCGCATTCACCAGCGGTCATGGATGGCGTTCAACTTTAGAGTGAGCTATATCATCTCAGAATGGGATTAAATTCAACAATCGTAGCGTTTTAATATAAAAACGGCAAAGGTCAAGCTACCAAGATCATAAGACCAAACACTTTATTCTTATGCCTTATTATATATTCTTATTATATTTCGTTTAAACTTATTACCTACTAAAAAATGTAGGTGGCAATGATGTAGGAAAAAATGTCCCATTAGTTCCTTTAAAGGAACTACCAAAAGCAAGTTGGGAATATATCGATTTTTCAGTCTAAGTTTCATTTTATGGTTAAGCTAGCTGCGCGCCACGGTTTCACCTGCGTGAACAATGATTAAAGTTGATGATGATGATTAAAAGTGTTAATCCAGGGTATAAGGTACCTCCATTCCAAATTTCACTCAAATCCGTTCAGCCGTTTGAGCGTGAAGAGGTATCAAACATACTGACAACCTTCCGCATTTATAATAATTACTAGCTGCCCGCGCGCGACTTCGTTCGCGTGGCCCCGGTGTTTGGCCTAATTGACATGTTTTTGAACAAATTAAGACCACTTGTTGGCGTAGGCATCCACTTTCTACCCTGCCATGAGCGCCTGGTATTCTGAGTATCAAACAACCTTATATTATTATAATCTTCTTTCGCTTGGTCCCGGTGTTTCCCGTTGTTCCCTGTGGTTCCGGTTGTCTAGTCATCCACTTTGTACCCTGCCATGAGCGCCTGGTATTCTGAGCATCAAACAACCTATTATTATAATATACACTTTTCCCGGTGTTCCCGATTGTCCCCGTGTTCCCGGTTGTCCCGTTTTTTCTGTCATAAGAACCTTCTCCTGACAATAACAAACACAACAAAAAAAATGGAAATCGGTCGAGCCGTTCACGCGTGGTGGCGTGACCAAGGGATATAGGGATTCATTTTTATATATATAGATATATAGATTGAAATTGTTTTATTCTCAGAACGGGGAAGCTCCACTACCCCACGGATGTGTGCGGGCCGTTGTTTGAAGAGGAGCTTGAATTCTGGGGACTGGATGCAAACCAGGTGGAGCCGTGCTGCTGGATGACGTACACACAGGTATGAACACTTCTACCACACAGATGTGAGGAGCTGGAGTTTTGGGGACTGAACTCTATCCAGGTGGAGCCGAGGACCTGAAATTTTGGGGAGGGATGCCATCTACGTGGAGTCAAGATGCAGAATGACGTGTACACACAGGTATTTAGTTCTTTGCGAGGCGCACTGAATCTATTTCCTATCACAGGCCAAGGGTCAGAGCATCTTGCGTCAACCTAGTCATTGCCTAACGCTGGACTATTAAAAACCAAGACTAATGCGATAAATAGACGTTATTTAGCACAAGCTTAGCACGTACTAATGCTTAGACCTGTCCCTGTCACTGTCACACAAATGTTAAAACACGCGTATTAGAGGGAGAAAGGGACGATTTCAAAGTAAAACTTAGACGTAGTCACCGTGAAGTACGTTATGTTTATCTGGACCTTAGTTCTGTTGTCTAATCTTGACACCCATTAGTGTAAGATGGGTGTCAGTGATATTAATTGACAGCTTCGACACAAAAAAATACTTACGTATGTTTTCACCTTCTACACTTGCCGTATTACCATTGGCATGTAATATATTACTAAAGGACAGGGCGGATGCGGCACTAATACCGCCAACTCCAGTGGTGGCCAAATCAGCTGAGTCACACCAACGATAATCAGTCGGTGACGTACACCGCGCGCGATCGGTGGTGTTTGTTTCGGCCACAAAATACCGTATTGTGTGGTGAAAGGCTGCAGAAACCACTTCGCAAAGTGTAACTTAAAAAAGGTGGCATTTTCTTATCATCGATATGGCAAAAAAATATAACTTTCCCTAATTATAGAAAACAATTTTATTTCCTTGGTAGACCGCTAATTCTAATTCTAAGTGGGGGTGTTAAGACCTGCACTGACGTCCCGCTATTGGGTGTATTGTGCATTGTCCCCCTGTGCTAACCCTACCCCAGCCAGCCCAGCTCCTTAAAGTAACGGAGCAGGACTTTGGGTTGGTGGCAACACCGTTGAAGTGTGTCCGAAGGCGTCGATGATGGAGAGCGGGATAGAAGTAGCTCCTGCAAACCCGTCTTGGACCTGGTGTCTTTTGTAGCCGCACAATGCAGGATCACGTGCTCCACCGTCTCTTCTTCCTGCAAGCAGCCCCGACATAGCCCGCTGTCAGTGGCCCCAATCTTATACAGGTGATGATTTAGATCGCAGTGTCCTGTTATGATGCCCACTACCATACGCAGGTCCTCACGTTTCATTTTGAGGAGTGTTTTCGTCACTTTCTTGTCACCGGTCTTGGTAGACCGCTGTCCAATTCAATAAAGAGGCGCCATGCAAGCAAAAGTAATGCGTATTACGGAGTTTCTCAATATAGGGAATGTTCATAAGGTTCAGAAAATCTTTCAGGTATTACACCTGCTATTTCCAAAGTATATTACAATGTTTATTGAAAAAGTTTTTGGAAAAAACCCTGCAATAACCGCTACAATATCGCAAGACATTATCCGATTGCTACAAATCCCCGCAGACTACGGAAAGTTCCAGAATTTAATAACAAACGTCACGTGGCTCATAAAAACCGGACATGTGGGGGCAGTTGAAACGAGCAAAGTTCGCGACGCGCCGTAAAATTGCGGCTCTGACACACGATGGCACAAGTAACGTGGCATATCGTTGTTATTCATGTTTGTTATTTTTGTTTTTTTCTTCTTCTCTCGTCGCTAGTCGTACTAGTTCTATATTTAATCTGTCTGCCTGAACATTTGATGGTTTTTAACACCAAAAACCGGGAACTGAAAAAAATCAACACCGTTATCATTGAAACCTTAGCAATATTCTGAATTCCGTATACTTCTTAGTTATTCAATGGTAAAAGTCGGCTTAATTCAGCTGTCATCAGAACATTACAACACCAATAGACAAATGGTTGTCGTGCCACATATTATACTATGTGAGATAGAACGATAGATATCTTTTACATACGAATACACTACACGAATTTTTGAAGGAAATTCGTTATAGTTTGTTGTTCACAGTTTACAACTAATTCAACTTGTATATCCGTGCTCACAATCCATTTTCAAATATATTTTTCAGACATAGTTTACAGAACTGTTAAGCACAGTAGTATGCTGACCTTCAATAAACCAGCACGCGACCTGCGACAAAAAATCATATCATTCTGTCCCATTTCTTTACATGATATATGCATAAGTTGTTCTCTTTCTTGTATGTCCGCTTATGGAACTCTCTTCCAGTCGAAATTCAGAAAGCTGCGTCCATAGGAATTTTCAAGTCCAAACTGTACCAATACTTTTTCTCATTGCAAAATGTTGAACAAAATTGAGCGCTTACGTTATTTTCTTATTTGTTTTCTTTATAAGTATGTTTATGTTTATGGTAGGTTATAACAATTATATATATTTATATATATATTTTTTTTTTTTTAATATGTATCTAGTTTTTTTAAGTAGGTAAGTAATTAATTATGTTATCTTTATAATCTCGTTATGTATTATTTCCCAATAGCACTACCACCCACTCTATATTACACAAAGGTTAGCTGGAAGAAAATTCTAATTAGCATTAAGTTCGCCTATGTACTTGTTTTTTTTTGTCTTGTGCAATAAAGTATTTTCTATCTATCTATCTGCAGTAGAAGTTATCTTTTTGTCTATTGGTTACTTTGTCTATGACAACATCTGAGACAGTTGTCGCATCTTATAAACGATGACACATCCCTCGCGTCATGTCACCGTGACACCGTGAGATAACTAAAGTTTCTGACCCCGATACGGGTTTGTTTGGTCAACGTCCTGGAGATTAGTTCTAGTTCCGTCGTGCACGCGATATTGCTTTTTGATTTTGCAGAGTCAGGGATGGTTTGAAAGATGTTGTCTTGAATAATTTATCATTGCTGAAGAGAAAAGTTAGAAAATCGTTTGATATTTTTATTATTGAAAAAACTTCATGTTATTTAAATGATTTTATCTCGCTAGAACCTACAAAAAATGGTGAGGGATTAGTGGCTAGTGACCTTTTCTTCCGATCTTTAGGGCGTTGGTTCAATGATCAGCTACGAACGTGGACTAAAGGAAATCCTGTGGTCATGCACCAAAAAAATTATATACCTAGGGCCTTATTCATGATCATTTTTTAAACCTATTTTAGTTAAAATATGTTTTGACTTGTTTTGACGTATGACATTTTACATCAGGAGACAACAAGACAGAACATATTTTAACTAAAATAGGTTTAATAACTTTTCATTTAAAAAACCGACTTCCGCCATTGTATTCGACTAAATATTTGGATGAAAAAAAATTTATGAAAGAATCATAGTGGTGATACTTTTTGAATGCAAATGCTTGGTTTGTTGCTGAAAATATCAAAATCGCTATATGTATGCCTACAATATTTGAGGAGTTCGCTCAATTCCTCATGGATTCCATCATCAGAACAGGATTCTGAAAAAAATGGGACCAATCTGGAAGTATATCTATTTAAATAAAAAAAGAATTTTCCAAATCGGTTCATAAACGCCGGAGATATGCGGTAACAAACATACAAAAAAAAAAATACAACCGAATTGAGAACCTCCTCCTTTTTGGGAAGTCGGTTAAAAATGATTATGAATAAAGCCCTTACTTTAAAAATGTACATAACTGTGCAACACTACGATGTTCTCAAACGGTGACGCAATGCTAAGAGGAGGGGGTAGGGTGTGTTAAGATTTTGAATAGCCATAAAATAACTTTTCATTTAAAAAACCGACTTCCGCCATAGTATTCGACAAAATAATTCTGGATGATTTTTTTTTTTATGAAAGAACCATAGTGGTGATTTATTATGATACTTTCTGAATGCAAATGCTTGGTGTCTTGCTGAAAATATCAAAATCGCCATATGTATGCCTACAATATTTGAGGAGTTCCCTCAATTCCTCATGGATCCCATCATCAGAACTGGATTCTGAAAAAAATGGGACCAATCTGGAAGTATATCTACTCAAATAAAAAAAGAATTTTCCAAATCGGTTCGTAAACGCCGGAGATATGCGGTAACAAACATTAAAAAAAAAAAAAAAAAAAAAAAAAAATACAACCGAATTGAGAACCTCCTCCTTTTTTGGGAAGTCGGTTAATTAGGTGGTTTTCGTTTTTGTTTAGATTTTTCTACAAAGATTTTGCAAACTAATTTTAGCTGTAATTTTTGTTTCTAAAAAGTTGTGTAATAAGCTTTTTATGTATCAAAAATACAGTAACTCTGTAACGTGATATGAGTGATTAAAAAGTGCTATTGTTGCATTTTCAATATCGTATTTTCAGCTATCATAATCATAGATCATTTTCATGTCATACTGCAATTCAGAACAATGTACATTACTAAAATTGTAGTCCATTACTAGCCTTTGTGTGTTATCTAATGCATCGACCAACAATGGACTATACAACTATTGGCCTAGTGCATGAAATTGATTGAAATCTTTATAGAGCCGCGTGTACGGGCAACCTATTTTTATTAACCGACTTCACAAAAAGGAGGAGGTTCTCAATTCGGTTGTATTTTTTTTTTTTTTGTTTGTTTGTTACCTCATATCTCCGGTGTTTATGAACCGATTTGGAAAATTCTTTTTTTATTTGAATAGATATACTTCCAGATTGGTCCCATTTTTTTCAGAATCCAGTTCTGATGATGGGATCCATGAGGAATTGAGGGAACTCCTCAAATATTGTACTCATACATATGACTATTTTGATATTTTCAGCAAAACACCAAGCATTTGCATTCAGAAAGTATCATAATCCTTTCACCACTATGGTTCTTTCATAATTTTTTTTTCATCCGAAATTATTTAGTCGAATACAATGGCGGAAGTCGGTTTTTTAAATGAAAAGTTATATTCTTAAGTTTTTGTGTGAAATGACTCATCATCATTAGCAGCCTTTAGACGTCCTGCCCCCCTATTACAGTAGCAAATAGCAATGGGGAACGCAACAAAGGAGATCATTTTGGCACCCTTAACCCTGTCCAAATCTTAGGAGGAATATTTCGCTCAATAAGTTTACCCTATTCAAGTTTAATAAGATTTTGCTAGCGCTAAGGCTGCCAACTTTATCCCCATTGTTGCGTTCCCCATTGCCGTTTGCTACTCTGTAATTGGGGGGCAGTGCTGGACCAGGCCTCCCTCATAAAATACAATGGGGGGATTGTGGCCATAATCATCACGCTTGACAGGCGGATTGGTGATCGTAGTATTCACGTTGAGTGCTCATGTGGATGCTATGCTACTGCCCATCCCCTGGTGTAATACTTCAGTCAACTTTTGCGTGACCCACTGGAGGAGACGGAGGGGTCTATTTAGGCCGGATAAATCATGGCTGTCACTTTATTATATAGTAGCAGAAACCCTCGACTTCGTCCACGTTAAAAACTGATACGTGACGGTACATATTGTAAATAACTGTTGCCTACGACGTCGTCCGCGTGGAAGATGATGCGTACAACCCACATACACAAATGTTTTCATCCCTTTTCACCCCCTTAGAGGGAGAACATTCCAAATTCCTTTTTAAGTGCACCTACACATCCTAAAAGGAACACACCCTGTAAATTGAATGTCTCTAGGACCAGCGGTTTAGGCTGTGCGTTGATATATCAGTCAGTCAGTCAGGATTTTGAATTTGATATATGCAGATAGTTTTTTTTTTTTCATTTTATGATCTGGCATTGTTCGGGCTTCGGTTTGGTGTTGGTGTATTTTGATGAAACCTTAAATCTTCATCATCCAGGAGACTAATTTTATGAAAGCTTGTCTTGAAAAACTTAGTTTTCAACAACAAAGACCCTATTACACCAGTGGTTGCTGGTTTGTTCTTTACTTGTGTAAACCCTTAAATACCTCATGCACGACAATAAATATTAAAAACAAAACGATCTACGCTTTGAGGTAGTCGTGAATATTGTGAAAATTAAATTTTGGGCGCTCAATTGAAATTTAATATATTGCAGCTGGGGACGAATCTCGAATCGAACTCTGCCGGCACTGAATAATTGGATTGTGATCTTGTTATTAATAATATGCAGTAATAAAACCACAATCTACCAGTTATTGAAGATAAAAGCTTTCAAATTTAATTAACCTGTTCGGCGATTACGTATTTCTATTGCTATTAATTTCAGTCGATTTCAATGCGATACCTAATTTACAGTCTTGTTGCAATCAACCTTTGTAAGCGAAATGCGGAAATAGGGTAATCACAAAAGCGGACAGAAACAGCATTGAAATCGATTTAAACCAACAGAATTACGTAATCGCACCACTGATATTCGGTATCTCATTTGTACTGTCGCACATTTTATACCAAGCTTCTAGAAGGCTGATTCTTCATCAGCCGGTAGACTTCCACTGCTGGACAAGGACTCCTTCATATAGAATAAGAGGATTTGCCATAATCACCATCACGCTTGGCAGACGAATTGGTGATCACAGTATTGGTGTAGAGTACTCAGGTAGATGCTACTGCCTATACCCTGAGGTAATCCCTTAGCCAGCTTTTACGATATCGACGAGAGGAGATGAAAGGGTCTACTCTAGGCTGGACACACCACGGCAGAGCATGGAAGGCTGATTATTGTAACGAAAAACTAAGGTAAAACCTGCTCTTAAAACTTTTATTCTTCAATCTGTTTTCAATAGCAATACACACGGGAATTATGAACGTTAGCTTCGCTGCTCAGAGGCCTTACCATGCGCTCTTATTGTGATAAAATATAGGTTCCGTGATGTCTGCAGCTATGTTTAAAGACACAGTAGCAGAAGGACTATAGACTTCTGTGATTAAAGTTATTCAATGATGACGAATGTTAACGACAAACCGATATTTTTTACTGAATAGTTTTTGAACTGAATCGCTATAAGAGCGTAAGGGGTTATTCCTGAAATCCCCTTTAGAAATCCCCTTTAAGGGGATTTCGGGAATATTTTTTCCTGAAATCCCCTTTGAAGCTGCTAGTTCAAAATCAAAGGGAATTTCGGGAATAAAATAAAATATTTAATACAATTCCCGAAATCCCTTTTATTGTGTTTATAAGCAAAATATCATCTCGAATGTCAAATTTCGCATAATCGGGGACGTCTGAAATATCTCGAATTAAAAATCTAAAATAAAACTATCAATTAACATTTTGTAAAAAACACTAAATAAAACATAATTATCACTAGAAACGGGATATTTACCATGATTTTTGAGTTTTGTTGATTCCCGATATTTCGGCACAGTTTCATGCGCCATGATCACGGGTAAACTGAAGTCTTTGCGAGTAGATTTTTATTTACTAAATAAAACGTTTTTGCTTTATTTCAAAATTACTGTTTTTACAATAATTTACTATATTTTGTAAATAAATCCTAAATAAAACGTTTTTGCTAATTGAAGATATTCCTATTTCAAAATCACAGTTTTTACAATAATTTACTACATTTTGTAAATAAACCTTTTCCAAATTTTACAAATTTGTTGGAAGCAGGCACGGAAAACTTAACAAACGCATTGGAAAAAAAGAAGCCAAACATTCTTCAAATATTAAATGCCCTTCATGAAGATTCTGCATTCAATGACGTGACATTTAACTAAATTTTGGAACTCAAGGTTGAAATCAACGGTTGAACAAAAGCGAGTCAGGAAATGGATAAATTCATACAAGAGGCCCAATTAGAACTTGTAGAAAGGATTTATAGTGTGGGTCACTTTCTTGAAAAAGTAAAGAAGTTACTTAAAATTATTGAAAAGTTGGTGAGGCATTCGTATAAGTAATTATAATTGAACGAGCGAAGCGAGGTCTTCAAGTCAACTTGAAAGACGATTCTTGAAAACAAACGCCGATGCGTTTGTTTTTCTAGGAATTTGAATGACGTTGGAGTTTTATGATTTTCGTCAATAGCAAACATTATTTTTAAAAAATTGGTAGAGAAATTGACTCGGTAGTTTTAGATTTCTGATGGATCATCCATAAAAACAAACTTACATAGCCGTTGAATACATAACCATTTCTTCCCCACTTCAGGCTGATAAAGGCGTCATCGCGAGGTCTCAGTTCGGGGCGAACAACTGCTTTGACTTCTTTTTTCCAATTTGTTTGTTAAGTTTTCCGTGCCATGCTTCCAACAAATTTGTAAAATTTGGTAAAGGTTTTATTTACAAAAGGT
Organism: Epirrita christyi; assembly: GCA_951392215.1. NCBI lineage: Eukaryota > Metazoa > Arthropoda > Insecta > Lepidoptera > Geometridae > Epirrita > Epirrita christyi. The sequence continues at coordinate 14,152,747 of OX595850.1, forward strand.
AGTAATTAAATTATTGTAAAAACTGTGATTTTGAAGCAGGAAAATCTTTAATTAGCGAAAACGTTTTATTTAGGTTTTTTATGGACAAAATATAGTAAATTATTGTAAAAACAGTAATTTTGAAACAAAGCAAAATCGTTTTATGTAGGTTTTTTTACAAAATGTTAATTGAGAGCTTTATTTTAGATTTTTCATTCGAGATATTTCAGACGTCACCGACTATGCGAGATTTGACATTCGAGATGATTATTTTGCTTATAAACTCAATAAAGGGGATTTCGGGAATTGTATTAAATATTTTATTTTATTCCCGAAATCCCCTTGATATTGACCTAGCAGCTTCAAAGGGGATTTCAGGAAAAAAAACCCGAAATCCCCTTAAAAGGGATTTCTAAAGGGGATTTTAGGAATAACCCGAGCGTAAGGCCTCAGATAATGAAGACAATTGTTTTTAGTGATAATAAATGAGTTGAAACTTGAAATGCCTTGTCAAACTACAGTTATGTTAATTAGTGGTTGGGTTAGGTTAGGTCTTAACTGATGCATGCCTAACGTTTTGTGGTTAAAAAGGCGAGGACTATAATGACTGGTCTACCATGGATCCCGACCCAGAATTGCTTCATCATTATCAGCCAACAATCTTCTCACTTGTCTCGTCTCGATACTCGTAATTAATAATATGTATGAGAGAGCATTATTCACCAAGTGGGCCCAAAGCCTAATTATCAGGTTTCATAGACCGTTGAGATTGAATCTTTTGTATTTTAAGACATATGATTGCCATATCAAGATTTGCTTAACCGTTTTAAGCCGTATACTTTCTGATTAAAATACCTCAGTTTAAACTAATTATCTAACCCACAGCATCGCGACACACAAGAGACCCTAGCAGTCCTGGACCGGCTAGACCTGGACACGGAGAAGCCGACTGATGAGGAGGTGGCTCGCAAGTTTGGCTTCGAAGAGGACTACTTGAAAGGCACCGTTTCCTGGTGGCAGCATCTTAAGCCACAGATGTGGTCACTCTTTGATGAGCCGTATAGTTCTAATGCTGCTAAGGTTGGTATCCACAGTTTTAAGCTTCTAGCTATAAACAAGTCCTTAAACAAGAAAGGGAGTCAGTGTGAGTTGTATTTATTTATTTTAATTTATATTTCAGTTCATTTATTTCGCAAACAATATCAAATTGTGTCGGAAAATCTTGTTAGCCACATCAAAATTACATACAAAATTAAATTCAATACAATACAATACAAAAACTTGAAATTAATAGCAACAAAGTCATGTTAATACTTCTTAATAGGTAGGTAAGTACATCAAATAAATACAGTGTTAATAATATTACGCACACTGTTATAATATTTCACAAGTGACACTCATAAAATATAGGGCACAAGAAGCTATAACTTGTGTTGACGACTTATGTGGCACGACGGGCGAGTAGTCGGCTAAGATGTAAGAGGGTTCGATTCTGGCTGCGGGACAAATAATAATAATAAATAAATGCTGGACATTTCAAACAACATTATGTAGCCCCAAGCTAAGCAGAGCTTGTGTTATGGCAACTATAGATAACTGATATTTTTTTTAAATACCCAGAACACCCTGAACAATTATCTGCAGATCGTAAAAATATTTGTTCAGAGGCGGGAATCGAACCCGCAACCTCTGGCGTCACAGGCGAATCATCGCCCGCCGCGCCGCAAAGGTCATCAAAAAACAAATAACAAATATTGATCTAATGAAAGTATGATCTCCAAATATTTGTTCCGGGTATGGTTATGGTACCATGGTACTTGAAGTTCCTGATACCCACGACACAGGGAATCCTTGTGTGGGATCAGAACTACGTATGTGACTGGTGGCAGTCTATACAGGCAATACCTAATAGAACGTGTTCAAGAGGAACAAGGCCCAGAATTAATGAAGAAGTATAGGTATAGTTGGACAATGCAGCAGAGTAAAGCCCTCCTCTAGACTAAAGATATTATAGAGGTCTTAGGAAGTCGGTGGATGATGGCGGCAAGAGCATTTTTCACGGCATTCTAGGAGGAACACCTATGTCCAGCAGAGGATTTCTACAGGATAATAAGGCATTGCTGAGCACGTTATTTGGTAGATCATATTTCAGAGGTAGTCCCATATAATTTTCATCGAAATTGATTCAGCGCTTTTCGAAAGAAGTCGTTTTTTTTCTAAAAAAATATTTTTGTATCAGACACTTCTTAGATATAATGCTGTGTGACCTTCCTTGTCGAATAAATCAAGAAGCTGGACTATTTAAAACTCGTTAACCTGAGACTTCAGGTCACAGTTTTATGTGCCTGTATTTCACTGTAATCCTTTCAAAGTAGAACAAGCAAGTATTACTGTTTTACAGTGCTAGTCCACTAAACTATTTAGTAGTACGGAAAATGCAACCATAGTTTTTATAGTTAGTCATAGTTTCATTATCCGCCTGTAGAAATTCACAGCTAAACATAATTCTTCCCATAAAATTCTACGACGAACGGTCTTGAGTTGCCTCCATCCACCAAATTCCTGTGACTTTTAAATACCATACCATAGAGTAAATACTAAAGTTTTTTTTAAAATCTCCTGGTTAAGTTAAACTTTTTAATAGGAACCTTAATATTTTATCACGGTCATCTGAAGAAGATTTTATTGAAAACAATTGAAAATTTTTAATATGTAATAATATCGTCGTAATTATACGTATTTTATTGTTAAGCTTACTACCCACCATAGCATCGGACTCTTATCTATATAGTTGCCACTCCGACTACAGAAACAGCAACATTTTTGTGGAAGCATTAACCAAGGACGGTATATTGCTATAGACGATGAACGGAGGTGGCTCAAAAAATTATAGTTGTTCGTGGTTATACTTAAAGGGAGGCCTATGTTATTGGCTAGCAGTCAACGTTCGTACCGCATAACGAAAAACAACGGACCGTGGGCTTTAGTTACAAACGTTGAACAGTAAATTAAAAGTTATGGATCCTCAAATATTAACATCTAAATGAACGAAACGAATCGTGACTCCGAAATTAAATTACCACTTTCAAAGTTAAATCAACTGTACGTTGTAATCCTTTGACTTTATGAACTGTAAAATATTGCAGACTTTCGGACTCCGAAAATTTTATTTCATAACGCTAAACATAATATTCCCGACCATTTTACGTTCTCTTTTGTTTTTAAACAATCTTTAAGTTGGAAGCTTTTCACCATTTACATAATATTATCTCGTTACTGCTGGTGTGCTTAACCCTTCAAACCAGGTAGAGGGTGTAATAGTCCCATAGCTCCTTGTGAAAGAAAAATGCTTTTACAAATTTGATACTTACGCTTTGTTACTCTATGAAGCTATAGCTAGGTCTCAGAACTTCATATCAGTCATAAACCATATATATCAATATCATATTACAAACAAAGTTTGCAGAAACAAGGCTGCAACAAGCTGGGGTATCTAAGACCGTACCTCGATAAATCCACCTGGTGTTTAGGGTTAAAGCCTTGTTTAAACTACCCGTTTTAATGCGAGTAAACAAGGTACTATCACCGTAACACAAATGACAGTAACCGTAATTTCGTTTGTAAGTAGTATTTGCTTAATTTGAAGCGGCGAGAATTTGACTTTGTGTTTGAAATTACACATTATGCGTGGTAACGCCCAGTTTTGCATTTATATTGAATCTTGCAACAAGCTGTTGTCATGAACTTTTATTTGTTTTTTCTTATTTACATTGAGAATGCTCGTTGCTGTTTTAAATTTAAATGTAATTAATGAAAACGAGATGTTAAGTCTTATTCATTGTTCATTCAAAGTTATAATTACTTTTATTTGTGACATATTAAGCTTACTTATCAATTTTAAACTCGCAACAGAGTCTACTTTAATATAATTTTAGTTATTACTCACCTTATTGGTACGGGTGATATTGTACTGTCGTCATCCGTCGGCTTGGACGTAGGCTCATACAAAACTTCAATGGAATGAGTTGAAATTTCATGTTGAATTCGAAACTAGGTCGCTATATTAAAAAATTCAAGCTACGTGAACGTAGACCATGTTAGTGCTATAGCAATCCTACTAATATTATAAAGGCGAAAGTTTGTATGTATGGATGGATGGATGGATGGATGTTTGTTACTCTTTCACGTAAAAACTACTGAATGTATTTTAATTAAACTTTACAATAATATAGCTTATACATCAGAATAACACATAGGTTACAATTTATAAAGATATTGTGTGAATTGTCCATAATATAACGATAAGTGTCAAGTAAGTAGGAAAAAATCTACCATCTGCGAGCTATTCTGGCGTGCGCTGCCAAACCCGCTAGAGTTACACATATGTAATGTATGATGAAAATGTTTATCTTAAATAGTCCTACAAAAAAGCCCACCACAGTATATATATAGGTTATATGCTTTTCTACGCCACGCTAATATAAGCTACTCGAAATATTAGTATTTCGAGTAGCTTACTCTGAGTAGTTTTCTCTGTTGTTGACTTTGTCTAGACAAAGTCACGGGCACCAGGTAGTATTTCATAAGTACGTTATACTACCTTCTCAGCTTCGTGGATTAAACTACGACCATTTTAACCATATCCTCAAATACGTAGAAACTAGTTTAATGTATGGACGAATAAAGGTAATTTCTTCTTCGGAAGTAAATGCAAACAATAGAGATATTGGAAGTGCACATTTTATAGTTTTCGGTTACATTGCTTACATACATGTTTTTTTCTTTTCAGATAATCGGTGTGATATCAGTGTTTTTCATATGCGTGTCCATAATATCGTTCTGTCTGAAAACCCACCCGGACATGAGAGTGCCAGTGATCAGGAACTATACAGTGACGACCGCCAACCAATCTCAAAGCTGGGCTTTGGACAAAGTGCAAACGAATGCTCATGTCGCCTTCTTTTACATAGAATGTGTCTGTAATGCATGGTTCACTCTTGAGATCTTAGTTAGATTCATATCATCCCCCAATAAGTGTGAATTCGTTAAATCCTCTGTCAATATCATCGATTATATTGCCACCATGAGTTTTTACATCGATCTTATCCTTCAAAAATACGCGTCACACGTTGAGAACGCGGACATTCTTGAATTTTTCTCAATCATAAGAATTATGAGACTCTTTAAGCTGACAAGACATTCATCAGGATTGAAAATCCTAATCCAGACCTTCAGAGCATCAGCGAAAGAACTGACTCTATTAGTGTTCTTCTTAGTACTGGGTATCGTGATTTTCGCAAGCTTGGTGTACTACGCAGAGAGGATACAGACAAATCCTCACAATGACTTCAACAGCATCCCGCTTGGCCTATGGTGGGCGCTGGTGACGATGACTACTGTAGGGTATGGAGACATGGCGCCGAAAACATATGTTGGCATGTTTGTTGGAGCACTGTGCGCTTTGGCTGGTGTGAGTATTCCACAACTTAGTAAGATGTTTAGCTATTTGAATGATGACAATTTCACAAGGCTACTCTAGTATTATAACTAATAATTTTCTAAGCCTAAAGATTATACTAACAGACCAATTTTGTTGGTATTTTTAGACAGTCAGCATGTTTGTCCTTAAAAAGGTCGATTGCGCTCGATCGATGAACGCAGTTGAGTGCGATCATATTAAAGTCACATAAGACAAATGAATTTCTTGAAATATTGAATATCTAACTTCAAAAAATTAAAACTACTACAAGTTCGTGCCACCGGTAGTTTAATGGCTAGCATTCTTTGTGTATTCCAGAGTATCCTAGGCCGTTCGTCAATCATCTTTTAGGTTGCCAATGAAATGAATGTTGATGTTTTAGAGAATTAATGACTAAAACTACACTGAAATAGCTAAAACCCAACAATTTTAGTTACGCATGTAGGTAATTCAAACCTTGCTCTAGTTGCAAACTCTAAACCTTATTTTGCTACATTACATTTTCATAAACTCCAGCCCTTGTGTCCACGACCAGTCTAACAAAACCCTTCGTTTTGTTGCGAACAGGTGCTGACGATAGCTCTGCCCGTGCCGGTCATTGTGTCCAACTTTGCGATGTATTATTCACATACACAAGCCAGGGCCAAGCTGCCCAAGAAACGGCGAAGAGTCGTCAACGTTGAGCCCACCAGACCACAGCCTATGCGTAAGTACTTATTAATTTTATATTCATTCATAACACTGAATTTACATTTCAGTTGGTTTTTTAACTCTAGATATCGTATTGTGATGGTTATGGAATGTCAAAATAAAACTAAAGTAGATTTTCTTAGTAATCATTAAAATAAAAAAAATAAAAAATTTACCATTGGATCAGATTTTTTTAAGAGGAGGTCACTGGTAGCTATTTTGCTTCTAATTTGGAAACTAACGCACCATGGGTCTAGGCATTAGTGTATTGATCATGTTTTCAAAATTTGATGGAGTTTGATGAAATAATAGCTAAAAAAGAAGCAAACTTCGTTCGCATACAAAAAGGCGTAAGCACCTTAACGGTAATCTTCTCTTAACAGAGTGCCACATCTTATTATGTTAAATTAAAAAGGCATTTCACTCTTTCAATTGAAAATTTAAAGACATGTTTAATTAGACCTACAATGCGATTCATAAAAACCATCCATCAGCAAACAAGTCAACCCCAGAATTGGCATATAAATTTATATCATTGGGACCGTATAGTAAATTATGTAAAGGTGGAGAGATTTCAGGCAGTAACATTATCAGCTTTCTATATTCACACAGTTGGAACATCGGTCTACTCTCGACTAGCAAGTATAGAAGTACATTACTAGAATAATTATTGTACATAATTCACCAGTAACATATCACAAAGAACTTAAAATGAATACAAAAATAAATGCAGTATGGCCGGTCTTATCGCTAATGGCGATTTCTTCCTGGCAGCCTAAATAATCATATCTTTGTTATTTATAATCACGCTTAGCAGGCATTTTTTTGATTGCAGTATAACCTTAAGTACTCTCAGGTGAATTTTTCTGCACATGTTTTAATTCCTTAATCGGCATTTACGACATTCTTGGGAGGAGACTGAAGGGTCTATGCTTAGGCTGGACACACTAAAGCCAGAATGTACCTAAATCATAATATAAAATGAAATATTTTCATTATATTCAGGTGCTCCAGGACAAGGAGGACCTCCAGGACCGATAGGTCCAGGTATGGGACAACAAGTAGTCAACCGTAGAATGAATGCTATTAAAACAAATCATCCTAAGGACATGATGGGACCTAATATGGGTAAGACCTTGCTTCAGGATCAATTCGGACACAGTGTGATACTTGAAGACGTTGACAAAAGTATTGCATAAGTTGAAAGAGAGAAACATGTACGTGTTGCAGTAAAAGGGAGCCTGTACACCAAACCAGAATTGAGCGAAGATGTGTAAATCAACTAATAGAATAGCTCAAATCCACATTACACCATATACAGGCAATTTTATTGGTACTTTTTTCAGTTTCGCTACACTCTGATTTGGTGGGCAGGCACCCTAAGATCTAATTATAACTTTGCTTATTAAAGAATGCATATTATACTTAAATTTAAATTAACCTTCTGTCAAATATGAAGCCGTGAAGATAATACCTGAACTGACATAATTTAATGAAAATATTATGCGTAGATAATTTACTATAATATTCAAAATTGCTCCTGAAGGTAAAGGCTAAATTCATTAGTAGAAGCACAAAAAGTGTGCTGAATCACTGAATAGAAAACAAGAGCTGAAACAATTGGCATTAAAATCACTAAGTAGAACAACTTGCTACCACTGCTAACATGAATTGGGTACACTTACAAAATTTAACAAACTTACAATGCTAAAAGATGCTGCATTACGTTTAGATATGGCTGACAATGAGAACATTAACAGTTCGATATAAAATTATATAGATGAAACAGTATCAAACGAATCTTTTTATATGAAAACTGATAATGTTCTTAGTACAAATACTAACAATGTATTCACCATACTAACTGTAGCTTATGCAATGTAATCCTCCACAGATGGTGATCGTAGCGAGCTTGAGGCTATGATCCAAACAACACCAAACAACTGCAAAAGAAAAAATTTAAACATGCTTTAGAAAGCAACACACAAAATGGCGCCGTTGAGTCTGCGAACGGGCTTTCTATATCGCCTGCACACACGGATAGCTTAAAAGAATGATCTTATTCATCACAAACAATCATTACATCATCATTATTGCACACGGCAGTCTTCAAGCAGCACTGTAAAGGAGCCATCCATAGGTCCCTTTGCTTCGTCAATGACTAACAAGGTTCGGGATGATAATAATAATGTATATTGTGTGTGTCCCTTACCTTAGTTTGCTTAGCTTCCTTCGATGTTGTCGTAGATATGAGGTTTATTTCAATATTTTTTAGTTCAGCAATGTATAGTTTGAATGCTTTACGTGTTTCAGGATAGATAACTATAGAGTATAACGATACATTTGTCACTATAGATGATGGGAAAGTATTTTTACAGGACACTTCCACTTCACTCCAGTTTTACTTCAAAACAACACACCAACTGAAGTACCCAACTCACCACCCACGGTACACTATGATACCTTTGTCGATGTCTATCACTAACAATGTTAATCACTGCCTTTTGTTTGTCTTAACCTCTTCAAGACCAGAAAATTATGACAATAGTTTTTTTTAATTGTTTGAGGGTGAATTCGGCCGCTATGGCCCCTGATTATGACGATAATGACTGTGACAGTCTAGTTTTATATGTAATATGATTATGTTCTAACTACTAACATGACGATGGTTATTCGATATTTATGTAGCATGCTACCTGCATGGTCACAAACACTAATACCATAACCTGGCTGTGATGTATCTCTAATACTGTTGATTACATTTATATAATGGGTATATTCTTTTCCAACAGTCGCCACTCTAATGCCCGGGATGGATCTGTCCGTCACCGCTCGCCTTACTCCAAGTCCTCGAGACGTAAGTCCAGCTCTAGCCATAGCGTTACCCATGATGAAGTCAGTCAACTTGATACCAGCACAGTGTTTCGACAACATGGCATTCCACACAGAAAAAGCCGAAAATATAAAAGAGTCTAGAGAAAAAGAAAACAAGCATTCACAAGAATCTATTGATAGTAATAACACTGTCAGGGTGAATAACTTCAAAAACGAAAGATTTGACGAGAAGAGTATAGAAGAAAAAACTGATGCGAGAACACCATTGCTGAGAGATCATAAAATAGAGTCATTGGATGAAACTAAATTGAGAGACACCAAAGTGGAGAAAAGGAAGTCGTCTGCTTCTACATAATTGTGCGTAATCATCTATATTAGGAAATAATGTGACCAATAGAACTAAGATTTGGATTTAACTAATGACTGTGCTAGGTGATGATAAAAGTATTCGAAAGATGACTTGAGTTATAATAAATATAACATTAAATCGTCCTAAAATTAACAAATATACAAATTTTGAAATAAATGTACGTACCTGCAAATTCAGGTTAAATTAATTCTTTAACATTATTTCTGAGCTTCTCTTAAATAATGATAAGTATTATATGAACTTAAGTTAATTTTGCAAGTTATAATGAACGCCTTTTCGATAACAGTGCTTACGTATTAAAATAATATTAAGATACCTACTGAAAATCGTCTTATAAGGACTACTAAAGGCCGTGATAGGTTTAAGGTAGTTAAGTGTTAAAAGCACTTATCTAAACATTTTATAACACATACGTATTTAGTGAATAAGCCAGAGCATTGCATTTTTATTGAGTGTTTAAACTGTCAAATCAAATTAGTTTTAACAAAAAACAAATTTTTAAGTTTAAATAGAATCAAATTCATTTAAAATAATCCTTTATTACGCTATTCAAAATTCAAAATAAAGTTGTTCAAAGTTTGAATTTAGCAGTAAGTACACTATTAGTGACCAAGTTGTATTTGTTAACTCATACTAAAGTTTGTCCATTAGTGAGAAATGTTCAACTTGATTTGACTTGAACAGATTTATGGTATCTGTGTTTATATCTTTTTATCCGCCTACATTTATTATCAGTAGCACCAATTAGTATACTTCATTTTACTTCTGCATGTAATTTATTTTTGTTTGTTATTTTGTAATAATTAGATAGATTTTTGAAAATTTTCATATAATATCGTTATTTATTTACTTTTCTGTAGAACAAGAGTATGTTCATGTGAAATCAAGTTTACAACTATAATTAGTTGTTAAGTATTGTATATAACGGTAAATTAGCGTTAATAATTTTATATATCTCAGGTAATCTTTGAAACTCACTAGAAAACACATATCATCGGCACTTTCTTTCATTCTTGATGTTATATACCCTAGATTAGTGTATATAATTATTAAACAGTTATTATATAAGATTAAGGGTAGATAGAATATCATCGGGTTTTTGAATCAATTTCATATTTTGCCCAAAATAATGTTATATGCACTAAACGCAACAAGCAAGTGACAAATGTTCATTTGCATGCCCTATCATTTCGCAAGTGGCGTGAAATTCAAATTTGATTGTGTGTTTTGCACATTACAGCTTATCAACACTTATCTTGAGATAGCGAACACTGGTTTTGTGGGAATCGGGAGACCTCACACATATGTTTTAATTAATAGTAACTTATAAATAATATCATTAGTTATGCTACGAATGTCAATGAATGATTTGTATTTTGGTTCATTGACTTATATTTATGAGATACTTTCAGTAACAACATGTATGTTATGTCTCCTGATTCCTGCAAAACCAGTGTTCACTATCTTAAAAAGTGTAGATACGTGCAAAAAATACAACGAAATGTGAATTTCGCGCCAATTCAAATACAACACTAAGGAACATTTTGATGACCTTATTGAATTGTATTAATTTTAATGAATTTTACAGTTTTATCATATCAAAAATATCAATTATTTATTCGTTTTTTTATAGAAACGTTTAAGCATAAAATGCAAGTTTTAAGATTATGTACTTTTAATTGATTATTCACAAAAAAAACATGTTTACATAGAACACAACATTCTAGGTTGATGCAATTGTAGCGAAATTCCGTTGAGACTTGGACAACATGTTATTTTAATATTTTATTCTGTGACATGAACATTTTAGAAACTTCAGTACCTTATTTTAAATCAATGAACTGTATCATCATCATCATCATCATCAACAGCCTGTAGTTGCTGGACATAGGCCTCCCCCCTTGAAAGCCGCGACGAACGGTCTTGAGCCGCCTCCATCCACCAACTTCCTGTGACGTTTATAATTCTTTAGTCCATTGAGTGGAGGGCCTTCCTCTTCCACGTTTTCCGATTTGTGGTCGCCACTAGAGAACCTTTATTCCCCAACGGTTATCAGTTCTGCGTGCTACATGACCTGCCCATTGCCATTTGAACTTGCTGATTCTTAGAGCTATGTCGATGATCTTGGCTTTTCTATGGATTTCCTCAGTTTGGGTAGCACGTAGTAAAGCCATGACTGCCATAACCTAGCAAAACTCTCTCCATAGCCCGCTGGGCGACTTTGATCTTGTTGTTTTAGCAATAGTTAGTCAGTGCCGTAAGTCATAACTGAACACGTACTGATTATAGTCATCTTGAGACTGCGGTATCTGTGACGAGAAAATATGGCGCAGTTTCCCGAACGCTGCCCATCCGAGTTGGATTCGTCGGTTGACCTCTGCCGAAATTGGAACGAATAAAAGACGCTGCAAAATACAATATACCAAAATTGCATTAGAATTACTTACGTTACGTAATGTGTATTTAAAACTGTTTTTTTTATGAAAGACGTTCGAACTTAAAATTAAGTTGAAATTACATGTTTTTCTTCTGTAGACTTCAGGGTCTGATGATGATGATGTTCAGCATAAGATGAAAAGGATCAAGGGTACAATGGGTGCTCCGATTTCAATGCGGTTTTATTTGTATGAAAACTGATGTTTGTGTGATTGTTGTTGGCTATGGTGACAAGTGGTGCAGCTGTTTCCGGGATCATTACCTTAATAGGTCGAATTAGTGAGGCACCGGGAGATGGCTACTATAGAGGTGCGGGTTCAAGTCCTAAAGTTAAAGAACGTTAGACAAAACAAACACTGTAGTCACCGATGTGTTTCCAATTTTAATGAAACATTGAAAATAGACAGTTTTAAATGATTAATTAAATCAACTTGTTTTAATATTCAAATTTTATTCAAATCTCAACGGATTTTCAATTATATTCGAATCACTTGTAGCTATTTTAGCAATTCCTATTATTTTGCTAAATGTAAATAATTCTAAAGCGGATTTAGCGGACCACGGAAAATACAATTTTTGTACTAATTTAGGCTTAATTTGATTGTAATTTTTAAATTCGACGATTGCCAGGCAATTCTTAATATTGAAGGTGTATTTTTTTTGTAAATTACAAATTGAACCTTATCCTTATGAACCAATGTTGAAAACTACGGAAAAAATTAAGTAGTCCAAAGAAACATTGACAACGTTCCATTTGCAACATCATTCAAAGAAGCTAAGGTTCAAATTGGAATACATTAGCAAATGGTACACACAACTTTTGCTAGCATAAATTAAATTCTAACATCTTAGGTTTTATCAAATGCACTGTACAAAAAATCCAAGTGGAATCTAATCATTTATGTTTAATATTGTAAAGTAATAATAGTATACATTATGATTTTCTCAAAGAGATACTGTTTTCATCGAATTCACAAATATATAAATAATGAATAACTATTATGTTCTCCACGTGTATCGGCCTAAGAACAGACCCCTCTGTCTGCTCCCATCATCATCATCATTATCATCATGAACCCACATTCATTCACTAAGAGCCAAGAGTATCCATGTCTTGACACCATAGGTCATTATGGGTAGGCCGCACTGATTGAAGACTTAAAATTTCAGGTATTGTGAAAAAAAAAGAATCTCTTCTGAAAATAATTTGTCAAATCGGTTTATAAACGGCGGAGATATGAGGTAACAAACATTAAAAAAAAATACTACTGAATTGAGAACCTCCTCTTTTTTGTGAAGTCTGTTAAAAAGTTTCATTTGCCTGTAATTTCACCCTTCAAACCAGAACACAGGAATGGTCACATAACTGCATGGTGGCAGAAATAGGTACGGTGCAGCGGTGGTGGTACTTTCCCAGACAAACACACACAAAAAAGCTCGATTACTTCTAAAAAACGAGTTTATTATCATCTTAATACATTGAAATAGACTTTTGTTCGTTGCATGTGGAAATACGTGCATGGTCTGTTGCCTACCCCTTCGTAAAATAGGCACGAATGTATGTATAAGTAAACTCTTGTATATGTATTGTAAGTTTATGCAAAAACCACGGATTCCCTCATGCTACGTTTCTGGCACACATGAGTTTATTGATAAAGGCAGTATCTATTTGAATAAATTATAAACAAGCAATGACGTAGAATAAGGCTTAAACAGTGAATAAACAGGGCTTGTAATATGTAACAGCGTATACATACATGATTATACAATTTGAACAATGCGAACAAATTATTTGAATATTGTTATTAAACATGTGAAAATATTTTGGTGTTTCATTCGGGTATTCTTGGTACGACAGTCAATTTCACAATAACTTGTAGAATGTTTTCCTCTAATAGTTAAGAACTAATCGTTTATCTCAGTTGTAAGTAAAATGATCAATAGATTTTTCTCCTCAAAAAAATACGCGTACTACGTAATAATCCCGCTCTCAAAAAAAAGAAGACATTAGGAAACCAGCATGTCCTAGAATTAAAAATTCTAAAACATATGCTATTTCACAATTTCACAAGGCACTTTTCAGAGCCACCTGTACCTGAATCGGTTCACTGACCTTAAGCTGGTCAATCACCTGATGTAGAGTGATCAAAAACAGGTTACACGGAGAAGTTTACTATGATATTCGATTAGAGGGATTTTCTTGTCCCCGTTTTCGATATGGTGCATAGCCACGCGTAGCTGCACTACTACGGCACGTAGCTGCACTACTACGGCACGTAGCGGCACTGCTACGCCATAGCATAGCAGTGCCGCTTCGTGCCGTAGTATAAATCATACATAATAGTAGATTATGCACTAAGGGAATAAAGCCTGTCTTCGTCTTGGGAAAGCATACTCTACTTTTCACACCTACTGCGAGACAATAAAAAGCCAGGGCTCCATAAAATAAGTATCGTCTGTTTTGATGAACTCTGGAGTAGAATCATTATCGCTTGACATTTTTTGTTAACACTAATATTGCCATTGACATAATTATATATTGCTAGAATATTGCAATAAATTTCACTGAAAAACACAGCACCAACCTAACATCTCCTTTGTTTCACATTCTTTAAAATCGCGCCTATTTTTTTTTTTTTCTGTGTTCTGCTTTTGGTGGCCAGTTCGATTTTCGAACAAACCTCTTTACAATGCCATATGGGCATTTTTTTACTTGGAGTTTTCCACGAGTTTCCACACGAATTTGACGTTCCAAATTCAAATCACTTTAATCCCTAGGGAGTTTCATACAACTTTATATCCCTAGAGAGACAATGCTTTACTTTACGTTGAGGTTGCATGACATTTAATTGGTCATTGTCGAGCAGGTGGTGGGAAATAGTAGATTATGCACTAAGGGAATAAAGCAGTGTCTTATGTCGCGGGCGGCATATTGAACCCTGAGCGTAACGAGGGACTCTAAAGTTAACTCCCGAGTGTAGCGAGGGAGTTATATAGAGTCCTGAGTGAAGCGAGGGGTTCAAGCTGCCCAAGACGAAGACAGGCTTTATTCCAGAGGAGCATACTCTACTTTTCACACCTACTGCGAGGCAATAAAAGGCCAGGGCTCCATTAAATAAGTATCGTCTGTTTTGATAAACTCTGGAGTAGAATCATTATCGCTCGACATTTTTTGTTAACACTAATATTGTCACTGACATAATATTATATTACAAAAATATTGCAATAAAATTCACTGAAAATCACAGCACCAAACATCTCTTTTGTTTCACATTCTTTAAAATCGCGCCTATTTCTTTTTTTTTCGAGTTTTACTATAGTGGCCAGTTCGATTTTCAAACAAACCTCTTTACAATGCTATATGGGCATTTTTTTACTCAGAGTTTTCCAAGAGTTTCCAACACGAATTTGACGTTCTAAATTCAAATCACTTTAATCCCTAGGGAGTTTCATACAACTTTATATCCCTAGAGAGACAATGCTGTACTTTACGTTGAGGTTGCATGATTTGTAATTGGACATTGTCGAGCAGGTGGTGTGAAAAATAAGTAATCGTAGTATAAGTCATACGCGGCTTGTCATCACATAATGACTTTCTTGCAAATGCAGCCGTAATTGTTTTTTTCATTATAAGTAATTGATCAGCACAGCCCTATTTCCATCCCACACTTATTAATACACCAAACTGAATTTACAGTTGTAAGCAGAATACCTTACTCACTTATGGTCACTAAGTAGCATGTACTCACTCACCATATAAAACCGCAACTGGGCTATCCAACAAAAATAAATGGAAGGTAGAGCGGTATTTACAACACAAGTTTTCACAAGTTTTCACTTAGTGTAAATACCGCAAGCCTAGCGAATAAGTGCACAAGCCATCACAATGAAACGTATTATTTTGAGTTAAGAATATTGTACCTAGATTTAAAGATTGTTACATTGCTTGATTTGTGGAATAAATATTATTATACACTACTTAGCGCACAACAGGTGTGTTTGAGTTCGACTACTATGACATTGATATACTTGACCTCCCCTCATTTTATGGCAAGACTTAGCCTTCTAATGGTATTACCTTCCTGAGAGTAAGGGTTGCTATAAAGAAGGACCATTCAGCCGTCAAGGGCCCATTAATCTGACTGTTAAGTCTGGGTGACCCTTACTTAGGTATTTGAATATGAGTGACCGTCAAGATGACAAATATTGCTCTTCATGTTTAACGCTCGAGTCTTTGAGATTAATATGGAATGAAAATTATTTAATTCAGACATTATCGTTCATTTTGATAGATTTCTGATATCTTTGAAGATGTATGGTTACAATTTTCTAAATTTTTACTATTGCCTGTAACCTAACGGTAAAAATTTTAGCAGTAAAGAAGAAAAATGTTAACGATTTAAAACTAAAACTAAAACCCAAAGCAAAAGCTAAAAACAACTTTGTATCAAAATTTTTTAGAGACAACATGTGTCAAAATGTTGTTGTTGTCGTGCCAGATGCACGTTTTTATAGTAAAGGCCTTCAACTCAATTAACAAGTGTAGCCAAATCCACATTTTTTATTTGAAAAAGCCCCACTTTTTTGTGCAATTTTCGTTGGTGTAACATGTACTGACTGCTGGCTTATTTATGAGTGTGTTATTACTGGATTCTTCCAGTAATAATAACAGTTAGTAGCATTTGACCGAGTTGGTCGTGGAAAGCAATGGCGGTGATGAGCTCACCACTTGTCACGTCTAAATTCCTATGACTGTACAACCCACGGTGGAAAGAGGCTGTTTGAGGCTCTGCCTACCCCTTCAAGGAAAAGGCGTGTGTTTCTGTTTATACAAAGCCTTAAATTTTTTAAGGGTTCAGTATCACATCATTGTATCACCCTTGTAGGATTACTTAGTTGTCTGTCTTTTTCTCAGGAACGGCTAAGGCCACAGCACACCGGCTGCGTACACGTAGACGTAGACGCGTCGACGTTCCATGACGTTGATAACAACGTCATATATGTATGGAACTATATGGCACAACGCTTGCGTGACTTGCACGCAAGCGTGTACATAAGTAGAGACGCGCGTGTCTACATTACGTGCTGCATACGCATTTGGTGTGCTTTGGTCTTTAAAATATCCACTTGTTTATACCAAATATAAAAATTTATGGTTATATGGTGCAATACAAAAATGAAGCTTGCAGTTGGAAAATTTCGATTTATTCGCGGCATTATTTAATCAAGTGTGACGTAACCGCCATCGCCTATGACACGTGGAACGAAAGAGACACTTCCAAAATTCGTTTTGGAGCTACAAGAGCACAGAGGAAGTTACATACATCCATTTCACTCCTTTTGTTTTGCCGTTATCGGATAAAATAAGTACCTACTACAGCCAGGTAATTGACACAAAATAACGAAGCACAAAATAACAACAAAATATATTAATTTAATTAAATAGCCACAAAATAATACATATAATACATCAAGCACAAAATAAGAAAGGTCTGTTGAACTACGAAGCAACACGTACCTATTTACGAATATCTGCGTAAAAATTTTTTCGCAACAAAAGCACAACCTGTCTCACTCGTAATTATACGCTTAATGCCCTAAAGGTGCATTTACATCGTAAGCTATAATTAATCCCGCTATTTGACGTTCTCAATCTAACTATCATGGATTCAATTTTAAAATAATCACAGTCTTATCTATGGACAAATTCAAACCAATAATGATGATGATGATAAATAATAGTAGCCGGCTGTGATGCGAGAGGTTGCGGGTTCGATTCCCGCTACGGAACAAATGTTTTTAAAATCTGCAAATATTTGTTCCGGGTCTGGGTGTTAAAGTACCATGGTACTCGTAGTATCGTAAACCCACGACACGGGGAATCCTAGGGATCAGGACTACGTATGTGTATATGACTGTATTATGTTATGATGGTAATTTCAATGCTAGTAGAATTTTCTCAATAAAGCAATAAGTGTGTGATATATTTAAACATGGGATATATTATCGCTTACCGTATGAAACGCGGTTACCACTTTCAAATGAATAAAGGCCAAATTGGGGCAAAATTATGGAATGTGAATGAATAGGCCTTTTGGGTCCGAAATGTCATTTAAGGTCCAGTTAAAAATATATGGCCGTGTGTGGTTATTCAGTAATGGCTCGCGCCTGTATTGCGTAAGTGGTTTTAGGGATGATAATAACATAGATTGACAAAGGTACATACCTACCTTAGACAGGGTCACCAAGAAAAAACCGGTGACAAGTTGAATTAAAGACTTAAAACAGCATTATAATGAGAAATCTACTTCAGGCCTATTTGCACAACCGATTTATCACAATTAAAACCAAAACATAAACAAACCCAGAACAGAATTTAATCAATAGTTTTTCGTTTATCTTATAGTGCAAGTGAGGCTCAACCAGTTTTTTTAAGTTGTGGAAGCAGACGCCCAAGCCCAAACATATCTATTGGTAAAAAAAAAACTGTTCCTCACGTTATACATTGATTCGAAAATGTATGACGTCAGATTTAAGATGGTTTAGTTAGAGTAAATAATTTCACTTGGTAAATTTTCTAATATTTTTTTTGTTCTTTTTTGTATTTCGTCATTTTACTAAATACTATTGACCCAAATAATTCACTTCCATTCTCTTAAAAAAAAAAGACTGAGTAATATACTTTTCAAATCACCCCTTTATCTTTCTAATAGGGAGTGAATCCCAATTTACGTGAACTGGAATTGGTTCCGTATATCTTGATACTCAATGTGTCAGGGCTGACGTTAAGCGGCCGGGTAACGAACGGCAGAAATTAAGTCGTAACTAAACTGAGAGCAAAGGGTTCTTTACATTGAAACAAAGAAGTCTTAGTACCTACGAGTTTCTAACGATATCATTTATAACCGTCTGCAAAGTTTTCTCCAATGCCTAAATTCGATCAGTCGAATTAACAAGCCACGGTTCTGTTTGACAGAAATCATTTCAGGTTATAGATATTTATTCTCAAAAGAAATTACATTTCACTTGGTGAGTAATAATTACTTATTTAAACTTAAGTTCTAAAATAAACAGTGAGCATGCAGAACGTTATAGGTAAAGTTATTAAGTAGGTAAGTAATTATATAAGACTAGCTGCCCGCGCGCGACTTCGTTCGCGTGGTCCCGGTGTTCCCGGTGGTCCAGGTACATTTAAACCTTTCCGTGACAATTATGAACACAACAAAACCAAAATCAAATAAATCCGCCGAGCCGTTCTAGAGTTTTAGCAAGACAAACGAACAGCAATTGATTTTTATATATTTTTATATAGAGGATAGAGGTTAAGTATAGGTAACATTTGCAGTTGGTACCTACGTTAAGTCATAGCATTTGATGTTTGCAACATTATTGAATTATTTAATTATGTTGGCTAGATGGTTGTGTAATTTTGAATAAAAAGCAAATGGACAATAGTGCCACTTGGCTAGCTAGAGCTAAAGCCAAGCTGTATTTGATGCCAAGTTTGGCCAAAAATGCACTTTTATGTATGTATATTAGTACAGTGGTAGCTAAGTGTCTCTAAAAATGGGACCAATCTGGAAATATATCTAGTCAAAAAAAAAAAGAATTTTCCAAATCGGTTCATAAACGCCGGAGATATGCGGTAACAAATGTATATAAAAATAAATAAAAAAAAAACCGAATTGAGAACCTCCTCCTTTTTTGGGAAGTCGGTTAAAAATACTTTATTGCATACCATAACCATAAAAATTCAACAAGTAAAAAAAAACTTTTATGATAAACAGTGGGGTCTTATCGCTGGAGTAGCGATCTCTACAACCTTAAAATAGAATGTACGTATTCTAGCGATTGTGTAACCCACGGTGAAAAGAGAAACCCCTTTGGGAAAAAATGCGTGTATTTATGTATGTATGTATGTATGGACTGTACGTATAGTAGAAGGAGTACTGATAGTGTACTTACATAAATTATAACATGTAAAAGAAAATATAAAAAATAAATATAAAGAATTACCTTAACAAGCGTAACTTCCCAAAATGTATTTCTAATTAATATGAAACATGTTTCAAATCTGAGTTAAGACCAGGACTAACAGACTAGGCTTAAATATCGTAGTCAGAGTCACAGTAGTAACACTTTCATACAGGATCCGTCAGTTTGACACTTTGGAAATTTGTGTAGTAGCGGCAGAATTAATGTCGGATAACAAACCATCTGCTTAAGTAATAAAGTCGATATATAAGCCTAGACTAGTACGCCTGGACTATACTCAGGCCATGGTTTTGTAATAAGGCCGAATAACATTTTATAAATGCAACGTAGCGTCAGCGCGGTTGCTTCGATGAAAAATGGCGTATCTTTCCGACTTTAGGTATTTAGTTATACTTACATGTTGGTGAACTTTCACGGTACAAACTGGAAACTTGCATTCTTTATTTAACGCTCCAGCTTACCAGTATTGAGTAATTATTACAAAGGGGAGAAGAAGCAAGGTAGTAAGCCAGATAAGCTTTTGTACTGAATAAATAAGATATAGAAGATAACTTTTTTGGATGGTGTGTGAAATTTACATTCATTCAAGAACCCCCAAATTGAATACTTGAATGAAAAAATAATGAACAAAAGAAGCTAAAATAAATAAACCACAAACGTGACGGGAACGCGTTTGTAGTTCAACCTTTAACCTTTCTGCCTAGGTTGTCAGGAAGAAATCGCTTCTAAGCGATAATACCACCCATTTTACTTTTAACTACCATGTTAAGTTTTGTTTTTTTTTTATCTTAACGTGTACAATCAAGTATTTTCTATTTTTAACGTACTATACAAAAAGGAGGAGGTTTTCAATTCGGTTGCATTTTTTTTTTTTAGTGTTTGTTACCTCATTTTATCTCCGATTGGAAAATTGGAAAATTCTTTTTTTATTTAAATAGATATACTTCCAGATTGATCCCATTTTTTCAGAATCTAGTTCTGATGATGGAATCCATGAGGAATTGAGGGAACTCCTCAAATATGTAGGCATACATATGGCGATTTTGATATTTTCAGCAACAAACCAAGCATTTGCATGCAGAAAGTATCATAACCCTTTCACCACTATGGTTCTTTCATAATTTTTTTTCATCCAGATATTTAGTCGAATACAATGGCGGAGTCGGTTTTTTAAATGAAAAGTTACATTCTATTCTTTCGAAGACTAGAAAATTATAACAAAAGTTTTCTTCTTATTTATGGCCTAATTCGGCCGCGTGGTCCCTGACTTGCTACACGGTACGGCATTGTAAGGTACCTACTGTATCAGATCACTGAAATTTCCTACCTTTTATTACTACTGAAAAACAACTTGTAAAATGTAATTACAAGACAGACAGACAGATCAAGTTGAGTAAATGCTTGTAGGTAATATCATTTTACAGTCTCAAAATAAGAATTTCATCGCTGAAGTCACAATACAAATAATCAAACAGTATAGAAATTATAAAAATAAGAATAATATAATTATTTCACGCTAAATGGTAAATGTACAATAAATTATACCTCAACATTAACCCCTTATTCATAACCATTTTTGAAACTTATTTTAGTTAAAATATGTTTTGTCTTGTTTTGACGTATGACATCAGAGAGAAAAAAACAAAAGCTATTTTAACTTAAATAGGTTTAAAAAATGATTATGAATAAGGCCCTAACCCTCTTAATCATAATTAATTTTGAAACCTTTGATAGCTTAAATAGCTTTGTCTTATTATGGCGTATGTAATTTTACATCAGAGAGAACGAAACAAAAATTATTTTAACTAAAATAGGTATAAAAAATGATTATGATAACTTTTCATTTAAAAAACCCACTTCCGCCATTTTATTCGACTAAATATTTGGATGAAAAAAAAATTATTAAAGAACCATAGTGGTGAAAGGATTATGATACTTTCTGAATGCAAATGCTTGGTTTGTTGCTGAAAATATCAAAATCGCCATATGTATTCCTACAATATTTGAGGAGTTCCCTCAATTCCTCATGGATTCCATCATCAGAACTGGATTTTGAAAAAAAACAGACCAATCTGGAAGTATAATCAACTAAAAAAAGAATTTTCCAAATCGGTTCATAAACGCCGGAGATATGAGGTAAAAACAAAAAAAAGCACATACATAACATACATTATTGTGTAACTAAAAACTTAATTAATGATATAATTATCTATATAATACCATTGTAACATAACAAAAATACATTAAATTAAGTTATATGATATAATTTATATGTTATATAATTTTAGACATTGAAAACTTGTTATTCGATTTTAAACTATGACCCAACTTTGCACTCTTTGCAATGTACACACTTTAGTGTTTATACTGCTTAACATAAACTGTACTAAAGTGAAGCCAGCCG
The DNA here is from genome assembly GCA_951392215.1 of Epirrita christyi. Classification (NCBI taxonomy): domain Eukaryota; kingdom Metazoa; phylum Arthropoda; class Insecta; order Lepidoptera; family Geometridae; genus Epirrita; species Epirrita christyi. Next base: position 14,174,935 of record OX595850.1, read on the forward strand.
CTAAAATAGGTAATTTAATAGCGTTAATTAATCTAAAGTTGGCAGCCATTTCGGTGGATTAGCTGACGGCAGTTTCCAGAATTGCTGTAGGCTCGTGATGTTTGTACTTTGCCCTTCAATATAAAAATAACTTTGAAAGTGAAAGATAATCACTTAGTTTTTTTTAAACTTCTTAAAAATGTAGGGAGTTTATCAATTCAACTGCTGTTTTATTCATGTATTTGCTATGTAGGAAATGATCCGTAAGGTTTTTTTAATAAATCTTATATTCACATTTTGTTTACTTTGATTTGGGGACTTGTAGATACAATTTTATATAACAATGAAAACAGCTTCTTTGTACCTGGGTGACCGAGTATTGCTCGGAAAACTCGGAAAAACGTGTTTTCCTAGTGGTGAAACCTAGCTAGATCGAATTTTTTCCCCCAAAAACAAATACTCCCATAACAAATTTCCAAATCCCAAATCGCTAATGCCGTTTTCGAAACCACAAAACATATAAATATTGCTAAACTAGATGCTCTAACATTGTCTGTTATTAACAAATTTAAAAAAAAAAAAAACATACGTGTCGAATTGAGAACCTCCTCCTTTTTTTGAAGTCGGTTAAAAACTAATGAATGATAAGTAAAAGGCCGATAGATGACACCGATGACCAAAAGGGCTGACGTTTACTTCATTCGGAAAATCACTATTTCCATTCAACGAGAAAACGTCGCGCGTTGCCAGCCTTTTGGGTAGCATGCCTTCGGTCAATGATCTGAACCTGATCTGACCGTTCGTCATGTCATTCTATGTTAGAGGCATAGGCCTCCAACCAATATAACAACATGACAAACGGTCTTGTCCTCCTAGGCCCTATTAATCGATCTCAACTCTGAATATCATTTTTCGTACGGAAATTTGAAATACTTACAAGTGTATAGAATACAGAATACGAATATATATATATATATATATATAAAAACGCACTCAAGATTAATTTCAGATTTAAGGTGGATTTAAGGTAGCTTAACTAATGATATTTATCAATTAAAACATGTGTGTTGGGTGGGTATCCTAGTTTTAGCAAAACCTGTTTTCGCTATCTCAAAAAGTGTTGATGAGCAAAAAAAACAATAAATTTGAATTTCGCGCCACATGACCTTAAGTTAAATTAAAACGGGCCTGTACAAAGGTAGGTATACGAAGGAGTGACCATCGAAGATCTAATCCACCATCCAGTTATTGTAACGAAGTTGTAACCGGCTACGGACATGATTGATGTCATCCGTTCGAGAGCTATGTAAGAGAGAAAATACAGAGTTCACCTTCGAGGAACCAGGCAGATATGAACACCTTCAGAAAATGCGCTTTTATAGAACGTATAGGTGTACCTCCTCCCGTGGATGTCACAAAAGCTGACTGAGGGGATTACATCTGACGATGGGCAGCAGCATCCACCTAAGGAAACAACACCAATACTGCGAATACTGCGATCACCAATCCAACTGTCAGTTATTATGTTGCCAATTATGGGGTGGTGATTATGACAACTCCCCCCATTCCATTTACTGGGGGAGGCCTAGTCCAACAGTGGACGCCTAAAAGCTGCGGATGGTGATGAGGTGCAAATATAAAAAGCAGCCTTCGGTCATGGGGTTTTCTACTTTACTTCGTCATAGAACATTCGGCTCAAGATCGCTTGGAATTTTGACACTGGTAAGAGCCCGGTGAGCGATATATCACTAAGGAAAATTTTGACAGCACCCTAGTTTATTTCCTCTCTGAGGTTCCGTAGTGTTCGATGACAGATGGCCAAGGTTGTTGGCTGGGCAATCGTTGTGACGTGTTTGGGCCGGAATCTTGGAAGTGTCGACAGAACGCTTATAATGTTTTGATCTACAAACGAAAATATAAAAGTTTCTGCGAAGCAATAACTAGATGTTGTGAAGGATTGAAAATAGCATGATTTTTAATAAAAACGTTTACTTATCAAAGACTTTTTAACAATGAGAACACCTACAAAAACTCAGAAATTCAAAATCAACTTTTACGCTCTTAAAACGGTTTATTGAAGTCATGAAAAAAGTTCAGAAGAAAGTTTTGCCCTTAAGACCGTATAAATGTAACTTTGAGAATTTTTTCGAAGCATTTGAATGTTTAACACAGTTTGAGTCACAGAGCACCGAAAATAAGCCTGCAACAATACCTAAGACACAGGTAATCTTAGTTTTGGATCAGGACGATGTATAAAGGTGATATCAGACGGGTCACTCGAATGAATGTTCACTCGAGTGAATGCTTCATTTTTATTTCATTCCATGTTCACACGCCTTAGCTAAAATGATTTAGAAAAGAACATTCACCTCCTCTTTTCATTCCAGATGTCGTCAAATGAAGTCTTGGAATTAGTTTAATATGTGATCATTCGACCGGACATTCGTCTGCTACATAACAGGACTCAAGACAAAATGGCCGAATGCGAGTGAACATTCACTCTGAGTTCAGGTTGTTCATTTTTCGTTCATTTGGAGTGCGAGTTATTATTTGACATTCTATTCGTAGGTTTTTAATTGATACATCTAATTTATGCTGAAATTATTATTATGTAATTTAATTTTATTTTATTAAAATTATTTTAAATGTACCTTACCCATAAATTATATTTGCATGCTGAAATTGTTAAAGCATGGCTAGATCTACCATACTAAGTATTTGTAACATTTTGCTGTATAGCCATGTTTGTAAATGAATAAATAATTTTGATTAGGTACAAAATTTTGACAATAGCACTATCTACCACCAAAATTGTATCAGATTAGGCTGTCTCTATGCAAAACCAAAAAAACATTAGGATTCTCTTTGATTTAACATTTAAGAAGCATCGAATTTTCCGCAGTTATTGTACGTGAATTGAGCAAACAACATTATGGCTGGAAATTGCGAAACTTAAGCTTTTCAAAGAATTACTTGTTTCAAACTTTGTTAGATGTTTTCTGTTTTTTTTATTCACGTTTCACAACTCTGAACCAGAAATACACCGGCGTCAATATAGAAACGATCTATATAAGCAGTTCATGTAATAAACAGTAGGTACCTCTTATATGGTACATTTTTGTGGGCAATTGCTTTGATTTAGTACTTACAATGGCAGTTACAGATGTTTACTTTAAAAATATGGGTATACTTTTCATTCGAGAAATTTAATTCTAAATTTTTCATTCGAGAAATTTCACTCAAAATCGTTCACACGAGAACTTTCATTTACTAATATTGAGCAATGAATATAAAACAACGTCTTCCTAGGCTCCTGGTATAAAAGATATTCCAATATAGTTACTCCTTGAATTTTCGCAGACTGTACCTTCCTACTTCAATAGCAAGTTCGTCACAGGATCTATTAGTAATTCTAAAACTGCCTAAAAATTTACAAGATCTACGTAGGTAGGTGTATTTTTTTTTTTTTTTTTTGTTTAGAGTGAGCATAAAACTTACTCGAACATTATAATACAAATAATATAAAATAACATTTTATTGTTCGCCAAAAGTATCTCAACAAAATTAGTTATTCTCCACTTTTGTTAAATTTTATCTCCCGTTTTAATATCCAACCATATCTTCAAAACAAAGGCCCAAAACAAACAATATCTTTTTATTTATCGGACAAAGTTGAGTGCTCAGTGTTGAACAAACAATTCAATGTGCATTGAACTATCGCAAGATACCTGGAAGGAATCTTTATTTGACAAGTCGTTCTGGCCCGCGGTTTCGCTTTGAAATTTGTTGACAGGAAATAACATAGATTCACATGATGTGTTCTCATATCACAACCATAATGTAGCTAACTTGGAACAATTAAAGTAGATTTTATAGATTTAAAAAAACTGATCATTTTGTGGACCTAGTATGGACCGCTGTTACTTTTCAGTCACATATATTATGTGGGTAGTGCGGTAGATCGAAGCGTTCATCACTTAAATATATTATCATCATAATCGGCTTGTACAAGTCCACTGCTGGGCATGGACCTTCTCCATAGAATGCCACGACGAAAAGTCTTGAGTCGCCTTGATCCACCGACTTCCTCTGATAGTTACAATCATCGAGTGGGGGTTCGTCCGTTTCATTCTATGGGAGAGGTCTAAATCTATCAGGTGCCATGCTCTGTCCGGCTTAAGAATGGACCCCTCCGTTTCCTCCCGTGGTTGTAGTAAAAGCCCACTAAGGGATTACACCAGGGGATGGGCAGCAGCATTCACCTGAGTACTTAACAACAAACTACGATCACCAATCTGCCTGCCAAGCGTGGTGATTATGGAAAATCCCCTATTGTATTCAAGGGGGAGTCCTCGTCTAGCAGTAGACGTAAACAGATTGGTGATGATGATGATGAAATGCGATTCTGAATACTGAAATGTATTCACAACACAATTTTTTCAGCTATGTTTTAACAAATCAAAACAGTTGTAATCACCCAGTCAATATTTATATTTATATTTGTAACCATTTGGTAGCACGGCAAAGAAACGGTTAAAATGACTATCATTATAATCACAGCTATAGGGATGCGCGTTTATCGAGTATCGATAAAGGTAACAACCTCGATAAACGCGCCGATAAACACATGTAAAAGTCGGGAAGCAAGGAATGATGATGCGTGTTTTTAGTGACGTGGGCAAAATTATTGATGTCGATTGATACAGTTAATTCATTGCACATCCTTTCTTTTTAAATACTACTTTAAGCTCTAATGAATTAAGTTCGAAAGCAGTATTTTTTTTCAGATTTAAGAAAAATACCCTTCCCATTAGGGAAGGGTATTTTTCTTAAGTCCATAATTAAACTGATGGAACGAAACTACTAAGTATGGATCTAAGTACGTAAACTTAGTACTTTTAAAATAGAGCGAGGATTTGACTACGTACGTATATTTCCAGCATCCCCAGCGTTTCCAGTGGGAAGACGTTGGAAGAAAAAGTGCCATCGTCTCCCACTCGTGACAACGCGCAGAAATGTGTTTAATTAGAAAAATTTACAATCGATATTTGTACATCGACTACTTCCCATTCCTATCACCTCGATTGAGGTGATAACGATGCGTTACCGGGTCCAGATGCTCGCTGTTAAATATCAAATATTTTGTATAAACTGAATCCAGAAAGCTCTCGGAGAGTTCTGTACACTGTTAATTGCGCTAAATCAACGCCGTACCCTATTTTTGAATAACTAATGAGGTGCGGAAATTGAAATGGAGTCTTCTTTTAGCATATTTTAAGCTACACTTAATTTTCTATTCTAAGTACGTACTCAGAAACATGAAACTGTATTTCGGCAGGTTATTGCTTATTTGTAACAACGCCAAAACAATTCCTTTCAAGAATCACCTTCCAATATGTAACCCGCAATTTTCCATAAAACGTTACACTTTCATCAGAAAAAACAAGCCGCAGATGCTGTATACAATATCGAAGATCCCGCATACAAACACGATTATACAGAATGTATCGTGTTTCGATACAATAACGGTGACGTCACTGTACGCTATCGATAGGTAATACATATGTTGATGTCATTCATTGTATAGCATCTCTCAATTTCGACACGCGTTCCTTTAGCTCTTGTTACATAGAAATAAAAAGTGTTGGATGCTCTAAAAAGAATTCATTCTGTACATTAGCGTCACAATCTTTGACTGGTTTATGACATGGAATAGATGTATTAGTGAGTATTACTCAGATGTGTTACTCTATAATAGTACCTACTTATGGGAACTAACTTATTTGTATGTCATAATGTATGACTGAGTATGATGGACGTGTGAATTATGACCACCAATGTAAAATTACCAACTTCAAAACAAATAAAATTATCTTTATCTTTATGGTTATCTTTCTCTTTAACGTTACACACGTTAACACAGTATTATAAGCCTCCATAATAACTAATCTTAATATAGTGTTGTCCCGAAATTGAATCGGTTCATACAAAAGAAATCAACTTTTCAAACGACTTCAAAAAAATGAGGAGGTTCTCAATTCGACTACATGTTTTTTTTGTTTGTTTTTGCTCTACAACTTTTAGAAATTCTACCAGACAGGGTAAATTCCAAAAAAAAACGTAAGAACCGGAACTTTTTCTTGTGAAGTAAAAAGGGCTCCATTTTCAAACTCTTTTGTTTTAATGGACCTATTTGCCCCTTTACAGCCTATCCCAAAAAACCCCGCCCGGGCGCGAATCAAACCCGCGGCACTTTAAATGGCGTTAATAATTTCCTGGTAAAATCCAAACTACTAAACTGTTGTTGACGACCTCTGCACGCGGCAGGCGAGTAGCCAGCTGAGATGCGAGAGGTTGCGGATTCGATTCCCACTGCGGGGCAAATGTTTGTATGATCGCAAATTTTTATTTCGGGTCTGGGTGTTATGGCACCATGGTACTCGCATAGTTCCTGTACCCAGGACAATGTGAATCCTAGTGTGGGATCATGACTACGTATGTGACTTTTGGGTGTAATTTTATGCTTGCATGCCGCGCCACAGAGGTCAGCAAATTAACAAAACTAAGATAAAGCGTAAAATTCTAGGGCAATGGTTACAATTAACATAACATAATAGCTAACAGTAACATATCCGTAGTCCTGATCCCACACTAAGATTCTCTATGTTATGGGTATCAGAAAATACGAGTTCTATGGTACCATAGCACACGGGAATCAAACGCGCAACCTCTCGCAGCATCTCAGAGGTCGTCAATTATAACATAAACAGAACTTTTGTAATACAAAAATGAGCCATAATGTACAATAGTGCGTATAGCACAATACTAGTCGTGTAGAACATTTTGAGAACTCAACATTCTGACCTTTTTCAGCCACTACATACGAGTAATTAGGTTCTCACGGATGTAGGTAGTCAAACATTCGTTATGAAACAGTAGAACAAAGAAATGTCAGGCTGGCCACTACAAGGAAAGATAGGAAGAGGAGAAGTCCTTCCTGTCCCTAGAGCTAAATATTTCAAAACATATATCAGGCTGTCAAACTATTGGACCGATATGAAGATAATAATATAGTTCGAATATATTTAAATCATATAATTTACTAGCTGTGCCTCGCGGTTTCAACCACGTGAACAATGATAAAAATTTATGATGATGATGATGATGAAAAGTAGCCTATGTATTAATTTATATGTATTATTTGTATTATTTATTAATTAATCCAGGGTATAAGGGTCCATTCCAAAGTTCATTCAAATCCGTTCAGCCGTTTGAGCGTGAAGAATTATACAAACATATTCTCAAACTTTCACATTTATAATATTAGTGAGGTAAGATGAATGTATCGCGTCTTCCCCACTGCTCAACTAAACTACTCAACTGAATCAAGTTGAGCAGTGGGTATTACCAACGACTCAACTGGTAATTGCTCAACTATAAATAGTTAAGCAGTGGATCTGATCAACTAAAACTGAACAACTATAATTAGGGGTGGGCAGCAGCATCTACCTGAGTATTTAACATCAAACTGCGATTGCCGATCCACCTGCCAAGCCTTGTGATTATGGCAAATCCCTCCCATTGCACGCTAGACGCCCCATTGGATGTCTTTTAAAGATTATTAAATTGTTAATTAATACCATGATAATTGGTACCGTGGTACTCATAGCTCCTGATACCCACAACACAGGGAATCCTAGTGTTCACACACTAGGATTCCCTGTGTTGTCATGACTATGACGACTATTAGGTGTTTAATATGATAATATGTAATAAAATAAAATAAATTATATTCAAAAATCTTATCCATTTATCGTAGCTGCATGTACTGAAGGTAAACTCGTCTCACATCGGCTCCATGTCGCAATCACGCCGAGTATCAGCACAATGTTACTCTCTTTAAATTATAATGTATACGCGATTTTCTTTTTGTTACCTATCCTTGTATGAAGGCAAGCATGTACCTATAGATTTTGTAACATTATATAAATAAAAAGAAAACTGGCTTTAATTTCAGATCGAAACCATGTTGCCATGATCTTGATTCGAATTACACGCTTTAGTCATTATTCTGAGGAATTAACACTTGTTCTGACAGATAGAATGTGTCAATAATGACAGTACTAGTAACGAACTCAAGTTCGTCTGGGGAAATACGTCACCGTACCATAGCACAGTATAACTATAACATACTGTGACTGTACCAAGCAGTAACGTTGTGAATGCAATCTAAGTTAAGGGTGCAGTGCAAAGTCACGTAGGTAAAGTACGCCCTTGGTGGCTTTGCACGACGTGCTTTGACGACCTACTCTGTGGCGCGGTGGGCGAAGGTTCGCCTGCGACGCAAGAGATTGCGGGTTCGATTCCCGCTTTGGAACAAATATTTGTACGAACTGCAGATAATTGTTCCGGGTGTTCTGGGTATTTTTCTATGTATAATAAAAAAATATCTGTCTATGTAATGTATTGTATTAAGTATATCAGTTATCTAGTACCCATAACACAATCTCTGTTTAGCTTGGGGCTAGATAATGTTGTGTGAAATGTCCAGCATTTATTTATTATTATTTTTGCACTACGTGTCCTAGAGATATTTCAGTTGTACAGAGATTACCGCATAGCAACAGTTTATTATAATTCCATCATTTGTTAAAAAAAACTAGCTGTTTCATGACCTGCTAAAGATCACTGCAATCCCACCTAGAAGTCTCTTGTGGTGCAAGACACTGAAATATTTTATCCTGTTTTATATTCCTGTTATTTGTGAAACGTAGCAAAAATACAATCTAAAACCAGTCGCTGTATCTCAAAGGGTCTAGTTACACCCACACATCCCTCCACAATAAAAATGGTTGAGCAAACAGACAAACAGTGGTATTATTTTCGAGCCATTTCTCCCTTTTATGGGATATTGCCTTTCCTTTATTAACGTTGATATCTAATACTGGCCGGTTGAGCAAACACCACGGTAGATGAAAACAAGAACGTGGAATAATCTGGCATCTCAATTTTCTAGCAGTTCTAGTACAAGTACAAATAAGTACAAATGTTTTTATTGCGTTGCCAAAGACATTTTTTTGAAAATCAATTATGAAACCTCCTTTTAAGTAACTAAGTCTTAGTTCTAGATACCGAACTATTTTTGAACTTCTATTTTTCTCCTGTAAAACTTTACGCAGGTAATCTATTACAGTAGAATTATTAAACTGGGGTCCCACGGCCTGATTTCTCACAGGTACAGACGCAAAACCGACCAACGTCGGCCACGACCGACGCAAGACAGGCGTGCCCGGTCCCACGATCCGTCGGCCTGTGCCGGCGGGTACAAGAGGGCGAGGAGGGAGTGTGCGGATGCTGATTGGTCGACTTCTTGAGACAACGACAGGCGTCTGCAGTTGAGGTGTTCCCACGGCGTGTCGCCTGTAATTTTGAGTCTGTACCTGTGAGAAATCAGGCCGTGGAACCGCAGACCATCCGCGAGATTACTACGATCACCAATCCGCCTGCCAAGCGTGGTGATTATGGCAAATCCCTCTATTTCATTCTATGGAGGAGGTCTCAGTAGACCAACAGTGGTCGTCTGTCTGCTGATGATGTTATAAATAACTTTTCATTTAAAAAACCGACTTCCGCCATTGTATTCGACTAAATATTTGGATGAAAAAAAAATTATGAAAGAACCATAGTGGTGAAAGGATTATTATACTTTTTGAATGCAAATGCTTGGTTTGTTGCTGAAAATATCAAAATCGCCATATGTATGCCTACAATATTTAAGGAGTTCCCTCGATTCCTCATGGATTCCATCATCAGAACAGGATTCTGGATAAAATGGGACCAATCTGGAAGTATATCTATTCAAATAAAAAAAGAATTTTTCAAATCGGTTCATAAACCCCGGAGACATGCGGTAACAAACATTAAAAAAAAAAAAATACAGCCGAATTGAGAACCTCCTCCTTTTTTGGGAAGTCGGTTAAAAACTACACGCACTTCTTCTCGTTTCTTGACGCTTAATGTTTGCAGTGGTATTGGTTTTCAGGATTTTACAGGAGGTTTATTGTTTGAGGGTGAAAATAATCACTCCATTACAAGTGTATTGGTATTGGTTTTGGGGAGAAAATGGAATCACGTCCGTCCGTCAGTCACGGCTGGGTATCTAGGGATTACCTACACTTTTTCCTATCTGATATACCGTTACCGTAAGTTTTGTTTGTAAGATATGCGTTCATTATGAATGAAGGTTATTTATATCATCTTTGGAAATCTTGTTTTTGATTTAGTAATCGAAATCCAAAACATAAATTCAATTCATACGATTTTTCTTTCTGTGTATGGTTATGTTTGTCTAACGATAGTTTTCAAATGGTTGACTTGATCTTCATGAAAGGAGATGTTTCATCCTGGGCCTGCTCTAAGTACACAACACAGAAAGATATAAAAAAACAGGGGATTTTCATAAAAATACAATAATTATATTAATTTGAAGCATAATACAGCGGTACAAAAAAGTTTATTTATGAGTTTTTTAATATGGTCACCCGATTTTTAGAGTAGCCATGACAGTCGAGTGACTTTGACAACTGACAGTTTTGTTGAGTGTCATTGACGCTCAACAAAACTGGTTCCTTGTGTGTGATTGCTCTCTTTGGCGAAGATAATCTTGAATGTACACTAACACGAAGCAATATTATGGAAAATAAACAATAACAAATGGTTTCTATGTTGCTTAGCTATATTTATATATACTGTACATAGTGCAGGCCAAGCTCCTTACATTCATGAAACATCTCCTTTAACTCATTTATTTTAAGCCCTAGTGCGGTGAAATAATTAGGTCGTGTGATGCGTCACATGAATTTGAAAATGTATTTTATTCTAGCCTTTATTTTTTTATTTAAAAGCCAAAATTTGAGAAATCTACAGTGTTATTGTTTTCTTTCTATGTTGTTCGTGAAATCTAAGTTTGGGGCAAACTGCAAGTTATGATTGGGCTTACCTGAAATAACTCTATGAACCATTATAGAATCAACATTTCACTTAAAATTCCGGTCAAATGAATAATTCCCGAAACCCATGAATACTTACCAAGTATACCTGCCCATCTACTTTGAGTTCCATGGAGGTCTGACGATGCAAACGGTTTCAAAGGATCTTTCGTAATTACTTAGCGCTGCCGTAACTTGACGAGAACTTGGATTTCAATAAGTTTTCCACGTACACAGCTCTTCAAAGTTTAGGGCAGAATTACGCTTCAACTCACTTCCTAAATTTTTTCTGGTTCATTCAAAGTCAAAAGCCAAAGTATTCGCACAAGTAGTAGTAGTTGCAAGTAGTAGTTTATTGTTGGCCATTAATCCTAGTCACTCCTAGTTGGACATTTGTATTTTGGACATTAGTCGTGCAAAGGTTTTATTCATTGAAATCACAAAAATCTATTTAAATGTTCTTATAAAGTAGTCTTATAAATGAAAAGAGTTTGCTATTTTTCTAAACTATGAATCACACTTCATCATCATCATATCACCCAGTAGAAGTCTACTGCTGGACATAGACCTCGCCCCTTAGGATGCCACGAGCAACGGTCTTGAGCCGCCTACATACACCGACTTCCTGTCTTTAGTACATCGAGAGGAGGGTCTTCCTTGACTGTATCGTCCAGTTTGTGGTCGGTACTCGAGAACCACACTTGGAGAACATCAATTTAAATGTGTTTAAATTGGAAAAACAAAAATTCTGATTCAGCGAAACTCCAATTTTCGCCGTATTTTCGCCTCTAAATCAGCAATGCCAAAGCAAAGATTCAACATTGCTTTGGCATTGCTGATTTAGAAAGCAAAGGCATTGCAATTAGAGGGGGAAATGCTGGTTTGAGTCTCGCTTGATCAGGAACACAATTCTCGTGTTATTTGACATTGGTAGTGCACAGAAGTGCGCCATTCTCTGTTATGGGGCTGTACCAAAAACAGTAACTTAGAATACAACGATTTCAAAATAAAGTACTCAGGGGAATAGTAAATGCACCCTGGTATGTAAGAAATGACGATCTCCACCGGGACCTTAACATTGAGTTCATCGACAAAGTCATCAAAAAATATGTAGGAGCTCACGAACGTAGACTTCATCATCATGTGAACGTCGAGGCAATCCAGCTTCTCGACAACACGGACATAGTGAGAAGACTCAAAAGAACTAAACCTTATGAGTAAGTGTAGTGTAAATAATAGTGAAATGTAGTGCAAATTAGTGCTAGATTATAAGAACACAAGAACAAAGTGTCCTCACCTTAAATAAGAGACATTAAGAAAAGTGCCAATGGACACATTCTAAGCTATAATTTATTTTATAAATCTAGGTCAATGTTTAATTACTTATTAGCCTGCCTTATATGGCTAGATTGTAATGCTATTAGGGTACATGAAAACGTATGCTAAGAAAAGAAAAAAAAAATCTCTGTTACACTGTGCTAAAATTATTGCGGTCCCTTTTAGGTCAGTATATTAGAAAGGGTGCGCAATAGTTTTAGTGCACTTTAAATTAAGTTACTACTGCACAGAATCGCTACCATTAAATTCACATTATCATCTCATCCGAGTCATCTTTCGTTTAATCATCAACCTTTCTGTCACTCAGGTTAGAGCAAGAAAGATAACGTATGCATGCATAGTCCTGATCCCACACTAGGATTCCCTGTATCGTGGGTATCAGGAACTACGAGTACCATGGTACCACAACACCCAGACCCGGAACAATTATTTGCAGATCATTTGTCCCGCAGCGGAAATCGAACCCGCACCTCTTGCGTCTCGGTCGGCTACTCGCACGCCACGCCACCGAGGTCGACAGCAGGTACCATACAGATTAGAACTAGATAGAAAATTAAGAGCACTCTATTCTCTAAACTATAATATGTTGTCCCAAAAATGCATAGTAAAAACCAAGACCTTTGTTTTTCATAACACAACATAACACCCATGTTATGTTATGTTATTCTGTCTAGTGGTTCCTCAACGATATACCCTAAGATACTTAGATAATGTAATTTAACTTACCTATTTCTTATTTTATTGGTTTTTGCCCAAAATAAACAACAAGGTACCTAACAAAAAATGTTTTCGTTCAAGCATGACGCGTTCCCAAAAACATCCTGAAATGTGAGTCATTTATCACTCAGACTTCAAGAGACTTTCTTTTTGCTTTAGCACAAACTAATGACCGCTTTCAATGGCTGGCTGGATGGATTTTCAATTGTGACTGATTTTTTTGGCTCAGTCGCAATGACACCTCATTCATTAAAAACCTTCGAGCCGTTTGGGTGCTTTGTGGTCAGTACCAATTATCAAAATTCCTATCAAATCAAATTTTATTTATTTATAAATTACAAGGTGGTTGTTACATGGGTTGGGAACTCTTCTTGTATGTTATAAGAACCTGTATTTGAAGAGTCCCCTCTTGTCCGTGGTTCATTAATTAATTAATTTATTATTATTATTTATTTATGATACCCACATATACGTACTTGCGATAAATATAACCCTTTTTTTAGCAGTTGGGTAAAAATAGATGGCCACTGTGTTGTTTCCGAAGATTTCAAAGCATTTTTACGTATTTTAAGTTATTTCTTTTTGCTGCCGTTATCTTTAAGTCCATAATTTTACGTAAGTTTATCAGTCTTCTGATATTGTCATGGCTTTGTTCACCTGTTTTTGAGATTGTTAAGTTTGTGTACGAGGTTAGTTAGTAGCCTGTTTGCTTTTTAACATTATTTTGTACTAGCAGTTGCCCGCGGCTCCGCCCGTGGAACCTCATTCCTTTTAATAATTATTATAAATTATAGCATTTATATTATTGTAATGTACAAGCTATAATACTGTAAAGTTTCATCAAAATCTATTCAGCAGTCTTTACATGAAAGAGAAAACATCCATTCATTTATCCATCAATCCTCACAAACTTTTACTTTTATAACATTAGCAGACTTTCTCTACAACTTTCTCTACTGAGTCCAGGCTGAAGCGCCAGCAGGTTGCTAAATTTAATTATTATAAAGCTAATTATGATTCCATCAATGAGGATTTGGAAATTGCTGATTGGACGTTAGTACATAATGGAACATCTATCGAGCAATCTCTAGATATTTTCTATGAAACTGTTTTTAACAGTATAAAAAAGCACACTCCCTTGTCTCTAGCTAAAGTATCATCATTTCCATCTTGGTTTCCACGTTCTCTAATACACATTTTCAAAAATAAAAGTAAGGCTTGGTGCAAATGGAAAAAGTTTGGGAACAAATCTGATTATGAGTCATTTTCTTTATACAGATCTCGATCTAAAGCTGAATGCAAAAAGGCTTATACAAATTACAAAAACAGTGTTGAGCAGTCTATCCCTACTAATATCAAATATTTTTGGGCGTTTGTATCAAATCATAAAAAAAATTCAGGCATTCCCTCTAGTATGCAATATCGAAATTGTACATCAAATGATCCTGAACAAATTTGCAACCTTTTCGTTTCTAATTTCCACTCTGTCTATGAGCCTAGCACGCACATTCAAAATCTATGGCACCCTTCCGATGAGATCTCTGATAATTGTGGTATTATAAATAGCATTTATTTTAGTGAGCACCAAATCAAGAAGGCCTTGAGAATACTAGACGCGTCTAAGGGTCCCGGTCCTGATCATATCCCTGCCATATTTCTCAAGCGCACAGCTGACACAATATATAAGCCGCTTCACATATTATTCAACAGATGCATGACAGAGGGAACTTTTCCCGAAATATGGAAACGCGCAAATCTTGTACCAGTCCATAAGGGAGGGTCAAGAAATGATGTACAAAACTATCGTCCTATATCTATCCTGTGCACCCTGTCTAAGCTTTTTGAGAGACTTGTTCATGGCGAGCTTTATCCAATGATTAGTAAAATCTTAATACCAGAGCAACATGGCTTCGTAAAACGTAAGTCCACTCTAACTAACCTGATGATATTTACTGGACACCTCTTTGAAAATATGGATAAGCGTGTACAAATTGATGCTGTGTATACGGATTTTCAAAAAGCTTTTGACAGGGTGGATCATGAGATCTTACTTTCCAAACTTGCCTACAACGGGATCAGGGGTAATTTGCTGAGATGGTTCTCCTCATATATAGATAACAGAAGTCAGAGAGTAGTTATCAATGGTTATCATTCTGGAAACGTTACTGCAACCTCTGGGGTCCCGCAAGGATCCATCCTCGGTCCCTTGTTATTTATCCTCTACATAAATGATATAAAAAAGTGTTTTCTGAATTCAGATTTCCTACTATACGCCGATGACCTTAAGGTATTTATGCCCATACTCAATATCAATGACTGTTATCTTCTCCAAGCCGACCTAGACCGGCTCACAGAGTACTGCCAAAGTAATAAACTAAAACTAAGCATCCCTAAATGTAACTTTATAACATTTACCAAAAATAAACGAGTAATTGATTTTCAGTATCATTTGTGCAACACACGACTAATGAAAGTGTTTTCCTTGCGGGATCTTGGTGTTTTTCTGGACCATAAACTCCATCTGGACATGCATGTCGATAAAATTATTAATAAAGCTTTTCGTATGTATGGATTTGTCATGAGGGCGACCAGTGAATTTAGTTAACCCTTAACCTACATGTATCTATATAATTCCCTTATACGCCCGCAGTTGGAGTACGCTTGTGCAATCTGGGATCCACTTTATGAAAAATACAACAGTAGAATCGAAAATGTACAGAAAAAATTCTTAAAAACCGTAAATTATAGATTTAGGGCTAACTGCTTGTCATATAAAGACCTGCTTAGTAAGTACAAAATGATCACGCTGAAATCTAGACGCATACTTCTTCAGATCATGTTGCTGCATGGATAACAAATATAATTAGTAAACAAACTGTCTTATGTAGTGCCCCGTTCTGTTCATCAACGTGCCGTGCGTGTGCGCCGCCTATTCCACACTCCTAGGTGTCGCACTAATGCTGGCGTGCGTTCACCTTTACGTCGCATCGTCGACATGTACAATAACAATTTTATTGACATCGATATATTCTTATTGTCCGAACCTAGATTTAAAACTATAGTTAAAAATATGTTGAATGACTAAACGTGCAAAATATAAACCACGTACACATACACACACACTTAATAAATTTATTTATTACCTAACAGCAAACTTACGAAACAACAACAACTTCATAATCTTTTTTAGTAATCCGTGGATAACGTCGTGGGTTGTACATTTACTCATATTTATATAAACAATGTTATTTAGTAATATCCTAATGTATTAACTGTTTGTTTTCCCAAATAAAGTAAAATAAAATAAAATAAAATAGAAGTAAAATAGGAAGTTGTAGAGAAGAGTTATTCAGTTAGTGTTTTAGGACAAAACTTGGAAATTACTTACAGAGAATAAAGACTGTGTTTTAATTTGATTTTACTCGTTCATTGTATCGGTGATGCTTTATGGTTTGCAGTTCTTAGTAGATTATTGTATATAAAATTTATTTTATACATAATTCAAGTATTATTTTAGTATCAAGTTATCAATTTCCATTGCCAGGATTTTCCATCCAACTCTATGTCGGCAGTTACGTAATTTGCTAAATTTTTCTATTCTTTGAAGAAAATAAGCTCACGCCAATTCAGTAAGAACTAAGTTGTAAGCTCAAAGTGGGATTATGATATCTGACGACCTCTGTGGCAGCAGGTATGTAGTTAGCTGAGATGCGTGAGGGTTCGATTCCCGCTGCGGGACAAATGTTTTTATGATCTGCAAATATTTGTTCCGGGTCTGGGTATTATGGAACCATGATACTCGTAGTTCATAACACAGGGAATCTTAGTGTGGGTTCATGACTTCGTATGTGACTGTTGGGTGTTTTATTAGGTATGTTATATTGCGTAGCCTGAACTGAAAGTGACTGAAAGTGGAAACCTAGATAAAAGATAGAATTGATATAAGATGCAGCTAGAAGTGAGAAGCCGAAACAGGGAAAGGCTATGAGCTAATAGCTGGCTTTTCAAATCTCGTAAAAATATCTATTATAATATGTTCTGTGCCCAAATTACTCATCGCTGTAGCTGCTCACTTGACTCCATCCCTCACAGCAAACTAGCAGCAATTTGCCGCTAATTTCCCACAAGAATAGAAACCGTATCTTCGAGTCCGTACTATAGCACAGTGTGTACATATCTATATGTAGCGTGCTCGCCTGACGTTCATTAGTGGGGTATTACATGCACTGGCTAGCGTTTTCGTGCAATTACATAGCTACACTTTATTAAAGTAATTTCGGGAAGCAATATCTTTATTTTTTATGTGAAAAAGTCATATGTCACAATTAAAATTGTTTTTCTACTGTGGTATAAAAAGAGAGGCATATGTCCAGCAGTGGACTTTTACAGGCTGATCATGATGAATAAAAAATAAATGGTTTATTACATAGGTTTATCATTACCAGCCTTTAGACGTCCACTGTTGGACGAGGCCTCCCCCATAGAATGCAATGGGGGGGGATTTGCCATAGTCACCACGCTTGGCAGGTGGATTAGTGTTAAGTACTCAGGTGGATACTGCTGTGAATTCCCTGGTGTAATCCTTTAGTTGGCTTTTACGACATCTATGGGAGGAGACGGAGGGGGGGACACAACGGAAAAATAGGTGTATGTAAGCTAAAAATATAATGCTGTTAGTTTTGTCTATATATTTGTCTAATAATAGACAAACCCATTTTAAAATATGGATCTCATGCCTTGAAATAATGTATTATTATTCAAAATCAAATATAGAAGATAAGCAAAGATCAATCTTTCGCGTATAAAAAACTCAAACATTTCGATCAGACAATTGGAATTTCATTCGACAAAATTGGCTCTTCAAATCGATAATAACCCGGCAATAAGGTGCAAACGAGCTCTCAATCGGACAGAAATGCCATCTGGCGGTGAGATTCGTCTCCACTTGAGGATCTCTTTTAATGAGGCTGCGGTGGTTTGATATTGAAACAATTTTAGCATTAGATTGAGTGACAATTGACTCCTGGAAATGTAATGGAATGCCTTATTACTTAAAACCATAGCGTTATATGTAATAAGGCATTCCATTCCACTCTCAGTGTGTTTCCTGTCCTATTGTTTATTCTTTTAAACTCTTAAGACGAGAACTTATCACAAAAGTAGTAATTTTGAACGCCCAGTGCAACGAGACGAGATTAAATAATGAGATGCAAAAATAATGTAGCTAGAACAATATACAAATAATAGTTTTAACCAAACAAAATATTGAAAAAACAGTATGGTTTGGCAAAAAAATCTCACAAATGACCACCCTAAAAAACCTTTGGCATTCAAATTCAAATTAAAATGCTCATAATTTTGAACAGTTGCTGTTCAAAGTTAAGATCATTTGAATACAATTTTTTTGCGAATTAAATAGCTAGACTTGTATTTTAAAGTTCTAACCGTATACTTTTTATCTATGATTTTTATATTTCGATTTCAAATATACAAATTACAATATACAAAAAAACCCTCAAAATGAATAAAGTCTGAAGTGCAAACCAGTTTCATCGTCAAATATATTTGCGATTATCAATTTTAAGCAAAGTGTTTGGATATTTTTTTTTATTTTTGGATGTTTGGATTGCAGGATCATATTACGCCTCAAAACAGTTTTTGTTAGAAGTTAAATTCTTTAAGTACCTAGATTTTATTTTGACTTTTCGTAAAGTTCGTAGCCCGTATCTTACTTTGTACGTCATTCGTTTCCCGTCTCCAGTCTCCCAAAGTTCCACAATCACTCCCGAAGCAATCAAAACATTTCACCCGAGGCTGAATTAACTGAACAAATCAATAACTCTGATATTTGTGGCTGATCCTATCAGCTGACCTAATACTTCGGCCCGATAGGAAAGTTCCTGGATCAATATTACTGTTCTGTTATGAATTTAAATGCTACGGTGTTTTCTGAGCCATAAACTATATAATAATAACAATACATTTATGTCAGGCTAAATTGAAAATGTACAATAAATTATGCCTAAACTTTAACCTCTTCTTCATAATCAATTTTTAAACCTTTGATAGCTAAAATAGCTTTTGTCTTGTTTTGACGTATGTCATTTTACATCAGAGAGAACAAAACAAAAGATATTTTAACTAAAATAGGTTTAAAAAATGATTATGAATAAGGGAGTAAGCCCATACAAATATATACCTTATAGACTGACATACATATGTTGTACCTAAAAACGTATTTAACGATTACACGTGAAGACGGCCTATGTAGCGCATCTGCATGTGCGGTGTCTCGTGTCAGGCGTCCAATGAACTTCCTCAACTTGACTCCCTTCGGCCAAAACTCCTCACTCATGAAAGTCATTGTCATGAAAGTGTCATCATGTTTCATTATTTTTCACAAAAGGATACAAGTATTTTTACATTGCCAAGGACACATACTCCACAGGCGACCGCAGTAAACGTAGCACATTTGTGTACGTGCAGCTTAATAAGTCGCAAAAAGAAATTGTCCTTACGTTTTGTTAGACTCAGTGCTAGTTGATAGTCGATTGAAAGTGTCGAAGTAAAATTGAAATAAAGAATGTGCAATCACATCGTATTTCATAAAATGCGAGACGCCCACGGCCCACTAGATAAATTGATTAATAATTCAAAAACAAAGAGTCAGTTTCGCACAGAATTATTAATTTGCCGATACATTCATTAAATAGGTACAGGTAGTAGTTTTATGCAATTGTGTAAGTAGAATGTTCTTTCCTAAATACACTTACACTTACTATGTGTTCAATTTTATTTTAAAATTGTCCCCTCAACACCCTATAAGTGCAAACCCTATTTGTATGTCTGTGTCTGCTGTCAAAACCGTCTAACCTAAACAAAAACAGAAAAAAAATCCACGTGGTCTACGTAACAATAAAGTTAGGGCAGTTCTGCTCTAGCTAGATGGTGTTGCATAAAATAGTGATTGTTACTCTATGCTGCTAGCATAAGGTTGGTAATTGTTTGTTTCTGGAGGAAAGTATCCAAGGTTATTACGTTATGAGAACGGAGCAGATGTAGGGTATGTTAAATGAGGCTTTAACTAGGATGTCAGAAGTAAGAACTACTTGTATACGGAGCATAATGGTGTATTTTTTTCGAACCTTTGTTCTTACATCTATTCTGGGCAAATTCACAAAACAGGTTGATTATTGTCGGTGATATTAAATGCTAATATGAGCCAAATCTAATGTTGTAGACATCACATTAGAATTAACTAGCACATACTCCCTTTTTTTTTTATTTCAGAACCGGTATTTTGCCCAACTTACTGATGATAGGCGGTAACCCCATCAAAAATGCAATATCTCTTAGGTCACGCCCATCTTAAGACGTGCCTTGCGTGACATTGTGCTACGACCGTAATCCTGAGACATAAAGATGAAAAGTCTCATGTACCTGTAATACCTGCCGTATCTTAATTTTAAATGAATGATTTATTCGCAGAAAACCGGGTTTATTGCTTGTTTTTCTGACAAAATAGAAGTCAAACGACCAATAAGTAAAAGCCCATAACGATGGTCGGACCAGGGGTTCCAGAACTTAGATATCCAGTAAATCTCCATTAAACCGAGGATCGTGGAAGGTTATTAAACTTAAATTAGAAAACTATTCTTAAAGCACATTTACCTAATTGTGATACGAAAAACGTTATTGTTTTTAAAATAAATCTACCTCTAACGACCTCCATAGCATGGTAAGCGAGTAGCTGGCTGAGACTCTAAAGGTTTCGATTCCCGCTGCGGAACAAATATTTGCTTGATCTGCAAATATCTATATTATTGTAAAGTTTCATTAAAATCCATTGAGTAGTTTTTACGTGAAAGAGTAACAAACATCCATCTATCCATACTCACAAACTTTCACGTTTATAATATTAGTAGGATTTGTGATGGTATGGGTGTTATGGTACCATAGTATTCGCAGTTCCTGATACCCACGACAAAGAAAATCCTAGTACGGTATCAGGACTATATTTGTATGATTGTTATGATGTGTTATCTACACCACAAAAACATAACGGTGAACTGAAGCCTTACCATGTGCGTTTATTTTGATTTAGTTCAAAACTATTCGGTACAAAATATCGGTTCGTCGTTGACATCCGTCATCATTGAATAGCTTTAATCGCAGAAGGCAATAAATGTTCTGCTTCTGTGCCTTTACAATAAAAAAAAATATAGCTGCGGACATCACGTAACCGATATTTTGTATTGAATAGTTTTTGAACTGAATCGCTATAAGAGGTCATGGTAAGGCCTCAGTTCTCCAACTTCCAAAACAAAACAAGATAAAAACGATAACTTTGCCCAATAGAAGTTAAGCCCTTCACGGGAATGGGTGAAGTTGGCCTATTACACACACGTGTCTTTTACAATATGTCGCTATAAATACATTGACACTGTATTTGTATGGAAGCTTTCTATAGGTAACCTATAGAACCTATAACCTGTGTTATACCTATAATATTTCTGTAGAAATGTCTATCATACAACTATTTAATGTGATAGAGACAATACCATTAGGTCAGTTAACTAAATGGACGGTAAATGGAATGTTTCGAAAATAGATTATGTTATACAATAGCTATGGTTAGGCATTAGGAGAACAGCAACGGTTCAAAATGCATGAATTTGGTAAGTTTACATTTTCATAATAATATATAATGACGATTAGGTATTCAAAATGCATAAAGTAAAAATAATAAACCTAAAACTGTTCTTAATCAATTAACTGGGATATTAAACAAATTAGATATCTGATAGATCTAAATTTTAAGAAAAGAGATCGTACTTTTAGTTTGTTCGTGGTACCTCCCCATTCATGTACCCCTCCACGCCGATCTGCTGCTTTGTTAACACGATTAAAGTTGACTTTCAATCGTCCTCTGCATAGTGTAGGAAACAAGTAAGAGTTATTTCCATTATGTTTAGATTGTTTTAAGTATCTAAAGTTTAACATTCAAATCTTGGAATTAAGTGCCGCACTTAATCAAACTTAGCCAAGTAGAAGTTGACTCTGAACGTTCGGAGAGCTGATTCGTTGTCAAAGTTGTTAGCGTTTACACGACTGCATGCATAATAGAGCACAGTGTTAAGGTTAACTACATTATTAAGCTGCAATCACTGTGTCAGACTTGAGTCTCAATCGGTCGTATTTGAAACGCTCTATATGTTGTATGAATTTGTGAAGATGCCTTATGGCAAAATGTGGATATGTCCACTTTTGGTATAATAATGTAAGTTCAAATTGTCTGGACTACATTGTATGCTACTACTACTCTGACTACCCATTAATAGGATGTTCTCGCGTGGGGACTATGTAATGTATGCAAAATATACATTACGTGAAGGCAAAAGTCATAGAAATGCATGTAAAATCCGCTGAAAACGACTGCTACGTGACCACGCTACGAGATTTGGCTGACATAGTAGCGCTACGGCGTAGAACTCGCGCTAGAAGGAATTTAAAATGTTTATGTTTTTAAAACACAGGGTATTGTATCTCTTCTTCTATTCTACTTTTCATTTGAGCGTACACAGTGTGTATTAATGTTACCAAAACCTTATTTTGCGGGTGTAACAATTTTATGTTTTACAATACGTAAAGGATTCTTTAAGAACTCCTTTTTTGACAGTTTCAATTTTATTAATTACTGTTGTTTTTTTATTCAGAAATATATAAAACGCAACACAAAAAGCCCATGTTTTTTCATTAAATCGACGGGATTGGTTCGTTTTTTCTTTTTTTCAATAAAAACCTATATTTTTTTAAGAAATAGTGTAGAAACGTTAGTCTTCAATAAGGAGTTGTGACATTGTTCCTCTAGTAAAAATAGTAAAGACTCGCGTTGTTGGATTACCTACGTGTATAGCGAGCGAGAGTCGTGTGTTCCTTGGACTAACCAGTCGTGACCAGCTGATAGCTAAGTAGCAGACAATGAAAGGAATTATTATTTCGTGCATGCAACGCATTTTTTAATATTGTTCCTAGTGTATAATTTAAAAAAGTGTATAGTCTTATATCTTTACAATCTAGCCAAGTAGGCTGATGAACAATTTAATGTTGAGCAGGTTTTATACAGAAAAGTGAATAAATGTCCCATTGAACTTTTCGTACCCCGTTATTCATAATCATTTTTGAAACCTATTTTAGTTATAACTTTTCATTTAAAAAACCGACTTCCGCCATTGTATTCGACTAAATATTTGGATGAAAAAAAATAATGAAAGAACCATAGTGGTGAAAGGATTATGATACTTTTTGAAAGCAAATGTTTGGTTTGTTGCTGAAAATATCAAAATCGCCATATGTATGCCTACAATATTTGAGGAGTTCCCTCAATTCCTCATGGATCCCATCATCAGAACTGGATTCTAAAAAAAATAGGACCAATCTGGAAGTATATCTAATCAAATAAAAAAAGAATTTTCTAAATCGGTTCATAAATGCCGGAGATATGCGGTATCAAACATTTAAAAAAAAAAAAAAAAACAACCGAATTGAGAATCTCCTCCTTGTCGGTTAAAAAGGGGGTAGTTAGTATTACCATGACCGTGTTGTCAGAGTTTAATTTCATAGACGTTTACATGGTGTAACGCATTTGATTTTGCAAGGATGTCTTAAATCACCATTTCGTGACTCCAATCGCCGTCGAGCCCTATAATCGGCTTATCGTCGTATAAGCGCATTAAATGGGTGATAGATAATCCAAAATACAAGTGGATCTATTCACGTGGTTGATTAATCTCAGATCATCTCACGTGTATATTGGGCCAGGAGATCAAGGTGAATTTGACTTTAAATAGATAGCACTTAATTGATGTTTCTTTAGTTAAATATAGCTTAGCAAGTACAAGTATCGTACAAGAATTTTAGTAACATTACAAAACGGCAAGCCGCTTTTGAAAACTTGGCTAACTGTTCTAATTTGGCTATTATTTCTTCAAACTCCATGAAACTTTGTACACACGATCGGTACACTAATATCTAGACCGCTACCGTGGTGCGTTAGTTTCTTATAAAATGATATGGTTACCTAATCATAAATTTAAAAAAAAACTAATTTTTAAACAAAGTCAACCCTAAAGTATATTCTTAATTTTAGTATAACATATTCAGATAACAAGCTAGGGACTGAGGCTTTCACTGCGTAGTTGGGCGGTTACGCCCTTTTGTACGCGAACGAAGTTTTCTTCTATTTTGGCTATTATTTCACCAAACTTCATGAATGATCAATAAACTAATATCCAGAACGAGGCCGTCAGTTTTTTTTTTTTTTTATTTCTAACCTAATTTTGGTGACCTACTCTTAACTGTTTTGTGATGCAGCGTAACTTGAAATTTCTGTCTATCCCAAAAACACAGAAGATACTGTAGATACTGTAGTATATTTTAATTAAGAAGCGAAAATATTGCATATGGCCAATCTTGTTCATCAGCCGGTAGACATCCACTACTGGACGAGGCCTCCCCCATAGATAAGGGGGGATTTGCCAAAATTACCACCCTTGGTAGGCAGTTTGGTAATCGCAATATTGCTGTCACGTACTCAGGTGGATACTGCTGCGCATGGGGATGCGCAGCAGTATCCACCTGAGCGTAATCTTGGCGTAATCAATTAATCGCCTTTTACGACATCCACGGCAGGATTTGAGGAGTCCTATTTCTAGGCCAAGACCACCCCGCCCATGACGATGGTGGTGATGACGATGATTGCCTTAGTACAGCACACTAGCCAATATGTACCTGTTCCCAGTAAGCTAATGCAGATAGCGTGTATTGCTAGTGTTAATTAATTATGTATTTAGCTCGACATTGTAACTATGACAATGTAAGCCTATCCATTCGATTGGCAACTGTCAAACTAGCAATCGAATGATTTGAATTGAATGATAGGTATTTAGGTATAATTGCGTCAACGATATTATAGCTTAGATAACATGTGATAAAATAATATAATTATTGCGCATCCACACTTTGTTATATAATGTCATTTAGTAAACAAAATCAAAAAAGTTTTTTATGTACCTACCTAAATGCTATAGAAGATTTTTATAACATTGAAGTCTCATAATACTGCAGCAGGAACGTGTAATTCTGGTAGTAATTCTTTCAAAACTCACTTGTTATTTGATTGGAGTTTAATTAAGTAATGGTAAGTAGTAAAAAAAATCCTTGAATTAAGTGTATTATTCTATCATTTTTCATAGAGGCAAAAAAATTTTTGTAATCGTAATTCTTAAAATTATTAACGAAACCTCAGTGTTCGTTGAAACTAAATTTACATAATAGAATTGAAGTTATCGTGGCTTTGTATCATTTTAGAAAAATTACGACTATACACCACGTACTGACACAGTATATACACATATATTATATTTATATTATAACACATATATATATATCTTTATAATATATAATATACCCACTTACACACTCACACTCACGCATTCAAACCTAACGAACACTTATAACTTGTTATTTTAACAAGTGACCGACCGTTGTTATAAATCTAAGACAAAGACAAAAATATAAAAGCCATTATTGGCTGTTTATCACCATTATCATCAGCAGCCTTTAGATGTTCATTGCTGGAACAGGCCTCCCCCATAAATTAAAATGGGGGAATTGCCCCACCACGCTTAGCAGATAGATTGGTGATGATACATAGTGTTCGTGTTGAGTACTTAGGAGGAAGCTACTGCCCATCTCTTGGTGTTATTTCTCAGTCGGCTTTTACGACATCCACGGGAGGAGATGGAGAGGTCTATTCTTAGACCGGATACTACGGCAATCTCACTTACGTGTCACGAAAATCTTCTCCGTCATATGTGCACTCCTCTCGAGTTCACAACGTAAGTCTAGCTCTGGTTTTATGTATAAGCATTGCCATTAGTGCCTAATGCGGTACGCTCCATTCCGCCATGCGCCATTCCAGCATCCGCCATTTTGGTGGTTCCGCCATCATGGCGAAAACTCATCTTTCGCCGTTTGGATTAAATTACGCGTGTAGCTATACGAGTTCACGCGAGACAACGACAACGTGAGTTGGTTATTAACTGACTTTACAAAAAGAAGGAGTCTCAATCCGTCTGTATGTTTTTTGTCAATAAGATGCAAGTTGAAAAATTGGAAAAGTCAAGCCTCTAAAAAAAACCTAATTTTAATTATTTTTATATGTTTAAAGTAGTTTTATTCTACAGTAACATGCCTCATCTAAATAGTTATCAATAAGTAGCGTCCTAACATTTTAAATTACACTTCTTTTGACCTCCTTATATCCCAAAAACCTAACAAAATTAAAAGGATTTCTTCCAAATTCACTTCAAATGTCCAAGTCCCGCTTTTTGTCAACGAATTTTAATTTAAGGGTACCACCCGCGGATATACCTACACCGCTAGAATAAAAATTTATTTGCGTGGTAATTTGTAAAAGGTCGAGAGAGTGTAATGTTGGGCCGGATTAGCGTTGCCAGTGGAATTTTAACAGAGTACTCATTATGGTGTTTATTCTGAGGGACGGTGATAAAACGTAGCTAGTTGTTTTATTTACAAACAGCTTCACTGATGCAGCAATGCGTGTGTAAATTGATTTTCATAGCAGAACTATAGTTAACAATTTGAGTTCTTTTAATCTGCAGGACCTAGATCTCTTTACGTTTGTGCCAGTCACACTATACTTTTGTAATTGTATTTTGCATAGGGTTTCGAAGACAGTTACAAAAATATAAGCAGATAAAAATCACTCAAAAATATTTAAGCATGCTCTTTACATAGATCATAGAAGTCTTCAAAAGGAACAGAGTTTCAAAACGGTCAGCAATATAGGTAAAATACTAGCCAATACTGTGTAGATTTGATATAGTTTTACAAAGTGTTGGATCATCAGCGTGTAGGTTCACCGCTGGACGTAGACTAGAATGCCACGACGAATTTTATTGTTTATCATAGTGAAGGGGGTATGCCATAATACCATGCTGGGAAATCGAATTGGTGATTGCTGTATTGGTGTTAGTACTCATGTGGATTCGGTCCATCCCTGGTGTAACTTTTAAGTCGCTTAAGGCTTTTACGACATCCACAGGTGGAGAGGAAAGGGTCCGTTCTAGGCCGAACACACCACTTTTAATATAATGTTTATTCCAGAAATAATTTTATAAACCATGCCAAACACAATTTTGCCTGAGTGATATTATCGTTTTCATAACGTTTTAAAAATAAGGGTCAAATTACGTAACGTGTTTGTTTTTCCGAGTTTTTACAAAAATGGTTTGTTTTTATGAAGAGCAGCTTATCGTAATCGCCGTATCATTATTTCGCATGAGTTTTCTACTTAACTTTTTTGGCAAACAGCTATTTCACTCAGGATGTTGGAGTATGAAAAACGTGGTCTCTGTCCAACCCCACGTATGCACAAGCGATACCTACTAAACTTGTTTAAATCAATTACTTAACGATGGTTTTGTATGTGCTTCCAAAATTGTCGGCATCAGGATGTATGCAGAGATAATATTAGTGGGAGTAAGTTCGTGAAGGAACAACGGAAAAGGACTTTAGTACCTTGGTCAAATAGCAAAGTAGTAATGATTAAATCAGACAACAGGTCCGTTGTAGCCTACATTACCAAACAAGGAGATACCAAATACTTACGCCTTTTTCATATAACTCACATAATCCTAGACCTCGCCAGCCAACACCAAATAAACATAGCACGGTACCTATTACTCGGGAGCAATAAACTAATCATCAAAAGTTTCTAAGACAGCGCACGATAGGCTTGATATATTTGTAAATAACTATCTAATAAAATCATGTAAATAGGTAGTTACAGGTATTTCAACACTACATTTTAGCAGTCAAGGTGCAGTGCGACGTAAGGTCATATCAACTTTTTGTAAACTAGAAATAAAAAGGTAGTAGTATTGTTTAACTCTGTAGCACCCCCATGAAAATAGTCTATCTTGAAGACCTTTCACCACCAATATCAATTTTTTGGACTCTATTGGACAAGTAAGAGTTTACAAGGTTAATTGCTTGATGTTGGATGCCATAATGTTTTAACTTGGAAATTAAAATATCATGCCTCACGCAGTCAAAAGCTTTGGACAGGTTGCATAATACTCCGATCGCGTTCTGCGAGTTCTCCCATGCTCCAAATATGTGTTCCAAGACCATGGTACCAGCATTGGTTGTCAAAATACTTAGTGACAAACAATATGGGTTTCGTAAAAATAGATCGACAACAGACGCAGTTGCTGACATAGTGAAAAACATCCATCATTCACTAAACTCAAAGTTGAAAACATGGGGATTTTTTTGTGACTTGTCTAAAGCTTTCGACTGTGTTAGTCATGATATCCTCTTGGCTAAACTTGACCTATAAGGCGTTAAAGACATCGATCTGCTACTTTGTCATTCTTATCTTCAAGAAAACAAGTAGTTGACATTAATGGGACAGTATCTAGTGAGGAAGATATTAGAATTGGAGTACCACAGGGATCCATATTGGGCCCTCTATTCTTTTGACTTTATTGATTTGATTAAGGTTAAGCAACTTTGTGGTCTGGTTGCCGTCAAATCGGTTTATTTCGCATACTTTCATAGTTTAATGACCTATGACCTCCTAATATGGGGGAATGCAGCAGAGTCCCAAAGAAGTTTTAGACTTCAAAAAAGGGCAGGTAGGTACATTTTAGGACTAAGAACTAGAGACACTTGTCAAAATGCATTCAGTAAACTAAATATTGCTACTTTTACTGGAGCTTATATTCTTCAATGTTTGAAGTTTATAAAGGAAAATCAAAGTGTTTTATCGACTTTGGGAGAATTTCACAATTTTAACACTAGATATGGTGGTAACATTCAGCACCCAAAGTGTAGGTTGGCTAAAGTTTCTAAAAGCTACCTCTGCAATGGGATAAAACTTTACAACAAGTTATCTAAGGATTTGAGAGACCTAAGTTGTGTATTATTTACAACGATCTTATAATATAAGATCGTTGATTATTTATGAGAAAGTTGAAGCAAGTAGTAATAAATAAAAGCTATTACACCTTAAAGGAAGCCCTGGATGAGGATTGCATTGCATGAAGTACTTTTATACTTATAACCTTGAATCCCTTAGTACCTTAAATTTTGTTTAGTCAATAATAATTATTTTATTATTAAGTATGTTTTTGGTTCAATTTCTTGACATGACATACTAGGTAGTACTAGTACCTTAGAATAATGACTACAGACTAGTACCAAGTTTTCTAATGAAAATCTGACAATGCCTATGCAGCAGCTATCAATGACATGTCAATCTTTGTTTGTTTTATTTTTAATATGTAATTGACAATGCCCCTTTACAGCAGCTTATGTTTCTGACATATCTCTTTGAATCTTTGAATTTTGGTACACTTAAGTGATTTAATGTTTGACAAGATTTTTTAGATTGTAATTTGTTGACAACGCCCATTTACAGCAGCTTTAAATAATAAATTGTATTTTTAGTTTTTTGTTTTTTGTGTTTGTGTTATTGTGTTATCTTGTGTATCCCTATGCTTGTCTGTTGTTGGATGGCTCTGAGTAGGTTATATTGCTGTACTTATTTGTTTCGTTTATTATTTATTATTCCTACTGTGTAAATTTGACATAACCAAGTGTGCTCCTATGGTAAATAAATGAGTATGAGTATGAATATAAACGAAACTTAGTAACTACAAATTGATGACTATCAAAGAGTTTGTGGAGGTTGAAGTGTGACAATAACTGAGTAAGAATAAGTTTCTCGAAGATATCCCAGTCTATCCATGCCGTCACCAGATTTCAGCGTGCCCAGAATGCTGAGGGCATTGCCACGCTAAAAGGCAATGCTTATTCGCTGGCCGAAATAAAATCAAGCAATTTGGTCATGGTCGTCTCGGTGTATCTCTCCGCCAGGTTCTTATAGATTTTTTGTGCCCCTGGCTCCCATGGGCCTACCGTCTGTGCCCCAAACGGCTCAAATATTATACCCCCGATATGCACATATTTGCACTGTTTGAGGGACTCATCTCATGTTGTAATAAATAATATTAAATAGTATCGACAATGGTTATATCCGGTGAAACATATTTTAATAAATTACTATTTGTTCTCTTCCGTCCACATCATTATCATGTTGTATAATATCTTCCATCTAGTGTAAAAAAAGAGTTTGTTGTTGTCATGTTTTTTTCCAACTTTAATCAACTATTTACTTCTGTATTTATCGGGGTGAGCCTCACCAGTTCATGAGAGTTGGAATAAATTATGTTATTTGAACCGTCGAACGTGAAACCCAGCACTCCCTGTATATTTAATATTTTCTTCACTTTCCGCATCAATTTGCTCATTCTGTAGATCCCATCTTCACTGCAAATATATACATACCCATTATTATCCGTAGCCATGTTTAGAAATCTTGGACTATCTCTTAGAAGCACCGCTTCACTTGTTTGTTTTTTTATTCCGTAGAAACCAGTATTGTTGTTGAAGAACTTGTAGTCTTGTAAATCAATTACCATTTGGTGGACCAAGTTGTCTTTCAACTGTTCATCCGCTTTGATTGTTCCATTGATTAAGTAGTAAGTTTTAAGGCTAGGGAACTTGATTAAATATAAGTATTTCTTTACATATAACCACCAGATGTCTAGGTTTTTTATATTGAGTCGTCTGAGAGTTTTGAAGAGCGAATTGTATTTGTAGATTCCATAACTTCCCCCAAAGTAAACATCTCTACTGTACGGGTCGACTGATATAGCAAACGCGTCTTTTACACCTTTAAGTACAGTGAGTTCTTTACTTTCAAGTTTGTATATAGCAGCCGTGTACTCTCCTAGCCCAGAATCAAAGCTGAAATACAGTGAATTGGAGTATTTGTCGACGGCTAGCTGGTTTGGACTGTGTGCCAGGTCCAATAGCGTCTCTTTCTCATAGCATTTCTGCGTTTGGTGGAATTCAGATGTTTCACAGTAATAAACACATGTTATCACTGGCACCGACACGATTGTAAATAGGAAGAGGTAGAATGTCATTTTGATTTTCTTCGTTCCAAATTTTAATTTAAATAGAAAACAAATTATATCTGTGCTTGAAAATAACACTTTAGGCCATATTAATAAATCGAACTTGTTTACGACTTTTTTGTATAGTTACTGTTCTGAGATTCATTCACACAATAGTGATGTTTGACATACAATCTCAAACTGATTGTTTTGTATTGTTTGTCTGAAACAATTGCAATTGTTTATAAATATTATAGGCATTCAAATGTTTGTTTGTTTTTAACGTGATTGGCCGACAAATTAAGTTAAAACTAATTTCAACATTGCAAAACAAATACAATAGCCTCATCATCTGCAAATAATTTTTGAAAGCCCCTTACAATCGTTTACTTACCCCATTTTTATATTCAGGTGTATCGAAAAAAAGGTGTTTTGAAATTCAGTCCTAACGTCACGCAAGCTCAATTTTGACTAATCCTTTCATAGCGAACACATTATAAATATAAAAGGTAGGAAGCTAAACTTATTAGAACGATTTTTTGAATAGTTTTTTTTTTTTTATATTAATACATTTATTTTTAATTTAATAATTAATAAAATATTTTATTTATAATATTTATATACGTGTCTGCCAAATGTGAGGAGATATAAAATCAACACACTGACAGCTACATTAGGCAAACAACGTCGTAAAAAACGTTGTTCTTAAATTTTTTAGATTATATAAATAAATAATACATAAATCAACAAAATATAAAACTTTTAATTAAAAAACCAATTTCTGCATTAAATTCGGCTATCTGCATGTTTTTATTTGCTAAAGACATACAAAACAATAACTTGTTGCTGAAAATACCAAAATTGCTATATGTATGCCTATAACATTTGAGGAGTTCACTCAATTCCTCATGGATTCCATCATCAGAACTGGGTTTTGAAAAAAATGGTACCAATCTAGAAGTATATTCAATCAATAAAAAATAATTTTCATAATCGAAATAAACGACGGAGATATGAGGTAACAAACATAAAAAAACCGAATTGAGAACCTCCTCCTTTTTTAGAAGTCGGTTAAAAAAATATGATAAAATATCCAGAAGCAGATGGATATCATCAGGAACGCGTCATTTGTGTATTTATGGCAAGATTGGACTATTCAACAAAAGTTTTGCGGTGGGACAGGTGGAGTTCCATCCAATCCAATGATTCCATCCACAGCCTTTCCATCACAAAATTCGTTCGTTTTCATGCATACAGATAAAAATGTATGTCAAGCGGGAAAGCCATTCAATATAACATACCTATATATCCACGTCTATATTCATACCTTGAAAAATCACCCTCCTCAATAAAGACTAGGTCTCTTATTATAGCGGTACAGTCAACTATGCCGCTCATAACATATCGTTTATTATTATATATTATTAAAGGAATATATTATTATTTAACGAAGACCCAGCAGCTTAATTTACATAAAACAATCTATTCTAACAAAAATAGTATAATTTGTGATAACATCATCATTCACCGCTATACTACGCCCATCACATGACTTTACCGCTATCATTGAAAAACTTTGATACAAAGAAACGCCTCGTCGCGTAATGATCATTGAACAAATGCAAATGTCGATTTTCTCCTAAAATAGAACACCGTACGTAATGCTCGGTAGGGTATCCTTGGAGGAAATACGACTGGAGATATCTTTTACAATTTGACGTCAGAAAAATATAGATTTTTATTCGCTACGTAGTGGTGCTGGACGTAACGGTAATATACCATATTTTTCTGCACGCCAAAACACTAACAAAAATGGATTTTTATTTGAGAAAGTTACGGAAAACGTATATACTCATATATTATAATAAGCGACATCATCTGAAATTCTAAATGTCAATTCTTTTATATACACTGCGAATCGAGACTGAATTGTGAATTGACCGAAAATTGGTATTCTGCTCCCTCATAATAACAATTTAGTCTTCTTTTGATTCACTGTGACTATACCTAGTAGGATACATTATAGTTAAACATAATTACATTAACGTGTTAGACTAGAAGAGGGAAACTATTTCTGACATTAGACATACGACACTAGCTGAACGTGACCAAATTTAATTCTCTTCAATTCATTATCTTTCGACAATCTAGCTACTCCAGTGTAAGTCCCTTCCCTACAGATGTGTGTAGGTAGGCAGAAATCGTGTGTCATTTCCAACTGGCGTTTGATCTGGGTCCTACGGCTTGACGCAGCCGAGCACACGCTAGACAGGCCATTTTGAAAATAATGGTTTGCTCTTGTATTGAGGTTTCCTGTATAAAGAATTATACAGGAAACCTCAATACAAGAGCAAAACCGGTTCCAGTCGGCGGCGAATTGGTTTTAGTTCGCCACAAGTTTGAGGCTCACTCAGTTGGCGGCGAACAAATAAAAAAAATAAAAAATGCTGGACATTTCACATTATTTAGCCCCAAGCTAAGCAGAGCTTGTGTTATGGTTACTAGATAACTGATATACTTAATATACACACATACATACATTACATAGATAGATATTTTTATTATACATAGAAAAATACCCAGTACACCCTGAACAAATATCTGCAGATCGTACAAATATTTGTTCCGAGGCGGGAATCGAACCCGCAACCTCCCGCGTCGCAGGCGAACCTTCGCCCGCCGCGCCACAGAGGTCGTCACAGTTTGCCTACTGCCTAAACAGTGACATCATTATGGCTGGCGATGGCGAACTTTTACATGCTACTATAAAACTCGATTAGAAAAGTAAAAATTATTAGCAAAATACGCTCTTTAAAATAACCAACCAAGGCTTTTAAATATTTAACAAACCCAATTAAAACCAACCTCATTTTCAACCGCACACTCGCTTGCATTAAAATTGGACACAATTTAAGTTAATATTTTCTATAATGTTTCATAATCACGCGATAATATTTTTGAACAAATGCCAGTTAAGAGTGCGAGGAACTTGATATGGCACATTAGATCATCCAAGGTTCTACCTAGTTATTTGTGGGGCTGTATTTTTTTTACGTTACTCGACAACAGATATATTAACATAACACTTAAGATGCCTCATAAATAGGAGGGTATTGTGCTTAGTAAATAACAATAGAATTATTAAATATCTATAACCACTGAAACTATAAAAATAAAATATATGATATAAAAACTGAATGTGGAATCATGAAAGCAGATATTTTCGTAAAGGATTCTTTAAAATAAATAAAACTGATTTCAGTAAAATAAAATCTAGCAGTCTCTAAACGTCACGAAAATGCTGAGAAAACAAAACCCAAATTGCAAGTTTTACTGGTAATGATTATTTAGAATCTAAATAACTGCGTCTTGCTCGGAAAAGCGCCTTAAGTAGATCGATATGAAATTGCTTGTTTATCGTTTCAAAGTAAAAGCTTTTCCCAATCCGTCACATTTAATAAATAACTCATTTTCTATTGTTTATGGAAATTCTTGTTTGTTTGGTGGAGTCTACATCAAAACACACTTCAGTAGATGCTATTACTTAGAAGGTAGTGAAGGAAAACGTAGGTGCTTCAAGAGCCGCCTACAATGTATTATTTATTCTCTGTCTGTTGTAATTTATCTTTGAAGATTGATGTTATCTTAAAATTATACAGTTGTCTTGGTTTACAAAGTGTGTAAATATGTTTTTATCTGATATGTGATTTAGGCCCCATTCTTAGTAAAACTTTAAAGGCCTTACTCATAATCATTTTTGAAACCTATTTTAGTTAAAATTAGTTTTATTTGTTCTCTGATGTAAAACATGTCATACGCTAAAACAAGGCAAAAAAATAATATTAAGAATAAGGGGTTACTCTCTATCTTCACCACTGGACCGCAGTAGACTGTAAAAATCCCCATCATCAAAAAACACCCAAGCTTTAATATTTTCATCATTTCAGGATTTACTTTTATATGCACTTGAGTGTAAAACTGCAAACACATGCATCCTAAATAATTTCGCTTCGTGTTTGCACTTGTATCGTACAGTTACCGTAAATTCATGAATTTTCAAGTAACACATGCACTAGTCGAGCCACTGTTGACTTCTCAAGTTTGCCAATGCTTGAATCATTCATGCGCCGTGATTATATTCAGTCTGCGACCTCTGAACTATGACGTATCATATAATTTTTTAAGGGCGGCATACAGCCCGATGTCTATAGACTTAGTTCACCTTTGTTCGCTTTGTCAGTTTGTCGACCTCTGTGGCGCGGCGGGCTAGTCAGAGGTTGCGGGTTTGATTCCCGCTGCGAGACAATTGTATGATTTGCAAATATTTTTTGCGGGTCTGGGTGTTGTGGGATCAAGACTGCGTATGTTAGGTACTGTTGGGTGATGTTATGTTTTGTTTAATTCAACTGTTAATCACCTACCTACTTATTTAGATTGTTAACTTCCAGTAGTAACTAGGTTTGTAGTTTTTATGGTTAAATAAAATTAGTTAATAATTTATTCTGAACTTTCAGTTATATAAATTGGCTAAGACTAGTGATTCAAGTTTACGGATAGTAAATATAATGATTCTAGGTGAATCTAGGTAAACCCAGATCTAAATCTGCCGCCCATTTTTTTACACGCGATTTGTAGAGATTGATAGTGCGTCTGTGGGTTTTGTTTGGAATAAATTTGGATATAGTAGATACGCAAAAGGTGGATTTACAGTTACTGTTCCAATAAGCTGTGATGGGTTTGCAACGTGTCACGTATGGTTACCTAACTACTGAATCAAAAGTCACAAAACATATGCCAAATCCATTTTTTGTACTTGCCTTTGCCTGTTTGTTTCCTTTTATGAAGTACTCTGACGAGAATACAGTAGTTGTAGCAACGATTTATTGTGAAAAATATTTATAAATTCGGTTTGGTTAAAAATTCGATAAAACGAAATTATGCCAAACTTCGTGACGCGATTACCTACTCTGTGAATAATAAACGGATAGTAAATATACACGATCAAAAGATTAAACTAAATATACAAAAATTTCGATTAAAGAAAGTAAGTGGGTCTTTTATGGGGAATTCTGTACGGTTCTATAATAAACTTCCAGAAGGTGCATCTAAACTTCCAATTGGAAGATTTAAATCCTACATTAAGATTAATCTAATTAAGAAAGCGTATTACACTATTGATGACTATATAAATGATAAAGCGGCGTGGCCTGATGTCGCTCTGCCCCTCGACTGCTAAAATGGAAATTTGCAATATCTGTGCTTTACTTACCTATTCACATATTTCTATTAGATTATTATTTATAAGTATAGCAAGGGTAGCGTGTGCTGTCATGGATATTTTTTTTTGCTGATGTTTATTTAATTTTGAATACCTTCCTAAGGTTTTTAAGTTCTCATTTACTATGTATCAGCAACTGCTTGCTCAGAGGCACCACACAGGCGCTTCTCACCTAGTGGTAAGACGGACCATTTTTGCAAGCCAAGCCGTGTTTGTTGCCTGATTCTTCTAGGCTTGGTCGCGTTGGAACAGGAGTAATTTTAGTTTATAAGACGATTCAAAATGATCCTTGTGATTTCAATGAATAAAATTCTTTTTGGCTTTGACTTTGTGGATATCCGAATCCATAAGAGATACGGGAAAACTGTCTTTGGAATCATTTACTCATTTTGTATGAAAACGATTTTGGCATAGTTATTTTTTTGGTCAAGCGTGAGTTCTCCATAAAAATGAGTTGTTTTGATGAATTTTTTTTAATGCGTATCAACTCGGTTTCCTGTAAGGATTGCCAGACAGACAAGCAGATAGAAGAACAACAAAGTGATCCTAAGGGTCTCGTTTTTTCTGTTGAGGTGTACGAAACTCTCAAAACATATCAACCAAAAGTAATATAATTGAATTTTGTGAACTTATATATAAGTTCACAAAATTCAAAATAAAATTTGACTTGTATTATTCTTAAGTGTCCAATTTTATTTTCATCAAAAGTGAAAGTGTCAAAATGATGGTGATTCACATTGCAGTTGATATTATCTAGGCAATTGTATCGTTAGAGTAACACCAAAGTTAATTAAAGTGCTTCGGCATTAATTCCACTTAAGCCTTCCCCGATCCGGCACGTAACACGAAGCGTGGAACTCATTATTCGACAAGAATCTGAGATTGGACCTGGAACAAAGACGTGGAATGCTTTGCCGAACGAAGCTTGATAGGACTCAATACATCTTAATATTGCTTGCCTTTACAATAAGTAGCATTTAGTTACCAGTTTCAGGAATCAATACAACACTATTACTAATCTCCTGTCTCATTGGTTTTTGTTTAACGGACTCTAAAATAGTTTTTGAAGTGGCAAAAGTATTACCCAAATAACTTTGCCACTTCAAAAACTATTATAGAGTCACATCCGTCAAGCAAGAAGGCTCTCAGGCTCTCAGGTAGACTCCGTTCATGCCCAAATTACCTACCTTTTATGTTAAGCCAATAATTTTTTTATTGTAGCCTCGTGCAGTTTCAGTAAAACAGTAACCGACAACTTTTCACACGGCCATGAATTTAAACAAGTCGTAAAAATTGTAACGTTCAGTAGCTAGGTGCTAGCTAGGTGTAGCATGAAACTGTCTGCATGCAATCATCCTACCCAAGAGATTTACTTATGGATAAAGCTAGGAATACTACTACTATACAAAAAGTGGGCAAACTTACCACATACTACATATACACACATACATTATTAGTAGAATTTTTAACAAGTGGTGGTCCACAAATGAATTGCCTTGACTGTACCAAATACCACAAAGTTTGGACTTCCCCCTTTTAGGACCTGAAATTTGAATATATCCTATAATAACATAACACCCAACAGTCACATAAATAGTCCTGATCCCACACTAGGATTCCCTGTGTCGTGGATAATAGGATCATATGGAACCTTTAATGGGGATTAAAATCGTGAGACCAATTATAATTTTGTGTGCACAATATCTGAAATATCTGTGGCTGTGTATCGTAAGTCGGGCTATTGCTAGTCAGGCATTGTTTCATACAATTATTTGTGTTTCATAAGATAACCTTGTAATTTAAGCAGATAAAATGAAAAGAGGTTTTTATTTTCAAAAATACAAACTCAGTTTTATGTTAAAATTCTTAATAAGATAGTGACCCGATATAGGTAGGTACAAACGGCAAAGTTAATTGGTTACCCCGATGTGATATAATGTTTATTAATGTTGAAGTAGAAATTAAAACATGATTAAAATTTTTATGAGTGTATTTTTTATTACACTATCTATATTTACGTGAATGAAATAAAGTATAAATGCCTACCAACACAATGTTATTTTACAGGAGCGCACGTAGACATTATTATTCATTCATGGAGTTAATAAAAGGTTCACATGATATCATAGATTCTCAACTCTAGTATACAAAACGCCAATCTTCTCAATTTCACTTGTAATCACATCCCCTGGCTGCAAAAACTCTGGTGGGTTCCTGAATACTCCGACACCTCCTGGTGTTCCTGTCAATATTATGTCTCCAGGCAGCAGGGTTATAACTCTAGACAGCCTGGCGATGACATCGGGAATCTTGTGGATAAACTGGTCTGTGTTACTACTCTGTTTCTGAACTCCATTGACACTGCATTTGATAACCAAATTCTGAGGATCGCCAATTTCATCTGAAGAAACTACACAAGGTCCTATAGGACAGAAAGTGTCCATCGCTTTGCCAAGCAACAGTTGTCCCATTTGGTCATTCTTTTCCCAATCAGTCGCACCGATATCTTGAGCAATAGTGTATCCAAAGACATAATCTAATGCTTCATCGGCAGTTATAAAACTGGCTTCTTTACCAATGACAATTGTAAGTTCCACTTCGCAAACCACTTTGGTTGAGACTTCAGGTCTTAGTTTCACAGCTTTATCCTGTCCCACAACAGTGCTTGGGAACTTGTTGAAAATAAAAGGAATCGCAGGGGGGGTAAAATTCTGCTCTTTACAGTGGTCTTTGTAGTTTAGACCTACACAAAGAACTTTATCCATTCCATGGAGAGGTGTTGTCAGAATCACAGAATTGAATGGTATCCTTTTTG
The DNA here is from genome assembly GCA_951392215.1 of Epirrita christyi. Taxonomy (NCBI): domain Eukaryota; kingdom Metazoa; phylum Arthropoda; class Insecta; order Lepidoptera; family Geometridae; genus Epirrita; species Epirrita christyi. The sequence goes on from OX595850.1 coordinate 14,214,103, forward strand.
GATTCTTCAACTGTTTAGCCTTTTCTAAGTATCCATCTTTTATGATATCTATTAGAGTAGAAGGCAGACTGGGATCAGATTGATTCAAATCAATTACTTTATCGTCTTCTAAAATTCCAACTCGTACATTTTTGAGATCGTTTTGATAGAAAAACTGTACGAATTTCATGTTTCTTGTTTATCGTATCACTGTGTCAATACTACTGAGTTTCGTGTTGAAATGTCGGTTTCTATGAAATCTTCTAATGTCAGCTCTTGAGATTGCAAAGATAAAGATATGATATTACGTGGCATCAATTATGTAATAAGTTCTAACGTAGCATGCAAATAAAGAAACTCTCATAATTAGATGCTTATCTGTGCTCCTAATTTAATTATTAATTTAAACATTATCTCATACTTACAAACTAAGAAACTAATAATTATTGTAATATTAATGTATTGTATTTTTTATCTTATTTGTTACCTACATCATTTAACTTATTCGAATGGTGTGTGGTAGACACGTAAGGATAATTTTTACAAATTAAAGAGTTCGAACCACAAACTTCCAGATATTTTCATCAAAATACATTTTAAGTGCTGTAGATGGAGAATCTAGAAGACCTCATAAATAAGTTGATTCGAAAACTCAGGCCCTCCCCGGTGTTATACAGCGGAGATTGAATTAATTGTAAATTCAGAACTTAATATAATTTAATTTAGTTGTTTAATCAGTCCTTTGTCCCTCGAGGGGGTACGTGGGTGTTTCTCTGAAAATCATAGCAGAGAAAGTAAAGCAGCTATGATAGTGCCAGCGTATTATAGTCCTCTTCAGCGTATATCAGCGTATTAGTGATTTGCCATAATCACCACGCTTGGCATGCGGATTGGTGATCTCAATAGTGTTGAGTACTCAGCTAGATGCTGAACATCCCATGTTGTAATCACAGTCCCTCATGGTGTAGTTAAAACTCGAAAAGTATTCAACTTCCTGTCGCTATTGTTATTTATTTTTCTTTATTTTCCAAAAATACAGAAAAATTGTACGTAAGAGCTCTCGGTACGTTAAATCAAGTGTCGTAGTATGGTCCTTGATAAACAATAATTAAAGGCCACAGCACAGCTGTGACAGAGTTAAGACAGAGAGACCGGTCAGCATAGGTTTAGTAATAGGGTTCCGTACCCAAAGGGTACCGACGTATTCTTTGGGTACGGAACCCTTAAAAGGCAATGGAGATACATAGATAGATTCATACGGGTCACACCAATGTACATTATTTATACAGAACAAAACGAAAACAAAAGAAAAGGTCTCGCACTATATTATAGGTAAATTCATTATTGCACTATCCACTGTCTTTGGGATTTCCACTAGAGACTATAAAGGTATACCGAAATATAAGTTAGGTAAGCTTTTTATTATCAACAAGTAATATCTCAAAGGTACTTTGGTACTTTTACCTATTGTTTTCATTGTTGGAAGTTTTCCATTCAAAAATGTACTAATTCCGCTGGATATAAGACCACGTCCTAACGGTCGCTTCATTGTGATCGCTTATCGGAACAAATATAAATTTCAGATAAAGTGTCACCTTGAATTGGATAACGATAACAGAAGAAAAAGTGTTGTTGGGATAGTCAGAAAAAACTATATCATATAGAACCTGATTGTGATATCAAATTAGTTAAAAAACATTCTTAGATTATGAACAAAGAAACATTATTTTAATTATTTCATATTAAATTGGCTGTGGTCGTCACGACCTAAGTATAGGATTCCTGTGGATGGTGGTGGATGGGATGGAATCTGCAAAAGAATTGGGTTCGTCTAAAAGGGGGGACTTTTTAGACGAACCCAATTCTTTTGCAGATTCTTTACTTGTCTAGGATCATAATTATCATCATCATCCTCACTTCCTGAGTCCAGAAGTACTGCCTTCTGAATTTAACCCTTGAATCTACCATTTAGTGAGGGTATTTGTCAAGGCTCTTCGCTATCAGTACATTCACTGAAACAACTAATCGGGTCAGTAATATTAATAATAATTATTATTTCTCCCGTGGATGTCGTAAAAGGCTACTAAGTGATTACGCCACGGAATGGGCAGCAGCATCCGGCATTTTTTTATTCATCGAAGAATATGCGAGCCACTAGCCGCTTATCCACTTACTGTTGATCTCTTTCTAAGCTACTAGCGTCTCATAAAGCTTGTAAGTAATCCGATTCTTATATACTTTAACCAGGATTCAATCAGGGTACTTGATTGTGGTGTCGTCACGGCGAGAGCAAAGTACCTACACAAATGCAATTAATCCTCTTCGATTACACTCATGATTGCCCTGTAAGTACAGTTTTCTGAGGTTTTCTTGAGGAGTTTTCTTAAGGAGGTATGTATGAACCTCAAACTGAAAATATGTCGCTCTGCATATTGTGGCCGATGTTGGAACCAGTATGGTTAGAATTCAGTGCACCTCACAGTTATAAAGCTTCTTTCATTGTGATGAATTTGGTTAATACGAACTTTATAGCATAACATCTTTACTTCAATGAAGCACATGCCCTATTGTTTCGGTATATTGCCCCTATATTGCCCTATATTGGCCCTGCTTTGCAGCGCGGGCTACACACAGTATGGGCATCAAGGTATGCAAATCCAATCTAATCGATTAGCCACATGATTGCCTTATGCATTGCTTGCAATTTGTGGGCGCAGGCACTTAGCAGGGCTGGGTCACTTTTCTGCCAAATACACGTATCTTATCTGGAAGGAGATTCAAAAAGTTGCGGTTCTATTCTCTAGTACTTACTTACCTATTCTATGGATGCACTATCTGCTTTCTAGATCCCTACTACATACCTTTTCCTACAAATATCATCATCCTCATCATCACCATCATCAGCCCATAAAAATCCACTGCTGGACATAAAACATGTGTCATTTCTTAATGCAAAATGAGATTTATAGCGCTGGATTTGAAATCAATATGGCTGGTATGTAAACAATTCAAATCTCGAAAAACTCTAGTGTCTGCGTGATACTTAAACTCAAACAGGATCGATTTTAATGAAAAACTATCACCAAATCTATGTTTGCGTCTTGTCGTGATTCACGCTTGATACGGGCCTTATTTTAACAAAATGAGCATGTTTCCATATTGCTTGCCTTACACTCAGTTGCAGAAACGATCTTATTAATGACGACTTTTAACACAATTTTTTTTATTAAATCGCAACTATTGCAACTATTTAATGACAGATTGATGTTTTAACTCGTCTTTAAAATTTAAAAATCGTTTCTGTGTGTCAAATTCATACATTTTAGGTCTGAGCCTGCGGCTTGACCCTCGGAGATAGCAACATACCTTTTATCTCGCTTACACTCATGTCTAATTCCATCCGTCTCCGCGCCGTCACGTACATAGCGCAGCGGAGGTGCGGGACGCGGGGGGCGCCCGTCTTGAGCCGCTAGGTGTCAACAACCTTCAGTGCGCGTAACTTTTACCTCACGTATACTTGTGTCTAATTCTAGTATATCCAAGGATTTTTAGTATCAAAATTCCTTGATTATTCAAATACCTACGTAAAGTTAACAGTGTTGTACTGTTCGAGATTTATCTGAAAAAGATATTTCGAAACGTAAAAAGTGAGTATTTTAATGTATTTTGTGTGAGATCATCGTAGTAAAATAACCTGTGAATTAAAATTCTAGATAATTAGGTACGAATCATGCCTACGATTTTGTTTTAAATATGTTATTATTGTTTCGTAAATGTTTAGTATCATCGTAATTTCATTTAAATGTAATTCGTGACCGTCGGGCATATACCCACGGCCGATGTACCTAGAACCTACAGTCATCGTGCATCTTCACGGCCGTCGGGCAAACTTCTCACGGCCGTCGTCCATAGTATGGCCGTCGGACATTTTAGGCACGACCGTCGGGCATACCACCCACGGCCGTCGTCCGCACTATAGCCAGTGGGCATTTTGTGCACGGCCGTCGGGCATACCACCCACGACCGTCGCCTGCACTATAGCCGTCGGAAATTTCGTGCTGGGCCGTCGGGCATACCACCCACAGCCTTCGTCTGCACTATAGCTAGCGGACATTTTGTGCTCGGACGTCGGGCATACCACCCACGACCGTCACCTGCACACTAACCTTTGGACATTTCGTGCTCAGCCGTCGGGCATACCACCCACGACCGTCGCCCGCACTATAGCCGCTGGACATTTCATGCTCGGCCGTCGGGCATACCACCCACGGCCGTCGTCTTATATAATGCCAATTTCTTGACCACGTACATTTATCCAATGGAGTATAATGCACCTATATATATACATAGGCTAGTAGTTTTCCTGTTACTTAACAGGTATAATGGCTCTTCCTCAATTATATATGACGTTGGGTGAATTAGTGGATGCCCAACTAGAGGATGAGGATGACGTTGATACCCTGGACAATTTCATTTCATTTATTTCGCAAACAATGTCAAATTGTGTCGGAAAATCCAGCAAGCCATTACATTAAAATTACATACAATACAATACAAAACGTTTAAATGAATAGCAACAATGTCAATACTTATAGGCAAAAATCAATGTCAATACTTATAGATAAAAAATAATGTCAATACTTATAGGTAGGTACGTACACGTACATCAAATAAACACAGTTTTAATAATATTATGCAGCACAAAACAGAACATGTCAAATTAATGTCAATATAGTTCAGTTAGTGGTAAAATGCTGCCCAGAAAGATGGCGGGGCTGGAAAGTAGTTAAACTCTCAAAAAAAAAACGTATATAAAGAATGGAAGATATGGATAGAAAGCTGACCCAATTATACTTAATAAACTACGAAACAGTAGAAATGATTAAGGCTGTAGATCCCGATTTACAGTATATTTCAGACAAGAATTTAAAATTATCGCTTTTAGAATGGCCCTTTACTAGAGCGTTTGTTATTTATCCAGTGACAGTTGGGACAAGAATAAGAGGTTCAGCTGCACAGTATGAGATATTTAATAACGCAATTGAGTTGTGAGCAAAGAGAAGGTGCGAATAGAGTGCATGGGAAAGGGAAGACATAGGAAATGTAGGAAAAAATTAGAAGGTCAACCTCAGCAGAGAGTGAAATAATAGGTAAGTCACGAAGACTAAACTCTACAGAAAAAACAGTAGCAGAGCTCTCGAAGCGAACGCAAAATATTGAATGTCTGCTACATTAGATTCAGAAGGATACTAACAGTAATCGCTTCGCATCTGGGGCTCTTAATGAAACGTCTGATGAGGATGTTGAAGAAACAGAAATAGTTTAGAAATCCGAAAGTGAAGATCTTCCTTTACCTGAGCTTCTCAAGATAAAACTCGAAGTAAAGGAAGCTGAACCTTTGGTACCGGAAGCAGAAAAAGATATGGTTGCATTAAGGATTAGTTGTCAGCGCTTAGGCTCTTTTCTGGCTGAAATAGAGTGCGTCTTTCAGATGCGCAAAAAAGCATAAGCCTAAAGAAACAAAATGGTGTACTTAGTTATAAATTAATAAAATTCGAAAACTCGCTGGCTGTAATTTCACATGGTTTGTTGAAATAGCGTGCCGCTTTTAGCGAGGGCATTGAAAATATACTGAAGGAGTTCGATGCACCAAATTTAAGAGAGTCGATTAAAAAGAGCTAACAGATAATTCTACGGATTTTTAAACATGTTCTTCAATTTACCTGCGGTAGAGGGGTTGATGTTATCAACTCCAGAAGGGATTTAGTTAAGACATCTTCGAAGAATATGGATTTATTTATTAAACGACATTGTACCATCTTCAACGCATATAAATGACGAAGAAAAATTAAAAGAGGCCTTCAAAAACCATGGTGGCTTCCACAAGTTTTTTTCGAATAAGCCATTGTACTTTCAGTCCCAATCCCAGGCTCAGTCTCTACGAACTAAGCCAAAACCAACTTCTTCAAAGTCGTATGTTCAGAGAACTCAGATCTTCAAGAAACAACCAAACACACCTTCTTCCTAACCTTCGTCAAACCAACCACAGAGACGACATGAGAGAAGACCCGCTTTCAAGCCAAGATCTAGATCTAAAGGTGGAGCGAGTAGGCGTTTCTGACTACCCAGGATTTATAGCCGGTCAGTTGAGCGGTTTTAAGCCCTTTCGTTTAATAAACCATCAGAGAATACCGAATTTTATATAGGTAAACGATTTTCTCATAAAAATAGATTTCAAAAACGTTTCGTTCCACATTCCGATTCAGGAGAGATATCATCGTTTTGTCGCCTTCATAATATGAAGTCTTCATATATGCGTCTTAATGACGCAATTAATTTCAATATGACCTGCCTACCCTACGGGTTCGCGACGGCTCCCTTAATATTTTCACGAGTAACAAATTGGATAGCGAGCCTCTTGAGGTCACAAGGAATACGACTGGTGGTCTATTAAGACGACTTTTTACTGGCTTGTCAAAGAGCAGTTGTGTTGAGGCAGCATGCCAAACAGACTATGCACCTGTAACAAAATCTGGGCTTTGTAGTAAACATGGACAAGACTTCTGCGACTCCTGTGAAGGTGGTGGAATACTTGGGTATAGTATGAAACTGCGAGAGGAACACAAAAAGGATTATCAAAGGAGAAAGTCAACAGATTCCACGAACAGATTCACAAAACGGTTCGGGTACCTATCTAGAACTGGCAAGATGCAAAGAGTCTGATAGGGCGTCTATTTTTTGAGTCATTTGTGGTTCCCCTAGGACGTCTTCATTGCTGCAGGTTACAAATAAGAGTTATGAAAGCAGCAAATGAGTAAAGAATACAGCTTAAGAGGCCGTTGTCTAGACAACCTATCAGGGACATTCCTGTGATTATAGAATGGATATATATGCAAACCCGCCTAAGGAAGATAGTATTTTTGAAGTATCACTATATGTGACACTAATCCTCGTTTAAGCATCAAGCAGGAGAATTCACGACCTGACTGTGCTGCAGATTACGGATAGACATATGGAAAGAAAGGATGATTCAATAATATTTTGGCCGGTTTTCGGGTCGAAAACAAATTCAATATCGCATAAGCAATCGGGTTGGCAAATTAAAAGAGATGGAAATGGATTTGATCCATGATATGCATGGATTGAAAAGTGGATTTTAATTTCAAACTCAAGGAGGAAAGCCGTAAAAACCCTCACTACTTTGTTTAATTCAACAAAGGGTATTGAAAAGGCCACCTCGAGGTCAATTATTGCGGGCTGGATACGTACTGCGTTTAAGGAAGTGGATATTCGCGATACACCGGGTAGTAGATATTCGATTCGCAGTCTCTTCAAAAAGCTCGGGACAATTGAAAGCGTTTACTCTTTCTTTCAATATTATTTTATAGAAATTCAATGTTCGGAATCATCGAATATTGGGAAGAATATGTTAAGTGATTCTTTTTGCCCTATCTGATTTTCTTATGTTAAGTGATTAATTACCAAGGTTAAAATAAAAATAATTAAACCAAAACTAATTACCAAGTAATTGTTATGTTTCTTGTTTTAGTATGTGTCATTGTTTGTTCTCCTAGTTCATGATGGTTGAATAATCCTAAAAAGAGTTTTGTTTGTTTACATTTCTATTAATTTTATTTTCTAGAAATACACGATAGATCTCATCTCAAAATGCATTTCGTTTAATTTTACGCGTTAGCTTTTCACAGTGCGCTACTTGAGCCGGCAGAAACCAAACATTTCTCCGAGGGTCAAGCCGCAGGCTCAGACCTAAAATAGAACCGTTTTTCCCCCGAAGGGTAAAAAACGGATATTTTGGGTCTAGCCAAGGCTTGACCCGAGTCAGGCCTTGCCGTCTCGGTTATTTCCTCGGATCTGCACTGAAGGTTGTTGACACCTAGCGGCTCAAGACGGGCGCCCCCCGCGTCCCGCACCTCCGCTGCGCTATGTACGTGACGGCGCGGAGACGGATGGAATTAGACATGAGTGTAAGCGAGATAAAAGGTATGTTGCTATCTCCGAGGGTCAAGCCTTGGCTAGACCCAAAATATCCGTTTTTTACCCTTCGGGGGAAAAACGGTTCTATTTTAATGTCTTATTGAGTGATATCGGGAAACTTCTGTACAAAAGTACTATTATTATTCAATCTATGCACCGAGCACAGAATATCTACCCTCTACGCCCGAGCTCAAAGTAAAACTGATAATTAGTTGTCTAGATTTTGATGTGGGTCTGAATATTTAAACAACATTGGAGGTAGGATAATATAATATATAATATTTGGTAAAAAAAATAAAGTTCATACTTTATTTTTTTATATTATATTATTGGAAACCCGAATACATACGCAAAAGCTGAAAACAAGTTAAGTATCAAAATGTTGTAGAGGAAGGCCAAATCCACGATTGTACAGTAAATTTACAACTATATTAATAGGAGGTCATACCCACCATATTTAACCGACTTCAAAAAAGCAGGTTCTCAATCGGTTGTATATTTTTATTTAGCGAGGTCTCCGACTACTACAAAGAAAGAAAGAAAGAAAGAAAAAGCATTTATTTGTGCCGATGAATGCAGATGACAAGAATGTCACGGGAAAATACAAGGAACACACACACAAACAAAGATTAACAAAGATTATTAAAACTAAATAGAAGATAACTGTAAATTAAGTTAAATGTATTTACTATAAATTCGTGGATTTGGCCTTCCTCTACAATATTTTAAAACTATTTACTGTACATTATTCACATAAAAACTAAATGCAACTAATACAAGTAAATATATAAAAAACACAAATTAACCAGATCAAAAGACCGCTGCAAACTTTGATACATGTTTTCAGCTTTTGTGTAGTTGGGTTTTATTATTAAACTTTTTTAATTTACTCATTGAACTTATTGAATTTATATAAAATGTATTTTTTTCGAGGTTGGAAAATTGCATTTTATTTCCACCATATTTTACTTATAAAATTACAATAAAAGAAGATACTATACACAGACACAGAAGAACATGTAAAAGCACTGATACAATCACTGAAATATTTAATAATAGGTAAGTATATAATAATAACTCTGACTTTAATATCTAGGACTTTCTTCTACTTACACAAAGAATAAATAAATGCAATACTAACGTATCAATACGTACTAATAACGTCTATCAGGTCAATCTTCTCAAAATCACTTAATAAGTTTACTAACTAAAGTTTAGCAATGGCACTACAAATATATCGAAGACTACAAATTTATCAATAATAAATGTAAGGAGTAAAATAAATAAATAACTAATTAAAGAAGACCTTCACGACAAAAAACTAATCAACAACATAAAAAGTAAGTAACATCACTTTTACATAAAACAGTTTTACACTCTAAATCACTTTAAAGTTTGTATTATTTATATATTATACAGTTATCATACATTTTACCTATCCCCACAAAAAAGTCCCTATTTTTTTATTTATTCCAGATACGTAACATGGAAATACAATAAATAAAAAGAATGTTTACGAATCACTATTCACTTAGTTTTGGATCCCATACTTATGCAGTTTGTTTGGAGGGAAAACCCCGTTTCGTGAGGTTCAGATAGATGTCCAGGTTGACCAATTTTAGTTTCTACTTCACTCACAAACTCGAGTTCTTTTGGATTGATTTAAATGCATTTTTCACTGTCTCCACACTATTCTAATTCTGACTAACACAACTGTCGCTATGAACACTCATGAGATATGTCGCTATGATTGTGAGTATTTCTTACCTTTTCTATAACTCATATCCTATAATAAACCCCTTAGAAGACTAGACAGTTGCCGTTTCATCTCTAAGAATCACAAGATTGTTGTGAATACTTCAGACACATCCCAATATTCTCTTCAGGACTCCGTTTCATAGTAGGGGGTCCAAAATGGACAGAGACCGCAAAAGGTGTGATAGACGTCTCTATGCGACACTGATCCCTATTTTGCCCAGGACAGAACGTGTTCCCGCAGTGGTGGGGATCGCACACTCCTACGCCATAGTATTGACCCTGTAAATTGGGAAAGTGTATAAATAAAGCAAGTGCTTTAACAGTAAACAGTAATAAGCCGTATCAAAAAATAATTTTTTCTACGCTATGGCAAACAAAACTACTAAAATGTGGGCATTAGTATTTCTAGGATTTGATTGAAACACCTTAATAAGGTGAAATTAAATTAAATTAAATTACTTAAATTAAATTAAAGTTTTATTTGCTTGAATACAGGCCCTTGATCGCCGTTTTACTTATTAATTACCTGAATGTTATACTACGCTATTTTCCCGATGATAAAATCATCCACATAAACTCACCGTAACAAAATATTCGTTTTCACAAGGTATAGTGATTCTATCCTGACATCTCTGCCTGCCGTGGCCAGTCATTCCAACGCCAAAGTTGCCATAGCCAAAGTAACGATACTGGTCGTCGTCGCTGTAGTGCTGGACATATGGAGACCACCGCAGGGATCTGCCGGAACGCTGCCCCCATATCCAAGATGTAATATAGCTCCAGATCTGGGGGTTAGGTGTTAAACTAACTACGGGGTACTACAGGGTATAATTTAAATAGCGCGATAAATAAGAGCACTTGAAATGTTTTATGGTATAAGAAATACATAGATTGTTTGCGTATTATCAGTATTACAGGGGTTAAATGCTAAGAGCTTAATTAACTCAAATAGGAATGGAATACTTTAATATTAAGGTACTTATAAACATTTATTAGACGTGATTAGTGTTCATCATTAAAAAGCTGATGGTTTGGTTATGTTTAAACGTTTAATTGTTATTCTTGTTTGATGCAGGGTAAGCGTATATTCCATGCGTGGTCTAGTATAATTTAAGTTACGCCTTATAGCTTTTATTCATTCTTAATGTAATCATTAAAGTCAAAAACAAAGTATTTATTTGTAAATAATACCCATTTGTAAAAACGCTGTTGAAAATTGGAGAAGTTAACTCTTTTCTCAACAATTTTCCTCGCGCTCAAGTTTTCTTACCCTTGACATGACACTAGGCTGTTCAATAGTAGATTCTCCTTCCGGTTCTTCACCAGAACCCTCTATTTCATCTTCTTGAGTCATCATGTCGTTTACGGGCATCATTTCATCTGTAAAAGGATTCATCACTAAACTTTTGCCGAAAAAATTTTTTGAATTGTTAAAAGCAACATTCACAAATGTTTGCTAAGACGAGAAATAGGTGACTATAAATAAGATAACTTTAAAAAAATTAACCACAGGCATCTACAACTCTTGCTACAGGGTTCAGTTATTGGTTTAAATTATTTAAACTTTATGTAGTTATGGTTAATAGAAGACGAACAACTAAATCTTCAACACATGCGGGAGGGAGAAACATGCTGATATTGCAATTTTATGTTCAACATATTTAATATACAATTAGATCTTTTCATAAGCATATACAAAGATATAATTGAATACCTATTACAGTTGAAACAAACGAAATGGCTAGAAATAACTATTAAATAATTTTAAAACACAATCTGTTCTACAGGAAACTACCTATTCGCCCCAAAGCCAAAGGACTAAAAGGGTTACAGAAAGTTGAACCTATGACAGTATCCGGTTGCACTTGGTCCAAGAGGGAAGCTTCAGTCGAGGCCTGGTATGTGGTGACCCCTGGGATGAACGAGCCGTCGGGCCCATAGAATCCGGTGCCAGGCCCGCCTGATGAGCCAGGGCCTAGTTCTGGAATTGCTGGATCTAGTGTGAACACGGCATTAAGAACTTTCTAGCAATCATTTCTTACGGTAGTTCAGAAGAATACCTGCAGGACTAGTGACAATGACGAATATTACATTGACGTCTAGGCATCTACGGATAGATTACCAGAGCATTGGTGCAAGGCCAACCTGCCTACTACTTTCACCATCTCAGTTACAATCGGACAATACTTTTCAGGTCCACAATGTGCAGAAAGAGAATTGTGTGTCAAGAAAAAACCAATAATACGTGATAAGAAGGTCATATCAGTTACCTGCAGGATCAATAACATTCGGCATTTCTCCTCCCGGTCCGATCCTGAAAGCACGCGAGTCGCAAGGCGTATACTGCACGGAACATCGCTTGTTGTTCCGTCGTATGCAGACCTTGTAGTCTTGGTTGGCGAGATGTCGTCCATTTGTAGCGTAGTTGAAGGTTTTGATTGTTCCTGAAATGGGAGAGCAACCAACGGTTAGAAAACTGCCTTCTAAATCAATGATTTAGATCTTGTTATGGTACTTTAGAAGGGTAACATGTTCAATCGAATAATGTTTTTTGTCATAAAGTCATACGCCATGCCAATCTCCATCAATACATTCACGTAATGTTTTATTGACATACATTTCTAGTGTCCTAATATCTGTCAGGAAAAATTGTGGTTTTTTGTCTTATTATATAAAATCACTAATTACACTTTTCTTAAATCGATAAAGTACTATTAGATATTTAAACGAATGTTTATTCATCCAAATGTGTATAGTAAAATAATAAAGTGAGCATTAAGTAATACGATTTGTCATTAAAATTACCAGTTGAGCAATAAATTATTCAGGTTTTGAACGTTAGATAACGATCCTCGATTATTATAACACAGTACACTTTAATTATCAGATAAGCGACAAACTTTGAAAAAAAATAGTGAACAACAAGTACCAAAAGTTGTTCATAATTATTTGGATCACTTACCTTACCTGACCTATTTATTATGGATGGATTTTATAACGGCAAACTAATGACGAAAAAAATTATGTAGGTACATTAATATATGGTGCGAAACTATTAGGTATCGCGAAATATGTTATGAGTATAAAATTACTTCTTCGAATATGGCTCTTGTACGTTATCTCTACCAACATTAGGAACTGGTAGTAGGAGAAGTATTCTTTGTTATGTTTAGTTAACATTGGTATGAACTATTATTAGGTCGTAGGCGTCTATTCCCTTTTGACAACACTAGTGGCAAATTCTAAATTATCATAATTTATAGGTTCCAAGTACATTCAACAAACATTATTTGGTTTATTTTACTTATTTTGCTTAAGGCGCGCTTAAACGGCGCGCAAACACGCGAGCCGAGCCTGGCTCCGCTTGTGATTCAGCGCGCCACGCGCTGTTTAAACAACTACGCTCGGCGCGGCTCGGTAAAGTTCGCACGATCCATCACTTGTCGGTTTTCTCGACACGGATCAAAGGCGCGCGCGCCATCTTCGGCTCGGCTTGTGTTAAGGCGCTACCCTGACCGAATGACTTTGAGGACTTCGCCTCTACAATACATCGCAAATTATTTATTGTAGTGACACCTATGTAGTCCGTTCTAATAGTACTGCCATCTAGCCGTCCGTCCGAGAACCGGCGGCTGACTGGTCCGCTCCTTGCGCACAGCCAGATTCGCACTGATTCATGAAATATAATTCATAAAAAATACGAGAACCCATTTTAAAAAAAAATTAATCGTGTAATAATTCTACTATTAAAATAACTTTCCAATTGTGTAAACCAAAAAATTCAGAAACATGAACTTTAAGAGAAGATGTACAAAATCATGATTTATTTCAATTTTTTCATGGGTTTATTGTCGAGTACTTACGACGTTAAATCATTAAACCAATCGTGGAACTTGATGACAAAATGTCAAATATATGTGGTGACTTTTAATTTTTTTTCTACTTGCTTTATTTAACGAGGAGAGAGGCTTGAAAAAAACAGCTTGACGCCGTGTTTGGTCGGGGTACTGCCTTAGATAGATAGATAGATAGATAGAACCTTAATACGCGCCGTCTAAACAGATGGTACAGAGCGCGCAACAAAGGAAGACCCATTTTGTTTTTTAGCGACGTTTTTAATTTGAAGAATTGGGTTTGTACGAGACGCGTCGTTTAAACGAGCAGGCTTGCGTTCGTATTTAGCCGAGCCGCATCTCCACGGACGGCTCGGCTCGCGTAGGATCGTGCTACCCCGCGTCGTTTAAACGCACCTTTATGTTATAATAATTATAACATAAGCAAAATTGTTGGGAGTTAATTATTAACTCCCAACAATATAAAACAAACTCAAACAAATTTAATTTAAATCAAATATGTAGATAGAATGTAAATTCAATTTAGGATTACTAATTTGTTTATTTATTTGTTCTTTATTTATGACCTATGAGGAAAACTTTCCTCAATTTAGCCAAGTAATTATTTTGATAAAGTTAGGTCAAATCGTCAAAGTCTCAACTAAAAAGTATGCAAATCATCAAGGTAATCCTGCAGAAGTCAGTTTATACCGTTATCAGTAGTGTAGTACTGTAGGCATTCATGCGGGGCCGCTTGCGCTAATGGCATTTGAGCGAGCCTCAGCAGCCACAGTCTAGGCAGTTCAGCTCCTCGCATGCGCATGGTGAGACGAGTGGACGCGGTGCCGGCTAGGTCATCCTCCTCTCGGGCTTCCATCTTGCTGGTTAGGGTATAGTATACTGAAAGAGAAGTTTGAGCTCTATATGAGTGAAGAACTGCTGATCATTTGTCACGAGACAATTGAGAAGCAGCCAGTTTTGTTAGTAGCAGAACTTCTTGTGAAAGAGTTCGTCCAGGGAAGAACTACCGCCGTATCTATTTTTGCCGTCAAGCAGTAGTGCTCGCATTGCTGTGTTTCGGTTTGAAGGGTACGGTGCCGGTAAAATTACAGGCACATGAGATTTTTCATCTTTATGTCTCAGGGTCGGAAGCGCGCGTGTGATGCCTCTGGTGTTGCAGGCGTGTATAGGCTACGGTAACTACTTTCCATCAGGTGGGGCGTATGGTCGTTTGCTTGCCTAGTACCTAGTATAAAAAAAACAAAACCAATAGACAATAACAATAGACGTTAATTTATAAGTGAAGCAGGTAGCCGAAATTCAATTTGTAAGGCGTCATTAGCTGCAAATGGTCATGCCAAAAGCGAGTGAGACTACTACATTTCACATCGAAACGAACGAATCAATGTTAATTCACTTTAGATACTCTAGCTAGTCCTTAACATCTTGTCAGCACTAAGAAAATTAAACATCTTACTATGTTGTCCATGATTCTGTCCACAGAGAGAGAACTTTGATTCTCCTCCCCCTAGTATCATTGCATCTTCGTCACATTCTCCTGTTGTCCTATTTGGCTGGCCCTGAAATTCAAACAATCTAGTTTATGAGTCTTTCCGGTACCTCCTAGCTTAGCTCTCTCCATAATTTGAGTTGCTGGTAATTTTTCCGTGACACTGTTTAGCACCCTGAAGTACAGGTTTTGGAAAGAGCATTTGGTTAATTTGCTGGTTATTTTGTTAAACGCACTAGTAGATAGATACTAAAAAGAAAACAAGAGTTAAATTGATGCTAATGATGGATGAAGAGTTAACAAAATAGAGAGAAAAAGAAAACAAAACCCCGAAAGAACGTAACAAAAAAGATAAAGAAACTAATATTATTGTATTAATATTAGTAATTGGGGAATTACAGTAGCAAATGGCATTAGGGAACGCAAAAACGAGGATAATTTTGGCAGCCTTAGCGCTGTCCAATTCTTTTGAAACTTGAACTTAGGAGGAATATTTAGGTCAAGAAATTTCCCCTATTGAAGTTTTATAAGATTTGGATAGTGCGAAGGCTCCCAAAATGATCCCCATTGTTGCGTTCACCATTGCCATTTGCTGCAGTAATAGCTAATAGCTAATATAATGGGCTGGTCGGACAGGTTGACAATTCAAATACGTGCGCTCTACTAGCTGATATTGTAGGTACTCACAATAGTAAAATGTACGAAATCAATCTTCAACTGCATGATACCAGCGTGAGTCTTCTCAATAGTGATGGTACAGTCCTCTTCCCCACTCCACAATTCCGGGAACCCAGGGGACATAAAGTACGTCAGGTTGTTTTGGACCACGCCTCCGCAGGATACCTCGACTGTAACAAATACACATCAGTTCAAATTATGTTGATAAATTCACTAACTTTATTAATATACATAGTACCATTATGTTTCAAAAATTACAACGTGTAAGAAGTAAGTCTAAAATGGTATTTCAATTTAAAAAAAGTCAATTTTAAGAGTTTATCTTTGATTTTTTTTATAGAGTAATTCAATTTATAATATCACTAGATAAAAAGCTTTTTTTCTTCTTGGAAACTATGAAAAACTTAAAAATTCTAGAGCTCATTATAGGTATTTCCTGAAACTAAGGGTTTAATAGACTCTTTTGATTTTAAATGGAGGTACGTACATTCCGCTGAAATAACTTAATAGCCGATCTAAGATTACAAATCCTACTCCTACTAATATTATAAAGGCGAAAGTTTGTGAGTATGGATGGATGTTTGTTACTCTTTCACGTAAAAACTACTGAATGGATTTGAGTGAAATTTGGAATGGAGATACTTTACGCCCTGGACTAACACATAGGCTACTTTTCATCATCATCATCATCATCAATTTTCATCATTATTCACGCGGGTGAAACCGCGGGGCGCAACTAGTATTATATATAAAGATAAGATTAATTAAATTACATAACCTAAGTACTAGTAAATATCGAACAATGTTAAATTCCGAAATAGTTAAAAGTTAAATAACTCCTCACTTTACTGAAGCACTTTTTAGTCAACGAAATACATGAACCGTCAAGAGATACCAATAGAAACGCCTTCCACTAAAATTATCCTATAAATTAATGTTTGTAGATTCGTATAATGCTCTACCAAACTCATCATTTACATTAGACTCCATCAACAAGTTCCATTAAACACACGCGAAATGGAATCACATCAATTTAACGTCATGCAATGTTAATTTATTCCTGATTATCAGTACCGTAAGACGTCATGTGACATCAGAGAAATCCCGTGATGTAATTTTGTGTTCTCATGAATTATCTAATGATTTGCGGCAATGTGACGCGTAGAATATATATTACCAAATTCTATATACTACTCAGTTAACTAACTACTATACAGCCATCCGCATTTTAAATCAATGGTCTGTTATGGTACCATTGTACTCGTAGTTCCTGATACCCACGACACTAGGGAATTCTAGTGTGGGATCAAGATTACGTATATGACTGTTGGGTGTTATGTTCTGTATTTAGATCAGATCAATCAGACGTTTCTGTTGTAGTGCTCGCATTGCTGTGCTTCAGTTTGAATGTTTCCGTGAAATAAGTATCTGACTTAATCACTTATGTATTCACTAACCGACTCCTAGGATTTTGTTAGTAGTAGAACTTCTTGTGAAAGAGTTCGTCCGGGAAAGAACTACCACCGTACCTATTTCTGCCGTCAAGCAGTAGTGATCGCATTAATTTGTTTCGGTTTGAAGGGTACGGGTGCCGGTGAAATTAAGGCACATGAGTCTTTTCATCTTTATGTCTCAGGGTCTGCAGCGCGCGTGTGATGCCTCTGGTGTTGCGTCCATATATAGGCTACGGTAACTACTTTCCATCAGGTGGGCCGTATGCTTGTTTACTAGCCTAGTAGTATAAAAAAACATATTTCTTAAGCGTCATTCAGTTAGCGCCTTACTCCACCTATCATCACCTAATAAGAATAAAGATAGTATTTTAACTAAAGAACATCATCAAACCTATTTAACCTAGTTTAAAGATTTTTTGCTATAAGTAGTAATTTTGTTCCTTATGTCCTATTAAGTGAATTCAAATAAAATGATTAATTTAAAATGAGTTTTACTAAAATAACTTTCGGGAGTTATATCACGTAAAACAGGAAATTTTCACGTACGGATATGTCGAGGGAGTCATCAACTGGTTTCGTTTGCGTGGGGCCCTCCCCCACACGATGGGTTGCGTCATCGTGGGTCTGTTGGTGCCCGCACCAAAACAACGTGATCCCGTGTAACAACATTAGATGATTTAGATGGGCTAACTTAAATTAGACCATTGTTAATAGTAGCTGTTTACCAGGTGTTTGTATGCAGCTGGTTTCATATTGAGTTGTGTGGATACCTTTGACCGTCGAGTTGGAAAATTCTCGATTTACAAACGAGACAGCCGTAAGCAACGGGTAGGTAATGTTGTTACAAAGTTAACCTTTGGTCTAACATAGATAGTGTAGCAGTTACCAAAGGTCGGTACAGATAATGTGCCAGTTACTAAGGGCTCTTGTTTTAGTGTGGCACTCGTAGTACCTGAGCTCGGTTATTTGTGGTTATTGGATGTGATTCCATTATGAAATAAGTAAATATTGATAAAGGTACATGATAGGTTTGTGTTTTGGGATCAGAAAATACATATGCTTTAATTTTGAGAATCTACCCTTAAAGGGAATGTTTTTGGGTCCTTATTTTCTAAAAGAAAAGTGTTATATATTTGTTCATGAAGAAAACATCAACATATTGTCACACTACAGTCATTAATTCGGAGACAAGTGGTAGCCGAATTGGGCTTCCACGGTGGATGAAAGGATCTAGGTAGTTCGAAACTTTAAAAATGCGCGCTACTCAAAGTGCTCATACTATGTATCTAACGGTCCATTACCTTACCTTATATATTAATGGTATATAAATAGCAAAACCTAGATTTATAAAGTGTCCAATATTTATAAAAAATTGTAATTTTGTCCAAAAACTTTTATAGGCGCCTTAGCCTGCCAATTTACTTTGTAATTGTAAGCTGTATTTTTCCTGTGTTTAGTCTTAATAATTTGTATATTTTAAAAGAAATAAAGACATTTAAAAAAAAAGTACGAGATAATATCATGCAGGCCAGTAACCTATTCATCATCATCAACAGCCTTTGGGCGTCCCCCATAAAATACAATGGGGAGAATTGCCATAACCACCACGCTTGGCAGGCGGATTGGTGATGCTGCTGACCATCTCCTGGTATAATCCCTTAGTCGGATTTTACGACATCCACGGGAGGAGATAGAGGGGTCTATTCTTGGGCCGGACACACTAAGGTACCTATTATCAGTACCTATTATTTGTTAGGAGCAATGAAAAATAGGATTTTTCGCTATATCCATAGGTCTCGTTTTTGAACTAAATCGCTATATTCACTTCATGGTCTAGGACGGACATTGAAATTGCTAAAAACCTCAAGCTAAAAAACCTGTTATAACAGGTATAGGGGCTTCGACACAAAATCGATGAAACACACACGCCACATGCTCACCCGTGGGTACAAGAGACCGCTCAACAATAAACTTGGGACGTGTTCGGACGGGTCCGAATAACCCTCACAGAGTTATTTAATGCAATGTCTTTAAGGGATGGACATTGATCAACGAATGCTCTGCGCGACGCTTTGATAGAGGCAAACAAACTCAAACGATAAGAGATCATGTTCTCTTTTTGCTTTTCCGATAAGTACATCACAGGAAGAGTGTAGTATGTCTTCTTCATCAGCCGGCAGACATCCAATGCTGGATGTGGTCTCCGCCATAGCATGCATAGCGTGCAGTGGAGGAATTTGCCATAATCACCACGCTTTGCAGGCGGAATGTTGATTGCAGTTGGGTATTTAGTACTGCCCCTCCTCTGGTGTAATCCCTTAGTCGCCTTTTCCGCCATCCACAGAAGAGTTAAAGGAGTCCTATTCTTAGGCCGAGACTACCACGGCTTTAAATAAGTAAAATAAAGATAAATGCGAAATGGCATTTATTTATTGTCCGTAGAAGCTAGTTATAAGAAATAACTAATCAAGAATTTCATTTCGTTTGTATACCTAACTGGTTGGTTCACCCTGACTGAAGTTTTGCAGTAACAAACTTAAAAATAGCAGAAATAAGTGTATGAGTGTCCATCAAGCCAAAAGCTCAAGTCGAAAATAGATGCAGAATAGCTAAAGGTCACGTACGATATCTACAAAGACCACAGAAGAATCGTCCATTCTTAAAACTTATTTATCTACTACTCAAACGCACGCTCATAAGACTAAAGGTAATCTCTAGGAATAAGCGATGATTGTATTTCGAATCTCTGTGATTGAAGGTAAGTCTGGGAAGACGTATCGGTGAATACTAATGGGCCAGTTCTACCCCTCGTTTTGGACTGAGAATGTGTTGGGTTAAACATGCTAATGTTAGGTAGCTTTTCATATGGAAATTATTTCTCACTTGCTTTGATGTTTTTCTTTATTCACAGTGTAGTTTGGGCCATTGCCCAACAGAAACATTGTCCATTGACTACTTGACAATGTTTTGAAGAAAGACAAAAAACTAGTTATTACACTGAGTGGTATAAAATGTTTCTTTTTTAATAGGTAAAAGTTAGGCACATTGGTAAAGTCATAATAATCATTAATTAATTCATTAATAAATACATAATTGTTATCCCAAAGAGACTAACTCATAGACTATTAGATAACTGTTTTTATAGTTTAAGGGATTTTTTTTAATGTAAATTCTTAATTAATTTGACATTAATATATTTGTACGCCTGCATGCAGGTTGAATGCATCAGATTTAAGACCTAAATGTGTAGAATTATGTTATGCAAATAAACGATTGAATCTTGAATCTTAAATCTACATAAGAGACCTATATGCTTTAGTTTTTAGTTTCAAAAGAATTCAATAAAAAAACAATAGGTATAAAAGCATCACACACGTAGCAGACGCGGTAATATTTTATATGCATAATATAAAAACTTATCGCATCTGAAGGTATCACACACGTAGCAGATACGATAATATACGAAAGTGATACATTCACGCGGAAACCTTCAAACTGTCTTCAATTTGTATACACATAGATATAATCTGTCCATCTTTTGATATATGTCGGTGCCTACAGATGCTTGTCGGTAAAATATAAGTGATCTGCTACGTGGTTGCTCTCTTGTATAGAGAGCGATATGGACAGATACGCGCTCAGATACAGATATCTTACCGCGATTGCTACGTGTGTAAACTTCATTGTAAGTCGGAGCAATTTTCAATACTCACTTTTTATAGTTTCGCAAAAACCGATCAACTTGTGAAATATAAGCGAAGGATGATAACTATCGCTGCCAAATTGGCGGAAAGCCCAAACGGTTCCAATAAAAAACTGCAATCGAACTTTTACACAATGCGAAAAGTCGAGCGAAACCACAACAATTGAAAACAAATCGTATCTCGAATCTAGAGTCAACCACCCGACACAGACAGTTTACAAACCAGCAACGGACAAAGATTTCAGAAAATGTTCTTCGTGAGTAAACGGAATGGAGTGAGAGTGCATATTTTAGGGGTCAGTTGGTTTTAAATGAAATTCTAAGTGTACAGAACCCCGCCACCACTTAAAACCCGTATACTTACCTATAAAGTGGGTATAAAGTAAAGTTCTTTACACGCAGCAGCTATCTAATCACTTCACCCCGAAAACTTATGGTCTGCCAGTCTAAGTTCAAATTACAAATTGCAAAAATTACCAAAGTATTAAATAAAAGTAAAATAAGTAAGTAAGTATTACGTATTATCCGTAATGTTCCATTTCTAGATAAATATTACAGATTTTGTGATGATTTGATTATTATAAATGCGAAAATATGGATGTTGCTTTGTTTTTGTAGGAGTAATTTTAGTTTATAAGACGATTCAAAATGATCATTGTGATTTTAATAACATTTGATCTCCGTGGCACGTGTCGGGCGAGTGGCCGGCTGAGATGCAAGAAGACCGCGGGTATAGGTTTGATTCCCGCTGCGGGACAAATGTTTGCAAGATCTGCAATTATTTGTTCCGGGTTTAGGTGTTGTTGCTAGGTGGTACCATAGTATTCGTAGTTCCTTAATACCCACGACACAGGGAAATCTTTTCTGAATGATGCGTTTTTATGTTATGCTGTTTGTTTTTAACCGACTTCACAAAAAGGAGGAGGTTCTCCATTAGGTTGTTTTTTTTTTTTTATATTTTTGTTACCTCTTATTTCGGCTTTTATGAACCGATTTGGAAAATTCTTTTTTTATTTGAATAGACATACTTCCAGACTAGTCCCACTTTTTTCAAAATCCAGTTTTGTGATGGAATCCATTAGGAATTGAGGGAACTCCTCAAATATTGTAGGCATACATATGACGATTTTGATATTTTCAGCAACAAACCAAGCATTCAGAAAGTATCATAACTCTTTCACCACTATGGTTGTTTCATTATTTTTTTCATCCAGATATTTAGTCAAATACTATGGCGGAAGTCGGTTTTTTAAATGAAAAGTTATAGCATCTTTGTATTCGATATTTCGTACGAAGATAGACCATATTTCCTATAGATACCTATGACCCTTATTTCCGGAACCAAACGAGCGAAGTCGTAGATAGCTGCTAGTTTAACAATAAGGTCTTTATGCATTTTCTATATACATTTATAGAATATGCTGACCAATGTTATTTCGCCTTCAGTAAGCTGGT
This sequence comes from Epirrita christyi, assembly GCA_951392215.1. Lineage (NCBI taxonomy): Eukaryota > Metazoa > Arthropoda > Insecta > Lepidoptera > Geometridae > Epirrita > Epirrita christyi. The sequence continues at coordinate 14,236,468 of OX595850.1, forward strand.
CAATTCCTGTCGTACCTTCCATTTATCGGGCAGACGAGACAGCTCTAAGCAACTACTCGTCCCTGAGTTCCCCAATGGATAGCCGGAATGGAACGACTGTAAATGGAACTGACAATAGCCACGACACACGTAAGTAATGCCTTCATTGACAAGTGGACGACGGAACCGGTTTAACCGTTCTTATATAGAATCTAGGAATGTTAAAACGTTAGTAAACTTAAACCAGCTAAAGTAAGAACTAACAAAAAACAAACTAATAATAAAATAAAACGACCTACATTAACATTCAAAGTCAAAGTCAAAGTCAAAAAGAATTTTATTAATTGAAATCACAAGGATCATTTTGAATCGTCTTATAAACTAAAATTACTCCTTTTCCAACGCGACCAAGCCTAGAAGAATCAGGCAACAAATACGGCTTGGCTTACAAAAATGGTCCGTCTTACCACTAGGTGAGAAGCGCCTGTGTGGTGCCTCGGAACAAGGAGTTGCTGATACATAGTAAATGAGAACTTAAAAACCTTAGGAAGGTAGTCAAAATTAAATAAACATCAGCAAAAAAAAAACATGCAAGACAGCACACGCTACGCTTGTTATATTATAACTGAAAACCAAATATAAATGTTTAAAACATATTATAAGTAACCGACTTCATCATCATCAGATAGTAGAAGGCAATAACAAATTAAATTAGGTAAATAGATAAACACTTTATTGTAAACATAAACTCTAATAAAAAAAAACAATATAAGAATTTCCATAGAAGGAATGTGCGTAGGGATTTGAAGGATAAGTTTTTTGATGACCTATATAGGTAATAGAAAAGGAATGAGAGGAGAGAATGTATTCAGTCTTTTAGATAGCGAGAGGAAAATAAATTAAAAAAAACAGAATAAAAAAGAGAAAAAAAATGCGTATCCGAAGACGGATAGGGAGCCACTTGAGCGAAAATGAGAAACATAATCATATTTACGCAATCCAAATATAAAGCTGATGAAGAAGTTATAGTTTAATTAATCATTCCGACATAATTAGCAGAATTATGCAGAATTAGCAAGTTGAAGTGGCAATGGGCAGGTCATATAGCTCGAAGAACTGATAACCGTTGGGGAATAAAGGTTCTCGAGTGGCAACCACAAACCGGACGACGCGGTAGAGGAAGGCCCTTCACTCGATGGACTAAAGACATTATAAACGTCGCAGGAAGTCGATGGATGGAGGCGGGTCAAGAATGTTCATCGTGACATTCTAAAAGGGGGAGGGCTATGTCCAGCACTGGACTTCAGCAAGCTGATGATGATGATGATGAATCACTGGAATTTTAAGCTTATCATGTAATTCATCTTAAAATCACTACTTGTTAAAAAGATATCGAGACTTATACTTATAACTGAAGTTTCAATAGAACTTCAGCCGTTACTAAGCTTCTATCATGAATATCTGGTATTAGGTTTCGAGACTAAAACCAACTTTCTTCGTGTTCGAAACTTATTGTGGCTTCGTATTTGAAATCGTTGTTTACAGTCTATTGTTCAAAAGATTGGATGAGGTTGCGGGTTTATTGTTCAACTCTAGCGTAGCTTTTACATATACATTTCTCTTATGAAATTAACCTACTTTATGGACGTAATTTCTTACCTTATTTTTTGTTGATTTCAAATTGTCCATCTCACACATTCTGACACATCTGATTGATTGATGGTTCTTTTGAAGGATTTATACTTTCTATCGGCTTCTTAAAACATCACGTTTTTGATCATGGTTGTGATGGATATAAAAAATGTGATGGATTTGCTTGCAAATTATTTTTTTATGAAAGAAGATGACGAAAACCGTTTACTTAACTGTATTTAATGCTCGATTTGTATCTTTAAAACGTCATATATCACACCGTCCAAGAAAGGCTATAATATAATATAGGATATAAGTTATTATTAGGTTAGCAAATAGTTAAGAATATTTTCGTCCAAAACACAGTTACATACAAAACTACAGTTACATTTGTGTCTGTTCGTTAGATTGATTTATTTTATTTTCTTAGGAAAACAAACAGTACTTAAAATCTAATAACTATTCTAAAAATTAAGCTTTTGACCATTAAGATGTTTCCGCATATTGCATACAAGATTGATACATATGTTTTTTGATTCATTTGTGTTGGACGAACTTGTTTCTTAATCATCATTATCATCACCAGGCTGTTTACGTCCACTGCTGGACAAAGCCTCTCCCATTGAATACCATCGGGCGGTTTGCTATAATCACCACGCTTAGCAGGCGGATTGGTGATCGCAGATTGGTGTTAAATACTCAGGAAGATGCTGCTGCCCATCCCCTGGTGTAATCCCTTAGTAAGGCTTTTACTACATCCATGGGAGGAGTAGAGGTCTATACTTAGGCTGGACACACCACGGCACTGAATTAAAACATTGAAAAACCTTAGTTGTGTCACCCAACAGTCACATAGGTACGTAGTCCTTGATCCCACACTGGGATTCCCTGTGTCGTGGGTATCAACGAACCGCGAAGTACCATGGTACCAACAACACCCAGACCCGGAAAAAATACTTGCAGATCATGCAAACATTTGTCCCGCAGCGTGAATCGAACCCCCGCAACCTCTTGCTTCTCAGCCAGCTACTTGCCCGCCGCGCCACGGAGGTCGTCATATCCCTTATGATCGATTTACCTTAAACGCGAGATGCCGATGAGGGCATTACACCTAAACATGAGATTTGCCAAAAAAGTTGTTTACCCTAAACGAAAGATGCCGATGAAGCAGTATGCCTAAAATGTGAAATTGAAAAAGAAGAAATTTGTCTAAATTTAAATTACCTGTAAAGTACCTCAGTTTGCCTGAAATACAAGATTACCTAGAAGCGGTTAGTCAAATAAGTCAGTTGACTGTTAGCAAAGCTGTAAGAGAATTGGCTTCTTGATATTGATGGTGAGCTGTTGAGTGGAACAATGTTCAGGTGTGTCAACGAGAAAAAAAGAGAGTATTTTACTTACAAACGCAACAAACTCCAAGTCCATGGGCGCAGTCACCCGCCGCCTTGCCGTCTCTCTGTCGGCAGTCGTACGCATTCAGGCAGATGCCTGCTCGAGCTACGTTGTACCCTGTTGGCTGGCACTCCCGCTCACCACCGACGGGGAAGAAGTTGAGCACTTTGCTTAGCGAAAAGAGTCCTCCTGTAAAACAAATAAAAATTACACTTGAATGGCAATAGTCAAGAAATATCACGTTACCGATCGAACTAAGTTGTATAAGTTTTGGTAATGCTTCTTCCTTGAATCTTGATCTTGTTGATGATGTTGTCTTTCTTGCTGAAGCCAAGATAGTGGCGTCCGACACAGGCGGAGGCGCGGCTATTGTCGAGGTTAAAATTGCTGTTACTCAACTTCTCTCTCAACGAGAAATGCCTCGACGTCATATAACGGACGTATGCTATACGTCCGTTATATGACGTCGAGGCATTTCTGGCATGTTAAGGAATGTGTAAAGGAGTGTGTGTGCCGTGATGTGTTCGGCCTAACTATACACCCATCCATCTACTCCCGTGGATGTGCAGCAGCATCCAGCTGAGTACTGAACACGATACTGATGCGATTACCAATCCGCCTGCCAAGCGTGGTGATTATGGCAATTCCCCCATTGTATTTAATGGGGGGAGGGAGGCCTCGTCTAGCGGTGGACGTCTAAAGACTGCTGATGGAACAGTGTGTATCACAGGGGAGGAGGTAGCCGTATTGCTCTTGGGAAAGCAATGGCTGCGATGGAGCTCACCACTGGTCACGTCTATATTCCATCGATTATTTGTGACCTGCAGTGAAAAGGCCCACTGAGGCTCTGCTTACCCCTTCAGGGAAATAGGCGTGTGTTTAGTCTACAAGTATGGATGTATGCAATGGAGCTAGTTTATGTCCTAGTTTGTCTCTACAACGTAATACAAACAAGCAACGATGTCGTGCCGTTGGTTAAAAAAATTAGAAATGTTAAATTAAAAAAAACATTTATTTCAGGCACAAAAACCAATATCACACAGAAATACAATAGAAAATACAATTTATAATGGTAAAAGTCACAAGAAGTAAGAAGGTACGTAAAGAAAGTATCTACCTATATTGTATTGTGACTTATCATTTCTTATTTCCGTCCATGTGGACGGATATCCAATGTTCATAAAATCTTAAAATTAGGGTTAACCCGGTCAAAGAAACCCAATACAGCACTAACATATATGTTGTGTTCAAAAGCCTTACAAGGGTTACATTAAACAAGACCATAAAATGAACTTCGGAAGATAAGTTTAAGGCTTTCATTACGCCCCTTAATTTGCATGAGAAAACATCTTCAGTCAGTTTAACATTAAAGCTTAGACCATCCGCAGTATGAAGAGACTTTACGGAACGTTGCCGGTGCAGGGACGGATCAGGGAGCCTATATGCTGTTTATGATGTGACCTACTCTGTGAGTTTTCAATCAAAACTTGTGCATATCAGAAGTCGGGGCAGAACATCACTGTTTGAACTCGTATCAAATTGAAAACTCTAATTAATATGACAAGGAGTTGTTTTTATTTTTTATTAGAATATAACTTTTCATTTAAAAAACCGACTTCCGCCATTGTATTCGACTAAATATCTGGATGAAAAGAAAATTATGAAAAACCATAGTGGTTATGATACTTACTGCATGCAATGCTTGGTTTGTTGCTGAAAATATCAAAATCGCTATATACCTACAATATTTGAGGAGTTCCCTCAATTCCTCATGGATTCCACCATCAGAACTGGATTCTGAAAAAATGGGACCAATCTGCAAGTATATCTATTCAAATAAAAAAAGAATTTTCCAAATCGCTTCATAAACGACGGAGATATGACGTAACAAACATAAAAAAATACAACCGAATTGAGAACCTCCTCCTTTTTGTGAAGTCGGTTAAAAACTAACACAACTGGTAGGTAGAAACTTACATCTCTACCTACTCTACTACTACTACTCTACTACTATGATTGTGCGCGACTTACAATGGAAAGACGCCTATTGAGGCTCTGCCTACCCCTTCGGGAAAAAAGACGTGTATCATCATTTATTCACCAATCCCGTGTAGAGAATGAAAGCATTCATATAAGTATTTCAGTAACTTAGTAAAAAAAATACAACCGAATTGAGAACCTCCTCCTTTCTTGTGAAGTCGGTTAAAAATAACTTCATTTTAGACCTCATGTAACAAAATCGATGTTGAAATTGACTTGCTTTATAATAATGAGTTGCCCCATTGGCAGAAGATTCATCCCGGGTATATGCTCTGTTTTATTACATAATAAATATGATTTATTTCCATTTAGCACACCACGCATTAGATACCTACGGCAAGTACAGGCTGCCTAATAACCACGTCGCAATTGAGGCGACCGCAAATGGTAATATTGGCGAATGATAGGCTAGTGCTACATGTATCAATGTGCTAGCTTTCAATCGAATCTAATGTCATTGGCCAATATTAACATTTGCAGTCTCGCTAGCGTCTTGGTAACGTTAGTCAGCCTATCCTAACCGTACCGTTTTCCCTAACAGCCAGAGCCTCTTCTTTTTTTTGTTGAGTCAAGTACTGTACGCAAATAATGCCGAAGTAATAAGAGATTTATTCAGACCAGTCAACTAGTCGGTTCAGTTTTACAAATGTTTCCATCCCTAGGGAGATTGCGCCAGGGCCGAGTTCACACGACACCGGATGCACAAATAGAATTAACTAAAACGCGGAGCTCCGAAAACTGAATAATTAAATTTATCTCCGGCAAAGTGCATTAAAAAGTAACTAGGTACTGACCGCCAATTAGAAGCTAACAGATTTCAAATTTCATGTCGCTTTTAATTTTCTAGTTTAGTTTCAATATCGTTCTTAAGAAGTTTAGACATTCTAGGCCTTCCCTAGGAATTCTATGAGTCTTGATTGGCCTCCTTCCAGCAGGGTGGAGGCATTGTTACATCGAGCATTTCATTCTGCGGTTGCTACTCTAGAACCTGGGCTGAACCACCACCTCTTATAGAAGTATTGTTTTAGTCTTACATTTAACTTATCAATAATCCTACTTCCTACTAATATTATAAACGCGAAAGTTTGTGAGTATGGATGTTTGTTACTCTTTCACGTAAAAACTACTGAATGGATTTGAGTGAAATTTGGAATGGAGATACTTTACGCCCTGGATTAACACATAGGCTACTTTTCATCATCATCATCATCATCATCATTAAACGCGAAAGTTTGTGAGTATGGATGGATGTTTGTTACTCTTTCACGTAAAAACTACTGAATGGATTTGAGTGAAATTTGGAATGGAGATACTTTACGCCCTGGATTAACACGTAAGCTACTTTTCATCATCATCATCATCATCATCATCAATTTTCATCATTATTCACGCGGGTGAAACCGCGGGCCGCAACTAGTAGAAAATAATAATAAAATACTATATTGTTCATCATCAACCAGTAGAATTCTACTGTTGGACATAGAATGCCACGACGAATGGTCAAATCAAATCAAATCAAATCAAATTATTTATTTGCTTCAAATAGGGTTACTAGGATGTTAATCCTGGATGATGTCCTGAGCCGCCTACCAACTACGAACATCCTGCGACCCCTATAATATACTTGGTCCATCAAATCAAATCAAAGTAGTTTTATTCATTGAAATCACAAGGATCACTAACTGCACTGTGCACTGTTTTCTACTTTATTTCTACCTTATTAAATTAACATAAAAGCTCCTTCTTTTAACTTCTTTTTTTAGAAGTCGGTTAAAAACTTTTAACATAATGGTTGCAAGTACAATGGGCGGTCTTATCACTTAGAAATCTAAACCAAAACAAGAAACGTCATTGATTGTTTGGAAAGGGTAATTAAATTTGATGCGGATGTAGATTCTGGCATCTAAAAAGCTAATAATGATAAAGAGCATACATATCTGCTACATTTTATTTCTGTCGATCTAAGTAATTCAGTATTACTTTTCCATGGACTTTTTTTCATCGTTGTTTATTAATATGAGACCGATATTTTTCTCCGCTTTTTGGTCCCTAGGGAATCAGACTCGATTTCAGATAAAAAAGCTAGCCCTTTTTATAAGACTTTCTGGTGCCTATATTTTATTTGATATCGTTGTTATCTTTACTGTCTTCCAGTGGAAATAATTCTAAGATCGTGCTAAAACTAAGCATTGGACTTATCTCATTTGTAGAAAAACTCAAACAAACCTACTAAACATGACGAACTTTGTGGCGCAGTAGGCGAGTAGCCGGCTGAGACGCAAGAGGGGGTTTGATTCCCGCTGCGGGACAAATGTCTGCATGATCTACAAATATTTGCTCCGGGTCTGGGTGTTGTGGTACCATGGTACTGGTAGTTCCTGATACCCACGACACAGGGAATCCTAGTGTAGGATCAGGACTATGTATGTGACTGTTGTGTTATGTATTATTCAAATTTTCATAACATGATTTGACTTTATCATCATGTCTTCAAATTTTCAGTTCATGGTAATAATAATAATAATAAAGTTTTTATTCAGACCACTACATAGTCCAATATTGTTAGTCTGCTTATGATTAAGGGTTAGTACTTAATAACTAATACAGATTTAGTCCTCTGGGCGAGCTTCCACACCAGAGGACATGCATAATTATTTGTAATTTCTTTCAGGATGCTGTTGTTGCTCGCGCGCACTCTGCTAAGTAGTGAGGCAGTTTTTTCCCCCAGATGGCATCGTATGTGTCCGTGCGCGCTTCATCGAACATGCCTGATGGACTACAGAATCGCGAGAGCCGCAACAGCGTCCTGCATTATTGAATTGGACCCGCAGAGCATTGCAAGCCTTTTGAGTATGCTGAAACCACAGACTCGCGGAGTACATGGATGTACAGTACAAAATAATAAAGTAGTAATGCTGCCGCCGGTTTCCTCAACCTAGGTTTCCTGGTCATTCCTCGTCATAATGCTACATCATTTTTTCTAATGTAAAAAGTTAAAACAATTTCCAATACACCTCTGTGTTGCAAAAATGCCTCGAGGTTTTTCCTAAAGATACATCGTTCTTCAAAGAGTTTTAAAAGATGTGCAGCGAATCGCTCTTTATTTAAATCGTCGTTTTTTAAATCACCATTTTACAGAGATTCTTCTCGTTTTTTTATATAAAATGCTGGAGAAACAAGTTTTCAAAGATGTAGGATTATCTTTACTTACACTGAACTAACAATAAGAGAGCCGTGGTAGTCTAGACCTGAGAATAGGACTTCTCCAACTCCTCTTGTGGATATCGTAAAAGGCGACTAAGTGATTACACTGGGGACGGGCAGCAACATCCACCTGAGTACAAAACATGAATATTGGATCACCAATCCGCCATGCAAGCGTGGTGATTATGATATTTCGCCCTATTGTATTTCATGGGGGAGGATTCGTCCAGCAGTGGGCGTCTAAAGGCTGCTAATGATGTTTTTTTTAACCCTAGAATGCCACGACTAACTATCTTGAGCCACTTTCATCCACCGACCTTCTGCAACGTTTATAATGTCTTTAGTCGGTGTGGTAAAGGAACCGCGTCGTCCGGTTTGTGGTCACCAGTCGATAACCCTTATTCCCCTACGGTTGTCAGTTCTGCGAGCTATATGAGCCCATTGCCACTTTAACTTAAGTCAACTTCTGTGGCGCGGCGGGCGAAGGTTCGCCTGCGTCGCAGGAGGTTGCGGGTTCGATTCCCGCCTCGGAACAAATATTTGTACGATCTGCAAATATTTGTTCAGGGTCTTCTGGGTATTTTTCTATGCATAATAAAAAATATCTATCTATGTAATGTATTGTAGTATATCAGTTATCTAGTATCTAATCTACCCATAACACAAGCTCTGCTTAGCTTGGGGCTAGATAATGTTGTGTGGAATATGTCCAGCATTTATTTATTTATTTTAACTTGCAAATTCTGAGAGCTTTGTGGGTGACCTTGGTTCTTCTATGGATTCCCTCATTTTGGAGTCTCTTCTAGACTCCTAGCATAGCTCGCTCAATAACCCGCTGCGCACATAGAGAAATATCAAGAGATAAAAACTAAGGTTTTTGTCAAGTGGTAGGAACATAATGATATGGTTAGTAACTGCAGTTACTTTTACTAGTCGACTTCACCTAGTAAAAGTAACTGCATCGTTATCTATGATCATTACGTATCATTACTTTCTATCAGCACCTAGATGAATTTATGGCTGACAAGTTAGGATGAATAAAATAATTTAATATATTTATTTTACATGTTAGTATGTATTATATACGACGCTAACAACCTCCGTGGCGCAATGGGCGAGTAGCCGGCTGAGATGCAAAAGGTTGCGGGTTCGATTCCCGCTGCGGCTTAAATGTTTGTATGATGATATATAATTAAGAAAGCGTATTACACTCTTGATGACTATATTAATGATAAAGCCGCGTGGCCTGATGTCGCTCTGCCCCTCGCCTACTAAAATGGAAATTTGCAATATCTGTACTTACCTATTTACATGTTTGTATTAGATTATTATTTATAAGTATAACAAGCGTAGCGTGTGCTGTCTTGCATATTTTTGCTGATGTTTATTTACTTTTGACTACCTTTCTAAGGTTTTTAAGTTCTCATTTACTATGTATCAGCAACTCCTTGCTCCGAGGCACCACACAGGCACTTCTCACCTACTAGTAAGACGGGCCATTTATGTAAGCCAAGCCGAGTTTGTTGCCTGATTCTTCTAGGCTTGGTCGCGTTGGAACAGGAGTAATTTAATTTTATATAAGACGATTCAAAATGATCCTTGTGATTTCAATAAATAAAGTTCTTTTTGACTTTTTTGACTTTGATCTGCAAATATTTGTTCCGGGTCTGGGTGTTATGAAACCATGGTACTCGTAGTTCCTGGTACCAAAAACAAGGAATCCTAGTGTGGGATCAAGACTACGTATGTGACTGTTGGCTGTTATGTTATGTTATATGTTAGTCCCGCTATTGTACCCTACAGTTTGTATGCTATGCATGCTATGGGAGAGGTCCCATCCAGCAGTGGATGAAGAAGTTAGAAGAAGATTAGTAACATGTTGTGCTATGGTGTGTCCGCCTAAGAATAGACACCTCCGTCTTCTCCCCTAGACGTCGTAAAATCCGACTAAGAGATTATGTACACTTGGGGATGGGTAGCAGCATCCACCTGAGTACTCAGCACCAAAACTGCAATCACCAATCCGCCTGCCAAGTGTGCAAGTGTGATTACAGAGTCTATCTTGCCAATCAGTTAATCGTGCTATTAATTTTTTGCCCTGTTAATTTCCTTTCTACTGTTTGTTATTTATTGTTCAATCATAGCTATAGATGTAAGGCCGGTTTAAAACCTATTAAACCAATCCGTTTAAAAAAAACCGTTTAAACCCGATTTCATCGATTTCAAAAGGGTTGAAAACCCAGGTTGGTTCTAGTTGGTCTGTCCGACCAAGTCTACCTACCTAAGTTATAAAAACTCTATTGATAAGTTAAAAACGCTGTGTTAGTAAATTATTATTTTTTTCATTGTTTTCAAACGATTTGATTCGGTTTAAATCCAAAACTACATAAACTAGTATGTAATGTTGGTAGGTAGGTACTTTCTATTGATTTTTAACCGACTTCCCAAAAAAGGAGGAGGTTCTCAAATCGGTTGTTTTTTTTTTTTTTTTATGTTTGTTACCGCATATCTTTGGCGCTTATGAACCGATTTGGAAAATTCTTTTTTTTATTTGAATAGATATACTTCCAGATTGGTCCTATTTTTTTCAAAATCCAGTTCTGATGCTGGAATCCATGAGGAATTGAGGGAACTCCTCAAATATTGTAGGCATACAATATGGCGATTTTGATATTTTCAGCAACAAACCAAGCATTTGCATTCAAAAAGTATCATAATCCTTTCACCACTATGGTTCTTTCATCATTTTTTTTCATCCAAATATTTAGTCGAATACAATGGCGGAAGACGGTTTTTTAAATGAAAAGTTATCTATAAACTAATTAAAACGAAACATGACGTCAGGTGACCAAAAATTGCCCGTAATGAAGTGTAAAACAAATTTCTTTTATTTTTGTAGGCGAGTTTTCAACCGTTTGAAACGATTTATTTGCGGTTTAAAACGGCATCATTTGATTTAAAACGTTTAAAATCGTTTGTTTTACGTCTATAATTATAGCGTAATTTAGCTCATGAAAGATGCCTTCCTGTTGGGCACAGCCCAATCCATTGACTGTGCTGATTTCTACTAACGCATAATCATAATCATTTATTCATTTACAAACATCAACGCAACGATCAGAATCAAAAACTCTTTTCAAGTAAGTATTACCTGAGGCAGCTTGGTGACCAACAAAGAACCAGTGACAAGATTGAAGCACAATCGTTAGGGAAATATTGTTGAATCGTTATTTCCTACACAGAATTTAAGTTCTAAGTTCCATGATCTGAGCTACTCTTTCCTGAGTGGTCTCCGAATCAAACGCCCAAACAATAATTACTGTACTTAGATAATTTGTATTGTTACGTACAGTTAGTTAAAAAAGTTAATTACAACTCAAAATGAATATGACTGTTGCTTTTGATAACATTTTGTACATTTGACGATCTGCTCCCACCTAATTATAGGTGACTAGTTGCGCCCCGCGGTTTCACCCGCGTGAATAATGATGAAAATTGATGATGATGATAAAAAGTAGCCTATGTATTAATCCAGGGCGTAAAGTATCTCCATTCCAAATTTCACTCAAATCCATTCAGTAGTTTTTACGTGAAAGAGTAACAAACATCCATCAATACTCACAAACTTTCGCGTTTATAATATTAGTAGGATAGGATTTTGACAGTGATTTGAACAAGTACATTTAAAAACTCTTTCTACTTTTATCACTGACTGTACCTTAAAAATAAATCAATTGGTTTTCCTTATGAATCATAGGTAGGAGCATTCAGCGATCGCTCGCGGGAGTTACTGCTTTTTACTTTGGTTTTATTGCTAACGCGGGATTACCGATATGACGTCCAACTGCGCATTGGACGCTGATGACCGGTGCTAGGGCTACCACTACACCAGATTATTATAACTAAGTTTTATGAGTAAAGTAGAGTACGTCTAGTCTAGTCTAAAACTGCACCCCCCCCCCCCCTCACCCCCTCCACCGCTTTTACCTGAAACTTGGCACAAGCTTGACATGCGAAAACGGTCTTTGTGGTTATGGATTATGGAATATTTCAGTTTGACGTAATAAATTAGTGAGGTTTTAAATAAGTCGCACTACCTACCTTTGAATGGGCACCAAGATTATGGTGGATTCTTTGGTCCTTTGTGTATACTTTACAACTCAAGACTAGGTTATAAGCATACGGTATCATGTAAGACAACGGATCAGAGCCACCAGACCTGCAGTAACAATTAAAAAAACCAACATCTGCCCTAAATATTTATTTTATAACTGTTGCTAGCTAAGATTTTATATAATTTAAACTGTCGTGGTTGGGAATAATTTTGAATTAATAACTTTTCATTTAAAAAACCGACTTCCGCCATAGTATTCGACAAAATAATTTTGGATGAATTTTTTTTTATGAAAGAACCATAGTGGTGAAAGGATTATGATACTTTCTGAATGCAAATGCTTGGTGTCTTGCTGAAAATATCAAAATCGCCATATGTATGCCTACAATATTTGAGGAGTTCCCTCAATTCCTCATGGATCCCATCATCAGAACTGGATTCTGAAAAAAATGGAACCAATCTGGAAGTATATCTACTCAAATAAAAAAAGAATTTTCCAAATCGGTTCGTAAACGCCGGAGATATGCGGTAACAAACATTTAAAAAAAAAAAAAAAAAAAAAAAAAAAAAAAAAAAAAATACAACCGAATTGAGAACCTCCTCCTTTTTTGGGAAGTCGGTTAAAAATACGTCTATAGCCAGCAAATATTACGGAAAACCATGTAATTATAATCACACCACTGTTTACCGTAATTTTTGCTGCCGTTTCAGTCATTCATCTGAGTAATACATGCGCTAGCAAAATCAATGAACTAAGCTTTTTACAATCATAGTGTAATCACAGCCCTACTAGTTTACTAACAAAATTGGACCACAAAAAGAGTACAAAACATCCGACTTTTTTTACCAATCTCACTTTTGCTGGGACTTTTTGCTTTCGCCTAGATTTTTTGTAGGAATAACTACATGACGCTATACATAATGGATGAGTATACCGTTACAGTGTCTGGCCAACGCGTCGTGTGCCCTGGCACCTGAGGGCGCCTGAAGGCTTCAATTCCATGCAGTGAAACTTTGCGCACTCGCATTATTCCATACATATACATACATACATAAACACACGCCTTTTTCCCCGAAGGGATAGGCAGATCCTTAAAAAGGCCTCTTTTCACCGTGGGTTCTGATTCTTCTAGGCTTGGCCGCGTTGGAACAGGAGTAATTTTAGTTTATAAGACGATTCAAAATGATCCTTGTGATTTCAATGAATAAAGTTCTTTTTGACTTTGACTTTGACTTTGGTTGCACAATCGCAGGAATATAGATGTGACACGTCCTCCAATACCATAAGGCTGCGTTTCCACCAGAGATGAGCGAGGATGCGTAGCGAGGGATGTGTTTTTTAAGAACCAATAGAATCACTTCATTTACAACCTCGCTCAGCGCAGCTCTGGCGGAAACGGCTTAGCGAGCGAAATACGTACAAAACAAGCGAGGGGTGTGTGCGACGGATGTGCGCGAAGGATGTGTGCAAAGGATGGATGCGAGTGAGAAACTACTAGCAGTCAGTCTGAAAAGAGCCCGCTACACATCCTCACACCGCTCATCAACGCACCGTTCCACAGCCTCGCTATGCATCCTCGCACAGCTCATCTACCTCGCGCATCTCTGGTGGAAACACTCACATCGTTCCACAGCCTCGCTACGCATCCTCGCACAGCTCATCTGCCTCGCGCATCTCTGGTGGAAACACTCACATCGTTCCACAGCCTCGCTACGCATCCTAGCACAGCTCATCTACCTCGCGCATCTCTGGTGGAAACACTCGCATCGTTCCACAGCCTCGCTACGCATCCTAGCACAGCTCATCTACCTCGCGCATCTCTGGTGGAAACACTCACATCGTTCCACAGCCTCGCTACGCATCCTAGCACAGCTCATCTACCTCGCGCATCTCTGGTGGAAACACTCACATCGTTCCACAGCCTCGCTACGCATCCTAGCACAGCTCATCTACCTCGCGCATCTCTGGTGGAAACACTCACATCGTTCCACAGCCTCGCTACGCATCCTAGCACAGCTCATCTACCTCGCGCATCTCTGGTGCAAACACGACGTTTTAACCAAACGGCGAAAAAACCTAACGACCGGTCAGAATGCACGGCCTATGCATGTATGCATCGGGTAGAACCATCAAATTGCCGAATCGATCACCGAGTAGCGTACTCGCTATAGCTTTCTATGTTAAAAAGGTTTCTAAGTTAACAAGGACAACTTAACTCAACTTAAGGTTAAGTTAACTTCCCGCTTTGGAAGGACCAGCAATGTAAAGAGCTTTCTTTCAAGACTTGACATCAGTAATTTATTTATTTTATTTTATTTTATTTAAATGTACAATTAAAACAATGTAGTAATTACATTTATTTAAATGCACAATTCTACAATTTAGTAATTACATTTATTTAAATGTGCAATTACAGTAATGTACAATTCAAGCGTAATATCAGGATAAAAAGGCACTTATTCAGATTTTATGGTTTTATTAAGTGTATCAAGTCCCTTTAAAATGTTGAGTCAACACAGTTCAACAAGCAAACAAGACATTAAAACAATGTTTAAAATGTCTTATATAAAGTACATTTACGTAGGTACTCGTCCAATAAAAACGGGACTTTCAAAACCAGAGGACATCATGTTTTTATTTTACCGCAACACAGACGATTTGAGGTCGGCAGTACCTACCACGACTCATCTTTTTACTTTCACTGCGACATTGAGAGACTATGTTGGCTATTTTGTTGTTGTACAACAGATTAAATTGATTTTAGCATTTTTGACTCAGTCTTTTCTACTAAGATGGTGTAAGCTAGGGCATCGCCTTTGGCTCAAAAGTCTCCTTGGTCACAATGTGACCAACACTTGTGCACAATGTATGTTGCCATTTCTATGAAAAAGTTGAAAGTGTTGAATCATTTATTTCTACTACTACTGCTATTAATTCGTGTGACCGGTTCTTTTTTGGTTACCCGCATTAGGACAAAGACCAGCT
Source organism: Epirrita christyi (assembly GCA_951392215.1). Classification (NCBI taxonomy): domain Eukaryota; kingdom Metazoa; phylum Arthropoda; class Insecta; order Lepidoptera; family Geometridae; genus Epirrita; species Epirrita christyi. Next base: position 14,251,815 of record OX595850.1, read on the forward strand.
AGAAATATGGTGGCCCTAAAAAGGCCTAGTGACCGATGTTGATAGAACCAATGCCCTTCGCTCTCCTTTGTGATCTTCATTCATTTAGAAGAAATTAAAACACATAACACTATTAAATGATATTTATATAATAATATTATAGATACGAAAATTTGTGAGTATGTTTGTTACTTCTTCAAGCTCAAACGGCTGAACGGATTTGAGTGAAATTTGTAAATATAAAACTGTTCATCATCATCATCATCAATTTTCATCATTGCTCACGCGGGTGATACCGTGGGGCGTAGCTAGTTCAAAATAAAAGCAGGAAACCCCAAAGTATAATAAGGACAAAATGAGATTAGCAAGTTGCAAACACAGATACTTACTTTTGTGGAAACCCGACGTGCATGAATCCATTGATATATTACTATGCATAAATCGAACAAACTCAATAAAATCCTTTGCCTTTGCATAGTCAAATAGAACTAGCTTCTCGATGCATTTGAATATCTGTGTCTGACATGTCGAGATATAACCTATCCATTTCTCGACTACATCAAATAACATTTCTCGGTATTCCCACCGCTATGAACTTACCTACACATAAGGTCACCTTGGACTTACAAAAGTGTTCTAGTTGTTTGCACACAATCATGTTAACGCTGTTAGCACATACATGAGTAAGGCAATAAACAATAAAAAAAATTAGACACTCAAGCAAAGTTTAAGTAAATTCAAAATTAAAATTATTTTTCTATCCAATTTCATAATTCACAAATAATAAATCATAAAGCTAGTCTTTTCAAAACCTCGTCAACTGAAAATGAGACCATCTTACGAACTTTTCATTTTATAACTACTTAGGACCTCCTTCACCATCTGCAAAGGAGTAGCTGCTAGCTTGAACAGGAATTTTTGATGGCATAGTGCTTTTTCCACCACTGATGATCATTTTTAATCGTCTCATAAATTAAAATTACTCCTGTTCCAATAATATGTTCACATAAGTGGATGACAGCTTGAACGAAATTTTGAAGACATAGTACAATAGGTATATAAGTGACTGATAGCTTGAACAGGAGTTTTAATGTCAAAGTTAAAAGTTTTGTATTCATTAAAATCACAAGGAGCATTTAGAATCGTCTTTTAAACTGAAATTACCCCTAGTTGTAATGCGACCGAACCTACAAGAATCAGGGCAACAAACACGGCTCGGTTATTTTTTTTATGATCCTTCTGGAAGTTACCTGTTTAGTGCCACGAGAACAATGTAAAGCTTGTTCATAGAAAAAGAGTGCTAAACATTAGCTTAGGTTTTAAAATCCATCTTCCAATATAAGCATATTGGCTGGCAACCTACTATGAGAAGCAATTTTAAAGATTATTTTCGTGTATTATAGTGTCTGAACTCCCGTGTGGACGGCCAGCAACAAAGGTCGTGATGGTGGAAGAGGCCATGATTATTCGCTGTACAAACTCACAAATTGGATCCTACTTAGGTAAATACTCGACTCTTATTTGCATGTCTTCGTAATTATTGTACTTAATGCGAGTGAGTATGTAAATACTTCTTAGTAGGTAAGTAGGTAACGTACAGATCGCACCGATTAATATCAATAGATCTAGGGCCTGTGAATTAAATGTAATCAGTTTATTATATACTAGTAATTCACCCGCGATTTCGTCGGTGTGGAGTTTTTTTTCATTATAAACTTCCACACTCGTAAATTACTTATTTGGTGCTCCCCTAGACAACAAAACGAATGAACCCCATGTTAGTGTGTGTGTGTGTGTGTGTGTGTGTGTGTGTGTGTGTGTGTGGGTGTGTGTGTGTGTGTGTGTGAGAGTTGTCTATTGAGAAACAGTTTGGCTGTCCTTGATAATCAGTCAGTAAATCAGACATGCAATGTATGAATTTTATGTATTGCTAAGGTTTCGAATAAATACGTAAACGCAAATGTACGGGAATGAATTCGTCCTTGACGTCGTTTGCGACATCTCTGTTATAATATTTAAGTATTCTGTTGGTTAAGTTTAATCGAGCAGAAACCCAATTACGCTTTTCATAATAACACGGCCCTGTATACGGTCTCTTGTAAACTTATTGAACGTAAACTTATCGAGGTAACCTAAATAACGTGGTGGATCTGAATAGTCCAATCTAAGATAACTACAAACAGCTAGTTTGTTGGTGTATTCCTTACCCAACCCATATTTTTGACGACCTCTGTGGCGCGGCGGGCGAAGGTTCGCCTGCGACGCAGGAGGTTGCGGGTTCGATTCCCGCCTCGGAACAAATATTTGTAGGTACAATCTGCAGATATTTTTTCAGGGTGTTCTGGGTATTTTTTTATGTACCCAAGCTACCCAATGTTTCTAAAACACAGCAATGCTGCTTGTTGGCAGAATTCGGATATTTTGTCTGTAAAAAAAACAAAAGGAGCAAAGTAGGAGCTCTACTACGAAGAAAACTACTCGAAGTTTTCAAGTAAGGCTAGGAGTAAATCCAATATGATTGCCCCAGGTAGTCAGTTTACCCTATAATACGTAGTTACCCCAATACTTTCTAGTGACTAAGCATCTGATGAGGTTTCATACTCAATCAGTGTTGATTACATTTATCAGTGGATGTGGCGTACCGCAAGTGCTACTACAAAACGCCGGCAGGGGTCGTCATCGATAGTAATGCCAAGCCATGTTTTTTTTTCTTAGAAAATACTGACCCACTAGTCCCCACGCTAGTACTAGGAAGGGGATGCGGTAGACCTATGTGCAAAAGCGCAGGGTAACCACATTTTGCTCCACTTTTCTTGTTCTTTTGCCAATCACTTCATTTCGCCCCCACCAGCTTCTTATGATGTAGGTCTGAAAAATTAGTCCGCATTTTATGCACTTCTTAACCTAATCGTGATATGGAGTTCGGGTTTGGTTAGGAATAATCCAGTTTGTCCCAAATAACCACTTTACCCCAAGTCAGTTTACCCCAAATACTTATCTAGCTTAACATCTGATTAGATCCCGGAAAGTTCCATGTACAATCAATGTTGATTACCTAGTAGTGGATGTAAGATGAAATACCGCAGGTGCTATTGCGAAACGAGGCAATTTAAACGATGTGAATTGAAGAGCTGCCTAGCCGTGGTGACCAGTGAGACATTCAGTCTTCTTCTTTAGACTAGAGTCTAAAGTCAAAGTCAAAGTCAAAGTCAAAAAGAACTTTATTCATTGAAATCACAAGGATCATTTTGAATCGTCTTATATAAAATTAAATTACTCCTGTTCCAACGCGACCAAGCCTAGAAGAATCAGGCAACAAACTCTGCTTGGCTTACATAAATGGTCCGTCTTACAACTAGGTGAGAAGTGCCTGTGTGGTGCCTCGGAGCAAGGAGTTGCTGATACATAGTAAATGAGAACTTAAAAACCTTAGAAAGGTAGTCAAAAGTAAATAAACATCAGCAAAAATATGCAAGACAGCACACGCTACGCTTGTTATACTTATAAATAATAATCTAATACAAACATGTAAATAGGTAAGTACAGATATTGCAAATTTCCATTTTAGCAGTCGAGGGGCAGAGCGACATCAGGCCACGCGGCTTTATCATTAATATAGTCATCAAAAGTGTAATACGCTTTCTTAATTAGATTCATCTTTATGTAGGATTTAAATCTTCGAATAGGAAGTTTAAATGCACCTTCTGGAAGTTTATTATAGAACCGTACAGAATTCCCCATAAAAGACCCACTTACTTTCTTTAATTTATTTGCGCTTTATCACGTTCCCTAAACGGTAAACGAATAGTTTAGACATCCAGAATAGTGTAGAACCAAAATTCAAAATAAATAAATGAATTAATAAAATTCTAATATATGTGACCTAGGGCTCAATATTTAATAAACTGCCACAAAACATCAAATCAGTAATTTACCAAAAAACCGTTCTAAAAACATTTCTGACGTGTCTCTACTCTCTTGACGAACTAAAATTATTAATTGACATCATTATTAAAAATTGTATTAGTCTGAGTAATTGTTTGTGTTTCCAGTAACCTATTGTTATAATTTTAATAAATTTATCTTATAAGTTATTTGACTTAATTTTTTTTTTCTTTACAAATGTTTTAATTATTACTTAAATTGAAATGATTATAAATTATGTGTAATAACTGATTTCCGCATGCATTAAACTAAACTCAAAACTATGGTCAGTGTGAAAAGCTCTTTTATCAAATGATATTGTTTATGTCAAAGTCAAAGTCAAGATCAATAAGAACCTCAAAACTTCGTTTCACAGTAGCCTGCCAGGAAACACAAACAGGAACCGGTATAGCACTTATCTCGTTATGGTCGTGTGCTTGATTTACCAAGAAAAAGCTGCTAAGAGACTCAAATACCTGCCTATACCTGTGGGGCCTGATCGGCAGAGTAATTAAGTGTTAAGGTAGAGATCTTCTCCTGACCACCGATCTAAGACCGCTCGATTCAACTAATTTACCAAACCTGTACCTGAGCCATATATGTATAAAAATATTGAAATTCGTACCGTCCATCTATTCAGGGTATACAATTATAGAGTAGTTTTTCTTCTCACTTAAGTACAGTTATTTTTCTTGTAAAGTCAGCCGAATCGGTGGGTCTCGAATCGGAGTTCTGACCCTCTTCGGAAGGAAGGAGGGACAGACAAATAAGGGACACCTTTAAGGTAACGGAGCCATAAAAACGGAAATTTAATTTCTCTCCATCGATAACTGCCTTTGGGGCCCATTCGAAGATAAAATCGAGACATTTTTAGTGTCATCGAATGACCCTGACTTGTACTACACGTTATATTGAACCATACGGAATAAAAGCTAATTTTTAACCGACTTTACAAAAAGGAGGAGGTTCTCAATTCAGTTGTATTTTTTTTATAACACTTATTTTATTTACTGAAAACAGTGAATAAAAAGCACTTTTAATCACTATTTCGGTTTCGTGACAATATAAATAAATTATGTGTTCTAATCGCGAAAGTTTAAAAAATACTATTTTGAAAGAAAGAAAGAAAGAAGTTTATTTATGGTCTAACGAAAAACAAACAAACACTAAAATATCTAACATATTAAATAACAATGACAAAATGTGTGTGCCAGTTACAAACCACAAAAGGGTCCCCAACTCAGCATTTGCTAGGCCGCCTAAACAACCTAGCGCTGGTCTTCCGTTGGAGCCCAGAGTGAACCACGGAAATCCGCTCACCATTGAGTGTCACTATTAAGGAAGCGGTAACAACTACATTATTAACTACATAGTTCTCATCACAAATCACAAAACAAACAAAAAAGAACAAATAATAATCAACTATAATAACTCGGCTACTCGCAACACGCACAGTTTTGGTGTTTGAATTTAGAACACTCCAATATATTCAACTTATCTCAACCTGCTTGCGCAATAAATACTCGATACAAACTCCTTGTGCAAATAACTCCTCCAGATTTGATTGGTCGACAATTGCGACAAGGACTTTAGCATTAGAATAAAAACTGTTTTGTGTTCTTTGCTGTCATCTCTCAGGGTGACAAACGACAATCTCATTATTAAATTGGCGCTATTTTGAATACTGTATTCTGTAAGTTGTACGAATACAAAGTTCTACTTAATAATAAATCAATGAAAATGCATTCAAGTGATGATGAAAATGTGTTAACACCTCAGTTTATGAAAGAGAGGGAGGCCGATATAGTAGAAAACTTGCTACCCAACAAAT